>QYRS01000002.1:2609256-3913884 GCA_006503535.1 Arthrinium phaeospermum | reverse complement strand
GAGTGTCAGTCAACGCTACAGAGCGTGAGTAGTTGTTGAAATGGATTGCCCCGCGAACTGATGTGCTTGGATTGATTGAATGTAGATGTCAAGGGCAGTACAGTAGCCTCAGTAACTTCAAATTCCACGTTGCCAGTTTGGGAGGTTGACGCAGCTAGACGCAGCTAACCGTGATCGACGTTTATCTCACGTACGCAGACGAGCTGCCGCAGCCTGGGCCCACCCCTGTCTTCACTTGTACCTGTAGCGCCGTTTGCCGCCAGACACGTACGTGACCTGACACACCAAAACACCTTGGGTCTATGGCTGAGTTTGAGATAAATCGACATGATCCAAGCTCCTCCCTAGCGACTTTCACCCACCCTAGCCCGTTAACCTACCTGGACGTACCTAACCATAGTGAAGTCCGTTTTTTGCCCATCAACGGTCAATACTCGAGATACCACAGTATTATGTGAACTTTTTATTCTTTTGATAAACACTAGGGTATCTAGACGCCCTCCAACACCAATTGCCATATGTGCCAGTAGTAGACCGTCTTTTGGAAATCAAGAGTGTGTACGTCGCCGGCTGATTTGAATGAACCAACGTGCGAAGCCCCCCAATGTAGCCTACTGACTATCCAAGACCTTCTTTCTCACGCACTTCCCTTTTCAAGTTGCATTTGAACTTTTGTTAGAGGTGCTGGCTGACCTACTCCCGGAACAATAATACCTAGTTCCACGTCCATCTTTTCTATATCCTATCGTAACAATCATTAATAAGTAATATGGCTGGCTCTGGCAAAAGTCGCAACTAGTTGTAAAATTGGTATCAAATCACTGCGGCCATCTGTAAGAGTATGCCGGGGGAGGCCCATCCCCCGAGCTCGCCGGCTGTGTTGTCGGCATCTCGGGCTGGTGTGGCCGGTAGTGATGCGGCGGTTGCTGTTGTTGCTGCTGCTGCTGCGCGTATCGAGCCGCAGCATCGGCCCATGGCTCCTGGGACGGCGGTGCAT
The DNA here is from genome assembly GCA_006503535.1 of Arthrinium phaeospermum. Classification (NCBI taxonomy): domain Eukaryota; kingdom Fungi; phylum Ascomycota; class Sordariomycetes; order Amphisphaeriales; family Apiosporaceae; genus Arthrinium; species Arthrinium phaeospermum. The sequence goes on along the minus strand of QYRS01000002.1, from coordinate 3,912,887 downwards.
ACGGGAGGGGCCCGGACGACGACCACGACGGTGCCGGCTCATGTGTGTATGATGTGTAGCCCATGGTTTGCGTGTAGCTGGGGCCTCCCCCGTAGGTCTGCGACACCCCGCTGCTGACCCGGCTGAAGTGGGCAGATAGCGATGACGCTCCCGCGCCATGGGGGTAGCCATCCATGCGCGCCCAACGAACCGCCGCTTGGTTTTCGGGCCCAGTATATTGGGACTTGGGCGCGTTCGGATCCCAAATAGGGATACCGTCGGGAGGTTGCGCTTCTCCCCGCGGCACGCCCCGGCTGTGCGCAGCAAGGGTGCCGTTGATGCCGACCAAAGCCCACGCAAATACCGCCACGTCGCGAATCGAGCTCATTAAATCGTCCGTAGGAGGGCCGCCGACCTGCTTGACGTGTTCCTGAACCGGCATATACTGTGGCAAAAGCGGCGGTCGGAACTGGTAAATCTGTTCCGGCGGGTACTGAGGGTTGATCGGCCGAGCACCCCAAGGCGCCGCAAAGAAGCCGTTTTGATACTCCAGCGGCATTAAAGGAGGGTGAAGTGCAGGCATCATGGGACGCGCTTTGCGAAGAATGACGACTAGACCGTCCGAGGTACAGGAAACCACCGCCTCTAGTTCAAAGGTTGGGATAGGCTCGTTACGGCGACGTCGGTTTGCATTTCGAGGGGGTGCTTGCGGCGGTGCCTGCTGGTTGCCCGCGCGGTGGCGACCGTCAGCTTCGGAGGCACCTGGCGTTGGGACAGTGAGATGGGTTTGATGGCCCTGGGATTCGGCCATCGAGGAGGACCCGGCAGTGGACGAAACCGACGGGTGGGAATGAATGGATTGCAGGATTTCCGCTTTGGATGGTTCCGGGCTCATAGACTCCGCCTTGATATGGGGTTCGGCTTGGGGTGTCTGGTCGACCTCCATGGGGCTTTGACTTGCCCCTAGTTGAGCGCCACCGTCCGAGTCGCTACTGTCTTCCGAGTCCGACCCTTCGTCGTCAAAGTCTTCCTCTCGCCGTGGGTCTCGGTACCAAAACCGGAGATAAGCGATCGAGTCGTTGGCTTTAGCGCTTTCTAAACAGTTGATCGCATCTGCCCAGCAGTTTTGATCGATACATTCATAAAAGCTCTTGCCCTGGATCTGGTCTGGGCTCACTCCGAGAATGGAGGACACCGCATTGGTGGCAAACATGACCGTGAGAGTTTGCGTAAATCGGTTTAAAATCAAGGCAGCCCTCGGCTCCCGCTCCATCGGGGGCATCTTGAATTTGGGCGAAAGGTGCTCCAGCATGTGGTAGCGCGGGTCTCTTGGCGAGCTTGAAAACAGGCGACGGACCTGTGGCGCCTCGATTGCTCGCCCTAAGAACAGATTAGATGGCTTGATAAATGAGGTGGCAAATACGTTTCAACTTACGTTCGCTCTTCTCTCCTCTCCTGTAGATACTGGTGCAGGCCACGAGCACATCATGCACGACAGTGAAACAGCATTCGCAGCTCATCCATTGGCCGTCCCTCGTCTGAACACGGAGGTAATGGAGAACCGCGGCTTTATCTAGTAGGACCCCTCGGCTGTGTATCGAACGCGCGAAGGGCACCTCATCGGGGTGGAAGTAGTCGAAACATGATTTGCCAAGAATCTCATGGGGTTGATAGCCTAGAATGTCTGCAATGGAGTCTGATGCGAATAAAACATTGGCATCGCGAGAAAGGTCTGTTGGTGGTCCATGTCATTAGCCTAGCATTCCAACATCACACACACCCTTCATGCAGATCACGGCGCATAGGGGATGACAGGATGTACTGACTGTGAATGGTCATAAACGTGTGCTCCATCGGAACGGCTCGCCGAGCGATCCCCTTCGCCAGTAGTGGTTGTTGGCGATATTATTTTACTTGATGTACACCACGTCAACAGAGTTTGTTATAGTGCCTTCGCGGCGGCTTCTTGGGCGGCGTCGGTGCTTCAGAATGAAGGTTCGATATTTGAGTTCCGGGAGCTTCCTCTAGTAAGGACCCTGCTGAACTGACAATCTTGGAGCCGTGAAGCACATCAGCTCCAGCTTTGATATGGATAGCCCGGCAGGACCAAAGGTTGAATCTTCGGGTGTGCGAGCCAGGTAGATGTCTCTGGATAGCCGAGTACTGTATTACATAGATCCCGCTGTCGGTGCCGGGTGAGGAATGAGTCTCACGAGGTTTCCACGGGACAAAACTGTGCGATATCTGGTTGTGGCCGTGGGAGATTTGGATGTGCGGCCGTCTGCAGGGTGCACTTGGGGTTTCGACCGTAGAGTGTTTTCTGTGGACGTGACACAGATAACCAGCGAGTCGTTTCGTGGGTAGCACAACACCTCTGCTCTGGGCTGCTCGGTTCGCTGCAGAACGCGGTGAGGGAGGCGTAGGTACCAAATGGGGGCGGTAATCCGTCGAGTCTGAAGAGCCTGATAGCGAGGAACAGAAAGCCGGATAGCTGGACGAGAGAAAGTAAGGCGTCGTAGTAAAGTGGCCCAACCGGTGCAGGTAGGTGTTTGGCACTGGCACGGTGGACTGTTGGTAAGTTCAGGTGGTTTGGAAGAGGCAATTCAAGCAACAGCAATACAGCGTTGGTATAGGAATCACGGGTTGGCTGAGTGGTGTATGTAGTTTGGTGATCTGTGGAACAAAAAAGTCGTTTTGAGTCCAGCAGGTACCGGAAACAGTAAGCTAGAACAAGCAGGAGGCAATAGTGGGACAAGGCGAGACGGAAGACGGTATGTATTGAGTAATCTGAACTCAATGCGGAGGACGTGTGTCGTTGTAGAAAATCAGCTTCAGGGAAGATGCCTGTAAGTCCAAGTCGAGTGAGGGTCTTCTTGTTGCTGGTGGTAAGGAGGTTCGAAGAAGTGCAAACTGGACTGGTACAGAGCAGCCGGGACAGGCGATATAAGAAAGAGAGGTCCTGAAACGAGGAGCCGTCTTCGCTCTTAAACCGGTCTACTACCAGGCGCCAGGGCTTAGCAAGCTTATTCGCCGAAAGGATACTGCATAGCAAGCCATGGATTGCAGGTATGTAGGCATGTATCAATGGACATGTAAGTAGGTAGGTATGGAGGTGAAGGCTGGGTACAGGATGTAGGTATCGTGCATCTGGGATTGCAAGAGTCGAATGGCCGTTCGTTACCCGCCTGCCCATGCCTGAAAATGGATGGAAGCATGGATAAGGGAAGGATGGATGGCAATCCGGTACCGTACAGGGCAGGGTGACAGGGGACGGTAACAGAGCAACAAGCACCAGACTTGACGGAACCCAGAGACGCTAGGTAGTCTAGGCTCAAGTGTCTTGTAGGGTAGGCCAGGGTAGGCCAGGGTAGTGCAGGGTAGCGCAGGGTAGGGTACTTACCCCAAGGAGCCAGGAGCTGTTCCCACCTCAAATAGCCCCCCCGTTCAAGGGTTTCTCCACCTGGCCGACGTTACTTATTGTGTATTGAACCCTGTGGCTTGTCGAACGGGGGGTTAGGTTACCTTGAAGAGTCAAGACTTCCAATAGAATAGGTAACAAGCCAGGTGCGGTGATGTCAGCGAATAGAGACCTCCGCCGCCCAATGCATCAACAATCTGCTGGGTGTATATACTCAAGTGCAAGGAAAGGGGAGATGAGAGAAACGTCGACATGGCTCTCTCTGGGCAAAGCTGCTACCTAGGAGTAATACCTCATGTTGGGAGGAAAAGAAAGCCCTGTGCCGTTCGTTCCTAAGCTCAAGTGGTATGGAGGTCCGAAGTAGGTACCGTACTTACAGTCAGGCAGTCTAGACACACAGCAGGTGCCACGGGCCTTGGCCCACTCCGTAATGTCGAAAGAGGGAGACAGAGAGTCGAGACTCAAGACTCGATCCAGAAAAGTAGAGAAGGCCCCTATGTATCGGCATTGGAAGCGGAATCGGCAAACTCGACACACACAGTGCAGCAATGCTCATACGCAGCACATCCCGTCCCAGTATATCTATCATACGTTCCAATCCACTTACTTACATATCCCCCCCCTCTTGGCATGGCATATGTATGCAGGCGCAGGGCGGGCTGCTAGAGAGCAGCGGGAAAAAACGTGCTTCTGGTCCTCCGTATAGTTTGCGGCCATGGGGCCAGGTGGTGAAGATGCCAGGATGCGACGGCCATGACATGAACTGGTGGTCCCTCCGAGGATTTGCAGCGCCAAGTGGAAACGGTACCTAGCATCAAGCTCGTTAGCATCCATCGCGCTACAACGTCAGTAACGGTAAATTTTACATTAGGTAATGTTCGCGGCAAGTGGTCAACCGGAGGAGCTCTCTCGGAGCGGGAGAGTGGCGGCGGACAGGGAAAACCCATCTATTTTATCACACCTGAATCAGAGTCGTTAATTGCAAACTTCCGTCCTGACTAAGTAGGGAGTTCCTACTACATACTTCGACGGCAGACAGACAGACAGCTCTTGCGTCCCATGACCTCCAGTATTACACGCCGAGCGTGAATAATAGACTCGTTAATAAAGTACCTAGGTAGGTACCGGCCGGGCTCAAGTGGGCTGACTTGCTCTGGGTACCTTAACCTTGATGCCTGTGCTCTGGAGGCGTTCGGGCAGTTTTCAATGTTCTCTCCCTTCAAACGCCTTCTACTTGCGACGACGGAGGTGATCCCGCTCGCTCTCATTTGTTCAAATCGTTCGCAGGTGGGATCATCATAATGCCGGGCCCCCCCATAGCGGTCCCAGTCGCAATGATATCAACAAGCGGGCCTTTGCACCGTTTTGGCAGAGCTTGCGAATCGACCAGGGCTCGGCGGACATTTTCCCTGTTGCGGGTGCAGTACATGTAAGCAGGGGTGGCACACAACATGGGAATTTCGAGTCCCAAGCCCAAAGACCCATTCTGCTGTAATGGCGAACCAGGTTTTCGGGATCTTCGTCTGGGATCAATTTTGGCTCCTCGACGAACTGAACTGGCAGAACGGCATTGGTCTGAGTGCACTGCTTTCCGCTCTGCTCTTTTCTCACATAACTCGTCGGTGCTACGTGACTCCGGCTTCCCAGCTGTTGTACTCGGGGTGCATACACCAGCCCCCAAAGGGTGTGGCTAGTTGAGTACGTACCTCACTCAGCCCGATCAGGATTATCATGCTCGCAAGCTCGCATGATATCCTGATTTTCCCATGCAATTTGAGATGAGTAAGGATGTTTTCTCTTCGACCGCTAGACTGTCACGCAATGATGTAACGAGACTGGTATCAGACAGAAGACATAGCTTGTAAAAAGGCGACTGCTATGATGTATAATTCTCCAGAGAGTGGATTTCAAATGTGCGGCCGTATTTTTTTTTCCCTCTTGACAGCCAGGTCGTGACTCGTGCGAGTGTAGGCGAAAGCCGAACCACCGACGCCCACAGTCAGTTACATCTGACAAACGCCGGCTTCGTTGCTGGTATTCGTGTTGGATTCTTGCTCAGAAAAAAAAAATAACAGCAAAACCCGCTGTCACCTACCCTGTGCAGCATCATGCCCGAAAGCACTGTCCGAAGCACCGTCAGTAGTAGGTGCCGTTGATTACCTGTAATATCATGTTCCATTGCGATTGGAGCTCCCAATGACGAATCCAATGGACTCTCTGTACATCTCCCACTAGTTAGTGGATAGCTGTGCTATTTCGAACCCATGCACCCTGCGTCCCTGACAGGCAGCGAGCGAGCTCGCGAGGCAGCAGCTCGGTCCCGAGTCATCAACTCATTACATAACGAGGAGGACCTTTGGAAATTTCACACGACTCGACGATGGCTGTGAGAATCTGAAAATACTGTAACGATACCGGGCTGCCATGAGCTCCATAGATGGCCGAGGAGCCCATTTCCGCAGTGCACATGTCACCAGCAATTAAACAGCAGGCGCGATAGCACTGTAACCCGACGGTGCCTGCCGTCCAGATATCGTCACGAGCTGGTACCTCTTCATTACAACAGTCACAACTCTTGTGTCAGCTTTCTGGGAATCCGGATCGCCAATTGCCAATTGCCAATTCCATTTCCTTGCGTCTCTTGATATCAGGGCCCAGCTTCCCAGTGCTCAGCTTGAATGATGATGACGATGCAAATAAAGAATGTGACCAAGCGTATATAACGGAGACGCTGGGGGTTTAACCTAGTGTGAGAGCTGCACTCGCACTCGCCATGCCTTGCAAAGAACTGGCTGGTCTTCTGTGTGGCTGACGAGCTACATATGCGGAGCGATTGACAGGGGACGGGAAAAAGCCGACCATCGGGAGCCGCTGATTGGTCAAGGGGCTCTGTCACTTTTCCACCCCATCACTCTTTTTGACGTGTGTAGCGCAACACAGCTTTGTTTCATTCGGCTAGGTGCTGGCTGGGCCTCTCTCCCGCATGCTCGCTCAACCTCCTGGTCGGGCGGTCAGGATGCGCGTATGTATGTGTTGGAACAGCTGCACGCAACACGGTATCTTGAAGTTCTTAATTCGTCCACCGAGACCCCCCGGGCGGAGAAGGGAAGGAAACAGTTCCGGCGTCAGGGATTTCGAGAAAGCCGGGTTGCCCATGACGCGCGGCGATCATTACCCAAGTCTATGGCCATGATGGATGGACTGCTGCTCGCTCGCTCACGTCGCACGGCACTTGGGATCAGCCGTGTAACCCCTCGTCCCTGTTACCCATCATAGGAAGCGGCGGCTGTTGCAGCTCAGCTACACGTACTCTTTTTTTTTTCTTTTACCGCCAACCCAGTCAATCCCTTGTGCTCTGGTTCAGTTGTTAAATCTGTTGACTGGATGGTTCAAATTGCCCATAGATGACCGACAAGGGGCGCTTTTTGGTTGACCACCAAGCCGCTGATTAATGATTTATATTCTTGCACGAACTCGATGCCCTATCTGGAAATATCCCGCTGCCAAAGCGTTCTGCGTACGCAGCCTAGGCTCGCCCTAGGCCAGGCCAAGTTCCACGCCTGGAAGTCAGGCATGCATAAACCCATGTCACCATTATCAAACCCCTGTAGAGCGTTCCGGGGAAAGGATTAAGGTTCGTCGGTGACATTGCCGGGGCCCGGCGGCGCGCACGCATACATACTTATTTACAAGCCACAGCAGAAAGGGTGGCCGGTAGCCTCGCCCAACTCTGAGGTCCGGATGGTAGATGATGGTAGGCTGTGACTACATACGTAAGTGCGTGCATCTCCCGCACTTCCAGAAGCCCCAGTGGCCGCAGGCTGCGTATCACCAAGAAACGGTCAGGCCGGTTCTAAGCCGGAACGAGGATCCCGGATATGATGGTGGCCCAGGTTGGGAGCTGGTTATACCTGATTTGCGTTGCCTTGCGCCTTGATATCATACTGCAGCATCCAATTCCGCATACCTACGCCTCCTGCAAGTAGCATGTTGGAATCAAGCCTATAGAGCCACGTTCTCGAGAGAGGAGCCAATGACCATTGCGAGAGAGCCAGGGTGCTTTGAGTCAACGGCCGCCCAGTATATACCATCCCTTCAAAGACTGAAGTAGTGAAATGCATGATACATTTCTCGCGACGCGTATGGAAAATATCGTGCTCATTTGTACAATGATAACCGACAGCATACCTCAAATCTCGAGGGTCCCGGATTATGTCGAGGTCGATGGCGCCATAGGCTACTCTGGCTGGAGATTGCTTAACCGAAGCTGACGGTGCCCAACCAATACCAAGAACACGAAGTTTCTGGGCATACAGTGACATTACACGGGACCAAGCGAGAGAGCCCTAGCTAAGTAGCCATCCCATTGACACGCATGTCGGAAATTATAGGCTCCCTTGACCGTGGTGTTATAGGTATCAGATATAGGCATGTAAGAAGGCTAGAAAGCTTCAATGCTGCACAAGTGCCAGCGTATCACATGGCCTGAAAAGGGAAAAGGACAGAAGGGCGGTATCAGCTTTAGAAATATGCACCCGAGCATCCAACGCCCGATGATATATCATGTTTCTTTCTCCTCGGAGAATTCCATGCGAGGGAGAAAGCTTCTGTAACCGGCATGCAGATGGATGTCAGGATACATATCCTGAAGTCCCTCGCCAAAGGATTGCAAATAACAGCTTTGAGGGAGGTGGCGCTCGAAATTGGAAACCGTCGGAATTCCTAACCTACCTCTTGCCGACCCACCTCCACCTGCCCGCGTCCAGTTCAGGTACTTCTTGGTTCAACGTTGGCAGGAAGGCATTCAGATGCATCAAATTGATGGCATTGCCAGCCATTAGTCGCCTTTGGTTCTACTTTGGCCTCATGCTACCTGGATATCTGACATATCTTCCGAGTCTCTATCCACATAATGCGTAGGAGAAAAAAAACATTGACTAATTTTCCATGTCCAAAGGGATCGACCTCTGCCCAAGGCACACTACTAACGGGCATTTCCCCCACTTCCCGATTTGATTGGAGCTGTTCAAACTGCGACCTTGCTTGGTTTTGGCACGGACAAGGCTGCAGGCTGCAGGCTGCAGGTGGTCTGTCTGGCAAGTACCGCTGAGCTACGCTACTGCGGGAGGTTACTGTATCATCAACCTACCCAAGCAACCAAGCAATTGCAAGTCAACACTTGTGGCGGTCTGGATACGGCGACCGACTTACTTGCACGCGGAACTTGCTTCCCGCACACACCATTACCGGCGCATTATATCCCCACCCTGAGGACTCGCGTCCAGGGATCACATTCGTTTCATGATCTTGCAATTGCCATTTGGCCAGCCCAGCAGAACACCCGCGTGCCCGAGAGTCAAGACTGCGCACTAGTGCATCGTGCTAATGCATCGCGGCCGACCTCCGTGGACATTCTGAATATTCCCCGGCGAGTCTGGACCCTGGGCGTCAGCTACCTGCCCGAGACCTTATTGGTCGACGCTTTGGGGGTTGGCTGTATTGTTGGTGGAATATGCATAACGCACCTCCAACATGCCTCCAGCAACTTCATACAACGAATGGGATCTTCCCCGTCTGAAGATATCAATCGGATTTGAAGTAGGTCTCGCCGGGCGTAGGCTCTTTCTTACTGTACGACGTCTGTACTGACGTCGATCGTGCCAGGATGAACCTCACCAAGACCCAAATGCCGACAAAGATACTGGTCAGTCACGATCGAGGCCGTGGTCGTAGGGCCAGTCCATGGGGGGTCATGGAATATTCACTCACCGCGTGCTTGCAGAGTTTTTTGACGTCAAGTTCTTTCCGTATCTGCCAGCTGGCGAGGACCCCATCTTTGCTGCAGTCAGCAAGAAACATGTGAGTTGAGCTGTATGGCTACACCGTTGCGCTCTTCGCCCAAGTCTGACCGATGATGCGTAGATTGTGATATACCGACTATCAAGTACATCTGTCCCGCCCTATGAGCTTATCCAGCTTTTCCGGGACGCTGATGTAAGCTTCTGCGATATCATGTACGGCTTTGCGTGAAAGATACTGACACCAGTTCCAAGGAAACTGCCGTGAACTGCAGCTGCACGTGGAGCAAGGATCGCGAGACTGACATCCCCTATCTCTGTGTTGCTGGCTTGGACGCCAAAATCAAAGTATATGATGTCTTCAACGGCAATATAGTAAAGGTACGGTTGGACCCTAGAAGATTTTCACGCGCATTATAACTAACATATGTACAGACACTCGTTGGGCACGGCGCAGTAAGTTTATGGAAAAGAAAAAAGAAAAAGTGCTGGGCTTCGCTGATGGAGTGTAGGAAATCAATGACCTCGTCACATGCCCGACCAATCCGTATTTGATCGCTTCCGCATCAGACGATACCACGGTGCGCATCTGGAGTTTTGACCCGGCCGATGAGAAGCAGCCATGTGTGTGCATACTCGGAGGCGAAGGCCATTCCTCTGGTCTTCTGACAATTGTGAGAAGGGAACCCCTTTTGACGACCCTTGACAATCTCGCTAACTGAGACCAGGCATTCCATAACTGCGGTAGATACGTGCTCTCCGCTGGTCATGACAATTGCGTGTGTCTGGTAAGTCATGTTCCATGCTCCGGGCTACGCCCCCTTTTTCTAATGTGAGGAATCTTTCTAGTGGACCCTACCAGATCTGTCAACTAGAGCGACTGGCCGCAACCCGGTACCGCCAATAGTTGTTCACTACCCGCACTTCTTCACATCTGAAGTTCACGGTGGCATCGTCGACTGGTCAGTATTTCGAGAGTTTTCCCTGGATTCGGCTAATATTGCTGGCAGTGTTGCATTCTTTGGTGACCTTGTCCTATCGCGCGCATGCCACGAGGATGTCATCGTTCTTTGGCGTATTGAAGGTTTCTCGTCACAGGACCCGCCACCGTTGGCGTCCAGTGCGCCTACGACCAGCGATACGGAACGTTTGACTCGCTCGGCGTTCGCCCCGGCAACGGCCTCGGAGAACCCACCCCAGTACACGCGGCTAGTCCAGTTTCACACCCCTGGCAGTGGGCATCAGTTTTACATGCGGTTCAAGCTGTTCCACGTGGTGGATAAACATCCCGTCCTGGCCTTCGCCAACGCCCACTCCACCATCTTCTTCTGGGACCTCGCCCGGCTGATGGGGTACCACTCCTTCATGACGGAGCTGGACGACCCCGCCCGCGATCATCCGGTGCAGCGCCCGAGCTGGCTCATGCCCGTCCAGCACCGCCAGAACAAGGGCGATGCCGTCAGCAAGCTCAAGGACGCCGAGGATAAGGACTCTGTGGCGTCGGGCCGCACCGGCAGCGACCTCGAGGGCCAGAGCAGCCTCGGCAGCCACTACTCGGAGGAGACGTTGAAGGACTGGTCATCCCGGTACGACATCAAATCGGTCGAAACGCCCGTCATGGCGCATTATAAGAGCGGCATTTCAGTGAAAGACTTTATTGGACGTCAAGTAGCTTGGAGCCCCGAAGGCGAGTGGTGCATCGTTGTCGGTAGCAAGAACCTGGCTTTCGTCTTGTCGAGATGGCAGAAGAACCCAAAGGACGAAAAGAAGTCGTGATTTTTTCTTTACAAGCCATGACATTCGCATGATCCATTAGATATTTGTAGATAGACGCATTGCACGACAGAGAGGACAGGACATAAAGCGATGGTGCATGGCTGTTATTTGCTGTAAGCATTCATCTGTCATTATTAATACCAGGCTTGTTCCTGTCTGTTGTCATGAATTCGAGTCTCGTCTCGTCTCGTCACGGAAGTATCCCAATCCTAGGGCTTCCTTACTCGCTATCCCCGTCCTCGTCGCCCTCATGACCTTCCGCGAATCTCCGTACCCAGTCTTCTTCCTTCGCATCGTCGCCAGCGCCAGGACTCTGCAGCTTCTTCTGGAAGAAGCGCCTGGCCTTCTCGATCTCCGCGTCCCTCTGCCGGCTCGTCGTCCGCTCTTCCTCCGTCTCGGCGTACTTGCGCAGCGACTTCGGACCCTTCCGCTGTTTGCTGTCACCGCCACCAAGTGTCGGTGGTATCTCGCCCTTCTCCTTGCGAATCCTTCGGGCTTCCTCGACCTTGGCGACCAGCGAGGCGCACAGGTGCAGGTCCGCCACGTACAGGCTCAGCATGCCGCGCAGCCGAAGCAGCTCGCCGTGCGTGCCGTAGGGCCGGTTCTCCATCTGCTGGTCCATGCGAGCGGCGACCTGCTCGGCGGCGGCGCGGGTGTGGGCGCGGACCTCGTCGCGGGCACGGTGGCGGCGGGCCTGTTTTGCGTCCTCGCGGCGGCGGAGGCGGCGGGTCTCTCGATCGTCCTCTCCGTCTTCGTTTTCGTCGTCGGAATGGCGGTAGCGGCTTGATTCGTTCTCCGAGGACTCTCCTTCTGCTTCGTTCTCGTCGCCGTCTTCGTCCTCTTTGGCCTCGAGCTGGCGCATCGCCTTCTTCAACTCGGCGTCGAGGTTGTAGATCTCGGTGCTGAAGAGCGCGGGCCAGAAGTCGACGGCGCTGACCATGTGGGGGCGCTGCCTGTCGTAGGGGTATTGCTGGATCAGGGACTGGAGGTAGTCCCTCACGGCGTCGATGTTGGCCGCGGAGCCCCAGCGCTCGGGCAGCTGTAAGGGTTGCGGGTTCTCTGAAGTTCCTTCTCCTGCCGCCTGTGTATCCTGCTGCGAGTCGACTAGGGGCTCGCCGAGCCGCCAAGGGTCCTCGGGCTGCTTCCCCTTGTCGTCAGCAGCATCGCCGCTTCCGGTGCCGGTTGCAGTGCCGGTGTTGGATTGTTGCTGTTTTGGCTGCTCGCCTTCACGCATCAAGATCTCGACGCCGATGTTCCACAGGCCGTTGACCCGGATGTCCACGTCCTTGGTGCGGATGAGGAGGTTGAAGGCCCTCTTGGCGCGGGGGATGTCACCATCGTGCAGGCAGCGGTGCATGATGGCCGTCAGGGTGCTGAGATGCTGCATGCGCGCCGAGTAGTCCATCTGAAAGCCATCGTCCTCTTCACCGTCAAGGTCCTTCTTGCTGCTGTCACGGCCACCGCTATTGTTGCTGTCCGACACGTCGGTGTCGACGTCGGCCTCCGAGCCACTGGTAAGCGCCGACATCCTGCCGCCTTTTTTCTTGTTGTAGTTGCTGCCTCCTCGTTTAGACGAGAAGGTGTTATTTCTGGACGAGATGCCTTTGTGCGGAAATTTGGGGTAGACCTTGGATGGCACCTCTTCCCCAGGGTCGAGTCCGGCGACTGCAAACTGGCGCAAGGTGTCTGGCGAGTGAGAGAGCGGGTTGATGGAGTCGGCCGGGAGACTGGAGAATGATGCTTGTGTCCCAAAGGGAGTGGAAGTGAATTCTGCTGGCCTGGACTTGCCACCACCACCACCACCACTGCCAGTTGCATCGCTTATTCCATTGTCATTGCCTGCATCACTTGCCCGTTTGCGCTTGTTCAACCGCGACTTATTGTGGCCTAAATGGTAGGCAGGCACGGGAAGTGCAAAGGGGCCCCCCATAGTGGGCTATTCGTGACTGCCTCGTGAATCAACAGCTAACACCATGTATATTCCACTCCTGATTATTCCATTCACCACCAACGACACGTAGTTATCCAATTGAATACAAATTCTCTGCGCTCAGCAACAGTCCTGTATTAAAGGCATTTGCTTGCGTATGAATTTGGCAACTGAGGAGTGTGCAAAAGAAGCTTTGGTTCAAAAATGGTTTGTGAGGAAAGATCCTTTGACATCTGATGAGCGGGAGGAGCCGCAGTCCGCATTAGCGCATTTGTATCATCCTCCCTCAAACGGTGTCAAGACACGGCTCCTCCTACGCTGATGGACTCACGACACTTCATTCAATGATATAGATAGGAACATGAAAACATCAGGTTGGTATTTTGTTGCTTGGAGATTTCATACGTTTTCGACTGCTTAGCACAGATGATACCTGCGCAAAAGGTCTGTCAAAGTGGAGTCCGAAGCCTTGACAACAGCCACAAATGGCTTGCCCAATAGCAACTGCCGCAATGATGGTTACCGAGCCAGCTTCCTAATATTAGACCAGACATTCATTATAACCAATCTGTGTCTACTTTGCAGCAGATCAGTATAACTGAGATGCTTAAGACTCCAGACTTGACCTCTTCCGCATTCCAATTAAGTTTCGTCAATTTGAGGCACCAAGTCATTGCTCTGAGAGTCAACATACAAATCACGGACAGTCACGGTTTGGGCCAATGCATGACACTCATCTTTAGTGGATGCTCATTTTCCAGCCATCAAGGACTTTTCGGCCGTCTCCTCTAGCGAAGCCCTCTCTATGTACAATGCCCCCATCATACTGTACACCGTTGTCTGGACTGGATGCCCATATCTAAGTTCCCAGTCATCCTCGACATACGTATCTTACTTTCCTAGCGCTTGAAGTAGGTCCACTGGCCCTCGACAGGCTTCTCCTCGAGGGGTTCCCATCTGCCACCGTTGTTAGTGCATGCGTGAATATGTTGACAGATGTCAATAAACTTACACCTTGGCCTCCACCATTGTGTCTACGAGCTTGAGCTCGGCCTGTGCCACCTCAATGACCTCCTCGATCAGGCCAGCGCCAATCTTGGTCTCGATCTCCTCGACCCTGTAGTAGAATTCCCCGCATTAGTAGACTGTAGTGTGCAATGGCCCTGCGTGACATCTGCTGGGCTTCGGGTATCGTAGAACATACTGGTCAGCCGTCAATTGGGGCTCGGCCTCCCACTTGACCTTCTTGCCGGTGTCCATGGGCTGGCGCTCAAAGATGAGCTCCTGGTCGGCGCGCTCGGCCTCGGAGCGGGGCCCCTCGAGCTCGGCGCCCTCGTCGATCTCGCCGTCCCACTCCTCGTGGCGGACGTCCTTCTCCTGCGGGGCGTGGCGCATCATGTAGGTCTGGCCGCCGCGCTGGACAACCTGCATGCGGGCGCCGTCGCGGGCGGCCCGGTTCTCGATCTTGAAGCCGTCGGGGTGCTGCGCGAGGATCGCCTTGGCCCGCGCGGCCCACTCGGCGTGTCCCGGGGGCTCGGCCGCCTCGATGATGGACTTGCGGTGCTTGGTCAGGGCCTCGACCGACTGGCGGTACAGCGACGTCTCTGGCGCGGCCTGCAGCTTCTCCAGCGTCGTGTTGTAGAGGTACAGCAGGGTCGAGCGCGGCGACGTGGCCGTGTACAGGCCCGTCAGGCCGGTCGGGTTGCCCGCGTTGAGGTAGCGCGTGGCCGCCGGCTTGACGTCGGCCAGGAGTCGTAGTGTGCGCCGCATCTTGTTCGGGGGTTCAATGGGCGTTGGCAATTGAACGGGAGGGATGGGTGTCGTCGAGGGTTTTGGTTGCGTTCGCCCCAGCTATGGCTGCTGCAGCTCCGACGAAATTCCGCGGCCCGCACGTCAGGATTGAGAGAGCTTGGACCATCATCAGCCAAGCCACACCTTGGACCAATTGTGGCTAACCTATGCAGTGTACAGGGTAGGAAACCATTTCAACTTCAACCTCACGAACAACATACCAACAATTTTCTTTTTCTTTTTTTACTCTTTAAGATAATGCGCCCCTTCCGCCTTGATACTCTAATCACAAAGTCATTCTGATAATGCAGCCAAGCTCTGCTTGAGCAACGTCGTTCAACGAACATTGCTAATCGTTCCAATCTAGATGGATACCCTTTCCTCGCAACGTATTGACGTTATGATATTCTTCTTTCGCGGCTCCCATTCTGTCAAATATATATGGTATGATGAGATCCTTTATGAATCACAAATTAAAGCAATGCGCCTTTTCTCGTGTTGTAATTATGCCCATAATATCAACCTTGCCTCGAACCTCCGATGATACCGGTAAGGACGAACAACTGGAAGTCGTACATTGATTCTGCCGATTCCAAGGAATTGGACAAGATCAAATTCCATCTCCGTTTCTATATCAAGGATAGTTGAGCTGCTTATTGTTATCTTCTCGTTACTGCCGGTCTGACTTGGATCTGCAAC
Organism: Arthrinium phaeospermum; assembly: GCA_006503535.1. NCBI lineage: Eukaryota > Fungi > Ascomycota > Sordariomycetes > Amphisphaeriales > Apiosporaceae > Arthrinium > Arthrinium phaeospermum. The sequence goes on along the minus strand of QYRS01000002.1, from coordinate 3,897,496 downwards.
GAAGTTCGAAAGGGGGCATACCACTTACACTGGCTCGCTATGGAGTTTTCATATATATCTCTACTAAGCCAGCTGCAGTATCTATTATACATACATAGTAAGGCTTGAGCTTGAAGGTACAGAATTCGTAAAGTTTAGTATTGGTAATTCAACAGCCCGTGTTACACAATTGGAGTACTTTTGCTCTACATTATTGAATGCATGTAAAACGGTACCCTTCGGCCCGTTTGAAACTCACATAGGTTATGCTAAGACTTTTGTAAAGCAACCATGGATACCAGTAGAAGATATCTCGGGGATATGTGAGTGTTAGGAAAGGGGCAGAATTCAACGTAATAGGGGCACCATGAAGCGTTGCATGACTCCAAAAAGGTCTATATAATAAAGACTTATGATAGCCTCGGTACATGAGAACGTAGACTTCATAAAAAGACCATACATACTCAAACTTGGTAGCCCATGTTTCACCACGCAGCTCGCAAGAAAACAGACTATCCGGAATACTTCGCCGCTTCAAGGAATGGTGCACTACATGTCCGATTCCACGCCAACTGAGTCCTTGGACTGGGTGTTATTTCGGGCGTTTCCCAATATCAGCCAGCCCGGGCAGCAAGAAAGCCCCTCGGTGAACACTTCGACCAGTGCCCGGGACACACGTCAAGTAGGCTGGCTGAGGAGTCAGCTTACCGATGGAACATGCATCAGAGGCATCTGCATGGCGTCTTGAAAGGCCACCAGCTTTTGGGTGCCTCTGAAAAGTGCTCAGGAGCACAAGAAGCTGAGAACTTAGTGCCTTGCGATGTTGCATGGCCTTTCTCGTATTCTGTTCAACGCCTGCATCGACATCACAAGGTGTGTTTGGCTGAATTACTGCATAGTCAAACATATGCCTATTTTTGGAAAGAAGATGGAAGTGGACTAACAGACACTAAAACAGAGGCGGCCTCTCTGATTTGCGTGGCTTCTCTTCTATGCATAAGATCGGATGTTGTCATCAGACCCTAGCGATTGCAAAATGCGGCTGACACTGCCTGGCAGGGCTGGGCTGAAGGCCAACTACGAGGAGAAAAGGCGGGGAAGCCTGCTTTCTGGAAACACATCGCGGCTGTCAAAAGCCGGGAAAGCGCAGCAGCTGATCGGTCTGTCGGGGCGTTTGCGCATGTAGGTCGTCAAATAGTGCTGACCAGGCTTCGGAAGCCGGCCGGGGTGCGCCCCTGTCGTATTGGCTCCCGCCCTTGCGATGGCTTTTTTGGTTGTCCCAACGGGCCAATAAACACATTGAAGTGCGGTAATGTGGCTACGTACAAGTAAGGGAGGCTTCTAAGCTGAGAATAGCACACAAGCAACATCCACACAGCCCCCCGAGGGAAAAGGCGACGGACGACATTACATCTGCCGCGCCCCAAATCTGGTGTTCTTGGGTGCGCTCACGCCTCGACGCCGACGTGAGGGTAGTACCAACGCATGTCTGCTTACAATGGGACCAGAAGACGCCTACTGATTCATGGCCTACTACGTGGTGGACTGCATGGGGAGAGTACCGAAGATGCCGGGCATATCGATACACCGAGCCACCGTACTTGTCATTATACGAGATGCCAAAGTCAAGCAATCGCAAGAAAGCTCACCGATACAGGAGTCTGGTGTTTGACCGAGCAATATAAATACCCACCTGATTCCTGCTAGTTGGGAGTTTCAGACAGCAAGCACTCTCATCATCATCTAGCTTTACTACAACAGATAATCTACAAAGCCAACAACTTGAAGACTCTTGTTCTACTTTGATTGATCCATCATCCATCCAAAATGCAGTTCTCATTCGCTATCCTCACTCTGGCCGCCACCACCGTCCTGGCCCTGCCCTCGAACATCATCGAGACCCGCGGCGGCGAGTGTACGCCGCCCGCGTACCAGTGCAAGGCCGACTGTTCCGGCTGGGAGGTCTGCAACGTTGACGGAACCTGGCTGGTAAGTAGTTGAAAGTGGTGCTGGAAAGAAACTCTCGCTAATGTGGTTTTCTTTCTCACAGAATGCCGGCGAGTGCACCGGGGATACCACTTGCGAGCCCCATCCCAGCAACAATCTGCCTTACTGCCAGCCCAAGCATGCCTGAATTTTGGCGATAATGCGCCTGAAGCGCCATGGGGGGTTCAACTGAGAAAGTGGATGTATGGTGTGGGCAGGTGCTAGCGATCTTCGAGGAGGATATTATGTCACGCTCCTTATATTAATCTTACAATGCATTGTTCTATATCATCATTGACTCCCTGTGTATTGCTACTGCCCTGTTTGACTCCCCGCGCATATAAACACTGCGGGACAAGGGATCGTTCTCGACTCATGGCGGATCTGAACTCTTGTAGGGATTGCGACCCCAGCCATACATGCTTCGAGAATACTCCCAGTTATGATTGCTGTACCAGAGACGTCAAAATCCTTTCGCCCAAGCCCGCAGCCTTCTGCGCCAGCCTGTACGGCTTGAACCACCAGACACCGAGATCGGCCTGGTAGCACGACCTTCCTCTGCGTACGCTAGACCAGTATATGCGTCACTCTCATCAAAAACATGCACGCTCGGATCGCTGCTCCAGGCGAAGCACAGCAAGAAGCTGGCCAGAACCGAGAAGACAAGGAAGGGCAGTAAAGCATACGCCCACGCGATCATGAATATCTCGAAGAGGACCAGGGATAGACTGCCTATGATCAACTACCCCGGCAGGATCGGGTCGTGTGCCCACTACCAATCCTCCTTAATGCTGGCGTAGTGCTGCGGAGGCACATAGACTGCTACTCACAGCACCCGCGACGATAGGGCCGTCGTGGTGATCTTGGCGGCCAGTAGGATCTTCCGGCGCCTGGAGTCCCCAGCCCGGCCCTTTTCGTGGTGCAGACAGACGAAGGCAAAGGTGGCGTAGACGTGTTCTGCGTTAAATGCCTGGTTCCGGCCGGAGATGTCGCGGGAAAAGGAGGCTCGGTCGACGACAGCATACACGGCGCGGCTCAGGACGGCGAGGATCTTCGGTTCGCCACGGAGGTTGTCCCCAATGAAGCGGAAGGCGGGAGCCTCCGCTAGCTGTGAGGTTCACCCATCATGGCGCGCTCATGATTCTGAAGCGCCGAATTGCGGTTGTTCCTGGTATCCAAGAAGACGTATCTGAAGTCCAGTCCGTGGAATGAACAGAACGGCGAAGAAAGGCAGAGTAATCATCCCGACGAGGGCAGCAGGAGGAGGTGTCACGTCCAGCGGAGGCATCTGTGGGGGTGGCTTGCCAATAGTCAATCTAGATCCCCGGATCTTCCCTATGCAGGAGAGGATCTCTTGGCAGACAACTCAATTCATCTTTAGGTGCTCCATACTCGTGACCATCAAGTATGAAGGTCATGGCGGCACTCCAACAAGAACTGGCGTCCATTTCCGCTTTTCCACAAATGCGATCGCTGGACATGAGATGTTGCAGGCGAAGAGCAGGCCAATGCGATATACCTCATAAAGCCAGGGAGTACTCCGTAGTGGTGGGGCATTGTCATTCTAGCCCGCTCTAGACCAGATGGGTGCCTGGCGAGAGGTGGTGAGGATGACATAGCTTTGGATATAAGTACACCTTCCACCAATACCACTGATAAAAAGCAGTTCTTGAAGCACTTTGATTCAAGGTGTTTTGCTTCATTCGGTTGAAAAAACTGCGTTCCCGCAAACCTGGGCACTTATCATGGCATCCCGTCTAAGTGCTGAGCTCTGGCAGATCATCTTCTCCGATGTTGCCGGGGCACCTCGAAACCACAATCGGGACGCGCATTACGTGCAAGAGCGCATCCAATATCTTCTAAACTGCTGTCTCGTCTGCAGGGCATGGAGATACGAGGCCCAGCGCGCCCTTCAAGCCGTCATCCTCATCACCAACCGCAAACAGCTCCAGGCCCGGCTGACCAGCCGCACAGCGGACAGGGCCAGCGTTCGGCAAATCATCGTGGCAATCAGATGGCACTTCTTGAACTACCGCGGAATAAACATACATGATATTTTGGACCACGAGATGCCCCAGCTGCAGTCGCTCGTACTCCGCGAGGGTATTACATTTCCGGAGGGCAATCAATGGCGGCCTACGGAACTGGCCAATCTCTCGGGACTGCGGGAGCTTACCTTGACCGAACACGGTGAGACTAAACATTGGCGGCCGCTATTGCTCTGCCTGCCACGTCTGGAGCATCTCCACCTAAGCCAACTTGGATGGAAGGATCGTGATATTTCGGAATTGCCGCCCTTCAGCCTCAAGTCACTGGAGATTTCGGCGTGCGACATACACTCGGAGCCGCTACGGTGGTTGCTGGCCAAATCGGCCGAGAGCCTGTGTCGACTTTCCGTGGAGGATCTACAGCAAGAATGGGATACGTTTATTCACCTGTCCGCCATGCGCGGCGAGGGCCTCTTGCCCAAGGTGCGGCATCTTGCCTTCTCCGGCCCCGAGACGACGCACTCCAGCTACACCAAGGTTCTCCCGCGCAAGGTGACCGACCCACTGGCTTGCTGGGGCGGCATCGAGTCGACCTCTATCCGTGCTGGCGATGCGAAGATGCGCGGCGCCATCATCAATGGGATCGCGGCCATATCGCCCCCTCCAGTCGTCGAGCTAGATGCAAGCCGAATGCAGTTCCAGGACCTCAAAGCCATCTTCCGGGTGCGAAAAGCCAAGCTTCAGCCGGGAACCATTCTGCGACTCACTACGGAGCTGGATTGTCAAAACAACTGGGAGTACTGGGCTGATGAGTATGCAGAGGATGCCGAGGACCTTGCTCAGAAGGCCGGGGTGGTTTTAGAGATTGATAGAGTGCCACATCATGCTTGAACTTAGAGCATGAAAGCTGGCAAGGTTGGTGGTACTCTCTCGTATTGCCCAGTCTCCAGTGGGATTTTGGAGCAACTCTGTGCCATGCAAGGACAAGGACTGCATAAAACAGCCCACCGACTGACTGCTCTTGGCCTCCCAATTAACAAGACAAAAGACAATTGTATAGTAACATAATGACTGCATACTCATGAACATGAACAGAATCAGAATTTGAATCAGGCGCTTTCAGTGTATGAGCATGTACATAGTCACGTGTGCTCAAAATACCCTCATCAAGTCACCATGCCTTATCTTCAATTAGAGCTGCTTACCTGCTAATGACGCTAGCCCCACCTTGTACCCCCCTGACGCATGCTGGGGAGTGGGTTAGTTGGTCGAAACCCGTCAACTGCTTGGTGCTGGAGTGCTTGTCTGCAGGGTGCAGGGAGAGGGGTGCAGTGTGCAGTGCAGCCAGCAGAGCAGGCAGTGAATTAGGTAGGCCACCAGCTAAGAGACCAGAGGCACCACAGGCACCACTTTGTTGATCTGCCCTGCTTTGGATTGTCAAGCTGAAGGGCCAGTCATTTCGTTACGCAGCTTCAATCGGCGACGTTTCAACTTAGCTTCCTCCATCATCATTCCCATTCGCCTACGACTACCTACTACACATAAAATACCGCCAAGATGGACAACTTCAAGGCCTTCGGAACCAGCCTGAGGTCAGTAGACTGTTTATTTTCCTGTGCATTTGCCCCACCTACGAGGCTTTTTTTCTCTTTATCTTAAGAGGGTCTCTCGTCATTGCCTCTCGGGTCGCTCGCGATAGCTGTCGCTTGCCTGGCTGGGCAAATATGGAAGCCTAGGGATTCGAATCTTGGTCGCAATTACTGACAATGACGCGGGAAACAGCTCGATCGGCTCCTCGATCACCCCCTTTGCCTCGCGCACCTTCCAGTACACCAAGGAGCAGCTCGGCCAAGCTGAGGACAAGGTATGCATAACCTAGCAGCTGTCTCGAGCCTCTTTTACTTTGACACACCCAGTCACTGACACTGTCTGTCTATTGTCTACCCTCAAGACCCAGCTGCCCCCCGACTACATCGACCTTGAGAAGCGCGTCGATGCCTTGAAGGCCGTCCACCAGAAGATGCTGGCGGTGACGTCGCAGTACTCTCACGAAGCCTACGACTACCCGCCCAACATCAAGGAGACCTTCTCGGACCTCGGCCGCACCGTCAGCGAAAAGGTCCAGCTCCTGTCCACCGCCTCCACGCCCGCCGAAGCCCAAGCCGCCCTGACGGCGCCCCCCGCGGCCAAGCCCCAGCCCAAGACCTTCAACCACGCCCTCGCCCGTGCCAGCTTGACCAGCTCCCAGCTGCTGCACCAGCAGCACACCGGCCCCGACGAGGACCCTCTCGCGACCGCCCTGGAGAAGTACGCCCTGGCCAGCGAGCGCGTCGGCGAGTCCCGCCTGGCCCAGGATGCCCAGATTCAGAGCCGCTACCTGGCCGGCTGGAACACCACCCTCAACACCAACCTGATGTTTGCGACCCGCGCGCGTAAGAACGTCGAGAAGGCCCGCCTGACGCTGGACTCCGTCAAGTCGCGCGTCAAGGGCAACGCCTGGAAGATCGGCGCCGCTTCTCCCCGGGACGGCGAGCACCACGAGGAGCTCAGCGCCGAGGCTCAGGAGGAGATTGAGAAGGCCGAGGACGAGTTCGTCACTCAGACCGAGGAGGCCGTCAGCGTCATGAAGAACGTGAGTAGCAGCAACCCTATTGCGCATCGATTTCCCCCCTTGACAAATCCCCCCTTGACAAAGGTTCTATATGCTAACCAAATCCCAGGTGCTCGACACCCCCGAGCCTCTGCGCAACCTCGCCGAGCTTATTGCCGCCCAGGTTGAGTACCACAAGAAGGCCTACGAGATCCTTAACGAGCTTTCTCCTGTTATCGAGGGCCTCCAGGTTGAGCAGGAGGCCGCCTACCGAAAGAGCCGCGACAGCGCCTCGTAGATGCTCGTCGTGTAGACCATGACGCCCCTCCATATACCCCCCACATGGCTGAGTTGCGAGAGCAGCAGCCTAGGCTAGGAAGAAGCAGGCTCTCTCCGAGTACGTACGTGCAGGAAACCACGGATGTGGTGTTGAGGCAGAGATCGCGCCAAGGTGGTGGCCCCCTTCGTTTTCGGTTCTAGCAGCAAAACTGTTTCTGTTCGCAAAGAGGATTACGACTGCCTTTCTTCGTGGGGTTTTTGCTTAACGCAACCCCAGGTTACCAAAATCAATTCACACTGTTCTGACGTCCGAACTTAACTGTCTTGCTGTTCTACCTGACCTATATTGTTGATACACCGTCCCTGAATTGATTTTGAGTCCGCAAGAGGAATGACACAACAAGATCGACAGTTAAAGACAGGAAAACTAAAGATCGTATAAGCATCTACCGAGAGAGAGTAAGCTCTGGTAGAGTGAATGCACATACGTATATGAATTTTGTTTTAAAGACCCCGAGCCTGCATAATTACACGTTATATCCGCTAACGTACACGTAGATATTGTATGCTAAGCCAGCCCTGCTGCATACAAAAGACAGGTGCTTGCGTGACAATCCCCGCCTGGCTCCACGTCGCCCGGTTGGTGAGATATTCATCTTCTACAGCGAGTACAGTTAGCTCGCGACAGGATAGCTACCCCATAGCTGTGCGCACTCTCAAGTATGTATGTCGACGAACAGGGCACGTACGGAGGAGCGAATCAAATCCGCCAAAAAGATGGATCGCGAAACCCCAGATTGGCAAAAAGAGAAATCTTGACTCGGCTGGGGCTCGATCCCAGGACCTTCAGTGTGTTAGACTGACGTGATAACCAACTACACCACCAAGCCTTGATTGGAGGGCATCTCTGCCTTTGTTGGAAACGAGGCCCGTTATAGCTGTACATATAGCAAAGACATATTTCCAAAATCCCAATCCTCCCTCCATCGCCATATCTCAGCGACCGATACACCACAACGCATCATTTGGCTTGCGCAGCCCAGATCGCGTCTGATTATCATACTGCCACGCCCACCGTTTCTATAAATCCAAGCGACGTGGACCGAGTTAGGTGGCATTGTCGCAAACACCACCAAAGCCGAAAAGGCGACGAACAAGTGCCGGATATCATCCCCTTAATGGCGAAAGCCCTGCTTTTGGCATGATGCCGAAACTCGTTCACAATGAGACCGTCCGATCGCGCGATTGTACCAGCTCCTCCAGCCGCACATTGGATCCTGACCGGCCGACCTGAGTATCACTTAGGTAGACATTAGACCCTGGAGTTTGAAGTCACTACTGGCAAGCGGGCGAAGACATCGTGGTTAATTGATGCTTCGGTACAAGCGACTCTCGAGGCTTATTCTATCCCATCCTTGTGTCTCAGGGGAATCAACCCGCCGTTCATTCGAAGGTTGCCTCCATTCCCTCGTAGGGCGTCACGTTTATTTCAAATGAGTAATACCAACGCTGAGCGTTGGCAGGTGATTGGAAAGCCCACAAGGAGATGCACTTCCGGTTGACACGATGTTCAATGGACAAAACATCCCTACGCAAGCAAGGAAACGATTGGTTAACCATTTTTCCGATTGTATTTTGTCGTATAGACCTCAATTATGCTCAAAGTTTGACATCTGACAGTCGGTGACTCTACTCTCCTTCAACTAGCACTGAAATAATCATACTTGAATCCAGTATCTCAGCACAGCAAAGACGATGGCGACCACCTTGAACACCGGCGGCAGCACCAGCCAGCGAATGGCCCAGGGCAGCCGGTCGTACAACGCCGCGACCGCGTTCCAGGTGCGGATGTAGGACCGAACGGCCTCTTCGGCCTGGCGGTCCTCCTGGGTGTCAAATCGCGTTGGTCCGGCCGGAACGAGCGGGGGCAGCCGGTCGTACACGTGGTCTTCCCGCATGAATCGACCGATATCCAGCAGGTATCGTCCATACCCTTTGGCCTTCTTGGCGATCTTGTCCACTTGTTGCTCCGGCTTGTCAAGGTCCATCTCCTTCAGTTCGACCATCTGGACGTCCAGCATCTTTTCGGCCTCCATCGCCAGCTCCGACAAGTAGTCCCTCCGGGCTTTGGGCAAAGATTGGCCCGAGGCAGCCATGAGTTCTCTGTCTATCTTCCGTTCCAGCTGCAGAAGGCTGTCTGCCAATGGCATTTCCAGCACGGCGGCCAGCTCCTTGAGGCCACGGCGGTACTTCTCGAGGTCGCCAGGCAGATGGTCGTATTTAACAGAGAACGTGACGATCTTTGAAGGAGTCTCGACCCCTTTGCCTTTGAGGTCAACGGCTGTAGTCTCACCCACGGAGACACTATCACACATGGATACGCTACTGTTGGCCGACTCCCCGCTGGTTGATCCTTCGATGGGAGAAGATGGCTGAGGTTGTGGTGACGCAGTGCGCGTGTCGTCCTCGTCGATCTTGGTAGTACACAAAGCACCCGACAGGTAGGGCTTCGCATCAGAATTAGCAATGATCTCAGTCAATCAAACTAGGCAGCTCTCAAGAGAACGAAAGAACTCGGGGCATTCTTACCTCGTTCTTTGCTGTCGAGGGCTTCGCATCGGCTCCACAAGCCTGAGCTCGAACCTGTGCGTCGTGGCCGTGGCAGAAGAGATACACCTTGCAATGCTTCAAATCATCGCCGACGAGCAGGACCCGAGTCGCCCGGTTGTCGCAGCAGGCGTTCAGCTCGGCCTCCTCGCCCTGGGTGCTTGGGTCCTCCGGGAGCTGCTGCTGCGCCGTCGGGTAGCTGCTGCCGGGCTGGAATTGCAGCACGTAGGCCGAGAGGATCTCATCGTCGACGACGGACTGGAGGTACTGGCAGCGGTGCATGAAGGGCAGGGTGAAGACGAATCGATGGTGGTAGGGGCAGACGCGGGACTGGAACTTGTTCTTGCTGAGGATTCGTGTGGCGGTTTCGGTGCACATGGCCACCTCGCACAAGTCTCTGCCGATGCTCTTCGTCTCTAGCTTCGCCATCTCTGGCTTCTTCTCCTCTGGGACTCTCATTGTGCGGGGGTTCCCTGATGGATGCAGTAGTAGATGAGGGCTTGTGAGTGTTGCGAAAGATGAGGAGTTATTATGAGCGTTGGTGTGTCACAAAGACTTGATCAAACTGTCATGTCATACAGACTTCTTGGGTTGTGGACAAGCGGTGGTAGGATGCCATGACTGTTTGTAGGCAGCTTCTCTCAATTCTGTTGAGCAATTCAATTACTGCTTCTATTCACTTTGGCAGGTGGAGATGTGCTTCGTGACGTGACTGCCGGAGTGCGAGATACAGCATGCTTTGGAGACAAAGTTGAATTGAACCACGGGAAGCCGCGCCTCTTCAGAGAATTGCTGTAGCCTAGTTAGGTGAGAAGGGAGTCGCGAGCCATATCCGGGTCTCTTTCCGTACATGGTCTTTATCGAGACGAATGGCATAATTGGCACACGGGGGAAGTGGCCACTGTCGGCAACTGCAAGCCACCAACTGGGAAAGTGAAGAGTAAATCGTATTGATTGTTCCAGGCCACAACAGTGAGATAAACGGATACTGCTGTGATAATATTCTGTACTTCACATTGAGTGGTGTATGCTCGTTTGGTGAGTTCAAGTATGTATGCATGTATGCAGGCAATATAGCAGATTGTTTCGTCCGACCCGTTCATGCTCTTTGAGATCTCAGAATCCATATGTATGCTCCATCCCATGCTTATTATGCCAATGCTGCTCAAGCCATGCTAGTGTAGCGAATCCTTACGCCCCATGCTATAAGTGAAGATAATATAGAAAAGAGGAAATAGCTCAGAAAAACATCAAATCGTCGTCTTTCCATCCCAGCCTACCGAGAACGGTATGTGCATTCTCCTCCATGGGCCCAGGTCCGCAGATGAGCACCAAGTCGTCGCCGCTGGGGCCTTCGCAGGGGCCTACCTCCTTTTCCAGAAGGTCCGCGTCGATGCGCCCACGTCGTCCGGTCCAGTAGCCCCCAGGCCGGCTGAGAGTGTGTAAGAGACGGAATCTGTGTTCGTTGCCCGTCATCAATCCATCAAGCTCGGGCCCAAGCAGAATGTCCTCCTCGGAACGATTCCCATCTAGTACCAGGCACTGCGTCGGGTCTTCCGAGTCCTTCATCGCAGCACGGAGAACCTGGAAGATGGGAGTGATGCCGGAGCCGCCGCAGATCATGATGAACCGCTTCACCTTGCGCTGTGCGGCTCCGATGCTGCACATGCCGCGCCCCATGTACTCGAAGCGGCCGGTGGGCCCCTTGAAGTCCACGAAATGGCCGATCGGGATCGAATCCAGCGCCTGCGTCATCTTGCCGCCCTTGCGCTCGGGTGTATCGTAGTAGATCTTGATCAGGACGTGCAGCTTTCCCTGGCCGTCTATCTCAGAGATCGGCGTATAGGAGCGAATGATGGCTTCGCGGGTGGCCGGATCTCTCAATCGCATCATTAGGTGTTTGCCGACCGGGAGCCCGGCGGTTTGGGAGGGGTGCTCGAGGTCGAAGGTGAAGATCTTGGTGTCGCTAGAGAGGCGTTCCTTGGCGGACAAGATGGCCTTTGTCCAGACCTTGGACTGGAGGAAGGTTGGCCGGGGCACGTCGTTGTCCGCTGCGTCTTCTGACGCAACCTCACCGCTGGCAAGGATCGCACGTCCTGTGTCGTCTAGTGTCCCGATATGATATTGGGGCAACATGGCCTTGGCGTTTTCGCTGTCTATGCGGCGTGTTAGCGAGATATGCGAAAGGTCAAGGGTTAAAAGAGCGTGCGTGTACTTACGGATAGCCAAAAACTCTTCGCTGGCATCTTGTCCGGCCGCGCCGAAGATGGATGTCGCACCACCAGGATGACCTTCTAGGTAACTCGTGCCGTCGTACACTTCTCCGTTGATCACGAACCATGGTTCCGTCTCGCCGTCATGCTGTCGTAGCTCGTTTATCGTGATAACCCTCTTGATGTCTTTGTTTATGAGACAAATCTCTATCGCGGGCTCTTGCTCTGTAGTCGTCGTCTCTTCTCCGTCCACTCTCTCTCCCCAATAGCCATTAGAGAGGTTCCCGCCAGTCTTTTTGACTCTTTCCATCCAGCCACCGGGTATCAAGGCCGGCTGAGTCGGGTGCTCAAACCTCAATTCGTGGGCCTCCTTATGGATAACGACCCTGAACCAAGGGTTGTTCATCATGCCCAGTACACTCCAGTACATATCACGAGGCTGTACCATCATGGACTCATCCATGGCCCGGACCATAATGTCATCGGCCCGGATTAGGGAGTCAATTGGTATATCCAGATCCCAGAAGCACCAGCAGAAGCAGCTCTCTCGCCAAGACATGTCGAGGCGGCCACCATACAGCGCCTCGTCATCCGACGCTAGTCGGTAATCGTCTTCGGGGTACGAAATGTTGGCGAGGGACCATGTCTTACCCTTGTCAAGTGTAATTTCAACCCGAGTAACGCGTTTGCCGCCTCCGGCATAAGCATAACCACGAACGACGTATGATTTGGCGGCGCCGACTGTTGATAACTTCTCGTCATGTGCAGGGTAGCACGTCGCGCTGTTCGTGTTGAGATCGTAGATGGCGTATCTTTCATCCTTCCATGTTTCCGGCAGATTGGCGCTCATCTCGGGGTCAACCATCGTCGGCAGGACGCGGTTATCGTAGATGTGGTACCAATTGTCGCTGGGTGCGGCAGTGACAACGAGTTTCTTTAGCCACTTCACGCTGCGGCCACCGATCTGGCCCGGGACGACTACACGAAGGGGCTTGCCATGGTCGGGATGCAGTGACTCTCCGTTCATCTTGTGGGCGACAAGAATACCACGGTTCGGGTCCATTGCCCAGTTGAGCTTGACGGACGTCCCATAGTAACCGTTGGGTAACTTATCCGCCCCTTCCATGCAGACATATTTCGCGCCTCGCTTCGGTATAGCTCGCTTTAGCAAGTCTCCTATCACCACCCCTGTCCAGAGTGCTGTGGACAACCCGGCAGCACCCCATGAGAACCCTTTAGTTTTCCTGACGACGTTCTGCTCTTTTCGACGGTTACCAGCACACACTAGCGTGATGGGATAGGTGACCTGCTCGTAATCCTTCAGCAGATCGGCCAGGGTCAACTTTAGGGGCTGTTCCACCATGCCCTCGATCGAGAACTCCCAATCCAGGACTTCGTCGTCTTCCACCTGGGGAACATGGCCGTGGTTGCGGACATAGTGTAGATCTTTTGACGTGAGGAAGCCCTCATCGTAGAGCTCACTCAACGGTGCCTCTGTATTGAATGGGTGGATGCCGGTAAGGCGGATGAGCCTTGGGTCTCGCGGAACATGGCGGTCTGGAGTTTTGATGTCTTCGGGCAAGACGGTAGTGTCAGGCCTTGATTTGGGCGGCAAGGGGTATGCCGCCGGTTTCACTTGAAGAGGCGTGGTACGAGTCGTCCTAACTTCTCGCTCGGTGTCTGAGTCACTGTCGTCGGAACTGACGTCTCTGGAGTGGGAAGCCGTTGCTGGTGGCGTTGGGGGCAAAGCAAGAACGGAGGATTGTTGCTTGGGCAATGCAGCGGATGATGGCATAACTACCTCCATTTTAACGCAAACGAGAACGCAAGCAAAGACGCTAGACTGCCGGAGGAGGCTACACGAAGCTCATACGGCATGGGTATATGAATACAGCAAAGGTTTGATTTAGTAATAAGGGAACCAACGAAGCAAAGTGCTGCTGTGGGAGAAAAAACGCATGGGAGTATTTGCAGAGTAGAGCATGTCGATGGAAGTGTAAGTGTGCAAAGGGGGAGGCAAATGTAGTTGTAGACTGTACTGCTACCCAGTACATGTACGCAAGCAAGGAGTTTGCTTTGGGTTGGCTCTCGAACTCAGATTGCTTCGGGCTCGGGATGAGGGCCTCTCTGGATCCACTCGGGTTAGTGGTGAGCTTCATGGAGCGCCCGACCTGTTCCAATGATTCGACCGAACCGGGTTGTACGTCGTAAGACCTCAGGCCAGCCCAAGACGTGTGGAGGTTACGTACAGTCCACTCCGCGGGCGGTGGTAGGATACGGAAAAACCGATGACGGGCAGGTCTCCGTGCCTCGTGAGCCTTCGTACCACAAGCCGAGGGATCAATTAGGACTAATGCCTTGCCAGTGCCTTACTTCATCTTGCATGGTAGCGAGGAGATGCATGTTCTAGGACGTGGAGATGGGACATCGACTCCTTCTCCCGCGGGTGTGATACCCATGCATCCATACTATTATGTGCTATTGTCACGTAAAGGGTTATGAGCGTCTTCCAAGGTGGCTATCGGGCTTATCAGGGCGTCTGGTTATCTCGTCCGCTGCCCGCCCTTTTGGGCTCTCGGAAAGACCCCGCCAGAGACTCCCGACAAGGCATTGGCCAATCAGCACCCAGCCTGATGTTGATAAGACGCCCAAAGTACGGAGATGGTAATTTTTGACTACGAACTTAACATCTCCACTAACTCATGAGCCGCTAAACGTCGTCTCAACCGCATCTCCTTCCTTTCTTCTTTATTACTTCCAGAGGGGCGCGCCAAGTCTTCTTAGCAAACCTGCCTCTTGTTTCTCCCTTCCTGCAATCTCCTGGGATACGTCCAACACTCTTTGCAAAGTTCCAATAGCCATCCTCCTTCTGTACCCAATGCCGGGCATGTGCGTTGGATGCAGTCAGCAACAGCAGCTCAAGGATATTACCCCGCAAAAAGCATGTCTTGAAATTAATCAGATCAGAGCAAGGTCCTGATCTGCACCATAGGCCAATAGGGGCTAACACCTGAGGTGGTTGTCGCAACGCATGCAGCTGACAATATTGATATTCGAGAGCGTCTCGCGTGACTGAGATGCATACCGTGGCGGAAGTTGATGCGACAGGATTCATCAAAAAGTCCTTGATGCTCTCCAACGTCAAGAAATATTGCTTTCTTCAGTCTTAGCAGGATGTCCATAGGTATACGATGGTCTGGAAGAGGAGGAAGCGTCGTTTGAGGTGCAGTCTAAACTGTTCACCCAAGGCAGGTGGTATCCGGCATGGAGGGTTAGTTAGGGCTGACAAGACCATGCCGGAGTCGTCTAGTCTCTGAACATCCAGGGGTCATAGGTAGGACGGCAAGAGCCTGAGCCGGCATGCAAGTAGCGACTCAGTGAACACATTGGATCGAGAGCCTACCCGGTAATACAGGAAGCATGGAACAAGCTTGGCTGGCTGCCGATTGCCGCCGATGCAGAACAGGTCATGGTCAGATGACCAAGTCTTAACACCAATTCGATTCAGGCAGACAATCCATCAACATTTGCCTCATGTAAGTAGCCACTAAGCCAGGTCATATATTGGTGCTTCAAGGATGCAAATTGGTGAATCTTACAGAGGCGAAATATGTTCAGTGCTATCAGATATCACTTGGATTATCCCACCTTATTCATTCAAGTGCCTAAAGGCTTGCATTGGGGCGCGGTCACGTTGTTGAATACCGATGTTGGTTTTGATGAAGTCACCTCTCATCAACAAACATATGCATGGTTTCCTTCATGTTGGCAGAGGTGCCGGTAGAAGGTAATTCCGCACAGCATAACAGCAATTTGAACATTGATATCTGGAGGTTCGGTGGCTACCTACATGTACTTCGGTACCGTCCTTCCCTGTTGCAGAAATTGGTTGAAGCTTGAGGTGCAGGGCATGTGGCAACAGGCATTTCGACGGGGCCCCAACCCATAATTCCATAGGGACTGCCTAGCCGCGATTAGTGACCAATGGGCGCTGGACAACAGACCCCCTCCCCCGTCATTGGCCGATTTACAGCGACCTGGAATCACTGGATTGACCATCTTGCATTGATGCTCCAAAGTGACCACAACCCAGCAAACGCTGGAATCTCGAAGCCAGGAAAGACTTCACATCGCAAACCCAAGCTGTGGTGTCTACGGCGACATTTCACGTCGCAAACCCTGGAATCAAATCGCCGACACAGAAAACATTGAATTCTGCCGCCCCTCACCTCGTCGAGCTGAGCACCAACCCAGATCTTCTATTTCGACGTCTGCAAACAGCCTTTGCGACCCCGCCAGACAAACCCAAGTTCCTTTGTGCCTTCCGCCTACCCACAGCATCAGGGCAAAGCTTATCAACCTTTTTCACCCATGCCGGCCGAGGCTGACGCACACTGTAACCACCACTACACAGGGCGATCAATCCCCTAGCAGTGGCAGTCCAAGATTCGCGAATGTAGCCGACCCAAATCCCAATCCTCTGGTCCACGAAGCGAAGTGGGCTATCCATCATGGATCGCCCAAGGAAACGTAAGTCTGCACCTGTCCACGCCGACAAGAGTATTCGCTCGTGTGTCGCATACTGACAGGACAATGCAGGGGAGTTGCGCTCGCTGAACGAGCGCGCATGGAATGGCGACACAGGTAATGATGTCTCTCACAAACGGACAGGCTGTGGTTGGCAATCCTAACACTATCAAACAGACGTCTTCCCTGTCGGCAAGTCTCTAGACTCGTCGCTCAAGAAGAACTCGGGATTTATCCGACGATTACGAACTGCGATCTCCGCCGCTACACTCGATACATTTCTCCAGGAAATTAAGGCCTTGAGTCTTCACAAGTACCTCTCTGAGGTCATCTCGGCATGTTACGAAGGCCTATGTCGCCTCAAGTCACCCGGTGAGGTGGAGGCTGGGGTCGAAATCGTTAGCGCACTGCACCAGCGATTCGGTCCTGCCGAGTTTACCGAATATCTGGGATGGTTACTTGGAAAAGGCATGGCCACGCCGGACAAGAGCTTGCTCAAGTCGCTGGCCCCCGAGGTCCGCGAAAAGGAGGAGAAAGAGCGCCTGGTACGGCAGCGAGCCTTGTTGCGCGTGGTAACTGAACTCTGGCTGGTCGACGTGTTGAGAACCCTCGATGACGTCAAGCCCGACGAGGCTGCCCGTGGCGCAACCGGCAAGGATACTGGGCTGAAGTTGAAGGTCTCTGCGACTAGTAAAGGTGGTGCGGCCGAACCGTTTCCCCTCGAGGTGTTGAAGGACTTGCTAGGCCACGACCGGGAACACGCAAATCTTCCCCTGCTGGTCATCTTTGTGAAGGCTTTCAGCTGGGATATACTAGGCTTCAAGTCGGCTGTGAGCGATGGGCGCAAGACCGTGGAGGAGGATGGCGCCACGAAGAATACCGAAGAGCCCGCAGAACCGACGAACAGCGATGACGGGGCATTTGATGACGCATCGGATGACCCAGCTTTCACCACCCCCGAACTTCAGGAACGGTTTCGCAACATCTTGAAGCGGTACTTCGACGACGTCAAGGCGCACATCCTTCGTGACCAGAAGAGCATTGCTGCACAGCGAGGTCGCAACTCGGAGGCATATGTGAAGTCAGGAGAAGTGTTTGAGGATCGCCAGGCCAACTTCGAGCGCCAACTGAAGGCACAGGAACGCCTCATTAGCAACGCGCAGATTATTGCCGAGGCAGTAGGAGCCGAAATGCCCGATCTAAAAGACTCGGGAGATTCATCCGCGGCCACCAACGGATCCATTGGTCTCGTCAAGACCGGCGAGTACCTGCGCGGTCAAAGTGACGGAGCAGGCATCTGGCAAGACGAAGACGAGCGTCGATTCTACGAAAACTTGGTCGATCTGAAGGGCAAAGTCCCGAATATCCTCCTTGAGGATGGTAGGAAGAAGAAGACTGACGCTGACGACCAAGTCGGCAAGAAAGCGGAAGTTCCCGAGGCTTCAGAAGCCCCCAAGACACAGGACGCCAACGATGACCAGTCTACAGCCATTGCGAACAAGACGATAGGAGCCCAAGTCGATGCACTCTTGACACGCCTACCGGAGTTCACGAGCAAGGACGTTGTGGACGAAACGGCTATCGACTTCTGTTTCTTGAACTCTAAGGCGTCACGCAATCGTTTGATCAAGGCTTTGACTGAAGTCCCCAAGGGTCGAACTGATCTACTCCCATTCTGGTCGCGTCTCGTGGCCACCCTCGGACAATACATGCCTGACGTGCCAAAGGGCGTGGTAGAATATCTCGATGCCGAGTTTCGCAGCCTCCAGCGCCGCAAGGAGAAGGATTTCTTGGGACAAGTTCGGCTGAGTAATATCCGTTACCTCGCTGAGCTGACCAAGTTTGGCATAGTCCCTGAGCATGTCGTCTTCCACTGTCTGAAAGTCAGCTTGGATGATTTCTCACGGATGAACATTGAGATCATCTGCAATTTGCTCGAGAACTGCGGTCGATACCTGTTGCGGAATGCCGACACTTCACCTCGCATGGCTACTTTCCTCGAGACTCTACAGAGAAAGAAGTCCGTCCAGCATATCGGTCAGGCGGAGCGTATGCTCATTGAAAATGCCATCTACTACGTCGATCCGCCCGAGCGAGCTGCGATTCAGCAAAAGGAGCGCACGCCTACTGAGGTGTTTATCCGTAAGCTGATCTACGTGGACATGACCAAACGCAACTACACGAAGATCTTGAAGCAAATCCGCAGATTGCACTGGGAGGAGCCTGAGGTTGTTGAAATTCTCGCGAAAGTGTTTTCGAAGCCTGCCAAGGTTAAGTACGGCAGCGTCCACATTCTCGCTATCCTCCTCAGCGCTATCTACCGCTACCATCCCGAATTTGTGATCTCTGTCATCGACGCTGTCATCGAATCGGTCGACAACGGACTGGAGCAGAATGATTTCAAGTACAACCAGCGTCGCATCGCTGAGGTCAAATACCTCGGCGAGCTCTATAACTACCGCATGCTTGACCATCCTGTTATCTTTGAAACACTTTATAGGATCATGACATTCGGACATGGTAAGCCCAGTAAAAATTCCTTCGATGCATGGCTGCTCGGTTTTACTAACTGTGGATCAGGAGGTGTACCATTGCTGGGGAGACTGAACCCCTTCGACCTACCTGATGACTACTTCCGCATCCGTCTTGCGGCAACCATTCTTGAGACATGTGGCATGTTCTTCAATCGAGGCGCTGCAGGAAAGAAGCTTGATTACTTCCTGTCCTTCCTTCAGGTTAGTGTGAATGCGCGCACATCGTGGTCGTCCTTGCATACTGACAGTCCCAGTATTACATCTTTACGAAGGCACCTTTGCCCATGGACATTGAGTTCATCGTCCAGGATACTTTCTCTCTCACACGTCCACAATGGAAGCTAGCTGCCACACCAGAAGAGGCATCAAAGGCATTCCAGCTGGCCATTCTTCAAGACCAGAAAAACGCTGGCCACGAGAAGGCTGCCGATCCAGAGCCAGAGGATGCGGAAAGTGACATCAGCAGCGATGACGATGGTGGCGAGGGCGACGATGATCTTGCCCAAGATGTCGACAAAGATGAGGAATCGAACTCTGAGGAAGAGGAAGACCTTGATGTAAGTTGACACTGATGTTGGCATAGGCAATGTCGCCAATACTAATCATCGAGCATTACAGGACGGAGAGAACATGGATCGATCTCCTGGTGACACTGAATCTGAGGACGAGGCAATCATCGTCACCCGAAAGGCCGAGGAAGTCGACCCTGAAGATGAGGCCGACTTCGAACGTGAGTATGCAAAGATGATGGCTGAAAGTCTAGAGTCGAGGAAATTCGAGCGCAAACCATTGTTCGATGCTCCAGTGCCGGTCCGACCCAAGACTCGTGAGGCAACAGCTGCAAACGAACCGGAAGATGGCGATAACGAAATTCCTCCGCCCAACAAGATGGCCTTTTCTCTTCTCACCAAGAAGGGTAACCGCCAGCAGGTACGTTTCCCGTGGCCAGTGACGTGACTGATACGCAATACTAACCGCTTTTTGATAGACACGCATGGTGGAACTTCCCTCGGATTCTAACTTCGCGGTCGCGATGAAGAATCAGCAGCAGGCTGAGCGGGAAGAGCAGCAGCGGATCAAAAACCTGGTTTTGAACCTGGATCTCCGCGAGACTGAAGAGACTGATGGTGATACCAACTCCAACCCCTTGTTGCCCAATGCCAATCTTATTCACACCACGCACACTCCAGGTCACGACAAAACATCCGTCTACCACCTCAACCGCCCTGAGAAAATTACCAAAGAACGCGGCGGTCAGCGTGTCCGCAGGCTACAAATGAATGACTTGGATTGGTATGATAACACTCGAAACCAGAATCAGAATCGTCCCGGTATCACATCCACGGCTACTGGCTTAGCTCCACGTGATGCCAATGCCGGGGTGTCTTCCCCATCGATCCCAGTGGATACGAGCAGGCATCGTGTGCCGGACGGAGTCCGCCAGCACCAGCGGGGACGAGCAAATCGGGCTCAAAACCGATCACAACGAGGCCAGCGCTAACAGAGCCCCCTTGGGGAGCAATCTCTAGGACTTGAATTATCACTTGGTCGACAAGACATACTTTCATCACAGTCTGACTGCCATGGTCACATGTGTCGGCTGAACACTAGAGCAACACGCCAATATTGATGCCGGAAACTCACTGGGAAGTTGCCCGTACAACTAGCGGCACCAAGCACACAAGCCCCTGCGGTGCCACTCAAAGCCCCATCAGTCACTGACCGAAATTGCCCGGACTTCTCCTAACCATTAGAGGCCGTATAGCTTGCGAGTAACAAGACGAGGCTGCGCCTATCATTGAAGATGCCCAAGTGTGCCTGCATGGCTACGGTGGCAGACGCAGACAGGTCGCAGCTGCTCGTAATGGAGGCAAGGAAGATCTCTCACAGAACCGGAGGAACCACAAAGTGTGGCGGTGATGATCCGGCGGCAGTTGCGTTGGACGCGCCCGTGCCTGGTGGATGGGGAACCATGGATTTTGCTGAGAGGGGGGTGGTAGCTCTATCAGATTGCTATTTTGAGCTTGCGTTGATGTCACTCCTTTACTTCGCTGCGTCTTGCCCTTGGGCATGAATAAAGCAATGTCACTCGTTTATTATGGATTACCTGGCTTTTGGTGTCATGCATGCTTTATGTACCAAACGTTGGTCGAGGTCTCTTAGATCTCCCGCCCCAGGCAATATCAGCCGCACAATACGTAGCTAACTTTCTCAGCTTTGTGAGTGTCTCCTTACTAATCATCAGACGAAACGAAAGCCAGTGAGTGATCTCCAAGACTGCCAAGATGACAGGTTTCTTTTGCCCTGGACGAACTTTAGCTCGGGGCTGGCGGTTTCGATGCGGCCGCACTAACGAGAGAGAGCAAGAGCTGCCAGCTGCCCAGAAAGCTGCCCCCAAACCAACCCTGCCCATGTGCCATTCTTATTCGATCGCCAAGAACAAATGAAAAAAGAAACACAGCAAAAACTAGAGGAGCACAGGATGCAACGCAGGCGGCGAGTCTGATGGTGGTGAGAAATACAACAGCATGCATAACAGAGTGCGCCCGTCATCTGATCGGCGTGCAAATTCTTCATTCAGCCATTTTACCGTGCCGCCTCCCGGTGGGCTTCTCGTTGCTTTTACATCGAGGGCAAGTGTGTGCATGTTTCTAAATTAAAAAAGGCGCCAGCATCTTATGCTGATGCTGTCAACAGCAGTCAGGTCTGCCTGTCACCCAAGCCACAAAAGCATAATAACTTGTCCCTCTCGATCTTGATGTTGAGGACGGCTGTGCCATTCGTGGGCCGAGTAGGATCTTGTGCATTGAGCTTGGACTTTGATAGGCTGTTCCGCTATATGGGTAAACGGTAAACCTCCGGTTGAATTCTGGTCTGGTACATTGTTTTTTTGCTTCCCTTGCGCTTCTGTCCTGACCTCTCAGTTTCAAAGTCTCTTTCTTCTCTCCCTAAGCGAGGTCGCTTTTCTCGTCCCCGTGCAGGAGTTGTTGCGGAGAATTTTGATTTCTATGCAACCCGGGCGTGCGTGTGCGTCAAGCGTCTCCTGACTCGACTCTCTTGCCATGGCTAAGTATAATTATTGATTGGCGCTGACGTGGATGATTCGATGCGACCCCCTGCTTGTACAGTTTGCGTTGCAGCAGAGGGGGCAGGAAAAAGAAAGGCGGTAATTCGCGCTCAAACGGCTGGGCATTCTCAGGGCGGGCGCGCTGGTTGAATAAGGCAATCCATTCATGCCCACCTCCCTCACATCACATTGTGAGAGAAAAGAGGAATGCGGTGGCCGAAAAACAAAAATATGGCTTGCAAGCGTCGTCGACTTGCTCTGTTGTCCAACCTGAAGCACCTTGTGTACCTAAAGTAGTTCGATGTTTCTACCTCGAACTCCGGCCCACATCCGGCCAGCGGCTGTACAGTAAGATCAATGGAATTGATGTGTGCAAGGGGGCTAGATGTCGACCACCGATCTCCGGAGTGGAGTTTGAGTTGCGGGAGGGGAATTCGGGGAATCTTTGTTCTTCTCCCCACATTCCGAAGGTGAGCTACATTACTTGTACGCGGGTGAGGGTACAACTTCAGAGGAAGGCGGTAATATCCCCTTAGAGGCTGTAGCGCTGCTTCTCACCAAAATATCCGTACAGTACGGACCAGGGATTATTTTAATGTGGAAGCTGTGACGTTTCCTACCGTGTTTAGTATTGCCACGCTTTCTGATTGGCTCAATTGACTCGGTACCGTTTTGCACGGCCCTGCTGATCATTTACTGAACGTATTTTACCCCAAGCAGCGCTACAGCCTCTAAGGGGATACCTAAGCTGGCCGCATACTCTAGGTCGGAGCAATCAATAGATTAATTACTGTACACAGTCAAGTCAATACATGATCCTATTTTGAGCAATGGCACCCGTCAACCGAGCGGGCTATGGACACGATGTAACGCAAGATCAAATCCATCCTCCAGTCTCCCTCCAGCTTACCGTACTCCGTACTTGCCCTTATTTTAACCTTGAGCTAGGCTTAGTGGCTGCTTCCTGGCTTTCCCTTCCCGCAAGCCGCAAAGGCCCCACTGCCGCTAGAGGCGTGGGTGTTGTAGGTGTGGGTTGGGAAATCTGAGGATTGTATCTACAAGAACTTCCTTCTCCTTGTCAGGTCCCTGTCTTCTCGGCTGACTGACCGACCTACTTACCGACCTCGACATCATCGAAACAGCCAACACGATGCCAAGAATAGCCATTTTGTTTTCGGTTTCGTCCCGAGTTCATCCCGAGGCTACCATAGCGCCAGGTACTACCTGCATTGGACGAATCCCCCTGATCGGCATGGGCCGCTAGCCACACGCACGGCAGTAACAGCTATTCGTCCCCTGTAGCTATCTCTTCCTCCTTGGGACCTATTCTACATCTTCGTTCCTCATTTTCGTGACGAGGTACAATGAGCGCGAGCGGGTCCCCGAAGCCACTACCCGTGTTGTTACATCTGGTTAGGGTAGGCAAGGTACTAGAGCGGCGGCTCGGCAAGGAGTTGGGGGGTGTGGAGGAGGTATTATGAATAGATATCGCCATTCGGGCAATATTGCACGAAATCCAAGCCCTCTCTGGCCTTCTAGACGGTTTCCTCATCACGACTTGATAGATTGGATGCAGCTGCTCCACTTCACGCATACCCGGAACCAGGCTTTGCGATTGGACAGAAGCCATATTGCGACAGCGCCAACTTCTCTTGGATCTTCGTCTAGCCAGGTATCGCGTCCTTCTGTCCTTGTCGGCCTGCAGGCATCAACCATCTCCATACCATGCCCTCGTCTTCCTTGCCCTCGTGGACCCCGACTACTGCCCTCGGAGGCACCTTCAGCTACTCTTCCCCGGCGTGGATATCACTCGTGGAATCCGCAATGCCCAGTCCTGGCTCGCATTCGACTGCATCTGCTCGGACTGCTCCGTACACCCGGTCGTTGTAGAACGTCGCTAATGCAAAATCACGATGGGTCCTGCTGGACTGGGGACCTGCCTTTAGTTCTAGATCGACATATATCCTGACATTCGAGAATATTGGCAAGCCCGCATCGACTTCCCAAATCGAACGAGCTGATTGTCAGCTGGCCTCGACCGTCCCATTGCCTTATTTCCTATGCCTCGCTCTCGCGGTGACTGGCCCACCACCACCGCCGCCCAGCTTTCCTTTATACGAGTGGAGCATACTTATACTATCCCCCCCTTGACATTACCCTGAGCTAGTCCCGAGATCTACCAGATCGACTCCATCCCCCGTATACCGGCCAGGCTACCGGGTGTCCCAGGATGTGTACCTTCCGCCGTCTAGACTCGTCGCTTCAAGGGACTTTGATCTGCTTGGTCCACCTGCTACGTCTCTACCAATCCTCTGGACCACGTTTCATCCACCTCGTATTCCCCTCCTAGTTTCTATGTAAAGGAATGCTTAGCCTCTTGCTTTGGGCCCGAAAAGAAAGTCACTGCTGAGGCCTTGCCATTCATCGTACGTACTTGCCTCCTACTCATACGGTGTTCGTTCGTTGAATGCTTTTTTCTTAATTCCGCTAGTCGACTTACACCGTGGAGTTGGCTCTGTCCCCTCTTGAGCACTGCGATCGACGTCGTTTTCCTCTCCTTTCCTTTTTACCGTTCCTTCGATGTTTTCCTCTTAGGTTAATGCTGTCCCTCGTTTGAAGCACTACTGTTCCGCATTATCATCCTGTAGAGCAATCAAGCTTCTCTCTACCCCCACCTGGATATCAATCAACCTGCCGACAAACTCCGTGGCAAGTTTACGACGTTCATACAAACAGGGAATCGGGTTTGGTAGTTGTCGACACCCCAGGGCTACGGAATATCGGTTCTCATCAGTAACGCACTTGCTTTCGGGTGCATGTGTGCGCTGGAATAAAGAGATCGGCTTGTTTGTTGCGGTGTCGAGCGAGCTTGCTCTGGCCAATTGCTGTCGATACCAGTGGGACCTTTGTCGTTGGGTACGAGCTTTTGTGACACATAGCTGCGGCCAAGGTGCACTCCCTTGCTGCTTTGCTGCAGACGACTGTGCAGATCACGAGGCTTCGCCCCTCCCATTCCCAGCACCTCGGAAATCGACTGCTCCTGTACATGGTCCCAGTTGTCGCGGCGAAAATAACTGGCCTATGGTGGCATCGTGCTGAATCCAGCTGCTGCTCATTCAGGTCGCCCTACGAAAATACAAGAAACGCGACCAGGAGAGATAGTCGATAGTATCCTTTCCCCGGAGGAATTCAATGCGCTGGAGCTGCAGGTAGCCGACGGCATTGCCTTCGTGTGACGTACAGGCCAACGGCGGCGACTCTATTTTGGGGGTGATTGAGTACCTACTTTTGGCTCTCACTCTTGCGACCTCCGAGCGCTTACAGCGAACCGAGCTTTCAGAAACACCATATTAGAAGCTTGTTGTCTGTCAACCAGGGCGGCAATCATCACCTAACCTTGGGGGACCTAGCTACCTGTCCGAGTCTACCCCCAACACACACATCCAAGATGGAGTACGACATCACAAAGATGTGGCCGGTGCAAGACGTAAGTCCAACCCAATGAGGTCGCACATTCCATGTCGTCGTCCCTGAGCTGACCGCTTCTGCCTTCTTCGCCAAACAGATCGTGTACACATGCATTGTTGGTGTAGTGATGTTGGCAGCTCTACTTGAATGGTTCTTGTGGATAGCTGCATTCCTGTACTGTCTGGTCAAGGTGTTCCAAAAAGCAGAGCACTGGACAATCCGGGTCCTCGCCGTCATCGTCGGTATCTTCTTCACGCTATTTCGGTACGCATATACCCCTTTCCGTGTCTGTCCTCCGCCGTCGCCATGCTAACATGGAGGTTCCGTTAGCTTTATCTTCTTACCTATCATGATCGTTACCTTGCCTCTTCCCAGTGTCATTGTCCAATACTACCCGGAGAACATGGTTAGCATCCTGCAATGGTTCGCATTCTGGAGTTTTGCTGGTCTCTTGACCGTCCCGTGGCTCTTCTGCATCTACCAGCTCGTCACGCATCAGCTGGGCAGGACCAAGCGTATCAAGCAGGTTCTCGACGAGGTGTCGGCGCCCAAGTGCGTCATCGTCATGCCCTGTTACAAGGAGGACCCGGACGTGCTGGTGACGGCCCTCAACTCGGTGGTCGACTGCGACTACCCGCCTTCCTGCATCCACGTCTTCCTCTCCTTCGACGGCGACCAGGAAGACGAGCTGTACTTGAACACCATCGAGAGGCTGGGTGTGCCCTTGACGCTCGAGTCGTACCCAAAAAGCATAGACGTCACGTACAGGGCTGCCCGCATCACGGTTTCGAGATTCCCTCACGGCGGCAAGCGGCACTGCCAAAAGATGACGTTCAAACTGATCGACAAGGTCTACCAGAACTATCTGAAGCGCAATGACAATTTGTTCATCCTCTTCATCGACTCGGACTGCATTCTCGACCGGGTTTGCCTGCAGAACTTTGTGTACGACATGGAGCTGAGCCCGGGCAACAGGAGAGACATGTTGGCCATGACCGGCGTCATCACATCGACGACGAAATCGCACAGTTTGATTACACTTCTGCAAGATATGGAATACGTCCACGGTCAACTATTTGAAAGAACTGTGGAATCCGGATGCGGCGCTGTCACTTGTTTGCCGGGTGCCCTGACGATGTTGCGGTTTTCTGCTTTCCGTCGCATGGCCAAATACTACTTCGCCGACAAGGCGGAGCAGTGCGAGGACCTGTTCGACTTTGCCAAAAGCCATCTTGGCGAGGATCGCTGGCTGACCCATCTGTTCATGATCGGCGCCAAGAAGCGATACCAGATCCAGATGTGCACGTCGGCGTTTTGCAAGACCGAAGCTGTCCAGACCTACAAGTCCCTGATCAAGCAGCGCCGGCGGTGGTTCCTGGGCTTCATCACCAACGAGGTGTGCATGCTGACCGACTGGCGCCTGTGGCGGCGCTACCCGATCCTGGTGCTGGTCCGGTTCATGCAGAACACCATCCGGACGACGGCGCTGCTGTTCTTCATCATGGTCCTGGCCATCATCACGACGACCAAGAAGGTCAACGACCTGCCCGTCGGCTTCATCGGCATCTCGCTCGGGCTGAACTGGCTGCTCATGGTCTACTTTGGCCTCAAGCTCAAGCGCTTCAAGATCTGGCTCTACCCGCTCATGTTCATCGTCAACCCCTTCTTCAACTGGTACTACATGGTCTACGGTATCTTCACCGCGGGGCAGCGGACCTGGGGTGGACCCCGCGCCGACGCCGCCACCGCCGACTCGGAAACGACCCCGCAACAGGCCGTCGAGCAGGCCGAGAAGCAGGGAGACGAGCTCAACATCGTGCCCGAGACCTTCATCCCGGCCACCGAGGGCATCACGACCACGGGGGCTTCCGGCGGCGGCGAGGCGAGCGGCATCAAGCGGAGCCGTAGCAAGGTCATGCCGCCCCAGCGGGCCGCGGGCAAGTTCACGGCGCCCGAGAAGAAGGCCGACGGCTTCTACGTCCACCCGGAGGAGTCGCGCTTCAGCGTGGGCAACCTACTGGAAGACGGCAACGGCGCCGGTCCCTCCTCGTACGGGCCCCGCCGCCTGGACCTGCCGCACCGCGACTCGTGGGACAGCTTCATGACGGGCGGCTTCGGCAGCGGCGGCGGCGGCGCCAGCAGCCCGAGTGGTAATGGCAATGGCGCCGGCGGCAACAGCCACGGCGGCATCAGCTCCGTCTACATGCCGCGCCGGGTCGAGAGCATCATGGGCGAGGAGGACCGCCGCAAGTACGAGCTCGCGCAGCAGAGCCAGTACAACCAATGGGTCGCCAAGTCGAAGCAGTTCGCCGTCCCGCAGCCGGGGCAGGTCTACGAGTTCTCCGAGGCGGAGCTCGTGCGCGGCGGCTGGACCGACACCGTCGACACGGCGTACTCGGACTACCCCGCCACCACCGCCTCCGAAGGGGGGCGGGGGCATCACCACCACCAGCACAAGCGCCATGGCGGCAGTGGTGGGAGCAGCGAGGATGACGGGTCGGCTTCGTCGTCGCGGAACGCGTCGCCTGCTAGGCCTGCACCTGCACCTGCCGCCGCTGCTGCTTCTGAATCACGGGAGCAGCAGCATCATCATGGCGGCAGAGGCAGTAGGGCGTCGTCTTCGGGGAATCACCAGCAGCAGCAACACAATCTCAGTCCGCACCACGCTAGGCGTAACAGCAGCCAGCAGGCGGGCCGTACGGGTCGGAGTCCGCTCGGTCGCGCGAGCTGGGTGAGGACGTCCGGCGCCGAGGAGGACTTGGAAATGGAGGAGTCTGCGCGCACGTCGGAGGAAGACAGTGGTGGTGGTGGTAGGGTTGGCGGCTCTGCGAGGAATAGGGGTCGTTAATATGACGGGGGTCGTCGAATGGGGTGGAAGGTGGAGGTCTTAACCACGAGCTGCATATATTCTCTTATCCTCTTTATTTTCTTTTTTAACTCTTTTCTATGTACGATGATTACATTACGATGGTGGGTGGGTGGGTGAGTGGGAAGTAAAAAGTCCTCGGTATTATTGATGGGATCCATTGTTAGAAAGCGCGGCATTCATCCACACTGGGTGTTCATGAGATACTTGGATTCATATAACATTTCATTTTCGCACTCATACTTGATCGCTTGTTGACATTATCTGTTGTCTGTCTTCCTACTGCTGGCCAGCTCTTGGTAGCCAGTGTGACAACTTGGAGCATATCAAAACAACAAGAACATGATGAATGTACGGATATATCCGCATATGCGAACCACGTATAGAGCGGAGTTGTACTCGACTAGAATGGATCTACCTTAACAAGAGACATGTCTCTATCTTTTCTTCCTCTGGAATGCTCCTCCGAGCGCAACACAAGTCTAAAGCGCGGTTTGGTAGCTTGGAATGGAAACCCCTACTCTCCTTGCTAAAAGTTACGGTGTATTTTTGATCGGGGTGTAGCAGATCTTCCACCAAAGACCCCGATCCGACACCGCCATGAAAAGGAGCCTTCACCGACGATGTTGCGCAAAGATATATCGTGGTGGCTGGGCCGCTATGTGGTACGTGGGGAAGTGACAAGGAACACCGGCTGACGGGCGCTGTTGTTGCACTTGACAAGAGCCACATGTTCCCATGATGATCATCAACCTTCCTTGTCTTGTTTGGACGTTGTCTTGTCTTTTTGTCCTTGACATGGCTGGGCTGTCTGTCGTCCGGACCCCCAAGACCGTTTTGTTGTTTGACGTATACAGTGGAGCGGTCAGTCATGCCATCGGCATTCATGGATGACGGTTCTTTTCGTTTTCTCCGCAACGACTCGATATTTGTGGATGGCTGGAGTGGGTTGCTCGGGCACGAAGCGAACGGAGCGAGCGGGAGTGGACGGAGCACGCGCATCAATCTATATCACAGCGGGACACTCTCAATGCCTCCCCACACATCACGTTGTTGGACGAACGAAGCACGACTACCTACTAGTAGCTGTTGCGTAGTGCGTGGCCTCGTGGCCCCGTGGTGGCATGGGCTCGCATCTGTTCAGAATCACGAACAGTTTGACTGGGTATGTTTTAAACATCTCCCTCATACAGCCAAAGTCTGTCAAACACGGATCGCTACCAAGCAAGAAACTTGATTGGTGAAACCGAAACCAACCTCCTGGTTGAAGACGACTGACTGACTGTCGGCCGGGCGGCCAACTTACACGCCTACATACATGTTGTATGTACATACCCCTCCAAGATGCTAAGATGCTTGATGTTGGTTTCAAAACAGAACCTACGTTATTCTGGTTGGCCCCCCTCCTCATCGGCGGCCAAGTATTCCTCCAATGGGCAGGTGTGGCGTCATTCGTCTCCAGGATGCCCGACGAGTCGAATGAACGTGGGGAGCAAGGGAGAGAGATTTAAAAAAAAAAAAAAAAAAAAAAAAAGTGCCCAAAGGTGGAAATCCCACGGGATGCGCTGCATGAGACGCCTGCGCCAAACATTAAAAAGTTGAATAAGCTCTTGGCTACGTCATTCTTTGCTCCACGGGTTTAGGAGGGGCAGAGAGAGGACGGATCCATTTACTGAAACATGCGAATTCTCTTGGTTCGATCGTCATTCTCAAAGAGAGGGGGATAGATATCCCTTGATGCCAATTGCGAGTTTCAATTATTGCTTCGGGAATAAGATATTGTGTTCATGCAACCGACCAAGTAGAATGGTTTTTCCGTACGCGTAAGACGACCCTTAATCTATTGGGGGTGGCCCGTGGGTACACCAGACACTCCAAGACACTCATCAATGAGAGTTGAACGGGCCAAGAGGGCCAAGCGAAGGAAAAGGGAACGGCCCATGGTCTAGTGCGTTGCAGAAGCCACAACGGCTGCAGGCCTCTACGCGGCTCAGCAGTCAGTTCGTTGCTTTTCTGCCCAAGCATGCGAGACTAGCAGATACGATGGATTTTAGCTGCCGTCTAGGTGCTAGGGTGCCCCCTCCCAACCGCAGATTAACTAGTAGAAACCCCCCCGGTTGCGACCTCGCAACCTTGCAACTTTGCAAAGAGAAGCCCGGGTTTTTGCGCTCCCCCGTTGGAGCAATCTGGCAATCTGGCAATCTGTCGTCTTATGTGAAACATCGCGGAAGGGCGAGAACGTGGGCGAGAAAAGGTTACTTGATTAGCTGAAGCTGATACCAAGCCCTGCTGACTGAAGAATGGACTGGTTCATCCCTTACGTACGGTACCATATGGATGATACGAACGTACGACTTGCGAAAGGAGCCTGCCTGCAGTCGTTATCTATTCGAAGTCACTGTATGTAATCGTTTGGTATTGATAAGATCGCCGGTAAGACTGCGATGAGCGATGAGCGATGAGGGGCAGATGCAGCTCTACGAAAGATGCAATGCAAGGTGGGCGTTTGTGGTATGACGGCCGCGTTACAGCGTCCACCCCTTGGCAGCATCTGCCAATTGCCGCACCTCCCAATATCTGCGAAATGGAAATCCCGAGACGGAGGTGCAAACACAAAGAGCACAAAGGGCCTTGCTCAAGTTTGCATTCAGTTGCCGACCTCCAACCTCCCGACCCAACCGGCAGGCCAGAAGGGGGGTTGGTTGGGTCAAAGACGATTCGTCAAACTCACCCCACGACGCGAATGAAGACAGCTTTTGATACGCCTGGTACGGAGGTAACTGTAGACTGCCTAGAAAGCTTGAAAGGCTGCATTTGAACAGTGGCTCCGACTTTTTGGCGATTCCGATCCATCAGCAAAGTGGTGCGGGTGTGGGGAGATTACGTATGTTTGCAGCCCCGACCACTGCCCGCCCTGACTCTTGGTCATGTTATGCTGCAACTTCCATGGTTGGCCCCGTTGTGTGGTGCAGAAGGGGGAGAAGCTCGGGGATTCCTTGCATACATGGGCAGCGCAATATCGTGTTATCTGGAGAAGACCCGTCGGAGTCGTGTAATTGAATGCAGTGCAACATGTTGATTGACGGCACGGGTTGCAGCAAGCTGCTGACGACGACGACGAGCGAGTGAGAGCCAGAGTCAGCCAGGAACAGCGTGATACGAGTCTGGCTTGCATCACGTTAGTTGGCCGCGCACTCGAACAGTCAGCTGCAGCACCAATACGACTCTTCGTGTCTCCGTGTCTAGTAGTAGGTAATCAAATCGGCTTGGCGACGAACCTCTTATCAATATGTACTTGGTACCTAGCAGCAGAAAGTGAACTAACTGCTAACCTAGCTCCTGCTCGGCTGAAGTGCAAGATTGCAGGCCTGCAAAGCCTGGCCTCGAGTGCAGGCCTGCGGCCGTGTGATTGGACTGGACAGGTGGCCTAGTGTCGGCGAGATTCGGTCTTGACCGAGCAGATGGCTTTCCTAACCTAGAGGAGTCCCAGTCCCCGGTGCTGTGCTGCGCAAGCCATGCTTCTAGAGTGGCCTCTCCCAGTACTAGCCAGTAACGTTGTAGCACTTTTTTCTTGCTGTGGCTTCCTGGAGGTGTTTCCTAAAAAAGATCTTTTGCTTCCAAGTTGCCAAGGTCTCCCCCCGGAGCCCCCCAATTTTGGCCCCACTTGCTGCATCTTTTATCCTTTTCGCTTCGTCGCCGCCCGCGAGCATGGATGCGAGAGGCAATTGATTTGGGGGGAGGGAGCAGGGAGACAGAAAGACACACCCGCGCTAGCGGGCTACTAGTCGTAGAGAGAGGCAGAAAAGAGAAACTTGAAGGATACAAACCTCGAATTGCTCTCCATCCTCAATCCTACCATGCGAAAAACCTCCTCCCGTCAAAAACACTCTCGTTCTGCTTGATGATCCTCTCTGACGTTAGATCTGCCTCAATCGCACTCTTGACCTGAGTTGCCCCAATTGCCATTCGCTTTTTTCCACTTCCTCCACCCTCGCTTTTTTCTTTATCAATTCCATCAGCTCAAGTACCAGCCAGTACCACCTTACTTGTACCCCCTTTCTAATTCAGCAACAAGCCACCCTAAATCACCTGTAACCCCCGAACGCGTAATCACCTCGCATTCATTGACTCGCCAGGGCACCACAACACAACACCATAACAACAACCGACTTGCGCTCGGCTCGATACGCTTGCCGGTCTCGCAATCCATTCGCCCTTTTGCATCCTCAACACCAGAGATAATAATAGTTTTGCCTGTCTGTCTGTCATGCAGTCCAGTTGATCAGAGGCCCCAGTTCTCTCACTCCCAGCCGCTTGCGCATTCGTCTAGCAACGGGGCTGTCTCCGATACCATCTCCCTCCTCCTTCCCGCCACAACCCTTCACAGTCCAGCGCGATGGGTAAATCAAAACGTAAGTAACCAAATGGTACTGCAACACATCCAATGGGTATCGTGGCTGACTTCTTGGGTCGCCGAACAGATCGTTGGGGTGTCATCCTCGACGCCGGCTCTTCCGGCACCCGGCTGCACGTGTACCGATGGAAGGATCCTGCACGAGCTGCGAAGCATGCCGACCTCGAAGAACTGCACAGGTTACCGAAGCTCAAGACGGAAAAGAAATGGACCAAGAAGATCAGACCGGGCATCTCCACCTTTGGCGATCATGCCGAAGATGTCGGCGAATACTTGAGGGATCTGCTGGAGCACGCCATGAATGTCATCCCCGAGGAGTCGCATCCCGATACGCCTATTTTCTTGATGGCCACAGCCGGTATGCGATTACTGCCACCCCGGCAACAACGCGCGGTCCTCACCGAAGTCTGCAGCTACTTCCGCCAAAATACCGAGTTCTCCCTGCCGGATTGCGACCAACATATCCGGGTAATTCCCGGTGATACTGAGGGATTATATGGCTGGATTTCGGCCAACTACTTGCTGGGCGGCTTTGACGACCCGAAAGGACACGCGCACGGTAAGGACCACCATACCTATGGCTTTCTCGACATGGGTGGCGCCTCCGCTCAAATCGCCTTTGCTCCGAACGCAACCGAATCTGCGAAGCACGGCGACGACCTGAAGCTGTTGCGCCTGCGAACTCTGAATGGAGAGCCAACCGAATACAAGGTATTCACGACCACGTGGCTGGGCTTCGGCGTCAACCAGGCCCGGCAACGCTACGTTCAGGATCTCGTCGATTCATTCCTCCTCGAAGGCGAACATGAGGTCCCGGACCCCTGCATGCCCAAGGGGCTGCGAACGACCGAGAGCGGCGACTTCGTTGAAGGCACAGCAGACAAGCTGATGCTCGTTGGAACGGGCTTATTCGACCAGTGCCTGAGGATGACGAAACCCTTGCTCGGAAAGGATAAGCCTTGCACCAACGAACCTTGCCTCTTGGATGGCCAGCATGTTCCCGCGATCGATTTTGACGTGAACCATTTTGTCGGAGTGTCGGAATACTGGCACACGACGCACGGCGTCTTTGCGGACAAGAACGAAAAGGTCTACGACTTCGCCACGTATCAGAAGAAGGTTCTCGACTTCTGCAGCCAAGAATGGGGTGATATCGAGGATGGCCTCGAAACCAGAAAGAAGGATCACTCTAGGGATGCCCAAGAGGCTTGCTTCAAGGCTTCTTGGCTGATCAATGTCCTGCACGATGGAATTGGCGTTCCCCGTGTTGGTATTGAGCATGCCGCAGGCGCCACCGCCAATATCACCAAAGAAATCGGCGAAGCAGCAAAGGACAAGGGATTCCTGGAACCATTTCAGGCTGTTGATAAGGTGGACGACATTGAGGTCAGCTGGACCATCGGTCCCATGGTGCTCTACGCTGCTGGCCAAGTACCGCCTAAAGATACGATCAAAGAGCTTCCCGTCGGATTCGGTGCCAATATCAAAGGCATTCCTGCCGATTGGCAGCACGCTGGCTCGAACTGGACAGCGTTGCCCTTTGACAGCGAGGATGATGGTTGGACTGATGACTTGACCGAAGATCTGGTTGATCATGTCAAAACCAAGTCAGGCTCCGGCTTCCTGCTCTTCTTCCTTGTATTATTACTTCTCTTCTTTTTCTTCCGAAAGCGGGACCGGAGGATGCGCCTCTACACCCGGGTCAACGCCATGCTTCGCCGCCATCACCGCCGACCTGGCAGCCAGCGCAAGACCACGAACCGCGGGATCTCTGCCCTTGCCGGAAAGCTCTTTGGCCGCCCATCGCACCCCTACGAAAGGGTTATCGAGGAGGGCGATGCTGCGCAGTTTGAGCTCGGTGACGTGGACTCGGACGAGGCTGAATCCGACAGCAGCTGCAGTGAACGCCAAGGGCGGACCTCGGGCTTGGCTACTCCCAAGCTCAACATGCACACCTTCGATGATCTGCGCAAGCAGCCCTATCCGGTCAGCGCCATTGACAGAAGCGGCATGGTCGTGCGTACCGAGAGCCGAGAGCGTCTTGTGCCGCAGGTGATCAACGCTGGCCGCCGCAGTCGCGCAGGCAGCCCAACGAGACTCAAGAGCCCTCTGATGAGCCCCTTGAACGAAGACTAATTCTTTTTTTCCCCCCTTCTCAACACCTTTTACATACATCTTTTTTGAGAAAAAAAAACTTTCGATATCACACATGCTGGGGATGAAGCTCATGCGGAGGTCTGTCTACAACGTTTAGCGGGCATGGACTAGGAGTTTGTTGGCTTATTACATATACATTACATTACTATTTGTACGGCGTTTTGGACGAAGAGACGGCATTGTGGGATACCTACGATATTACTGGTCATGCTTTGATGTCCAAAACCATTCACGGGGGAGGCGCGAACTTTTTTTATTGGCTGTGGCTTTGGATTCTTTTAGAGATCAAATACCCCCCACACGATGTTCTGAACGGGAGTTTTACGAATTGAGGAATTGCTCTCAAGCAGCTTTGATGTAGTCATTTATTGGAGGCTCTGACACGCCTTGTTATATATATTACCTGAACCAACATTGACGTTACTCTATCTTGCACACCTGCTTAACCTCGTGAGTTGTGATCTTCTGAAGTCAACGAGCCTGTACATGCGGACGTGGCAAGGGGCTCAATTCTACTTGGTGGTGTCTAATCACAGCAAGCAAGGCCATGTTCTGTTATGTTGCTGGTGGTTAGTGGACTATGTGATGCTCAAATTACTACGTTGGGATGTCGTGCTCCTGGGTTGGTATTCGATATAGTATCTAGCTCCCGAGTCGATACCTAATAAAGCCATTCACTCATCAGTCGATACTCGGCCATGTGGCCCGAGGCCATGGCATATTAATAGTTCTCATATCACCGGTCCGCATAGGTCTTACAGGACGCTTCGAGGTATTCTAGGAAGCCTTGAAGTTTCTTAATTATGGTTTACCTTGGATCGAAAGGGTCATATAATGATCTGGCTTGCCGAAACAACACATCGCAACAAAGATACGCCAGGGAGGGGGAAGACTCGTGCTACTGTAAGAGAGCCCGCTGGGTTCGCCAGGCAATGCGAGCCGCCTACGAATGGCATAGCGGCGGCAAGGGCTGGAATTGGCCTTGTGTCCAAGGTAATTAGCGAGTCCTTATCTCTAGCCTAGCTGGCTACTGTAGCGTTATAGCACTGAGAATTCAATAGCACGTGGCACGTGGGCAAGCAGGAGGAGATGAGAAGGGATACGATGGTTCAATTGAATCAAAGATGATGATGAGACGAGCGTCTGGCTGGTCTAGGAACCAGAAATGGTGACCGGTTTTATGTAGTACAGTATGTGTGACTTGTGCGTTGCTCCTTCCTTGGAGGGATGGTGGGACATCTGTATCGATTTATCTACGTGAATGGATTGGCGCTGGCACTGGCCGGATGACCGAATCGAGGAACCAGCCAGCTAGCTAGCTACCTATTTAGCTAGATCTTCCACCCTCCACCCTCTCTCATCGATACATCCTCTATCCACCAACCCAACAATTTACAAAACGCCGCTGCTGGCGCTCACACCGTCGCCGTTGGTCTCGACGTGGTCCCGAAACGCCGCGAGGATCCTTTCCAGCCATCGCACGCTCTTCTTGGACATGTCCCGGCCGTGCCGACAGGCGTGCGGTCCCAAGACGTGCACGAGCTCGCGCATAATCAGCACCCAGCCCGTGGCCGGGGGTTGTTGTCTGGAACGCTTTCTCTTCTTCTGGCCGTTTTGGATGTCGTTGTGGTTCTGACGATTCTGGCTATCGTCTTCTTCGTCGTGGTCATCCTCCTCCTCCTCCACCTCCTCCAGCATGAAAGAAGAGGCTAAGAACTTGCCGACGTCGTCGAAGTCGAGGCAATCCCCGGGGTGGCCGCTCTCGCGCACGCGGCGCTCGCTCGCGGCGGTGAAGCCGGGCTCGACGAGGTCCCAGCTGAGACCCGTATCGGCGGCGTTGGCGCGGGCGTCGAACAACAGGGCTAGGTCCAGGTGCGGGGCGGTAGGCTCGGCCTCCCAGATCCGGCCGTAGCCGCCCCCCGTGGCAAAGACCGACTGAATCTTGGGCAGGTACCCGTACCACAGCTCGTCGGGCACGGCAAACGTGTGCTCCCAGTCCAGTAGCGATAGGAGCTTCAGCTCCTGGCTTTCGTCATCCCCGACCACCTGCATCAGGGTGTTGGCGTCGTGGAGGTCGCGGTGCGCTAGATAGGTGCGCCTAGAGCTGGAGCTGGAGCTGGAGCTGGAGCTGGAAGAGGAAGAAGATGGGGAAGTGGAAGCAGAATAAGGTGTATCACCGTAGGTCGACTCGAGGTAGTCGACGAGGCTGTGGAGCTCCTTCCAGATGCTCCGAAGACAGCGAGTGCCCTCCTCATCATCGTTATCGACGGCAGTCGCTGGGTTTTTAGTAGTAGCCTTGGCTCTTGTGTATGGAAAGACGTGCTGGATATCGTCGCCATCGTCGTTATCACCACTTGAGTCGGGCGAACCAGCGCTCCCGGAGCTGTGCGGTGCATCCTCAGGGCGGAGACAGGTACCGTCTGGGAGGTGGTAGTCGGTGAGATGGGTCCAGAGGCGTAACAAGCTCCGTACCAGGTCGAAAGTGCTTCGGAAGGGTCCAGGTGGTTGGCAGGCCCAGGCAGGACAGCTACCGAAGAAGGGCAAGCATAGAGGACCAACCTTGTCGTACTGGCGGTTATAGACGCTGCCGATGCCATCAAATGCCACGCGACGTAGGCTCTGGGTGTGCCGGGCCAGAGTACAGCCCAAGTCCTGCCAGGGGTTCCGGTTGAAGTATGGCTTGAAGGCGCGCCACTCGGTGGTGCCCCAGGGGGGCGGTGGCGGATGTCATAGTCCTGGAGCTGTTGTTGGCGGTGCTCGAGGCTGCAGCAGCCGGTAATACGCTCGTAGATGATCCAGTCCAGGCCCAGCGTGTTGCAGCCCGATGTGTCGTAGTAGTATACCTCGGGCGATGGGACGCCCTGGCTTCGGGCCAGGCAGATGGAAGCCACTTCGCTTTCGACCTTGTGAAACGGCAAGATGGGCTTGGAGACGCGCAGGAGGAGGCTGGTGGTAGTGCCGTTGTAGTCACCTTGGCCGCTGTCATGGTCAGGCATATCGAGAGCAAACAGTTTGTTGTAGCATCCGCTGACGAAGTAGGTAACGCGATAGTGCTGGAAAGAGCTAGGAAGAAGGTTACGAGCGACATAGTCGTTCAACATCTGGGCGATATCGCTCGAGCAAGGGCCGCCGGCTCGGAGATCGCGGGCCTCTTGCTGCTCGTCGTCGTCGCTTTCCTCATCCTCCTCGTCAGATTGTTCACTTGGTCTTGGCTTATTCTTCCACTCCCAGTAGACTTGGGGGTCGCAAGTGTACGGGTCGGTGTCGGGCACGGCGGCGATCCAGGCCGACTGCTCAGCTTGTGCTCGAGCCAGCGTCCGTTTCTTGGCGGGCTGAAGTTGATGAGGGCGGGATTGGGGTCCGGCGGTGCCGGCCTTGGTGAGGGTGACGGGAAAAGGTGACGACGGTGGTGAAGGAGGCCAGGTCGGCGATGTGGTCTTGGAATCTAAGAGAGCCGCCATGACAATTTTAGGCGGTTTTCACCTCGTCGATAAATTGATGAGAAACCCCCACTACCAAAGTCAGCGACAAATATGTTGATAATATCAGGTGAAGTCGGCGATGAATTGATGAAAATGTTTCACTGCCAAAATCGGCGATGAATCTTTTGAATAATGTCAAGTCAAGTCGGCGAATGGCAATTGGCAAGAGGACATAGCACCACACGGCATATTGAATAGAAGTGACATGCCTGAGGAAGTACTTATTGAATGCAGCAAACAATCGACCTTCTACGGTCCAAGGCACCCAAATCACTTAACTGGAATTGGATGCAGGTTGATGTCAATAGGGCTGACGGGGCACCCCGCTAGTTTCCGGGGCATGCATGTCCCCCCGCAATCCCAGGGCGATTCCCACTGTAGCGCGCGCAATGGGGCCTGTCCTCTACCGGCTAAAGGAAGTAACTATGTAGCTCAAGCCTCGATATCAAAAAAGCTCTCTGGGGAGCTGAGACCTATTCCTCCAACTTGTCTCATCCCATCCATGAGAATGCAAGGAGACTGGCGTGCATGAGTCAGCCACGCTAAGAGTCAACCAATCATAAACACTCATTTGTTTCACGCATTCCATATTGGATACTAGCTAGGTTTGGTCGATCTCCTTCCTTATTTCATGGCTGTTTGACAGACCATGACGACGACAGGATATCAGTTATGTACCTACCTAGGCCAACTTTTTACTGCTGTTACAAGGGGCTGTATATGAGTTCATATAGCAATCCAAACATATCAAGCACAATGACAAACCTATGAATCATAGGAATAGAACTTATATCGGTCAGCATCAAAAAGCTTGTAAACAACCGACAATCATATAGCCTGTGTGAGTTTCCAGACAAGCTGTGGGTGAGGATGCAGTCATAAATCCAAAGATGGCAAACGTCTCTCATTACCATCATGGCCCTTTAACTACATGCCCTTTTCCTATTCAATTTTATCTCCCCCTATCTTCCTTTTCTCAGAGAACTCTGAATTTTCACAAGGACTAGAAAGATACAAAGGACGCGCCCATACCCAGTGAGACTAGATTTACCTCAGTCATTTCAGTCATTTTACTCACTTAGTTACCATTATCCATGGACACTTTCTCCCACAGCCAGGCCGGCAACGCCCTGGCTTGGTTGGATCACCAAGCCGAAATTCTTAGCAAAAGCCTCTCGGCGAACACCTGGATCCCAAGCACGAATGATGTGGTAGTAGTCTACAACCCACCTAAGAACCTCAAGGGAATCAAGGGGCGTTTCTTCGTCACGGCTAAGAGAAAGGGGGACAGCAATGTAGGTACAGACAGACTTGAATGAGCCTCTGAAATTTATTTACTTCATTACTAAATAAAGCTCGGGTTTCTCCTTCTTTTTTGTCGGAATCTAGGCCATTGACCTTACCCTAGCCCACGTCCCGGGCGGCCACGAGACGCGTGACCAGACCAAGACGCGGTCCAAGAGCGTCAAGAATGGCCAGCCCCTCGTGGAGCTCTACATCGACGCCACGCTCGCCAACGTCGAGAGTGGTGACAAGAATAAGTACATCGACCCTCAAGGCATCGTCGACGCCTTACGTCAGGCCCTCGATGGGGCCCACAAAGCG
Organism: Arthrinium phaeospermum; assembly: GCA_006503535.1. NCBI lineage: Eukaryota > Fungi > Ascomycota > Sordariomycetes > Amphisphaeriales > Apiosporaceae > Arthrinium > Arthrinium phaeospermum. The sequence goes on along the minus strand of QYRS01000002.1, from coordinate 3,857,734 downwards.
GCCAAAGGCGGCAACAACGGCGACTCGGTGGTGTGCCCGGTGAAGTACAGCAAACGTGTGCAGGCCGGGGCGAACGGAAGTCTCGAGGTGGTTTAAGGCGGCGGCCGGGGGATGGATGGATGGATCCGACTGTCTGTTGGCTTACGTAGTTGGGTCACAATCTTGCTGTACCGATTGCATCTCCTCCTTGATAATCTTGTCCAGACTGTCGCGAGCACAGTTCGGTTACGCGCTGTTCAAACTTCGCCAATAGTTTGATGGAAAGGGGAAGTTCGCTGACGTTTAGAAGCCGGTTCAGGGGTCTGATCGCTAGTGTCACTGGTACTCGAGCTGTCGTGGTCTGTTCACCTGGCTTCTGTAGATATCAAAGCAACATTATGCATATTGCGGAAGTTCACTAAAAAAAAAAAAAAAAAAAAAAAAAAAAAAAAAAAAAAAAAAAAAAAAAAAAAAAAGCTTTCAAGATAAAATACAACAGTTTTGATATTCGTATGTATTGAAAATATAACTTGGTATATGCTGATGCTACGACTTACCATCACAAGACGTCTCGATCCGGAGCCGGATAAAGACGTGAAACATTACCGAAACAAAAACAAAAACAGATAAAAACAGATAAACAAGTCTACGCAGCCACTTACCTTTGAATGAGATGGCACCCTGTCGGCCCTACACTCCCCAATCCTCAAGAGATGTTGTCGCCGTCGTCCTCGACGTCATCCTCGACAGATGGATGCACGGTTTGAACCTGACCGTATCTGGGGGCCGGTGTCGGTGTTTCCGGTGTCCCCCGTGCTAGTTGTCCGGGCAGCGGCGGCGGTAGGGGGTAGTTGTAGAACATGGCCTGCCCCGGAAAGCGAGGCGGGTACTGCAGCTGCGGCTGCGGCTGCGGCTGCGGCTGCTGCATCGGGGTGTAACCCGCCGACAGGGAGAAGGGCTGCGAGTTCGGGCTGAGGGACTGGCGCCAGGCGAGCAGCCGGGGGTCGATCATGGCCTCCGGGGAGGGGGACCGGGGCGGTGGCGGGGCCTGGGGCGAGAATTGCCGGAGCCGGCGGTTCCCTCCCACGTGGTTGAGGCCGACGTTGACCTGGTACGTGATGTTGTTGCGGCCCTCGTCGTTGGCCGGCGGGTTCGGCCAGCCGTAGTTGTCCATGGGCGGGAAGGCGGCCTGGTTCTGGTTCTGGTTCTGGATCGGGCTCGCGGGTGCCATGTACGCGGGGTATTGCGGCTGGGGCTGGGCGGCGGCCTGGGCGGCGAGCGCTCGCTGCTGTTCCTGCTGCTGCTGCTGAAGAAGAAGCTGATGCTGCTGATGCTGCTGCTGCTGTTGCTGCTGCTGTAGTAGCTGTTGATGCTGTTGCTGCTGCTGGATCTGCTGAAGCTGGGCTGCGGTCTGAGCGGCGTAGAATGCGGCATCCGTCGGGCCGTGGCCGTGGTTCAGGGGGTTATAGCCGGGCATGAACGCACCCGCACCGGCAACATTGGGGGGCGGGTGAAACTCGTGCGCCTGCTGCTGCTGCGGCTGAGGCTGCTGCGGCTGTCCGTATCCCATCCACGGCGCCTGCGCCTGCACCTGCGCCTGCTGGGCTTGGCCCATGGAATTCATGATTTGCTGCTGCTGTCGCTGCATGAAATCATTCATCGAAGGCTGGCCTGGCTGGAATGGCGCAGGAGCCGCGGGCTGTGCCACTGGGCCTGGGCTGGGGCTGGGGCTGGGGCTGGGCTGACCTTGCTGCTGGCCCATGGTCTGGAGAAGGTATTCGACAGATGATTGCGAGGGCGTGGGAGAGGACGTAGGGGGCGGTGGGCTGTACTGGGCGATGAACTGTTGGGCGGTCAGGGGGGCAGGCGGCTGGGCGGGCGGCTGCTGGAACGGTTGTTGCTGCTGGGCCGGTTGTTGCTGCTGGACCGGCTGTTGCTGCTGGACCGGTTGTTGCTGCTGGACCGGCTGTTGCTGCTGCATAGGCTGTTGCTGTTGGACCGGCTGTTGCTGCTGCATTGGCTGTTGCTGCTGCATTGGCTGTTGCTGTTGCATAGGCGGCTGCTGTTGCATAGGCGGTTGCTGCTGTAACGGCTGCTGTTGCTGACCGGGGGCCGCGAAGAGAGACAGAGTATGGGCCGGAGGTCGTTGAGCCGGCGGCCACCGCTGATTAGCCGGGAAGATCTGTTGAAAAGCACTGTTTGCCCTTTGGAAGGTGTCCGGGTCAATCCAGAGGTTTTCATCGTTGGGGCCCGAGGATGCAATGGGGCCGGGCACGGGGTTGTTGTTGTTGAGCCCGTCGACGCTGAAGTCCAGCAGCTCGGCCAGCTGCCGGCGGAGGGTGGTGCCGGGCGGCCACGCCGGCGCCAGGCCCTGCGCGATCTGGATGTCGCGGGCCGCCAGCTGGCCCTGCAGCTGGCCCCTTATGTTTTGCGCCCAGCGCCGCCGGATGGCGGCGTTGCTGGTCGAGTGGCCGCGCAACGCCATCTCGGACCGCACCTCGGACCACTGTCTCACCATGATGACGCCGTTTCTCCAATAGACGTTGCCGCGCAGCAGGGCGCAGAGGGTCAGGGTGTCGAGTTGCTGGGGCGTATAACCCGAGCCGCCGCCGCCATTGGTCTTTACAATGCCCGCTACTCCCCATCCATCGAAAGGGGGGGGATTGGGGCCGCCGCCGGGAGGGCCACCAGGGGGGCCTCCGGGGGGGCCTCCGGCGCCGCCTGCTGCTGCCATTGCTCCGCTCATTGTTGCGAGAGAGGGGGGGTTTTCTGTTTTTGGAAGTCTTCTATCTGACGTGGTCGCGGTCTGGGAAAGAAGTGACGATGGAGTACGGGTGAATTGCCCAATACTCGTAGGGAAATAGCGAATCGTAACAATGCTTGCTTATGCACACATAGAGAGAGGGGGAATAGGAGGATGCCATGTCGAGTACGTCAACATTTATACTCTTCCGTCTAACAAACTCGATCATTGTCTGTTCTTCGGGCGGGTTGCCGATAACTCTTCCTTTCTGTATAATACAATGGGAAACAAACACCACCTTTCAGCCTGTCAAAGCCATTGTGTAATAACGCGGATAAGGGGTGAAAGCCGCGGGTGGACGACAATGGAAATCTCCCTCGGAAGTCGAGACGGGTGAAGGTGACTTCCCTCGTCAGTTGGGCCAGGGCCGTTGCTGAACAGGATTTCTGGTTCAGTCGTAGTCCGGATAAAGATAAAGAGACAAAAATTGTTTTCTGGTATTTCATGGAGGTCTAATTATATTCAGAACTGGGCAAATGGTATAGTTAATCATAACTCGGTCATATATTAAATTGCTTACAACCTACTGATACTATGAAATTAAGTATGGAATAAGTCGTGTCTACTTACCCTCATGGCTACTTATGCATATAAACAACCAAGGATAATGCTTTATTGATTTGTATTATGCTGCTTCAATAGCACCGTCTCTTGCGGTCCTCGGTTGAGAGGCTAGCACCAGACACGGCGACGCTCAAAGATGGTACTCTAGATTTATCATGTATTACCTACACTCCCAGGAATTGACCGGAGTGGTTTCCCAGGTCCATTGAAGGAGATAAGAGAGAACACCCCAACTTCTGTTCTTTCTAACTTGCGGCTACTCTGAATCTGCACTCGTATCAAGCAACGACACAAGAATACACAAGCCGACAGCGTCAAACTGCCCTGACTATATCTCGCCAGCTCTAGTTCTCAAAACACGTCAGACCGACAACATAGATAAGGGTAATTTGTAAATTTACGGACACAAAACATTATGACGCAGCTGGAAGTTAAAAAATTTCTAACGATAACTCTAAAAAGACATGAGAATAAGGGGGTACAGGCGCGGAGACACCAGCCAGCTATGTCGGGCTTGGCGTGGCGATGTTATGGAACTAATTAAACCATCTTGCAAGCGAACTCGTGGAGTGGAAAAATTAGTTGCGGCCTCGCTGGCCACCGAACTTGTTGCCGCCGAAGGGGTTACCACCGCCGTTGCCGCCGTTGCCGCCACCGAACTTGTTGTTGTTGCCGCCGTTACCGCCGTTGTTGTTGTTACCGCCGTTGTTGTTGTTGTTGTTGTTTCCACCGTTGTTGTTGTTGTTGTTACCGTTGTTAGCCTGGTTGCCGGCGTTGCTCTTGACGATGCCAGTCTTCTGCTGCTGGGCGAGGACGGCCTTGGCGACGGCGGCACCCTGGGTCTGGTCCTGCTGGTCGTCGTCGTTGGAGCCCTGGGCGTTGGCGATGGCGTCGGCGGCGGCGGCGAAGTCCTGCTTGTTCTGCAGGACCTGGGTCTCGATGCCGTCCTTGGTCTGGGCCGTCTTGATGTTGGCGGGCGAGTTGCTGCCGGGCAGGGCCTTGACGTCGCTCTGCTGGACGGCGAAGCAGCCGCCGACCTCCTGCTTGTTGATGCAGCGGACGGTGCACACGTTGCCGGCCGACGAGCCCTTGCACTCGAGGTCGTTGGGCATGGTGACGGTCAGCGTCATGGTGTTGGCGCGGGTGCCGATGCGCGACGAGTACTCGTGGCGGACCTCGAGCGCGCGCATCTTGTTGCGCTGGCCGCCGAAGCGGTTGCCGCCACCGCCACCGCCGAACTTGTTGCCGCCGCCGTTGCCACCACCGTTGCCGCCGCCGAACTTGTTGCCGCCGCCATTGCCGCCGTTGCCACCGTTGTTACCACCGCCGTTGTTGTTGTTGTTGCCGCCACCGTTGCCGTTGACCTGCTGGAGCTTGATCTGGCCAGTAGCACCCTTGGCGTTGGACTGGTCGTCCAGATCGCAGGTGTAGGGGCCACCGCTCATCTGGGCGTTGTCTTGGCTGATCTGGACCTGGACCTTGCTTCCCTTGGTGACCTTGGTGACTTCACCCTTCTCCAGGGCGACCTCGGTGTTGGCACCGACGTCCATGTTGCCCACCACGGTCCGGCCGCACTGGTTGACCACGTTGGCAGAAATCTCCGAGGTCTTGATGATGTTCATATCAAAAGGGTCGTTGGGGTCCACTGTATATGTCGATTAGTATTTGTTTTGCTGCCAAGCAGTGGGACTTTTTTGCTTACCTTGGAGACCCCGGCTGGTACCCAAGTTTCCCTTGGCGCTGATGATGTTCTGGCCATGGGCCACGGCCAAGAAGGCGGAGAGGACGGCAGCTGTGGAACGCATCTTGACGATCTGGATGGGACAAAGAAGGGGATAGGGAACGTGTGGAAAATTAGAGGTCGATCAAATGTCGGAATAGAGAAAACGATTGAAAAGGATACTACTGCTGCTAGAGAGTAAGTATGCTAAACAGGCCAGCTGAAGGGAAGGGCGAAGCGAAAGTCAGCTAAAGGAACAGGAAAGATGGGATGCAGAAGTGAAGTGATAGGCAAGAGGGGAAAGGAAACACGAAAACTGGTCTGCCATTCTGTATTTATCTATCATGGCCCGACATGAAACCCCGGCGACGATGGCCAGGGATTTCGCAAGTCAGCCACGGCTCGCCCGCCAGGGTGCATCCCATACGGGTCGCCTCGACTTGGCCGTTTCGCACCAGCGACCCAAGATGGGCATCGGGGCGCCATCTTGGTACGGGTGAGGTTACCTTCGGAATAGGCTCGGCCTGGCAGAGCACACTCTCAGTCTCCCACACTGCAAGACTGTGGCGGGTATGTACATAGAGACTGACTGGCAGGGTGTGTAGCAGATGCATCCCAAAGAGTGGTCGGTCCTATTGCGGCAGCTCCTGTAACACCGCGTGCAATGTGCCTTCGCCTCCGTACCTGCAGATCTATGCGACTCTGATAGAACTTCAGCAAGTTGACTGCAGGGCGCCACCAAAGATGTAACAGGCAGCCCGGTTTAAGTTGCGGGACCGGACCCGCCGCCATGACAGTCCGGACCCGTAAATCCATTCTAACGGCAACCCGCCAAGGCGCCAAGCAGGACCGCAGACTTAAGCTTATTGAAGGAGAAGCCGCCTTGCCGCCCAGTTTTTCAGGATTCGCTGCATTTCTAAGGAGTGGTTGTTTCGAAATGGCTGTTGCAGCATCGCAGCCCGGGTGGGGCTCGTCTACGTCGCCGCCGACCCAAGCCACCAGGAAACTTCCTCATCCGAATTTCATCGTGATGGAGCCCATGCCAGATCCTGCCTCTTTGGAGATTCACTCATCGACGTACTGCTGCTCTACCACTCACGGTTGGCGGACAATCGGGCGCCGTGGACGAGGCGCAGACTGCAGACTGGCGCCGTCCAGACATGCTTCAAACGCCTAGAACAAGAGAACCATCCCCAGGGGCCCAGTTATGAAAGAAAAAGAACATTGCTAGATCCTAAAAGAGCGGGTTGGGTGGCATGAGCGATGCCCTTCCTTTGTCTGGGGCTCCGGCTCTTGCTGGGACGATGCTAGGAATCTCCAAGTCCACGGAACCCGAAGACCCTGTGTTTTTCCCTGATGGACGACGAGGTTTGGCCGGTGTTCAACCCAGGTAAAGAAAGTCATCGCAATCGAGCAGCATGCCTAGCCTAGCCTAGCCGCAGGTTGAGGCTCTGCGCGATTGTCGATCGAACGAACTGTGAGGCTGTTCGGCGTTGACAGTGTTGATCATGGTTGCTGTCTTGGTCTTGGTCAATGTCTATCGGGTAGTTTTTGACGACCATTTCCGGCGCGCCCCGTTTCGGCCTATTTCCATGTCCTGCCTAACTAATCAAACCAAACACGAACCGTTCAGGACCGCTTGGATCCCACCCTCCTCACCAAGCAATCTGCTGCACATGCTCAACACATCTGTCCAGAGCAAAAAAGTTTCGTACTGTCGCCCGTACTGGCCATCCATCCCGCACCCTCCTCCTCATCGTGACCTTAGATATCTAGATACACAGATCTAAGCTCGGAGCGCGCCCAAGCCACGCGTCCGCCTGATTAAGCAATTTGCCAAGGCCGTCTGCCATGTCATTTGAGCGGATGGGCGCCAACGACCCTGGCCAGCCCTTCCCTAAATGATCGGACGGAACGTCAGGCCACTGCCGTCTTGCCGAGCACACATCCTTATTCCCATTCCCGCGCGCAACCTTACTTTGATTGTTGGGTGGCCTTCACGAAACCTCAAACGCCAGGGGCCAGGGGTGCAACGGGGGGGCTAATGCGCCAGGGGCAGGTGGGGGGGACCAACGCTATTGGGCGGCAGACTTTTAGGCGTTAGGACTTTGACGACAGGTCGAGACGAGACAGTAGCGCAACGGCAACGGCAACAGCAACATCAATCGCCAACACATCAATCCCCATTGCTGAGCTCGTTACTGCCTATTTGGGTAACCCGATGGCAGACCTGGCTCACCTTGCTAGTTGGTGCTTGGTGCCTGCCTTTGGCCCGAGTTTTGTTCTTTCTGCTTCCCTCCTTCCCTCGGTAATCTGAGCCTGGTCTTGGTCTGAGATGAAACCAAGTTTCAATCCTCCAGACGATGAAGGGGGAAGAAGAGCAACGGTCAGAACCCACAGCCAAGCACACAGCCATCGCATCACGCTTGATGATTAATGACCATCTAAGTCGGCCCTTTCAATCTGCAATGAGAACTGTTGGCAATATAATTGCCTCGTTGCCCTTCGCACTTTCTTCCTGCATCCCGTCTCAGCTTTCTGAATGTTTGGTTTGCGTGCAGTTTGGCCATCTGGGAGGGTCCTGGATATCCAGGAATGCCAAGTCGCATATTGCCAAGACGGCATGACGCCATTCACGTCTTCACAGGCTGCTGCACCGAAACGCCCAGCGGGCAGACAACTGACTGTACCCTGACCAGGCACCGGTTTGGTCGTAAACGGGCAGGCAATACCGACCTCACTGCCAATGGCAAGATGCTGCTCGTGTTAGTGTCAGAACGGGATCGGGCCAAGCATGGCGGTCGCAAATCATTTTGTCCGCGCGGTGTGGCAGTGAGTGATGCGCGCCACATGCATGCACGCCATCAACTTGGCCCAAGACGCAACCCAGTCCGGTTGTATGCACGAAATCCCATCATTGAAGCATCAACCTTTCTAAGAGGCTTGTCGGTTTCCCAAACTGCGGGAAACGCCGTCTGCGCCTACCGTATCTAGTTGACTACCCGTTTAGGCAATTCCTCTATAAACCCAGCTACCTTGATGGCCGCATCGTCAGCTTCATGGCCAACAGCCAATGATATTTCACGGTCTAGTAGCAGGTCAATCAACCTTGATGGCCACTGCCTCGATATAATGACTTCACCTTTGGGTGGAAATACGTGATACTACGGCGCATGCAAACATTGCTCTTCTCATTGTAGATACCGCTTGAACTTGACCCGTTTCGATGTGCCCCGGAGTTCCTGTCCAAGATACCATGGCTTCGGAGTTCCACCAATTCGTGCTGCTCCCTCCAGAGATCCGTTGTAAGATATGGCAACACACGCTCCCACATCGCGTCGTCGATATGCGGCTCAAGCCCAACATCGACGTGCGGAACTGGGTACCGCCCGGAGAGTGGTGGCTGCACTACATATTAGCCCACGACAACGAGGATAGCAACGACGATCCGTCATCGCCATCGTCATCGTCAGCATCGACACCGCTGCCCTCCGTGCTCCTGACCTGCTACGAAGCCTACCGAGAACTCGCCAGGCACTACCAACCCACCCCCCTAGACCAACCCCTCATCAAGCGCAGCCTAGGCGGCGACGCCGTCTGGGAACAGGACACGACCCCGGCCGAGGACTACACGGCGGCGCGCCTCACGCGCTTCCACCGTGACCACGACACGCTGCGCTGGAGGGGCACGGCGCGCTGGGGTCTCTCGGCGCGCTCCCCGGCCAACCCCCTGTTCCTGGCCGCCTCGCTGGCCGCCCGCCGCGTCGTCGTCGAGTACGCCCCCGCCCTCGCCACGCAGCTCGAGGTCCTGGCCCTCGCCGTCCTCGACGCGGGGCAGGTCCTCGAGCAGCTCGATATCGTGGCTACCAACCCCTCGGACGGGAGGAGGCTTCGGTTTCGGCTCTGTGAGACGCCGACGCCGTCTCGAGGGGAATGGGGAGGGAAAGGGTTCGCGAAGGGCTTGACGACGGCGCGGTCGGTGTACGAGATTGTCGAGACGGCTTTCTTTCCGTGGTTCTGTCGTCACGGAGATTCTTCTTCTTCTTCTGCTTCTGCCGACGGCCCTCAGGGCGATAGCGACAGAAACCTGGAGGGCCCGAGTGCGGTAGCTCTGAAGGCGATCGAGTGGCAATTCCCAGCCGCGACGCCCCTATTCCAGAACTCCCTCTTCCACCCTACCGGATCCCACTGCATCCTGCAAGTGCTGGATCCGCCGCGCAGCGGCATCGAGGAGAACGCCCCCTCTTCCTTCTCCTCACCCGAATACTCCTCTCGGGGTGCTGCCGCCGCCGATCAAGACGACGTGTCCGTGCGAGTCGGCAAGCTCCTCGACCCCGACAAGCTCCGCTTCCAGTACCAGCACGCCCGGGACCCGGTGCGCTTCGGTGAGGACCTGCAGATGGACGTCCTGCTCTGGATCCGCGGGCTCCAGATGCACGCGGCCGGGTTTCCCAGCAACCTGCCCTTCGAGGTCGTGGGGCTGTGCTGTCACGGCTTCTGCCGCGATTGATTTCATATGGAGATGGACTGAAGGAAAGAGACGAGAAAGATGGAGATAGCTGGGTAGAAGCAGTAATGCAAGCATCGACAACAGCTCGCGATCGCCAGTTAGAAGACCATAGCGAATGTAAATGAATGACAGTTCAAAGAATCTCGTGCCTCGAAAAGTTCGCAAAGACAAAAAGTCAACTACTATTGAGGCACACACAGTAAAACCGTATTGGAACACGCAAAGCTACACGAATGACACTGCTATGCCTACCATCGGTTGAAAATATTCGTGATTTGCTAATTACGTTACGAACCGAGAACTCCTGGTATATTTAAAGATTGAGAACAGATTACAGTCTGTTTCCGAGGTTGACATGAATAGCCTTTTCGCACGTGTACGCCGCCAGACCAGCCTCGCCGAGCTCGCGACCGATGCCGCTCTGCTTCACACCTCCGAACGGCACACGCGGGTCCGAGTCCTGGGACGAGTTGATCCAGCACATGCCGCTCTCGATGCGGTCGGCCACCCGGTGGGCGCGCGCAATGTCCTGCGTGAAGATGGCCGACGCCAGGCCGTAGGTGCTGTCGTTGGCCATGGCCACGGCCTCCTCTTCTGTCTTGAAGGTGGAGATGGCCACGAACGGGCCGAAGATCTCCTCCCGGTAGATGGTCATATCGCTCTTCACGTTGGTGAACACCGTGGGCTCGATGAAGTAGCCCTTGCCTCCGACACCCTTGAAGGGGACACCTCCCATGGCCAGTGTCGCGCCCTCGGACTTGGCCACATCGACATATGCGAGAATCTTGTCGTACTGGGCCTTTGTGACCTGAGGGCCTTGGAATGTGCCCTCCTCGAAAGGATCGCCAACCTTGTTCAGAGACTTGATGGCTTCCTTGAACAGCACGAGGAACTTGTCCAGGATGGATTCGTGTACCAAGACCCGCGAGGTTGATGTGCAGATCTGGCCGCTGTTACCGAAAATACCGAATTGGGACCACTTCGCTGCTTGCTCCAGATCGGCATCCGAGAAGACCAGCAATGGAGACTTGCCACCAGTCTCGAGCGTGATGTTCTTCATGTTGACGCTGGCAGTCTTCATAATCTGCTTTCCAGTAGCCGTCGAGCCAGTGAAGGCGACCTTGTCGATGTCGAGGTGAGCAGCAATGGCGTGGCCGGCGTCCTTTCCATGGCCATTGAGAATGTTGATCACTCCAGGAGGGAAGCCAGCCTTGGCGATCAGCTCGGCAAAGTACAGGATGGACAGAGGCGTCTGCTCGGCCGGCTTCATGACCACCGTGTTGCCGCCGGCCAGGGCAGGACCAAGCTTCCAGGCGGCCATGGCCAGGGGGAAGTTCCAAGGAATGATCTGACCGCAGACACCGATTGGATGCCGAACGGTGTAGGCGAACTTCAGGGGGTTGTGGGGATGGTGCTGCCGTGTATCTTGTCGGCCCAGCCGGCATAGTAGCGGAGTGTGGTGATAACCTCGTCAATATCAAACATGGAACTCTCATATGGCTTTCCGTTGTCCCACGTCTCGATAGTAGCCAGGGTATCCTTCTCGGCTTCCACTAGGTTTGCGAGTTTGTGCATCAGAGCACCCTTATCGGAGCCAGACAAATCACGCCATGATTCATGGTTCAAAGCGGCGCGGGCCGCTTTGACAGCCTTGTCGACGTCCTCAGCAGAGGCTGCTTCGACTTCGCAGATTGTCTCCTCATTTCTGATGGGATGTCAGTGTGAGTGCTGGCGGACAGCAGCGCTGACATTGGTAGATAATAGACTTACGAAGGGTTGATGCTGGCAATCTTTTGGCCAGAGGTGGCCTTGACGAACTCATTGTTGATGAAAAGACCGGTGGGTAGCGAGATCTTCCTGCCGTTGGGGGCAGTGAGTTGAACGTTGTCGACCATTATGTTCGAAGATGTGGCTGTTGAGAAGAGACGGTTTCCTATGCGAGGCGTATCTCTCTGTAAAATGGAGCGGGATGGGAGAGACGGGGAAGATGTGAGGGAAAGAGCCTTGGAGTAAGAACGAATTGCGAAGGGGGTTATGGGCGAGGCATATGTACTCCGCGCCGACCTGAGGAGCAGACGCGGGGTCCGCAGGCCCGGGGTGCGACTTGAGAGTCTCATCTGATAAGGGATAAGGTGAAGCTGGTGGTGGTGGTGCGGGTTGAAGGATAAGGACGGAACCGACGATTGCCGTGCACTGATAACTGGATGATCACCTCGAGCTACTTGCTTCTTTTTCACTGCGGACTCCCGACCTAAAATAAAACAAGATATGGGTAACCTTATAATATGATATTCATATGTAGCCCACCATGCCAGTCGCTTGTCACGTTAGTAATACCAGGTCCGGGGTCAATCAATTGACCGTTCGAACGGGATGCGAACCGAGTCGTCGATCCGGGCCAAATGATGTAACCTGGACCAGCCGATGACGGGCGCCAGAAAATGCAGCTGTGGTGGGGTAGCACTGCCTATTCCGGGTGCTGGCAGAGCACCCCTGGCACCGGGCTACGGGCCCCTTCCATGTGCCTTGAACTAGTGCTTGGCCCTTCTTGGCCCGATTTACCAAGGTTCACGATTTGCTTGGTCGGCTCCAGCGGGGTCAGGCCCTCAGAGCCTCCTCCTCTCGAGCTCTCGAACGTTCAGTTAGTCGGAATTCCTCGTTCAATGAAATTGGTAATGATTCCAAACAAAGGGAAAATTCGGAAGAATGAACAGCGGTTATCGCTGTTTGGCCGGCCGAATCAGCCAACAGCCCCTCTCCATCCTTCCCCGCGCAGGAGCCCCGCGTTGTCAATTCGTTGAATGGTTCGCTAATTCTGGAGTACTGAGTTGTGGGAACAAGCCAGTTGACAACCAACCACCAGCCCACCCGGCCGCGCATTACGGAGTAAACATTGAAGATTGCAATAAGTCATGCTTTCGCCAATGCATCATTCAGCATTACCGAGCTTCTTCATTGATGTCCACCTCGGAAAAATGGACCAAACCAAGTTGCTATCCCCCCATCCTTCATCGGCTTTATCAAATCGTTCGTTCGGGGTTATCGAGTTGGCACAGGCTGCCCCTGTCGCCCAGGCACGGCAGGTGCCGAAAGATAGAGCTAGAGGGAGGGGCAAGGCAGGTGCGACACAGCGACGTCGTGCACTAGAGCTTACGTTAACCCCTAAATCAAGTCGGGGAAAACAATTCAAGATATCGGGGTTTACAAGTGTAAGACATTGCCAAGATGCGATATGCTGGAATATCTTGATGCTAATCTTGGTGCTAATTCAGATGACAGGTTTGATGCCATAATACGAGTCTCTGATTTTTCTCCCTCTGATTCGAGCAGACCCGCGTTGCAGTGCAAACTCTTCTGCGTCACTGTCACCTGTCGAGACAATGCTACCGACCCCCGATGAGGCCACTGTCTGCCCAGGTTCGTCTGCGTAGGTGACAAGCAGAGTAACCCAACAACGTCAACAGGATCCATTGTATGACAGCCATGCGGTTCTCTAGACGACATCTCCTTTGTTGAGTACGGCAGACCAATCGTGGTTCGAGGCCCAGTCCTCCCAACTGGTCATGGGGCAGTCGATGCCCGCCTTGCAATCCTGTTAGCTCCACTTCTCCCAACATGGTATATCGCGGCACAGCACATGGAGACCCAACTGATCCTCGCTGGCAGCAAAACTTACTTTTCTGAGGTCGCCCGCCCTGAGAAGCTCCATTGCCCCGTCGTAGCCAGGGTCCGACGCGTACGAGAACATGACCGCCACCTCTAGGCCGAGGTCATCGTACCCGCTGGCGGCTACCATGGTCTCCTGTGGGACCTGCTCGTACGTTGCTGGCACACCGGTGACCTTCCTCCATGTCTCGAGGACCTCTGGCCATGTGCAAGTCGTGCCCTCCGCCATGTAGGCCTTGCCCGGCGGCATCTGGTGCACGGCATACACGAAGTTTCCCATGTCCCCGTTGACGTCGAGATGTGGTTGTGGCTTGGTTGGGTCCGTGGGGAATTGCATCTTGAAGCTGTCATCTTTCTGCTGTGTGGCTATTATCAGCAATTTGTATGCTTCCAGACGCTCTACGCAATTGCGCTCACCAGCTTACCTTGGCGAAATATGAGTTGGGTAGGATGTTGTAGCTCGTGAAGAAGAATCCCGTATGTATACAGGACATCTTCTTCGCCAGCTCCGGGTACGTCTTCTCGACATAGTCAGGAAACACATCTGCCTTGGCGTCATAGTGGTAGAGGTCAGTGTATTTCCCACCGCTGCAGCGTGACGCGTGGCTTAGCGTCGAGGCCAGGAAACCGTTGTCGTCGAGGGAGTCCGCCGTCGCCGCGGCGGCGTCGGCGATATTCCGCCGCACCGGTACTCCACATCGTAGGCCAGCTTGCGGATTGACACGTTTTGGTCTTTGGCTTGTGCGACGCAGTCGGGACGGAAGAACGGCGCCCAGTATTGAGTGACGCTGAAGACCAGATTGGCGCCCCGAAACGCGTCCCTTAAGCTCTCTGCGTCCTCAAGGTCTGCCTGAACCATCTCGACGCCGAGTTCACCGAGCTCTTGCGCCTTCTCGGAGCTCAAGTCCCGAGTCAAACCTCGGACCCGGAACCGGGGGTCTCGCAGGAATCGCCGGGCGACTGAACCGCCCTGGTTCCCTGTGGCACCACATACAACTATGAGTTTATGTCTCATCTTTACCCTTCGATACTAGGTTGCCCGGGGAAGAAGGTCTAGATTATCTGAGATCTCTCTGGCTTGTAGACTAGTTGGATAACGTTGGACGAAGAGATGTCTGATACTCTCCCACGATATGCGGGGTTGCATAACTTGTTCATGGCTCCACAAGACCGCAGGACTCAAAGTGGTGGTATCTCTATCTATCAAGGATCAGCGAAAGACCCTTGGCGAATCGTGTTATCCCTGAACGGTACTAGCACGCGGTCTGGCCCTTCCAAGGTGACCACACCGGCCATCAAGCACATCTACCCCCTATCTGTAGATGGCGAGTGTATTTAGTAAGAATAGCTAACATATCGCAAGTATCAGGATCTCCCAATTGATTAATCAAGTTCAAAGCGGTATTCCACTTGAAGCGAGGATATCGCAAGCGTGGCAGCTTCCACACCACGCGAGGGGACAAAGGCGCTTTGAGGTCCCAACAATCACCTTGTTTGCCGGCATATGGCAGAATGGGAGCTTGCGATCTAGGCCATGTCCTATATCTTGCTCGGCAATGGATGATTCAACAATGCGTTCATAGTTTGCCGTGGTGCCCTCAAAGTGGCCATTGTTTGACAGTAAGACAATAATGGCATCCTTTATTACCTCTGGGATCTTGGGACACAATGCGCATCGATCGTACTTATGTCATGATCAGGTCCTTGACAATCGTTGTTTTGCACACATCCAGACACACACACACACATACACACTCTAGATTACCACTTCTCTTTCCTTCTGATTCGGCAAGTATCCCCCGGACTTCAGTTGGAAATAGCCTGCCTTTTTTTCTCTACCAACTATCGAACAAACGAAACCAACCGTTACCGATTACACTCTCATTCTTTTGAAAAGACAACCCGTTTTTGCAAGCAGGCTTGCTTCGCTTATCAGATTACCTACCATTCGACTTTCACTTCTTCTTCAAAATGGCTCCCTTCCAGTTCAAGCCCAACGCCGTCGCTTTCGTCCCTCGAGGCATGCCCACCTTGGGCCAAACCCCTGCCACCCTGCCACTCCCACCACCAACGGCAGCAGCAACGAGATGCCGTGTCAAGCCATAATTCAATACCACACCTGCCTCTGCCGCAAACAAGTCCCCATATGGGCCTGCAGCAGGCCCCAGTCCCAGTGCACCCACCAGAACATCTCCCTCGTGGTCATGAGCCTGCCCTACGCGTGCTGCGCCGGCTCGGACGTCGGCGCCCGCAGCATCAACAAGAAGCAGCGGCTATCGTCGCAAGGGGCCGAGGAGAACTGCCGCACCGAGGCGTGCCGCGCCGCGGACCCGGCGAACCGGCAGTACGTGAGCGACGCCGACGCGGCCCCGGCGCTCCCGAAGAAAGAGCTGGTCAAGCTTGACGCGTTCCCGGGGCTGAGCGCCCAGCACTTGGACGAGTTGGTCCCCGCCTTCGTGGAGGAGGGCAAGAGATGGCCCGACGAGGTCAGGGCGCGGTACCAGGCGCTGCGGGCCTCCCTGGGCGTCAATGATGAAGAGGAGGAGAAGGCTGCCACCGCCACCGCTTCTTCGCCGACGATGAGCAGCAACGACGATCAGAGCGATTGGGGGATGACGATGAGACGGGCAAGAACTCTGACTCCGACACCGAGTCGGATGCCGGTGCCAACTCGGACGATGACGATGACGAGCCTCCCACTACCCCCACCGACCCGGCGAAGGCTGGGTTCTGGGCCGCGGCGTTCGGGTTGATAGCTCGGCCTGACAGCAGTACCGTGATCGACACTACTGGCTCGTACGAAAGCGACATTGATAGTGATTACGACTCGGATGACGAGGAGGACGACGATGACGAGACAGACGGCAAGAAGAAGAAGAAGAACAAGTACTCTCTGCGATCACTGGTGGAGGAGTCGGAGCCTCTGAAGGAAGAAGAGGTAAATGTGTCTTCTTTAGGAGATGCTGACCTTCTTATTGAGTAAGTCGTAGGAAGCAATCCTTACTAGATAAGGTATGAGATTGGTGTTTGTTGTAAGAGCGAGCTCGCGGGCCTGGCGTTGTCAGTAAAGGTAGGTAGGTGGGTAATGAATGGGGCCCAGCTGGCGCTGGACCAACTTGCCAATATCACAGATAGAACATTGAGTGTTTATTTTTCCACATTATTAGCAACTATTGAGTGATCATGATTCGCAGACCTTTTCTATTTTTCCACAATTATTAGCAACTATTGAGTGATCATGATTCGCAGACCTTTTTCTGCGAAAATCTTGTTCGTTGTGACTCCTTCTTTGGTTTGGACTCGTCCCTTCTTCTAACGAATCGAAGTGAAGAAACAAACAGTAGTGACCAGCTTCGCCTGTGGTCTCCAGAAAGCGCGAGCTCGCGCCCTTTTTGCCATCGCGCCTGATCAAGAATCATTATACACGTTCCCAATGTTGGAACAGCCGCCCTTCCCTAACATCCTCAGACTTCTTGGTAGCTCGATAGAAGCCCTATTCAAGCCCTTCGTCGACGGACCGGACGATGATCATTATGGCCCGGCGGCGCCCTGGCGCCCTGGGCGATGCGTCGCTCCAAGTCAAAGACGTCCTTTAGCCCCCGCGAACGGTCCCCGTTCTTTCTCTTCTCGAGGGCGGCGTCGGCGGCGCGGACCCCACGCCTCGACGACGTCGATCAGCATGGGGGTCGTCGCAGTACTGCACCGCCGCCTCGAAGGAGCGCTTCAGCTTGTGGTGCTTGTGGCACATGTGCCAGCCCAGGGACCGCTCCGCCATGGCGCTGGAAGTAGAAACGCAGCTGCGTGAGCTCCCACTCGCGGCGGGCGTTCCAGTAGGCGGGCGTGGGGCCCACGCGTCGGCGGCGCTGGCGACGGCGTGATCGGCCACGCTGCTCTTCCTCGTCTTCGTCGTTGTTTTCATGCTGCTCGCTGTCTTCGTCGGAGGAAGAATGGTGGGACAGGGTGTCGGAGAAGGTCCAGTAGTGCTCGATGCGGGGCTCCTGGAAACGGTTTTCGCCTTCGAGCAGGAAGGCGGGCAGTTGGCAGGCGACGGAGCGGGGGATGCGGCGACGTTCTCCCAGTCCAGGATGCCGGTGACGACGCCGGTCTCGTCTACGAAGATATTGTCGGCGGACAGGTTGGTGTGCCACAACATGGTCTTCCCTCGCAGATGAGTCGCTCCGCCTCCACTACGTCGTTGGCATTATTGTTGCCAGTGTCGGGAAGATCGGTCATGGTCACGTCCTCTTCGTCATCACTCAACAGGTCGATGGGCTCGTCCTTCGAGGCGCCCTTGAGGGGGAGCTCTTGCTTGTTCTCTTCATTTCCTCCTTGACTTGGGGCGAAGGCATGAAGAGTATGTCGTGCAATCTCTTCAGGTCGTCGACCAGAGCCTGGATGCGCCAGGGGATGAGGCGGACGATTCGGTCATGCAGATTGGGCAGCACCTGCCCGGCGTCCGCGTACACCAAGTTCAGACGGTCAAAGGCCCACTCCCGGTACGTCCCGTACGGGCCGCACGGTGGCTTCTTTTCGTAGCGCCCGTTCCACCAGAAGGGCGGGGTGGAATCCATGCCCGTCATCTCGGGCCGTCTGTCGGGATCGCCAGGAGCGGCTGGGTACAGGCTGGAGATGCCATCGAACTCCTGGTTGAAGACGCACACGGTGTATTCGGCCAGCTGCTCGACGATGCGCCGCTTGCGCGACATGTCGAGCTCCCACCAGGATTTGAACAGGGGACGGCCGGGGAGCTTGCGCATGAGGATCCATTCACAGCCGACCGGGTTGTTGGTCGAGGTGCTGTAGAGGTTCTGAACCACGTCGGGCAGGGCAGCGGGGTCATCATCTTGGTCCAGCGCATGGTGGCCACCTCGCTCAAGGTCTTACGCGCGGGCAGACGGGGACGGTGAACTTGAGGACGTAGCTCTCGCCGGACCACTCAACTGCGAAGAAGGTGTTATGGTTGCTCTTGTGTAGCTCTCGCCGGACCACTCAACTGCGAAGAGGTGTTATGGTTGCTCTTGTGTAGGTGAGTGACCTTGTACTCCTCCAGGGGGCTCACCACCTCTTTGAGCACATGACTACCTCGTATTCTAGGGGCTCAAAGCTCCATTCCGGATAAGGGCGGAACTGATCAAGCTCCTTAGTCACCATGTTGGGGAGGAAGGAAAGTGTCTGTCTCATCAACAACGGGAGCAGCATCACCCCCATTTAAGCGCGTCAGCAGCAGCCCATCTTCGACTGCAGGGGGAGGGAGCTCCTCATCAAGCTCCATCGAGCTCTCATTACCAACGGAGGCGCATGCTTATCGATTGCCGAACCGACAGGCTCTGCAACCAAGTCAACCTTCAGCTCAGCATGCGACTTAGGCTCTTCTTTGATGACAATTTTGCCGTCCTCGTCCTCCTCTAGAACAATAATTGGAGCCGTCTCGCGTCTCGGAGGAACGAACAACGGAGACTCATCTGGAAGACGGGGTGAAACGTCAGTAACATGCGGGTGTTATAATAAAGCCCAATTCGGTCAGTTACTTACAGTTATCGTCAGCAACACTGTGTCTGCGTACAACCGGAGGAGGGAAGACCCAGCTGCCATCGTCAAAGCCAAAGAGTTCAGGGTCTGTCACAGCGCTTGACGAGTGAGACTCTTGCGAGTTTCGTGACTCAGCATGCTGCTGGATCCCGTGGTCCTGGGCTGCATCGGGGTGCAGGCCGTTGCCTGCAGGCGGCGGTGAAGGAGAATGAGCGAATGGGTTCCGGGCACGACGCGGGCCATACACAGGTGCGTCTGCAAGAGAAGCAACCTGTGAACTCAGCTGGAATGGTTCTGGTTCTGAAGGTGATACGTGCTGCTGGAGGCCAGGCAAAAGTACAGGCGCAGGGATAGACACGGATGAGGGTGCCTGGAACACAGCCGGTTGCTCACGCACAGCCGGTGACGGTGAATGCGGTGGCACGACCGGTGGAACAGGCACGGGTGACGATGAGCGTTTGACGGGCTGAGCATGACGCGGACGGGGTGCTGGAGGTGGTGCTACGGCCACAAAGTCTTGACCCGACTTGGGGCGAGGCACAGGCTCCGGTGAGGGTGATGGGGAAATGACAAAGGGATTATCCTGCGTGCCCTGTCTGGGAGCAGCCGGGGCGGGAGTGGAGGAGGAAGAACCCATGAGATTGCCAAGGAACCGCTTGAGTCCAACCATGTAGCCATTGTCAGACTGAGGCGGCTCGGGGGAATCAGGAACGGGGTTCGGAGCAACATGAGGTTTGGGGGGAGGTGAGGGTGACGATGAGTCTGCGAAAGGGTTTCGAGCCTTTCGAGGCTTTCCAGACGCCATGTTTACCTTGGTTTGTGGTGGTTGGGTTTGGTGTTGTTGATATTTGGTGGCAGACGTGATGGAAGGTTGGGTGTGGGATGAAAGTGTTCCAAGGTAACCTAAGGGCAGTTACCTTGTTCAAGAAAGATGGTCAACCTGAACTTGACGCCAAAGAGGGTTAGAGCAGGGAGGGGAGCTTGCCGGCACGGAGGGGTTTCCCATCACAGAGCTTGACGGCGCAGCTTGACGGCAGAGCTTCCGGGCCCGGAGCTTCTTAGTGCGTATGACACCAGGAGGAAGACTTGGGCTACGGGGCTCGAAACTGTTTCGGTTTATTGGAAGGAACCTCTGGAAGGAACCGCTTCATTAGATTGTTACCTGGCAAGAGGCACGTTGCATTCACACGATCGTGAACCCCGTCGCCGGGTAGGCACCCGGTACCCTAATACTTTTGGCTCTGCCCTGGCAACAACCATGTACCTGCAACGCAAGATGAACAATGACACCTACCCATTGTGTAAGAATCTCGCTTCTGGGCCAAGACTGGTCACCTGGACCGCACATGAACCGCATACCACTAGTAAACATACATACCAAATCTCATGGGGCTTCGTTGCAGACCTTGCTGTTGGTGATGACTGGCCGGTGAGATGACGATGATGAATAAAACAATGAGCTTGAATTCTATGATCCACTGGGTCTGGGCCAAGACTGGTCACCTGGACCGCACATGAACCGCATACCACTAGTAAACATACATACCAAATCTCATGGGGCTTCGTTGCAGACCTTGCTGTTGGTGATGACTGGCCGGTGAGATGACGATGATGAATAAAAACAATGAGCTTGAATTCTATGATCCACTGGGATCGACTTTATTGTTAATAAGGACCAGACTTACACAACAGCAAAGCATGTTTTGACTGGAACCGATGGCTTGGTGCACAATACCAGCAAGTGCCTGTAAGGGGCGTGTGATATTGTGACCTTCACCCTGGATATCGTTACCTTGCAGGACAACAATCCAGTCAACACCCGGGCTCAACCCACATAAAACCAATCAACTGAAAAATTGCTCACTCTCTGCACAATAGATGGTGAATAAAGGTAAGTGGTATCATTTGTATTGCTCTTAATTATACACCGCGCCAGCTTGAAGACACAAGTCTATAAAAATTCTTTTCAGAGACAAGCAAAAAGGCTGAACCCAATGCCTAGCCTGACCATGACCAAACTAAACTGTAGCCATTCCAAACCCTTGCGATTGGATATCCTCCGACTTACGCACTAACGCCGTCTTCCCTAGGACATACGAATAATGCTTATTTGCCGGGGTTGGACTCGACGAAGCTAACACCCTTGGCGATGTTTCTTCAGGTCGGCCAAGCAAGCCTCGATGAGCTTCTCCTCAGCGGCGTTGACCTCACCAATGGGCAGGATCTTCTCGACACCGTTGGGGCCGAGCTCGACCTTGGAGGCGAAGAAGTCGACGCCTGGTCCTTGTACAGAGGGCTGTCGACGAAGGTGGGCTCAACAACGCCCTTCTCGCCCTGAGCGGCGCGGAGGACGGACTCGGCCATGCGGGCACCAGCCATGGCCATGGAGAGAGTGGCAGAGCCAGCACCGTCCTTGGCCTTGACGACCTCATCACCACCGAAACTGGACGCGGTTGATGCTCAGCGTTGGAGCTCAGCTCGGGGTGCTTGCTGGCTGAAGAGGGGAACGATGGTGACACCGGAGTGACCACCAACAACGGTGATGTTCTCGTCCTTGGGGTCGGTACCCTTGGTCTCAGAGACGAAGCGCGAGGCACGGACGACATCGAGGGTGGTGACACCGAAGAGGCGCTTGGGTTGTAGACACCACGGGCCTTGTAGACCTCAGCGCAGATGGGGACGGTGGAGTTGACGGGGTTGGCGATGATCAGCAGGTTGGCCTCGGGGGCAGACTCGGCGCAGGCCTTGGCGAGATCGCGGACGATGGAGGCGTTGGTGTTGAACAGATCGTCACGGGTCATGCCGGGCTTACGGGGAACACCGGCGGGGATGAGGATGACATCGGCACCCTTGACGGCGCTGGCAAGACCGGAGGGAGTGGCATCGTAGCCAGTGACCTTGGACTTGGTGTTGACGTGGGAGATATCGGCAGCGACACCTGGAGACGAGCAAGACATCAGTAAGCTGACGTTGGTGTGAGTTCTTGTTGGGCAACTTACCGGGTCCACCGCGGATATCGTACAGAGCAAGCTCAGTGACTCTGGGGTTGAGCTTCAGCAGCAGGGAAAGAGGTGGCCAATGCCACCGGCGGCACCGAGAACAGCGACCTTGGACAGCTGTGTAACATAATCAGAGTCAGCAATTGCAATTGGTCACTCAATTGAAGCCATTGGCAGCAGCTCTAGCTTCAACTGGCGGTGGGCAAGCTGGACAGGGAGAGCTTCACTTACGTCTCGGGCAGAGGCGGAGAAGGCACGGCGCTGGAAGGCGCCAAAGGCCATGCGGGAAACGGCAGGAAGCATATTGACTGCTGAGACTGATGATTGTCTGCAAAAGAAAATTGAACAGAGGGAGTGGAGGGATTGAAGGCTGAACAATTGGCCGTCAAGTCAAGTCTAGTCTTGGGTTGGGAAGAAGAAAGAAGGAGGGTCCAGTCGAGAGTGACGATGGTCTAAATAACTCGAGCAGCTTTTAGATCCATCCTCGTTGTCCGGTAACTCCCTCCAGCCGAATGAAGCTTTTGTTGAGCCCGCACTTGTCCTCTTTGGGCATGGCGCCCGGATCGATCGGTGCTCGGGGAAACTACGGCATCCGGTCTTCGTCTTCTAAGAGCTTTCTCTCCAAGTGCAATTGAGTTTGGGGTCATGATCCTGTGCACTTTGGCTTCAATGTTCACCTATGGATCAAATTCAATTAACTTGTTCACTATAGTGATTGCCAATTGAATGGTAGTCTTACTAGATATCGAGTAGTGCCAACAGAGAGATGATGAAGAAACTTTGAAGTCCGTCCACATCGTTGCTCTCAATCCCTCTGCTTAATGGCTCTATCTACATCAATTGGCAGCAATTGGGCTAGATTGGCGAGGCAAACTTTCTGTAAAACCACTACTGTTTCGTGTTCCTCCGGCTCCGGCCCATGATCTCGCGTCCAGTGCCAATTACGGCCTCGATGGCCCTGACGAGCCCGCCCTCGTCGTACCTCAGCATGCCGTCCACCCTACGCCCGTACACACGGATTGGCTCCACCCCGAGGCTAGCCAGCTCATCCCTATCCACCTTCGGCGTGCCCTCGCCGTCGAGGTGAATCAGGTGCGTCACGTACTTGTGCACCTCGTCGGCGTTCATGCTGCTGCTGCTGCCGCCAGAGGCAGCTTCCACTTGCCGCACGTCAGAAGCCTGGCTCTCCTGCAGCGCGCGGACAATGGCCCTCACGAAGTCCACCGCCGAGAACGGGTCCGCGCTGGGGCCCGTCTCGCGATCCAAGCTTGAGTTGAGAATGAGCACCTTGACTACCCCTCGTGGGGCTGCAGCGATGGCAGACCCCACGCCTCGCAGGATCAAACTCGGCACGAGTGATGTGTAGAGAGACCCTATAGAGTAAATGACAGCGCCGGCGTTTGTAACGGCATCGAGGACTTTGGGGTTTGCGCGGGGTCGGATCTCGTGCCCGTAGGGATTGATATACCTAACGGATTTAGTATTACTCTTTTAGGATGTAAACCGCATGTCTTCCCGGGAGAGAACACAGGCAACTCCGAAACAAGCCGTGCACTAAGTGCTTCCGCAACTCTGTAAGAAGTAGGAGCATATTTCGAGTGATACGTACCAAACGCGCTCTATGCGCGAACTAAGGTCCTCCCCCCGACTTGGAAAACTCAATGTACTGCTTCCGCAGCATGGGCAAGGACCCGGCAAATTGGCGTCCTCGATGAGGTCGTGCTCGTCCGTGTCCTCGGCCTGTTGATTCGCCGCCGCCGCCGCAATGTCCGGCAGCGACGTGGGCGCGCTGGGGTGCGAGATGGCGTTCTGGCCCGTGATGACGGTCCGGTCCGCCAGGCCCGCCGAGATGTGGGTGAAGCTCGTGTTGATGGCCGGGAGCACCAGCGTCTGCGGGGGAATGGCGCAGATCTGGCTCAGGAGGTAGATGGCCGACTCGAGGGACCCCAGGAAGAGGCGGGCACTGTCCATAATTAGTTCATCGAATCAATGCACTTGGTATCTTGAATATTGCCTGTACTCACCCGGTCAAGAACATATTCCCCACCGCCGCCCTTCCAAAATGAAACGTGCTGCTCGGCCGCGCCGCTTCACAATCTCCATATTGACATGATTGAAAAACGGCCGGATGAGCTCCTTCTTCTCGCTCGAGACCCCGTTCCAGATCTCGTGGCGCCCGTCCACGACGTCCAGCCACTCGGACCGCGCCGCGTCGGCGTCGGAGCTGAGCCGGTAGTTGAACAGCGCCTTGGTGGCCGCGAGGTCCGCGTTGCCCTCGGGCCCCGCCGGGATGAGACGGACGAGTCGGCCTGGAGGACAGGGACGGTGCAACGTGATTAGGCCAAGCACGGTGCGGCAGTTAAAAGGGCTTGCACCCATCGTCAGGGAGACTCACTGCGTATATCGCCAATACCTAGATTTCTTGCGGTTAGTACACGCCGCTGCTGATGGGTCAGGGGTCGAGAATCCTTACCAGGACCGCCAAAAACGCGAATTAGCTCAGAAGAGCTTCCGCCGTTGTCGCTGATGGGAATGACATAGCTGAGGGTGCAGGCCCGACTTTCGCGCAAATCATTGAAAATATCCACGAGACTGTTCGTCGCGGTGCCGCCTCCAAAGATCACAACCCCTTTTCCTTTGGCAGACTCCATGTGGGGCAAGGGCAGCATTGTTGGCAGTAGTAGTGTCAAATCAGAGATGAAAACTCGAAAGCCTCACTTGTTGGTCTATTCTATTAGTGCTGCACGATATCTAGAGCACCTGCCTTTCTTATATACTGCAGACAGAAATTACCAAATGGGGCATCTTCGGCTTCGAGGAAGCAGCGACGTGGTCTTTTAACGAATGAGGTTTAAGTTGACGATTGACTGTGACTCAGTCATGGCGTCAGGCCAGGGGACGTGCTGTGCCGATTTTGTATGGGGTTCGAATACGGGGTTACGGCTGACATGTTACTGTACTTCTTAGCTTAAACTCGGGCAGTACCCGAAGTTTGACCGGGGATGGTGCCCGTCTGGGGATACAAGCCTGCGTCCTCATAGCTTCGTGTCAATATCGAGGATGTTCGTGAGATCTGTCCAGAGATGACGCGTTGCATTCATAATAAAAGAAATGGTATCCTTTTTAGTTATTAACATGTATCAGGCTTATTTGGATGCAGATAATAGTACACCATCTATAATAGCAACCCGTCGGGATTGCACCATTCTACATAACGTGTCATCAACTGCATCTAAGAGACACATCTTCTTTCCTCTTAACCCCGGATTACCGGGTAGCTGGAGAGGCCTGAGCTCCCTGGTTGCCCTGGCTCCATTGCTGGATCTTCCTTCGCCTCTCTTCCACTTTTCGCTCGAATTCCTCCACCTTGGCGAGGCGAGCTTGCTCTTCCCTAGCGTCCTTCTCGGCCCGTTCAATGGCTTTGCGCTCATTCTCTCGCTTGAGCTGCTCCGGTCGTCGATGGGCGATATCGCGGGCCTTGAGGTCACTGAAGATTGCCTTGAAGACGATTTCGATGAGGTAGCAGCCCACAAAGTCAAGCATCATGACCGAGGTCAATGTTGTCTTGAACTCGCTCTTGAAGGGGACCAGTTTCATTTGCTCGTTCAGCTCAGGAATGAACTGCCTCCAGGTCGACGTTGGGATCTTTCCTACAAAGGGGTTAGCTAATGAAATATTGATATGGTTCAGGTAATGCAACTTACTCCTCGAAGCTCTCTACAAACCGGGCCATGTAGATCAGGGTGACAATGTGGACAGCGAACTGCCCAAGGATCGAACCGATAATGTAGAAGTTGAAGATGTTCGGCTGGGGGCGTTCCTTGGAAAGTCCCTCGACAGATTTCGCTCGGGAGATGGAAAGGAAGCAGACAGACATGAGCATACCGCTGATGGTGATCTGACCATCGCCAAACTTGATACCCTCCAGGTAGAGGACACTCAGACTATAGGCGCTAATCAAACAGTTGAGCGCAAGAATCTTGTACATTTGGATGGTGGCAACAAGTGTGCAACGACCCTGGCGGATAATGTTGGGGATAGCAACAACGTTTCGCAGTTTGCTAGTGAAGGGAGCGGCAACTGAGGCGTCGCCAAGCTTCAAGCTGGGCGGCTCGTCGTCGCCCAACTCCTGCTCCATCATACCAGACGTCAGCTTATCAGCAAGGCTCGAGGCCTTCTTAATAGCTCCTGTTGCTTGGCAGCTCTGGGGTCGTTGTTAATCAGCTGTTGAGCGGCGGGGCTGGTGACGGTCTCGATGGCCTGTCCATTCTGCTTGGCGTATTCCTCAGCACTGATACCCTTCTTCTGCGCTTCTCTTTCAATAGCCTTCTGCCAGTGCGGGTTGGTGGGTCCGGGAGGGTACAAGTGGGCGATGAGAACAGGGACAGGGGGCGCAGGCTGATTGAAGCGCTTCATCAGGTCGATTTGCTTCTGGTACAGCTCCTTCATCTTGGTGTTGCGGGAGTGCTCTGCGATGCGAGTCAAATCTTGCGGCGTTCCGTTGAGCAACGCGACACCAATGTGTGCTTGCTTCAAGGCTCCAACATCGTTTGTTCCATCACCGGCCATCAAAGTGTAGTAACCCATGTCCTTAAGACCCAGGAGGATCTCTTCCTTTTGCTTGGGCGACACGCGAGCATAGACCCATGTATACCGGAGGATAGAGAGCCATGCAGAAGTATTTCCCTTGAGTTGACTGAGAGCATATCCCGTGACGCAGAGGTCCTTTTCCTTGAGGATAGTCGGGTCAATGGGCTTGGAAGGATCGACGCTGATGATGACCTTGTCATCGGGACTTCTCCAGACCAGCTTATCGCCATGCTCGCTGTGCTCAGGAGCGTCCAGGATCAAGACATCCCGGTCAACGATTTCGACTTCGCGAGCGACATGAACAGCAGTGAGTGGGTTGTCTCCAGTGATCATGACCACACGGTGGCTGCTCTCATTGAGCATGCGCACAGCTTCTTTAGCATCGTCCTTCAGGGGGCACTGCAATACCAAGAATCCAGCAAAGATCAAATCAGCCTCGACCTTCTCACGCTTCAGATCGTTGATTCTGCCAGATTTGAGCTCTTCGTCGGTTGACAGCTGCTTGTAGGCCAGAGCCAGAACTCGGGAGCCACGACGGGTAAAGTATTTGAAAGTTTCTTCGTAATCAGCGGGGACAGTCGTAAGCATCTTCATGATGGTCTCGGGAGCACCCTTGACACCAACAAAGGTACCCTTCATCGCGTTACCAGTCTTGGGGTCAGTGGCGTGGACAGTAGCAACAGAGCTTTGACGCTTCAGAGCTGAGGAGAATTGAAACCGGCGCTTGACTTGAACAGATCCACGGGTACCACCAGCGGCCGCAATAGCAGGCTTGGTAGTAAGTGAGTCGTTCTTGCCGAGTTGCCATCCGAGAGCAGAAAGTGTAGCCTTCTCCATGGGGTCACCAACAATGTCGCCTTCTTCGAGTTTGACGAGGGCGTGTGCGGTGGCCAAGACCAAGGTAGTCGCCATACCAGCATCGTGAACAGGAGTGATATGGCTATGGGCACCATCGGATTCCTTGGGTGTATCGGTTCCTGCGTGACCAAGACCGAGGCCAGCAATACCATCAACAACCAGGTCTTCGCCGGTCAAAGTGCCAGTCTTGTCGAAGCAAGCGACATCGATACGGCCAGCAAAAGGAATACGGAAAGGTTCTGTGCAGAAGATGGCGTATTTCGCAAGAGCAGCAAGACTAGTGTTGACAGCCAGACTAAGCTCCATGGGCAGCTCAGGGGGAACAACGCTGGTGACAATCAAGATACAGTCGAGGAGAAGCTTGGATCGCTTGCGATCCCTCTTGACACCCCAGTCCCAGACGTACCAAGATGCAGCCAATGCGAAGATGAGCAGGAACAGGATGAAGAACAGAGCCTCGGCGTTGTTGCCGACACACGCTCAGTCGAGTAAATCATGGTTCGAACCAAGCTACCTTGGGAAGTTTCGAAGCCCGTCTTCAGAACGATAGCCATAGCTCCGTTGTCAGGGGGGGCGAACACCAGAAACCAGCTTCGGCTTCTCCTCGCAGCCAATGCGAAGATGAGCAGGAAACAGGATGAAGAACAGAGCCTCGGCGTTGTTTGCCGACACACGCTCAGTCGAGTAAATCATGGTTCGAACCAAGCTACCTTGGGAAGTTCGAAGCCCGTCTTCAGAACGATAGCCATAGCTCGTTGTCAGGAGGGGGGCGAACACCAGAAACCAGCTTCGGCTTCTCCTCGTCGGGGTTTCCATGGGTGATTTGGGAGAACCTTGGTACCACCCAGAGGAAGGAGTTTTGTCTAGACCCTCGGTGTCGATAGTAGCGTCGCCAGGTCGCAGCTGCACAGAGTCCTTCAAGAGAGGAGTACTCTCGCCGGAAAGCATAGCTTCGTTGACGATCGCAGTACCCTCAACGAGAAGCAACGCAGGCAACACCACTGTCTTCCTTGGTTCTGCCGACAGAGACCAGATCGCCGGGAGCAGTTTGTCGCTCTGGACTCGGTCCACTTGCCCAGCCGGTGAACCCACATCTCGTAAGGCTTGATGCTCATGCCGCGGAATTCGTTGAGCGTTCGCTGGCGCTGCCAGACCACCGTGCTTTCGAACATGACGAGCATGAACAGGGTGAAGAGCGAATAGTACCAGTACTCATCCAACATCCATAGACCGACACAGAAGATTGGAAGACGAAGAACGGGGCGACGGCATGCTCGCGGAAAGAGTTCGGTAAAGGTGGGGACGGGAATGTCAAAGGTATTGTGCCATAGTATTGTTCCAGGCGAGTCAAACTCGGCCTGTGTTGCGATACCGTTAGACTTTTGGTATGTGTCCAGGGTAGGCTTTGGGTCGGCATCGATGCTGTAGACGAGCGGGCTGAACGATCGGGTCTCCTCGTTGAAGAGGAATCGTCGCTTTTGGAAGAGAAATGACGTGTTGGCCTTGCCAGCAACCTACGATAGCAAGTTAGTATGGATAGTATGCTGGCAGTGGGGTTTCACACTGCGCAGGAAGCATGATGGGGGCAAACGTACCTGGATGCGCTCGAGCTTACAGATCTCAGCCGTGCCCGCATTTGCGATAGGAATGACCTTGATCAGCTGGGCCTCTTCGACCTTTTTCGCCTTGGTGGCCGTGAAGTTGCCCTTGAGGTTGACGCTCCAATTGGTGCTCAGCCAGACCAAGCTCTGGCAGGTGATGATGGTGGCGCACCAGACGAAGGTCCATTCTGGGAGGAGATGTGCTTCTCATAGAGCTCGGGCGTGTAGTAATAGCGGGCAAAGACGGGCCATTATGGCGAATGGCCAAACGTAAAGATGCAGATAAGTCGGCAGCGGCGAGAGCAGCTCTGCGCTCTTGATCTGATTGTTGTCGACAAGAGGCGCCATTATTGGTGAAGGAGATGCGAGAAGACCTCACATAACATTCTAGGTGGCGCTTCTCTTTTGGTGTCTGAAAGTTGAAGGATGGGGTTGTGAAAGAATCAAGAGGGCCCAAATTGTCATTGATTTCTGGGTACACCCGAACGTACACCTGGCAATCTGTACTTTTCCGTACACTAAAATCAGGATAGCCCAGCAGGTGGGCGATACAGTACCCACCCACAGGGGTTATTCACACCACCCTCAAAGCTGGTCTAAGCTTAAATAACGGAATTTTAATAAATTTTTAATTAAACGTTTTAAATTTTAATAATACGGTTAAATTTAAAGTAAAGTTTAAATTATATACTTTATTTAAACTTTTAAAAATAAAAAATAAAATATTATATTTTATATAAATTTTAATATTTAAAAAATGTTTAAATTAAGTATATACTTTATTTAAAATTTTAAAAAATAGAAATTAAATATTATATTTAAATATTAAATTTTAATATTTAAAAATGTTTAAACTAAATATATACTTTATTTAAACTTTTAAAAAATAGAAATAAAATATATATTTAAATATTAAATTTTAATATTTTAAAAATGTTTAAACTAAGTATATACTTTATTTAAACTTTTAAAAAATAGAAAAAATATTATATTTAAAATATTAAATTTTAATATTTTAAAAATGTTTAAACTAAATATATACTATATTTAAACCCTTAAAAGTAAAATTTAAATAATATTTAAATTAAGTATATACTTTATTTAAACCTTTAAAAAATAAAATTTAAATATTAACTTTATGATTAAAAAATAAAATTTAAATATAAAATTTATTATTTAAAAAATAAAATTTATATATAAAATTTTATTATTTAATTTAAATAATAATATTAAATATTAAATTTTATTATTTAAATAATAATAATAATAAAAAATATTTATTATATAAAAAATATTATTAAATATATTTAATATTATTATATTTAATTTAAATATTAATTTATTATTTTATTAATATTTTTATATAAATATTTTTAATATTATTTTTAATATTATTTTAAATATTAAATTTTAATTTTTATTCTTTTAAAATTAAAATTTAACTTATAATAGCTTTAAATTAAATTTAAACTAAGTTTAAATAAAGTTTATACTTAGTTTAAACTTTTTATTAAGTTTAAAAATAATACCGTAATTCTTCCGTTTTTTAAAAACGTTTTAAAGAAAAAATTATACATTTTATACTTTTAGTATTTTAAGGTGGTCTGAGCTGTAATTCAAACCCACTCTGAGGGTGGTGGGTTCGACCCCTGTGGGTGGTGGGTATCAGGAGCCCCAGCAGGTGCTGGGGTCAATTGGATCAATCACTGATGGGTCCGGAGGGGCGGGCGATGGTCGATGGTGGGAGGATGCGCCGCATCCGGTTACATCATTCTTCCGGGCCCGATACAAGTCAACCTGGCGATTCCGTCAACTTCTACACTGAGCACTTTAAGGGTAGCTGTATTACAACAGTGCCCTTTCGAATACGGAATACTCAAGGACTTCGACTTCTCATATATATCTCTATCAGTCTTTGTTCACGGTGACGAACCTTCACGCCAATTCTATCGATTTGGAGGCTTAGGTATATTTACGGCGGGGCAACCGTGCTCTAATCTTGATAGTAAGGGCAGATAGTAAGTACAACATTACTACGTCGAACAGGGTCGATGGGCAGGTAGGTGCCTCGAGCAGATTCAACTTGTTATTTGAAAGGCAGGTATAATTGGCCTGAATATCTCAGCTACGAATGCTGCCATATCCCGTCGTCTGGGAGGCTTCGATACTTGGCTCAATGCTACACTGCATGGATTAGCGACACCCCCCTAATGCATAGGTAACCGTAACCTGTAAGGTTGAACATGCCGCCAGGTAACAACGCAGGTGTCAAGCTCTTTCCCTCTGCATGGGGTAGACCGTTAGTTGCTTATTTGCAAATGTGTTAGGTCTGTTATTTCAAATGATACAGTCGGTAATCTCAACAAACGCCTATCATACACCACCGTGGTGTCGCCTGTCCCAACCTCGATCCATCGCTACCGAGTCCCAAAAGGATGCCTATCTTAACTGCATACATGACGAAGTACCTAATATTGCACAATAAATCCCAGAGCCAAATTCGCCATTCTCCCCCATACCTAAATAACTTTCCCAGCGCCCCGGTCCATTCATTAACCCTACCATCATAGCATGCAAGCATCATGATAACTCCACGCTTTACCCAAAGATCGTGCGCAGATTCGAATCCTCCATCACGTCAATCCAATGCGTGTAGTTGGACCCGGGCTTCTCCGAGTCATAGCCAGCCCAGATGGCCTTGACCAGCTCCTTGGCCACGGTCACCGGGGCCGGCGGTAGGTTGTGCTCGTAGGCACTGAGTCGCTCCATGATGAAGCGCCGGGCGTAGCTGACCTCGACGGAGAGCCGCGTGATGGACATCTCCTCGTCCTCTTCTTTGTCCATATTCATCGTAAAGGCGATGTTGTCGCCACCCTTGTTATTGTTACTGTTACCGTTAGGAATCGCTGCCCCGTCGGCTACCACCGGCGGCACGCCGCCACCACCATCCTGGACTGCATCGCCTAGCGACCTCCGGCGGAAGCTGGACTTGGGCCGTCTGCTGCAATTGCTTCTGCTGCTGCGCGATGGTCTCGGCATCAAACCGTAAGCCAGTGCTGGCGGATAGGTACAAAAGGGGCGTGATGCACCGCGTTCCCGAGTTGGGTGGCACTTTCTTCAGGGTATTGACGAGCCTCAGGCTCAGGGGCACGATCCAGCGATCCCACGGGACATGCCCAGCGGCTTCAGTGGTGTCTTCCGGTAGGCGACGGGCCACCAAGTCCGGGAAGGTCTGGTAGAGCTGCAACAGCGATGCCAACCGGTAGCCCTCATTGACATGAACGAAGTGGGACCGGGGAGTATTCCTGTCGCCTGTGTCGGTCACTTCGTGTAGTTGGTACGTCTCGAGACCCAAAATCTCCTCTTCGATCTCTTGCGCTTCCTTTATGTCCCTCATCGCAGTCTGCAAGCTCTTCAAAGTCGATATGGTCTCGCGTCGCAAGTTTCGTCGGAATCGGCGGCAAAGGCGGATCGCTTGAGCGAACAGTCTCTGTGTCGTTGCCGAGATACCCGTCCAAGGATGAGGCATGACGGGCCCCGTCAGTTCGCCATTCAAAGGTTCCTTGACTTTCGGAATCCCAAGGTCGTCAATCTCGTCTGAAACAACGGCCACGAGCATGTTCCAGTAAATGAGGTTGTTGTTGAAGAAGGACAAGGTGTGACGGTCTTGTATTGATAGCGACTCCGAGTCCCTATTGATGCGTCTCAGAAGCGCCTTGGTTTCTCTCAAGAACTGGCTCCCAAGCTCCTTCGTGTCGATCCAGCATGCCGCTGTACCAACACAACACAGAGACAGGAGCAAATCAGAAGGGAACTTTCCCACAGTCGGACCTTGAGTCTTGAGATCTCTCTGGATCGCCTTGATGGCGTTCTTGAGATAGGAGACCGCGACCTGTTTCATGTAAGGCAATTGAGGGGCCAGACAAGTAGCCGACATGCTCTGGAGGCAGTTCATCACGGCCTCGGAGCTGGCCCAAGTCTCGGAGGCCAGCTTGCGATTGAGGTTGACCTCGGAGTCGAAGCTAGACCACATCGAGCACACGTGGCGAAACCACTCTTCCACTAGCAGCGAAGAACGATCGTGAATTTGCCGGGGTATCTGCGGGTACACAACTCGGGCCGGGGGGCAGAACGACACGCTGGCATCCCACAAGTTGAATGGTGTTCTGTCTTCGGCTGAGGGGGGCGGAGTGAGCGCAAGTTGTTGGTCGGTGTAGGTCCGATCGTTCTGGATGATGTTGTCCATGACGGACGTGCATGCCAACATGTCTCCTTCCCAGAAATCGTGGGGCAAGTCTTCTAGCCCGTAGCCATATCCTGGCCAGACGAGATTGTCAAAGATAGGGGAAAAGGCTCCTGGTGCGTCTGTTGCAGGGAACGGACCACCTATGACATCGTCCCCGGGAGGCTGACAGGTCAAAACCGGTGGCTCTAGATCATCGAGGCCATCGAGGCTCTCTAGGTTGTCCACGATGATGGGCTCTGTTTCCAAGATGTCCTGGCCAGCTGTCTGACCTTGAGGTATGGTTTTGGAGGTCTCTGTGACCAGGTCCTTCATGTTAGGAGGCCCCTTGGCCTTATCCGAGAGACTCTTCTCATGCTTGGTAGACCAGCGAAACGACTGGTTGTAGCCCGGGCACTTCCGCCCGTTCTTGAGGCACATCAGACATTCTGGCTTGGTCTCGTCGCATTTCAACTGTTCCCATTCGAGATTAGCCAGCGGATAGGGATGACGTTTAGGCCGGCGACAGGTCACTTACGCGCTTGGCCTTGCACAGTGGACAGCCATTGCGAGACCTCGTTTTGGTCTTGGAGCCGCCTTTGCTGTTCTCGGCCGATTGATCACTACCCTTCCTGGAGGCCGCTTGTGACATTATCGGCTCCGGGGGCGAGTGGTCTTAGGGGAGAAGGATAACGGACGATGCGATGGTTCGAGGATCGGGACAAATAACCGTTTTGGGAACATGTAAGGACGGCGCAATGGACTGCTTATCCCCGCGCGTTTGCCCCGTAGCGGCGAGTTGCGCCTGGATGCATCTAACACTGGAATTGAATGGGGGTCCCCCAGGGTCTCCCGGGGGGAAGGGTAGAGGGGGATAAAGTTGCTGATTTAATAAAGGTTTGGGCAGAGGCCAAAAAGCGGGCAAAGCTTCGTTTTCGCCCTGCGTCGGCTGCCCGGCGACTCACTCGCGTGTCCCCCCTCCAACCTTCGTGAACGCTTTCCTGCTACAATACATCATTCACAGCAACGGAGCGCCAACGGCTTCTGGTCTGATAGGGTGGTGTGCCTGCTATCTCCAGCTATCTCCAATCACCCCCGGGATGTGGAGCGTGGGCGGAACTAGCATGCAGTACGATAACACAACCGTGACATAGTTCCAAGGCCGATGCGAGCCCGAGTGGCTCAAATGAGGGGAACCAAAGGGACGACAATCCTCCAGGCCTTGGCCCTTGGGCAGATCCCACCAAAAGCCCGAACGCTGCGCCGACGCCCCCTGTGCTTTCATAGCCATTCGCAGCATTGCCCGATCCGGTAATTTGATGCTTGCAGCGGGCAACCATGATAAGCGCTATCGCCCATCGCTCTAGGTACCCCAGTATTCGACGTCCAGCCTGCATCCTCCAAACACTTGACATCACCAGAA
The DNA here is from genome assembly GCA_006503535.1 of Arthrinium phaeospermum. Lineage (NCBI taxonomy): Eukaryota > Fungi > Ascomycota > Sordariomycetes > Amphisphaeriales > Apiosporaceae > Arthrinium > Arthrinium phaeospermum. The sequence continues at coordinate 3,823,270 of QYRS01000002.1, read as the reverse complement.
AGGGAGATAAAATCACGTGTAGTAGTACTCCAACACAACGCGGTATCATTAGTCGCTTAGGAGGCATCTTACCGTCAATCATTATTTCGCCATGGTTATCATACCTCGTGCAAATCGGCGGACAGCCAGTATATATCAATAGCCTCCGACGGGCTGGTTCAGACAATATGCTAGGTGCATCTTTGACCATCGCTTCGCGCCAACTCTATTAGTTAACAAAATGATTGGATCGCTCCTTGCCCAGCTGTCTCCTGATTCTCTTGACCCTCGCCATGCCATTCTCTTGATCGCATGTCTCGTTGGCGTGACTGTCGTGGCAGCTTTCACCGTCACCGACCGTCTAAGGCGAGATGGTCGACAAGTCTTCCAGTCCAAGGCCGAGAAGGGAGATGCCGGAAAGATGGAAAGGGTCCCCGGGCATTGGACTCCTAGCGACTTCAAAACCCCAACATCAGCCCCGTACCCTGACTGGGACATTACCACAACGAAGCCACTGCCTTATCGCGCCTTCCGGTACGGGCCCAAGTACAATGTCACCATGGGCCTGAGGTCCATCAACTTCCACGACTGGATCCAACTCGACAACCAGTACCCCAAGTATTACAAGGATAAGAGGGACCGTATCGCCGAGCGAGGCGACAAGTGCTCCAAGACTGCCCCCGAAGCCTGGCCCGCTGCGCTCGAGCTGCTGCAGGAGCTCGTCGACTACATGCCTGCCCGCTACCCCTCGCTCTACAAGCGCACCAGCACCGGCGTCCTGAACCTGTGGTCGGGCGAGGAGATCAACATCACGGAGCGGCCGCTCAAGGAGGACCCCATGACCCTGTGCGGGCGCCTCACGCAAGACGACCTGGCCCTGATGATCGAGAAGCCCGACGGCATGTACTACCTACTGGCGGGCTCGATCCTGCTCGCCGGGTTCTGGCGCCTGACCGACAAGTTCGGCATGTCGCTGCCGATGCTGCACTACTCGGGCGAGGTGCCGCAGTACAAGGAGAAGCTCGAGACGGGCATGCTGAAGTTCTTTGCGCGCCTGCGGTGCGAGGAGATCTACAGCCGCAACAACTACTTCATCCAGGTCGACGACTCGCTGCCCTGGAGCTGGAGCATCGGCGAGGAGGACAGCCAGGGCCTCAGCTGGTCCACGGCGGAGAAGGACCGCGCCATCGAGCACCACTTCCTTCGCTCCGAGCGCCAGACCCTGCGTCGCCTGCCCAAGACGGGCGCCGTCTGCTTCACCATCCGCACCTACTTCCACCCCATCACCGAGATCGCGGCCGAGGACTACGTGCCCGGACGCCTGGCCAGCGCGGTCCGCAGCTGGGGAGACGACGTCAGCCGGTACAAGGGCAAGGAGCGGTACGGGGATGTCCTGCTGGCCTACCTGGACGGCGAGCATCAGAAGCAGCTGGACAGGGGATTGGATATGGACAAGGAAGGAGAGATCAGGCAATACCCGTGGTAATACTTCCAATCGTTGTTATGTTTCTTTGTTAAGCACGACCTGCATAGAGACGCCTAATGTAGAAAGGGCTCGGAGGTTTTCTGCGCATTTTCAGCATACCTTCATAGTATCCTGGGCCTGTGGTCAGGATTGATTACTTGCATAGAGCAATTTCATTATATACATACAGCTGTCAATGTTCACATCTTAATACCCAAGATCCATGCCACTCATTCATTGAAGTTATTCACCCCCTGAGGTCCCAGATCTTGCTCATGACTACGCATGCCGCATATTCGCTCATTTGGATAACATCTGCTTCCACCATTTTCTAATTACCTACTGTCGTGCAATATCCAATTAGTCAATGAGCCGCATCCGGGATCTTTCTTAATTCACTTGATCCCTACCCCTGAACTGGTGAAATGCCCATCCACCAAACCAAACGGAGGGCAGCACCGGAGGGCAGCACAGGTGTTACGTCGCAGTAGCGGTGCTTATGACAGGTCAAAAGTTTTCATCGAAGTGGTGATATGATTTGATATTTATTTGGTATCCTGCGCTCTACTCAATAGCAAGGAGGCCAGACCCGGGCTCCTTGCCGATGTCCACCCCCAAGATGCTGATAAGATGAACAATACAGGCAATGTCTAGATTCCTTTACCCCGCCAGTTTACATCTTCTTGCGCTGCCCGCAGAAGAAGGCCAGCCCGCCGTTGTCCGTGGTGAAGGTGATGGTGGCGCCGTCGGGGAAGAAGAAGACGTCGCCGGGCTTGGCCTTGACCTCCTGGCCGGTGGCGTCGCTGATGGTGAAGTCGCCCTCGACGATGATCTTCATCTCGTCGTACGTGTACGTGTAGACGAGCGGCTTGCCCTTCTCCAGCCGGTAGAAGCCCGCCGACATGGGCTTGTCCGGGTTGATCTGGTCCGACGAGAAGACGTCGCCCAGGAAGGCGTTGTCGTTCTCGGCCGACAGCACGGGCGGCTTGAACGTGCTCTGGGCGTTGGCCTGGTAGGAGAATGCTACGGGCGCCATTGTGTGTGATGTGATGGATGTGGTTTGGGGTGATGGATGATGACAGCGACAACGACGGTCTGAAGAGGAAGTGACGAGTTCACCGGCTTCTTCGTATGAGGTGATGAGATGTTTCAATGGATGAGAGTACAGAAGACGTGAGTGAAGATGACGTTGGGATATATGATACTGAATATTATAGAACAGTGAACAGCTTGTTGACCTCTTCATTAAATACGTGATCGCAGATGCACTCTTACCTACGACGTGTTTCTTTCTCCTCACTTGCCCTCCTCTCCCCGAAGGCCGAAGTCGTTGCGAATCGCCATTGCCCCTCCGGCTCCGTCCCCACGGCTAGAAGATGCCCCATGAGTGCAATAGAGTCCGATTGCTGTACTGAGTAGACCGTAGCATGAAGTCGGCGTCCAAGTCTAGACCGGGTCGGGATAGCATTGCCCTGTCGTGTCCCAAGAGGTTGCCCATGGATAATTTTGCTACTTCTGGAATAGCCCGTCTACGGGCGGCATGCAGCACGCTTATCTCCTAGAGCCTAGAGGCCTTGACGCCCCGTAGCGGGCCACTGGGGGGCCGTGGGCGTTTTGGCCGCTACAGGGGGGCGTTCGTCCGCTGATAGGCGCCCCTCTTTCCCCCGCAATCCTGGGACAACCTTATCATGACCGCTGTCGACCAATGAGAGCCTGCACGCCACACACAATCAAATCTCCCCAAGGTCTCACCCAACGGGACGAATTGATATCCAACCTGCCAGCGACGCGACAGCGACAGCGAAAACGGACCAAGATCAAGAACATTGGTCTCAAGCCCTGGCTAGCTGATCCTTGACGCGGCATGCCGTGTCGTGCAATCCCGGTCGGCGCATCAAGAGGCATACGTCAATTGCACTGATAGGCCTGACGTACATGTACATTGTCATGCTCTGCTGCAAGATACGTCAGCCGGCAGGGGCTTTCGGGGTGTTTCCTGTATGCGACTGCCGACCCGACTCGAGGATGATGCTGCACCTCCCGTCATCTATTAAGGTTTTCAGCTCGGTAGATCACAGATAGGCGTAATAATCGATAGATAGGAGGACTCGGATGGAGGCGCAATGCTGCCATCAAATTAGATGCGACCGAGAAGACCCAGCCAGCAGCAGCCCCTGTATCTCTGCGTCTTTTCCCAGTTTCATGGCCGTAGATAGTGTCTTGTGAGTTTGTGTGCACAATCAGTCATTTTTTGGTCATATTCGGTATTCATTGTTTGGCCATCCGCTCATCAACATCGTTGGCGGCACCGTCGCTTCTCATCATGGGCCAGCTCGAAAAGAAGAGCTCCCCACCCGCTGACGCCCAATCCGACATCAAGCATGGCCACACTGAGGAGCATGGCATCAATGATCAGTTCAACCTCAACGCGCTCGGCTACAAGCCAGAGCTGCGTCGTAACAGGTCTATGTTTACATTGCTCTTCCAATCCCTAGCGATAGCTGCCGTAAGCCATTCCACAGCTCCGTTCCATGTCCACTCTGAATACTCACTGGATTCCAACATGACCAGATCCCGTATGGTTTCGGCGCACCCCTTATCAGTGCGATCTATGGAGGCGGTAGGTTTCCACCCACGTGAATCGCACCTCACCTGTGCTGTCTTCTGACTGTAATGTCTACACAGGCCAACTAGCGATGTTTCTCGGATGGGTCATGATCTTGATTGTCGACGAGTGCATTGCCGTCTCTCTGGGGGAGCTTGCCTCGAGGTATCCGACCTCTGCCGGCCCCTATTATTGGTCTTTCCAGGTTGCGTCACCGCAGTACCGTACCCTACTCTCCTTCATCACCGGATGGACCTGGCTCGTCGGCAACTGGACCATCACCCTGTCCGTCAACTTCGGGTTCGCCTCTCTGCTGGCCGCGACTGTGGCTTTGTACTACCCAGAGTTCGAATGGCAGTCTTGGCATTTGCTCCTGATCTTTTATGCCATTTGTATCATCACCTTCTTCATTGTGGCCTTTGGAAACCGCTTCTTGCCCACGGTGGACACCTTTTGTGCCGCCTTTACGGCGATTACGATCTTTATCACTCTCGTCTGCTTGTCCACCAAGGCGGACTCAGGCAGACACTCTCCGGGAGATACACTTGTCAGTCAACCTATTTCCCCTGCATCATTCGGGAATGCTGTCTAATCATTTGTCGGCTCAGGGGTACTATGACCCTTCACTCTCCGGCTGGGGCGACTTCTCGTTCTTGATCGGAACTCTACCTTCAGCCTACACGTGAGTATCGATGATGATCTCCGATCATGAGATGATATACTGATTGGAGGTTTAGGTTCTCGGCCCTCGGTATGATCACGTCGATGGCAGAGGAATGCGGCGACCCGACCACCAAGCTCCCGAAAGCCCTTTCGCTTTCAGTGCCGGTTGGAGGCCTCGCTGGCTTGTTTTTCGTAAGTGGCGACAACTTGGGAGAGGAAGACAGTCCTCGAAGACGTTACTAATGGCCAATCGCGATTTTCAGATCATACCAATCTGCGCAACGTTGCCAGAACTCGCAGATATCCTAGAAGCGCCGCTGGGCCAGGCACTGCCCTACATCTTTCTCCGTGTCATGGGATCACAAGGGGGCGCACTGGCACTCACCGTACTGATACTGGTCATCACTCTGTTCTGCTCGATCTCCATCACCGTCGCCGCGTCGAGGTGCACCTGGGCCTTCGCCCGGGACAAGGCCATCCCCCTGTCCCGCGTCTGGTCCATCATCGACAAGCGGCACGAGACGCCGATCTGGGCCCTCGTCCTGACCACGGTGGTGCAGATGCTGCTCGGGCTCATCTACCTCGGCTCGTCCACGGCGTTCAACGCCTTCGTGTCCGTCGGCGTCATGGCGCTGGCCGTGTCCTACGGCATCCCGATTTTCCTGTCCATGATCAGCGGTCGCAGAGGTGTCAACACGGCATCTTGGACAGTTGGCAGCACCGTCGGGTGGGTGGTCAACAGTATCGCCTTGGCCTGGATCTGTTTCGAGGTTATTCTCTTTTCAATGCCCACCGCAATCCCCGTCGACGGTGCGACGATGAACTACGCTATTGTGGTTTTCGTTGGTTTCATGACGATCAGCGCGATATGGTATCTCGTCCATGCACGGAAAGGTAAGCGAAGCATCTTGTTTTCACACCTTGTTTATTCATGACGAAACAGGCGACTAACTGTTTTTGTTTCCTGTCTGTAGTGTACAGCGGTCCACCGGAATCCGATGGTTTAGCTGCTGAAACTTGACGGATCTTCCATGAAGGAATGGGTCTAGTATTCATAGCCACATATAATAATTCAATGCAGAAAGTTGGGCGCCTGTTGACCAAGGTGTTGCCGTTCTGATACCCAACGTGAGACGTGTGGCAGACGGCGACATTGTCTTATCCAGTGCCGTAGCAATAACTTATTCAATACCCGTGAACAAGGCGATGGCGTCTTTCCAGCACTCCAAAGGATTCATGGATAATGATCTTCATTTGGATCCCATACAACACCAGACATCGTCAAAACCTTCTTGGCAAGGTCATCCGTAGCAGGATCCCTCATCCGGTGTCGCGCCTCCAGGTCGGGGTTGCCGATCCACTTGTAATCATACGACTGCCACGAGATGTCCGTGTCCCCTTGGCCCCGGAGGCCCGTGGCCTTCTTGCTCTGCTCCCGCGCAAATTCCGGCGTCCAAGGCAGCGCGATGAGCAGCGGGTGACGCTCGTTGTAGATCTCGGTCCAGTCGATGGTGCACTTGATCGACGGCTTGTTCTGGCGATAGTACAAGAGAAACTTCTGGTCTTCATTGGCGCGCTTCTGCCACGTGACGGCCTTTCGGCTACTGCACTCGTGGTAGAGGTGTTGGGTTGTGTTGTGGTAAGGGCAGCCTGCTAGCCAGCCCTGGTCGTCGACGGGACCGATGCAGTCGCGGAGTTCGTGGCCGGAGAGCTGGCAGTTGGCACATGTGACATCCTTGCTGATATTCTGCTCCTGTGGCTGGTTGGGATCCATCGCGGCGGTTTCGGCGTCGGGATATGCAACGTCAGGCATGGTGTCGGCGGGAGCCTCAACACCCACCGTGGTCTGCGGGAGCGATGTAGATTGCCCGTTCGTCAGGACCAGCGCAACTATCTCGGTGGAAGTCAGCGACTGGTCTTTGGCTGCAGTTTCCAGGATATCGTACTCAGTCAGGACCGATCCAGGCTGCTGGTAGTGAGGAGTCGAGTAGATCCAGTTGACGAGTGGGTCGTTTCCTATATAACAGAGGGAGACGTGAGCCAGCCGTGCTTTGCTACATATATAGCAATGGAGACATACCGAGTCTGTTATGGAGCTCAATCATGAAAGATGGGATGAAGAGCTCGGAGCATTGCAACGCGGGCGTACATTTGCTGTAATAGAGCTGACAGGTAAGTGTTGAGCGCACCGTCTTCTCCAAGTGGTCCGGCAAGATCAAGTCGCTGTTCTTGTTGAACTTGAACTTGGGCCATTCGGCGGCCCAGTCAGTCTGGGTCTTGCTTGCCGGGTGGAAGTTAGCCATGGGTCGTATGCCGGCAAGAGCCCAGAGGCTCTAGTTATGCCAGGGCTTCGATGATGACGCCCGATCGTAGCTGCCAGTAGCGGTCTCCAAACCAGAGAAGGAGCAAACGTCCAGGATTCCCAACGTCTTATTTTCCAATCGGGCGGTTTAACGCTAATCCAGTCCAGCAACAATGGAAGCAAAATGGAAGCAAAATGGAAGCCCAAAACGAATAGGTTGTCCAACGCTCAATGTGCGTTCGAGCAGAGATGAAGAGAGCTCTGCTTTGCACAGTAAGTAATTTTCCCTTTTGACTTGCTCCTTCCAAGCGGGTCCAAATTGGTGATTCCAGGGCAAAGCCTGCGGGTGATAGCGACGACAAGCCAAGCGCAGATGACTTTTGTTGGTCCTATGCTTCAGAACAAGTAAACAGTACACTGCCACCCACTAATCTAAAGTGTACAGTGGCTACAGTACGCCTTGTAGCATTTCCAGTATGTTATGTGCCTGACATCCTAATTGAATCAAAAAACTACATGACCAAGGGCGTTCCGGGTCTTACTTAGGGCAAGGTCTGCAGACGACAGCCATGTTGAGTGAACTAACCAGGGAGCCCATTGAGAGCGCCGTGCAGTTCATGTATGTGCAAAGATGCTGGCCTCGCCTCTATTTCCTTATACCATTGTGCTTTCGTGTCATCCTTGATCTCTAGAGACGCCCAATGCCCTCTCATTCCTCCAGCGAGTGACGTTGAGAGGTATGCGCCTATATCAAGAAGTCTACGAAGAGCGAAAAGGTTTCGAGAGCTTTCCTCGTAGTGGACGAATAGAGCGAACCAGTAATAACCATGATCATAATGAGAAAATGAACTCTTCCACACTTCATCAAACACCAACGGTCTCGAGCTATCAAATACGAAGGAGATACGCAAGAACACTTTTTAAAGGTTTAGTCCACGTATAAAGTGACAGACGTCCAATATGATTTTCATTTATTATCAAGCAATTGCACACATCATCAAGTTTGCCCAAGATGGCCGCTCACAGTCGACCGATACCTACATAGTACAACCCGAACTTTGGAGGGATAAAGTATCAAGTTGATGCTTCCTTGATTTATCAGATACAATATTCTCAAAGCGTTAGGTCAAGTAACTATTTCATTCCTCCAATCCATGTGTCACGTGGATGGACCCCACGATCTCCCTATTATTATGGAGATGTAGGCATGTATCCGTTAGTCCAGCACTGTGCGACGGAGCAGAAGCTCCGTTTAGCAAGAGTAGCACCAATCAATCCATTATCCCTCGCATATTCCAACGAGGCTAACGCCGGGGCTTAATTGTGTGCAGCTATGAGGTCAGCTGCTCAGGTGCCGGTGGTAATGCTGCAGATCGATCGTGATGATGACGTCAGGGATATAATTCGGCGGCCCACCCAGGAGTCGCGAACAAAACCCAGCGCAACGAACACTGCAATTGATTCCTTCTTCATCTTCTGCAAAAAACCAATTCAAACCTCAAATCACCAAAAACAAAACTCAGTCAACATGCCTCGCGACGGAAGCGGACACAGCCACAACGCAGTGGAGGAAGACCCTGCCCTCGGCCACGACATTGCACACGGCGTCGGAAAGGACCCCAAGGTAAGCCCGACCCTCCCCAAGGCAACCCCTCACGACGAAATCGGTGAGCATGTAGCTAACAAAGACCCTAGGGTGACAAGGTGGCTCGCGCAGACAAGACAGCGCCCATGCCCGAACCCGAGAAGGGCGAGGCCATCGAAGGCATGAACGCCGCGGGTGGAAAGGTGGAGGGCAAGCACCAGGGTTAAACATCGTCAAAGGATGAAATGAATTGATATCCGATCGGAGGTGGCTGGAACTTGATACCAATTGACGCTCTCGAGTCCCATAGGACCGGAGGTTGATACTTGAAGAACCAAATTCGTTAAACAACCCCACAGACTTGCCATTGTTCATATCTGTTCCAATATGTGACATGTCATACTTACGTTTTGATGCCCAGACGGGAACTTTTCCAATAATGGCACCAACCTTTGTCAATGCCATGCCTTGTTGACAAGTAGGCCCGGTGCTGTCGGCTTCGTCGAATAGTTGGCTTGGCAGATCATAATTAGCATCCATAAGCTCCAGTAGTCCTCGAAAAACACCAGCCAATGTGGTCAAATAAAGGAGCCTTGACTTATAGCGCATGCAGTTTGTCAACATGGGCCGCCAATTGACACCCAATTGCAAGTACGAAGGTTGAGGAGCTTTGATGCAACGAAGCTTCCTCGGACTTGTAAGCAACCACCCAACTCACATGGAATAAGTGTGAAGTGCACAGCCCAATCGGCTTGTCAGGAGATGTGACTATGGCATCAAGATGCATGGACTGAACTGGTCATTGCAGTGTCCGAATGTTGCACAATGGCATAGAGGAAACCTCACAGTGATGCCTCCTCTATCGTCGTTGAAATGCAAGTCGTATCAATACAACGCACAATGGTCCTGGCTGCAAAATATCGAAGCTGGTATTGCAATACCCTTTCATTTTACGCCACCGCTGTACAGCAATTTTCAGTAACCGACGCAGTTGGCATTGTTAATATTGGTCACCTTGGCCGATCTTGGGACGAGGCCCGTCACAAACAACCATTGCAAATCAACTCGGCAGTCACCACCGATCACTCTGTGTTGGAAGAGCTGGAGTATTGGTGAATCATGCTGCAGCTTCGACCATCACCAGTTTCCTCTGGAAGACGTATAAAATCTTCCCTTGACCACCCTCAACTGTGCAGTCCAGAACAACAAGCAAGCAATTCAAACACTGCAAAGCATATCGTGATCTATTAATTCCAGTATTTTCCAAGATTCAATCAATCACCCACCACTACAAACAATCAATTCAAGATGTCTGTCACTCTCGGACCCCTGAAGAACTCTAACCTTCTGGAGCACCGCCTGCCTTCGGAGGAGTACAATGCTCTCGCCCGCATTGACGACTGCAGTAAGTCAACCCATATCCCTACCGTAAATCTCCTTCTACTCCCCTTCCCAGCGCTCCACTCCTCTGGACCACCTATAAGAGCCATGGCTAATCTAGCTTTCTAACCACTTTCAATGATCCAGAGCTCGAGCCCCTGAAGCACCGCGAGGCCCACAGCACCCTCCTCAACCTGATCGCCGGCCACGGCCTGTCGGACAAGTTCTCGATCCACCTCGTCCACAAGCACTTCGACGTCCCTAAGGACCAGGTCATGGTCTACGAGAAGGTCAAGGGCGGCAAGACGCCCGACTTCGTCGTCATGACGCCCCGCGACCCCAAGAAGGTGCCCGGCCCCCTGCGCGGCCTCTACTTCAAGACGACCCCGGACAACAAGATGCAGGCCTACGAGTACACGACCGAGGCTGCCGTCGACCTCTCGGCCCACGAGGACTTCGTCCAGGCCTACGCCACCCTCGCCAACGGCCTCGGCGTCGGTCACCTCTTCGCCCTGGGCGCCGAGGGCATCGCCACCGTCGATACCCCCATGGCTGAGTTCGAGATGGGCCCCTACTCTTCCACCGTTCTGGTCGAGGCCGACTCCCTGCCTGGTCTCGAGCAGGTGGACTCCTCGCCTACTGACTGGGTTCCCGATTCCGCTGCCGCCTCGACCAAGGACAGCAAGCCCCAGGAGAAGTCTCTGGCTGGTTCCGGCATGGCTGGCGGTACTATCTATCCCGAGGTCCAGGGCCTGATCACGACTCACTGCATCGCCGGTCGCAGCGGCAGCCACAACTACCACGGCAACTCGGCCACCACTGGCAACGCCGAGGGCCAGGTCACTACGCACTGCCTCGCTGGCCGGTCCGGCAACCACAACTACCATGGCCAGAATGCCAACGCCACTGTCCCGCTCTCCGGCACGGGCAAGGCCGGCGACACCATCTACCCTGAGATCCGGGGCGTGATCACGACGCACTGCATCTCCAACCGGGCCGGCAATCACTGCTACCACGGCCAAAGCGCCAACCCCGACATCGCCAAGGCTCCGCTCTCCGGCGCCGGCAAGGTCGGCGGCACCCTATACCCCGAGGTCCAGGGCCTGATCACGACGCACTGCTACTCGAGCCGCTCCGGTAAGCACTGCTACCACGGCAACACCGCCGAGGGCTCGGGCTCGGGCGACTTCTCCGTCGAGACGCGCCAGAGCATGGCGGGCATGTCGAACCGCGTCGGCCAGGGCGAGGTCGAGGTCCACCCCGGCATTCGGGTCGGCGACTTGCCCGTCATGAAGGACTCGGTCATCCACGATGTGCTGGACCGCGCTGTTCAGGCTATCGAGGCTTACTAGGGGGTTTTGGTGTTGTGGCTGGGAGATAGCAAGCACAACGGGCTGGGACTATGGGTTTGAGTGGCGATACTCACCTACAGGAGTTTACGGCTGGGTTTGATGGGTTTTTGAAGTTACGGAATCGGTACTATCATACTTGAAGATTAAAGGACTACTGATGGTCATGTAGGTACCTTGATATCTGATCAAGTCTATGCAGGAATGGGAATTATCACTCCTCGTACTCAAATCGACGCTCGTAACCATCAGTGTGTGATGTGTGCAGATTGACCCGCTGGGACTCGTTATTACACTTCTCCTTTTATCATGCTGGATCTGGCCTCTCAACGCTCTGCAACATTGATGGTCCATGTGCTCGCGTCGGACCCATATTCTCTTTCTACGAACTAAAAAGGGGTGGCTGACACCTCTGCCACAACTCTGCCATCGCCCTTAAGGTCACTCACTATGATATGGATCCCCTGGCTGCGTCCTTCTGGTAGCGCAGTATGTCAACCCCTCATCTACCGCTCCACCAACATATAGATTCACAGTCAAAGACTCGAGCATGGTTCAGTCAGAATATCTAGTATTGAGCGTTATATAATTCTCCAACTCCACCTCCGTCCACTGCCACAGCTTCTCCGCCAACATATCGTCCCTCGCCAACTTGGTCATCCGCGCCTTGACCCCGACATGACTATAGTACTCCCCGCTAATGACGTCCTGCGACGTCGCCGCCCACAGCTGGTTCTGGATTCCGTCCTGCACGGACCCCATGCACGCCCGCGAGAGCGGCCTCCCCAGCTTCGCGAGCAGGTTATTGCCGTCGTGCCGCGCAATCACGCCCACAATGTGCGTCCGCACGATGCCCGGATGGACCGCCGCCACGGTGAGCTGCGGGTACTCGCGCGCCAGCCGCCGCGCGAACAGCGTGTTGGCCAGCTTGCTCTGCGCGTACGTGCGGAGCGTGAGCCGGCTGTGCCGCGGCGCGGGGGCCTTGAGCTGGTCGAACCGGATCCCCCGCCGGGGCGCGTGGCTCATGAGGGACGAGCTGACGACGACGACGTGCACGTCGGCCACGCACCCGCTGTTGCGGTTGTGCCGCACCGTGTGCAGCAGCAGGGGCGTGAGCAGCTTGGTCAGCAGGGCGTGGCCCATGTGGTTGACGCCGAAGGAGCCCTCGTAGCCGTCGCGGGTCAGGCGGGGCGTGTCCCGGCTGTTGCCGGCGCGGGCGTTGAGGAGCAGCACGTCCAGCCGGCTCGCCGACGTCAGGAAGATCTCGGCGGCCTCCCGGACCGAGTCGAGGGAGGCCAGGTCCATCTCCAGCACCTTGATCTCGGTGTTGGGGAACTGCCGGTAGAGCTCCAGGACGGTCTGGTGGGCGCGGTTGATGTCCCGGGCCGCGAGCCAGATCTCGGCGGGCTCGTGCTTGGCGAATTCGATGATGGACTGCTTTCCTAGGCTTGCGTTGCCCCCTGTGACGAAAATTACCTTGCCGCTTAGCGACGGCGTCCGGGATTCAGATCGCAGCGACCTCGGCTTCCGGGAGAAGAGGCTCATCTTCATCCTGTCTGGTGGTGGTGGTATGTGGGACTGGAGTGGCGGAGATGGAGTATAGCTGTTTGATGACGCAATTGGAGAGAGATCGATAGTCCACTTCCGTCTATGTTAGGCCGGTATGTTGTACAAATGTATTGTAGTATCCCGTCCCGAGAAGAGTGGGAAGTTCGATTTATAGTCTGCCTGTCGGGGATAGCCGGAGGATCAAACGTTTGATGATCGGCAAGCAGAGGTGAGTCTCAAAAACACGAAGGAACTTCCGCAAATGTATATTTTCCGGGGAACAAGGAATCGGTATGTCTGAGAGAAGCGAATATGCTTTTTCTCTCAGAATACGGTTCTCCCTCTCCAAGATGTATGCTTTTCTATCCAACATGTGGGTGGTCGAGGAACAGGGTGCGCACCGCCACATTGTGGCACTCGTTCCCCCCTAACCCCCTATTGCGACGCCGCCCCACCTAATAAACATGTAAAACACACTATGAAGCACTTGACTTATGCCTTTAAATCAACATCGACAACACCTCAGACGTTGATTACCTTCATCATGCCCCCGAAAACAGGCCACCAGGAGATAAAGGATCGATTCTTTGGGGCTCCAGTCCGTCGTGCGAGGTGCTCATGGCATACCAAAGTCCAAGGGCCACGCTTGTTTCACAATGGGCCTTCAATTTCAACTGTCCAAAGCCATGGCCGTGTTCTATGAATAGGCATACCAGACTAAAACACTCAACGGGCCCGCTCCATCATGCCGCCTTTTGTCAAAGCGGACCCGCAGTCTCATCCCATCTCCATTATCTGGTGCCATCTTGCAGTGTCCGTCACGGCCTTGTAATGCTTGTTCCAAAACGCATCATGCCATTGCCTTGATATATTCGAATGGTTTGGACGTCCCTGGGAGGACATGGCCAGCTTGAAAACCTTGGTGGACCGAGTCTAGAACGATGAAAGGGGGATGTCAGTTGTTCTGCATGCCATAATGATCTGGTTGCGCTTGAAGACGACTAACTCACTGCCATCAACTTCGACATCAAGGACAGACCTGTCCTTGTTTGGGGCTTCTGGTGAAGCTCTGCCAATGGAAGGTGTGGTTTCCTTGGCCGGCTTGGTCCGCATGCACGGCGGCGGTGGCAAAACTCAATGCCATGAAAGGCACTGCCATCAGGTGGTGGGCGGGGAGACGAGATCGGCAGTTGTGTGTTTCGCATCGCAGAGAAAAGCCGAGTTTAATCATGGGATGCGTTGTTCTCAAACTTCGTGCGAGACTCTTGCAGAGCAGAGTTCTTGCGTTCGAATATTCACGATCGGGGTGGAAGCTTTGTCGAGTTTTCTTGCACCGACGCGAGGAGAGGGGCGCTGACAATGGTCTCTGCCTTTGACCCTACCATTGCTTGTGGGGGCAGGTAAGTTTCGTCTCATCCAGACCAGATCCTGGCCGGTCGACAGGAAGTCATGGTCAGGCATAGTGGTCATTTTGGACCCTGAATGAGAGGTTGTAGGTGGTCACCACCCAGGATGACTCGGGATACGATTTGGTAGGTGGCATCGGAAATAGGCCATGGTTAAGAGGGAATGCAAAGTGGAGGCCATAAAAGACCAGGAGATAGCCAGCCAGAAGACAGAGATGCAGTACGGCTAGGTATGTAAATGCTCCCATTTTGTAATAGATGAGGAAGTATCAGAGCCATGGTCAGGTTCTAAATCGTACCATGAAGCGAGATGGCCACCAGATAAATCAAACGCAAGCCCAATGTGATAGTCCGAAATTCGGTTTCGCATCCCGTCGCTTCTCGACAAACTCGGGAATCATGTGTGCGTGTTGTATCAATACAAGGTTACTGCCGCCGATCGGAACGAAAACATGTCCAAAATCTTTGAGGAGTCGCATTCGGATTTCGAAAAGCGTTGTGTGTCCTGATTCTAGAATGGACTAGACTGTGGAAGCTGGATCCAAGCCTAGCAACCCCTAAAGCTTGATCGAGCGAAAAGATGTCGAAGCATCATCGGATGCTTAGTTCGGTTGAAGCTTCCTGAATCAGTTCTGGGCCTTGAAGCTGGTATGAATCGTCTGGCCTGGCCGCCTGGGTCCACGTGGGCGAGGAGGAGACCCCGCCCGGCTACGGGCAGATCGCCGCGGCAATGCTGCTTGTTTCGTCCGATGTCTAGATTATGCCATGTTTTGACGTCCTCTATCAGAGAAGCTCATACTGGTAACTTCCACACGACACAAATTGAACTGTTCGAGTCCCACGGAAATCCGTTTTACTACCTGTGCCATGGAATCTGTAGAGTTCCGACTCCTGGTTAAATTTTGCTAGACTTAAATGCAGCATTCACATGTTTGCTGTATTAGAATGTCGTTTCTTATCCAAATTTTCGAAAATAGCTCATATTAGGAACAGGTTGTTTGGAGTACAGGCTATGGGTTGATTAGCAGGGGAAAAGAGAGCTTTATATATCAGCCCTGTTAAGATGACTATGTATCCGGTGGGCACGCAACTACTATCTCACCGATCACTGGTTTTGGCTCCGAAGCCTGGGCCCCTGTCCAAGGCACGAGCTGCATTTTCGCTTCTTACAAGACCTATTTCCTTACAAATCAGTCTCGCCCTGATAATCTGTTCCCTAGCTTACAGTGACTGTGGCGGTTGCAAGCGTGTTTGTTTCTGTATCGAAACGTCTTGATAGGATGACAAGAGAAGCTTTCCCAAAACCACTCAGCCCGATTACGACCATTTGAGAAGCGAACATTCGAGGCCATGTCCGAAATAACAACACCCTCTTGAATGCCACTACGCTGCCTTCACAAAGAACTCCGTACTGTATGGACCAAGAATGGTTTAGTGTAATCGATGTTCTGGTTTCGAACGTCAGACGTGCTAACGACGGGCTTGGATTGGATTAGATCGGTCGGCTTTGCCTTGTCTCGCTCGCATGGACTGGCGTCGACGAGGAAGAGAGGGAGGGAGCGGCTGGTCAATGGATGGCGTCGACGGAGGGGGTAGCTGCTGACGGGTGTTGGTATACAAGACCGCACCCCTCACTACAATTTCATTGGCACAACGCAGGGGATAAGCGCCGGACTGTTGCCAGTATCCTGGCACACCGCACTTCCGAAATGCAACGGAAGACGAGGAGTCTCGAACGTGTCGGTCTGGACATTGGTTGCAGCGTCAAGGGTTACCAACGGTAAAAGCAGGCTATGCGGTGCCTGGAGCGAACCGAGGAGAAGAAAATGACCTAAACAATATAGAAAATAAGCAGGCTGTGGGGTGGTTAAACTCCATGGAGGGGACAACTTGGTGATTCATACTTCGCCAAGGGGGTTCGTGCATGGCTGGTGGTGTTGTGACATGGACGATGATTGGAGAGATATTAGCAAGGGTCGAATATCAGAGCCTGATGTGACTACTTGATAAGGAGAGCCGATTCCCAGCCGAACTGGCCGACGTTTCACGTGGAGCAGTCCTGGCCAGCATTTATGTACGTCAAACTTCCAGTGCCTACATTCCTTGGCTCAATAGTCCTTGACTTACATCCTATTCTCTTCCAACATGGTTGTTTCAACCCCCACTCCCACGCTGACCACTGTCACGAATGCTACTACCGTCACGCAGACACATGACACAATTGGCACAGCGGAGTCATTTATACAGAGGCCTCTTGCAGTTTCTACTTGCAAGGCTACTTCACAGGTCACACTACCACCAGGAAGCTGTGCGTTGTATCAAATCTGCGACGTACAAGTCGAGCCTAATCCAGATGTATCTGGCATTGGTGTAATTGCCCCTCCTCACTCTACGTATTCTGTTGTCATCAAGGGTGCAACAACTCACTGGAAGCTAGGTCCTTGCGGCGTTCGTGGCCACTGCCTACATTGTTCTTGCTCTGATCATGTGGGCGTACTGGTACGGAGTTCTACCGGCATTTGCCGTGCAACGGGTTGATCGGCAGTTCTTCAAGTCACGCCAGAAGGAACCCAACCATCGCGGACGAAGAATTCTGGAAGAAGTCGTCATTATATTCAGCGACCAACAACTTCTCACTGGACTCGGTATACTTATTGCTGGCTACATACTTACCTTCAACTCTGATCTCGATTACTTCCACTGGAGATATGTAGTGTCCCTGGCATGGCTGAGCTCAACAGTGCATCTGATGTCACTTTCAGTGCTCCGAGGTCGACTATGGAGAAATCCTGTTACGTGCACGGTTCGGTTGTGTGCTATGGGCATAGTGTTCACGCTTCTGATGGTCGCCTTGATACCCACCACAACTTCCGGTTACTTGCCATGGTCGCACGATCCGCAGTTTGACGAGGTGTTCCAACATCGATTCAGCCCGGCTCAAGAAGCAACGCCAGTGCGGTGCCTTTGGAATGGAATCTACTGGGACTTGCAATATGAAGAGGACAGGAATGCTCTTCTCTCGACGCTCATAATGGCCGCCGGTTTCACTTGGAAGTTGTGTCAGTTCTTCCCTGGCAGCCGCAACTTTTTTCGCCTCTGGGGAAGGTTCAAACTTGAATCATACCTGGAAGGGGTAGCACAGCAACGTCTGCGCACCCGGCCGTATACCATACTATCCAAAGTCGGATACAAGCTGATAGTTGCCATACACATCACGCTTGTTGCTCATGTGGAAGTTTTCGAGGCTTTCATGACAACCATGTTGCTACTTGCGTATACTTTAGCTTGGGGGACCATGAAGCTTTTCACAATTCGCGGCGAGTCTGACGATGACCTCGAGAGCGTCAACGAAGAACTGGAGATGGGATTTGGCCAGATATTACCACTGCTGCTACTGGCCCAACCAGCATTAGCTACTCTGGAGATCATTCTGGGTCCGTATCCTACAACGTTCTACTGTGACCGAAATCCGAGCTGACGCTGACTTGTACCAGGGCAAAACGAAGGCCCCAGCCCATACCAAACCATTCACACAACTGGGGTGGAGGAAACACCACCTTCTGGACCGCGAACCCTGACAAGCCTACTATCAAGACTTGATATATCTCCACTCACTGCTAGGGAAAAGGCCTCCGGGGTTGCCCGAGACCCAATATTGGAGCATCTTTATCTCTCACGAGCATTCCGGTGCTTTATTATATATATCTATTTCGCCCTCCTTTTTCTTTTGGCCTGGACACTAAATTATATGGACTTCTTGTCTTTCGCCTTCGAATATTACATTTATTATTTTATCATTATCCCTTCATGTATGTTCTGGATTACAACATTTCCATGGAGTACGCGACTTAGCTAGAATGTTGATTAGTACTTCAAAAGCAGGTTTGCAGCATGGCAAATTTCAGCTCCTACCCTAGGTTGATAATGATATATATGTATCTTTCAAATCCTATATTCACCAGGGCTCATCGGGCGTACTTACACATACAAAGCAACCACTCTGGTCTATCGTGATTCTTTTGTATACGCTGGGGTAATTTGGAATCAAATGGGGGAGGGCGAGTAAAGGAGATAGAAACAAACCTTTCATACTTTCACTTTACATGCATGCCTTCGAGCCCTACTTGTTTCCCATTTCATCTGTGAATACAGGGTTATCATTCCCCCACCCAGCGTAATCAGCTGCCACTTCAATGGCATGGAGAAGACTGCAAAGGATTAGCATCCTTTTGACTCTCAAGGTGTAGCGACGTAATGAGCCCAGTGTGCGCAGCCAGGTGCTGCGCCGCACTCCTCGCAGCCACACGGAATGCTCGGTGAATCTTTGTCCAATACAAGCTCGCTTCTTCGCCCCCTTGCATGATTGTCATTCATTCATTCAATCACATTGTTCGGATTACACACCACGTACGCTGCAAACTGGCTTGTCTGAGGTCGCGAGGAGGTTTATGACGCGGATCAAGGCTGCTGGCATAAATATCCCTTCATAGTTTGCAAAGATCTTAATCATCTCCTTTCCAGTCCATGTTTCTCCTCCTTAGACCCAAGTAACTGTCCAGATCCATCCGTGTTATCCCTAGAAAATCGCTAGACGTTCACAATGAAACTTGTCATCGGAGGTTCAACCGGCTTCGTCGGAACCGAATTGCTCCGGCAAGCTCTGGAGAACCCCGCCGTCACTTCTATTGTAGGGATAAGCCGAAGAGAGACCAAAGTACCAGACGGATCGGTCGACAACTCAAGCAAGTTGAAGTCAATCGTCTGTGATGACTTGAGCAACTATCCCGACACCCTCAAGAAGGAGCTGGAGGATGCAGACGCTTGTATCTGGTATGTCCCTCCCCGCTTGTCACCTGGCTAAATCCCTTACCGCGCGTTAATAGGACCATCGCCCTCACCCCATCCAAGATGAAGGATACGCCATGGGATGAGGTGGTCAAGATCACCCGTGACTACACCCTCACCGCTCTCCACACCATGACGGAGGTACGGCCCTCCGACGGCTCCAAGGATCCGCTCCGCTTCGTCTACATGAGCGGACATTTTGCCCCGCGTAACCGGTCTCACGTCGTGAAGGCCCTGACCGACTTTGGTCTAGTGGAGGTATCTCTATTGCGTGTACGTTCGAAACAAGAAGTAGCCCTTACGACAGACAGTATGGTTCTCTGAATGCGAACTGACCCTGACATCTGTTTCGTACAGGGCCAGCTCGAGGCCGAGGTCCTCGACTACGCGGAGCAGTCTGAAAACAGAGTTGTGGCTTGCATCGCCAAGCCCGGCATGATTCATGGTCCCGGTATGGAGGTGAGGACTGTACCGGGCCTGCCCAACGTCGAGCTGCGACATGTGGCGGCGGCCTTGCTGGATCAGGTAGTCAATGGCTTCCAGAAGGATACCCTGTCGAACGATGACATGTCGCAGATGGGACAGAGAGTCTTGGCTGAGTAGTCAGCGCCACTGTTGTCACTTCCGACAAGGTTTGACGAGGGAGTGGCTCAGAAGCTCGACTTGGATAGGGGGCTGGGCCTTTCACTTTTCAGTCAAGCGGAGGAAATGCCTCTGTATTGTCTGAATAACTAGCAGATCACTCCCATTTTTGCCTAGTTCTGACGGAAATCTCAACAGGGTTCGGCAGAGGCCATGGCGCCACAGATGATTCTGTCGTATTCGCGTGATCTATTCCCGGTAATACAGAGCTCATACTCAAAGCTTATTTGAACCACACTGCCCCAAACATACGTCAGCAACCCAGCCCCTTTTCCCCAGGTCGCTTCCTTCCCTGAAGGACCGACACACTTCCAACGGCCCGTGCCCCATCCCGAAACTCTGGTCCTGACAGCTGTTAAAAGGTAAAATTGTTTCTTCAGACGAATCCGGACACTAGAGCCGCTGCAATTTGTACCTGGTTTAGCAGGCAACATCCAATAAATACAAAAGTGTGAAACGACAATGTCGGGAAGAAACATCCGCGCTTACTCCCTGCTTGCGAATCAACTCGTCATGACTTTCCACATTAGGCGTGTAGTGAGTGATATATTAGGACGGGAAGTTAAAGTGTTCTCATCGCGTGCCAACGTACAAACATTGTTACTGCAAACTAGCCGAGTTATTGGTATTCATTCACCCGTCTATTAGTACCCCAAACTCACACCCCCAAGATGTCGGACGCAACATCCAGCACCGCGGCTGCTGATCAGAAAGCCTCTCAAGAGTAGGTGCTCAACAAGTTCACCATGATGATCCTTGCACAGGCACATCGACTAACTAGATGTGCTAAAGGAGGAAGCACCACACTCACAACCCCGTCAAGAGATCAGTTGGCTTGGCCGGCGCCATCACAGGCGACGTGGGGGAGTTCCTGGGAGGCAACAAGAACCCAGCCGGTGGAAGCGTCAATGCTGTCGCCAAGGGGCTGAACAAAGCGGCGGGCAAGGGTGCACAGACGTGAGAGACGACTAGGAGTTTTGAGTCTCTACACTTAGGCGTGGATGATCACGACCCATCTGGTGGTATTGATGGTTGAAGCATGCGAACAGGGCGATTGTGTGTTACACGAGGAAAGTTCATAAACAATGAACAGCTAACTGGTATGACGTAGTCAAAGACGCTCCCTACAGTGAACAGGGATGATGTTTTTGTCTCGGACTATATATGATGTATACAAAGTGCCAGCCAAGAATGTCTCATTTAAAATCGTATCCCTGGGAAACTTCTTATTTCGTATCTCAAAAATCGACGCATCAACTAAACTGTTGGTCCAAGAGACAATATACCCTCCAAGTGACAAAACAATGGGTCTGGATTCGGGCCTTTCTTTCACCTAGGTAAAGACGAACAATAGCAATGTTCAAGCCCCATGAGGCAGGTCGCCAAATACTTATAAATGTGTAGAAAGACCCCTTTCTCCATGATCGAACGCCATCCATCCGCCACCCCATATCTCTTCTAACCTTCAAACCCTTAGCGCAATCACCTTTGTACTTACTTCTTCGACAAGAACCAAGAACAACCGAGACAAGATGTGTCAATTCCGAATCACTTTCTATCCCTGCGGTCTCCCGTTTGTCAAGGGCAGCTACTACAAGCTGTGCGCCGACCGGCCCAACTGCGAGAAGACGATCGAGATGCTGGAGTGGAACACCTTCTGCCCCCGGATGCGCAAGTTCCTGGCCTCGGCCTGGAACCAGCAGCGCCCAGAGGAGGAGCGTTTCCAGTGGAGCCCCGAGATCGCGCGGCGCGTGTCGTGCTGCAAGGGGATGGACCCAAAAGTGTTCGAGGACTTGTGTCGGAGGTGCAACCCCGCAGGCGTGGAACAACCCGGCGGGTTTCACCGCTGCAGCCCGGACTGCCAGACCGAGCTGTTCACGACCAAGGATCCGCAGTACGCATTTGAGTGGTATATTGAGAAGTGCTGGCCCCATATGCCGACAGCCCGGTATGAACAGCGGAGGGACGCCAGGGATCCTGCCGAGTCCGAGATGTGGGCGTCGTCGTTCCTCGGTGAATAGATGGAGATGACATTGTGTAGAGTGGGAGGACTATGTAGTTTGCAAAATTTCAACTTCATAGGCCATTGATGTATGGGTGTGTAATGTAGGTGTCCTTTTAACTGCTTGAGCGGTGAGTCTTATAGGTGGTCTACATCAGTTTATAGAATACTTGCTAATTCTAATATCTTGAATCCCATGTCAACCCTCCAAGGTAATACCGAAACCTAACATTCCAGTAAGCCCAAGGTCCCATGATCAACCATAGCTATCGTGTACCTCTCCACCATGGCAAAGATCACGTCCTTGGGCTGCATGTGGGGATCCGTCAGTGACCACATGAACCCGTGCATCATGTGTCGCCTATACTCGTCCCAAACCTCCTCTCTACTAAACCTCGGACCCCCCAGCTCAGCCAAGGTGTCGAGGTAGTGCTCGACCAAGCCGACCTCGTGCTCCCGCCGGTCCTGCACCGTCAGCGCCCCCGCAATGAAATACGGCACGTCGTCGAACGCCGAGCCCACCGCCAGCCCCTGCCAGTCGATGAACCCCGGCTCCCCCGCCGCCGTGATATACGTGTTGCCCAGGTGCGCATCCCCGTGCACGAGGCAGAAGTAGCGCGGATCCGTCACGGCCCACAGCCTCTGAAACGCGGCCCGCATGCGCGCCCGGTCCGCCATCCCCTCCGGCACGGGCGGGCGCTCACCCTCGGCGAACCGCCGCGCCCAGGGCTCGGGCTCCATGAGCGCCATGACCACGGCGGGGAAGGCGCTGCCGCCCGCGAGCCAGGGGAGGTCGGCGGCCGTCTTGGCCCAGGTGCCGGCGTGCAGCATGGCGAGCTGTTCGACGCCCGCTCGGACGCGCGCCACGGGCCAGGGGTCGAGGGGGTTGCCGAAGGTGCAGCCGGTGGATCGGAGATCGTCCATGATGACGATGCCCTGCCCGGTGATGGTGTCGGAGGCGCAGTACCAGGCTCGGGGGAGGCGCATGGTGAGGAGGGGTGCGATGTGCTGTCGTTCGGTATGTGCGGTTAATAGTGGAAACTGAGGTTAGAAACGAAACCATACATACATAGTAGAACTCGGCTTCTCGCCGGTAGGTAGCATTCAGACCGGGGTAGATGGCGAGGATATTGGGGTCGAAACCGCCCTTGACGCAGATCCTACCCGGCCTGGCATCGGCATCGCCGCATGTCTTCAAGCCGAGGAGAATCTTGCTCGCGGTACCGTGGATAGTTTCGACCGCCGTAAACTCCTGAATGGCAAATCCCAGGGCTTCCGAGCACCACTCCGCCGTCACCTGATCTGGCGTCACCGGCAGGGCTCTTTCGTTCGAGTTCAAATGCCCTCGTACCACTGCCATTATACCAATGGTGAATCTCTCTGCTAAGTGTATTTAGAAAAAATATATGTTGGGACTGAGGTCGTGCTTTGATGCGGCCGAAGACAAAAGACGCAAGGTGCATAAACCAGGTTGGCGGCAGACTACCTACTGGGTTATATACTACTAAGAAGCACAGCAAACGATGGAGCGCTCTTCCAATATCATATGGGCGAATTGAATGCCAGCACCTGAGCTGTGGTGTGTGGATCTTACTTAGTTCTAAGTGACTATACTGCGTCCAGTAAAAGTACGCTGCATGCGAGTGGGATAAAACGTAATTCTACCCACTCAGTATGTCCCGCGTATCACTGCGCCGCAAAAGTACATTGATCTATTTAACCTTGGTGTCCCTCAATGTCGTTCATTCCTTGTCTTCCCACGCCTGACGCGAACCAACGTCGCGGACTACTGCCATTGATAACTCGTTCGCTGCCAGATGTTCAGTGCAATAGCTGGGATACTCGTGAAATGATTGTCACTCGTGCCGAGAGCATATGGATCATCTGAAACAAGCGAATTATTCGCTGTTGCTGGTCATGTCAGCAACGTCAAAGTTCCTGCAGTCATCATTTAAGCAAGTTGGTGTGCTGCCTGTCAGCAAAGGTCGGCGGGTCTTCTCCCGAGGTGAACCACTCTCAACCCCAAGCGTCAGGGGTGCAGGGTTGGTTTCACGGCGTATATACTTGTTTCCTTGGCACGTAAGGCTTTGCGACCCCAACGCCGAAGCAAGTCAGCCCAGAAGAAACGAAGTCTTAGTAAGATGCGCACACCGAGCTTACCGACGACAACATTTTGTCGCCACCAAATTCTTTTATTTGATACTGATTTTGGTATAGCATCTAATTGGAAAGCCCCTTTTTGCGACTGATAGGAAGATGGAACACGGCATGTTGCCCTTGCCTGAGGGTAAAGTGCACGACTTTCATGGGACGACCTATATCCAGATCCTGGTTGTCACTCTGTTTTCTGTCACCTTTGCCTTTGCGACCGCGGTGCTTATCTTAAGGATCTATACTGCCCTCCGGATTGTCAAGCACCCTGACCTATCTGATCGTGAGCACAACTTGATCCTTTCCGTGGTAGTTGGCTGGGTGGCGAGGTACTCTTCTGGGACATCATTACTGACAGTATTTTCGCCCGCAGTTCTCATAACCCTGGCGTGGGGGCTCTCTTTGGCCTGTTTCACCGGCATGGTCCTATGTAAGCTATTGGGCCACACGGACTTGTCCCTGCGCTGGTGCTGATTATGATGAAGCCATGCCATATGGACTCGGAAGACATCTTTGGAACGTTACAGCAGAACAACTTACTGGATACTACAAGGTCGGTATTTTCCTCTCTGTTTCCACTCTCTCTCACACTGTCCCTAATCAATACACTGACAAGTTGTCCCCAAGTATACGCTGCTTATCTACCTGACTTATGTCTGGACTCCAACCCTCTCAAAACTGGCTATCCTCGTGTTTTATCATCAAATCAATCCGTTCAGACCGTTCCGGGCCTGTGTTTACGTCACTGCTGCTAGCATCATCATCTATACCGTTATCTTCACGAGTCTCCTTTGCGGTCTATGCAAGCCTGCCGGTGGAGGCGGTATGACATGTCTTAACAACGTTGCCATCATCCAGGCGGTCGTAAACATCCTCACCGACATCGTACTAATCATACTGCCGGTACCGATGTTGCGTCAACTACAGTTGCCCCGCCGACAAAAGGTTGTTGTCGGTGGTTTATTGGCCCTTGGTTCCGCGTAAGTAATTCTCTCAATCGCATAATTTTGATTCTCGTCGTTGTTAACGTTGCGTAACTCCGTTCAAAACAATATAGAGTAGTCGTGGCCTCAATCCTGCGCGTACCCTTCCTCAGCCGCATGACCATGAGTTCCGACGTGACGTGGGCGCAGGCCTCGCTTGCCATCTGGTCCTCGATCGAGCTCAACTTCGGCATCGCGTGCAACTGCATGGCACGGCTGAGACCGTTCGTGCAGGCGCACATGCCGAAGCTGATGCGCTATCTCGACGACCACAAAAACGATAACGATGCGGGGAGGCCTGACCTGGCGGTGGCGGCACCCGCGCGCCAACACGGCGGCCCAAACACCGGAGACGATGATGGCGGGGAGACCTGGAGGTGCCAGGAGAATGCGGTATACACTTTCCGACTGCACAGCTTTGAGGGGAATGCCCATACAGATGTTGAGGATGAAAGTGGACATATACACGTCCGACGTGAGGTCACAGTCGACCTGGAACCGACTGAAGCTGCCTCGAGGCGCATGCGAAGCACGGACAAGCTCATTCGTCAGTAGTGATGCTCAAAGAACGCATGCAACCCGAGATACTTTTTAAATGTCGAATTTTGACGGCATTTCCTGGTCCATGTCATCCTGTGGTCTAAAGTACCAATCCATATAGAAAATGGCGTCGAGACGGATGCCTACAGTCTAGTCGCCTACTAAGCAAGGCCCTCCCAGCGGGCAGAAGTACTGGGTGGGGGCGGTATGCGCCGTTCGTCTAGGGCGATTGATGGCTGACATCAGCCACCTCGTCAATTAAACCCCTACACCCCTTTCCGTTCGAAAACTTGCGGCTTGGTCAGCCAGTACTTTTCCGTTTCTTCCGATAACGATTCATCGTGCAGATAACCACGAAAAAGGGCCCAGACGACGAAATGAGTTCATCTGCTGCTGTTACGGCAGCTGCAAAGCCGCCAAAGCGGAAGCCCCCGGTTCGCCGAGACCCGGAGCGGCGGCGGCAGCAAAACATGGAAGCTCAGAAGCGATACCGTAAGCGTCATCCCCTGGAGGACCCATTTGGGGAGAACTACTGTTTTACTAACGGCCGATTCAGGAGAAAAGCTTCGCCAGCGAATAGGGGACCTGGAAGCAATTGCTGCTTCGGTCTCGCCAAGCCATGCTGCTGCAGCAGAAGCAGGAGATGATGCGCCGTCTCCGCGAACGACGGGAAGGACGACGACGACAAAACTCAATACGACAGCAGCGAAACGTGGCTCCTCCTCATACTGTACTTCGTCACACATCGCGGCAGAGGAGGTTTCTTCGAGTTGCGGCGAATCGGGGGGTTCTGCGCCAGTTTCCCCTGTGGCGGAAAGTGGTGCCTTTGTCCGCAAAGAAAAAGATAGTCCCTGGACGGTAGTCTCGCAACCCAACGAGACCCCACTTTCGCTAGACTCGTGGGACTCGGTCGTGTACCTCGATCCCTCCCTCTTGGTCGGCCATAGCCCCGACAGCGACACCGGTCTGGCCTGGATGCCCGCGACCGGCTGCGGGTGCTCCAGCCCGGACGACGGCCTGCAACGGATCATAAGTCATCGCGGCGGTGGGGTCCGGTCGTTTGGCGCAGGCTTGTCGGACCCCTACGCCAACCACCTCCGCCTCGAGACCGTCTGCACGCTGGACGCCATGTTCAGCCTCGGGACGCTGCTCGGCATCCCCAGCGAGCGCATGTGCCCGCCCGAGACGCAGTCCCCCTTCTTCCGGCCGGGCATCGACGAGTGCTCGTCGTCGTCGTCGGACGACGCAATCAGAACCGTCCAGAAGATCTTCCGGACGCTCAAGCCCGACCTGAGGCCCGGCCGCGAGCAGGTCACCGTCGCGCACCACCCCTTCATCGACTGCCTGCCGTTCCCGACGCTGCGGCGGAACCTACTGGTCCACGGGGCGCATATCGACGCGGAGCGGCTCCAGCTCGACGTGATTGAGGGTTTGGTGTGCTGGGGCGGTGCGGGCATCAGCAGGCGCGACAGCAAAGAGTCCACGGGAGGCGCGTCCACGGGCACACCTTGGGACGTCCGTAGCTGGGAGGCCAAGGAATGCTTTCTGCTGAAATACTGGACGATGCTGGGTGGAGAAGACGGCGAGCTGGTGCGGCAGAGCGAATGGTGGCGTGGGATTCGAGGGGAAGAGCCTCTATGCATTGAACTAATGGGCTAGAAAAAGGTTTAACGAGAGTCGATGCTCTCTTTCTCAATGTACAAAGACGATATCACGATACAGGAGTTAAGTGTATTAAGAAAAAACAGGTTTAGGCGCGCGATGCCAAATGCATCCTCCTACTTCTGCCATTCCTCACGGCCCATCTTGAGGATGTCGGCCATCCCGACTTCCCAGTACTTCGAGGGCGCCTTTCCCTGTTCCACCATCTGCGCAGCCGCCACCGCCGCTCTGCCGATGACGGACGCATCCTGGCCTGTGCGTGTGTCGAGTGGTTAGAATCAATCATTGCCCAGCGTTCTGGTGGGAGGGGGCGAATGGATCGCACTTACCAAGTCTGTCCCGCGCCATCTGCGGCATGGTCTCGACCACCTTCTCGGCCAACCAAGCCTTGGACTTCTCGCGGGCGATGATCATACCCGGCTTCACAATGACCGCGTGCTCGAACTGAAGCTCCTTGATGGCGTCCTCGACGCCGTTCTTCATCTTGCAGTAGGGCGCGAGGCTGCTGGGGAAGTTGCGGGTGCCCGCGCTCGAGATGAAGACGTACGTCTTGACGCCCGCGGCCTTGGCGGCCTTGGCGTTCTCGACGCACAGGTCGTGGTCGATCTTCCACTGCTCGGCGATGCCGCCCGCGGTCGCCCGCGTGGTGCCGACGGCGTTGAAGACGACCGACGGCTGGGGGGACAGCGTCCCGAGCAGGCCGCCCCACTTCGTCGTGTCGGCCTCCTGGATCGCGTCCAGCTTGGGCGACGACTGCGCCGCCGCGGGGGCCCGCCGCGAGATGGTCTTGACCGAGGCGAAGGCGCTCGTGGTGGGGGCGAGCAGCGCGGCGAGGATCTCGGCGCCGACGGCGCCCGTGCAGCCGAAGACGGCGGCGGTGGCCATGGTGGTGGTGGTGATCTGATTCTAACTTTTCGGCCTGTTTGATGGGCAGAGAGTGAGCGGCAGGAGCTGTTTCGAATGTAAGGAAAGCAAAAATAGGATGTCACGATGTGGAAATTGAAATCATTAACAGCAGTTGGCCGCCGGATACGCTGGAAGTCTGGACTGGAATGTGAAAACTTCCGACCCGGTTTCTTGTTGATTAATGACCTCAGTCAGGTACAGGGAAGAAGCACATGCTTGCTGCTCTCCACGACCGCGGCGGACCAACAACCACTTTTTCTCGCTGCGGGTCGCCAGTTCCCCCGCTGCCGCCGATCCTAAGTCTCCGAACTGCCCGCTAAAGACTTCTTGGGGCTAGCAAATCGTCAATCGCCCATCGTACCATCCGATGGTCGACCATCGACAAACACTGCAACGAATCGAATTTCATCCGCCCAATGAGCGAAAGATATCATCGGCCGGTATGATTGGTCAATACAGCTGGCTTATTTAGCCGTATGACGGCAGCACCCTACTCAGTAGCACTGTAACATGCTGCAGCATTACGGTCAGGTACCCACAGCAGCGTGGGAGGGACTAACCTAATAAATCATTTTCAAGGGGCTCCCCACGCTGTGGCTGTCAGTTGTGTTAAGCACTAACGCGACCTGCGACATGCTGCAATCTACTGGGCTAACAACCAACGCAAACGCATATCAGCAGTAGTGTTGGGTAAAATTGCACTGCGCGTGTCGTAGACGGAACCATTCTCAATGCCATCGGTCAGTACTTATATAGGTATATATTCGCATTCGCAACAGAATACATGTAGAGATCATCACCGCCAACTGACGCCAAACGCGCCCTAGGTATACGGGGTTCATCAGTCAAGTAAGCATACCCAGTTTGCCTGCGTACGTCCAAATAGGACCGCGCACTGAGTGTACCAGAGGAGGATCCAAGACGCCTCAAAGCTTTGGAATTGTTGATTGAAATCCTTGAAGTCCTTGATGTGATATCATGGCACTCAAAGTTCGTGGATCACCATATGCATCCACAACCCAACCCAACCTCATCCCCGAATCTCTTTGGAGCCATTCATTGCAGAAGGTTGGCGATAACTCAGGCTGAATGACGGGGAGCCAGGCGTTTTCTGGTCTTAGTTGACAGAAACGGGGTCTCTAAAGGGATTCTGTGGTCGTTCATAGTCCTGATCACCTGGTTATACTGCGAATCCCCAAGCACGGGCGTCATAAATTTATGCCTCTTGGTCGGAACCCTCAAAAAGTAGTAGCAGTCGTCACGTTCGATGACCCTCCAGCTCAGGCTCCGGCCCCCGTCCACGAACGTGTCAGCGGCAAAACTGACGTGCAGCGTCCCCGTCCGCCGGCCCTGCTGCTTCGAGTGGCACAGCTTGTATTGTCTTAGGGCCGGGTCCTCGGGTCTGGTGCGGTCAAAAGTCATCGCGATGGACAGGCGGCGATTGTCTTGATTATTATACGGCCACCTGTACTCTGGCGGCTTCAGAGCATGTACAGGAACAGGATCGCAGTAGTACAACAAGGCGATTCTGCGACTCTCGCGGCAGGTCGAAAGCAGCGGCGAAACTAGGCTTCGGTCGGGGAGAATGCAGAAGGCGAAGTCGTCTACGCCAACTCTTCTTTTCGGGGCCTCGTTGCCAATGGCGTACTCCCAGATATAGAAACGCAGCTCGGGTGGTAGTTTCTGGAATGCTGGAAACGTTCTTGCAGCTCGAAACCAGCCAATTATAGAAGAAACAAATGATGGAATTAAGGCACTCATTTTGGGCTTGGGCGATCAACAGAATAGAGACGTTTCGTGTGGTAGGCCCTGACGATCCTTTCTGGCGGCTTTTTGTTATGTGTATGTTGATCGTTTGAGTTTGAGGTGACCTGCCACTGGTGAGTCTTCTGTTTCTGCCGGGGAGCCTTTGTATGAATCGAGAAAAAAAAGAAGGGAAAACGAAAACAACGTGTAGTCGGTTCTTTTTTTACGTTCTGCAATACTTTTCGAATACAGGTAACCTTTTATAACGAGCCTTCTCACTAAACTTGTTGCCCTCTTTACGCTTGCCCAGCGTTTTTGTTAAAACGCGATAATACTAAAGCTTGACATGTGGGCTGTTGGTAATAGCTATCAAAAGCTTCGAAGATATAAACTTCTTAAGCCCCAAGGTGCTGCCACACGCCATGTTCAAGAGCTATTGAGGTTGGTCCCAACACCAAAATGACAGGAAGTTCTAATAGCATTCTTCCCGACGTGGGATCATCTTAAACTCTATAGGATGGAAAGAAGAGCCACTATGGGTCATGGATGGGGCTGACGGCTGTGTGGCTTAACTGCCGCTATACTTAGTCTTGGCAGGGCATTCGCATCTTTTAAGGCATTACCAAGCCACGGGGATAGATAACTTTCTCCCGTCCAGAACTCATGTTCTTTTTTACGGGAACTAACAGCGGGACAATCCACCTGGAGCCGCCATTCAAATATATTAATGTAGATGAGTCGTGGGGTTCCCCAAGGCTAACCTAAAGTTTAATATAGTATAGTCATGATAGTATCTAGGTTCACTGATTCTCAACTGGCTAGGCAACACCCACAACCTGAAAAGAAGGCTCACTGGAGGCTTCGGCACTTTGCTCACTCGAAAAAGAATTCACGCTATGTTGCTTGTATGTTCTAAAGCGCGTTTTGAGTTCGATTCCGTACCAAAATTCAGAGACATGAGATTGGAAGACGAGTCACCCCTTTCCGTCGTACCACATGTGTCTACGGCTTGGCTTTCGCTTGGCCGTATCGCATTCAACTCGACTACTCCATCTTCACCAGTAACGATAGCGAGGTCGAAATATCTAACACACTACACCAAGATGTCCCCGCCGCCTACCCTTGCGCGCACAGCCGCCGGCCCTCCACCATACCAGTGCAACTATTTCCACACTGCCAGCTGTCATGGAGCAACAGCGAATCCACGAACAGGTTAATAATAGGAGTGGATATGATTGCTTCAGCGCCCGGCGCTGGAACCGCATCCTGTCAATCTGCAAACAAACATGTGGAGCTGGCTTCACTTTGAGACTCTCGCGATATCTATACTTAGCATCGATACCCTTACCTTATCTAATCCTGAGGCAAACCTTGCTGGCCCATGCCGACCGAATTACTCCTATGATAGGACAGAGCCCGTCTTGGCGCTGCGCCAATTATGGCTTGTTTCGAAACTGGGCGGCGTTTCGCCAAGAAAATACCAAGACCATACCAAGACTTTCCAAGCCCGGGCCTGCTTGGCTTGGGTGGGTGATACAAGAAGCACTTGGCAACCAGCCAGCGAGCGAACTTGCGATCTTCGCCAAGGAGCCCCCCGATTGTGCGCTAACCGGGTTGGAGGGGCAGGCACTATCAATCAGTATTTGTCTGTGGGTGTCTTGGCAACCGACAGCTGAGAGATTGCGCCCGCCGCTCACGGCCGCCGAGCGACGACACTGCCGCCTCACTAGCGATCTTCTTGTCTGTGTGACGTGCACGTATCCGATCAACGTACCAAGTATCTTGACTGGTCTAACTTAGATTAAAAAAGAGGCCCGGCCTGGTGCATGCATACTTGGCGGGCGACAATCAAGAACTGAGGCGGTGACGCAAAGGGGCAATATGCCGTATAAGATAGAAAAAAGAAAAGAAAAGGGAAACAGATGCACATACCCCTGTCTTCTCCCCCAGGTCGTGTGAGTATAAAGAATGGAGTCGGGCCACTTCCCGTCATCTCAAACCTCCCGAGTCAGTCATGACACTTCCCTGAACCACGATCACCCATCAGCACACCTACCCCAGGCTTCCTACAAATCAAGCTTAATAACTCGACGGAAATCCCCATTGTGTTTTGTTAACTCTTTTGTTCTCTGGAACACCACGCGACTTCTACACACAAACTCTATTCCGCTATCTGCGCAATCCCTCTCTCACTATTATATACTTAAATCCTCTTCCACGGCACCGCCCCGTACCAGCCAGCAACCATGCACATCAGCTCCGCCGTCTCGGTCCTCCTCCTGGCCGCCCTGCCGTCCTTCGTCCTCGCCGCGCCCCAGGCCGGTGGCGGCCAGGACGTGCTCCCCAACGTGCAGGACGGGTTCGAGGGCCCCTGCGACGACAACAACTGCGGCGCCCAGGGCAAGGACTGCACCAAGACCTCGCAGAAGTGGTGCACCCCCTTCCCCAGCACGCAGAAGCCCTGGCAGGGGTGCACTTGCAGCAATCTGTAATAAGGCACACCAAGGAGATGACTGACCCCGAGTGTATGAGTAATATGATTTTCACTCGGGGTCGGTGGTCCTCCTCGCGCGACGGGGCCAAGGAACAATATAACTACTACATGGTATGAGAAACAATGACTTTTCACAGCCTTCCGATCGTATTTACTTGATCAATTGGACTAACAGTTTGTCAGGCCTGAAGCGTTGTCACGAAGTCACGGAACCGGAACGGCTGTGAGAGCCCAACCTTGTTTTTGAGCGTCCTTTCTATTTTCTTCTTCGCTGAACGTTTCCTATTTTACAAAAGAGGAGTTGGGCTGGCACATAACTCACGATAACGTACCAAAAAGGAATAGAGGACATCATTCATAAAGAGTGGCTCAGATACGAGAGGTTCTCTCCTACAAGTCCCTTAGACTTACTTCTACGGATAGACATATAGAAAGCAAATCCCATTTAACACCATGATCTGTACGTTCCCGGCGATTCACTGTGCAGAGGTCGCCTTGTTCTACGAATATGGGTGTTTGTCCCGTTCGACCGGAACGGGAGCCTATGGCCGTTTGTTGTGCATGTCACCAAGGAGTAGCCGAGCGCAAGGCACGCCGTAATATACTCTTGTCACATGACTCGTAAAGACCATGAGCATGCCTGATCCCGCCGTCATCTGATCAACAACAGCTCCTCTACCAACACTCTGCCAAGGAGAGGACAGACACACTAATCAGTTGATATGACGACGACGCTCACCCTTTGGTATTCTAGGGGATGTAGGAACGTTCCAGAGCCCCATGATACTAACCGTATTTTGGGCATCAGGCAGGTTATGGCTACAGTATTTGCATGACACATAGTGTAGGTTAGTCGTTATCACGTAATCTCGTCGCCAATCTAAGAGACACTGTATCGCGTGTCGGCGGCATATTAGGGGCGCGCGGGTTGGAACAGCTATCTACCCGCGTTTGAAGAAGAGATGGAGGGAGAGGTAAGATCAGCATTTGGTTTTCTCAGTTCAATAACTCAGTTCAATAACTAATATGGACGATCCCTTGTACAACACACTCTCCGAATAAAAATCCTTCGCAGGTTCATCTCATTCTCATTCGCAGCATCGCGTGAGTTGTTGACAGGACAACTAATCATTGCTGAACGAGTAATACTTCGTCAATGTTTAGTCTAGACAATCTGTGTCAAGTCAGTAGGTGCGTTGTTCATAAAAGACCCTGATCAGAATAGACGAGTCTGGGCCGTCTTCCATAGGCTGCGCGAGTCGCTAGCCCTCGGAACGATTGCTATCCAGGAAAAGACTGATAGGGTACGCTGGAAAAGGGGGGCCAACACCTGACCACACCCAACTAGGGCAAAAAGACATCGAAAAACAGGGACGATGCCCATCGGTGAGCTACTGACTGCACAGCGGATAGATGCGTGTAAAAAAGTATTATATAGGTCAACGTGATATTGATCGCGCCACCTCGCAATCTAGATAGACTCCGCAGCGACCATGGCTACTCCTCTATAGCCACCCAGAGACTAGCGGCGCGGCAGCAGTTGGGGTCAAAGTAAGGCATGTGTTCAACGCGGCGACCGCCGTGAGAGCTGGATTGCGTCGAAGCAAGACTATATAGGTAGCGCTGGGGGGGTATAGTACAAAACGGGGCCCGGACCCATTGTCGAGGTCTAGTGCCCTTGTAGGAGCCTCTCTGCCCTATTACACACACGAGCTATTGGACCATGGGTAGCCTCGGTAACCTGAATACCCTTCTCAGCTGTGAGTTCTCAGGGAAAATGCGAGATATCTCAGCGTGTATCTCGTGATAATAGGGCCTTCGGCAGGGTATTAAAGCTGGTATGAGAATCCAATCCAGAAGCCGAGTTTAGTGAAATAGTCATCAGTCGTGAAACCTTCAGTAATCCTCCTCTTCGTCTCACTTCATACACTGACGTTTTGCCATTCACAATGCCGTACATATTCCTCACCTCTTAGCAGGCATAGCGGCATCAAGGCAAGTCATCACCTGCTGCGCAGTTAGTAAGACTCATTGGCCGGTGGAAAAGATTGTTGGACATACCTGGTGACTCCATGTACCTTGGTTCTCAAGGTAATGAGCCATGCCGCGCATAAGTTCCACCTGTTCTGCGGTGGACAGGCCTGTTATCGCCATCTCCATCACCTGGCCGTATGTGATATTGTTGAGAGCAATGAAGGTATGGTAGTAGATGTAGGCGAAGAATCCCATGATGAATTGGCAGTCCATACGGTCGGTCATGCCACCGTGTCCGGGAATGGAGTGGCCAAAGTCCTTGATCTTAAAGGTTCGTTTGAGTCCAGACGCAAAGAAACCACCGAAGGGCGCGATGAGGGAAGCGAAAGATGCAATGATGATGGCGTGGATCTGCATGGGCTCCATGGTGAATGTGAAGTATTGCTGGTAGCCATCAGGAAGGAAGAAGAGATCCGTGGAAGGCTTGAACGTGTGGGGCTTGAAGACGGGGTTCGGTTCGCACTCGAGGCCGGTGAAGACGTTGGCGCCAAGATCTGTCACAGGGCAGATAAAGTACTTGGAGCGCATAAGCAGGTTGGTCAAGCCGAAGGCGAAAATGACCGTCATGATCCAAGCACCGACGAACCCTTCGACAGTCTTCTTGGGCGACAGCTTGATCAGCTGCGTGCGGCCAAAGGTGATACCGCAGATGTAGGCGAAGATGTCGTTGGTGATGACGAGAGACGCCGGGAGGAAAAACCAAATCATGCCCTCAAAGACGTTGTTCATGACGAAGTGGGCCTGCACCACAATGAGGTACAGAGCCATGTGCGTCCAGGCGAAGTTGGTGAACTGGAACTTGAGGTGGCCGGCCTTGAGGCTCGCGACGAAGAAGACGAAGCCGATGACGTAGAGAACAAAACTGATGAAACGGTGGTGGGTCGCAAGCGGCAGGAGCACTCGATCAACCAGGACGATGTGCTTGAAGTAGTAGATGACGCTCTCTCCGTAGAGGAAGTACATGGTGGTCGCCAGCCAGTACCAGTTGAGTGTCTTGGTGGCCATGATGTTGCGAGCGCGCGACGGCATCGACGCAATGGCAATGACCTCCTTGAACGAGACGATCTGGACAGCCGTAATGGCAGCAATGATGTAGATGTGGCCCATGAACAGGGCGCCGAAGAAGCCACCGATCATGACAAAGGTCCAGAATGTTCGGATCAGGAAGTTGGCCTTCTTCTTCTCGTACTCAGAGGACGGGAGCGGCTGCTGGGCCTGATCCTGTTGTTGGGCACCAGCTTTCGACTCGTCAATCTCGCCGAGCTGCGACGCCGTCATGCGCTTCCTTACGGGCGAGCCGGAGCCATCCTCGCTGCCCTCGCCGAAGCTCGAGCGGCGGCCGTCTGCGTTGCCATTGCGATGGGGGAACTTGACCCCTCGACGCGGTTTCGACATGGTAATTATTTTCGTGTGTGGGAGAAGGTCGCGCCTCGAGGTAGCTGAATCAGTTGGCGCGGGGATATTACCGAGCTTTGTCGAATTGTCAAGCGCAGTGCTTGTTAGGAATGTGCCGGCGACTGACTGCTTTCACTGCTAGGAGTCTCGGGCAAGAATAGCGAGACAAGCAGAGGGCGGATTGACCGTCGGGATCGGGAATGGGAATTTGTTGGCAAAGATGCGCAATGCAATGCTGGCCCCAAGCCGTGGTCCCGTTTCGAGCAGGCGAAATTTGGGGTATCAGGTGGGTCTGGCTCTTTGGCTTTGTCCCGTCCTGGGCGGCACGGTAGGATGTATGGTTATGTAGTACCCAGTAAAGTAAGGTTGCTTAATCTGATGGGTGTAATCGATAATCTTGGTTGCCACGTTCCCAAATGCTATGCGACGGGACAATGCTGGTAGGTGTATTGGTAGGTGAGGAGGGACTCCAAGACAATGGTGCAAATGTCAATAGACAGAGAGAGGAGGAAGGGAAAAGCTACCTGGATGACGGAGCTCTTGGTTTTTTTCGTGCGTGTGTGTGTTCTAGAGGCAGACTACTACATCATCCTGCTTTTTCTGCGTGTCTTGTCCTGTCACTACTGAGAGATCCAGTCTCTAGGCTGGCTGGCCCTGACGTAGACGCCAATGCCTGCTCTACATAGCTTAGGCGATCTTGGCACCAGAAAAATGCTTGCAGCAAAGGGTTAGTCAGCCTGAGGCCGGGTGCGTCATCAACCCCGACTGGCCGACTTGTTTTAGTGCGAATTTCACATGTTCCCGCTCATGCCGGTCTATGCTGGGTGCCTAATGCACTAATGCGCCTGAGGACTTGCTGGCTGTGCTGGACAATGGACATTCATCCAGTGCCTCCTTTCCATTTTAGAGGCGCGTAATAATTCAACAGAATGGTCATTTTTTTTATATAATGGCTTTCTTTTCTTTCTAATCGATTCCTATGTACATTATCGCCGCGATCCGCAATGTTATTTTGCAAGAAAGTGCAAATAGAGATTCGTCTGATTCCGCGGCTTCCGACACACTACGTTCGAATGTTGGCAGCTGAAAAGTGTACACGTACAAGCAAGCTGACACCACATCCATATGATACCTCGACCCCGTATGTCTTGTGCTCATCATGACCTTTTTACCTGATTTGCAACCACCACCTGATGCTCCTCAACCTCAGCCACATTCAGATGCAAGTGCAATGTCCTTCCGTTCCGTCCGTCATAACTCCGTGGTATCATCATTACATGGTAAAGCACAAACCGCCGTCTATGAAAAGATGGCTACAGCAAGGGAGTCAAGAGTCAACACCTTGATATCCCGCTTTTGAAGATTGAGAAATCATCCGCCGAAGAACTCCCCGAGCTCGGCACCCTGCTCTTCCGTCACGGTCATCTCGAGCAGCTCCCGCGCCAGATCGGCCGTTTCCTCACTGACCCCTTCCTCGGCGAAGTTGAGCCGAGCAAGGCTGAGAAGGTATTTTTGCGAACCCCCTGCAAAGCCGGCAACTTTGGCCGGCACGTCGAGGAAGTCCTTGTTGCGCTTGTCCGTGACAATTGTGTGCAGCAAAAGCATGGTTTGTGCGATCAGCGTCTGGACTTCGCCAGTATGTTCTGGTGCCCGAATCAACTTTGCGAATACGTCGTCGTCCTCGGTCAGAGGCGGCGAGGGAGGAGGCAACCTGTACGCGTTATACGTCTTCTCCCCGTCGTACAGCTCATCAATGGACCAGCTCAAGAAGATGACGAGACGCGGGATGGCCAGTTTGTGTTTCGCCAGCTCACGCATGCCGAATGGCGAGGTTGCAATGGAAGCCAGGGTCTGCAAAGCAGTGTGCCGTATGGTCCATAGCTTGTGGTCATCGAGACCTGCTGCCTGGATGTTCATGAGAAAGAAAGATACACGATCAATGATTGCGCTGGCGATCTCTTCGGGAGTCCGTTGGCGATGGAATATAGGCCCGATGGTGTTCTCAAAAGCAGAAGTGCTCACCAATCTCATCATGATCAGTGCATCATTCATCGCCTGTTTGGGGCTCAACAAGGTGAGCACATACTCAACGAGCATGTAGGCCCAGAAATCCACGATTGGCTCAGAAACGGCATCTTCTCCTACCGAGGCGGAGGTCTCACATCCCAAAGCAGTTGCATACAACAGCGAAAGGATTTCAGTGGTTGGAATAGTTGCCCTGTACTTTAAGAAGTTTTCTTCGGTCGGGTCACCAGGCCCGTTGTGGTGAACCCGTGGTATCGCAACCTCCGAGGTGCACTCCACAGTTATGGTTATAAGCGACTCGGCGATATGAGGCGCGACACCCGCCGGGCTGAGCTGAACCGTGAAAGACAGTAGAGACACGAGCTCGACAATTGGGTCGCACTAAAAGGAGTAAGCTATGATTCAGAGCAGGATGTATGCGGGGTACTTACAATGTTCTCGTGGAAGCATCGCGACCACAGATCGATGAGTAGCTGACACAGTTCAATAGGGAGACGCAGTGGATCATTGGGGTCGCCCATAGCAGTGATTCTTTGCAAAATGATAGATGCCAAGCTCTCTGACGGATTGGACGGTAGGCTATATCCAGCGAGGACGTCCAATGTCAGGGGTCGAGCATAAGCAGAGCAATGGTTGAGGACAACTTTGAGTAACTATGTATCTTGGTTAGCACAATTATAACGAAATCGAGAGTAATACAACAACCACTGTGCATGTTTTACTTACATCGAATGAGTGGCTATTTGTGGGCGTTGGGGCGGGCTCGCTGACGTTAGCAACAGAGCCGGCCAAAGCATCATCACCATGATCAACCATGACAACATCCTCTGTCGTCTCCAGGGCCATAACCGGGCTATCGGCAGGAGGTGGTCGTTTCCTTTTCGGCTTTGTAGGAGTCCTAGTCAACCTGACCGGAGGCTCTGCCACCACGCTGGCAACAGCGCCTGGATTCTTGCCCCTGGTGCCCTTGCTTGGGCTGCCTGCCATTTCGACGTCGTCGAAACCGTCCGCGATGCCCCAGGACTTAGCAGCATTGTTCTTCTTGGGCGTTCCGCCATTTTTGTCCTTCTGCTTTGCGCGGACAACCTCCTCTCTCAGATCCCTCTTTGTGAACTCGAGCTCCGTGGTGGCATTCTTCTCGGCGGCCTTGGCAGCTTCTACGGCTCGCTCTTGCTTGGCAATCTGCTCCGCTGTCTGTTTCTTGAGAGTCTGTAGTTCCCGGTCGTGATCCTGCCGGCTCCTCTCGAGACGAGTGCGCACAATACCGATCTCGCCGTCCTTGCTCTGGAGCTTCAGCTGCAGGTCCCTGATCTGGGCCTGCAGCGCCTGCTCTTGGGGCGTCGGGCCTGCCTGGTGCGGTGCTTGGCTGGCTTGGTACCGCGAGGGGATCGTGGGGGCTGGTCGCGGGAGGGCGTTGGGTGCGCGCAATTGCGAGTAGACTGGAGCCTGCGAGGACCGAGAGCCCAGGTTGGCGGCGGACTGGTTCGGCCTCGAGTAGGATTGGTTGCGAAGGTGGCTCGCGGGGACAGGCACAGGTCCACCCCATGCATCTTGCTGGATTGTCTGCTGCGGTACGACTCTGGCTGCCGTTGACCCAACAAACGACTTGTTGACGGGCACTACGGGCTGGTGGCGCGGCGCATCGTCAATGACCACGACTTCGGCGTCGAGGTCGTCGTCGTCGTCTTCGAAGTCATACTCGGCTTGCTGGTCTTGGGTGGGCTCAAGCCTCTTGGCCTGCGTGAATTGGATTGCGTTATTCTCGAGCTCGTCCAGGTTGAGCTCATCGAAGCCATCGTCGGAAAAGTCGTCCATGTTGACTCGGTGAGCCAGTAGCTCCTATATACCAGCCCATCGGCACGGCGACTATCTTGGGCCCAGCTGCGCACTCGGGTTTTCGTTTCAGGAATGTTTGTTTGCATGATACAACAACGGCTTAGAGACGAAATTGTACGTAGCGCGCGCTGGGCCGACACGCTTGTCCCACCAAAAACACCACCCCCCACCTCCAATCAATTAAAGTACGCGACCACCAACCAACGAGCAGGATCTCATTCCCTTCTAAACGTCGCATCTTGCAAGCATTATGATTTCGAGGGAAAGTCTCAATGTTCGTGATAATTTAATTTCGATTCTGTTAACATACCTATGCTTGCAAATATTCTACTTATCTAAATCCACTATTGATACCTGATCTAAAATGCACCTGCAGTGCAGGAATGCAACCATCTGAACGTAGCAGCGACTGGCCGGCCCATAACAGCGCTGAACACTAATAGGGTGTATCTGCCACCAACCCTTCATGGTTTCTGCGTAACGTCTGCGTTACCTGTTGTGTCTTACAAGCCAAACATGTGCATCGTTAACGATACTTCCTTATACCGAATAAGATGATGGTGTTCTGCCATAGGTTCCACGCTTGGCCATGCTTGTGGGCGCGCGTGTCACACATTGCTGCTGTTTCCCAAGGCGCAGGCCCGAGACTTATAAGCAGGACAGTCATCCATTGCCTCAAACCTGCTCAACCCAGTTTGTTATTCTCTCCTCGGTCGAGTCTCGCTGCATATG
The DNA here is from genome assembly GCA_006503535.1 of Arthrinium phaeospermum. Classification (NCBI taxonomy): domain Eukaryota; kingdom Fungi; phylum Ascomycota; class Sordariomycetes; order Amphisphaeriales; family Apiosporaceae; genus Arthrinium; species Arthrinium phaeospermum. Next base: position 3,782,995 of record QYRS01000002.1, on the reverse strand, counting down.
CCCCTGGGAGTCTGTTTTTTATGTCATGTCGCTTCAAACAGTCTCGCCGCTCGCAAGAGATCATAGACACCTATTGGCATCAACGCACCAGATTCATCGAGTGATAGATATCCCATTCAGCATGGACGAAATACACGATGGAACTCGGTCAGATATAGTTGATCGGTACAGGGTTCTTCCACGTATGGGTGAAGAACTGCCTGCGAACCAAACAGGGCTATCTAGTAATATTACCCCCTTTGAATTGAATCACATAACAACGTGCTAACAACTACCAGCTACTTCATCTTCTACCCCGACAGCACTCCCGACATCTGTTACAACACCGAGTTCGACGTCATCCGCCTCTACTACTTCCCCATCGCCAGCTCCCCAATCTTCAGCAAGCGATGGACCATCTCCCAGCGTCGTGGTCGGAAGCATCATCGGATGCATCGCCGTCCCAATCCTAGCCCTACTGGTCATTGTCTGGTGGCGCCGGCGTCGCCACCGGCGTTTTAGCCTGGCGTATGATGGAGGATTCGGCAACGCCCCGTACGACAATCTCCGTGCTGCCCCGAGCGGGCACGAGAATAGGTTTCCGTACAGCGATACTCACTCGCCCCCTTATTCAGACGCGATTCCCCTTCAACCCTTCAACGCAAGAGGAGGCGATAGTTTTATCAGTCCGCATTCGCGCCACAAGGCGATGCCTCCGGTCTCTCCGTTCAGTGTTGATTATAGTAGCGGGCATGACCAACCACCACCTGCTGCTGTTAGCCCTCTATCAAGATCTGGGACTACAATACGGACATGGTGAGAGCTCTGATTGCTCATGGACCGAGGCATATTCAAAACAGGAGTATAGTAGGGTCATATCGTGGAGTGGAGTGTTTTTCCGTTGGATAATGTATTGGTTATGTCCCTGTGGGTGGGTGATATGGGTGAGGAAGCCTTCAAAACATAGCTTATTGGTGCATCCCAGATCTTCCGGGGCAATGTCATGTGTACCCATTGTACCTTCATAATCAAATATGCTGCTGTAGTCGACACATGATCATGAACAACCCATTATGCAGTCACCAAAAATATAGCTAGTTATCTTTTCATCATGGGGATAGAAATTGAAAAAGTAAATTGCATATTTCTTTACGTTGTAGTTAGAATAAGCTAGAATGATTTACTTCTACGCTGCCTCTTTCTGAAGGCTCTGGAGAATGAAGAATTCTTCTTGTTGGAATATTGACATTACGAGCCAACTCTTTGTCTGATCTTTCTGGGGACTACGCTGGGACCTGGAAATAGGAGTTGCCCAGACTATTCCTACTATTATCAGTCTTCAGAGAGTTACTGTTATGATCACAAATTGGTTCTTGCTACCCAGGTTCATGATATAGAAGGAATCAAGGTCCAAGTGAAAAAAACATTGGGCAAAGCAATTACAAACTCCGAAACTATTTTGGAATGAATTGTATCTCTGAGGCCTAAAGACCGCTTTTACATACAGTGAACCATTACATCTTCGGGGTTGTTATCGTGGCAGTGCTATTATTTCTAACCAAGAGCTGATATGTGAGCTATAGGGCAACTCCTGGCCCTTCTTTGCTTACACACTCGATGTGAAATAAGGAGTTGCTTCGTACTGCATCATTCTTTCTTGTCACCATGAGGAAACAAGTCCTAACATCAAGCCCATGTCGGGCCCAGTCTAAGAGGCTGCCCCCTTTCCCCTTCCTACACCATGTTCAACATAATAGAGGAGGAACGCAAGCCAAATAACCCCCCGAGGTGTCATTCGATATAAAGGGGTAAGATGAGAGAGCTGTGCCGGTCTGCACAAGTATACACCCAACCCACCTCCGGGCTATACCAGTGTACACAGACATATATCGCCGACTCGTCTCCCCACCGGCCATATCGTCGTCCCTAGTAGACCATCGCCGACATGCTCCATGTGACCTACCCTTCATTCCTTTCACCCCACTGGCGCCTAAGCAGTGCATTTGGAAATAAAAGCACCTGGCTTCATGAATTTCCTCCCTCCACTCCATCCAACTGAATAACAGCCAGACCTGCCTTTTTGTTCTGTCAGCTCTTTTCTGAATCTCTTTGTGTCGCCTAAACACCACTCATCTCCCTTCTTCGACGAGCCAGAAGCGACCCAAACAACACCCATCTCCCTTCTTTGACGAACCAGAAGCCAACCAGCAGTTTTCTTCGACGAACTATAGGCAGCTTTTCAGCCAACAAGGATTCAACATGTCCAAATGGACGGATGACCAGCTTGCGCACGTGCTCGCGTGGGTTGACCACTGCAAAGACAACAGACTTGTCTACAAGGAAACTGTAGAGGCTCAACTTCGTCTCATGACAGGAGTCACTCGAAAGTGGAAAACAATCGAGACTAAGTTGTGTCACTACAAGAAGGAGCTCAGCAATGTGAAGGATAAGCCTCACATGAAGCCCTTGTTGGAACAGGGCACCGCGATCTTTCCACATCTGAGTGGGGACTCTTCCTTGGCCAATAAAGTCAGGGATATCAAGGCCAGTCTCGCAGCGAACCCGCCAGCAGCCCCCGTTGCTCACAATGCAGGCGGCGGACAACGCGAGGGCCACGGCGAGGCGGGCCACGGCGAGGCGGGCCACGGCGAGGGCCATGGCGAAGGCCACGGCGGGAACAATGAGGACGAGGACCACGGCGAGGACGAGGACCACGGCGAGCACGGCGGGGGCCACGAGGACGACGGCCAAGGCGAACACGGCGGCCAGGACGAGCATGAAGGTTTGCCCGATCGCCGCGTTCAGGAGGGACTTGAATCACTCTGGCTCAGTATTCAGAGAGCCTGCTCATTGCTCGGTACCCATGATCAGATGAATACCGACTGTGATAAGCTTCAGCAGCTGGCGAAGACAGTTTACGGCTCCTTATCACTTGCATGGGAGGTCAGCACTATGCGGTTATACCGAGAAGAGTTCCTGCACTCACTCATCACTGCTCACGTCTTTCATCGCGCCCTAGCGTCAGCATTTCCATCGGAAATTCTAAACATAGATGCGCCTTATGTGAAAATGATGCGCGCGGTCAACTTAGAACGAGGTTTGTTAAACACTGAGAGCCAGGAGGCTGATGGAACGCTAACACCCCATAGATGGCCTCGACACGACGATCATCAAAGAGCGAGAATTGTTGACCCGTGCGAGAGAAACCCCATGGTTCAAAGAAGCGGCTGAGGCTGAAGCCAGAAGCGCGGCTACTGAGATCGTTCAACTCCTCGGAAAGATCAATCACAAGCGCCCCAACGAAGACGCTAATGTTATGCCATCGACAGCGGTCATAGATCGCCTCCTACCAGCCTACCGGTCCGCACATCGCTTGAAAGTCGATATGATTCTGTCTGCGAAGCAATACACGGCCAAATTCTTCGTTGCTGGCCGGGAGCTCGATCGGAGGCAAATGGACGCTGTTGCGCTGGCTGATGATGAGGAGATGGGCAACCATGTCCAAATCTGTTTCTTTCCCCTGGTATGCTCAGCACCTATTCCCAATGAGAATCGTGCAGTGCAGGATGGTATGGCTAGCCCTCAAATCAAATACCAAAGTCTTAGCATAGCCAAGACTGTGGATGAGATAGAGGGAGATATGATCTACAAAGCGCTGGTGTGGGCTTAGCGATCAGAGGATGTTGGTGTGAGACACAACGAAACAAGTTATACTGGCATGCATGGTATAATCGATCGTTGTACGTCACGATTAGCCAGCCTACTTGCGCGTGTAGGTATATAGATAACCCAAGAGCTCTAGTGAGAGTGATGGGACGGCCCTTGGCAGATAACGGGTCGCTCTGTTGACGCCGGCCTTTCCCAGCCTAATCGCAATATGCGATGTGCTGGCCCTCACTTTCTGAGACTATTATTCAAGTATAGGTTCATCTAATGTACGACTATTCACCCAGTATATTGTTCAGATAGTATTCATAGGGTCCTCGCGTCGCAATGAAAGGTAGTCTCACACCGAAGTGAAGAGGTACACATTTGCCTAAAATATCGATGGAGTCCTGTGAAAATCATAATCGTTGTATCCGATTGTGACGATGACGCATGCCTGGTCTCCTTGGCTCCCTATCTGAAAGCAATGGGAATCAAAGAACATACTATATTGGGCAAAGCATCCCCACAGCCTGTAGCTGTTTGTATTATGCTATGATCATGAGAGCCAGACACACTCTGCACTAACATCTGTCTTGGTGTAATATTGCTAGGCCTACTCATAATGAATGTTGCTACTTCATTATAATCAAACAAGCTTCTATTTGTTTATACATTAGACTTGCTATATGAAGCAAGTTTGTTATGGCCTTTTTCATGTTTCTCCCTGAGTGAGTGAGTCATACCATCGAATTGATGTTGCCATGTCTAAGACGCTGCTCACCCCTTTTGACATTAGATGGAGTACTATATAGAAGGAGAATTACCTTAACACTCTCCGGAATGGCGTAGAGCATATCCAGTCCAGCACCAGTGCACACCAAGTCCAGCCCCTAGCTGTACCAGTGTACGCGCATAACTATCGCCGAGTCACCATCCGTACTCCCACCTCGCAGTCTATCCCATTGTCCAAGGACATCATCGCCGATAAACTCACAACTGAAATTACATAATTGTAACCCCACCGCTGTCTCCTGGAGTTAGGTATCTGAGGTTCAAAGTAACTGGTCTCCCTCCTTCCCTACTGACCTTTAAAACCATAAGCAATCTCAGCTTCACCTTGTCAATTTCCCCCCAGACGTTCTTTTTGCGCAGCCCAAACAAAACTGAACTGCATTCTTCGCTAAATTAGCAGTCATCCTGCCTTGTTTTAGTTCGAACAATAGTATTTCCACCATACTAAACAGCGATTCAAAATGTCAGCACAGGTTGAGGAATGGACCCCGGAGGAGACCGTGGAAATGCTTGCTTGGCTCGATTATTGTGTTGAGACAGGACAAGATTTCAAGACCACGGTGTCAGGGCACTTGAAGACCAAGTTTAAGAATCGGCGAAGTGCAGAAGCGATTGAAACCCGTCTGACTAACTTCAAGAAGCAACAAGGCCATTCACCGCAGAAACCTCACCTGGAGCTCTTGCGCAGACAAGGCACCATCGTTATGGAGGTCTTCAAGCCAGACTCTATGCACTATGACGCAGAGCTGGCTAGGAAAGTCAGGGACGCCAAAGTCAGGATTAGGCAGGATGCCAACTCGAGCGCCCTAGTAGCCCAGGGAACCAACAACCAAGCCGTTGCGCCAAACCCCCAGAGTCTCTCCAATGTGGCTCAGCAAGCTCTAGCGCACCCACAGGTCTGAATCTGTCAATCCACCTTCGTATCCAACGCTAACTGGAGACCAGCCTCTTCTGCCTAAGCCACACGCGTCAGACGGACAGACCTCAGGCGAAGCGAGTGGAAGTCAGACCAGATCGCAGCCGCAACGTGGACCGGACGATGCCTCTGGAACTGGGCCGGTGCCAACGGCGGCCGAGCAGATGGAGAACCGTCCAATAGAGCTGGACAACGCCCGCCTTAGACAAGATAATCTTAGACTCCAACAGGAAGTTGAGGCGTTGCAGAGCGGTTTGCTCAACGTTCTGGGGGGAGAGGATGATATGGCTGAGCAACGCATACTGGAGAACATCACTCTGCTCATTGCCGCAATCAAGCAAGCTTGCCAAGGTCTCAGTATCCATAGACCTGCCCAGACCACCTCCGGAAAGCTCCGTCCATGGATGGAGAGAGCCTTTGGCAAATCACTGTTCGCAGCATGGGAGATTGGTCAAGAGTATCCAGAGGAGTACCTGCGCTCGCTCATAACGGCCCATGTCTTTCACGACATCTTGACCAACGCGTTTCCGGCGCACCCCTGGGGCCTGAGCAATGAATGCATCAGACTGCAATTTGAAGCCAAGGCGCAACGAGGTTTGTATAGACTACTGCTGCCCGAAAACGTGACATGACAGCTAACGCGCTCACAGATGGCACGAGCAGAGAATGGCTCCGAGATGTTGTTGAGGATACAGCCAGAGATATCGCCCGCGAATGTATCGAAGTCCTGGGCTCCATCGCTTTCCAGGCCAAGAAAAATGCCAGACAGCCACTCCCCAGACTCATGCCGCCCGAGGTGGCAGCCGAGCGCCTCAGGCCAGCCTACGAAGCCGCATTCAAACTCAAGAAAGCCTTCCTTCTGGCACCTAAACATACGGAATATGTGGCCCAATTCGTCGGTTCTGGGCAGCAGGTCAACGAGGCATTCATGGACATCGAGGAGCAGGCACAAGAGGAGAGCGGCAACGCCGTCAAGATCTGCGTCTTCCCCATAATCCGCGTACTGTCTCCCAAGCTGGACAAACCGGACGGGGTCAATGAAAAGCCCTCGACCATCTACCAGAATCTCGGCCTAGCCAAGACCGACGAGAAGGCGACTGGAGAGCTGCTCCAGAAAGGCCTGGTGTTGGCCTAGGAACAGAAACTATCGAAAACTGTTCTTCAGAACTTCTTCGGTTGATTGATGGAAGTTTTCCCACTTGTCAAGGCTGGCACGAGAATAATCTCGAGACTTTGGTTGCAGGGTATTACATGTAGAAGTTCAATTGACGAATCGGAGAAACTAGACTGTAATAGGTGCCAATTCCGCATGGGATCTCATCGTGACTGCAATGTCTCTTGAAAGAAACAGAAATTTATCGGTGACCGTCGTCGCAAAGTCTCTACCTATCATGCGATAGTCCGTCATCACGTGTGGATTGGACAGACGCCGAGGGAACTAATCAGGGGGCGAGTTTTTAGAGTTAAAAGCAACGCCCAAAGGGGCAGGTCATTTCTAGGCGGGCGGCCACTAAGCAGGCAGGAACCGCGCTTGACTCCTGATCCGCGGCCCAGTTTTTATCAACTTCATACACACGTGGGGTCCGTCTCATCCAGTCAACTGCCAATGCCGCATCAGGCCCGGCTTCGATGCAACCTGGCGCTGAGTCCTGCTGCCCACCCTGATTGGCCGCGGGACCGAAACACGGTAAAATGAGGCTAATACGGAGGGTAGCGCTATCGTAGTAATCACACCCTCACACCCGCTTGCTGCTATGCAGATCCCCAAAACGGCCCCACCCGCGCTCGGCGCCTTGGGAGTCTGGAGTCCCAGTACTTAAGCTTACACTCACCCGCACACCATGGTCATCCTGGATGGAAATCATTCACAGGCAGTTCGTCCTCCAGTCCCTCTTTTGATCTACAGTCCATCGCTATCATGTTCTCCCGCTATCTTCTCGTGGAGGCCTCCCTGGCCGTCGGCGCCGTCATGGCTGCTGGCTCCAAGTCTTGCCCGGCCGATTCGCCACTGAGTTGCCAGAACTCTACCGCCGTCGCTGACACATGCTGCTTCAACGCCCCTGGAGGCCAGATCCTCATGACGCAGTTCTGGGACACGCACCCCGTGACGGGCCCCGAGGATTCGTGGACCATGCATGGACTCTGGTAAGTCATTTCGCCGAACACATGCGTCTTCAAATGAAAGAATAGTCGACTAACGAACCACCAAAGGCCGGACAACTGCGACGGCAGCTTTGAGAGCAACTGCGACAAGAACAGGGCCTACAAGAACATCACTCAGATCCTGCAGGGCTCGGCCCCGGACACTTTGAAGTACATGCAGGAGTTCTGGAAGGACTACAAGGGCGACGACGAGACCTTCTGGGAGCACGAGTTCGGCAAGCACGGCACCTGCATCAGCACGCTGGAGCCGACGTGCTACGCCGACTACCAGCCCACCCAGGAGGTCGGCGACTACTTCACGCGCGCCGTCGGTCTGTTCAAGGACCTGCCCAGCCACGAGTGGCTGTCCGCGGCGGGTATCGTGCCCTCCACCAGCGCCACCTACACGCTCGAGGCCATCCAGGCCGCCCTGAGCGCCAAGCACGGCAAGCCCGTCGTCGTCAACTGCAAGAACAAGGAGCTCAACGAGCTCTGGTACCAGTACAACGTCCAGGGCTCCCTCCAGGACGGCAAGTTCACCCCCGCCGACCCCGTCGGCTCCGGCTCCACCTGCCCCAAGACCGGCATCAAGTACCTGCCCAAGGGGAACGGTTCGGGAGGCGGCGGCGGCTCGCCCGCGCCCACCACCATGACCACCTCGACCGGCAGCGCGCCCACCAGCACCACCGCCACCGCCGGCCCGGCTCCCACGGGCGGCGCCTCCCCCTCGGGCAAGGGCCGCATCGAGGTGAGCAGCGGCGGCTTCCTGATCAGCAGCGGCGCCTGGTACCGCCAGAACGGCGCCACGCCTGCCACCTTTACCGCCACCCCCGGCAGCGACAGCGCGACCTTCACGCTCAGCTCCAGCAAGGGCAAGTGCGCCATCAAGGAGGACTCGGCCCTGAGCTGCGGCTCCGGCGTGTCCGAGGCCAGCGCCTTCGGCTACAGCGGCGGCCACTTGACGTTCGACGGCAAGGACACCTTCTACGCGGACAAGACCCCCGAGGGCAACGACCAGGGCGTCGTGTACGCGAGCCAGAAGGCTGTTTCGTTCCAGGCCAGCTGGGCTGCTGTTTGAGATGGGACATGATACATGACGTGACGGTTTAGACGAAGAGATGTAAATATGTAGATGAAAGCTGACTTGTTCAGGTTTGCTTATATTTACCGATTTGAAAATCTTACCTGAAAACGTGCAAATTATGCGAGAATACCAGAGGGGCTCATCATGGCCATAAACCCTCTACGGCCAGAGTTTCATCACGTGCGGAATCAAAAAGGCTTCAGGATATATCAGACATAGACGGCCGAGTAGACATAATCATTGCGGTGGACTCGACGTGACTGGATAATTAGAAGATAATTATACCTAAGAGACGTAATGATGTCGTAAAGAGATTATAGATATACCACACTTAACCTGGACTGACTTGAGGATTTCTTGCCCCTTTCAAGGATGGCCACTACCATCTATCTCACCATACCTTTCTGATCCTCCTTGTACTTCTCCATGTTCAACTTGAAGTCATTATGGAAGGTGTTGACATTCTCGAACGCCATCTTGAGATGGTGCTGGGTAAGCCTGCCGTCGCCAATGCCGTCCTCGCGCTCAGCCCGTGCCAGCCCCAGTGCCACGGTGACCGTATTCCGGATCTGGCGGCCGTCGAACTGCGTCTTCCTGATGTTGTCGTCGAACCATGTCTCCATGATCTCGTCGTAGTCGTCCACCGCGCCCTTGTCTCGCAATTTGTCGATGAAGCCGCCAAAGATGGCATGCATCTGCTCCTTGTTGAGCGAATCGTACTTGATGGCGACGTGGACGCGCGACGGGATGGCAATGTCAAAGGTCGCAATGTTGTTTGTGGTCAGAAACATGATGCCTTGGTAGTACTCGAGCACACGCAGAAAGACTAACCCAGAGTGTGAAGTGTCAGTAGGGGTGTTTCAGCCAGATTTTCCTGGAAGTTGTTTTCTAGGCCTGATTTGGCTCATCGCACGTACCTGAGACTAGAGCGTTCTTCTCTCCTGACTGGATCCGCCTGCCAGTGGATCGACCCTCGAGGAATACATCGGCTTCATCTCTGTGGATTGTGAGACACGCCACGAAGAGTGATAGAGATTGTCTTTGCCAAATAACTTACAGCAACAGAATGGCCTTCCATCTGGTTGCCAGGGAGAATATGCGGGAAAGATTTGCCTCGACATTTTTGGCCTTTGTACCCACGTCGGCCACGCTGACAGAGAACAGTGGCTTTCGAGTCGCCCGAGCCACTACCTCGGCAGTCGACGTCTTGCCAACGCCAGGAGGGCCTGTCGAAACATGTTTTGATCAGCCTTGACACCGCCAATATTATGAGACATGGTTTCCCAGACTTACCGTACAAAAGAATGATGAGTCCTTTGCCCTTCCCGGGGATGATGTCATCAACCTCGAGCTTGTCTTCGTTCTCGTCGCTAGTGTTTCTCGACAGAGAGGTGTGGGTCCTAACCAAGTCGGATAGAAGACGCCTTGTGCTTGTGTCTATGGGGGAGAGATCGTTGAGTAAGTATCGTGTCTGGAATGTCGCAGCGACGGAGCTACGCCATTGTACGGGTAATTACTTAGATAGGAAGAGCCATGAAACAACAAACTCACCCTTCTTGGGCTTTCTCCCTCGTTTGACAACGGAATCGACCGAATCGACCCCATCGTCTGCGAGCCGAAGTCGTTCGGACGGAAATCGGTCTGCCTCCTTTTTGGCCTCGAGGTGGGTCACCTGCAGCTGGGCCCAGCGCTTTTCTTCGAGGATGTAACCCAAGACTCGCGGAGGACATAGCAGATACTGCTCATCTTTCCAAATCTTCTCTTGGGACGACTTGGGCTCATCAAGCCAGGCCATGGTGCGCTCGATTAGCGCGTCGTTAGTTAGGCAGTCTGAGCAAGTGCAAGGCGGATCGAGGTTTGGACATTCTAGAGCTCCGTTGCGGCCTTCGGCCAAGCCGTAATTGAAGTACGAGTCGTAATCCACCATGACCATGCTATTGACCTGGCTTAGGAATTAGTACCTACATACAAAGTCCAGATTGATGTTCTTACATTGCTGGACTTGGCAGTCGGAATAGTCTGTCTTGTGTTCTGCCGAGATCCGAGCATCATCCGCCGTATCATAACCTCGTATGGGTTGTTGGACCCAGTTTCGGCATCGTAACTGCTCTGTGTGTATGTCAGTCTCAGTTGCTAGTAGTCAGTAGCTCATCAAGATGCAAAGTGTGCTCGCTGTTTGGAGAATACCGACCTCTTCACCGTCAATCTTCATTCCTGAAAAGCCCTTTTTCTCCGGGATAGCTTTGCCGGTGTACTTGAATAGGCGCTCGTCATCTTTGTATTCACATATTTCGCGGAATATCCTACCACGCTCGATAAGTTGCTCCTTAATTGCTTTGGCTTTGCTGTCCTCCAGTGCGTCCAGAGGGGCAAAAGGAAGTGAGGAAAGGGGACGACGACCTTCAAATTCCTCGAACAGAAGTGTGACATCGGTGCGAACGAACCGGCCATCTTTCCAGTCATAGGACCAGGCCCAAAGCGTCCAAGGATCATAGTCTCTCCCCTTTTCCTGGGATGGCCACAGCCTCGGACTGTCTCGGACCAAGAACACCTGGTCTTGGTTCTGGAACGGCTTTCCATACACCAGTGTCCCTGGTGGAAAGACAGTCCAGAGGTTGACAAAATGGATTGCCCTGGGTGTTCGCTTGCCATCCAGTATCACCTCTTTGTAGCTCGGCCGTTCTTTGAAGTATTTGTCGAGTTTCATGTCGCCAGATGAACCGCCCGATATGATCTTCAATAACTTTGAAAGATCCTGGCGTGCTTGGTTGTCCGCATCGATGGCTGTTGGTTCCTGCTCTGCGACCTCCTGAAGCTCGTCGAAATAGTATACCAATTCTTCGTAAGGAGAATACAATGTCCTTGGGGTGTCACCTCGAAAAGTGTGGTATAGAGCATGTCCCAAGTGTGTCTTCAGCAGGTTCCACAGTCCCAGACTGATGATCTCGATCTCTGACTCGTTATCGTCCACCTTGCGATTGCTGTCGTAGACATTCTTCTGTAGTATGAAGGCAAATTGGTCTTTGTTCTCTTTTGGTGCCTTCCTCTTGCTGTCTTCTTCGATTGGCAATCCAGTCTCTTGATCTATCCTACTGACGATGACTTTGACCCGGGGGTCGTCGCTTTCGTTCTCTGGTTCATCCTTCGTACAGGTTATGACGATAAGCCGATGATCCGGTGGCTACAATGAATTTGGATTGAGGTACTTGCCTTCTCGCCATTGACACTTGACTTGCCAGCTTCGCTTCTGGGGGCTCTGTCCGTGAATGGTGACAATGCTCCTTCGGTCAAGGGTAAGCCGCTGTTCTTGAGCTCCAGATCGTGGAGCCTTTTCTCGGCTTCCTCAAGCCTTGCGAGCAGTTCCTACCAGTGTCAGCGTGCTTTGTTGCGCTCCAATACGTTGGGTAAACTCATACAGCGACCAAGGGCGATTTATCCGTGACGGCTTGATCATTTTCTTCCATGATGGCCCTTTCTTCAGTCGCGTGCTCGCCTTATCAGCCGTTTGGTGGTGCACAGAGTCAATGAGTTATCTATCTTCGGTTCAATGAGGCTTCTGTCACTGGACTCAAGGCTAAGACAACTAAGTCAAAGGATCTTAGTAGTAAAGACACAGACAGTGTGTGGGGTGGGTTAGGACAAGTTCAAGTTGATCGCGATTGAAACCCCCGAGTATGCTGAACTTGCGGGAAGGCCGTTTCATCAGAGAAGAGGGGTAATGATCCGATCCTCTGGTCAGGATGTACCAGGCTCTGAGTGTGACCAGGAAGAACGGATTTGCCGGGGCCATCATCCGTGTCTGGCAGAGCCTCATGCGGGGATGTTGGTCCTTTTCCTTGGGCGTTTGCATTGCATCGACCGGTGAGATGCTTGTGGGCACTTTCAGCCTGATATATACAGACGCATAACGAGTTTCTCTTGGAATATGCATGGCAGTACTTTGCGCGGGTGCCACCAAATATCATTTGCAGCTCAGCTCCTCATCTGGCGCTATAAAAATACGCGAGCCCCAGACTCGGAGAGACTTGCAGGAGCGCTTCGGTGTCATCCACGCCACAGACCTACACCCGTGCAAGCAACATTTGCTCCCAATATACATATCGCATGACATGGAGATCAGAATGCTTCGAGAGACGGTGATCTGGGGCGGTCTGGGAAAAGGCTGCTGCATGTTTCCCACCTCAAAATACGAGCTTTGGTCTTGGCTGACAGCAAACCGCATGCCGAGTTGCGCCTCCAGCAAATCATACTGGCAGGCCTATACGCCACTTGCATGATACCCCAATCCTTCTTATTGAGAATCGGGGCTGGGCGCCAAGAGCCTGGAGCGAGAAAAGATGCCTCGGGATGCGTACCTAAAACAGCTCAATCGACAAGAGAAGCCACGGCTGTGCTTACTTGCGTCCAACAAACGCATTTCTAACATCCCGTTGAAATGTCACTTTTGAGCTGACAGTCTCCAACACGCTATACCCATGGATACGGGAAGCTCGCCCAAAATGAAGAGTAGTCTAGATGAGAGCAGCAGGTACATTCGAATTGACCTGCCCTTATTACATATGTGGCTTTGACAGTCGTTAACAAGGTTGATAGAGAACGCTTACAGCAATGTGAAAGTCAGCAAGAGCACCTGAGGCGCTTGGCTCAGAACAAGCGAAGGTTCACCGATACGGAGCGCGATGCCCTCAATGTCGAGACCCAGAAGGCATTTCACAACTTCTGGGAAGAGACGCTCACCAGGAAAGCTGGCTTTGATCAAACTCACCAGAAAGGGATTGGCCGTGTAACGAGGAGCGCCACCAACCTCGCCGCATCGGCTCACAGCATCGTGAGAAGCTTCAATCCACTTATAGAGATGGTCAGGGACTTCGGCGCTCCATGTGGGAGCTTGGCATTGGGCACATTATGCTTCGTACTCGTGGTAAGTTCGCGGGGTCTGCATTGATCCTGGGGACCAGACCTAAACAGAACTGCGCAGATTGCCAAGAACCGGACAAGCAGTGAGAATCAGATCACTGCTACCTTACTCGACATCCAAGACCGCTTGCCGGGATTTCAGATGTACCAGCACATCCACACCGGAAACACAGAAATGGAAGGTCACCTGCAGTCCAAGATCATTGATGCCTACCAGAGCTTTATCGACTTCTGCATCGAGGCTTCTAGATATTACTCCCAAAGAGGAACCAGTTAGTCTCCCAGCGATCTATGACATATGAACATGAACCATGAGTATCAACAATGTTTCATAGTGCGCTGGCTGAAGGCTATCGGGGGGTCGAGCGAGCTAGACTGCGCAGCCGCAGTTGTGAGAAAGGCGGTTGTGAGTGTTAAACAACTTTGCGATGAGCTTCTTCACCAAAACATACATGAACTCAAGACTCATAATCGTGGTAAGTCCCTACCGATACTGACGGTATTTTCAGAGCCATCCTTGATGCTAAAGAGGTTGGAAACAGAACTCATAATAAACGGAGCGGAGCTCACACGAAATGGAGAGGAGCTCAAAAGAAAGATCAATGGTTGGTTACTTCGTTGATCACGACACAAGAACAACAACATACGGGGAGCTAACTCTTGCAACACAGAACTCCAAGAAGGAAAATACACAGAGACACTGGGCAGGTTGCGAACTGCTCTGCAACTGGGTCGTTACTCACCGAATGATCAAGAACAAAGGTTAACTGTACGAAAAGCCAGCGTTGCAGGCGAATACGACGATACTTCAGCTTTCGAATATGTCAAAGCCGATCCGACGTTCAGGCAGTGGCTCGACTCTTCTGGCTCACAGGTATTCGTCCTGTCTGGAATCAACGATGACGACCGGGCCACACACTGCTGGATGTCTCCAGTGGCCCTGAAGCTCATCGCGGACAAGAGTTCCTTGGAGGAAACACAGAGGGCCACAGAAACATGCATCTCTCACATTCTGAGCCTTCGCGATGAGGACAATACCTTTGCCACTGTTATCCGGTCGTTGATCTATCGGATCCTCCTCAAGAACAAGCACAGGCTAGGCCGGGAGGAAGTTGAGGCACTGGACGGGGAGGTAGAAGCATACTCGAAGCTAGCTGCGGACCCCGATGCCGAGATGTATGAGCTGGAGAAGGTGCTCACCAAAGTCCTCGTCCAGAGCCTCGCCTTGTTCGATCCCGAGACGACAGTTTGGATGATCCTAGACCGTGCAGACCAGTGCCACCCACCGCGAGCTAGGATCACCCCAGGTCGAAAAAACCAACAACGCAAGGCCCTGCTGAAGGCTTTGGTGTACGCAGCCGAGAACGCTGGGCTCGTGCTGAAGGTTTTGGTGGTTGTCAACACCGTCGAATGGAACGTGGAAGACCATGCTGACGAATTGGGGCAGAGGAAGAGCGACAGCCTTGTGATAGCGACATTCGACGAAAAGGACTATCTTCGGTATATATGAAAATACTTGATCTTTAATTATAAATAACTTAGATATAGCCTTATAAAGAATGGAAATAGGGGAGGCAGCCTCGTTAATTTATAATTTCGCCAGGCGTAATATTTACTTAAATTAATTTATATTAGGGATATTATAAACTTATTAAAGCCGTTTAAAACTCTCCTCTATATATAATCGCCCCTTTCTAGTTATTAAATTAGCTTATATTCGCCTTTAAACGTTTTAAATACTTTTATAATACGTGAAACCATGTTAAAATAAGTCCTTTTAAGTAAAAGGCTAAACTATATTAATTTAAAAGTTTATATTTATATATAAAGTATTAATATTAATATTATCGATTAATAAGGTTTAAAACTATTTAGTTAGCTTTATATAACGCCCTTTTTCCCTCCCTCCTTTTCTCCCTCCCCCCTTTAGGTTTATTAATCCGATATTTATTTATTATCCTCTTCGTTGAACTTTTTAATTAACGTTCTAAATTAAGGGTTTTTTTTTAAATAGATATTACGATTAAAGAATAGTATTTAAATAATATTTTCCTCTTTTATTTTTCGTTTATAGAAATTTTTAAATAATTTAATTTATTTAATAAAAAAAGTTTCGTTATCGTTAAAATTTTATTTTTTTAAAAAAAATTTATAATCGATAATATATACTTTATAAAAAGCCGGCTTAAATAAAGGATTTTTTTAAACTTTATATTTAATAGTTTTTAAAGGTTTTTGGAATTATTTATAGTTTTTTAAAAGTTTTAAAGTATTAAAGTGGGTAATTTTGTATTAATTATTCGTTATTAATTTCTTTTTTTTATAATATATTAAGCGTTAATTAGTTTTAGAAATTTTCGTTATTATAATAAATAAGCGTAACGAAGTAAATACGCTATATTTTTTAATAAATTATAATAGATAATATATAATTATATTAAATAAAAAACTTTTAAATAATTAATAAAGGAAGCGAAAACAACCTTTTATATATAATCCGTTAAATTACCACGGGCAGCGATTAAAAATAGGATCGGAATTAAAGAGGGAATTTTATAATTATCGACTATTATTAAACTTTTATTAATCTATAAGAGTTATAATTATTAAAATGTTTTTAAAAGTTTCGAAAGTATTAGATATAATACTTTATTTTTAAATTTATTATTTTTAAAGTAATTTATTCTTTATAAGTCTTTTATTTCTATTAGAAAACCTTAATATAAATCGAAAAAAAAAAGAAAAAAAAGAGATGCTAAGATAAATATTATATGTTGTATGTACTTAACACTATTCTTTCTAGGTTTGTAAACAATATTAATATCATGTATATTCCAGCTTTGAACACCCCATGAAGTAAAAGGGTATTTATCAAAGAGTCGCGTCATTAGCTCGATCCAAAGGCCCCATGAGTATGGAGTAAACATCCGCCTCGAAGTACTTCTGATCAACAATATCACTAATACCCAGAGTTAGCAAAATCGCCGTAGACAGCCAGCCGGGGTGATTAACTTACTATTCCAGTCCGTAAACCTGTTGAATATCATCATCGAGATATGCAAGCCGACGCGTACCGACATCGCCGGGGTTGGAGTTGAACCGCACGAACTGCAACGATACTTGAAACCGGTCCATCTCGGAACTTGCGAGTTTCTTAACCAGATCTCGGATGAGGATGGCTACGCCGCAAGCGGGGTCTTCGTCGTTCGGCGCCCAGTTGCCATTGCTCAGTACGAAGAGGCTCGTGGGGCGAGCTTTTGCCTTGTCGCGACCGATGATTTGCTTTATCTCTCGGAATCTCTCCGACAGACATTTTTCCATTGGACAGGGCTCCGGCGTGAGTTCCCGCTTCTCGATCTTCTCGATGTACTTCTCGGTCGACTTCCATGACTTTTCTTTGAACGACTTGTTCGGGTCGGATGTGAAGTATACATCAACGCCGTCATCGTCGAGGGGTTTTACCAGAGAGTATAGGGCTTTGAACAGGCCCACGACGTGTTCCCAATGCACTCGCATGTCGTCGGAGTCATCAATAATGAAGACCTGTGAGTTTGATGAGTATGTGGTTGGTGCCAGTTCCCAGGTATTTACTTACTAGTTCACGTCTGCCTAGTGTGGCTTTGGCACTGTCCAGCCGACGACGCCACGAAGTACCCGTAGAGTTGGCTTTGGATGAACCAAACATTGACGAGAAAACGTTTCTCTTTCCCGCCTTCCATTTGAGAACGGCTGTGTAGTCGATTACATCCTGCAATTCCGTGGATTGTCGGCCCAGGGCTGCCGCCCGAGAACTGTTGGTCCTATGCGTTAAATGTATCAACCCGTCCTCGGTGATTTGTTGTGGTACATTCTGATCTGTCGAGAGAGACGCTTGGCCTGGTTGGGGCATACTTGGAAACCCTGGTTCTTGAAGTTGCCCTAACCCGCCATTGTCTAGTTTCTGACTAAACTGCGTTTGGGTCATCTTTGTGGGGGTGGTCTGGAGTCGGAGTGGCTTTATCTGTGGGTAGTTGTGATCCAAAGCATGGGGCTGGTTGGTAGTAGGGGTAAGGTCAGGTACAGCGTGCGAGTATGGCCCATGTGTAATCGTTGAACTACAATAGGATAGATCGCCCTGGTGGTGAGAATGGCCTGAAGCAGGTGTCAATGGGCTGCTACTCTCTGGACCTGGAGAGTTTCTTGGCGAGCTGAAGTCGAATGGTTCGCCAGTTTCTCCCGAAGATTCCCTGCTGTGGAGAGTACCGGGGCGCTGATATGTGGAAGTCCGTGGATCCGATCTTGATAGCTTGATCATGGGGACGACTTCAAGGTACGGGTATTCCTCCTCGAGGTTCTTTGCCTTTCTGTACAATTGTTGCGCGGTCGGACGGCCATTTGGCTCTTTGATAAGCATGTCCTTGACGACCATCTGTCCGACCTGAAAAGATTGGGAGTCGCCGATGCGGAAGGAGTTGAGTAAGTTTGTGTAATGGTAAGCCTTGATCAGGGGAAGTGGCCCATCCCCATCGTGGAAACAAGCAGAATACCCGGCATCCTTCAAGTCCATCGGGATCTCCGCCTCCCTCTGTAGACGGTACCGTTCACGCTCAGGTTCGCCGCCAACCACCCATGATACCATCTCGCTGAACACGCATCCCATCCCCCATATGTCAAAAGACTGTCCGACATGTATGGGAAGGCTATCTGTCCAATCGAAGCGACGGGTTGTTTCAGGTGCATCTATCAAAAGTCAGTATCATTCTAAAAAAGAGACGTGTACCACCGACTGTACATCCGGGATCCCCCGGGATCCCTGTCAATTGGGCTCGGCTGGCCGTTAACGATGGGCCGCGTACGGCTGAGACCAAAGTCGGCGATTTTGAATTGCACATCATAATTGTTGGATGTGCCAGGCTTCTTGAATACGAGGATGTTGCCGGGCTTGATGTCAAGATGCATCCTGTCGTGAGATTAGCTGGGTTGTTCTTTGGCTGGCATCCTTCCGTTATTCTTACCCAAACATCCTCAGGATTTCGCGGCCTTGTGTGTGCGGTATGTTGCTGTGGATGACGGCCAAGCCCGCGAACACCTCAAAGAAGTTTGTCCATAGCATGCTGATGTCGTCTTGTCTTGTTGGCTCATGGACTCCTTTCCAGTACTCGATGAGGCTCCCATATTCGGCATACTCGAGGACTATGATGTAGCTGCCCCCTTGTTCAAACCACTCGTAGCAGTGGACAATCGATGGACTGAAATGGGCCGATAGCTTCATGTAGGCCTCAGTCTCGTTCTTGAAGGACGGATATCCCTCTGCTGTATACCTCTTGAAGACACATTTGGTCTTCTATTTTCAATCAGTACAAGATCGCCCTAGTAACGTAAGGGGAGATGCTCACATTCCCTCCCAGCTGTATGCATCTGGGATCAACAGTCACTTTGGAAGACGTTACTATCTCGCCTTGGCCGCCAGCCATGGGTTCCGGTCTCGCGATCGGCCAAATCTGTTTGGGATCTAAGAAGTTTCCAAGGAACCTCTTTTGTAGACTGAACTCAACGGGGCAAAATTGCCACTGAGCATTGTAGAAGGAATCCCACCATTGTGGTGGAAAAGGGGGAGTTGTTGGCGTAGTAGGCTGGTTCAACAATGGGAGTCTTGTGTCGTTTATCGCATATTGTGTGAAGTACTTGATGTACTCAACGCTATTGATCATCACCAGCGTCGAAAGGACCCTGAGGTAGTGCTTTTGGATCTGCCCTGTATCCACAAAGTGCTGTTGCGCGGATTGGAAGCAGAAGTCTATGACCTCAATCTCCCAATAGTCTTGGAGGGCCACGTAGGGGATATAGGACCGTTCTTTTTCGTTGCCATCGCGACCTGTGGCACTGTTGTTTGCGACGTGGGTCAAGAAGGGGTTGTCGGGTTCGATTCCGAGCGAGGCCATGATTGGTACCACGGTCGGCCTTTGTCAAACAAGGCACAGGCTTGTGGCAAACAGGCGGATGCGCCGGCAGTGATTGGCGCAGTTATAATGACAGGCGAGGGATGTATGTGGTCAAAGTATAATGCAAAAGTGGATAGACACTGTGATAAGGGGAGCACGTCCAGGGTCAGGGGTGTCGTTGACGTCGAATAGATTGTTTGTAATTGAGGAGAGTTCAAATTGACGGACAACAGATGCGACGAAAAGCACCTTAGATGGAGGGGTTGGGTTGTAGCTATGTAAAGTAATTGGAAAGAACCGTCAATCAGGCAGGCAGGCTATGGGCGGCTGGTTTTGCACGTACTGCCGTTCTCAGCTGGCTTTCCTATTCTCCCGCAAGACTGGTGACTGACTGGTCTTCTCCAATGCTGGATGACGGTTCGCATGCCACTCCAGCTGCAAGAAGAGCTAGATGCAACACTATTGGGTCGCCCTGATGATTGGCCGGGAGCTCGAACTGGGTGGCCGTGCTGTTGGATTAGTCCATCGTGCAAGGCAATAAGGCGGCCAGGTGGATGAATATTGAACGAGAGGCTCCTGCTGCCTGATCCAAGACACTTGCCATTAATTACTACTTATAGGGTGATGTCATTCTAGTCGAACTATGCCCGCTACAGATTCTGCCTTGAAGGTCAAGTTGATGCACGTTACTTGCACTGCCGCCTTGTTCTTCCGGGTAACCAAAGCCGCTTCCAAGGGGTGAATGAGCGCCTGCGGTGAGCAGCCCCACGATCCAAGACCCCTGTAATGACCAATCAGACAGCACAATAGATCAGCCACCTGTTGCTGAGTAGGTCTGGAGACGATTTGAAATGGGCTGAGCTACCTCAGCAAACGAGGCAAATCAACAAGGCGAAACGATGGGCAGGCATTTGCTTTGCTGCGCCGTGCACAGAATCCATAATTCACTAGAGGCTAGAAGGGGAAAGTTGTGTGTGCGTGAGTGAGACATTGGCTCTGGGATGGACCCCAACGCTTACAGCCCGGCAATTCCGGGCGATGATTCTCTACATGGCAAAATTCGATTCAGTAGCGGTCGTGCTGTATACGTCAAAGTACCCCTGTCTATTGCCAACTCGGAGACTACAATGCATATGAGGTCTATCCATGTGTTTGGTTCATGATGTTCTTCCCTTTTCAATATCTTCCAGTTCTCGTCGAGATGAGCCCCTTGCCCACAAGTACGCGCCTAACCAGACGAAAGTGACAATGGCCATCATCGGTACGCTCACTTTCATGAACAGTCCAAAGACTTGCAGATTGAATTGCCAGGGGGGGCCACCATCATCCCCGCTGTCCCAATTGAAGTTCCCGCCGTTGAAGAAGGTCTGTAAGTCTGTTAGAGCGTGTCGCGCGTGGCCCATATGAGGCATTACCAGTCTTACTGCAACAAATGTTCCCGGCAGAAAGATCAGGGTCACCAGTGTGATGATGTGCATAGAAGCTGTCTCGTGCGCAGTTCTTTGGGCTATCTTCTCCATTGTCATGTTGGACCAGTACTGATTGAGAGCAAAGTGTTTGTTGATCTCGGTATTGCGAAACTCCAAGATGTTGTTGAACTGAGTGGCCCGATCAGATATGAACATCCCAATCGGGAGTGGGTTTCGATACTTACGAGACTTTTTATGCCTTCCAAAATCTGTATCTGTACCTCGAGCCGCTGTTGCTGCAGCTTGAGGTTCTGTCGAATGGAAGCACATTTGCATACAAACTGGCCGACATGATATTTCACTGCCTTGCGGCATGTGACTGGTATCTGCTCCGATTTCGCCAGATCCTTGTAAGAGCTAGTCACTTTGTCAAGTATACCGATGTTGAGGCCGATGACCAAGTGTGCCTCTTGAAGCCGCTCGCCAATCCTTTGGAGGGTCTGATACTCCCCAAACGTAAACAGGCTCAGAGACTTGAATGGGTCCGACTGGCTTGAGCCAGACTGTTTGGCAGTGATACTTCCTCCTGTCCCCTGCACTGACTGAAGTGGGATAGCTGAGCCGGCCTGGGCATTTGGTGCAGTTCTCAGAGATACAAAGGCTCTTGCGCAGCCCTTGATTGCCGATTGGAGTCGTGAGGCTGTTGTTGCTGGCTTGTTTTCTTTAGAGAGATTGTCACGTCCAGAAACCATCCGAATGATTTTCTCTGGTTTGAAATTTGCCGAGTCCTTGAATTGGGGCAGATCAAGAGGATCAAGTTTGGACACCTCCGTCTTGATTTGGATCTTGCGCAAGTGATGTCCCAAGACGCCAATATACTGCCTCCAGTTTTCGCTGCACCACTCGAAGGAGATCAGGTGCGTGAATAAAGTGGCTGCAAATGCTCCTTCGAAAGTCTGCATGGCGTGTTGTTGCATGGGTGGAAAACTCTCAGTAGATGATTGAATCCTGTCGCGAATGACTTCATTGGCCTTCGTGCTAACCCACAGTGAGTTGCCGGACCGTGTATCAAACGAATGGTATGTTGCTGCTTGCCGGATTTGCCATAAGGCATAGTCCGGCACGTCGTCCTTCTCTATTCCTTCTACAGACCACAGATTATAGCATTGTCGGAACTCATACCCCGAGCGTCCCTGCTCGGGCAGGCTCAGAACAATTGAGTCGTGTGGCGATGGGAGTGTCTCTTGCTCAAACGCACTATAGTAGAAGTCTCGTGGCTCTTCCTGTTCGCCAAAGGAGAATAGAAGGTCCAGATAACGGGGCATGGCCTGGTGGTAGGAGAGCAGGTATTTGAGCATGGGCCCGGAGCAGTCCAACGGTGCCCTTGAGTTATCGGCCGACAGAAAGCTGATTGATGATAACATGAAGTCAATACCTTGGACAAGCTTTATCTTGTGAAAGAATCATGTTGACTTACACATGCCTGCAGACAAGATTTGTTTGGCGCCGAGAAACATGGTCTTTCAATCCAACTAGATCCGTAACTGATGCCTTCTCAAAAGCTGCAATACTCATCAGAATGATATCTCATCAGGAATTTAGAGGCGGACTAACAATGTGCTCCCCGATTCAAGTCCCAGAAGATGACATCGGCAGAATCCTCGTCAAACAATCGTTCTTCTTCATCGTCCAGCTGTCTAGTGTAGGCCTCTAGGATGTGATCGAAGTTGCGGTTAACGACAAGGCATTGGGGATACCGGAGGTAATCTTGGCAGGACCCTTCAAAACGCTGTTCGGGATTGGTCGTCATGGCTATTGTGAGGATGCAGCAGAAGTAAGACCCCTGTTCAATCGAGGTACAGCGTAGTCTAGCGATCGGGAAAGCCGGCCTAAGACCTTATAACCGTGACCCTTCCCGAGGCTCTTGAAGATCCTTCTATCCAGAACCGTGGATTCGAGGCTTTCAGTTATTCGCATTCGGTTGCGACACTTGAAAAATGGCTTAGATGGCATTGTTTCATCGCTAAGGCTCAGCTTGGCCGCCAGATACGTACGGCTGATCCTTCGGGCGCGTACCGCCCCCAAAAAGTAACAGCTCTTGTCCAATAGTGCGTTATTACAGAACACGATCCTCGGCCATATTCTCCAACTCTTGGGGCGCAGCGCTAATAGGGAGCTGAAGCAGATTCCTTTTGACCTTGTTTGCTGAGTCTTGTCTTGAAATGGCGTAATTGGATTGGAATGTTAAGTATGCCTGATGCGCACTTGTATCCGACACCTAAAGAATCTATTCCGCCTTATAGCCTTGCGTTGAATCATGCCTGGCGCATGTCATCCCCTTTATAGCCAACTCAACGTCCCTGCAAGTGCCTGGACCTGACCCATCTAGTTCTTTGGCTTCCTGCGAAGTTTGGTGAGTTCCTTTCTGTCAGCCTGTCGCGGCCACAGGTCAGCGTGCCGGTGTGATATACGCTTATCAGTGTACCCCCACAAACCTTGGTAAACGCCCTAGGAATATTGAAGACGAAGTGGTCATCGACTGACTGCATTTATGCCTTGGGGTTAGCTGAGTGCCTCGATGGGGCTGAGCAGAGGAAGGGTGTGGTCTTACATCGATAGAGATTTGCCCTTCGAACTTGTCGTTCAGCCACTTCTGCAGCTTCTCCTTTCTCAGATTGTAGTTCGAGATAGTCTCTTGCACGTACTCGACTTCTTGGGTTTGATTCATGGCGAAATATGTAGCAGTGACTACGTCAGTTGATATCTACATGTTTTGTTCTCAGCAAAGCCCCAATATGTGGAAGCACTTGGGAGTTGGGAGGGCGAGGGCGCATTTAAGTGCTGCGGAAGTAACACCACTTCAAGTCCATGATACGAGCGACCGGCGCCAATGCAGCTGCTCCTTCTCACAGCTTCCCGGTCTCATGGCTTGTCCAGCGAGCTGCCAACGCAGCACTCTGAAAGTTGATGAAGAGGGGTAGCAGAGCCTCATGCTCATATCTGGCCCGAAGCTGATTGGCGTGCTCTCTAGAGGAGGAAGGGTGATATGTCGAATCACCGGCCATGGATATCCGCTTGCATCCCGAAGGAATGGGCAATCGTGCCTGCCCTACGCATCGCCGTCCTGTGTGTAACATATGCGTGAGTCAGAGGCAAGGGGCGGCTTCCCGTGTGGTAGACGAAAGGTGCATAATGGGCGTTTCCCATCGGCAGCATGTGCCACGGGCATTTGTCATGTTGGGCTCGGTTTATTTGAGGTGCTTCTAGGAGACGTTACGAGGTAGAGATATGGGGTTTGTCGGCGGCTCGTATCGTGCGACAACTCAATTGAGTGCGTGCCCCCAACAGCTTGACGCGGGCAAGCAATGGGGTTCGGTATGCGCCGAACAAAATGTAGGATTCGCGCCAGTTCGGATGTCGGCATCACTCCATAATAACCAACGTCCACTAGGTATGCGCCAGCCTGTCTGTCCCCAGTTCATGGGAGTTCAACTTAAGGGCCTCGCGCTCCTGGACAATTGACCAAATATTGCAGCATACATTTCAACATGAAACTTCCACGTGACAAAAATAAGTCGGGAAATAGCATCTTCATTCTTTGTTTGCAATACCCGAAATCCAAGTCTGCAAACCCCCTTGTTTTTGCAAGATTGGAATGACGCCATGCGTCTTGAAGAACGGCAGTTGGCACCCTAGTTGCTAGGTCGGCTTGATTTTTAGCGTCCCGTCTGCCGTCGTCCCGTCCCAGAACCGTCCCCCACAGGCTCCTACTGCAACGGGCACGCGAGCTCTGTTAGCTGCCGGCAGCGTCTCCATCGGCACCACAATAAGGGGGACTTGGGGACTTTATCGCGATAGATTTGCGCCCAGCTTGATGTCATTTGCAGTAAATGAAACACATACCGCGATCTCGGGGCGCCCGAACAATGTGGGTGCCAGCGGAATCAACGATGCAAAGTTGAACGTCCGATGGTTGATATTTGCTGACTGCGGAATTACCATTGAACCATTGACTTGAACACAGTTGGGCATACCCTGGGTGGCCGCCCCACTAACGCGTACTTAGACTTAAGCGAGCCCAAGAGCATTGATGGAAATGGCTGGCACTATTTATCAGCCCGTTCGAAGGCTGCCCGATTCGGCAAACCATCGATCCTTGCCTTTCATGTCAGCCGCCTAACCGCTATGTTCTCTATATACCGTCTGGCATACATCTGGATAGTATTATGCCTATTCATCTTCGCCGCCGCCGCATCATCCCCCAAAGAAGAGCGGCCTCCCACCAAAACCAGTTGGCGAACATGGGCGCCATACCGACCAAACCTATACTTCGGGGTTCGCCTCCCCGTGCCCGACTCCCTACTTATGGGATTGATGTGGGCACGCGGAGATAATGATGATAGCATTGTGCGATGTAAGTCTCGTCTCGTTTAATGGGAGGAAAGACCAACGTGCTGACAATCAAGTCAAGCGCTCCGCGACACATGCGAGCAAGACGAGGGAATGGCGGGTTATGGCTGGACCAAGTACGATGTTCGGACAGGGGGCACACAGCTCGTCCATGACCAGGAGCTTCACCTTGATCTCCAAACAGACTTTGTCAAGTCGGCAGATGGGGAATCCTGGGCTGTTCGTGTAAGCGGCACTCCCAGGAACGATGCCCCTGGCACTGTCAAAACTATGGTCGCATTCCACATCGCGCAAGACCGCCTCAACGTCGAAGAGGGTAAAAAGCTGAAGTGCCAAGAATCCCCAGAGGCATTGAGTGACGACCAGTCGGCGTACATTACGTGTGAGGGGGAGTTTCCCGAACTTGGTCACTATGAGTTCTGGGCCTCTGGTAGGGCTACCAACAAGCTCGTCGGGGAGCCCGCGGTGCGTCAAGCTTCTATGCCTGAGGATCAGATATGGCAAGCAAAATGTGAGTCTTCGTTCTAATACTCGAAGAGAGCTCTGCTTATATGCAATAAATGGCAGCTGCATTCACGGACCAGATTAAAACCACCCACGACGTCATCTCCAACGATCGCCCTGGGAACATGCAGTTCTTACAACTGACCTTCGAAGGCCCTTTTCAGGTAAGGCAGTTTGACTCTTATCTGACATGATATAAGCTTATATCCTATAGGTTGACTTCATTTATAAGCCGAGGGGCTTACGTCCAGTCTGTAAGTTATATTTCAGATAGTGGTAAGCATGGTGTCACTGACATATTCCTTCACAGCTCCGGACATCAACACAGTACTCAGCACATCAATATCCCAGTTCGATGATAGGCTACGAAACGTGTTTCCCGTAAGCACGGTTTTTGAGGGTGAAGCTTATGTGAAGTTCGCGGCAAGCTTGCTCTCGAATCTACTTGGAGGCCTGGGCTACTTCCACGGCGACAGCAAGGTCGACAACACTAGTTCTCCGGAGTATGCAGAGGTGGATATGGACTTCTGGAAGAAGGCAGAGCAAGCCATGTCGCGGGCTGAGATTGCAACTACATCGCCGACCCAGCTCTTATCCTTCACGCCGTCCAGGCCATTCTTCCCAAGGGGCTTCCTCTGGGACGAAGGTTTTCATTTGCTCCCCATTATAGAGTGGGACCTTGACCTTGCCGTATCGGTCATACACTCATGGCTAGAGCTCATGGACGATGATGGTTGGATAGCACGCGAGCAGATCTTGGGACCAGAGGCCCGCGGCAAGGTCCCGGAGAAATTCCAGGTCCAATACCCGCATTACGCCAACCCACCCACCCTTTCGCTGCTGCTACCCATTATCCTGTCCAAGGTCACCAAGGCTTCGCCGTACTTTGGCCACCCTTCGCAATACATCACCCCTTCTGATGAGAGTGCGGGCCTGCCAAGTCTCGATAAGCTTTTCCCACTTTTTGACAGACATTATGAGTGGTTCCGTCGAACCCAGGCAGGCAACTTCAGCACCAAGTACCCGAGGCCAGAAAATGCCGTTTCCGGAGAAGGCTATCGCTGGCGCGGCCGTACCCCAACTCATACAATGACGAGTGGGCTCGACGACTACCCACGAGCGAACCCGCCGCACCCCGGGGAGCTTCACCTTGATGCCCTTGCATGGGTCGGCGCATCCGCCAAATCCCTTCTCCAGCTCGCCCAGCATCTAGGTCTTGAGTCTGCCGTAGCCAAGTACTCGAAGCACCTCGAAGAAATCAAGCGCAACCTGGATGTCTTGCATTGGGATGAGCAAGCGGCTGCTTACTGCGACGCGACCGTCAGCTCCGACGGCGAGTACGAGCGAGTGTGCCACATGGGTTACATCTCCCTGATGCCGTTCCTTCTGGGCCTGATGGAGCCGGACCACCCGCGCCTCTCCGCCGTTCTGGATCTCCTTTCGAACCCTGACAAGCTGTGGTCGCCGCACGGACTGCGCAGCCTCAGCCGCGCGGACGACTTCTACGGCAAAGACGAAAACTACTGGCGCGGCGCGGTCTGGATGAACATGAACGTGCTGGCCGTACAGCAGCTGCACGCTCTCTCGTTGGCGGACGGGCCCGAGAAGAGTCGCGCCGCAAGGCTCGGTGCAGAGCTCCGACGAAACGTCGTGCAGACGGTCTACGACAGCTGGGCGACGACCGGGTTCGTCTGGGAGCAGTACAGCGACAAGACGGGCGAGGGAAAGGGCAGTCGGGCCTTTACGGGATGGACGGCGTGCATCGTGTTGCTCACGGGTCTGGAGTTCGGCAACGATGGCCAGGGCGCTGCCGCGACACCCCTCCAGCTTGGCGTCATACCTACCATAATCTTGCTGCTGGCTATCCTCATGTTGGTGTTTGCGATTGTGGTATTGGTGCTGGCCATCAAGTTACAAACGCAGCAGATCACCCTAATATGGGATCACGTGAAGATTTTATATCAAAGAGCGAGGGGCCATGAACCAGTCACCTATGAAGAGATCATCGACTTGGATGACTGGAATTACCGATCGCATATCGACTAGGATTCTCCAGACCCCACTGCGTCTTGGAAAACTTGGGGGTGAGAAGTCGGCCACCCATCCAACAATACTAAATTAATGAACATTCCACCTCAGCCGTACCCCTTCACTTTGAATAATAGCTATGCCTCACATGAACAGGAAGCCCATCCTTAGGTTTCGACAAACCTCCCGCACGCATAGACCTGTAGGCGCGTTCGCCACGCAGGCGGTCGATGTTGGGTTCCTTGTAGCCCCTGTCTCTGGAATTAGTACCAAAAGCGCCTGATTACCCGCAGGACCAGAGCGAGTGAGCATGTATGACTTACTGAATCAAATCCCACTCCTCCCAGGCCGTTTCGAAATCGTACCGTCGCGCGACATGTACGAGGACGAGCCGGACCTCCAGCAGGGCCAGGTCTTTGCCGATACAGTTCATGGGCCCATGTTCGAACGCCCGCCAGGCGTGCGGGACGGGGAACAAGGGGTCGCCTTGAGGCACCAGCCAGCGCTCGGGCAGGAACTCGCGCGGGCGCGGCCAGAAATCGGGTCGATAGTGCAGCTCCCACACGCCATCAATCAGGTCAAAGTCCTCGGCCGACACGGGCGCATCTCCCTCCTCGGCGTGCAAGACCGTCAAGGGGGTGCCCTCTCGGAACGTGCCGGCGAGCGGGTACATGCGCAGCGTCTCCTTGATGACGGCGAGGGTGAAGGGCGTGTCGTTGATCTTGTGCGGGTGCTCTCGCAGCAGGGCGGGCGCGGCGAGCGGGTCGGCGCCAAAGACTTCGTCGTGCTCCCGGCGAACCTGGGCCAGGATCTCGGGGTGCCGCGACAGCTCGTAGAGGGAGAAGCAGATGGTGCTGCTGGTGGTGTCGTGGCCGGCGAAGATGAAGACCTTGAGGTTCGACATGATGGTCTCGACGAAGAGCTTGTCGGGCGTCACGGGCTCCCCCTTGCGCGCGCAGTTCTCCTGATAACGCTTGAAAACGAGGTCGATAACGGTGTTGTCGTCGTGGATCACGTTGCTGTCCCCCATGGAGGCGATGCGGGCTTGCACCTTCGGCCTGAGCAGCTTGCCCATGGTTTGGTGGTTCTTCCACTTGGCGAGGTGCACGAGGGGGTTCAGCTTTTTGACTCGGTTCAGCAGGTTCTTTTCCTTCATCTGGAGGATCTGGGTCTGCAAGGCGTCGCGGAATGGGCCGGGGCCATCGCTAAGCTGCTCTCCCAGTTTCACATCACTGGGTACGACGTTAGTGATGCGTACATGGTTCAAGCTTCTGGATCTCATCGGAGGCAGAGGGCGTTCAACTAACATTGTCACCCTGGCAATCACATCGAATGTCACACTGGTCGCCCAGTCTTCCAACTGAAACACCTTACCCCAGGACCCGTGGGGCTTGCCGGCCTGCCGTTCAATCTTGGCCGTGAAGATGCCGATTTCCTCGAGCAGGGCCGGCATGTGGGTCAGCAGGTTGCGCGGGAGGAACCCCGGCGCGAACCGGGACCGCCACACGCGGTGCGTTGGGACATCGGTCGAGATGAGGTCCAGGCCAAGGGAGATGGGCGTCATGAAGTCCTTGGACGTCTGGCCGCGCGGCGCCAGCTTCTCGGTCGTGAAGTGCTGGGACAGCTGCGGGTCGCTCACGCGCAGCATGGCCTTGCGCATCGGCCACATATCCAGGGCCACGAAGGGCGGGCACTTCTTGGCGCCGGGGAAGTACTGCTGCCAGTTCTCGAGCATCTCGATGACGGGCTCGGCGTGGTGGACATCCTTGGGGAGCTTCTTCCGGAGTTGCATGAGAAGGGGGAGATGGCCCCATAGCAGCGAGTGCGGCTGGGCTATCGGCTATGGGGGAGGTATAGCCATTAGTCACATTCTCAAAAGGGGCTCGGTGTCCGAAACGCTGCTGTCGCATGTCCGTCTGCCAGAAACCGTTTGAATTAAAGAAGCTGTACTTACAACGCCCTGCTTTATAAATCTGCGAAATTTGAGGCGATCACGTATTCCTACTCCAAGGAACTGAGCAAATATGAATGCGGCGAGAAGCAGTAGCGACTGCGCAACTACCTTGATGCTGCCTTGCGGCAAGCTAGGGGTATCAAACACCATTGCATACGATACCAAAGCCAGAAATAGTATTTGCCAAAAGTCGAAGCCAGCTCAAAAGCGCCGCTCCGGGTTCTTAACAAAGTTCAGATGCCTCGACTCTCGGGTTTCGGGCGGAAAGAGGGGTTCTTACCCACTTCACCCGAGCAGAGTGGGTGTGACTAAGTTCCGGGTCTGTCATGGGCCAGGATGGGATGCAAGGGAACTGACTGGTCCGGGATGCAATGCAAGGAGACCTCAATGATTGATTTGTTGTTACCTATGTACTCGTACATGGTCCTTATCAGATGACTACCAAACCCAACCTTGCGAACCTACCTACCTACAAAAATATCGATGTGGCAGTGCGGATTAATGTTACTACTGATAACCATCCAACCGCTTCAACCAATACAGGGCGGGTGAAGGCAAGCTCTGACGCAATCTCGATCGGGGTTGGTTTACACCGTCGCATAGCCAACCTCCAACGTCCGTATCAAAAGCGCTCGGAGCGTCACATGCTCCAAACTGCTGGGTGTTACTAAAAGTCGAATTGCCGTGGAACATGTGTGGACAGTAGCAGCACGTTGTTTTCAGAACAGCAGGATAAAGGATAAGTAAGGTCCCATTAAAAAACGAAAGGTTTATCTATCTATGCTATCTATCTACTTGATACAAATATCTATAAACTCGAAGTATACTAGAGTCTCAAAGAGACAGAATATACATCGCCCCCCACCAAATCCGACTCTAATGAATGAATCACTTCACAAAGGAAAAGTGGGTGTTGAGAGAAGTCTCCGTAAAGGGCGGCCTTTGGTTGCGGCGCAGTGGTGGGTGGTACTGTGTGACCTGCCTCAAGCAGATCCACCAGCTTCAATACCATCCCTCTTTCTTATTTGACTAGGTCGAGCCTGCCCAGCAGGCAAGACCATATATGCTGATCTCTGTGACAGGAAACCCCCCGGTTACAGAAGAGCGGCGGCGACGGCAGCGGCCAGCGCGAGGACACTGGTGGAGACACCCATGGTGCTGGCGCCGCTGTGGGACACGGGCTGGGGCTGGTTGGTGACCTCGGCGCCGGTGGGCTTCTTGGTCGCGGTGGCGGCGGGCTCGGTGGCGTTGCCGGCACAGTCCTTGAGCTGCTCCCCGAGGTTGGCGAACTTGGCCTTGAAGGCGGAGATCTCGGTAGCGCTGCCGTTGGTGGGGAAGACGTCCGCGACGCTCTGCATGAGAACGCCAACGTTCTGGCCTGTTACACGGAAGGGTTAGTACAGAGAGTAATGGATCAAGCAAGGGAAGTTGTGACATACCGAGCTCGCCGAACCAGCCGAGGACAGGGCCGCAGATGTGGTTCTTCTTGAAAAGGGGCACCTTGCTCGTCAGGGTGACGACGAGGTTGTCGCCGGCGGTGGTGAGCTTCTCGGCGGTGGGCTTGAAGGTCTCGGCCTGGCTCATGGTGACCTTGCCCATCTTCTTGCAGGTCTGGGTCGCGCTCTTGACCTCGACCAGGGCGCCTTCCATGCCGGACTTGATGTCGCCGCCCTGGCCGCCCTCGTAGTTGCGCGAGACCTGCTGGAGGCCGGCGAGGCCGTTGAGGACCTGGCCCATGGCGACGTTGAGCTCGCCCATGTCGCGCTTGTGGGTCATGGCGGACGGGGGCAGGGCGCCCAGCTGGGCCTCGACGACGGCGGTGGCGGAGAGGACGACGATGGGGGCGAAGAACTTCATTTTTGCGGTTGCGGGGTTTGGTATTAAGTCTGCTGTAGAGAAAAGCTGAGAATATATATAGGAAGAAGTGAGACTGAGAAGAAAGTTGATTAGAATAAGAAAACTGATATTACTGCGAGCGAGTGTTTGTTGTATGAATGTAAGCGAATGATGTGAAGTGTGTGAGTGGATGGTTATTGTCCAGTATCGTGGATTCCATGGTAGCTATATAGTCAAGATTCGGCTTACCACATGATTAAACATGACTCTAGACTGAGGCGAGATCGTGAATACTGCCGCCATGGCGGTGGTGTAGGTGTGTAACTTCCTTAGGAATGGTGGATATGACGAGGCGTCAACGTGGTCAAAGTTAACTTCCAAGGCTAGCCAGCCCTCAACACAGCCGGGAAGGCAGGCTAGCGCAAAACAGAACCGATACTAATATCGGCATTCCTTCAAGTTGAAGTCGACAGAGCATGGCTCGGCAGCTTCGTTGGCGGGCGCATCCAAGAACACCCTGCAACTCCTATCACGAGCTTGACCGTGCTGTTACTTCGCCATATCGAACACCAGAGCAAATAGAGGGATACGTAAAAGCGCCAGGCTATGTCGACGGCCTAGGCGAATGGCCAACGTGAACGCCGCCGAGCATCCTGCTAGCTGCCTTGGTCCAAGACCCCGAGATCCTGCTCGGCATTACTTTACCATGCCGGAGGGTCACGGCAGATAGGGTTTCGGTACAGTTGCTAATAATATTTCCTCCCCTACAGCTTATACGGGACTTTGTTCAGTAGAAACGAAAGAACATTCTAGGGTGGCTCATTATGCCACTCCATGAACCAGCGATCCTTGCCCAAACTCATAAAACCAGCCCCTAAGCCCTGAAAGCTACCACAGAAACCTTCGCGTAGCCTCAGAATCCCCGTAGGAGAAGCTCGGTTCTTGTTCTCATCTCACCAAATCTCCCGTCAGAGCCGGGTCACCGAGAGAACGGTGGCTACTGCTGTAGCGCTGGCGATGTTGCGAGCATGAGATTGAGTCCCGAGTGCCTTGACCTGCCCAGCGCTCTGTGGACAGACCATCATAGACCGATACCGAAATAGAAACAGTTTTTGAATAAGATTAATCAGCTTCCAGGCTGGTAACAGCATATGCACATGTTATTAGCCAGTAGGGAAAAATACTGGGAAGATCTCATTCATGTTCCATCTGAAGGTGGCTGGCCATGGGTCATAAAATACCGGATTGGCCGGCAATGCCCTCGATCGATGGTATCTTCGTCAAGCTCTTGATGCGTACGCACCGCCTCAGCGCTTACTGCGAAGCCATGGTAGTTTTGATGATTTCTCTCGGCCCAAACATATGTTCCCTCGGTCCTCAAATTGAGATATTCCTTCTAGAAACCATTTTGGGGCCTGCTACCAACCACGGAATTCAATGGGTCGGGGTACGTCCATGAAATAGGGTTTGGCTCCGCCAAGCACTGTTGATTTGACCTGGAATCAAAGCTGCAGCTCGGTCTTGGTCCCGGGTACAGGCGCTTGGTAACTGAAATTGATGGCTTGGTATTGTTGTATTTAACAGAGAAAAGACCCTTCTCTTGTTGGAAGTCCACTACAACCATCTCCGGCGAAGTTGGTCCAGCTTCGGCTTCATTGTGCCACTGTTTCCCCATCATCTGTCCATTCAGCGGGGCTCTCCACAGTGAGCCGTCTCAACAACGTGCTCAATGGCATCGTGAATGCATCCTAGATATCAATTCGTTGCTTTCATTCTTGGCCAAGGTGAACAACTGGGAGGCTTGTTAAGGTCGTTGTGGTAGATGGGGTATAAGTAGTGCACCTCAGACAGATCGTCGGAGGTTTGCAGTGCCGGTCTCCGATGTTTGGTTCGGTACCTAAGAATTGCACCTAAATTTAGGTAATCTTCAATGATGGGGCAGCAATGAAATTAGTGGCATATCGATAACCACCTGCTGCCAGTGACTATTCCCAACTTCGACCTCGGAACGGGACCATTTGATCTGAGCGGAAGGTCAGATTATTCACTCTGCGACCCCGACACATCTGCAAGCCCGTGACAGTGCTTCCTTGCATCTTCTTATCGCTTTCGTGCCTGTTAAACGAGCTCGGCGAACGACACCACTCCTCTCGTCTGTTGCCCCTCTTGGCCGGCATTTTAGGATACGTCACGCCAAATACGGCTGGCTGCAGATGTCACGGCCACTTTGCGGCCATTGAATCCTACCTCAGACACCTCGAGCACCAAAAGCGACTTCATGCCGTCCTCTAATCATGACTCGCCTCTCGAGTCAATACCGTCACCGCCCATGGCCGCCTCTGCCTTCAAGGCCCAGAAGGGCAGATACTCCCTAGCCGACGGCACGCCCTTGGCGCGATCCGATATCACGCTGCCCTATCGAAGATCCGCCCCGTCCGCGGCCTCCCTATACGCTTCGACCTTGTCGCCGCCCGGTTCGCGCTCACAGTCGCCCATCGGCCGCCCAGCCTCCCGCCTCGCATCCGGCTCTGTGTTCAACGGGTTCGCGAGCAACGCCCATGCTCTCGTGGACGGCGTCGGCGACAGCCCCGGCGATCCGCTCAACCTGATTCTCAAAGCGTTCGTCCCGCACGTCGCTGTCTATACCTCGGAAGATACAGACCTGCTCCTCCGAGAAAAAGGCTTCGAGCTTGGGCTATGGGAAATATTACGACCGTTCGGCGATCGTGTGGCAGGCAAGGTTATCATTAGGGATAGTAACGGCTTGAGTCGCACGTACGAGGACTACTCAGTACACTTTGTTCGCTATGGCGAGGGCATAGAGCATCCCGAGTCTATGGACAGCAATATCAAGTCCCCAGCACAGTCAGAAAAGGCAGCCGGGGCTTCGGAAAAAGACACTGGTTCGCAACAGAGCCGGAGAAGAGGTGGGAACGAAGCAGATGTCGAGGCCATCGTGGAGCGTCATTTGAATTATGCCGAGGAGTCTTTCGGCATCTCTCCCCAACTAATGGACCCAAAACAGGGCTTGGACACGGAGACGCCCTCGCCGTACTATTCCTTGTACCTGCGCCGCCTACTTTCCGGTCTACCATTAGTACCGCATGAAACCTTTGCGCATCCCGTAGCTTGCGTGATAGCCATAAGCTCTCGGAACCCTTCGCCGATAGAAACACTCCGCCGCCTTTACAATGATACAAGCGCCGGCGAGAGGCGGCTGCCCAGCTGGGTGGACTCGGAGTATCTGCGATATTACGTACTTGTGCATGACGAAGAGAAGGATGACATCACGAAGTCCATGTCGTTATTCGAACAAATGAAGCGCAATTTAGGTTTACACTGCCATTTGCTAAGGATAAGGGGTACACAAAGCGCGGCGACAGACGATGACAGCATCCCGCTCCCCACGAGTGAATGGATGTCTGCGGCCGAGGAGCTGGCGAATCTTGAAAAGCACGAAAGTCAAGAGGACTTTGAGGATCCCACACGCTACATATACGAGTCTGACGCAACAGCAATCCGCACTTTCATACGCGAGATGGTGACACAGTCCATTATCCCGACAATGGAGCGGCACGTCTCGGTGTGGAACGACCAAGTGGCTTCGAAGCGCAAGGGTGTTACCGGGCGGATAATGGGCCTTACTAGACGTTGGGGGTTCGGAACTACATCCAAGTCATCCAGTGGCGGTCCGGGCTCGAGCAACTACGACTCGCTTGGATTCTATCGACAGGACACGCCCGAGGCCATCATGCGGAAATTGGCCGACTACTCCTTCATGCTCCGGGACTGGAAGCTGGCATATTCCACTTATGACATTCTCCGGAGTGATTTCCATGGCGATAAGGCGTGGAAGTACCATGCGGCTGCCAACGAAATGTCTGCCCTCAGCCTGCTGATAATGCCACAAACCCTTTCGTCCAAGACGCGCGCTGAGACGATCGACAGCATGTTCGATGCTGCATTCTATTCGTACCTGACCCGTTGTACGGCCCCGTACGGAGCAATCAGGTGTCTCACACTCGGCCTCGAGCTGCTCCGCCTCCGGGGAGGCTCCAGTGTCGACGAGGCAGCCAAGTGGGGTACACGTCTACTGGAAAGTAGGATCGCAGGACCAATCGGCGACGCGCTTATTAAGGAACGACTTGCAGTTTGTTACGCATCCAAGAAGGGCATGGGCAATTTTGCCTGGGGCGCTCGACGGCGCAAGTCGGCAATGTGGAGCGCACTCAGTGCGGAAACCTGGTTAACGCAGGCGAAATACATCCAGGCGCAACGGTGCCTTAACGAGGCCCGGAAGACGTATGGTGACTTGCCGAACGACCAGGGGATTGATAGCTTTGCCGAGGCAAGTGCTTTCATGCTCGAGATCGGTCGCCAGCTGAATCAGCATCTCGAGTCCAATGAAAGGGGAGATAACTCTTCCGACGACGAGGGGTCGGAGCCCGTGGATGAGGAGAGCGAGGTTATGAATGAAAGAGGCCGGAGGATCAGCACGCTGGGACTGCCCGGTGCGACGGCAGCGACCCTCGAGGCTGCTCCTCTCAGGAGCCAAACGACTGATGAAGACGACGATGTAGATTCCGGGAAACCCAATGACGATTTCGGTTAACTTACACATTCAATCTGGGATTAGAATAGAGCTGCGCGCGGCATGCATTGGAGGGGGTTGTTTTCTATTGGCGACTATAATTATAATGCACAGGGAGATATCCTCCTAGACGAGACTTACGCTCGCTCCGAATCATGTCTTCAACTGTGCAATCAATACCCGGTCACTTCAATTTCCCCGGCCGCGGTCTCTGAAGTACAATGCAGCCAAGTTCACGTTGCAGGTCGTCAATAGAGCCCGTCGAATCATACTGGGCTGACCCGGCTTCTCTCATCGAGTCGTCAATCTAGCGTTTGGCGAGAAGTTCTACATCCTTTTCAATTCTCCGCAACGTCGCTTAGAGTCGATACGACCTTCCCCCCAGTATTTCCCGGAAATATCGACGAATATTTATTGAATAAGTACCTACCTGCGCAACAACATCCTCGATCTGGACCTTCGACATGTCCTCCCCAGAATTTCCCATCAATCCGGGATGGGGTTGCGGTGCAGTGCCAATTCAGCCGCGTAATCTGCCGGTGCATGGTAGCCTGCATGGCGAGGCCGGACAGCGGCAAAAAGGGCGGCCCGTTGGCGGTGGTTCTCTGTACAATCCTGGCAGAGTAGCGATCGGGGGATGCACGAGCTGCTGGCTTTGTTTGGTATGGTTTTGGCCGCAATAACGAGTTATTCGACTCTTCGAGGCTCAGTACATTGCAGCCCGCGACAAGGCAGTCGTACTTGCCCAGGCAACAAACCAAGCATTCAAAGAAGCGTGCAGGAAGATTTCGAGAGCAATATGATGGCATTCCTCCAAAAATAAGCTTTTGCAGTCTGTTCTGGGCGTGTATCAAGCATTTGCCATTCCGCCGTCTACTCGTACCGCACTATGGCTACAATCACTTCCGTTCGCTGTGTGATTGCACATACCCCTATTGGATGTTGTTATTTCATATCGAAGGCCGAAGCTTCTCAGTTGAAGTCAAGTGGCATCAGTCCATATCGTCCGACGACTGCAGGGTATTAGTCCAACAAACAGCCCTATATTTCAGTAATAGTACATCCAAATAGAAGCGACAGTGCAACATTAGAGACCTTCGCTTCATTCAGGCCACCTTTCTTTACAACATGCAGTCTGACACTATTCGGGTTCCTATACCAAGTCGAACACTGCACTATCACTACGGGCTTGGTGTCTGCTTCTCTCCAGGAACGCTTCCTTTACACCAATATGGAGAGTAGTGCCGAGACCGTTTGCCAAGGCGGGACCCCGTGGAGGTTTAATATGCGGTTGGAGCGAGAAGGATAATTATGCAGCATGCAGAAGCGAGGGGGGCCAGGGCAAACGGGGTTCCATCCAATCGCGTTTCGAATGTCTCAGCATGTTCCTGGGGATACAAGGCAACAAGATGGCAGATTTTGCTCCTCGGCACATCATTTCCACGATCTGAGTCGTCAATATTACAAGCGACGACTGCATGACCTCTTCTGCCGAAGACCCCGGCTCTCTCGTATTACATTCAATACTCCGGACCACCTTACGCCCCGGACTGTTGCTGCCGTACCCTGTGTGTATGTTGTAGCCAAGGCCAGAAGTGTGCAAAACCAGTCTATACTGCAATGCAAGGGTAACACTCAGCTTCTGCATACGGTTTATTGAGAATCGGCGTTCCTGCTCCAGTTACCATGTCCATTTATCCACAAATCTCTGCGGATCACACGCAGCTTGCTCGAGACGTTCTCGTATCTCGGTCTGGAAAGGGAGTCGTAATGTATATAGTAGCTGTCGGTCGCTGCGCTCATGGCGATCGATCTCTCTTCCTCCTGTCGCGCAGCTAAGCTCAGCTCGATTCCAGCTATTCAGCTTCGAGGCATATCACAGCTCACCATGCTGGTAGGCCTAGTCATTAGCAGCACTTGCCTGCTCGGCAGTGCGGCTGCCGCCTTTGCCCCCATCAGAAGGCAAGGTCAAGCGTGCACAGCGGCCCTGGTTATCGATGACTTCAGCAAATGGGCCGAGAACACAAACAGTCTGGATGGCGCTACAAGTGGTAAGTGAACTGCTACCACGTCGCCCGTCTACCTGCCCCTTTCTGGCAGCTACTGACCACTCGATACAGACGATGGCACGATGAATGCTACAAGTGTTGATGGGGGCATATTGACTTTTACGCCTTCTGAGACTGTCGAATCGTACATTTATGAGCAATTCGGATGCACCACCGCCCTTGCTCAGGGCTACGACACCTTGTCTTTCGACATCAAGGGGCCCGAAGCTGCCTCGGTGTCGTTGGAGATTCAAACCCAGCCCAATTGTGACCCGGCAACGACTGAGTACAACAGCACATACTTCACCATTGACGGTCTTAGCGGCACCTTGGAAACCATCCAGGTTCCCCTGAATTCGTGGCCTGATGCCAACCTGGACGCTGTCATCGGATTCTTGTGGTATGGCTTCTCAAAAGGCTTGACGGGAACCGATAATGTCTGGCAACTGGACAATGTCCAGCTCCTGTGTGGCGGGACCCCCGCGCCTCCGCCTCCGACCGATCCAGGTATGTATAAAGAGCTGAGACGAATAGACATACATGTTCCGTGGCTCACAATTTCGTTCAGTTCCGACCACAACTACCACAGTGGCACCGCCGCCACCACCAACTGTCACGGTAACGGTCACAGTTTCACCGCCCCCTCCGCCGCCGCCGCCAACCACTACTACTACACGGCGGACGACTACGCGCATGCCGACTTCGTCATGTCGCTGGTGGGACTGGGAATGTGAAGACGGCGACGACGACTGGTGGGACGGAGAATCCAGAGCCACTGCTCCTCCAGGACCTACTCCGCGCCCAGACCCTCCCAGGCCCACGGGACCTCCAGGGCCTCCGGAGGTGCAGAGAAGAGAGATCGAGCAGCGGGAGATTGCAGCCCGGCAAGACGGAGATTGTAGCATTCTGGCCATTGACGACTTCGCGTCTCAGTCCCGCCTGACGTTTCTGTACTACAACGCGCTGCTGAAGTCCTCCAGTGATGATGGGACCATGAAATCGGTTGTCGTCCGAGACAACAAGGTGACTTTCACGCCAAAGAACACGGATTCTTACTGGTACACCCAAGTTGGCTGCATGGATGCCCGTAACTACGGCGGCATCTCCTTGAGGATCTCTGCGCCAGCAGGCTCGCAGTTCGATGTCCAGCTTGCTTCGACCAGGGGGGCCTGTGGAACCGAGGATACGAAGAGTGTGACCTTGACGACCAGGCAGCTTGGCTGGACGTTCGACGGCAGTGAGAAGCTCTACAGCATTCCTTTTGGCAAGTTCTCGGGTATCGACCTGTCGAAGCTCGAGACTTTCTACATCTCCAACCTGAAGAAGCCCGTGTCCTTCGGTCCTGTCGCCCTGTACTGCGGCGACACGGTTCGCGAGTTCGTCGTCAAGCCCCCTGTGCAGCCGTCGGAGCCGACGGCGACCGTGGGGGCGCCGCCCAGCAAGGCGACCAACATGGTAATCGACCAGTTCAAGAACGCCAACACGAACGCCCTCGGCGAATGGCACGGAGGCGACGAGGGCCTCAGCCTGACGTTCCGCAATAACAAGATGACGCTCAAGACGAACGACTCGGACCTCATGTGGAACACGCAGCTGACGGAGAAGTGCCGCGACATGCGGGACTGGCAGGACGCCTACCTGCACATCGCGTACAGCGGCAGTAACAAGTTTAGCATCGCCCTGCAGCAGCATAACGAGAAGTGCGACGAGCGGATCCAGCCTTTCCCCGAGACGTGGGATTCGCTCGAGGCGGCGCGGTATAGCGACGTGTCCGACATCTACATCCCGATGAACCACTTCAACGTCAACTTTGAGCGCCTCGTCGGCTTCGCGCTCAAGGGCTTCTACACGACCGACGCCACCGTCTTCTCCAAGCTCGAGATCGTCAACAAGGTGCCGAGCGGCTGGACCGTGCCCGAGAAGCTGCCCTCGGGCCGCTTCGTCTTCGCCTGCACGCGGCCCAACTCGTTCGCCTTCGCCATCGACGACGGCGACCCGGCCTTCGCGCGCCAGGTCATGGACACGATCAAGGAGGAGGACATCAAGGTGACCTTCTTCACCGTCGGCGCGGCGCTGCAGGACCCCTCCACCAACCTCAGCAGCCTGTACAACGACATGGCCGCGCGGGGCCACCAGGTCGCCATGCACAGCTACACCCACCCGGCCCTCGAGGGCCTGCCGGACGAGGCCGCGATCGACTGGGAGTACAGCAACATGATCCGGGCCGTCGCGTCGACCTTCGACGGGATGCACACCCCGTACTTCCGGGCCCCCTTCGGCACCGAGGGGGCGCGGATGCGGCAGCGCCTCGCCGCCGTCGTCGACGAGCCGTACATTGTGCAGTGGAGCGTCGACGTCGAGGACTGGCTGTGGGCCGAGTCGGACACGCCCGAGAAGCAGCTCGAGGCCTTCAAGCGCGACGTCGGCAAGGGCGGCAACCTCGTCGTCATGCATTACCTCTACCCCTCCACCGTCGGCTACCTCAAGCAGTTCATCCAGATCGCCAAGGCCACGGGCAAGCAGCTCATGCGCGTCGATCAGTGCATGGAGGACCCGAACGCTCCCCCGCTGTAGGAGGGAGGGGGGAAGGGATCCTTGTGGGGGCAACAGGGGGCGGGAGGAGGGTAAGGGTTACAGCAGCAGGGGGTTTAATGCAGTCGCTACTTCTTTTGCGGATTAGCGGATCGGTTGGAACAAAATTCTATGTATCGATGTGTTGAATTCATCATCGTGCTAGTGCCTACTGAGCGTCTTGCGCCTGTCGTTTTACTAGGCCAATAAAATACCATGCTCCTTTACCGAGAACCTTTGCTTTAGTCCATGTGACTCAGCTTGTATACATCGTTCAACTATAGGACCCTTGAAGTCACCATCGCGCTTGATTAACAGCACCGTAAGGGCTCGGGTAGTCAGGGAATTACCCCCCTGCTATCATCTGGTACAGATTCGAATAGCTTGTAAGGATTAGTAGACCTCAGACAGCGTATCTTCTTCGACAGTCACCACATCAGCAGCAGCACAGGGACTTTCTTTCTCATCGCATAGCACATCACTCGTTATATTGATAGATACATAAAACACTCGTTGCCCATAAGTGACACAGAGGAACTGTGGTGGGTGCGTGTTCTCAAGGCCATACGACGATAGCCTCGCAGAGACACATGGACACGTACCCAGGGGAGTTCCTCGCTCTTTAGACAGTCGCCGCGAGGATCTTGGCGGCCAGGGCTTGTGCTTTGGTAGACGTGATGGCACTCGCCGGCTTGACCCAGCCCTCCTCGATCGGCAGGCGCTCCTCCTCTGCGACGAGCCGTTAGCAAACTTGATCGGACATGCATCAAACCCCGTGAGGATTGTAGTACGAGTGAGTGGAAAATATACATACCAAAGAGAATCCGGAGGTGCTTAAGGTTGGCGTTATCTCCAGTCTCGTCACCGAAAACCGACAAACCCAGCGCGCACTCGAGCAAGCTGCCCTGGACCTGGGCAGCGCCGTAAGTAAAAGTATCCGGGTGGGAGGCGTTGGCGCGGGCGATGGCGCCCTTCCGGGCGGCGGCCATCTGCTTGACGGAGACGGTGTCGGTGGTGAAGTGGGCCAGGGTCTGGGCCCAGATGTCCTTGTTGAAGCTGTGGCTGTCGCCGGCGCCGTTCTCCCAGTCGGCGCGGCTGAGGCTGGCGTCGTGCTCGATGACGCCGTGCTTGTCCAGGTCGTCCAGGTTCAGGGTGTCGGCGTAGCCCGTCGTCGAGGCCTTGATGCCCACCGCCGTCACCAGCTTCGTCGCCGCCGGGTCCAGGTTGATGACGTCGGACAGCGCCTGGCTGAACTCGGACAGCGAGATGTTGAGGCCGTCCCGGTTGATGTAGCCCGAGTTGGCTAGTGAGTTCAACATGGGGCAAGGGCTGCGCTCTGTGCCGGGATATGTTAGCCACTCCATTCCATCCATCTATCGAACTCGGGCCGAGTGTGTGTGTCGGGTAGGTAGGTACTTACTGTCAGATGCCGTGGGGGCCTTCCAGACGTTGTCATTGGCGGCGGCGACGCAGGCCGCAAGGGAAAGGATGATTGCTGTGGTGGAACGCATGATGCTGATTGTTGAAAGATAGACTGGTAGTTGGATATGCAGAAAACGAAAGAGAGACGATAGTTAGCTGGATGCTGCAGAGTTGTTTGGTGGCTGGATGCTCCCTTTCACCAAAAAGAATTGCAGCCGCATCATAATATATATATGCCTGAAGCAGACGGACATTTCGGGGCAAGCGATACGACCCTCCTCTCCATCCCGGCGGGCGCCTCGGCGAGTTTGCTTGCTATAGGGGTCCGTTATCCTATGTGACGAGTCAGCGGCCCCTGGCAACCCCGTCCGAATTGGGGCGAGACTCCGTGGGTTATTTTGGGGCCCTCGTACGTGGGGTTGCCCCTGCCTCCCCTGCCCAGCCTGCCATCCGCATTTCTGTTTTTGCACTGCCGGCGCGCATTGAGACAGCCCTGTCAGGAACCAGGGAGGACCAGGGGGAGCCACGGTTGACATGATGCGAAACCTGCTTTCCGCATATGCGGACGCTAAGTTCGGGAGGTAACGTACATTGCAGTCGCATTGGCGACGGGGATTGAGCCGGTTCCCGCATGTCGTCCGAATCTAGGTACTACTACTCACATAACGACACCGCCATTGTCACTTTCCCCAAGGGAAAACTTTACTAAAGTCCGACGGGATATATGCAAACTGGGATGAACCAATTGGGATAACCCGGTAGCGATCACTTTCCCCTCGAACCCAGGACATTTCCCTACATCAAAAATAGCCACAACCTGGATGGGGCACCCCCATAAGCAGCATGTTGCTAAATAGCCGTCGAGGCCTCTGTCGACCGTCCCGGCTTGGTAGCGGAGATCGCTAAATACCGCCAATGGTCGCGCCCGCGGTATGACTCGACGCCGGCGACCGTGTTGATGAAGCGGCGCTCCAGCCCGAACAGCCGCACGAACAGGTACGGCACGATGGCGAACGCGAAGAAGGCGCGCGTCATGGGCCGGATGTTCTCCGAGTAGTCGCGCACGACGACGTCCTCGAAGCCGGCCGCCTCGAGCATCGTCTTGAGGACGCCCGGGTCCGAGGCGGCGTTGGTGGGCATGGCTGAGTACTGGTTGATCTTGACCATCGAGTCCGCGAGGCCCTTGCTGGCCTCCTCGAAGGGGTCGTGCTCGTACTCGAACTCCACGAGGCGACCACCGGGCTTGAGGAGGCGGTAGAAGCCCTCGAGAACGAGCTTGGGGTCCGTCGCGTGCACCAAGGTCTCCATCGTGTAGATGCCGTCAAAGGACTCTTTCGCGAAAGACTCTAAGTGGTGGTAGTCCATCCTTTGAGCACTGATGACATCGTCCGGTAACCCGGCGCGCTTGGTGTTCTT
Organism: Arthrinium phaeospermum; assembly: GCA_006503535.1. Lineage (NCBI taxonomy): Eukaryota > Fungi > Ascomycota > Sordariomycetes > Amphisphaeriales > Apiosporaceae > Arthrinium > Arthrinium phaeospermum. The sequence goes on along the minus strand of QYRS01000002.1, from coordinate 3,739,407 downwards.
CTGTGCCTTGACGACATGATGATCCGTCACATCGATGGCTTTGACGTGCAATCCATGAGTTTTGGCCATGCGCAGGGCAACGTGGCCAACGCCGCAACCGGCATCGAGAACAGTTGAACCTGCAGGGAGCGCCAAGGCCTGGGCCATCTTGTCCTCCATGTTTCGCAGACCTTTCGAGAAGGGGAACGGCCAATAGGTGTCATGGTCCCAGAACCCAAAGTGCCGGGTGCCACCGAGCATGAGCCTGTATCCGACACGAGATTCCAACGACTGGTAATACGACTGCAGCTGAGGATTCGAGTTGATCTCTGGTTCCTCTTTGCGGAGCTTGTCTGGTGCTACTGCCATGGTTACTGAGAAGATGATCGAAAGTATGTGCTCGATGTAGTTGTGGGAAGCATTGAGGGTGGAGGTATAATACTTGAAGACTGCGACTCAACATCCCAGAGTGAAGAAGTCACGGAGCGGGTGGTTGGGTGGCCAGCAGAAATAACAAGATGCCGCCAGTTGGTTCATGGGAGCAGGGTTCCTGTGTGCCGGATCCGGGCACTCAGCAATCACGGCGCTTATATGCACCGCTGCAACACAACTCAATTAGGTTGTGCTTGCCCAGATTGTTTTGTCGATCCATGTCTGACACCAACTGCATGTACTGTGCCTACTGCTGTGCCTCAGACTGTGGCCTGATTACTGTAGCCCCACAATCCATCGAGGCAATGATAGATCAAATCAGCATGATAGTCCCGGGCGACTCCTCCAGGCATAGAGATGTATCGCAGAGAGAAGGATCGCGGATCCGCGCGAGGATGTCATCCGCGGCATCATGAGTTTCAATATCAAATGTCCCCAGTCTCCTGTGCCATCCCTGCGGCTTCCCTTGGACTGCAATAAGCAATAGAGCTCTAATTCGATCCTTTTCGTCGACGTTCCCACGAATTATCGGCAAGAGCGTGACTGGTAATGGACACGCCACTACACGCGCATCTAATTTGATAATTGCCTCGCAAATCTTGCCGTTCACATTGAGTACAAGGTTACCATAACGGCCAATTCCGGTCGGCCGGACGAGCTTCGCAGCTATCGGGGCGCCGGTCAGGCGTATATATCCTCCTATTAGCTGGCCTGTATCGTCGTGTCCGGCTAGCGGCTGCACTTGGGCCTCTTCGATAGTCACATAGATAGGATCGAGATTGGTATGGCGTTTCTTCGGTGTGGAAATGTACGTCGTCGCCGAGGCCCACGACCACGATGGCGCTCGATATTGTGTTGCTCTTATTTCGTGCGTTTCTTCCTGGCCGTAGTCTTCGTACTCGTGATAGTCTCTGTCAAAGTAGTACCAAAGAAGCTGACGGGGTAGGTCTCGTAGCCATAACCCTGCGAGATATTGGGATTGGACGATCTTCTTCACCCGCTTTGCGAGACCGCTTAGTGCAACGAGCTTGTCCGTCTGTTTGGTCACCAGGGTGAGGCCATATATGTTCACAATACAGGCCCATAGCTCGTAGGCTGCGTCATCTTCTGTTGCGTCCGGTCGCCATAGCCGGAGGAACTTGCTGCCATCTATTGAGTTTGTGATTTTGAAGCCTCCTTTAAGGTAGTAGTTCGGCATCCCTTCCGGATATCCTTCCGGATACGTCTCGCATGCATCCATTTGCTGACATTCCCAGGCCAACTGGTTACTTCCGAAGTGGAGCGCTCGTGGTGATAGTATCCTTTCCTGCAACACCCAACCGCGTCTGTTCAGGGGTGCAAATGTGACAAGATTGGACCAGACAGGATCTATAATCGAGAAATTGTTGGCGTCTTCGCCAGACCACTGGGTGGTGAAATTACAGTGGCGAAAAATCCGAGGGTCTCGAGTCCTGTACAGGCCACCTTCGGATTCGCATGATGCCGTGGCCATGATGTTGATCAAGCCATTGCTATACACATCATCCATACGGCCGGACTCCCTCGTCCAGTCCTCCAAAGAGTCCTGAATGATGCATAGCGAGTCGATCCAAATGTAGCCTATCCCAAACTTCCCTGCTACTTCGATGGCTTCCCTGAAGGTTTTAGATAGATAATCGGGTGATATCTGCTCTTGAAGTTGTGGAAGGTTCTCGCGTAGAAGAACAGAGCGGTTCGAATTGCCCCAGCAGTGACTCAACGTTGCGTATCCTCCATATGGTATTTCTTCGCTTGTCAAGATGATCCGTGTGTTGGAGATACCGTGAGATATATCTATCAGGCGCGTTGGTAGATAGTTGCTGATTCCGCTGAGAGCCTTGCATTTGGGGTGCTTCTCGATGCAGTCTGAGTACCACTGGGTTGCTCTTTTAACAGCACCGGGGCTATTGGTGCTGAACCCGGGGTCTTCCAACCCGAAAGCGGTCGATTGCGGGCACTCTGTTATACAGCTTTTCAGGACAGGTTTTTGCCAGGTAGCACTGTACTTACTGTTTTGCGGTATAATCTCTTGATGGTAGGCGATATCATGACCAAACCAGAACCAGAAACCGTAATTCCACCCCTTAGATGCACTGCTATAGATTTCCCATCTTGAGAACGGGGATAGGGATGCTGCATGGGGTGAATCGGCAGCTGGTTGGGATAACAACCTGTAGCACAAGACGCACCCAGAGTCGGCCGCGGCTTGACAGGAGGCTTTGTCGGCATGGTGTAGAAACTTTACGAGAGATAATTCAGGCGATGGCTTCTTAGCGAACATGGCCCAGCATTGCGGGCACAGATGATCAGACCGTTTGTCCATCATGGGGCAGCGCAACTCAAGATGATTGTGTCTTGTTCAAGAACTTCATCACTGTGCCTCTTGACTCCTCAAAAGGTGGATGTGTGTCAGCCAATGCTTATACAAGTGCCTACCTGCCCGTTACTTCGTACCCGGATGTGGGTCGCTTCAATCATCTCTCCAAGCTCAGTGGACCATGGCTGCCGCGGTGCGATTTCTATGCTAAACCTGACAAGAACTATCTTGAGATACCCTTGCAAGTTCTCGTCACCCATGCCATGACTTTCAAGATCATAAAAGCAGCGGAGAAGCTGATGCGTACACAATAAACAAAAAGGGATATATGACTACTGTACAAAACCCAAGGCCCTAAAGAAATGCTCTCACGCAGCCAACCCAACCAACACTGTCATTTCTACTTCGTCCTACTGGAATGCGTCTCTCTCTGGATCTCCTCCCACCGCCTCCTAATCTGATTCATACCCTCCGCTCTTCATCAGAGCCCCCTTTTCGGGCAGGTCGGCCCACGGGGTGCGCGTCTTGCGCGACAGTATGCTGGTCTGGATGAACTGGGCGGTGCGCGGCATGCCGAGGTCGACGAGCAGGTCGAAGGCGTCGTACCAGGCGGGCTCGCGCTCGGCCTTGGCGCAGCAGTGCACGAGGCGCGAGAACTCCTCCATGCGCGAGTGCACCGCCACGCACGTCAGGTTGACCACGACGCGCACCCAGGCCACGACCGAGTCCGGGTCGAGCGTCGCGGCCGCCTGCCGGAACTCGACCGTCTCCGACTTCGGGGGCTCGCCGTTGGCCGTGCTGCCGCTCCGGGAGGCCGTGTCGCTGAAGGCGTTGGGGGCAAAGGCGGACGATCGGCGGCTCCTGCTGCTGCTGTTGTCGCCGTCGTCGCCCATCATGGAGGAGGAGTTGGAGTCGTGGGAGCCGGCGGGAACGTCGTCGGGCAGGCTTGTGAAATACACGCCGACGCTGTCGCTTCTGCAGGCATAGTCCTCGCTTACGTACCGCGTCATGTTGTAGGCGTAGTACTTGCTGTTGTAAGTCTGGAACACGGCCACCAGGTCAGTCGGGGTCGGCGCCCGCCACATTTCGTTTATGGCCGGCACGACGTCGCGCGGGAAGTCCGATTTATTGGAAACCGATTCATTGTAGCGTTCCCATATCCGGTAATCCTTTTCTGAGAGCTCCTCGCGGGGCAGGTCGCCGCGCGGGACCATGCGCTGGAACCGCGGGGTGTCGGCCGGGCGCTGGCCCGACTCCTCAGTCGCCGGGCCCAGACACATGGGCTTCGCGTGGGGCACCTGCGGGACCTCGCCGTCGTCGGGGTCGCCGACGCCCTGGGACCCCGAGCGGGCGGCGATGGCCTCCTCCATTGTCATGCCGTGCGCGAGATTGGAGTAGAGCCGGTTGCTCTGGCAGTACAGGTTGCCGTGCCGCGACTTGGGGTGGAGCTGGGAGAGCAAGGGGCCCGCGGCGTAGCACAAGCCGGCCAGGCGCTTCAGCTCCCCGAGCCCGAACGAGGACTTGCCGCGGCCGACGTGGACGTGCAGGCCGCCCGTCTTCGGTGTCAGGACGCGGAGCTGGCCCGAGAGGGCGCTCACGACGCGGCGGATCTCGCCGAGGTTCTTGGGCGTGGCCCAGTAGGCAGGAGATATCAGCTCCAGGCTAACCCAGCGTGTTTTTCCGCTCCGGTACGCGTAGTCGACCGATTGCGGAATCATGACCGAGGCGTCGTTGACAATCTTCCAACCCCAGTAGCCCCGGTCGGCGGATACGTGCTCAGAAACTGCGTTTGCGTTGATCAAATGGCCAGACACATCAATGACGGGCACACGAAGATCGAGCAAGGTGCTGCGGAGTTTTTCTTCAACCCAGTCCCGCACAAAACGATCGGCACTGGGGTTAGCATCGCTATACTGTTTCCGGTCCTCGCCCGGCACAAAGGGGATAACATTCAGAGATGGGAGAAGCTCATCGTCTATGTCTGTGCCATCACGCTCTTCCTCCAGTACCACGGGGATCATGAACTCCATCTCGACACCAAACGACAAACCCTGGCTTTTCCCGTGCAACTCCTGGGGCTGGGTAATAGCCTTGGCATTGGTATTGGCGGTCTGGACTCGTTGAGCAGCAACTTCAGCAGAGAGCTGGGCTTCGATAGAGGCTCTATGGAAGGCAGTTTCCTGAGCTACGGACAACAACTCAGAAGTCGCGTCTGCAGTTGCGTCGTCCTTCTTCTGTGCTGTTTTGGCACTAGAAAAAGAGCCTGTGGCCCCGGATTGCTGTGCTTTAGTCCCAGTAGAGGTAGGTGCTTTTGAGGCCGCCTGTGGACCCTTGTCTATCGTAGGGAAATCGTTGGAGGCCTTGGCGGATCCTCCCGTGCCTGAAATATGCTTCTTTCCTTCTGGCTCTCTCTCTGCATGCGCGGTTGCCTTGGTGCCGGTAGCTGTGGAAGCAGCGCGAGTGACAGCGGGAGTAGCAACAGAATGAGTAGCAGCAGGCTGAGTAGCAGCCGGATGGGTAGCAGCAGCAGCAGAGCGGGTAGTAGCAAGGCGGTTAGCAATAGAGGGAGTAGCAGTAGGGCGCGAGGCAGGAGAGGGGGTGGCAGTAGGGCGGCCAGACGTAGAGGGGGCAGCAGTAGGGCGGCCAGTCGTAGAGGGGGCAGCAGTAGGGCGGCCAGTCGTAGAGGGCTCAGCAGTAGGGCGGCCAGACGTAGAGGGGGCAGCAGTAGGGCGGCCAGTCGTAGAGGGCTCAGCAGTAGGGCGGCCAGTGGTAGAAGGGGCGGCAGTAGGGCGGCCAGTTGTAGAGGGGGCAGCTGTAGGGCGGCCATGCGTGGAGGGCGCAGCAGTAGGGCGGCTAGCAGTAAAGGTAGAGGCGGGCTGAGAAGGCTTTGTTTTCTGGTCCTTTTCTGGCGTGGGCAAGCCCGTTTTGTAGGTGTTGGAGTGCCCTGTCACGGGGCCCTTGTGCGTGTTCTTCTCCTTTCCAGGCGGCGTTGTAGGGCCCTGTTGGACATTTGCCTTGGGAGGACCACGAATAGTTTTGTTCGGGCCCGCAGATCCAGATGAGCCCGGCGTCGCTAAGCCATGGCTAGCCTTGGTCGGAGCAGTGCGAGACTTCTCCGGTGTGTGCGGAGGAGAGGTGGCCGGCGGGCTCCAAGTTGTGTGTGTTTCCTCGCTCACGGACCTTTGGCTTCCATCGCTGGACACTTCTATTGCTTCCTTGCTGGACGGAGCGGATGCGGGCTTGGCCGCGGAAATTTGGCTGTGCTCCGGCTGGTCAATGTTCATTTTTTCGGGGATTGGCGGCTGTTGTGACGATGTATCATGCGCAGATCCTCCCACAAGACGCAGATAAGGGCCGTACTCGTACATATCCCTCGAATCTGGCCGCGGCGGCTCCTGCTCCAGGTCGCTGATCATGGTAAGATACTTTATCGGCACCTCGATCTCATTGTCTTGAGAGATGGTAGCTGGATTTCTCTCACGAAAAGCGTCCAAGACCGATTGGTAGAAGTTGTTGTCCTTGCCGACGATGACCGGCTTGCCGAACCGTGACATCGTCCAGCTGCCGACGGTCAGGTAGGGGTGCGCAGGATTCCCCGTATCGAACGCCAGCCGATGGGCCTTCAAAATCGAATACCACTCTACGCCCTCGTCCGACCTAAAGTGCTTGAAGCCGTCGTACTCGAGCCACTGGCCATATGTCGGGACCGTGACAAACTCCCGCCCATTGTCGTAACAGTAGCCGTTTTGGAACATGTAAGCCGCCCCCAGCGATTCGGACCGCATCCAATGGCCCACCTGCTTGTCAGAGTCGTCCCAGCAGGACCGTGGAAGAGCATGCCTCGCCCAGCGCTCGAGGGCCTCAAAGGGATTACCCAGGTCGCCGATCTGCCTCTCGTGACGATGGCAGAGCTTGGTAAAACCCCAGAAGTCGACATTCAGAAGATCTGCAACTGGAACCAGCGCTTTCTCGGTGGTGCTAACTCCAAAATGCGGACGTTTGGCATTGCCATTGTCATGGCTGCCAACCGCAGCTCTCTTCTTCCCAGCTGCTCCTGCTCCGGTGGTGCCGTTATATTGCTTGCCGCTAGAGGAACCGGCCATCGTGTAGTAAGTTAAAGAATTTGATGTATGTGCACACTTGCTGTTGTCTATGCTGCCTTGTCAGCAAAGCGATCTTACTGTGTTTCTCTAACAGCCTGTTCTGTTGGAGCAGATGGGCATAGTCATGTATTAGAAAAGAAAAGGTATAAAGAGCAATTGTATTTAGATGTTGGCTGTTTTCGGGTTACCGGCTGCATTCCTGGTCGTCACTTGCGGCCATCAATGTGAGACAAAGCTTTATGGGTAATGGATGACTGCCGCGCCTTTGACTTGCGGATGTAGGCACACGGAAACAAAGAAGCACATTGACCTGGAATTGATGCAACCGGAGAGATCATATTACTCTCTGAATTTTGAGGCATATCATTGTTGCATGTCGTCAGCTCAGGCGAGTCTCGAGGCCCAGTGAGTGGTCAACAAACGCCATAAGGGTGCCTCATTTCCAAATACCAAGTCAGTAACTTCAAGTTGAATTTTTGAAATTAGTACCAAGGGTTGCAGAAACGACTACAGCGCAAGACGGGGGACTAATGCAGATCGAAATGCAAAGAGTAAAGACTCCGAATAAACCCAAGACAACTCCTGACTGAGCACAGCTCTGTTCCGAAGAAACATACAGAACCGGCAATCATTTAAGTGAATGATTTAGCATGGCCCCCTAGGACGACTGGTTCTTCTTGCCCTTGTACAGGTATCTAGCCGTGGTGTCAGTCAAATTGTGCGCAGATTTGCAGTCTTAGCTCGATTTAAACTTACCTTCCGAAAACACCTTCCACAGCACCAACAACACCCATGATACCAAGGCCGAGACCGACGCTCTGCCAAGTGAGGCGGTTGCGTGCGTGCAGGTCCCAGGCCTTGTAGCCCAAGAAACCACTCAGACCGACGACGCCGACGAGATTGCTGATGACAAGCGCAGTGCTAGCCTCATCGTTGATGTCTCCGAACCACTTGGTCAAGAAGCTGTCGGCCTTGCGGGCCTTGGCTTTGCCAGCGGCCTTCTTCTTGGCGAGATCGGACTCGGCACGGCGCTGCTCCTCCTCGCGGTCGCGGCGGGCGGCTTGCGTCTCGGTCTGGATGTCCTGCTCGCCGAAGTCCGAGGGGACGGTGCGAACTGAAGGGGTGTCGACGTCGACCAAAGACGAAGTGCTGGCCGACTCGGTGGAGACGACCTCCGGGGGCTGAGGGGCGGCGGCCTGGATAACAGTTAGAGCGGTGAAGGGAGAGAAACGGTGCGATAAAATGCGCGCAACGATGGCGAAGACCCAATAAAGCTCCAGCCTTTGCAGCAACCCGCCTTAGATGGCTCCAAACCGCTGCAGAAACAGATAACAAAAGACAATGGGGGAAAACGCTCATACCTCCTCGGGGCTCTGCTTGGGGCCAGAAGCTGCAATATCTGCGTACGACACTGATTGGCAAGTCAGTTGGGTTCAGATCAGATGATAGGTCGATCTGGCCAAGCATTGTGGGCACTCACTGATGATGTTCGTTGTTGGTTTGGGGTAGCAAGCAGTAGTGGGTGATCAAGTACGGAATTGATGCTGCTCAAGACAGAATCCAGCAAAAATGGTATGTCGGAAAGATTCTATTTTGGTGTTGAATGGAGGTAGAAGACCGATGCACATGTGATCAGTGGCCAAGAATGAAATGGGATTGGGCGAATGGGGAAAAACCGGGAGGTTGTCTCCCCCAAAGTGGTTCATCAGGTTAGAGCTTCTTCCCAGCTACTCCCACCCTAGCTCCTCTCCTGCTTCTTCACGATAGAATGACGCAATGACGTAGCTGCGGCTCCCACCATGCTTTCTTACCCGCCCATGCTTATCTGCTCCTCCTCGTAGCAAGGAGGCAGCTCCTTGTAGCAGATCCATTCGCATGGAAAGCGTGTCAAATCTTTAATGGCTTCAGCCAGGCACTTACATAATGAAATCTAGATAGATCAATTGGATCTTGTCCATCAGTGCCAAGTTATCCCTCACCCCTCGTTTCGCTGTACCTGCCGCGCCCTCTTTTAAGCGCTGCCTCTTGCAATGTCTAGTAGCTTTCATCGACATTTGCCGAGAGACTGGAGAACACACGAGATTGCGGGACATGCAGAGTCCCAATGGCGCCATTCTACACCAGACGGGCTTGGAAGGATATAATGTCGCACGAATATGGAAAGAGCTCCTTGTTAAGTAGCGAAGTTGGTTTGGCCCGGGTCATGATTCAAAACGAGGGGGTATCCCTCTTTCATGGTGTACCGCCACCAGTATAAACGCGACGTAAACGGGGGTTTACTGCCTGAATGCGAGTCCTTTATATATGCTTGCAATGTAGGTGGTACATCGGAACATTAACTTGGGGGAATGTGTAAAGGCATTGGAAGTGTATAAAGAGCAATTGTTAAAGGACATCCCGAGGGGTTTCTGAACCCATGGTATTCGATTGCTCGCAGGGACGAACCCTGGTAGGGCACAGCGGTACGCAGACGTTGATCGGGCTCCCGACGTTGATCTTCAACAAAGAGGCTTCCGGGCAAGATTAAATATAGAAATTACTATCCCGCTTATACCGGAGGCTGAACTTGGGTTTCCATTTATCGCCCTCCCAAAAGAAACTCTCGGCCACCAGGTCGAGCCGGAGCGGGAATTTTAGCAAGGCCGACTGTACCTGATGACTCGGAGACATTGCGCTTAAATCCGTGGAACCCGCTGTAAGTGCAGGGCGTGCAGGGGTCGGATCATGCATCGAGCTTGACTCTCAGCTCCCACCAATCTCCCCCACAGCCCATCCAGTAGTAGCGATCGCAAAGGCTGCCCGCTAAAGCACTTCCCGTCAGCCGCTTATCGCCGCGTCCTGTCGCAACTTCTCGCCTCTCGCACTCGGCTCAACTCAACTCAGCGCACCCCCCCTACCACCTACCTAAGAGCCTACCTGTCCCTGCATGCGCACGATACTGCCGTCAACTCGGGTGTCGACGTAATAGACTGACTAGTGCCGTTTGTCTCAACTCGGCTCGGATATCTGATTTCCTCCAGGCAGGTCACCGGAGTTTTGGACGTTCCTTAAGTAGGCGGTGCTGTCCCCACCACCGCCTACGTCTGACACCTGTCCGGTATGATCAAGAACTCTCATACCTCCATCGTCTTCCAGTCCTCGAGAAAAGCCATCGCGGCCGTGCAGCGACTCCAAAAAGAACCCGTCAACATCGTCCAATCCTCGAAGAAAATCATCGCGGCCGTACAGAAATTCAACAAAGATCCCAACACCACGCTCCTGACTAACATGTCGAGTGAAGCCGCCGCAGGGTCTGATCCCAAGCCCGGCGGGCAGCAGTCCATGCTGGCGTCGCAAAGGGCAAAGGAGGAACAAGCAAAGAGCCAGGACGCGTCAAAACAGTCGCGAACCTACTTCCCCCTGGGATATAGGGATGCGATTCACCAATGGGTATGCCCCTTTCAATATGTCTCTCCGCAATGGACCTGGGTGAGTACTAAGTAGTCAGTAGTGGACCAGCGTAACACCACCGATCGCCGAACGAAACGTTATATCGTGTATCCCCTACCTCCGAGAGGCTGTCGCGCAGAGCGTGGCGCCCCTAGATGCCCTGCCGTCTGCCGAACATCCCGGGTCCCAAGAAACCTCGGCCAAGATCGACCCCTTTGGCCCCAGAGTATGGAAGTCGCAAATGGTGCAGCTGCCGGGCAAGAACCGCGGCCTCAATGAATTCTCCGTCGAACATGTCGACGAACCCCACGAAGATACGCTCGTCATGCTCCATGGCTATGGGGCCGGTCTCGGCTTCTACTACAAAAACTTCGAGCCCCTGACTCGTACCAAAGGCTGGAAGCTGTATGCACTAGATATGCTGGGAATGGGCAACTCCACGCGCCCTCCCTTCCGGGTACACGCGAAAGACCAGGCTGGCAAGATCACAGAATCGGAGAGTTGGTTCATCGATGCCCTCGAAGATTGGCGGAAGGCTCGGAAGCTTGAGAAGTTCACCTTACTGGGGCACTCGCTGGGTGGTTACCTGGCCGTGTCGTATGCCCTGAAGTACCCAGGCCATCTGAACAAACTCATTCTGGCCTCTCCTGTCGGAATCCCCGAAGATCCGTATGCCGTGAATTCCGAACTGCCCGAGCCCCAGGAGTCAACATTCCAGGACGAGTTCACCCAGGATCAGCAAGCAACAATACAGTCGCATAACCAAAGCAGTCTCAAGAACTCGAGCGCCAAGCCCGCGGGTGCCGAAACGCCAAAGAAGAGACCGTACCCTGGCTGGCTGGTTTGGCTGTGGGATGCCAACGTGTCGCCTTTCAGCATTGTCCGCTTATCTGGACCCTTAGGCCCTCGGTTTGTGTCAGGCTGGACATCGCGTAGATTTGACCATCTGCCAACGGATGAGGCGCAAACGCTCCACGACTACGCCTACTCCTTATTTCGGCAAAGGGGGAGTGGAGAATACGCCTTGCCTTACCTCCTCGCACCAGGCGCGTTCGCCCGCAGTCCCGTGATCAATCGCATACAGGATGTCGGCCGCCAGGTCATCAAGCCCGCAACCGAATCGTCCCCGGTGGTGAAGGAGACGGGATTCCCCATCGTGTTCATGTATGGCGAAAACGACTGGATGGACAAGAAGGGGGGTATCGCCGCCGAGGAGAAGCTAAAGCAGGCGAGGGTCAAGGCGCTCCTGAACAGCACTGACGAAGAGAAGCGCAAGGAGAACGGGTCGGCCAAGGTGGTCATTATCAAGAAGGCGGGCCACCACCTGTACTTGGATAACGCAGACGATTTCAATGAGGTGATGAAGGCAGAAATGGAAGAAACGAGGAAACAAACGCTCCGTGACCGGGACTCGGCATAGATGTATATAAGGAGCTGCATATGGGGGCGTTTAGACGGTTTTGTTTCATGGGAATGCGAGAAGGTCTCTCGTCTGGGTGTGAAAGCACTGTCTTCAGTATGTTTGTTACAAGGATATATATGCCCATCAGCATCGCTGGGCCATATTGGGATACACATGGTTGTACTATAGAGATTTTACCCACCTGCGCCGACGAGATACCATAGATAGGTTAGGCGGTCACTTAATGTCGGAGCAAATCATGTTCAAGAGCAAAGAGTTTGTTCATTGTCAAAGTGAAGCAGTGGTCAGCTACAGGTGTAGGAGCACCCCTAACGCCTGGCAGCTACAGCTAAGCTGTGCTCATAAATGTAAACAATCGCCGAGTACCTCAACAGCACCAAAAAGAGTCACCTGGTCAAGTTGGATGCGCGTGATACTTGAATTTGAATTTATCAATGAGAATTAGGCTAACTCGGCTCGATAACAGTCGCGCCTGATCAGTGGGCACTGGGGGATTAAATAGATGGAAGGGAGGATGGGAATCGTGTGGCCAACCGCGTCTGCCGGAAAACACAGAGAGGACTTGGGGTACATCTTAGTTAAATGCCAGAACGATGGATAAGATCAGGAGGTAAGCAAAACAACATTTCGTTCAACACCCCTTTCTTTCTCCCCCGCACATCCAACAGATCATGACTCTACTTCTTTTATGTGATTCTTTTTGATGCTTCCCTTTGACCAATCCCGAACTCATTTTATTGTTCCATATATTACTACCGTTTCTTTATAGAGCTGAATGTCTGGCTCTCTCACTTTATGCAAAATTAGTAAACCCCTATTCTCACCCCCCTCCTCTCTCCTCAACAGAGGTATTATCCAGGGGCCAAACCACGATTGCCATATTAATAAAACCCCGTGATATTACCGTACTCTACTCCTCCGTTCAAGGCTCAACCATCGTACCCGTAAAAATGTAGACACTCCAGCTTTGAGAAACATATACCCCCTCAACGTCTCTCCGACGACCCCCCTCCCCCTGATGCCGTGGGCCTAATGGGCGCGTTATGCCGTCACACCACTCCCGTTTCACTCGTCTCCAGAAAGGCAGGGCTGCCTCGGCCTTCCTGGCCTCATGATCGTCAGAGGCTGTCAGAGACCTGTTCTCTTGCCCGGGTGGAAGGCGGTGGTGAGGCGTTCCCTGTGCACGGCCGGAGATGGAGGCACCGCCGTGAAGGCGGATGGGGAACTACCGAGGCACGGAGCAGTCGTGAAGTTGCTCCCTGGCTTCTCGGACGTGAGAATCTCGCTGACTTCCTTGACAGGGGGCATGGTGACTTGTGCGGTATGAGTCAGCTTGGGGTTGTCTGGGCTGGGACTGGTTTTTTCGAGGGGGTTCTTCTGGCTGGACTTGGCTGGAGGAGGTCATTCACAAGGCTGATGTTGCTTGCTCAGTAACTATGCTCTTGTGATTGTTTAATTCGCAGAAACTACGCTGCGAGTTGGTCGTCGAGTTTATATATACATCACAGGTTTCTTCAGACGAAACCATGACTTCACCATCCCAAGGGGACCTAACAAAGCCGCCCACAATTACGCCCAATCAGAAGAGGTTGATATGTGAGCAAGTCTGATTTACCTATGTTGTTGCCATATTCGCCCGCATGCCGTGTAATTCGGCGTCACGCAACACGATTTCGGTATGCTATACGCAAGTCACTTGCATAATTCTGGTTACGCCTCCATCACCAACATCTGCTCATCTGCTGCTGTGGTACGTAAGCTGATTCCTGGCCCCTCCCGATAGGGCAAGCTCCTATACGGCGTTTACTGTCAAGCTCCAGCGACGCGGGGGCGGGACAATGGAGATGCAGAAGCAGGCAATGGAAGAGGAACAGTGGAATCTTTGACTTTGATTTTATCGGATTCTTGTTGCATGCAGATATCCACGGGTTCGCCCATCGCTCGTACGGCCGTGGTTTGTTAGATTAGTTTCAGAGATGGCGAGATGAGGTGAAGTCAAGGAACAGCCCGAGTGATTTGGTAATATGAGGCGCTACCTGTAAGTAGCACTGGGAAGGATGGCGGGCGATTCCATGGGCAAGGGTAGCTTGAGCTAGGGCCTGTTCCCGCTAAAAAGTCGAGCTCGGCCGGGGGTTGGCGGGCTTGGGTGGATTCTGGGTGGTGCTTGCCGCGTGGGTGGCATCTACTGGACAGTGGGAGGCAGGGCGGTGGGTTGGGTTTGGTCCGGTGGCAGGCCTGGTTCCTCTTGTGCTCCAGAACTAACAGAACGACAGAACCAAATTCAATGAATTGCATCCCGCCCTTTTCCCTCTCTGCTCCATTTTCCCAGAATGACGTGAACGTACGACCCAACCAACGACGAGGAACCGCAACCTCTCACCGCGATTTTGGAGCCCAAGGAGATTTTCCTGTCCTGCAGGGAGGAACGAACGAATAGCGGCCGCAGCTCAGCCTTTTTTTTCGCCCATACCCATAGCCATACCGAAAACGATAACCGCATAGAACCATAATCAGCGGCACAACCCCCTCACGAAGTCACACGAATGCGTTGTCGGGAGTAGGAGGAAGGATTTCGGTGAACCGCCCGCCGACGTGGACGGTCGAATACTCTTTTTCTCTTCTCCTCTCTTCTCGACCTCGTGCCGTCCTCCGCCTTGTTCTGTTTGAAGAAAAGTACATACGCATATGCATCCATACACATACATTACATTATCGAAAGAAACATTACTGGGGCAGGCGTAGCGAGCCTCTGCCTTACGCAACACCACCACGCGGCGTCGAAATCTGCCTGAAAGAGGGGTCTACGGAGCCGCACACCACCCCCAACAAACCATGGCCGACTCGGTCGACTCCATCGTCAAGGGCGCCCCGACGCCCGCCGGCGAGGCCATGTCGAAAGCGCCGCCGACGGGCACGAGCCCCATCGCGAGCAGCCAAGGCGGCGGCGGCATGAAGCCGGGCGACCCGCTGCACCACACCCCTTCGTCGCCGTCGATGATCTACCTCAACCTGCTGATCCTCGAGGCGTCGCTGCGGGCCCAGTATCTCGAGCTGCGGACACGGCGGCGGAAGCACACCTTCTTCCTGGGGCTCCTGAGCTTGTGGCTCGCCGGGTTCGGGTACGCTCTCTTCTTCGCGCCCCGCGAAGACGGCGTCGGCGTCGGCGGCAGCGTTTATTGGGTCGTCGACATGACGGAGAAGGTCTGCTTCATGGCCGGCATCGTTACGGCGCTACTGGTCTGGGCCACGGGCATCTGGGACCGAGGGGTCCGGTGGCCGCGCCGCTGGTTCTCCATATCCAACCGCGGGCTCCGCGGCTTCAACTGCAAGCTCGTCGTCTCTAAGAGGTCCTGGCTTGTCGAGGCCATGTCCGCCATCGGCTTCTTCATTACCTACGGCGCCTTCTCCAACAAGGCCGGCCAGTACCGCTTCGTTGAGCCCTCGATCCTGCGCGAGGTCGAGAAGGAGCTCAAGCTGACCCACCAGGACCACCCGCCCTTGCCCTTCACCAGCGGCGACGAGGAGAAAGGCGGTCACGAGGAGGATCTGGCGCCGGGCGGGGACTACGTGAAACTGTTGTTGCTGCCTAAGCCCTTCTCGCCCAACTTCCGCGAGAACTGGGAGCTCTACCGCACCGAGTACTGGGAACGGGAAAACGAGCGCCGCGCCCTGCTCCGCCACAAGCTGCAGCAGCGCGACAAGGAGTTCGCCAAGCAGCAGAGCCGCTGGTTCTGGTGGCTGCCCGGCCGGCAGCAGAGGCTGGAGGAGAGGATGCGCCAGGGCGGCACGCCCGGACCCGACGAGAAGACACCACTACACCACCGCCAACACTCGACCGTCATGAAGGAGCACCGGCGATCGCGCAGCGGCAGCGGCAGCGCGCGGCGGACTTCCACCTCGGCCGGCTCCATATCACGCGGCACCACCCCCATCACCGTCGTCGACGCCGCCGACGGCCCCGAGGGGAGCAGCAGCGGCCCCGCCCCCAGCAGCAGGCGAGGCAGCAACGCCTCGACGGCGTCGACCAAGGGCCGCGTCAAGAGGCAGAACCTGTCCTCGGGCTCCCAGCGGGCCAAGCGGCCGAGCTCCATGGCGGACAACCGGTCCCTGACTCCCGACTACCCGTCGCCGCTCGCGCGGGAGAGCAGCGTCACCCGCGACGACGGCGAGAAGCCGGCGTCGGGCCACGAGGGGAGTGGCGGGACGGGCCGCACGTTACGGAAGAAGGCTTCTCGGTCCAGCGTTGCGTCGCATTAAATAAATTTGTCTGTGTTTTCTGCTAGAGACGATTTCACGGTAGCAATAAATTATGATGAAAGCCTTCCATTTGCTCATGGCCATGTTTGATCATCGTGTCTCCTGTCGTGACTTGTATGTGATCAGATGTTGCCTTGCGCTTCTGCTACACTTGTGCAGAATAGTCGGCCAAGCACCTCTGATTCCGGCCTGCTTCTCAACCCCATGCCTTGCTAGACTACCAAGAATAAGAGCAACGCTATGAGGCTTCGCCAGTCAACAATTGCTGCTTTTGGACTTCAGTCCTGGGACTAAAGAATAAGGGTAACATCCTGACTTCGTCCAAGATTAGGCATTGGCAAGAATTTCACTTGAGCTCACATGCACCCTTTACAGTTGCCAGCCCACACACAACGTCCAATTTTCATTCGGGTATTCGATACAATCACAAGGCAACCGCAACCACTGGCTAATGATTTCGTCAATGTATGAGATCATGTTTCGTCTATTCCGCTTCATAACCTTCCGGGATTACCCAGCAGACCAAACGTCTGTATCCATCATGAAAACAAATTGCCAATCGAGCGGGTCTTCCTGAACTCCATGCTATATGTATACTGTACTGTACAACACCCATTCTGAGCCTCATAATGTTGCAAACAGGGGGGGTATATGCCATTCCTTAAAACTCCCGTAACCATGCAAACGTAAAACACACCAACCGAATACCGGCCTCTTCTTCTCTAGAGATCCATTTCAGTATCCTTGCTATCGACAAAGGGGGCGAGGCCCGGGCGGGAATTCTGTGCGTCTTCGTCGTCTTGCTCGTCTTGATTGATCTCGTCGGCGTACCGCTTGGCCTTGGACGCGCCGGAGCTGGGAGCGACCGTGTTCGCGTACTGGTTGACGGTGCGCCGGGCGTTCAGGAGGCCCTCGTAGGTGAACAGCAGAAACTTGACCTCCTCGCTGAGGCTGACGCAGAACCGCCGGTAATGGATGAACTGGCACGCCTGGACCATGTTCATGCCCAGGACGGCCATCATGTAGGCGATTACGACGACGGGCGAGCGGTCGTTGCCCGTCTCGCAGAAGACCAGGACCTTGCCCCGCTTGAACTCCTGCTTGTTGATGAGCATGCTGCCCTCCTTGGTGGCTGTTGCCGTTGTCGCTTGGCCAGCGGCAGGGTCAGGCACGGCCTGGCTGTGGTAGACTTGCAGCAGGTGGTTGTTAATCATGCGCACGGCCTCGGGGAGCGCCTTGATCATGCCGGAATGTCCATCGGCGTCGATGTGCTCGGCCTGGATGCCCAGCTCCTGGGCGACGGCGTCGACGGCCATGAGGCGGGCGTGGGCCATGCGCACGTCGCGGACGGCGAGGAGCATGGTGATGCCGTTGGCGCGGAGCCAGTCGCGGTCGCGGGCGACGTTGGAGGGGCCGAGGTAGAGGAAGTCGAGGACGGGCTGGGCGTTGCGGCGCTCGCTGTAGCTCCAGCTGCCGGTCAAGTCGCGGGCCGTCTGCTCGCGCATGCCGCCCGTGATGATGGCGAGGGCCTCCGGGGTCAGGTCGCGCGGGTCGACGTTGGCGTACGAAGGGACGACCTTAATCGGTCCGCTGTTCGAAGCCAAGGCCGGCGCCGGGATGGTGATGGAGGGGGGACTCGGCGGGCGCGAGCTGTACGGCACCGCGGGCGTGGCGAGGCTGCTACTGTCCATTGTTGTTGACGGGGTAGATCAGAGTGGAAGGCGATGCAGCAGTGGTAGTTGAGGCAAGAAGGACGGTAATCGATTGCAGAAATTTACTTCATAAGTCATTCATCATGAGAATGCGGGAATGCTGTTGTTGGTTGGTACTCGAAGTAACTCGAGAGAAGTTCGGTTGGCGCAAAAGTATCGGCCAGACACGACGCGCCCAGGTCCCTTCCTATCTAATTCAATTGGGAAAATTGCGGGGTCGACTGGGGATCCTGTGCCTGGGTCCCCTACCGCGTATTGTTCCAAATTCCAGGCAGCCACCACCTTTCTCAGGCTAACCTACATGTCCCTGACATCTTATGTACATACATGACCGATCGTAACAACGGTTGGAAAGTGGAAATCAAATCAGCCCAGGTCTGGATTCCAGGCAACCAACCACACCACCAACACCAAAAACATTTCTATTTATAAGATGGATATATCACTCCAACTGAGGCAGGATTCTTCGCATTGAGGAGGCCCCCCTTCTACTGAATCTACCCAAGTGACCAGCACAATGCAGAGTAGGTAAGTATGTAGGTACGAATAAAAACCACATTTACAATCCTTCGTCTCCCCACATGCTATCAGGCAGGTGCTGCGGCTGCCTATCGAAAAACGAAGCCAGCTCCACGACCCGCTCGACGGCGGCCTCCTGCTTGGCCGTGACGCCGGCGAAGAAGAAGACCTTGAGCCCCAGGAGCGGCACCGGCGCCTCCACGAGGCGCAGCCCCGCGCGCGCCCGGCGCAGGTCCTCCTGGACGGCGCGGACGGGCACCGAGGCCACCAGCTGCTGCAGCTCCCGGATCCGGTTGCGCGCCGTCTCGGCCGTCTCGATGTCGCGCAGCATCTGCTCGTGCGCCTTGGACGGGCCCTTGAACCACCAGCCGCTCCACCAGCTGCCCATGGTCGCGTTGTGCAGGGCGCGCAGCTCGCCCTCCCACGTCTGCTGGCTCCGGCCCAGCTGCCACTCGGTGCGCTCCAGCTGCCGCGCCAGCGCCTCGAGGTCCATCTCGATGGCCGTGGCCACGTCGATGGGCAGCTCGAGCATGTCCGACAGCCGCAGCGGCTCGTCCACCAGCCCCTCGCGGATGTCCTTGAGTGTGGGCGTCCGGACCTGGAGGAAGTAGCGGTGCAGCCGCGACCGGGGCAGGTCGGACCGGCGGCGCAGGTAGAAGAGGGCCTTTTCGTGCGTCGTGTAGACTTCCATGCCGAGCCACTGGGCCTGGAAGCGCAAGTCCTCAATCTCCTTGCCCAGCAATTTCAGCGCGTTCCGTTCATCGTGCATATGGGTGACTATGGTGGCTCTATCGGGCAGGTTGCTGATTACCAGGCTTTGAATCAGGGAATCCTTACCGGAGACTTGCTCGGCCATGCGCTGCAACGGCATTTCCCGCACGCTGATGTTTCGAAGAATGGATGTGACCTCGGTGTTGATGGCGAGGGCGCGGTCGAGCATGGAGTCCGGAGTGTGATAAGCCGCGTACATGACCGGGATGGAGACGGCAAGGAAGATCAAAGAAGTCCCCAAAAAGGCGCGAAATATTTCCTTGTAGTTCCGCGCGATCATGTCGAAGAGTGTCATCGCCTTGCTGCGTACGGGCTTGAGGGTCACTGCAACTTTCGGTGCGACCTGGGTAGCCAATACGTCGAGTGTCGTCTTGGCGATATTTGTGGCAGTGTTCAGGGCCGTTTTCTGGTAGGGTGCCAGCTGTCTCTGCTCCCATAAATACCAGTCGGGGGAGGCGTACTCGGTTTTCATCTCGATGGTGTGTCTGGAGCCGTTGAGATCCCTGATCAGGTAGGTTGTTATGGTACATTCTGGGGACGAACAGCTGCCTCTGACGAAGCCAGGCGCCAGCGACTGTGGCAAGAGTTCATGCCCAGGCTGTACATTTTCTCGTATGGCTTGCACTAATTCACCTTGAACTGTTCTCTTTCGAGTGGTTACTTCCCACAAGTCCCAGTACATCACAATGTCAGAGGACCCCGGGGTCTCAGGGGGCTCCGCGACTATTAGTGTACCGTCCATCATTGGCAAGAAAATTGAATTTGCAGAATTTGGAGAACTAGCCACAATGTCACGGGTTGCTTTGAAGAAAGATCAACGACTTTTGGATCGGGTGTTCAAGATAAAGGAAACAAACCCCATCAAAGAAACAACAAGGGATATACCGAACGCGGAGTTACGTGAGTCTTCCCCCTTGCGCCCAGAATGCTTTGTCTACACCTTCTAGAAACGAGTATGTGACCAAATACTTGCTTAGGTTATATGGGCATGTTTTCTTCTACCATGGTGATGGTGATGATCCAGTTTCCACCACTGGAATTAGTGGTGCCCCCTTCCCTGGGGCACATTAAATAGTACAAATAAATATAACCGATTGAGAGATGTTCCTCTCCTCCAGGACATCAAGTGGATGACCCCACTTACTTTCGCAGACTATTAGTTAATGTGATGATGGCGCGTCTGCAATCCGCACCCCTCCCCCAATGAGCAACTCAATCTCGATACTAAAAAGAACTCGGTTAACACTTCATGATTCCTCAGCCATCCACAGTGAACTAAAGACTTACTTGAGTTCATCGTCTTCTTCTTCCTCTTCTTCGTCCTCACCATCAGAGCCATCTTCAGACCCGACGTCAAGGTCATCGGAAGAGTCGTAGTCGGGGTCGTAGTTAGGGTTGTCAGTGAGTACTCCGCCCGCGTAGAGCAAGTCGCGTTGGTTCTCCGTCTGGCCTGAGCTTCTTTCCGATATTTTCCAAAAGGCCGTTGGACCTGTCGGTCCTCGTGGATCGAAGTCCCTGTCACTTTGCGTTAGTACTTTCGGATACGCATGTCACGCCACGTCGAGAGCTCACTTGTCGAACCAGTTGCCGAGTACCCCCTTGGCACTCTTGACTCCTCCCAGTTGGACGCTCTCGCTACGCCACCGTTCTTGGCCATTAAAGATGGAGAACGTGGTCCACCTGACCTCGCCCTCGGGCGTGAGTCTTACAGTTCCTTCCTCGCCCACTTGTATTAGTAAGTCCAGATCTATGTTTAGGTGAGGAAAATACCTTTGGCGTTGATCTCACCTGTCAGATCGCTATTCGCATTCTCGTCCCAGCTATCGTCCAAGGAACGAGAGACACCCTTGAAGTGGACGACCGGCAGGTCTTGCCCATCGTCGGGGCCCGGCGGCTCAATCCTATCAACGCTAATCCTCATCAGAATAAGACGTGTGGCCTCTCCGTATTCGATGGCCCGGCGGGGAATGTTAGGAGGCAGCGCCTGTTCGACCGAGAAGTTGAAGTCAAAGAAGTCCGTGTAATCCAGAAAACAAACCACTCTGAGCCATGTGCCTGTGACGCCGTATGGATCCTGTAAGTCTAGAGGGTTCTGATCGACCGGCTCCTCTTCGTCCAATGGCAGTGGGAGATAACTTCCAGGCCAGACACCAGCGAAAGGGGTATCCCAAAAGTTCTTGCAGATGGGGAAAGAATTCAAGCCCAGACCCTTCAAGTTGGCTCCAAGTACTAACAGGATAGCCTCTACCTTCTCCCAGTCGACCCTGTCAGAGCCATCGTCCATGAAGGGACCCCACCTGGTGCGAGGCGTGTACTGACGGATATCGTAGACCTTTGAGCAGGCAAAGGGAGACATTTTCCCCTGCCGGGTCTCGTGGGGACTGCGCTGGGCGTAGAGCATGGGCACCCCATACAAGCAATGCAGCTTGGCGCTCATCTGGTGCTCTTTCTTCGGGGGCGATGAGAATGTGCCCGAGTGGGGGAGTTCGGCACGTGCCCTCTCGTAGATAAAAGACCTCTCGAGGAAGGTGTACTGGTTCTCATACGAGCTAAACAGCTTGGAGAGCAATGCAGCATTGCGGGAATAAGGGTGTGTCGTCGACGAAGTGGCTCTTTCACCATCCACACAAGCATTTCTTAGCGCTTCGGTGACAGTGTCATGAACGAAAACCAATTCAGATCTCTGGTATAGGAGTCAGCGACGTAGTTCCTGGCACAACAAACACAAAGGGAAGCAAACATACTTTGGACTGGACACCGGGCCGACCGCAAACAACCTGTAAGCGTACAAGATCTTTGAGACTCTGCTCCCAGTTGACATTGTTCCGGGCGGGCTTGTCGAAGTGTGCTAGATAGACATGCTTGAAGAGCATGGCGTTGCCCCGAACCGAGTGGTGAAGGGCCTGGCACACTCGTGGCAGAAATGCCAAGTCGCTGGGATCAACGTATTGCAGGACATTGTGGATGACCTCGGGAGGAAGGTCTGTCAGTGAGACCATGTTGGCGGGCTTCAAGTATTGGGACTGTGAGATAACCAAACCAGGCGACTAACTGACTGATGGTATCTGTGGTCGTAGACACGAAGTTGGAGATGGGAGAGATAACGTGCCAGTCCTTGGACTGGCCCTTGTTGCTCACATGCTTGCTGCAGCTAGGTCGGACCTTACGTCTATATAAGCAGTCCATCGGATCTAAGGTTCGGATTAGCGAGCGCGGGGTTCTACTGTAACTCCACTGCTCCAGCGCTCCTGCACCCGCGACTGTTACATGCGGGGCGTACGGACTTAAGGAACCGAGTAATGACGAGAGGCTCGCACATGCAGTTGGCGGCTTTCTTGTATCTGCTTATTTCAATACCTTAGGCTAATGAGGCCGCAATAAGTCGACGATTATAAACAAGACATGACAGCATAGGCCGCGATCGATATTAAACAACACGAACACCAGGCGTCTAACAAGCAGTAGGGTAGTTTTATGATCGCCTGTTCCGCCGGCCGTGCCTATCGCCTCGTGTTTGTGTTTCACGTACCGACTGTTTCACCAAGTTTCGGAGATAAGAAGCTCAACACTTTAGCCAATTGCTGAACAACCTAGTGCGGCAGATCTATGTTTGCACCTGCAGGCCGAAGCCAGTCAAATGCATAATCCCACGTCAATGGCCCGGCAGGGCTATCAGCAACAGAGAAAGGTAGGCATGGTATGTAGTCCACTGCCATATCGATGAGCCGAGGCTTTGGCACCCGGCTCGGATCGACAACATGGGTAAGGTAACAATGGCGGTGGGGGATTTATGGGGAGGAACAGCGGCCCGCCTCCATGTCGTCAAGACTGTGGCGACGTCCTGGAAGTCAACTGCACTTAACAGAGCCTTCCATAGTAATGTGTGATTGCCTTGGTTCATCTATTCGAGAACAACAAACTACAGCAAGTCTCGTTGAAAATAGAAACACATCTCTCAGGCATGCAGGCCTGGACCTACACCAGCGGCGGCTACCCAGCCGCCCTCCAGCAGACGACGATCCCGTCTTACAAAGCACCGCTGAAGCCAGAGCAGCTCCGTGTCCGCGTCAAGGCCGCCTCCCTCAACCCCGTTGACGCGCAGCTCATGGGAAACCCCCTGTGGCCCTACATCTCAGCGGCGGTCACCAGGGCTAACAAGGGAGTGGGCGAGGACTTTTCGGGCGTCGTCGAGGAAGCGGGAAACAGCTCCGGCTTCAAAGTCGGCGACGAAGTGTTTGGCATTGCTCCCTTCCTACCCGAAGGGACGCTCCAGGAGGTCGTTCAGATCGACGTCCAATCGTCTGTCGTGTTGCCCAAACCGGCCGATTGGTCCTGGGAGCAGGCCGCAGCCGTGTCGTTGGTTTGGATCACGGCCCAAACCTGCATCGCCAAGGCCGCGGCATGGGTCCCCACCAAGGGGGGCAAGATCGCCATCCTGGGCGGCAGCTCTAGCTGCGGCATCTACGCCGCATACATTGCCAAGCAGCGCGGGTGGGAGGTGGCGGCGACCTGCTCCGGCAAGAACGCGGATCACGTTCGCAGCATGGGCGTGGACACAGTCATCGATTACACCACCAACGAGGTATCCGAGCAGGTCAGGGCATTCGCTCCCGATGCCATTCTCGATTTTGTCGGGGGTGTCGAATGTCTGGGGTTGGCCAGGAGGTATGTCACCGTCTGCGGCGACAAGACGAGTCGCTTGGCGATAGGGGGCAGAGTCGTCTACTTGTGGAACCCCCAAATGGTTCTTCGCGCTCTTCTGGGAAGGGTTGGTCTCGGTCCCTCCTACACCTGCATCAATCTTGAGGTTGAGTATCCTAATCTGGAAGGGGCCCTGCGTTTGCCCAAGGAGAAGATCTTCATCGATAGTACCTTTGGCTTCGAAGAAGTCAGGGATGCGTTTGACAGGATGAATTCATCGCGTTCGAGGGGCAAGGTCATCATCAGAGTGTCTTCGTGAGCAAACGGTACATCACTACTTGCGTGTTTGAAGAAGAATAAGAAGATAAAAATCAAACCAAAAGAAATAACAAAAAGGGAAACTCGGAGCAAGTCCCCTCAGGCCCGACCCAGCTGTACTAGACTGTCGCGCCCCCTTCTGAACCACGCTGGGTTCCTAGACAGGCCATGCCACCATTTCATGGTACTCTGTCTTCCGGGTATTTAGTTGTTTACGGTTTACCATTCCGGTCTAGGGAGTCGAGTCGGCCGTGGTTTGATTGTTCTGTGTGGATGCTTTTCTGGGATTGGTGGTTAGAGGGAGCTTACGTTTCTCTTGTTTGAAGAGATGGAAGGCGGGGGTGGTTGTTTGTTCCGCGTTCCTTACCACTCGGCCATTGCTCCGTGGTACTTCGACTGACTTGCTGGTTGAAAAGCTGTCCTGTTATTGGGACCTATCTGTCTACCTCTACAGCTTTGGTAAATAGTGGTCAGTGGGTGGGTGGTAGCTGGCTGGTGGTTGAGCTTGCCCCCTCCCCCTGCTATGGACTTGCTGCCAGCTACCTACACACCTGTACCTATTATCAAATGCCACTATGGTCCGAGGCAGTTACAGTCTGTCTCGTGGGCAGGTAAGATTTGGATGTTTTCATCTTCTCACTTATGAGGTTCCTTGCTGCGCCCATATCATACCTTGAGAATCGCAGTGTTGTCACTCGTCCTACATCTTCAGCCTCGCCTGCTCTTCAGCCCGTACAGGTAAATCATTAAAACAAAGACACGTCTATCATCATATCTGAACATATTCATAAATAGTTTTTGTATCTCACTGACATCCTTAGGGGATACCTAGCAAGCCCCCTCCCCTTGTTTGCTACCCCGGCATACCAGGATATCAAATCGTAGAACAAATTTAGAACTGCATTCAACAGACAGCATGTCATCATGATAGACGACTTTTGCCCGATTTGGCAACCCATCCTGTGGATTTCCCTGATAACTTCGGAAACTCTCATTCTCCCAAGTTGGTACCCGACTTCCAATGGCATGGCTTAATGAACCGGTGGCAACCGTGGTTGTTCTGATATTCCTTTCGTTAATGTCACTGCCGACGAATCATCATATGTCGAGAACGACAACTTGAATAGAGGACCTGAACATGGACCGTAGGCTTGGCTCAACGCCATTATCCAAGGAATTGGCAATATGATCCCAAGTTACTCAAAATGCTACTCCCTCCCCTGATATCCGAGGATCAGCGAGCAGATGTAGACATGGAATCGTCCTCTGCGGTTTACATTTACCATACACTTGCTCACTGGAGTCTTTCTGATCATGAGGCAAGATGGTACTACTTGTATTACCAACACATCTGAAGGGCAGGTGATCATGCCTAACCAAACCCGTCGAAGAACGGTTGGCCACATTACACGCAATATGTAGACATTGATTAAAGAAAAGGGTAACTCAGCTCCTTCTTATCTCACCCCTACGACGCGAAACACGTATCAATAGATGATGGTTGCGTTATCTGCACTGATGGAAATCTCACTATCCAGTAGGCGAGTATCACAAGATGTTCAGATTCATAAATTTCATTACCAGGTCCATCAGCATCTAATCGCACGGCCATCTATCTAGGAACGGAACTATGAGACTCGGATTTCGCACACTTTCAGTCGGGCTCACACATCAGCCGTTTTATCATTGATCCCAATTGCTCGTTTGGCAGCAATCAGCCCCCGAATCACGGCTTTGACTTGTACGCACATCCTTCAGAACCGAGCAAACCAACGCTATATGTCGATTCCAGCAGTTCTCCACTACTTCCACGCACTCAAGCCCGCCCAGGGGTCGTTCTGGCCCTGCTGAGGTTGTGTAGTTCTAGGCTGCTGGTTTCCATATCCGTAGTCATGAGGCGCCTGCTGCTGCTGCTGCTGCTGCTGTTGCTGTGCATAGTGGACCTGCTGAGGGCCCAAAGGCGGCGGTCCCGGGGGCGGCGGTGGCGGTACAAACCCCGGAGGCATGTATTGTTGACCCTGCTGATGCTGGTTGTTCTGCTGTGGCTGCTGCGCTTGGGGGTTACCGTAAGTGCTGTATTGGTTGTGCTGGAAAGAGGTTTGTTGGGGCGGAGGCGAGGCCGGTCCCCTTCCGCCAACCCCCATGCCGAAGCTCGTCTGTGTCGGAGGTGGAGACGTCGGTCCGGGATTGCGACCCCAGCTGCCTGGGTTGTATGCCTGCTGGCCATAGGCTTGATTCTGCGGCTGGGGGGTTGGAGAGAACGACGATGCTGGCGGCGGACTGGAGAAAGAAGGGTATTGGGTTTGCATGGGAGGAGGCGAGGTAGGAACCTGATACTGCCCGGTGAAACTGGCTTGAGGGTAACGCGGAGTGCTGCTTTGTGTAAAGTTCAGAGGCGAAGGTGTTGGCCTCTGCGAGTTGGGCTTGGGGGACGTAGATGTTGAAGGATCCATCGACATGCGCTCCATCAGGCCGCGCAGCCGTTCGCGTTCAGCCTCGGCTTGCTGGCTCTTGTTAGACGCCTGGTCCTGTTCGATCTGGCTCAAGAGCTGACCACCCTCAGAACGTCGGTTATTAACAAACGTCTCGACGTTCTTCTCAAGGCTGTCAACTGTCTCCTTCATCTCGGTATACCATCGCTTGGCACTTTGAAGACCTGCCTCGAGGTCGAGGAACTCCTGGTAAGCCCGCTTGTACTTGTTCACGACAGACGCTCGTTGGCGCTGTATAGACTCGTACTTGCTCTGCTCTGCTCGCACGCGTTTGTCCTGGAGGAGACTGTTGAAGGTGGCCGTCAGTTCCTTCATAAGAGATGCTTGCTTATGGTTCGCTTGGAGAAGTCGGCTCTGATGCGGCCGGAATTTCTCCAGCTCTGTCTGGAATAGTTGCTGTTCGTAGTTGGCGATGTTTTTCTTGTTGAGGATGAGGATCTGCGAGATGTCGTCGTTGTGAACCTGTGATTGTCAGCCTAATCCTTCTAGGGTGAGATGTGCTCGCACCGTACCTTTTCTTTGAGATCCTTTAATACTTGGTTGCGTTCTCTCTTGATCAGGTTCAGCTTCTTCAGAATCTCTTCAACTCGGTTGATCTGCTCCATGACGCTAAGGCTCCCGTCTTCGAAGTCATCATCGAGCAAGTTCGGTGCTACCCCCGACGGGCTCGTAGCAGTGCTCGACTTGGCTCTCACTTTGGCCACGGCTCGTTGGAACAGTGAATCTACATCGCCACTTTGCGCAGCTACTCGCATTTCCTCAAAGTCCGTCTCATTCTGCCGGAATTTGGCGTAAAGTTGCCCGTCGCTCTTCGCCGCCTCGTCCAAAGCTTCCCTATAGTTCCGGACATTACCCCTGAGGGTTGTGGTCAACCGTGAGCTGGGCTGCTGCGTCCACTCGCCCTCGTATTTGGATCGCATCTTCTCGCAGACACTTTCTTCCATATCCAGCTGCTTCGTGCTCCTGTCCAGCACAGTCACAATAGAATCCTTATCTATCCTCAACGTATCAAAGATGGATATGGGATTCTCGTGGCCTGCAACATCATCACACCATGTTCTGAAGTCCTCATCGGGCATGATATCTTGATCGAAACCCCCTTTCAGAACTTGCAGTGCGCCAGGGAGCCTTAAGTAATCCAGACTGGCGGCCATTTCGCCATTAGCGAGGTCGACTCTTTCTGTCTCTGCCCGTACCAGCTTCGCTTTCTCCTCGTCGTACAGACTTGCCGACTCCGTCACAGCCAAAGGAACGATCTTGGCGAACAAGTCGGGGCCGGTTATCCTCTGGATATCCTGACCGGCATACAGCTCACTAACAGGGATCGGCTTCGCAGCTGGAAGTTTCGAAAGCGGAGGCAGGCTGGCCTCAACCGGGACTGGCTGATGATAAATGAAATCATTGTCCTTCGTCATCTCCCGGAGTTTGCTCTGTATGGTACTGAGATTCCGCTTGGTGATTTCTTGAAGAAGACTGCCAGTGTCCGCGCTTAAATTCGCGCTCGGCGGCATAGAGTTGGGGAAGTTGGTGGCGGTCTTGTTTGCTTCCTTGGCGAACACCTCCGCTGTAGCGAGCCGGCCTACAGCGACTCCATGCTGATTTGCCTCCGCGTCGGCCATGGCCTGGAAGTATTGCGCCTGTGCATTCAGGAGGCCATGTTTGATCTGCGAAAGTCAGTACCCTATGCTGCGCAAACTGGCTCGCACCCCCAACTTACCTGGACGAACAACATCCAAACCTTCTCGAAGATGGCCTTATTCACGTTCTCCTGGATGCCTTCGAGGGCCTGAGAGTAAAGATATGCTGCCTGGCCTGCGAGCTTGGCAAGCAATACGACTTTCTTCTGATCACCAATCTGCTTCTCGAGAAATATCTCCTGCGCTTGAGCGAGGGTGATGCTGATCAGGGTCTTGACAGTATCTCTACTCAGGTCGGACGAGGGCGCATGCAGGAAGTTCTCGTTTATATAGGTGAACATGCCAGCCGAGGCCTGGAAGGAGTGGTAGGCGGCCTTGAGACCCGACTCCTCGGACCTTGTCTGGTTTGCGGCATGGCAGGACAGGACGGCGGAGATGTTGAATATTATGGAGGCCTTTTCGAAGGCGAGGGAGTATTGCGACGTCGCCTTGTGCGTGAAGGCATCGAACCAAGTGAAAGAAATCTTGATATGCTGTTC
This sequence comes from Arthrinium phaeospermum, assembly GCA_006503535.1. Classification (NCBI taxonomy): domain Eukaryota; kingdom Fungi; phylum Ascomycota; class Sordariomycetes; order Amphisphaeriales; family Apiosporaceae; genus Arthrinium; species Arthrinium phaeospermum. The sequence continues at coordinate 3,710,820 of QYRS01000002.1, read as the reverse complement.
GTCGACTGGGAAGCGCAGGTCCAACAGCTCGAGCTGTCCGTAGTATCGGTATAGTAGGTCTCGACCGGCGGTGCTGTCCTTGCCAGCCCCCCTCGTGTCCTGTCGCAAGCGATGTAAGTGCTGGCATTCTTCGGCGTATCGTTCTGGATCGTCCCCATATGTGTCCCGGATGTATCCCTTCAGAGGCGAGATCCAGTCGATTTCGTTGGTAGCCTTGAGCGGCACCGAGAGCATGGGCGTTTGCGCCATGATGGGCGTGCGACGGGCGATCAGTGTCCAAATAACAAGCAACTAGTCCCCCCGATGGTTGTGAAGCAAGGACTAGAGAGCAGACCGTTCCGTCCCTTCCACGAGCGTTAGGTGTTTTCAATACCGAGGACCCATGTAGCTATGGCAGAATTGCTTTTCTGGCCAGTTCGTTCAATGCGAGGTTGGAGTAGGACGTTATCGTGTCGTGGGGCAATGCAGGGTGGGGATTCGGAGGCGTCGATTTAGAGGGTCACTGTTACGGGGGACAGTAACATGTGCCAATGCGTTAGGTAAGTAAGTACTGTAAGTATGCTGACTTGTCGATACCAGGGTTATTTGTATACAGGAAAACAATGTAAGGCGCATAGACGTGATTAGCGACCCGGTTATTCGCATCTATGGTGGCAATTCGAAAGAGGTGCAGATCCAGAAACCATGTTGTCGGAGTTGGTGAGATTGGTTTATGTTGTGTTCGTGGTTATTGTATGTCGCTACTTGTAGCTGGCTTCTGACCTGACTTGTGTGCTAAGGTTAGTGGTTGGAGCAGTACCTGGGCCGCTAGGATGACGGCAGCGGTGCAAGGGTCCAGCAATTAGGTAAAGTAAGTAGGCAACCTAAAAGACGGCGTCTGGATCAATATCTGGACTTCAATTCTCAAGGATGTAGCCAAGTATTTGTATTGAATTGTCTAATTCGGATGCAATAGGTCACACAGCAAACACTTGGTCCCGCTGAAGAATTGCAAGAGGGTGTAGTAATTCAGGGATGGTCAGCAATATAGTCGACGAAAGGACTGACGCATGAACTGACGCGGCGCGTCTAGACGTTCGGGTATTGACTGAAGGAGGCTCGAGATTCCGAGGCAGCCATGATTCCCAGTGAGGGGCCCAGTCGCTTGGATCCAGGTTGAAGCGAGCGGGATTGACGGGGATGGATGGGATAGATGGGCGAGCACAGGATCTCGACAGGAAAATCGCAGGAAAATAGCCGCTGCATAGCACTGGTACTTTGCTGCTAGACCCCTCCTTGCACCAACTTCCCTGGTTGCCTGGTGGGCAAAGCCGCCCACCAAGCAGAAAACCTTCCCGGTCGCTTTGGAGGGGTGGGTTTTGGGTCTCCCCTGTAAGCCCAAAAGTAAGCCCAGGGTCGCAGTGGAGGACTGCTTCTCCTCCGCCATTCGGTCATCAATTGAATCACATCGGCCCAACCTCACAAACACTCCCTCACCGACTCCTCGCATTATATCGTGACATTGGGCATTTCACCATCAGGCGGTTCAGGCAGCAGTGATCTATCATTACTGTATCTATCTCCTGTTGAACATTGCTCCAGGGTCAGCGGTGCGAGACAGTAATTGTTTCTGTAGATGTGTATGAACCATCCAATTGATCGGTTCACTTACACGGGGCTCACTAAGAAGCATGTGCGTGCATCGTTGCATGTCAAGTACTAGCTTCAGACACTTATGCGCAGTGACAAACCCAAGGAGAGCCGTTGTACGGCATTTCTGCAGCCCTATTGGTCGGGACCAATCGACCGGCCTCTAGTGTTAACCGCCCGCCGTCGACCCATCAGCAAGCGAGAGGCATCTCGGGCATTGAAAAGTCTGTCTGTCTGTCCTCCTTTGGGCTGGACAAGGTCAGGTGAGGAGGGACAGATGGAGACCGGGGGAGAAGGGAGGGGACAACCGCGAGATGCTTTAGCGCGCGCGCCCGTATCGTGGTCGGTCATGTGAAGTTGGCCGCATTCACCAAATACCCTTTCTTCCCTCCTTTCTTATTGCCGTTGCCTGGGCCTGTGTCACTACACCATCTGGGCAATGCGATGCAATGCGCGGCACCGGGCGGTAAAAGCGGGAACGGGAAAGGGGGGTGTTTAAGAGGAGCCCAGGAGATCGCAGGCGGCGGCCGTTTCTGCGGCCGCGGCTATCAGATCATGGGATGCAGCACGTAGGACCAATCGTTGGCCAGTGTATACTATGCATCGATGGCGATTCTCGGTGAGGGTAAAGTGATTATATAATCTCATGTTGCCTTCTTACCCTAACAACTCCGGATTAGGATGAATACATCATTCAAATCATAGTATTCACGTGGAGTTGTATTACAATTAATATAATAAATAAGTACCTGATCGCCTATGATCCGCAGGAAATGCGCCTCGATCTCAACGCCATGTCATTTGCGCCTTTATCTTACAATGAAAATACACACCAAGCCACTTATCAACTATACGTAGCAGCTTCCTTGCCCTTATCCTCTCGCGGGGGGTCACTTGGCAAAACCCCCCGGTATGCCGCCGGCAAAGGCGTCGGCGTGGCATCCAAGCTTCCCGGCCCAAACCTTTCATTGTTGGGGAATTGTGGCGTGGGAGGGATGATGATGATCGGGGGCACGCCGGCGCGCCTGCTATGAAGTTCTCTTCCCCTCGCGGACGACATCAGTTGGCTCATGGCCGTGGCAGGAGCGTACTCCCTTCTCGAGGCGCCCGCGTCCCTCATCAGGTCGTCGTCGATGGTGGTGATCCAGTACATAACCACCGTGCACACGAGCACTAACGCGAGACCCCTGTCAGCAACCTCGTCTTCGCCAAATATCAATAAAACAACAAATCAAGTCCGATTCCACACCAAGGGGCTGCGGCGGGAGGCGGCCAGGAAAACCGGTGTGAGCTTACCATCCGTCTTGCATGATAGCAGGCACAGCCACGCAGGCTCGCCCTCAAGCAACATCAGCGCTATAAGGTTTCTGTACGCAGGAGAGGTTACCCTCTATGGACACTACCCAGGTACTGCCGCCCATCACTTTATAGGTGGGGATACGTACGTCGATGTGCTGGTCAGGGTAAAGAGGGACCCGAAGAACGCCCTGACTGTCAGCTTTCTCAGGCGAGTATTGATTTCCTGGCTAACGAGGCTCGTGGCCTCAAGACCTATGGTCCCGTCGGACCACTTGAGTTTGAAAGAGCAGGATTCTGTGTAAAATTGTGAGATTGGTCATGCCAGTATTTGCATAAAAGGAGCGGGTGGCTTAACTTATTATTGGAGTTAGGAATGTGCTCGTCAGGTAAAACTGTAGTCAAGTAAGCCGGAATTGAATTTGCTACCCTTGCCAAGGGGACCGGAAGATGCCCATCACTGGGCAGACGTGTCTTCGCAGCGACCAACTCACATTAATGAAAACGTCAAGGATGATGGCTGGGTACACGGCGCCCTTGTGAATTCCTATCACACATGATCCGTTCTCAAGATAGTTTACCCGGCTAAGGGAAAATATACATCAGCCAAGATCTTACCAGATAGAAGCCCGATAAGCAAAAAGAAAAGGGGGGAGGTGAGCGTTCATACTAGATAAGAAACATGGTGGCGACTACAATATAGCCCCCTATTCTCGCGGGACGCTATTGTCAGTATAGCTTCTCTGCAACCCAGCACCACACGCGCGGCAATAGGAGCAACGTACCTATGAGGAAGATGGCGTTGAAGATGTAAAGTCGGGACTTGAAACGTCGTTTTACCGTACCCCTGACGATGTGCTTCGAAATCGCAGAGTGATAGCTGGGTGAGCAGTTGATGGTCGTTACAAATGAGAGGGGAGGTATGGACTAACCGACCGATCGACCAAGAACAAGTAAATCAACTGAACATGGGAGATGAGTGAGCATGGCCGAACGTCCCCCTCCTATTGACCGCTTACACGCGAGTCCTGTCTCATCCTTACTTACCATCTGCCCTCAAGTCACAGGAAACATCAGCGGCTGCGACAGCGTGTACGATGATGGACCGGGCCTTACCTTCGTAGATACGTAAAAACATATGCACATTACAGTGGCGACCCGGCAAGCCGTGATATGCGTGCCAAGGGGCATGCCGAACTGCAACATGGTAGATCCAAGCACGAACAAAAAGGAATCGCCGTAGACAGCAAGCACCACTGTGGCACTCGAGTATCAGTACTCATGTGAATTACGCGTATGGCGATGTGCCACGGAGAGGAGAAGAAGAAGAAGGGAATTGTAGTCTCGCGAACGTACGCCACACGATATAGGGAAGCTTCCGAAAGCTTGGGATGGTGATGTACCGCATTACTATAGTAATCCCCGAGTGGTCAGATGCATCGTCGTATGACATAATAGGTTGCCTGTATATACCAGCTTTGAGGGAGTATGGGACTGACTGAAGAATGCCAAGCATAGGCTAGCCGCGAAGATGGCGACGGCCACACTAATCATGCGAGCCGCGATCGGTTCCGGTGCTTCGAAATGCGAAAGGCCACGACCGACCACTGTCTCGCCGGAAACGCCGGCATTCGCGATAGTGCCAGACCTGGCCTCTGCTCTCTGGATTGCGGGCGGTGCGCCGTGGAAGTCGAAGATGCCTCGTCGAAGCAGCATCACGACAAACGAGTATACTTATTCATTTATCTTAGAAGGGGAGAGATTGCCATTTCCCCGACACGATACTCATGGCGTGGAGTTTTGGGTCGATATGCGCCGGAAGGTCAGATGGCAGTAATACCCAACAGACATACCGATGAACATCGAGCCATGAGGTGCCAAACATGTTTGCGAGTCAGACCCCTTCGAAGGAGGCGTGGCAAATGATGATGATATGTAGCTGTTGATCTCTCTATCCGGACGCATCAGCTTTAGTAAGACCTTATTCCTCTGCTGTATCCCTGGCGGATGAAAGCTTATCATCGTCTGGAGTGATCACCATTGGCATGGCCCAATAGTTTATGGCTAATGTAAAGTGGTATTCACTACAGCAAGGACGTTATTTCTGTATCTTGGCAATCGTGAGTGCGGTGGTGTAGTGTTGCAACTTGCTACGGATTGTCTTGGCAGCAGACGACACGGAATGAAGTGTACGGATAATGTGTGCCCAATGTAGGTCGTGACATTCTACACGTGGAGAATTCAGACAACGCAATAGACTACTGTGAACGAGCATAACGAATTGCCGGTCTCAATCCTAAATAGAACAAGGTTCGTCCCATCCTTCATACTACGGCGCCTCGCATTGCGGTTGGCTACGGCCTTGCAGACGAAGTCCCCCTCGCGTGGCTCGCAAACCATACTTATCAGGAATTCCCGAAAGCGCCCAAATCATGACAAGAAAATGAGCCTGGATTAGTCCGTATCAGTATAACGCCAGAAACCAAGCTCGGGGGAGGCAGCCCATTGATAAAACATCACCGTGGACTGCGGATATCGTCGATATTGTTTGATGTGTATTAAGTATCTATCAAGTTTGGACTAGTCCTAATTCCTTGGGTCTGTTTTTCACTTATCCCCGGGGAGCTGGCCGGTCCCTAGAATGTCAACTGAGCCTATTGTGCATATGATCTTCAGCCTTCTCCTCCTACCGCTGTCCTTTATTTGATGATGTTTCGAGTAATCCAACTGAACACATCCAGGTGAACATATTTGCTGTAATTCGTTCTTGGAGCATGGTCGTAATCATGGTGAAAGAGTCTTTTCCGCCCCTGATTACACTTCTTTGATACGGCTACTTATGGCTGAGCTGTGTCGCACAAGCCAACAATCGACAGTGAGACCTGATGAGTCCTAATGGGGGTCCCATCAAGAGGGACTTCGTAGCTCCTTCTAGTGCCCAATAGGGGCGTTCAGCACCTGATTGCTGATGGCTGCCAAATTCCACAACCCGTAGCATTCAACCATGGCTCTTCTTTATACCAAATAAGTTGCGCTTCTTCTTCTCTTTCTCCGCCTTGTGTGGCTTATCACTACTGGGAGGTGGTGCAGGACTACCGCCATTGGCGGGGGATGACCGGCCTGGTGCGGCTTGTCCGAGGCTCATGCTAGACATAGCTTGGGTAGGGGGAGGGGGTGCGCCAGCACGGGGGGCACCTGGCAAACCACCGCCGCCGGGTGGCATGGGTCTGCGGCCAGGCAAGCCTTGCCCACCTCCCGGTGCTCTTCCTGGTGCCCCTGGAGGCGGAGGGGCAGCCATTTGAGGGGGAGGAGGCCTCTCAAAGAGATGTGCAGGCGCCCGTCTTGGGGGTCGGTCCATGGGTAGATCAAGACGCCGCTTGTCAACGCTGAGATCACCAAGTTGGCGAATGAACAGCTGAGGCGTCAGCATATGGCTTGTCGTCAGAATCACATCGCGGTTGAGTGAATTGCCGACCTCGTAGCATATGCGGCTCTCAGAAAACGTGGCGCCACCTGCCATGAACACAATGATGCGTTGTCGGTTTTCGGGCACTCGCCGGCCTGCACCTGCCCAGCTAGGTTTGGCAGCGCGCAACGAGCCCTGTCCGACTATCATATCTTCGTTAGGATCCAGAGGCGGCTTCACATAAGGGAAGGCTGTTTGATCCAAGCCTCCCCTACACAGGTGCTCAAGAAGAGGCTTGAGAACAGGCTGGAAGCGTGAGAGGGCATATTCCTCGTTAGGAACCAGGCCCTTAACGTCGATGGGGAATAGAGGCGTATTGTCACGCCTCGGGTCCTTCAACGCGATCGTGGTACGGCCTCCGAGAAGCTCCAGGTTTGCGACGACCTCGGTGTCTTGTGGGGGGAGGGATGCGTGTGCAAGGAGTCGCTTGATGTCTTCTAATACCACACCGTCTCGATAGAGAACATACATGATGACAAGCCGCAGGCGATCTGCCGATGTAATTGCATCATCGTCAAGTAATCGCACGACCGCTTGCAAAACCTCCTTCGGCTTGCGGTAGTCCTCGTCGAGACCCGTGGCCATGGTCTGCTCCGAGGAAGCAATGTCGGGGAGTTTCCGGTTCGCGAATATATTCATACATTCCTGTGCCATGGTAAGATGAAGCGAATAGATCTCTTTCATCTCCTGAAACTGTGGTAGGCCCGCCAGCATATCCTTAATGGTGTTTAGATTGGTAGTGTCCGCCTCCGCGTCCGTAAAGCTGGCATTCTGGTCAAGGAACTTTTGGAAGTCACTCATCAACTTATCGATGGTGTCTTTCATGTGCCTGTGACGGTTGTCCACCCAGACCTTGTCCTTGTCGTTGAGTTCCATGTCCTTCTCTTCAGCATCCGGCGCCCCCTCGTTTACCGTCATGTGGAATGTCGTTTTATCCCCTTCTTTGATCGGCAATAGGTCATGAGCCATGGCCTGATACGTGAACTCGTGGACCAAGGGAGCCATGATATCCATAGATCTATCGGTCACCAATAAGATACCCTGGGGTCGTGAACTCGGCGGTGGGAAGTTTGGGTTCCATTGTGCGTATTCGTCAAGCTCGTCGGAAACGAACCGAGCCAGATGCGCACTGAGCACGGCTGCTTCGTGCAAGGGGGCTCGAGGGCGATAATATCTGACCTTGGGATATTCACCAAGTGTTATACAAACGCCTGCAATCTTATGAGCTAGTTAGCCGGGGGTGTATGCGACAATTGCTTGAAGCATCCAAACAAACCTTTTGGGCCAGGTCTCGCATGTGCTTAGCCACGAGAGCATTGCATGCCGGGTGGTAGAGAACGGGAAAGCTCCAGGGGTCCTTGAATGTAACGAGATGCGACTCGCGAGGGAAGAAGTCTATCGACAGTGTCTCAAACCCCCCTATCAGTTGTTGGGACAGAGGCGAGCCATTTATCCGCTTCCGCAGCTGCGGATCAAGCACACCAGTCCAGACGAGGAAGCTTTTCTGGTAGCGCCTTGCCTCCAAGTCGGCTATGAGGCAGTCGACAATATAAGGTTCCGGCGTCAGGATGTAGATGGCATCCATAGTCGGGTTTCGTTCCCTGCGCTCCTCGATGCGCTCGATGTCTGTCACAGTGCAGTTCAGCCAACGATGCTCCTTACTTCGGCGTTCTGGCCTTGCATACTTGCGATATTCTGGCTGAGGATATCATCTTCCTTCACCACACTATCTAGGATCTTTTTCGAATGCTCGTCGATAACCAGGACTTTCCACTGATTTGCAGCATCATGTCAGTCGGGCTACGGTATGCGTTTTATCGGGACGGTGGCTTACGTCGTCTTGGGTGATGTTCTTGATCGTATCGATTATGACTGCAAGGCAGGACGTTGTTTGTCAGTAAACCAGATCCCAACCAGCTCCAGATGTCGACGAGGACGGAAAAGGGTCGAGAAAAGAAAGGCCAGTGGCTTACTCTCCCGCTGCTCGTGCATCACGTCGACCCCCATCTTGATTGTTGCCAGCCCCTGTTTCCTGGGCGAATCCTGGGCAAGACGCTCGCGTTGGCTCGAGGGTGTAGCAAGATGAGGACTCGTAGAATTACTGCGACGCCCACACCGAGCAGAGACCTGGTCTGTCGGCGCTGGTAGCCAAGTAAATTCGGCCGAGGAATGTATCGGGTCGCGGGGAATTCGACGTCGTGGAGGGAATGCGGTAAGCTGGTATTGTCTCGTTGCAAGGCCAATGACGTCTGTCCAGCAGGTCGAGCTTCGGATTCAATTCAGAGTCCGGTAGTCTTTGTTGGGGATCGCTGGCCGAAGAGCCACTAGAGTAAGGGTTGCTTCGTTTTTCCGCAGGTACAGCAATGCAGTCCGTAAGTAAATAAGCAGGTAGTCAAGAAAAACAATCAGGTGACGACAATGCAGCGCTTCCAAGAACAGAACAGAAGTTCGAGCTTCCAAGCAAAGAGCGGGACGCTTCTTTCAAGTGTGCATCAGTGCTTTGCTCGACTTGACCTTGCTTGACCCGTGGCGGGGTTTCAGTGCCCAAAACGAGACGACCTGACTTGACGACTCTCAATGCGATGCGACCGTTCTTTGGCTTTGGGCGTGTAGGACAAGGTTGGGCCCTCCACCCTTTGACCTAGTCGGGCCAATCAGCGGCGCGGGTCGTATAGGCCGCTACGGCTAATGATCCAGGGGCTCCTTGGAAACGGTAAGTAATTGAAGCTAGCAATGGCTATTGATCAATGGGTGATGGCAGATCTCGACTCAAACCATGCAACGACATGCAGTACATAGGCCTATCCCCATCGTGCCGATATTCTAGGTACAGTCTCAACGAAACATCGAGAAGCTGCCCGCCCATGTTCTCTCCAGATACGTTTTCAATTGAGTCTGAGAATCCTTTAAATAAAGACAGTAAAAGTAGTAAAAGGTTCTGTTCTGGTCACAGCTTACGTAGGTTACGTAGCAAAACACCAAGTAGGGGTCGCTGAGACATATTGATCCCCGTTCATTTGTGGAACTGGTTCTCTGTCAAATCCTTGTGGTGTAAGTAGTAGCAGCAGCATTAGGTAACCCAAATAACTTTAAAATAAAGATAGATCATCATCCTTCAACGAACGTCCAAGTTGTTAATAACTACCTGCAGTTACTCGCATTCTCTATTGTGCAACAAAACAAAATCTCGCCTGCACAGCTTCAAGATCGTCGTCGACCACCCCCATTACATACCTACATACCAAGATACATGGTTTTGGTACGATTTGTGGGTGCGCCCACCGCCTCAGGGTCTTTCACCCCTTTTTCTGGTCATCACGGTCGGTACGCTCACTGAAGATGACTATTCGTTGAGTAAGCCAATCCTTATATGATGGGTATACAGTATTAATTATTAGGTAAAGTATATATATGAACATATACATGAAGGTATGGGAAAGATCCCCTGCCAGCAATTGCCTCTTATCCATCAAATCGTCGCTCGATGTTTCGAAAGGCATCCAAGGCCAATTCAAATGTTGACCAGCGGCCGCATTCTCAGACGCGGGTCGCTCTTTGCTGCTGCTAATGGAACAATGCTCGTCAGTACACTGCTGAAGCTGAGCCTGAGCGGAGATGGATTAACCAGACGGCCGACTTACACTCATGAATATATTTGGATGCCGGCAGACGGGCCAGTATGCGCAAAGCATGACGGCCGCGCCGCACGCCGGTGTTCCCCGTCCTAGGGAAGACATGGACCGGATCACTTTTCTGGCTTTCCATTTCCAGTAGAAGAGTTCCCTTCTATAGCGGATGTAGTGCCAGTGAGCTGGCGGACAAGCCCTGAAGAGGGCGCGGCTGAGCGTCCAGTACATCGTCTCGCCATTCCGCCGATGCATCGCTCGATAGAACTTGGGTTCTTGGAACATCTTCGCTTACGACGTAAGGGTTCTGTGCCGGTTGGGTCTTGCAGTGGGCTGAGAATGACGCGAGAGGGGAGATTGGTCGTTGTCGCAAAGCTTGAGTGAGGGTGTACTCTAGTAGCCGAAGAGGTGCTTCAACAGGAAGAATAGTTCCTTGAAGACGACAGCGATGAGTAGGTTGAAGGCTGCGCAGAGCAAAATGAAGGCGACGTATGAGAAAATTTGGCGGAGTTCGTTCATGGTCGCGATATGATGGTGGGATTGGTCTGATGGCTTTATCTTTAAGCACTGAGATAGGTATGTTGCGGAGTACAAATATCAGATGGATATTGGCGTACGACTAATTATTTATAAAAGGAGAATCCCCAGGCGATACTTGCCTGTTGACAAGGCTGCAATTAACTCACGCTGTCACATGCCGGTATGACTGGTCCAAATAGACTTGGGATATCTGCGCCGGATTGAGGCTGAACCCAAACGGCCAAGTAGCTCCTTCGAAACCACCTCCTTGTGGGCCTACCTGCCTTTACTAGGTTCGAACGGAGTATTGGCCGTTGTCTTCAAGGGAAAGTGCGGTTTTCTGTTATTGTTTTAAAAGACATCAGCAAGAAGTGGTATAAGGACATGGTGATCAACAACTGAGCTTAATGGGTATCAATTGTTGTACAGAGTATATATTATAACGGTCAGTTATTGACCTTCCATATAGCATATACAAGTGAGTCTGTATGTACGAGAACGTTTGCAGGACATCAAGGCCCTCGTTGCCGCCGCCATCAGGTCGTCCAAACAATCCAGAGACGCGGCACATCGGCAAACTTATAATACACATCCAGCGCTTTACTGGATGCTGACAACCGCGCAAGAACCGAATCCATCCTTGCCGGTAACCACCTGCCGGACTTGCATGACGCACTTGTTGCACTTGGTGGCGGGGACCTTGAAGCTGAGGACGTGGTTGCCGCGGGGGAAGCTGTTGGGGACGCCGCCGTTCAGGCCGTCCATGTTCTTGACCATCTCGGCCTTGACGGTGAAGGCGGTGCCCTTGCCGGTGGGGTCGAAGAAGACGCCGAAGGGGCCGGCGCCGTCGCCGTTGTCCACGGTCCAGGTGATCTCCTGGGTCGCGCCGGCCTTGAAGGAAGCCACGGCGTTGCCGGCAACAGTCACGCCCTGACCGCAGCTGTTGGCGGTGACACGGATGTCCTGGAGAGGGGTGGTGTTGGGGAGACCCGGAGGGGTGATGAGGCGGCCGTGGGCGCTGACCGAAGTGGCCAGGGCCAGGATGGAGAGGATGGCGGTGAAGGACTGCATCTTGTATATGTTTAGGTGTAGAAAGATTTAGAAACGGAGCACAGCTCTCAAAGAATGTTGAAGTTGGTTTTTTGGTGAAGAAGTGAAAGTGGAAGTTGGTATAAGAAGCGAAGGACCGGACCGAGCTGGATTGTGTGGATGAGTAGAATCAGAACCAAGATCAAGGTCGTCTACTTGGGACTTTTTATACCCCAATCCAACTTGACGACGAGTCTACAATCTCCCCATCTCGCTGGACAAGCGACCTGCCAAGCGTTTCTTCGTCGGGGGCGCCATGCAGGGCTTGAAGCTGTCACGATGTCCACCCTGGTTGACATGGGTACGGTATGTCAAGTCTGGATCTTTTGATGAGCTGAAACCCAGCTGGCAATCCTCTCAACGTATCAAAACAGATTGTCACGGCCTCTGGAGGGTCCTCCTGATGTGCAGTAGTGCCCATGAACCCGGCGCCGATCCCGACACCATAGCAGAATCGGGAGCATCTACCGAGCTTTGTGATTGCATGTTACCGGGTTTTTACACGTTTGCAGGGCACCCCTCCATATACATACCCAACCGTGAGAGGCCTTCCCAGCACCCAAGGAACTCGTGAACTCTGGTATAGCCGACACTGGTGACAATGCGGCTGCAGGATACTGTTGTTCTGTAGAAGTACAGATACCCACATAGATTTACCTACAGTAGTGCACTCAAGTTTCTTGCATCGGCCGGAGTCGTAGTCGTCAAGAACGGTAACCTGATCTTTTCCCGAAAGGATTCAAAGTATCAAGCATCATCACAGCAAGTATCTGACCTGAGGCGAGTATTGTGTATAGCCTCCCAACGATATGATCAGCAGCGATCATTGACAACCCTACCGTTGCTCTGTTCATCCACGGTGGGCAATCCAAACGGCCGGAGCCGAGAAGTGGGTCGTCTCATGTTCTGCAGAATCCACAATCTGTCTTGCTCGTCTCAAGTTGCCTCAGATATCCGTTTTTGACTGGGATTGCTTTTTAGGTAGATTTCCACCGCTTATCATCAACAATATACAAACAATTGCCAAATGGTCGGCGCCTATTCTGACATTTTGGTGCACGCCAAAAACCAGAATAGGCCGTTTCACTATAGGCACAGGGGTTGAAATATTGATGGGGTATCTTGGGTTCTGTCTCATACTGGACCGAACAGGAGGGAAGGGGGGGGAAAAGACTGCGTTTGATCCAGCGAGCTATGTTCCTGTCCCTTCACAGCTGACACTTTCTACTGGGCATCATGCTTCAAGTTTTGCTCTAATTCAGCTGCGCTGGAGAACGCTGATTTCAACCCAGATACTTCTCAATGTCTGGGTTGCCGTAGAACTGTCGTTGAAGCTTTTCTCTTCGCTTCTTGTCTTCGGCAACTTTCTTGCGAACTTTGGCAGCATCGAGCTTCTGGGGCTTCTCCTTTTTCCACTTCTCCAAATCCTTGGGCACTTGAACACCGATGCCCAGCGTATCTTCTTTTTGCTTCGCTTTAATCGGGTATTGCACTCCCTGCTGCGAAGCCCCCAGGCCTTTTCTCGCATCAGGATCCCACCCCTGTGACTGAAGTACAGCTAAGCCCATGCGTGACCTGTCGAGAGCCGAGGGAGGATGAGAGTGCTCCAGACAGACCTGATGGGCTATTGATGTTTCATGGCTGGCTGATGCGCCTTCATCAAGTGGCAATTGGCATAGCTCACATATCCTGTGGGATACTGTGTTTTCTGGAGGGGCTGAGGCTGTGTCTCGCGAGGGCATGACTATGTTCAAGTAAATGTCCTCTATGGACTTTGCAGGCGTGCTGGTCGCCCTGCTCTGTTCCGTGGATGATGTTTCTCCAGATGATGCCGGAACAAATTGGATGAGCTTGCGCCTGAGTCCTGAGCTAAAGGGCTTCTTGTGCTCAAGACGAATATCATCTTCGTCGTCGTCGTATTTCACGTGCGAGGCATTATTAGAAGCCATCAGGAATCAATCAACCTCGACAGTGGCTTCCAGAGCACTGTCAACTTTATACTTGTCGCTGCGACTTGTGTAGCCTGCTGATGTCCCTAGGAGAGAACAAGAACCGTGCCAATTCTGGGAGACAATGTGGTATGAAAATGGCTGGAGAGTAGGTGTAAGTCGAAATGTGGCAGCTGAGTCACAGTTGGTTGCAGGCACCAAGCTTGAGCCTCAAGGAGATTTATTGCAGCCTTCAGCCTTTATCCCTCAGCTGTAGGTTACGAAGCAAGGCACTGGAGAAACCTATTATTAGCGCTGCAGCTGACGCCACATCCGATGAGCTTGTGTGGAGACGCTCCCTTGCAATTGCCTAAAACCTACCCGCTTAGCGTCTGGCCTTATGAGATTGCCAGATATCAACAAATCTGTCACCAGCGACGACAGCTACACATTCGCTCTTTGCGCCCATTGAACGACCGAAACCCCTGCTGTTGAGATGGCACGGTAATACGACTCTTCTCACCCACAATAATTTCTCACGAGTAAACTACCCGCCGCGATGCTGGAACTCCTGGGCTATCTGTTTCACGATGGCTACCCAGCTTGGCTGCCAGACCCATGGCTGCTGGTCTCGATCATATTGGTCAGCGCAACCCTTTATCTGATAAAGGTGTATAGCAATGGCGCCACGAGCCCAGTGGACGCAAAAATGCACGGCAAAGTCGTCATGATCACGGGCGGGACATCCGGAATAGGAGCTGCTGTTACGAGAGGCCTGGCCGAACGCGGAGCTCAGATTTGCCTTCTGACCCGCCTTCCGCCGTCCGACACATTCCTGGCCGACTATATTGGCGAGCTGCGCAAGAGCACCGGCAACGAGATGATCTACGCCGAGCAGGTCGACCTGACCGACCTCTACAGCGTCCGAAAATTCGCCACGAAATGGATCGACAACGCACCGCCCCGCCGTCTCGACCAACTTATACTTTGCGCGGCGACGCTGACGCCCCCGGGCTGCAAACGACAGGAGACGGAAGCGGGCATTGAGGAGACCTGGTTGGTCAACTACGTCTCCAATTTCCACCTGCTGGGCATTCTCAGTCCCGCCCTGCGCGCGCAACCCATCGACCGCGACGTCCGCATTATTATAACTACGTGCGCCTCCTACATTTCGTCACCCTTCCTCAGCGAGGAGCTGGATGAGAAGAAGTGGACGCCGGGCAAAGCGTATGCGCGCAGCAAGCTGGCGCTTATGGTATTTGGGCAATCCTTCCAGAAGCATCTGGATGCCTACAAGCGCCCGGATGGACTCCCTATGAATGCCCGAGTGACCTTTGTGGATCCTGGACTATCCCGGTCGTCAGGCTTCCTGCGATGGATCACAAGGGGAACCTTCTGGGGTCTCGCGATCTACATGATTACGTACCCTCTCCAGTGGCTGTTGATCAAGGATTCTGAAAGGGGTGCACAGGCCATCCTCTATGCTGCCATGGAGCCCAGTCTGGGTCGCGGCTACGGCGGCAAGCTGATCAAGGATTGCATGGAGGTTGATTTCGCGAGGAAGGACGTCAAGGACGAGGCGATTGCCAAGAAGCTGTGGGAGTCGACCGACAAGCTGATAGAGAAGACCGAGGCGGATTTGGCGGCCATAAGAATTCTGAAGAAGAAGCAAAAGGAGATGGAGGACGAGGAGAAGCAAAAGGCCGAGAAGGTCGCGGACATTGAGGCTCTGGTTAGTTCGATCAAGAAAGGCAAAGAGGCCGAGAAGGCAAAAGAGGGCAAAGAGGGCGAGAAGACCAAGCCTAGAAGAAGGGGTAAAAAGTCAACTTGAGCCTGTGATCTCGCATATTTGCTTGCATGCTATGGAGACTCGACACTTCACCCTAGACAGGTGACAAGGCAAGTCGGTTAGAGTTGAAGGATATAGATATAGAGATCGCCTGACTACTACTATGGCTTGCACGAGGCGTCGAAATTTCCAACGGCTGGCGAAGGGTACTGCCTATCAAAAGCCCGGGAATCGCACTCGAGCATACGGCAGAAAGCCGAGCCAGAGCATACTGTAAAGTCCTGGTTCCCGGCCGGGTGTTCGGGTGTCGACACCCCATTCTACACCTGCCTGCAAGAAGACGGCTGGGGCCGAAAGGGGGGCTGGGAATGCTCTAGGAGAGGTCTAATAGAGCCTAAGAGACAACCCTTTGCGGGGAAGTGGGTTGGATCAGAACAAATACGGCAAGTACAGCAGCTGGTCATGACGGGCTTTGCCTTGGGGGTATTTGCTGTCTCGAAAGTAAAAATTCAATAGATTGCACCTGAAGTGCCGATTGTGTCTTGGGTCAACATATTTTCTCCTACTGCTCCTCTTGTGATTTCGTAACGTCCTCCGGCCTTGTTCCTGATAGTCCCAAAATGCAGCTCAGGCGTTCAGTGTCCCAAACGTTCGGCAGCGCCCACCCTGCTCTCCACGCGGCGGTGCCAACGGCGACACGTGAAGATGACGAAAAGCGCCGGGAGATCTGGCGGGGTCTGGGGTTAGGCGTCAACGGTCGCCGGACCAGCAGCAGAAGCAACAACAACAATGCCGGAGAGACTGCACTGTTGTCATTGCATGTCCCCTCAACCTCTACGCCTACCGTCGAGATTCAATTGCGGCTTCAAGAGCAACTACAGCGACTCAAGCAACACACAGCGGCCCACAATAACCAGTCGTCGGCCAGAAACCGGGGAGAGCCACAGCAGCAGCAGCATCTTGTAGGCATCGCGAATCAAATCACTTCGGAAACCAATTGAGGCTAACTACTATCATAGCAATAGCTGCTTATATGATAACAGCTGCTCGCAACCTTCAGTTCATCTGCCCGTGGGAGGATAGTCTTCCTCGGCATCACCGCCCCGCATTTCGGGGTTTACCCCAGTGGCCGAGAGCCCTCTTATCTCTGGCCGGCTTTAATACAATTTGATACAGGCCAACCTCATCACTTCTACGGTCTTTTATATACATCCACCAACACCCGTGTTATCAGCAACCACAAACCACGAGCTCCTCTCTCGTGACCCCATCAATATCCTTGTCGCAGTATATAGGCATGCAGTCGATGGACTCAGCCGCTTGTGCCCCATTCCCCATGCCTCCTCCAACATCCCTTTCATCACCAGTACCTTTCGCAACCCAGCAACATCAGAAAAGGAGTGATATGGCGCCGCCGGTGCTAGGAGTATCACGCGACGTCTCTTCGGTACATCCCGTGTTTTTGTCCAGCAAATTGCGGCGTGTGCCGTTCATCTACGATGTTGCTCGTACAAATCCGGTAGCTTTAGGGTATGCTGTTCCCGAGGTTCAGAGAATGACAGGGGCGCGATTATGATTGAGGGATTCTGTGGATGATCCCAAGTTTGAATAGGTGTACTAGAGAAATGTAGTGACTCATCATTGCATACAATATACTGGTTCACTCAAGGCTTTATCCGAACTTTGAAGATGCCACTTCCCCCATTGCTGAGGTCAATTTCGGTTGCAATTGTGGCATTATGAAAACCTCGATTATGTTGTAATGATGGTTCGATTGCAGTGCTCAAGGCTCAGAAGCAAAAGGGGGAATAAGTATGTTATGTACATCAAATAATACATCAAAAACCTGACACTTGCCCAGCCCATCTAAATTGATAACCACCTGCTGCTCTCTGGTAATGACCGACGCATAACAATATGTTGTTGTTGTTGCTCCTGAAGCGCATAACCTTCCCAAATAAACAAAAACTCCCTAACTGGCAGCATTCTTGACGGCGATGACGATGGCCGCGATGATCAACACAATGACCAAGGTCAAGAGCGCCATCAGTTTGACGTTCTTCCACCACATCTGCCTCTTCAGGCCGCGGCTCCGCACCCGGAACTCGCGCGCGCTGCCGCCCAGGCGATCCGTCTTGTCGACAAGGAGGTCGATGCGCTCGCCGCGCTCCAGCAGGCCCTCGATGTTCTTGGTCATGATGCCGCGGACGTCGTCGATCTCGCGCTGGACGTTGGTGATGGCGTCCTCGCGGCCGCCCGACGTGGTGCCGAAGTCGACCATGAGCTTGCGGAGCTCGCCGTTGAAGGAGGCGGCGCCGTAGTTGGGCAGGTCGGCGAAGTCGGTGTTGGCGCCGTCGAACTCCTCGAAGAAGCGCTTGCGGATCTCGAACAGGTAGCCGAAGGGCACACGGCGGCCGAGCGACGAGTCGGCGATGACGAGGAAGGTGAGGCCGCCCGCCGACGGGTTACCCGCGTGCTCCGACGGCGCCTCGGACATGTAGTGGATGTGATTGTTGCCATGGGTGTAGGTCAGCTTCTGTGGCGTGTCGTGGGTGATTTTCGGCAGGATCAGAGACGCCAGCGACGACGTCTGCGAAGAGGCCGACGTGGTACATTCTGAGAGGATGGTCGAGGTATGTGCTATGCAGGAGCTGTTTCAATAAGTGTGTGCCGTTAGCTGCAAGTCTTGTCCGAGATGGTGTGGGGATGGGGATGCTTGCGGTCGCACATACTAGAGTAGAGGGGTTTGGGGAGTCGATGAGGAAGCCATCGTGACAATGTTCTGCCTCGAACGCTTCTGTTCGATGTCTTGGGTTGTGTTATTCAAGGGGGGATGCCGAACGGGCGAATGATGTGTTGGCAAGATTGGAATAGGTACCCAGCCAGCAACCCGTGTTGATTATGTATCGAGAATCCGGGGTAAGGTGCAGGTGCGGAATTGGATCGGCTGGTGGATTGTTCAATGGGAGCCCGCATACATCAATGATGGGGACGATGGGTTTCGGCGACGGGCAGTAGACGGGTTGGCTGGCACGCTGAGTCGCAACCTGCAGCATGACGACGTAGCGCACTGGCCTTCTAACATTGGTGATACAGTGCTTTACTAATAGGTAACGGGCATCGACCGATTTGCAGGCACTCAGGCACTGCACCAGTATCAAAGTGCACAAGTGCTGACTGCACGTACTTACCTACATCCATCCATGTAACTAACGCAACGGGCGCTAGCAGAGTTGATCATGATCCCTGTCCGTCTTTATGTAAGCCGTGCTGTATCGATAACAAAAACTTTAGGTAGGCGAGGATTGCCATTTGATCGTGGAGGGTGGTCGCGATCACTCAAAAGTCAATGAACGCGATAAGTGGCATAAGTGGGACTCCCGAAGTAGATCCTCCTCCGATTTTTGGACGACACCCGCCCCGAAGAACATCCAGCGGGTTACGTCTTAACATGGTTCCTTACATGTCAATTCTTTGCCATGCTCACAATACGCAGAGCTGGTCTGGCTAGGTCAAGCTTTATCCTGCAAGCCGCCTACAGCCATGGCTTCTCGACGTCCATCCGTCGACAGCGGGAGGCCAGCCCGCCCAAGCCGGCCTTCAAGATTTCCAGGGTAGCCTATGGCAAGCCCATGTCTATACGTGATACCATCAAATCCCGACCGCAGGTCGCTTCTAGCAGTCGGACACACGCCATGTTCCGGGGGCTAGCAACCAGCAAATACGATGAGCTCATACGACAAGATTTTACCTGGAAATCCAGGGAGGCGGAATTTTCTGCCCTGGGAATAAAGTCCGAAGCCGAGCTCCAAGGAAACATCACCTCCTTCCGAAGTCTGATCGAGAAAGCTTGCGACCTCGCGAGCAAGAAAAAGGCCATCAGCAAGGCGGTAAACCCTCTCTTCTATGCCCTCCGCCACGCCTTCATCGAGGGAGATGTTCCTCAGCTCACCAAGGAGCTGAGGTATTCTTTCCAGAATTTCTTGATGCGCACGCGCTTCTCCGCAAGCATCACCGCCACGCACAGAAAGATTGCCGACTTCCGTTTCCCGTACGAGTGGTTCCCTGCAACGAGAGCTATGAAGAGGACAATACATCTACACGTCGGACCCACAAACTCGGGCAAGACATATCATGCTCTGAAAGCTCTAGAGAACGCAAAATCGGGTATATACGCCGGGCCCTTGCGACTGCTGGCCCACGAAGTCTTCTCGCGCTTCACCGCGAAAGGTAAACCTTGTGCGTTGATAACAGGAGAAGAACAACGTATACCTGAAAACGAGGATAACTATTTCCGTAGTTGCACGGTGGAGATGACCCCTCTAAATTACAAGGTCGATGTTGCTGTCATCGATGAGATCCAAATGATTGGCGACATCGAGAGAGGATGGGCATGGACTCAAGCTTTCCTTGGTGTGCAGGCAAAGGAAGTTCATCTCTGTGGTGAGGAACGTGCCGTGAAGCTGATCCAATCTCTGTGTGGGACCGTTGGCGACGACTGCATTGTCCATCGCTACAACCGTCTGAGTCCTCTGCAGACGATGAGCGAAAGTCTCAACAACAACTTTGAAAATCTGGAAAAAGGCGACTGCATTGTGTCCTTCTCCCGTGTTGGACTTCACGCTCTCAAGCAGACCGTGGAAAAGGCAACAGGTCGCCGTTGCGCTATTGTATACGGGTCGTTGCCACCAGAGACACGCGCACAGCAGGCCGCTTTGTTCAACGATCCCGACAATGAATACGACTATCTCGTGGCAAGCGACGCCATCGGAATGGGGTTGAACCTTGAGATTAAGCGTGTAATATTCGAACAAACGCATAAGCGCGACAGATACGGGTATCGCGCGATGAGCACCTCAGAACTCAAGCAGATTGGTGGTCGAGCAGGGCGATTCAGGACCGCTTCTCATGCGATCCAGGCCGGTACGAAGGACGGTTCTCCCGCCGAGCCCAAGAAAGGTTCAGTTGGTCTTGTAACAACCTTGGAAGATGCCGATTTGGGTTCGGTTCAGGAGGCTTTCAACCGAGAACCTGAGCCACTCGAGACTGCCGGGATCCAGATACCCCCGTCTGTCCTTGAGCGCTTCTCGACTTACTTCCCACCAACCACAGCTTTCAGCTACATCCTCCTACGCCTTCGTGACATCGCAAAGTCCTCACATCGATTCCACATGTGTGGGTTGGGGGAAATGGTCGAGATTGCTGATCTGATCCAGCCGTATCCAATGTCGGTCTATGATCGCTGCGTCTTTCTCAATGCCCCAGTCGCCTTGAGGGAAAAGAATGGCCCTGAAGTTTTGCAGGCCATGGCAAGATGCGTGTCTAACATGGACGGAGGGCACGTTCTAGACATCCCTGAGCTTGACTTGGAGCTTCTGGATTTTCAAAAGGAGACATACCATCAGGGCCCGGCCCAATATCTCAGCCGCTTAGAATCGCTTCACAAGGCTATTACGCTGTACCTTTGGCTGAGCTACCGGTACTCGGGTGTCTTCCGCAGCCAAAACCTTGCCTTTCATATCAAGGCGCTGGTAGAAGAGAAGATCGATACCCAACTGGCAGAAGCTGTCTTTACACAAGAATCACGCCGTGCAATGATTTCCAAGGTTCGCAAGCGTGTCGCGTCCCGCGATCTCAAGATGAACAAGATTCTCGGGGACGATGGGAAAGAGGAGGCCCAGCATGAGTCTGTAGGCGATTGGGCCGAAGAAGGCCACCAAGAACCTCTCTTTGAAGACCCTGCTGAAGTGGAGGCCATCGAGGGTTCAAAGAAGTCTACATGATAGATTTGCCACAACACAGCCTGGGTTGAAGAGAACCATGTAAAATAAACATCAATGCATCTGCGGCGTTTACTATGTATATTTCGGCGGCAATGTAGGATTTTCTGGCTGTAGATTTGTACTTAGATCATCCAACCCAACCCAGGAAGCACGCCCGGGTGTGGTATTGGGTACCTCACTAACATCGTATTGGGAAAGCACCAGCCAGATTTGGTTGTGCGCTCTTGCTTCCGATGTTGAACGCATGACAGTAACGCATCGAATGAATCTACTTTACTCAACTCAAAACACTTCCTCACTGCATTCACCTGGGAGCATACCTTACACAGATACGCTGCAACACTTACCTAAGGGCCTATATCCGCATCTCAACCATGATTCGCAGCCCATGGCCATGCTGAATGGCAAATGACGCCTTGGTTTCGCTTTCTGCCAAACACTTGAACTTCCTGCCTGCATATTGTACAAGACCCTATATCGGCGCATGCCCATCACTTCAATGCCGTCTTTGTTTCCACCCGATCAGAGAAATATCGGTACGCGGCACAGATAACACACCCACCAAGCACACCTTACCTGAGATCAAACTGCCTCCTCCCAAACTGGCCTGGCCAACATGGGCTCAGACGGTCGCATCAGCCCGAAGACGACACGCCTGTTCCCGCCTGACGAAGAACTGACACGCCGATAGCGACAGCGGCGGTCTATCACGCGAAGCATCTCCGCTATGGACGGGCCCATGAGCCGACTGCCTTCCTCTGTCACCTCCATCACGAATCATTCCGGCCATAATAACCCAACCACGAGGCCTTCTACCCCCGGGACGCCACGACCATTCTACGCAACCCAAAGCCTGAGGGATCTGCATAACTCGGCATCATTCAATTCGTCATTCAAAGCTTCGCGCACCCCTTCTTATGGGGTCGATCCGCCTCGGCCGGCCAAAGAAGGTCACGAATGGGTATGGTTTCCTGGTGGCTATTGGGCAGAGCGCGAACGTGTAGATCTGCCTCGTCACAGTAGCCACAGCAACAGGCATTTCAAATGGAGCAAGAAATCGGGCAGAAACAGCTCGAGTCGGGATACTGGAGAGTCCGATTCTACATTGCAGGGCAGCCCCAAAGTTCTGGAACCCACGAATGAATCCGCAAGTCAGGCCCCCCTTGCAAGTCCCTGGCTGTCCGAGGAGGCCCATGTTGCATCTCTGCAGCAGCCAGCACCTCCGCAACAACCGGCAACTCAGCACCAGCCAGCGTCTCTTCAGCAGCAAGAAATCGGAAGTCGTGAACAAAATAACCCCAGCCCGAAATCATTCCCCTGGGCTAGGGCGACTGCCGTGTTAACACACGGAACTCATGCATCGGCCCAGTCGCTTTCTCCATTTAGTCCAATTTCGGAGACTGGGAGTTCTAGACAAACGTTCAATGGCAGCGGGAGTGAGAGTGAAGCTATACCCACGAGACCTACACCGCCAAGTGTCAGGGCCAGATCTCCCCTTAGGTCTCCTCTCAAGATCTTCAAATCGCCCCAAATTAAGCCAAAAAGATCTTGGAGGAATCTTTTGTCTCTGCCAGGCCAGGTACGATATATGCGATATATCATTGGAACCTTCTTCGTTCTGTAAGGCTCTTTGCTGACTCCGTGCTGCAGAAGACAGCGAAAAAGAAGGAGTCTAAGAACAATGATGCGTATACTCAAAACACCCTGGAGGGTGCCAGACAACGGCTGGCAAACCCTGGAACACGCAGCAGCCCATTGTCCCGTATCACGACGCTACTTCGCGAGGAGAACAGCAAGAGCCCCAGCAACGGGACGCGGCAGCGTAAACTCTTCGGAAAGGCGCCTTGGCGAAAAGCCTCCGCTGGGTCCGATGCAAGTGCTACCAGCTCTATACTAGAAGTACTGAGAGGCCACACGCCACAGAGCTCTCCAGTGTCAGAAAAGGCGGCTTTTGTGGAAAGCTCGAAAAGATATTGCAAGGATTACCCTGGTGGCGTGAGTGACTTCCTTATCTTTCCACCATGGTTAATATTTAACGAAGATGGGAACGTATAGGAAGCAACACGGGTTGATACGCCCCCGCTCCGCGAGAGCACCGAGGAACGCCCACCTCGATCGTTTTTCTTGGATACAAGCCAGCATCCGTCTCCTGAAAAGCATTCGCGCTCGCCTTTGCGCCACCAGCAAGCGGCCCCTGCTTCACGAAGGCCAACTATACTTGGAGCTTCGGGATCTGGGAGCCAGAAGGGCGAGAAAACCCACCATTCTGGCGGGTCGAGAAAGTCGTCCACGGAGTGGTGGGAAGTGCCCGTTGCGGTGCCTCGTTGGGAGGACATGCGCGGAAGCCGCACATTTGAGTTCGACATGCCCGAGCACCTACCGAACAGCCCCATGTGCCCGGCGAACAAGAAGCACAAGTCGGGCGGAACAGGAGTCTGTGTTTACCACGGGCGTAGAAAAAAGAGCACGCCCCATGTTTGGGGGGAGATGGTGAACCAGAAAACGGAGAAGGCTTGGGAAGCGAGAAACGTCAGGAGGGAGTCTGAAGGCTAAGGGGAGGACCTAGTTTTTAGAAGTAGATACCCATTGAATATGACTTTTGATAATAAAGAACGCATCGTGAGTCATAAGGATCGTGGAGTTAAGCGTATCGAGTCATGACAGACTCTTCCCGGCCAAGGAAATGACACTTACTGTACAGCGCCTACGAGGACAGACAAGTCCAGAACGTACTTATGTCTTGAAAAGCAGTGATGGAAAGTCCTGATTTTGGTCATGGTCAGTAAACAACTGGTGTTACTCGAAATCCTGACACCAAGCGGAAATGAATTCTAACTCCTAACTCTTCCCTCCTATCTCGTTCTACCTACCGCCCTCAATCGTCAAGAGAAGAGCCTTGCGATCGAAAACGTGTATCCGCCTTGGAGAAAAGCAAATTTAAACCGAGGCACTACGAAAGCCATTCATTCATCACGATGTTCCTGAACTGAGGCTCGTTGTTCTCACTAGGGCGAATGCTTACATAACCGCATCCATTGCATTACCCCAGGGAGTGACCTGCTGTAGTCTCATGTTCGCGCCCAGTCTAAGCCCCGCCACTAGCTCTTATAGCGCGGGCCCCACTGGTCATACTTGACGCAGGCAACGCAATCCACCCGCCTCGCCTAAAGTCACTGGAGTTTAAAGAGGTCTCCAACGTCGGACCATCTCATGTTCATCCCCCAAATACATACCATACATACTACTTACATCGTCGCACTATTGGTGTTCCCAAGCTCACTTTCTTTACTTATTGTTCTGGAGATCAAACAGAGAGACACCTTCTACAGCCATGTGTTCCGCCGATTGCTTTCTTGCCGTCCTGGCCATTCTCTTCCCACCACTCGCAGGTACGTCATCTTTGCCCCCCACCATCGCGAAGTCCGGCTGCCTCGGCGGCGCATTCCCGATCTACATCGTCGCCTAAGCGATATGTGAAGAATGCCACTAATTTTTGTTGACGTTTTGCAGTTTGGGTGAAGTGCGGAATCTGTTCCGCTGACTCCCTTATCAACATCCTGCTCTGCATGCTTGGATTCGTACGTGAAGCCCCCCCGCTTCTGCGATCGCCTTCTTTGTCTCCTTTCCCGCTCGCGGGCAAGACCACTAACTCTCGTCGCGACAGATTCCCGGTCTGATACACGCCTGGTACATCATCGCCAAGTTCCCCGAAGAGTCGTACGAGTACCAGCGCGTGCCCCAGGATAGCGAGGGCGGCCGCGTGACCTACGTCTTCGTCCAGGGCAACGGCGGACCGCAGCAGCAGCAGCAGCGTCACCCGCACAGCGTCCAGCCCAAGCCGCAAGACCAGGGCGTCATGAACTACGGCGCGACGAATCAGAGCGGCGGCGCCCAGGGCTCTTCGTCCGCGGCGGCGGGCAGCAGCTCGGCCGGCAATGCGCCGCCCACGTACGCGGAGGCTGTCAAGGGCGACAACAAGATCCAGACTCAGGACTAAAAGGGGCAGCGCACGCCCTGTGACCTGAACGTTCAAACCAACGAGGCGAGTATCATATCCTGCGAGGCATTAGAGGTGTCTTTGGAGAAGCGTTGCGTCTGATCAGGGAAGATTCGGAGTTTATCATGGAAGTTGGGGTTCTTTTCTCATGAGCTTTGTCTGTACGATTGTATTAATTCCGGAACGTATCGCTTTCACTTGTCGAACTGCAAGGTTATCGTTCCGATTGCGTCCCCTTCCTAACGCGTATTTATATTGCTTTTGATTACCAAATACAACGCCAAAGACTACATCTCGAATGAATGTAGATAGAAGAGATATACATATATACGTGCCGTTCCTGATGGTTCCCGGCGCTGCAAAGCACGTGCGAATGCTACAAATTGTGTTGATGCCAGTCATATTTCTTGCTTGTGCCCAAAACAGTCTCCATCACCACGATCAGCCTTATCTCAGTCCGCCAATGGGGATGTGGTTGGCGGCGCGCAGCATGCAACTGCATATCAGTTTGTAGCGGGTCGGGTTGATACCTTTTAAGTCTTTCCAACATGAACCATTGTTTAGTGGACACTAATAATGTAGTCCAGACATCAATATCAAGTGCCATTGCGATGCAAAGATACATGAGATATTGCATTTTAGGCACCGAAGTGTACCACCGCCATGCCCTGCCCGGTTTGGTCAAATTTGACTATTTCCTAACCACGGAACAGCGATATAAAACCAGTCAGACGGAGAACAAGTATCCATGTGATGGTCATTGTCCTATCCAACTAGCTTCACTGCCGTTCGGAGACAGGTCAGTATCTGCGATTGCTGGTTTGGTAGGTACATACCTACCTACCTATGCAATGGAATAATCAAATACATATCGGAATGGGCAGTAAGCTGGCGGCAAGACATTAGACTAAGTAGGTAACAGAATAAGCCCCAGAATGAGCGGTTACGTAATCTGGAGCAATGGGATAACTAGTGGCATAACTGGGTCGATAGGACGATTAGCGGCCATGGAATAATCGGCAGCTACCTAACTACAGCTGGCTTGCACGCCTCGAACTGATTTCAGACTTCGCCGATGGGATAATCATATTCGAAAAAACAGAATTCGTTTATTCCACGTAGTTTATAAACTTATTCGAGAACTATTACTTACCTCCGGTGTTTTAATTATATGAGTTACGGTGGCTGAATGGTATATAAGGAAGGGAAGGTAGGTGCATTTTATTAGAGCAGCAACGCAAAAGCCGGCCGCATTTATTTTTCCCTCCACAACCGACCAGCAGCAACGCGCCGACGACCACCACCACAACATCGCCACTATGGACGACTTTGAGGAGCTCGAGCTCCTTTCTTTGGTGTCCAAAGTCACGTCCGAATTGCAGAACCATTTAGGAATAAGCGAAAAGACGCTGGCAGAATTCATTATCGCCCAACGCTTAGAGTGCGAGGACCGCCATGAATTCCAGAAGAAGCTGGCCGGTATGGGAGGGGCCAAATGGCCCGACAGTCTATTCGAGAGTATTGATCGACTAGTGCGTACGATGCACCCCAAGATGAAGAAGAGCGCCACTGCCAACGGCTCAGAGGACCACCACCGAACACTCGAGGAGAAGAAGTCGCTCTTTTCCGGGCTTGCGATACCCGACAAACCAGTTCCAAACGATGGGGCCGACGCCCTTGACGATACATTCGCGCAGCTAGAAGATCTCGCGCCAAAGCCGAAGGCTCGTGCCCCGGAGAAGGAGAGGGAGAGGACGTCGAGGAAGCGTACGAGGAGCCCTGAGGACCGTGATAGGCGGCGGCGGCGTTCGCGGGAGCGAGATTACGATGACGACCGCCACTCGAGCAAACGCAAGAGCCGGAGGCACGGCTACGACGACGACGACGGTTTCAAGCGGCCGCCTGTGCCCGAGGTGGACAATGAGCCTATCCAGGACAAGATCTACGAAGGTCACGTCACTGGTATCAAGGATTTCGGCGCGTTCGTCAATCTGCATGGGGTTCGAGGCAAGGTGGATGGCATGGTTCACATATCAGCTCTGATTGACGGCCAACGTGTGAATCACCCATCAGATCTGCTTTCCAAGGGCCAGGACGTAAAAGTCAAGGTCATCAAGATCGAAGGAAACCGGATAGGTCTCTCCATGAAGGAAGTGGATCAAGTGACGGGTCAAGACCTCGTACCGCAATCTCGAATCCAGTCCAGTGCGAAGTTCGAAGCGGCCGGCGCTGGGTCTGGTGCCAATTCGATGGCGCTCGGTGGAGGAAGGAACGGTCATATGGATACAGATACGAATGCCGCTGCTCTGTCGGAGTACGCATCCCAGCCTCGTCGCCAAAAGAAGCGAATGACGTCCCCCGAGAGGTGGGAGATACGGCAACTAATCGCGTCTGGCGTAGCCAAGGCTTCGGACTACCCTGACCTAGAAGAGGACTATCACGCCACCCTGAGAGGCGAGAGCGCCATGGAGCTGGAACAGGATATCGATATTGAAGTCCGCGACGAAGAGCCACCTTTCCTCGTTGGTCAGACGAAACAATCGCTGGAGCTCTCTCCGATCCGTGTGGTCAAGGCTCCCGATGGATCGTTGAATCGCGCTGCTATGTCGGGCACAAACCTAGCCAAGGAAAGGAAAGAACTTCGAAGGAACGAGGTCGAAGCAGCGGAAGCAGATTCAAAGAATGTCGATCTGTCCACCCAATGGAACGACCCGATGGCGAATCCGGACCAGAAGAAGTTCGCCAGCGACCTGAGGAATGCGGCCAAGATGATTGCCCCTAAAACCGAAGCCGAGCCTGAATGGAAACGAGTAGCCAAGAGCGAACCGCTGGGAAAACGGACAAATATGACGATTGAACAGCAAAGGAAAACTCTCCCAGTATATGCGTTTCGAAGTCAGCTCATCAAGGCCGTCCACGAGAACCAGTTCCTTATTGTTGTTGGAGAGACTGGCTCGGGAAAGACGACGCAACTTACCCAATACCTGGCCGAGGCTGGTTTTGCCAACAATGGTATGATCGGCTGTACCCAGCCCAGACGTGTGGCCGCCATGTCTGTTGCCAAGCGTGTCGCTGAAGAGGTCGGGTGCCAGCTTGGTGATGAAGTTGGTTATACGATCCGTTTCGAAGACGTGACCAGCCCTTCCACCAAGATCAAGTACATGACAGATGGTATGCTGCAAAGAGAGATTTTGATCGATCCCGATTTGAAGCGATACTCGGTTATCATGCTTGATGAAGCCCACGAACGGACGATTGCTACTGATGTCCTCTTCGGGTTGCTCAAAAAGACCATCAAGAACAGACCGGATCTCAAGGTTATCGCGACCTCGGCAACACTCGACGCTGATCGCTTCTCGTCCTACTTCTTCGAATGCCCAATTTTCACAATCCCAGGACGTACGTTCCCCGTGGAGATATTATTCCAAAGAGCCCGAGTCAGATTACCTCGACTCTGCTCTTGTAACGGTGATGCAAATTCACTTGACGGAGCCCAGGGAGATATCCTGGTCTTCTTGACGGGTCAGGAGGAGATTGACACTGCTTGTGAAATTCTACACGAACGTATGAAAGCCCTTCCGAACGTGCCGCATCTGCACATCTTGCCGGTGTACTCGGCCTTGCCTAACGAGCAGCAATCTCGCATCTTCGAGCCGGCTCCTCCTGGAGAACGCAAGGTCGTTATTGCTACGAATATTGCCGAGACCTCTATCACAATCGATCACATCTATTATGTTATTGACCCTGGTTTCGTCAAGCAGAATGCCTACGACCCCAAACTAGGCATGGATGCGCTCATCGTTACCCCTATTTCCCAAGCCCAAGCCAACCAGAGGGCTGGTCGTGCTGGACGTACAGGCCCTGGCAAGTGTTTCCGTCTCTATACCGAGCAAGCCTTCTCGACAGAAATGTCTCCTGTCACCATACCGGAAATCCAACGACAGAACTTGTCTTCTACGATTCTGATGTTGAAAGCCATGGGCATCAACGACCTTCTCAATTTCGACTTCATGGATCCTCCACCCACCAACACAATGTTGACGGCCTGGAAGAGTTGTACGCTTTAGGCTGTCTGGATAACGAAGGACTGCTTACAAGGCTGGGAAGAAGAATGGCCGACCTCCCTATGGAGCCATCGCTGGCCAAGGTCCTGGTTGCCTCGGTCGACTTGGGCTGCACAGAAGAGGTTCTCAGCATTATTGCCATGCTCAGCATTCCTTCCATCTTCTACCGGCCCAAGGAGAAGCAGCAAGTGGCGGACCAGAAGAAGGCCAAGTTCCACGACCCTTCGGGCGACCATTTGACGCTGCTCAACGTGTACAATGGCTGGAAGCGGGAGGGCTACTCCAACCCCTGGTGCTACGACAACTTCATCCAAGCCCGTTCCATGACGCGCGCGAAAAAGGTGCGCGACCAGATCGTCGATATTATGAAGCGCCACCGCCACGCCATTGTGAGCTGCGGCCGCGATACCTCCAAGGTACGCCGCGCCTTCTGCGCCGGCTTCTTCCGCAACTCGGCGCGCAAGGACCCGCAGGAGGGCTACAAGACGCTCATCGAGGGCACGCCCGTGTACTTGCACCCCAGCTCGGCGCTGTTCGGCAAGCAAGCCGAATGGGTCATCTACCACACCTCGTCCTCACCACCAAGGAGTACATGCAGACGACCACCACCATCGAGTCCAAGTGGCTCGTGGAAGCGGCGCCGACCTTCTTCAAGGTCGCCCCTACCGATCGGTTGAGCAAGAGGAAGCAGGCGGAGCGCATACAGCCCTTGTATAATAAGTACGCGGCCGAGGATGATTGGCGACTTAGTGCCCAGAGACGTGGTGGGCGTTCTGGTGGTGGTGGCACATGGGGCTAGAAGACTAATGGAATGCGGACCATATGCATTTAACAGTAGGGCAGCATGGCAGTAATTAAATGTTGCTAAATCATCGTATTCATATATATGTAATGATGGTAATTCTTGTGCGCAATGCAGCAACCAGCAGCTATCCCATTGCATTTCCGTTGTCCCATTATCGTCGGCATCGGTTATTCGAGGTCAGCTAAATGTCATACAAGTGGCATAACCTCGAAAATATGCCACACGATGTTGAGGGACAACTTGCTTATGGGCTGGAGGACAGGTGATTACTAGTGAAGTGAATGACTGAGTAGTGTAATAGTCAGTTACGCAATGGTATTTCCACTCAATTCATAGGACTATGTAGTTTCTGTAATAACTAATCGGCACGGGATGCAGTGAATAGCAGCATCACATCTTGGAACTGGAACATCGTGGCGGGAATTTGCGGAGAGAAGACAGTGGCCAACAGGATACCTAATAAAGGAGCATCTTGATTACTTGGTAACATAATCAGTGATGGGCACAGAGCTAGCAGTGGGATGGCACTCGTAGTGCTAAGATAAGCACGCACCTCGAAGACCGAGGCCAGAGTCTGGCGGGAACGCCACGCCGTACATGTTCCTTCGTCGTGACGCGTCCGCCTCTCCACGCGGGTAGACCACGTTGGCTCGGAGTTACTTGAGCCGTACGTACAGCTTTTGGCAGCCCAGTCGTACCTTGAACATGGCTGGGCAGCATAATAGTCTTGTTTCCATATCTATATATTTAACTACTAGACCCGCGTAGGGTGTATACTTATTTGTTTACCAGCTCGTTGTCTCCAACCGGCGTCTGTGAACTCCGTTTTCTCTTCTTGGACAGCTGCCGCAAATGGTCCAGATGGGCTTCCACTGTGTCGCTGTATACCACAATGTCGTCTATGTACGCTTTCGCGAACTCGAGATGGTGTAATCCGCCAAGCTTGAGAAGTTTCATTGTATATTTTACTTAGTGGTAGAAACTTACTTAAACACCATCTTTGGAACTTGGGCGATGAGTCACGGACGTTGATGTAATTTTTATGGCAAATAGAAGGAACAGTTATATCTATAAGATTACGTGAATGTACAGGTCATAGATTCTTTAGTCCAGCAAAAGCATCGGATGTGACGCTCCCTCTGTATCGTGCAAGCCATATCGATACCCAAGCGCCTGTGTAGATTAGATAACAACTGGCCGAGGAAGTATGTGTATGATATCATCAAACTGGTGTTTGTTTCCCGTTTCATTGATATTCAGGTTGTCTAATTCCACCAGAAACTAACACTAAAGCTCACACTCAACCCCGGACGTAATGCCACCAGCCTATGGGGATATACAGAGTATCACCCGGATTCAAGACGCAGTCAACATACGGTACATCCTTGAACCTTCCGCATAACCTCTTCGGAAGCCTGCTCGTCGGGGCTGGTCTGTCGATCCTCGGCCGGCCGGTCCCAGCCCTCGAGGGCGCCGACATCCAGCGAGCTGGTGTTCCATCTCCACGCCGTCCTCCTTGCCGCGGGCTTGCATCTGCTCCGTGTGGAGGGGCGAATAGAGGCGTACGTACTTGCGACCGACTACCTGCACCAGGAGGTTGTGGTATGGGTCATTGTGAAGCGGGCGTGATAGTGCCCGGCGGACCGAACCACGCATTGAGCATGGGCTCGTCCACCTCGGGCTGGTCCTTGCTGGAGTCTGTAGGATGCGGCGGTGGAGATGTGTAGCATAAGTCTGGGACAAGGATGTCATTCCGGAGGGCAGGAAGCTGGGTCAGCAAGGGATGCTGAGCTAGATATGCTATCTGCTTGCTAGCCGGGATTTTGTCGTTCTGAGCTACGTGGTCCGGAGACAAGGAAGGGTCGATATAGTCGCGCAAGAGAGTGCCGAAGGTAATGGTCTTCTGGCCCCATCCCTCGTCGACGTAACTCCGGCCAATCTCTACGGGAACCAAGCGATGACCGCCAAAGGTTCTAGATAGCAAAGTAGGAGGGCTTGCACCAAGGGTTTGTAGTCCTGGCAGGCCACTCCTCAACAAGATCTGTGAAAATCAGCGGCTCAGGCCCCAAAGTCGAGTCTTTCGGGCTATCCATGTAAGTCTGGAAAGCCTCAACAGACATAGTACGGCGACGTGGAATAGGGTTCGCAACAGGCGGGCTCAGGCCCCAAAGTCGAGTCTTTCGGGCTATCCATGTAAGTCTGGAAAGCCTCAACAGACATAGTACGGCGACGTGGAATAGGGTTCGCAACAGGCGGTGTAAATGGCTGGAAGGTGGAAAAGGAGGCGGCAGAGGAGAACATATCATCCGGTGCACTTAGCTCGTCTCCCTCTTCGGCGAGCTTGGCCCGTTTCTCTGGTCTAACGGAATCGACGCCTTGTTCTGGTTTGGTTGATGTCCAGGCATCATGTAGCAGGCCCAAAGCTTTACCAACCCAGACGCGACCCCTCTGTTCACCGGCGGCGCCTGCTAAGATCAGAGCCAAGTCTAGAATTTTGACAAGCTCGGCGAGAACAGTCTCGTCCAAGAGCATCGCCCCTTCGCCTGAGTCAGTTTCTGAGATTGCCCGCAAGAGCATCAAATGGAACTTCAGGATGCTGGCATCGGTGTACAGCTGGCGCCAATACACGGGCAGGTCTTTGAAGAGGAAACAGTAGAACTTGGAGTAAGAGATGGATAGGATGTCCTCCAATCTCCTAGTCAACAAATCGGCAGCTGACAACACTCCAGGAGCTGGCGGTAAGCCATTTGTTTAACCGGTGCCTTTTCAGCCAGGGTCTTCCAATTGATGGGAAGGGTCTGGATGCAAGAAGGAGTTGAGTGAAGGTGTGGGTGTATCCATACCTTGGTAGGTATTTACATGTAAATAGGTACTGTGGGCGCACGGGCACCCCAAAGTAAGCTGCAGCTCGAGGTTCAAATGATTAGTCACCCAGAACCAGCGCGGTGGTGTGATACGACGGTTGTGCAGTGTGCCTTCCCGATAACATTCGCCAAGCGAGCCAGTGGCAGGATAAGTCCTTACTTGACCACCATCCAGTTTGGGCAGTCAGATCGCCCGGCCGGCAAAATCAACATGGCATTTCCAATTTCCTTCTCCGGAAGTCCAGATTGCCCCTCGCAACATCATGCATATTGCTGCTGTAACTGCTTGATCTCTGGGCCTTTCTCGACTGCACGCGCACCCTATCCCGGCGAATCAACTGTCGAGATATCAGCCCCGAAAGGAGAGTCTGCAGGGCCCTCAGGATAGAACCAGGAAATCGACCAATGGTAATATATCGTATCTATGCACCTAATCCCCCGCGCGCATGAGCGGGGTCAGATAGATCGCTTAGGAACGATACCTGGGTCAGGATGTAACACCTTCTTATTCATCTCACCATGTCGAGATATCTCACGTCTGTCAGGCTGATAAGCCGTCGCCATGCTTCCTCCACGGGGCTGGGCAAATGGCGTGGTCGTCTGACCACATATCATATCGTTGATTAGGGACCCTCAGTCACCCTCTAGCTTTGATTGGTTGTGGAAAGCACCATGACTTGTACGGGAGTTATCAAGGAGAAGCAACAGGTAATGGTGGCCTATATGGCAGTTACTATCATAACCACAATTCGGTCCCGGCTTGCCGGCAAATGGCCCTGGGATCGGGTACGTAGACCCGCAATCCCACGTGTCTGGTGTTGTATAACGCCCGAGCTTTCGCTACGTGGCGGACCATTGACCGACAAGGCATGATCAGGTAGCAGATATGTCCTTGATCTCCTGGAACATCTGAGGCCATGTTGATGTATGGCATTTCGATACACCACATTTTGTGTGTAAAGTGACATATACAGCAATGGACGACGATCATTTAGCTGGCAAGCCCCCAAAAGAATGTTGCATTTCAGTGAGCGGCGGTGAGGTCGTTACGGACTTCGACGAATACACCTTCTGTGCTCCTCGTCCCGGTCTATTTGTTGGCGACTGGAGAACTCCCAGCGGGGAGATCAATCCTGTCAGACTCTTTCGGGCTCACGAGAGAGCCCTCAGCGATAATCCGCCATGGCCTCTGGATCTAGGCGTCCTTGCTGTCCTGCCCCTCGAGATCCTCCAGCAGATCCTGTTGGACCTCGACATGTGCTCCTGCTCACCTTCGTCTCTTCCAACAAGTCCTGCGGCCACATCGTGACGACCCTCCAAGACTTCAAATTGGTCATGTCTTGCCCTCAGCTGGCGGGAGCCATCTTCCAGCTCCGCTGCCGCAGCTTCGGTTTCCGGCAGCTCGCCGCGAGTATCCGAAGTCCCGAATGCAAGTGCTGCGGCCTGTTCGGGGATCTCTTCTACCTGATCACGGCCGAGCGTATGTGTTATCACTGCTGGCGGACAGACCGGCACAGGAAGGCCATCTTCTTAGACTGCGGCTTCCGCCGAGCAGCGCAGCAGAGCGCCGTCCTGCAGCGAGACGCCATCGCGGCGAATCTCCCCCACGTCTCGGTGCCCCCGGGAAGCTACGGGCCCATGGGGGAAGCCGTCATGAGCAAGCGGTGCATCGCCTTCGACCGCACCTCCTTCTTCGCCGAGTTTGACGCGCGGCGGCAGGGCGGCTGCGGCGGTGCCATGCTCGAGTATCGCAGCGCCGAACCCGACGTGCTGAGCTACGTGGCCACTATCCGGGCGCCCTACCTCGACAAGACCTCGCAGAGGTGGGAAGAGGGCTTCTTCTGCCGCGCTTGCGCGTCCCGGGTCAGGAACACGCTGGCGGCGATTCGGGGGTTACCTCTCCAACAAACAGCTACCCACGCGATTGTTATGCTGCATGGGACCTTCCTTACCGGCGGTACACACGCGACGGGATGAAGAAGCATCTTAAGGAGTATGGAAAGGTCTACAAGCTAGTCGACCAGGAAGGAGACTGCGTACAGTAGTGAGTTATTCTGGTGACGTCCCTCCCGTAAATATGTATCCACTGACGCTTACTTCCTCTATCAGTGCCCATGAGAACCCGTTCGGCCGTTGGTTTTCCTGGGAAGACGAGGCAAACGAGCTGGTGCGAATGAGCAGCCTGTTGCGGGCTTGTCGGGAGAAGAAAGTCCGGCTGGCACCGCTGCAGGTCTTCCTTCCGAGTTGGTACTCCGTCCACACGATGCCCCCTCTGCTACGCCATCACTAGTACCCGTTACAAGCTCCCAAATTTCGCCATTGCCCTCTTCGAGCCAAAATGTGGTACAACAACACCGCAGTCTCTGTAGACTCACACCGGGTAACAGACCCCCCTGACTGGGATCCTTTCCCTGGTAGCTGGTCATGTGTTGTCTGCAGTGACCCGGGGGGTCAGACTTCTGGGCCTGGTCACCACGACAAGGGGCTGTCTATTTTATATAAAGCTCCTGGCGTTTATACATGCATATGGAACCCGTTATAGAAGTAAAGGGGTGGACAGGGGGCATCTGCTGTGACCCCCAAAGATCAGAAGTAATCATAAGAGACTTGGAAAGCATGACAGGTTGTTGTCATCTATGGGAGTAGAGCCAGCTGCTCCCGTCCCTGGCCAGACAAACGCCCCTGCTCGTATAAATAGTATGTTCTTATTTCACGAAGAGGGTCTTCAAAAATGAGCGAGCCTATAAGTTTGGTTCGCGTTGAACTTTTTCAGTGGTTGAGTAAGCAAGGCGCAGGATAGCAACCAACAGTCGGTACACACTCAATGGTACTGCTCAGGTATAGTCAAGCTGCCTACATGGCAGCCGACGCTATTGCAACGAAGCTCAAACTGGACGGAGCCCTGAAAAGGGGCCGCATCATCTTCGAGGCAGTCAAGTATTTCGACGGGGTAGAGGACTGGTCCGAAGGCGCCAGATGGCTGAAAGCATGGCCTAGCACGTCTTGGGCAGTGCTCGGAGGGCACCAAGAGGCTTTGAGTATTTTGATCGAAAATGATTGCGGAACGGAAAACTGTCAGCGAGGCAACCGGGCCTTCAGGCGGAGGAAACGGTCAAGCCATTGCATCTTGCTGTGCTGCTTCGGGAAGAGAAAATGATGGATTGGCTACTGAGCATCGTTAGCCAGCATCAAGAGGCAGACGATCCCTTGAAAATTTCCACCGCCATTGCCGAATACTTTGGGCCGGCAGCTCGATTTGGTGACTTCCCCATCCATCTAGCAGCGGCATATGCTCAAGACCCCGAATTCTGGGAGCACCACTTGGACAAACTCGGGTGTTCAACTGGTAACTTCCTGGAAGAAACGCCACTCCATCGAGCTGCCGCAATGGGCAACGAGTCTGCTGTCGATGCCCTTCTGCAGCACTGGCCTGAAGACGTCCTCAAGGTAGACCGTATGAAGCGGTCGGTCCTGTGGCATGCGGCCTGCGGCAACAGCGAGCACATCATGCGGGCACTCATCAAAGCCGGTGCTCCCTTGGAAATGGTTGATGGCAGGGGATTCGCTCCGATCCATGTGGCAACTTTGCTAGGCAATGATGCAAGTCTAAGGGTCCTCATGCAAGAGGGTGCAAATATCAACCTTCCCCTCGATGACGGCTTTAACCTGCCCCCAATACAACTCGCAGTTACCCACCGTCAAACAGCTTCGTTGGAAATACTCCTAGAGGCTAGAGCTCAGCTATCTCATGCCTGTTTGCCACATCTGTCATTTCATCTGTTCTACATGGCCATTGCAAACGGCACGATGCGCATGGCTTATCGAATATGGCAGGAGGTCGAGGACCCTTTCAACTCGTACAAACGTGTTCCTCTGGATCTTGGGCACCCCGCATGCATCGTGAACATGGATTGGGAAGAGCCATTAGTGCCCTGCTGGATGTGCATCCATAAGAGAAGAATATTCGAAATGATGGAAGGGCGGGGGCCAGCAATGTATCTCAGAGAAGGGGGTTATCAACGCGAGGATTTCGTTGATCATGAGCGCTTCAAGCCGCGTGAATTACTGGAACAGCCGACTTTTGAGTGGTCTCGCGGTAATAGATTGACCGAGTTCTTCTTTAAGTTAGGGGTCACTAGGCAAGTTGCCTTGGTTCTTCTGGTCTACCTTGGCGGTCGCGTCTCTTCTTTGGGTATGTAATTTTGATTTCGTAAGTCTATCCTTGTGGGTATGTATATAATGTATGGATTCATCGCTGTTCTTTCTATGCTTGTATAACTCAAATGCTCGCTCTTCGCGGCGCCATTGTTCGTCGGAGAGCTGCCTTCGCTGCTGTCTCCTCGACAACAGCCGGGAGGACGCCGTCTTCACGTAGTTTGTTCAAGAAATCCTGGCCGAACTTATGACCCATTGCGTAAATCTCGTCAAACTTTCCAAAATCCAGCGTGCCGTAGTCGTCAACAGGTGGTCGCATATAGATGCAGCCGGGCATTGTTTTCGCCCTCTCAAGGGCGTCGACACTTGAAACGTATGCCAGTCTTCCCTGTATTTCGGCTAAAGTTGGGGGATTGGGCGTTGTGGAAAGGGGGTTCCATCGATTGAAGAAGGCCCAAGCCCCGGAGAGCGAATCTCCATAAGTTTGAGGCGTATCGTTATCCAGGGCGCCAACATCAATGGCAAAGATGACATCTGCACCAATGGACTTCATGTGGGACACTGTCAAGTTGTCGATATAGCCGCCATCGAGTAGCATGCTCCCTTCATCGCAGAGTGGCGGTATCAAGCCAGCTAGTGACATTGATGCACGCACATATCGCCAAGCGTACCCACTGGTATGGATTTCGCCTCGGCTCTTGCTAATGTTCGTAGTGTTGCAATAATACTCCAGCCAAAAGTCTTCTATTTGGTGGTTACCAAAAGTCTTGAAGATTCCTCGATTGAACTCATGGCCAGTGGTGTAGGAAGCCGATGGGTAAGTCAAGTCGAGTGCGAAACGCCACATGCTCGCCATTCTGCCCGAGAACTTCTTGGACAGGCCAAACATTGGAACCACGTCAGCATGACGCGCGTAGAGGGCGCCGATAAAGGAACCGATCGAAGTCCCTCCAACAATGTCAATTGGAATGCCTGCCTCCTCCATAGCTCGGATAATTCCCACCTGGGCAATGCCTCGAGCACCACCGCCGCCGAGAACGAGGCCAATCGACTTGCCGCACAAACGCCTTGCAAGCCGGTGAAAGTCGCCTTTGTTGGTCGCCTCGGGTGGGTAGTACGGCTCATGGCGCATCTTTCGGCTCGTGTATTTTGATATCTCAGCTTGCAGAATCTGAACACGCGCCTTCAACGTTGCCCCAATGCGCCGAGATGGGGGATGGACGGGTACAGCATTTGTCCTGAACGCCATCTGGACATGGTAATGGCCACCGTTGATCCAAACACGGTTCCTCAACCATGAACGGGTAACGCCTGGTGGCGAAAACCTATCGGCATGAAGCAGTACAAGAATCTTGCGGGCTGTCGACTTCTGGCCCAGCATAAATCGTTCGTACTCCCCAATTTCCGGTGAGCCTTCTGCGAGGCCAACAAGAAGGATACAGTCTGCTTGCGTAATGCAAGTTTGTGTCCATGGGAATTGACATTTGTGTCTGCATTGCCAGGTTAGCGACATACAAAAACATTTGTTGTAGGTCAAAGCAAAGGATATAATAATCAACAATCAGGAAAAAATTAGAGTATTTTGTGCCATCATAGACGTGCTCCGCAAAAGGTTTTCTCATCATATAGTTGAAGGGGTGGTGATTGAAAGGAAAGGTTCATGTTTCTTACCTGCGACGTAGACGACCAGTCCGTACTTCTCCTCCAGATCAGCAAGGTAATGAGCGAGCTTGAGCTTCCCCATCTTGTTGAATGCGTGCTTGCCAAGATGGTTGAGGATAGCCGATTGGTTCAGGCTTGTGGCCCCATTAGAGGGCCCTACCTGCGATAAGGCATTCATCAGACGGTTTCCAAACTCAACAACTGGCACTCCCGTGGTGACCGGGAGAATGGCAACAGTTCTCAGATTCAGAGTCGACGAGATCTTGTTGATCGAGGTGCCATTGGCAGGGTCCTTCCCTATTGCCTGCGATGGATCGTCCACAAGATTTCGCATGCGAGACGCGATGATCTTGGAGATCTTGATTGTGATGTTGGGGTGCTCTTGGGCCAGACTGTTGAACAGTGTTCGAGGGAACTTGACCAGTTCTGTATCTCGAATGGAGTGCAGAGTGCCAGTGCGAGCCGACTCGGTTAAGACCTCAAGCTCTCCCACACTGTCACCTTGACCGAACTCAGCGCGAACACTCATCCCTCCATCTTTCTTGTCTTCTATGAGACGCAAACGCCCATTGAGTACCAGATAGATGGCTTCGCTTTCGTCATCCTTGTGGAAGAGCACTTGACCGGCACTGACTTGAACCCACTCAAGAGCAAAATCGATGTGCAGTATGAGCCGAGGCAGGAGGTTCGTCAGCCTCTTGGCCATGGTAAGCAGAACGATAGGATATCGTTCAACGATCCTCTCCAGCAACGCACGAGGCACAAAGCCGACGTAGACATC
The DNA here is from genome assembly GCA_006503535.1 of Arthrinium phaeospermum. Classification (NCBI taxonomy): domain Eukaryota; kingdom Fungi; phylum Ascomycota; class Sordariomycetes; order Amphisphaeriales; family Apiosporaceae; genus Arthrinium; species Arthrinium phaeospermum. Next base: position 3,671,367 of record QYRS01000002.1, on the reverse strand, counting down.
GGTCTTGGCAACGACGTCTACAAATGATCGATACGAAGACACAGTCCCTATGTATCCAGCAAGACCGCCTGGCTTGACCAAGCCCACGGAGCGGCGGCTGGCCCCAGTCCCCACTCTAGACTGAGATCTGGCGCGGCCATTGCTTGTACCCTCTTTACCAGCTCCGACAACCAATGAAGTCCGAGTAGTGGCTGAATCAGCTCTCTGCATTGCTGAGAGAGATGTCTTGCTGGAAGAGCCAAGTATCTCGCTCCCAGTATCCTCGGACGGCACACAAATGTCGAGAAACCCATCGATCACGTAATATACTCCAGGGCTACGCTCACCCTGTTCGACTAGTACGGAGCCTTGAGGGAAATACACGATCTCAACCTCATGCTTCAACTCCGCAGCGAGGAGCTGAGCATTGGGGCTGCCAGTCACAGACATGCCACCTGAAGTCATCGATTCGGCATCCCAATCAGTGCCACCATCAACCGAGTCCATGAAGCCGAAGGCATTGTTGGAAAACACTGCTTTGGGTTTTCTGGAATCCATGGACATTAATCGCGGGGAGTTTTCTGCCGAGTCCTGCCCACGAGACGATGAACCACCCGAGTTCATACCAATTGCCTTGAACACGCAATCAAGGATGGAAAGTCTGAACACATTGTCCTCATCCACTGATTCCCTTGGATCGATAGAAATGCGTGCGCGCTTTTGGGTAGCAAAGGGGTTGAAGGTGGGCCCCCCAAGAGGCGTTTCGTCTGGAGCTGCGGCGGAGGACTCCGTAGGTTGCCAGTGCTGCATCACGGGTATCTCCACAGTGCCACGGGAACCACCCGCGCGGGCTGATTGAAGATTGGCGAGCAAGTCACCGGGTCCCGATGTATGGATTGATAAGCGCTCTTGAGGAGGGGCGATCGAAGAAGCCACGACCGAGGTTTGTCGCACTTTAGTCATGGAATGCAGCGCCGCATCTCTTCTCAACCCCGTCCCCGACCTGGAGCGACGTGTATGAGCTGTCGCGTTGTGCAGGGCAATACCCTTGCCAACGTCTTCCTCACCCGTCCTCTCCTTTTCCTTCTTGAACTTCTCCTTCAACCGTTCCAACGGGTCGCCCCTCAGATGGTTTGGCAACTGACATGTGGTGTAGTTCAGCATGTGCCTCTCGGTATGCAGCACCTCATTCGTAAGACCCAGGTAGTTGTAAGCAGTCGCAAGAGTCACACGTTGGAAACGAGACAGAATCACATGGACGATATGCGCGGTAGCTTTGGGGTAGACCTTGATCAGGCGTCGAAAAGCACTCGCCGGAATGATCGCAATGGTTGTGTCTACAGTTGCCCTTGCTACCAGGTCGGGATGTGCAGAGTTGGTCGCGATTCTCTTGGGGGCAGGACGTCTTGGATGTTTGGGCATCGTTGTCTCGTCCAATGACATGTGAGGGATCCTATAATTTGCAGAGCTGTTCGGGGACCCCAGGTTGATCCCATCGGGCTCTTGGACCAGGACAGTTCGCTTCGTTGCGCCATTCTCAGACAATGGAGTCGAAGGGAATCCCTCTGTGGCATGCCGGGTAGGCTGTAAGTCAACATTGGGAGGAAACCGTTGGTTGCCGGCCGTGGCATCTGGTGTTGGTGTCTCATCCGCCGGGAGGCGTAGCTGCACATCCTCGGTAAACAAGGACATGATAGAGAACAGCGAGGACATAGGAGCTCCGTTGCGCACTTCAGTCAACAACTGGTATCGTTGTTGCCCCGGTACAGGCTGCTCCTCATCTTCACCAGACAAAGAGTCAGGGCCGAACACCATGTCGGCATCAGAACGTTGATCGCGGTTTGAGGACTTGACAAAGATTTCCACAAGACCGTCTACCACCAGACAGAAGCCCTTCTCCTCTTCAAGGTTCAGAGTTTCGCCGGCTATGAGCTTTCTGGTCTGCATGCTCCGGGTAAGCTCGTGGAAGACAGGTCGCTCCAGATATCCGAAGATCTTGATGGCGCTCAAGAACTCGTCGAGATAGTTTGTCAAGCCGGGCTTGCTGTCTTCATCGTGCGAGTCTGGTGGTAAATCCAAGTCTGGCTCCTTGCGTTGAGGTTCATGGGGCAGCCGCGAATACATATTCAGATAGCGATATCTCACCACCCATGTGACGCCGGAGACCATCAACGCCATGATCAACAAGCTACAGACCAGCCAGCGGTTAGTAAACATACAAAGCATGAATAGGAGGGCAAGCCTTACAGAGTCGTGGCGTTCATAGTGACCGTCAAGCTTGTTGAGAACAACTGGAACAGCAGCGTTGGAAAGGATATTGTCGTAAGCTTGAGGCTCCAATACAAGATGGTCGAGAGTACGTGGATGATGAACAATATGATCCGCCCAATAAGCCCCAGCCAAGAGAACGAGCCGTTTTCTTGCGCAACGCGGTCGATATGAGCAGCTGCAGTATTCAAGGCCTTGGCGGCCATCTGCGAGGCAGACGTAATAGTCTGCGAAGAAGCCATGGTAGCGGGACCGAGGCTATGCGCCGGCTCCCTGGGGTGGTTGGAATGCTACGACACGTGGTGCGACGTATCTTTCACTTCATGACGTAGAGATAGCGAATGTCAGATTGGTATGATTAATCCCACGAGTAGGGAATAGTCAGCAAGCAGCTATGTCTTGAAAGAATGAGAGTAGAACAAAAGCGCCGAGACTGGAAACCCAGTACGCGACCCAACGCGAAGGTAGTCTGCAGACATTGGGAGGACAACGTCTTCTGCAAATGAACAATGCTTTCCTACTCGTAGAGTTTTACGAGTGAGGAAAGAAAGAAAGCTCGGCACAGGAGCTTTGCAAATTGACGAAGAAGCTCCCCAGGCGGATTGCGAGCTTTGGCAGCTACAAAGCTTGGGTTGGTGCCCGTTCGGTGCCGCAATTTTCCGAGGTTCTTTCTGTCCCTCTCGTGGGCCGGTCCACCTCGGTTTCCAAGGGCCAGAGGGGTTCTGCGACAGTTAGAGGCCTGTAAATAGAACCTTGGGTCTAATTTGAGGGTGTTTTGTCATGTGAAATGCCAGGCCGCCTAATTTCCATTCTACCTATTCTGTACTTATCATTGGGCAAATGAAGAAAACAGCTGTCTCCCAAGGCACCCTTAAGTACATAAGCGAGAAAAAGCCTTGGCAGGCATCGCGCACATGAATACCTACTTAATGTACTCACCTATTGCCTTACTTGAGCTAGAGGTATACTGTGCATATGTATGTGACCGTACATTTGTCATTGGGAATTTTTGATGGACAATGATATTGTTCTCACTTATCTTGGCTCTTTAACAAGCGTTCTTTCATAAATCCATTCGTCTGGAGAGTAGGTTGTGAAAGAAGAATACGAAGAGGCTAAGCCACATTGGCCTATATAAGCAGGCTGGATAAGTTACCCAGTAGTGTGGCGTAACCGCCAACCTTGAGTCTTTTGAGTCACACCCAAGTGGCTGGAGAATTTTAACCCCGCCGATTTCGAAGGTTTTGGGCTGGACACACACACACTGCTACCCCACCAAACGCATCTGGGCTGAGTTCACTTTGGTACGAAATCAATTTTCGCCAACTCTGACCAAGACCGCAGCCGTAAAGCAAAGCAGCTATCCCGAGTTGGTCTATCGCAATCTACAAAAAGCTACCATTTCCTCCACCGGCCACTCTTTCTACCCCCTCTGTACACTCCATTCCGACCCGATCTCGATTTCGCTACGAGAGACCAGAACAGAAATCACAACAACATAGCTGCCTGATAGTTATAGCGAAAAAGAAATATCCGGCAAGATGTCGCTCACACAATGTCGCTTCTACGAGGAGAAGTACCCGGAGATTGACAGCTTTGTCATGGTCAACGTCAAGCAGATCGCCGATATGGGTGCCTACGTCAAGCTCCTCGAATACGACAACATCGACGGCATGATCCTGCTCTCCGAGCTGTCCCGACGCCGTATCCGAAGTATCCAGAAGCTCATTCGGGTCGGTCGCAATGAGGTCGTCGTCGTGCTGCGTGTCGACAAGGAGAAGGGTTACATCGATCTGTCCAAGCGTCGTGTGTCGCCCGAGGATATTGTTAAGTGTGAGGAGCGCTACAACAAGTCCAAGATGGTCCACTCCATTATGCGCCACGTCGCCGAGAAGACCCAGGTCCCGATCGAGACCCTCTACGAGACCATTACGTGGCCGCTGAACAAGAAGTTCGGCCACGCCATTGATGCCTTCAAGTTGTCCATCACGTAAGTCCAAGTTCCCCCCACCCTTGTTAGATGTTGCGCATTGCTGATCACCCCACTATATAGGAACCCCGAGGTGTGGAACGATATCACCTTCACCAGCGACGCCGTTGCCGAGGAGATCAAGTCGTACATTGGCAAGCGCCTGACGCCCCAGCCCACCAAGGTGCGAGCCGACGTGGAGGTGACGTGTTTCGGATACGAGGGTATCGATGCTGTGAAGACTGCCCTGCGAACCGCTGAGGCCCGCAACACCGACGACAACCTGGTCAAGGTCAAGCTGGTGTCGCCGCCTCTGTACGTCCTTACCAACACATGCCTGGACAAGAACGCCGGTATCGCCCGGTTAGAAGAGGCCATCAACGACATTCGCACCAACATCACCGCTGCCGGTGGATCGCTGACCGTCAAGATGGAGCCCAAGGCCGTCACCGAGTCGGATGACGCCGAGCTCCAGGCTCTTATGGAGAAGAGGGAACGTGAGAACGCCGAGGTCAGCGGTGATGAGAGTGTTAGCGAGAGCGACGACAACGTCCCCGAGACCATGTAAAGAGGCGGCCGTGCACAGAAACAGCACCGAACTCTGCTTGTGGGGAGGAGGAGAAGGTCGGCAGCGCCGGGATCGCCCTGCCTAAAATATGGATGATCTGATGACGATACGAAAATTAGAGGCCACACACAGCCCGGTTTTGGCCATTTGCGGTCGGGAGGGTAAGGTGGTGGAACGGGGTGTCCAAAAGTATTCAGATACAGCATAGGGCGTTAATCAGCGAATTGCATGACCACCAGCTTCCAGTGAATCGCAACCACGGCCGTGAGATCACACGATACAATGGTATTGACAGAGGCAGGATATCAGTCAGTTATCAAAAGGGCCGTACGGTAGCTCATGTTCATGTGATTGGTATCAAGTGAAGGGGGGCGCTCAGCCAAATCTGTGTCCGAGTATCCTTGCTATATATATCATGTGGAATCTACTATCTTATTGCATAACCGAACTCGACTTCCTGCCTCTTCCCAGCCGTTTTTATCTGCTTCTGTTTCTGTTTCTGCTTTTGTTTTCCTCGTTTTCCCCTTTCGATTCTTCCTCTTCCTCAGCACCGCCGCCAGACGTAATCCCAGCTCTCGACGGCGCTGTCGCCGCCCTTGCCCCCGAAGTTGCCGCCGCCCTGCAGCGCGGTGCGGAAGTTGACGTTGAGGATGCCGATGTCGCCCGACGACCCCGTGCAGGGGCCCCACGCGATCCGGTCGCCGGGGATCGACCCGTGGGCCGTGGCGATCTGGTCCGAGCGGGCGCTGCCCGTGTTCTTGAGGTTGCCGCGGACGGTGACCTGGAAAAGGGGAGAGGAGGGAGAGATGGGTTAGCTTTCTGGGTCTCGAGATCACGAGAGAGGGGATACGGGTGGGGGAGAGAGGGGCTTGAGAGGGAGAAGGACTGTAACATAGTCCCTATAGGCAGTCTAAAAGGGAGGGGGGTATGCTCGGGCATATCACCTAACAACAGGAACAACCCCCTCCCAAGAGAAGAAGAAGAAGAAGAAGAAGAAGAGGCAGGAAAGATAGAACCTACAGTATTCGCCGCCCCCTGACTCCAAAACGTCGTAATATAAAAGTCCATCTGCGCCCCCGGGTCGAGCCTAAGCCGGCCCCGTACATACACGTCGCTGACCCCGACCTGCCAGCCGGCGCTCGCCCCACTGGCCTGGACGTGTACCTCGCAGTTGGCGGTGGACGAGTAGACGTCGGCGCCCGAGACGGCGAAGGCGTTGAGGCGGAACGAGACGTCCTCGAAGCCGTCGCCCGACTTGTCGACGGCGGGGGCGCTCGACGGGCAGCCGTCGCCGCTGTACTGCACCGAGGTGATGTGCGGCAGCGACGAGGGAACACCGTCCCGGGCGGCGAGGAGCGGCTGTTGCCTCGAGGCGACGGGGACGGCGGCTCCTGACACCACTGCGGCGGGCAGGAGGAAGAAGTGTAGGAGGCTGGTATGCATGGGTGCGGTGGTTGTGTTGCGCGGGGAGCCCGGGTATACTTGTCGAGCAAAAGTGAAGGGGATATAGCAGAGGATATAATAACAACGGGTGTTATAATATACGCAACCAGGGCAGGGATATGCTTTTTGCGGATATTCTTCAAGGTTCACCTTGTGCAAGAAAGTGATGAGATGAGATTATCGCTTGGTATGTTTGCTGTCTGGATTAAAGCTGGAATACTACGTCCGCTGCGAGCAGGTGTAGGGACTTTATAGATGCACCCACGATAGCACCACGTAAGGGACATTTCCTCCTCTTTGCTACCTAGACGTTATCAACAGGCCACCATGACACCTCTTTCCGCACGAGCGACTGGCGACCCCTACATAGCAGGAAATTTGGCAAGCGTGTTCTGACTTCTACTGATTGTCGCCCGCCAGGGGACGTCACCGTCCCAATCAGAACGTCCAACAGCTATGATTGCGGCGACTATCTGTTTGCCACCGGCTGACTGAGGTGGTTCACCTTGTCTTGGTACTATACGGGACTCACCAGACGGTCGTACTTGATATGTTGGCGCAAGGGGCCAATTCCAATTTAGCCATATTAATTATCCAGCACACTATGCTACCCGAGCTGTCGACGAAGAGCTACGCCTTCAGCTATGGGGCTTCCATATCGAGACTGGGCGAACAAAGCACACTTGAGAATTGGATTGAATTGATTGGCAGTTCGTGCGGAAATCTTTCCAACTTGAACGAGATGTCTAATATAGTCCCATTTCAGATCCTGCAACCCTTCATTATTATGGTCTAGTTGCAGGGGGGTTGCCGGATAATGAAGGGTATATCCGCCGGGACCCCGGGACACGGAGGAAGATGCTGGTTTGGATGTTGCATCATTTCATTGCCAGCGCAGTGGACACAATGGACTCGGCCAGATGCGACGGGCGATGTAACTCTCAGGGTTCACCCAAGATTTGAGCAACAGGCCGGCCCAGGTCCTTTGGCATGTGTGGTCCCAGTGATCCAGAATCCCATGATAGATTGCTCCTGCGTCCCGTGGTGAGACCAGAGTCGTCCACGGGCGTCGCCGAGACAAACGCTTCAGTCTTGTCACCTTCCAGAATAGAATGGGACGACAAAGCTATTAAGCTTATTTCTTCCGCTTGTTCTGGACCGTGTTCGTGGTCCTATTTTTGGACCTTGCTGGCCCGTCGATTTCCCGAAGTCACCAAATACCTAGGTAAGCGTTCTATGTTTAGAACAAGGCCTCCAGGTTCTTGGCGCTTTCCAGACGACTTCGTTCAACGGAGAGGTGAGTCCGTAGTTGCTGTTCGTCTGCTGGTTATCGTGGGCGAGTGTCATGTAGTACGACTCCGCAATTCTTCGTCAGCATGGCGACCTCCTCATTTTGTAATCTCCTCCTCAAGGAGATCCATCAGCTCCTCCGCGCACCCGCCCAGCCGTTCCACCTCGCTCTCCGGCAACGGCCCCAGCACAAACGCCGCGACCTCGTCCTTCCTCCTGGTCGACCCGGCCGGCCTCCCGATCCCGTACCCGACCTTCAAGAACCTGCCGTTCTTGGCCGCCAGCCGGCCCCCGAGCCCCGTCGACTGCAGGCTCTGCTGCACCGACTTCAGCCCGTTGTGGCCCTTGGCGCTCGCCGCGCCAGGGCCGAGCTTGAGCTGCCCCGGCGCGAGCTCCATCTCGTCGTGGAGGACGACCAGTGTCGGCCATCCGTCATTTTGGACCTGGGCGGCGGCCGAAGATGACACAAACTGCCGGTAAGCTTTCGCGACGGCGTCTCCCGACTCGTTCATGGACGAGGGACACTGCCACAGCATGATGTTCACATGGTCCGCAACTTTGCCCTCCGAGACGAGGCCGTTGGCGAACGGTTTTGATCGTCCAAACGCCGGGAATCCAAGGTGGGATTGCAGCGCTTTGAGCAGAATGTGCCCGGCGGAGTGTCGGCTTTGATCGTGAGGCGGCGGGTTGCCCAAGGAGCATATGAACACGGAGACGGTATCGTCTTCACCGTTTTGAAGTCCGTCTGACAACATAATGTACGGGGTGTTTGGTGAATGCGGCTAGATTTTGTGATTTGGTACGTTTCTGCAAGACGACCGAATTATCTTGGTATTATTTCAAATAGTTGCCGACAAGGAGAAAGTGAATCCTGGGAGTTCTAGGTACTTGTACGTTCTGCTGATGGCCATTTTGTGCTACTAGACTTGCGCATAGCCACCTTTCTTCCGGCGTATGAGTCAAGGGGCGTGCACGTCATTGCGGCGAGCGTCGAAATATCTTAACCAAGCGAAAGAAAGAAGAATCGACGATGGCAATTTCGCACCAAGTGGATTATGTCACTAATAATGGAACTATGATAGCGATTGACGGAGGATGTTAGCACAGAGCAGCTGTATAAGTGCAACAACAGATTATGTAGCAGTATTCGATGGGTTGAGAGTCCCTTAACCCAACGTTATCCCTTACAGAAGATAATGCCAAGTACCAACTGCCGATGCGCCAAATTGAACGTCCCAGCAATTACAGAGATACACATCCATTCAAATAGTGACATTTGCATATATATCAAAGATGGTCTTGATCAAATAACGAAGCGCCGCGCTGGTGCAAATGCCTATATAGTAGGTACAACAAACTGGGCCAGTGCCACACCCGTAGCCAACCCCCTCCCCTTCCATCCCCTCAAAACTCCCGCGTCTCCCCCGGATCACACGTATCAAACACCCCCCTCTCCGCAATCCCCCGCCGCGCGAGCGCCTCCCTGAGCATCTTGGGCGGCTCCCTCACATCCTCCGCCGTCAGCGCCCAAGTCCCATGATGAATCGCCATGGCCCGCCGACAGCGCGTATCCCGGAAGATCTCGACCGCGTCGTACGGGTTGCAGTGCATGTGCGAGAAGATGTGGCGGGGCGCGTAGGCGCCGATGGGGATGAGCCCGAGGTCGAAGGGGCCCCGCAGCGCGCCGATCTGCCCGAACTGCGGAGACACCGGCAGGTGCGCGTACTCGGGCCCGTAGTCGTCGGCGCCCGCGGGCACTTTCGGCACCGACCGGTAGCCCGTGTCGCCACCGAACCAGACCGACTTGGTCGTCTCGGGCGTCGGGCCCGGCGACGACACGGCCCAGGAGCACCAGAGCGTGCTCATCTGGTCCAGGATGCCGCGGCCGGAGCGGTGCTGGCACGGCAGGCAGGAGAACCGGGCGGTGATGGGCCGAGGAGGCGGCGACGAGGTCGAAGAGGCAGCAGCGGTAGCAGCAGCAGCACTCTTGGCCTCCTCGTCCGAGTAAGGCTGGGAGGACTGGGGAGTCAGGGTGAGTTCCACGTCCTGCCACCAGTCCATCTCGGTCACGTTCTGGATGCCGCTCTGGTGAAACCACTTGGCCAAGCCCAGGCCAACAAAGAAGTGCGCATCCGGGTGGCTCTTCTGGATGCTCTTCACCGTCGGGTAGGACAGGTGGTCGTAGTGGCTGTGCGAGACGACGACGGCGTCTATGTGCGGCAGGGCCGCGACGTCGCAGGGCGGCGGCGTGAAGCGCTTCGGCGGCAGCCACTGCGACGGCGCGCAGCAGTCCTCAAAGACCGGGTCGAAGAGCACGCGCAGCCCCGACGGGAACTCGACGTAGTAGCAGGCGTGGCCCAGCCAGGTGGCGCGGAGCTTGTCCGAGCCCGTGCGCGAAGACAGGAGTTCGGGTTGCACTACATTCAACTGCATCCCGGTGGTATCTGCCAAGATGCGGCCGCCCGAGAGCCGGTGTTCCCTGTGTCTCGGTTAGTTGACCCGATGTTGACGACATGGGACATGGTACCTTGGTAGCACAGGGACTTACAACGTCCATTTGAGCATCTGGAAGGGGCTCGGTTCGGCGCAGGAGGCGTGCGGGTTGGTAAACTTGGTTGTTTCACCGCGCCGGTTCTTCACGTGGTGCGCTTTCGCGTCTACATCTTCCGGCGTGGGCGCCAAGCTCGATGGCTTCGTCACGGTGGTTGAGTAAGCGGCCATGGGAATGGCGGCGGCAGCGAAGGTCAGCGATGCCCTTTGCGTGGTATTTCTCGGGTCTTTAGGAGCCTGGAAGCCTCGGCGAGGGAGGCGGCGGAATAGAACACGCATGGGTGAAGAAGAGAAAGAAGAGGTCTGGGTGGCAGTCCGAAGAGGAGGCGATGGGCGAAATCATAAGGTTAAAGATGCAGGTGTGGTGTGACATTCCCTGCGCCCCTTTCGGAGTATCTATGTCTGCATAAAGTACTCATCTAGGCATGTAAGATCTAAGAGCGCCCGAGAAAAATGGGGAGGATGGAATGCGCCGGTCCGATCAAATCAACAGTCCAAACGCAGTCAACATTGAACCTTATAGCCACACTACTACGACCATCAAGTGGACTTACGCACGCGAGTGCGATCAACTAGTGTTTAGGCAATTCAATCATCTCCTTCCTACGCGGGCCGGAACTCTGAGTTAGGCCGACTCACCTCCACGGAATTAACATAAAAACGGACTTGGCGGAGATAACGGTCAGCTAGGCCAGGCCGTGTCAGGCTTCGATTCATCATGTATTGGCATTCTCGACATCTCTCGGCGCTAAATGCGAGAGCTCCGAATGGGTATATAGCGAAAAGTGATGTCATGCATAAGCAGCTCCATATGACAGTAAGCAACTTAAAATAGCAACCAGTCGTTTAGTGTCCCGTTGCATGTGCCCTCCGAAGTTTCCCGTATTTTGTTCTCCTCTCCTATCCTCCACGGACAGCAAGCCCATTCAAATTAGCTAAGTCATCGCCGTTCAGGAGACATTAATGCCGTTATTGAGCTGGATGCAGTTGTTCAATAAGGTGGCGCCTTCGTGTAGCAGCTCCCATCGCGTCAGTTCGAAGGCCTCCTTCAATATCATGAGCATAGCACTGTTCTTGTTGACGCCCTTGGTCAACTTGAGCTCCTCGGGGGATGAAACGGAGCCCAGCCGCCGCAAGTAATCCCTCATCTGGTCCAGTCGCTCCTGCGGCGACGATGGCATCGGCGCTCCGGTACACGGTCCTTCAAGGGCGTACCCATAGCACCATACGACGAGACCAGCAAAGTACAATACCCAAGGCCGGTTCAGGAGAACATCGTCTCTAGCCGAATAGGGCAGATGCTTTCTACCATGGTCGTCCGAGCCTGGGGAGTCTGCACTGTTGCCGAGAAGTACCGAGCACAGGAACTTCAAAGCGTAGAACGTAGCGTCACGGGCTTTTGCCGACGGTGCCCAGTTGTCCTTCATCCTCCGTTGTGCACTGTGTAAGTCCTGAGTGCCAATGGTCCGGCCCAGAAGACGTTTTGCGCGCGCGAAAATCTGGCAGTCGACGACGTCCACATGCATCGCCATGTGCGCCAGATGATGCAGGACAGTCCGACTTTCGAACACCACATTGGCCTCGCTCCGCTTCTCGTAGCTGTACGGATCCAGGGCGGCTTCGTTGCGCTGTAAGGACTTGTCGAAGTCTGTTTTCCATGAATCGAAAGCTCTGGTGAGTGTCGACCGCCACTTATCACGGCCGCCTAGGGCCTGTGGTAGATTTCCTCCCAACGAAGTGACCTGAAGGTCGCGTTGGTTCATGTGCCAGCTTACACTCAACAAACCGGCCATGAGGATCTGTCTCCCAAACGAATTGGTCTGCACCTCGTGTCCCCCGAGGGTCCGTTTCAGCCCTTCAAGGAACGACAGAGGCTTGACTCCATTGGACATCAGGTTTGCTTCGATGCGATTGACCTCCAGGCCGCTTGTTGCTTTCCACAGCTGTTCATCGCAGGGCAGGGGCAGCCTCATTTCGTGGGCTACCATGACAGTCGAATGACCGAACATGGTTGCGTGAGTCGAGTCGATGAGAAACGCGGCAAAGGCAGCTCGTCTGGTTGCTTCGTTCGTAATCCAGTGGTTCCACCATTCATCAGGGGTATGCGCCATGCCAGAGGTTGAAGAATGCCTCGACCCGTTCAGCCCTTGCTTGTCGTCTCGAGGATTCGGGGGCGAGTCTAGCGCCGATTTACCTATCAACGATCTGCCTCTGCGCATCAGTGTAATCGTTGTAGCATGGTGTATATGTGCTCGCTCATGCAGCTCCCTTGTCGAGTACATCTTCTCATAGAGTTCGAGCAGGATGAGTGTCTGGAAAACCCATAGCTTGGCTGGAGGACGGAAATGCGCATCCATGAATATCTCCCACCTGAGGTGCCATGCAAGGAAGTTGGAGAGTTCTGCCCCTGCTCTAGTGACACTTTGGCTATGAGATCTGTCTAGACACGAAGCACCAATGGCCATGACTGCGATCAACAACAGCGTATCTGTTTTGTCCGGGGAAAAGCTTGGCTTGTGGAGAATGGGGATTTGGTCGCTGAAATGGAGCCAGTACGAGCCGATGTAAGCTTGCATCATCTTGCGGCTTAGCATGTGACGCTCGTTGCTTCGGTCGCCCTCGAGTATGTTATCTCTCTGCCGCTCAACAGGAGCATGGTGATTCTCATGGAAGCGCTCTTTGATAAAATCGAATATCTCTTGGCTCTTCTCCTCCGACAACAACGATTCCGGCAAGTTCTGATCGAGCAGGTTGGTGACGGACATGACTTGCTGTGGCTGGTGGGATGGCGGGGCGAAGCCATGGGACGCACCGTCATTGCCGTAGTATGACATGCTGTATGGCGTTTGGTAACTACCGTAACTGTACGGTAGAGTCAGTAAGTATCAAAGTCTCAATAGGGAGAAGACACAACAAACCCTGCATGTTGCGCATGAGGTATCACTGGACTCATCGACGGAGATCCGTCGGCCCCCATCGTCTGAGTATTGAACAGATATGATATGAAATCTTCCGTCATCGATATGTAGGGAGACTTATTCGATACACCATCAGTACCGAAGACTGGGATCGTTGTCTGATTCGTCATCTGATCCAGTAACACCATTTCACCCGAAGTGTGCGGAGGGTGGTCGTTGTATTCGCCTGATGTAGTCGGTGCATATGATTGGCCTGTTTCCCTGGGGCCGCCTGCTGGTCCAGATGGGAACTCAGACGGGGGCAGAGAGAAAGGTGGAAAGTTTTGTTGGGTAACGTATGGCATGGTGGAAGATGACTGAGGCGTATTGACGTGATGACTGGAATAGCTCCCGTGTTGTGTCGAAACCGGCGAAAGGACACCGTAAGGACCTACGTTTGTTTGCACGGTAGGTCGAATCGGGGCAGGGGATGAGTGGTAGCTCTGACGTTGGCCATTCGCATAGTTGGTGTCAGGTTGCATGTAAGCGTCCATTCCATTGGAAGATGAATTGGGAGGATACACATTTGGCGGCGTGGCTGATACCGGAGTATACTGAGCATCCTTTTGTGTGGGATGGTACGGCATATGGTTGCTTCGGTTTTGTTGATAGCCACTCCCGGGCCGGTTGGTCTCAGGGGAGTCTGGGTGTGGAGCGAAGGGTTGCCTATTGTTGTCTGCCGGGCTAGAAAACTTGTTCAACGAATCTTTGCGGCTAAGAGCTGATCCTTTCGCCGTATGCCGATCTCTATGTCTATTGCAAAGATCCAGTCGAACAAACTCGCGGTTGCAATCCGGGAAATCGCATCTGTATATCATCTTGGGCGTGTGGTTCAGTTGATGGCGATAACTACACTCGTGTTAGTCCCCTCTCTGGAGAAACAGGGCTGGGCGTGCCTACAGATGCTCAGCTCTGGAGTAACTCTTTCCACACCCGTCATGGGGGCATTCGAATTTCTTATCCAAGCCTTTCCGGCTCCGCCTCCGTTTCCTCGAGGGCCCGCCATCTGTGGACGAGTTCTCATGCTTGGTGTCAGCATCTCCATCAGCGTCTTGGTCGTGGTCATCTATGGCACTTTTCATATCCTGCTCGGGCGAGCGTGTCTGTAGCCTGCCCAAACCTGGTCTTTCCTCCCTCTTGACACATTTCGGAGGAGACAACCTCTGCATTTGCGTCATGATGGAGGGACGCTGCGAGACAGCGATGGAGGGTTTGATATCGCCTGGCTGTACTGCGAGTACCGTAGTCATGGTCCAATTACGGGGGCACAGCCTCAAGTAATACTGGGGAATTTGGAGTGGTGGTTGTCTGTCTGGTAGACAGGGCGAAACGCCGGTATATGTGTGTGTAGAGTAGAATGGCGGACTGGCCGGCAGCACGACCAGATCCACGACCAGATCGAGGTCTAAGATCGGAGCTTTTTTTGCTGCGGAGGACCACAGTGCTTGGATTGCTATGGAAGCACAAGTAGGCGGTCGGTTACACAGCAGTCTAGGGTGTCGTTGGTTGTGAACCGCTACCGCAGGAAAAGATCGAGCTTACGGATGCTGAGCTACTATAGCCGCCGGAGGCGCCAATAGTTGTTGAGGGTCGTAATCGTTTGAACAAACTCACCCGAGCGAATAGCCGGGTCTGATTAACGCATGGCTGGCAGATAGAGTGAGAAAACGCGCCCAAAAAGTGGTGATGGTAGCTGGCGGTTAGTTACGGCAAGGCTACTGTGTATGTAGAGGGCGCTCGGCACGAAACCACTATCCTGTGGCTGATAACACAACGGGTCCTGTTGGCACTCGTCAGGTCTAAGTTGCGTTAGATGGATGCTGCTGGTGTGCTTCTTTGAGGGATGGTATGTCGAGAAGAAGTAGAAATCCGGGCTTGGGGCGAGTATAAGAGAGATCCATGGATATTATCGGCTTCAGTTTGTACATCGCACAGGTAATTACACGCGAACAAGCGGGGCTGTGTGATGCAGAAGCGTATAACATGGGAAGACCTGAGAAAAGGGCGTGGCACTGGGACGGGACAGCCAGGCTCGAGTTCTCACGGCTGTTTGGGGGAGGGGGGGAGGATGGGATGTAGGTATTATTGGGAGGATATGGGCAGGGGCAAGTTAAGCCAGGCATTGTGTAAATTGACGAGATGGGGGCTGCCTGTACGCAAGGGCTTCACGGAGGGCATGCCTGGGCTCCAGACTGGGCAATTGATGCACACTCGACTCCGGCAGCCACCAGTTTGAGGAGTCGAGTCGAGATGAGTGTGTGGAGGCGGGTGTGATGAGCGGGAACTTCTTGCTCGGAAAACACCAAAAAAGAAAGTAAAACCGCCAACAGTTCGCCCAGCCTGCACTGCATACCCTTCATATTGCAGCCGCGCGCCCGGAACGATTTGAAGTAAGAACACCACCAGAATACACGTACGTACCTTGCCGCGACAAGTTAATTATAGCTGGGCCGACCCCAGCGATAGTTGGGTCTAAGAGAGTAGCAGACGTCCCCGCGAAATATCAAAGAAAGCTTTTCGGGTACACAAAACACCCCCCAAGCTAAGCCGGTAGGCTGGCGTTGATGATTCGAAGCTAGTGAAGATTTGGCTGTGATGGGTGAATGGAGAAAAAACAACGGCCAAACCAAGACGAAATGGGGTTTGTTGAGTAAGTAGGTAAATATGTGGGCAAACAACAACAGCAACAACAATAATAATAACAACAACAGCTGCACCAAACACGCAATGGATGCCGGCGATGGTTCAAAAACGATCAAGGTGAACAGGCTAGCGGTGGTGATGTTGCGCGTATGTAGGTTCCCGGTTGGGATTGCTGTCCTGGTCGGTAATGGCCTCTTTGTTGCGCGCGGATGGGGTCTCGTCTGTCTGGGTCTGGGAACATTAGATACGGGGACTGAATCTGGGGATGGCGGGCCAGGCGGACGTGGGGGGAGCTTGGGATCTTAAGTATTATGGCACGGGCACCACCGTATATATTAGCGGAACCCCAGTGTCCCCACGAGCCGATGGGGGGGTCCAGGGTTTGGGTAGAACTCTAGCTGGGTAGGAAGGGGTAGGGGGTGCGGCAAGGAAGAGGTGGGCATGGGTTGATGCACGTACAGCATTAAGGACGGGGTTTTTATTTTATTTTGGGACGGACATCCCATTGACCAAATCCAGTGTAGTAGGTTGGTTGAAGTAGAAGGTCAGGATATGTACATCATACACACCTCCAAGTATTTATTTAGGTAGGTATGCTGAGGGTATGTATGATAAGGCCGCGCGTGGTAGAGCAGCTCGAATAGGTAGCATGTTGATATTGCCATGATGGCTTGGGCGAAATAAAGATCAATCTCTTCGCAGATCCATATGTACGCATTTGTGTACATGTACATGTAGGTAGACAGGTATATCAAGTTGCCATCTGCTCTGTTAACGAAAGCAATGCGGACGGAGGTCCCGAGGAGCCTGCTGGACAGTCGACCATTGCCCATTCTACAATACTCTTTTACAAACGAGCAGGCGGGATAGAATCATGCTCAGTAAGTAAGGTGAGTGACGTGGGCAGATGATGTTCGATTGGGCTTGCGGTGGCTGATTCTAGCGCACATTGGATCATCTCGGACGTTGTGGGTAGCTAGAGCTGGGCAGCTACCTGTGTTGAAATGACCTCGTCTTGGTATGGGGGTGGGTATGGAGAATGGGAATACCTGCTACCTTTCGCCATGGGGTTTGCTCTCTCTATAGGTCAAAGTACCTACCTCCTACCCTGGGCAGATCGTGCCTCATCAAATGTACTAGACCGACGCTAGTCGCGCGTTTTGCTGCCACCCTCGACCTCCCTTGTCCGCCCACCGGGGCGATTTATAATTGCCTTCTTATATGTCCCAGTGCCCGCCATTATTGTGAAAACAAAAAGTCTCTGGCAGCTGGCGCTGGCGGAGAATATAGGATAGTTTCTTGTTTGAATTTTGTAATTTGTTGGGTATAGAAATAGTCCAGACGAACTAAGAGAGGATTCCTTCACGCCTTTTGCCCGTCGCCATTGGTTAGGTGCGTTGAGCCAATTCCAAGTAAGCCGTTGAAATTCCATAGTCAACCACGGCGGACGAATAATGGCATAGCAGAGAGCAGTGGTAGTCGAGAGCAGCCTAGCGAGAGTGCCGGAACGTCCTCGTTCAACGTGAAGAAGACCAGAGAGGGCCAAGTTCGAGTTGTCCCTGGCTTTGCGCAAGGTATGCACAAAGTCTTGCGGCGCATTGAGTTCCGGGCTGTTCAATGGTTGCGTAGTGATACAGTAAGAGTGCATATTCGCTTAGGATGGAGAGGGAGGGGAGGATACTTCGTTGAGACCCGACCAAACATCCTTGGATGTATCTTGACTCCCCGGATACTGCCCAGATGGACGTGCAGGACTAAACAGGACCGGATTCCGCTTTCTGCCCCACCCAAGCTGACGGGCGACGGGCGACTGGCGATGGCGATGGGCCTGCAAAGCTGTGATCATGATGGTGGACTCGACTTGACTGCAAGTAGACGTACACGCTTGCACCAAGCAGAAGCAGGTAGGTATCGATTCCAGTCAAACAATCAAGTGCCGCAGTTGGCCGTGATGTGTGCGAGGATGCAGGTACTGAAAGTCTCCCGTGGGCGGTAGCTTCGTTACTGAGACAGACTCATTTCACCGGATTTGATTGATGCGCATCGAGGGTCGAGGGGCAGTAAGCAGCAGCCGCTGCATATACAAGTATACCTGTAGACAACCATGTATTCAACTTTGTATGTCCTGGGGCCAATTGCCCTGGTCATCCTTTGAAGCTCTGCAGCTGAAGCATCGGCCTTTCATTCTCATTGGCTTTCGAATACAGATGGAAACAGAGAGCCACTATAGAACTACCAGTGTTGTATCGGCACTTGAGTCCCGCGAGAGGTGTGAGTATTTTTGTATTGAACCTTGGTACACCTGATGCGGATCGTCGACCTATATCAATTGATAGCAGTGGACTCGAGGTGTTTCGGTGTCTTATTTCCAGGCTTATCTCACTACAAGTAAAAGCATTCATCACATCGACGATGTTCAGAGGCAACGATCAGCGGGCTTCGACCCCCATTGCTGCTGTGGAAAGAAACAAAAAAAGCCCACTAGGCACCCGGCAAGTCGGGTTACGGGGCTTAATATGTCAAAGTGTAAGAAGCTTTTACCGATGTATTCCAATGACTCGGGACACTAGTGGGAGCCCAGTCCCGCAGGTATCGCAGGATTGCTGGGCGCTATGTATGCTATGTTATGGGTGTGTGTAGTGAAGGTGGTGTGGTAAGTTGAAGCTCATAGGTGTAAGTCGGCCAGGTTTGGCCACTAGCTTTCAGGTAGCTGTTGTTCCTTTTTCTTAACGCCAGGATTTCCCGATGAATCCGCCCAAGCTCACTTGCCAGGTTAATTCTAAATAGATTGGTTCCAGCAACCATGATATGACTGACAGGCCTGCCGTGTCACCACACTAAAGATTAGGCGAGCTCCTTCTCGTACAAGTAGATGTCACGTCCTAGCATAGTGACCGTGCCGCTCTCTTGAAGCACCTGCTTATTTACCAGGTAATGTATCCTGTAGAATGAAACTCTATGCTGTAGAAACAAGCTTGTTCGGTGAGATCCCGACGCCATGAATAAACTGGGAAGATGAGTTGTATCTTCGCGACGAAGCATATCGGCATCCGTTAAAAGGGAGTCCTGAACAGAGGCTATCGGAGCAAACGTGCCACCCACTATCGACTTACTTGCCGCAGGTTCTTGGTACTCAAGGCGAAGACGATCAAGCCAAAGAGGAAAAGAAGGAAGAAAAGAATAGCCATCGTTATGTTTCATTCGATGTTGATGTTATGCCGGGGTCGCCTTAACCTCAGGGTTGGCTGCAGGTGTCGTCAAGACGCAGCAGCTCTGGGAGAGAACCAACACAATTTGGCCTGTCTCCCGACCACATGACCACATGACCACCCGACGCCATTGGTGATTTGTTGGAAGAATGAACTCGGCGAGACAGGAAAAAGCAATCACCATACAGGAACCCAGCCACCATGTCGCCCTCGCCTTTCTAGTTGCACATGGCCCTGTGTAATCTGCATGTCGATGGAAACGAGGAAAAATCCCGTACTCGATGGTACGCTTCTTTGGCTAGTTGACGCAACCCCCCATCAGCAACCCCCCCTCCCCCAGAGGCCCCCATGCTGTAAAACTGGAGTGCATAAGGAACAGCTCACCACACCATAACATCCCTCATGCTAGACCGAGAATAGCCAAATATGCGGCTGTATTGAACGAGGAGGTGGTATTAATGCCGCTCTGCTAGTCTGTCTAGCGCCTAGCCCATCTCACCTTGGACCTGGAAGAGGCATTTTTACTTGGCCGGGAACTCGACCTATATCAGAACCAACAAGGCCGAAGAAGGCACACAAGGTACGTGCGCGTGTAGTGTACAGTATTCGGCACTGAACATTATGGTGGCCTGGGAGCAAGTATACGGCAAGTACAGCAACACACAGGTTCCCAGTCTCGATGTGAGTGGAGCTCGGCTTGAGTAGCTAAACAATCATTCAGAGGATTTCGGAACAGCGCTATGAGTTTCCAAGCGAGTCAAACTTGACACGCATAATAAGGTCTATGAGTCAAGGTAGGGCTGGCCATTGTTCAAATTGAACGTGCTTTCGGTTCACCTGAATCATGATTTCTCCCAGCTGAATGGTTGAGTGTGGGGTGTCAGAAAAGTATATTGTACACCACCCACGCCCTCGTCGACGCCAATTACTCGTTTTCCATCGTGGGCAGCTGGCCGCACGTGGGGGGAGAAGCAGTTCATACTCACTAGCAAACTCCATACGTAAGAGATGTTGAGGCTGAACGATGGGTACCCAAGGAGAGGCCTGCTCACTGTGTCTCGGTTGCTGACAGTGGGTGTGATGGGATTAGGTATACAAGCAGGTGCAGGCATTCAAGGATGAGAGGCAGATGAGGGGGCGGGGGCAGAACGGGGGGGTGAAGGGGACGCGGAGGAGTCTCCTTCTCGTGTCACAGTGGCGGAAACTTGCCCAGAACTGCCAAGAAAACGCTTCTGCAGGGCGTTCCCATTGGGGTAAGGAAATCACACCTTGTGGCTTGAGTATGGCCAGTATGGCCCCCCAGTGCCCAGGCCAGAGCCCAGGCTAGTAGTATCTTGACTGTCTTGCAGTTAGTAGCTACCCCGGCTTATTAGCTGCAGGAATGCTGACTTTTAGTTACAGAATCCGTCGTAGTACACCCTCCACCTGAGAGCTCTGGATACCCCAGCCGGGCCACTTTTCCAAATCTCCCTATTCGCCTCACAAAAGTGTCTGCATTTCGGAGCCAACCAGGAAGCAATCATCGATCTGCCCCGACGCACCCGTCATCGCACAGCCGCAGGGTGGAATCTCGACCGGTCAGCAGTGTCTCCAAGGTCAGTGCTATTCGGCCCCCGGCTTTCTACGTAGACCGGGTCTAGCCAGAAAGGCGTTCAAGGTCTAAAGGCTCCGAACCGGAGTCGTCCACTACTGTCGTCTATAATTATCTGCCATTTAGGAGGCTGATACCAGAAACTGTCCTAAGCCAGCAGTTATGGGAGAACGATGCACGCATCGAAGGATCTTCTGGGGGCCGCCATTTATCTTCGACCAGTCCTTCCTTAGCCTCTTTCACGCTGACTGGGTCGAATATGGCAATCAAATCCCATGGCAGGAATTGGCAGACTCTGGGCACCATCATAGGTTTTGGCATCCCCGGCGTCAATGTGCCCTCCTACAGCATCTACCAATTCTCACAATTCTATTCTATAAATGACTATGTGATCATAGGCCAACCCAATGTCAAACATGTTGAGAGCAGCATGCCTCGCTTGAACCCATTCTCCAGATACAGCATCCCACTAGCTCTATAATTTTCTATGGCGTGGAATACGTGAACACAGTTCGACTGCTATTATAGTAGGGACCAATCGTGATGTTTTATAAGAGTGTAAAGCACATACTGATGTCCGACTACGTTCTTAGACCAGAACTATCTGATGAAGTAAATTGGTGTTTTTACCACCAAAAGATTGAGTACCATACCAAGCATTACTAGGTGTGTCTAAGGACTTGCTTTTCAGTGATCCTTATATTGTATAGACAGATTCTCTGTGATATAGGATCTAATAGTTGTCAGACGGGCAAATCAGCCAAAGGATACGATATCCTTAGTAAGTGATTGGCGCTGTCATCTCCCAACGGCTGTGATCAAGTCATATAAAGTTAATGAAACGTTCGAACCTTGAGAATCATACAGCAATCAACGTAATACCCAGACCAAAAGGTCTCCTCTACGTTCGGGATCGTATCTGACGGATCGCCCACAGGCTACCGGCTATCGGCAACAGTATGAGTGGTGATAGCACAGTTGCGATTCATATCCAGCCGTCACCCCGAATGTCGGGTGTTATCACCACTATAGGAGACTCAATATGCCATTGGCCTTCGAATGTTCAAGGCGTTGCTACCATGGTCTCCCTGAGCTACCTTGCAAATGAAGCTGCCAGGCCTGGAGAGGTCCTCTGTGAACCTTTGCTATATTCTTTGGGATATGCAGGAACACTGACGAGAAATGGATAGAGACATCAATTCAGACTGGCCTGGATATGAATGCAGTTGCTTGTCCAGTCATTTTGCTAAGCTTTTGATGCCTGCAACACCATGCTGGGACGGATTTTAAGCTTCTTTATGTCGAGGAGGAGAAGAGACTATATCGGGCATTAGTGGAGCCCCCAGGACCCTGGATTGCCTATTCCAGCGAAGCGACTAGTGACGAATGGGGCTAAGGCAGGCACATGGGCCATGAGCAAGTCGAAGAGGAGTGCGTGCAGGAGTGGGACAAAGAGGTAATGAGGTCATTGGTCACTTGTGGCTGTCTTCTCCCCCTTCTTCCACCCTGCCTCCTTGCGCCAAATCCAATGCGACAAGGATGGACCCTTCCGAGAATTTCCCTTTTTTTCTCGGGGCTGCAAATGGGCAGTGGCACGCTGGAAGCAGGTAACCTGGCGAACGCAGCCAGTCTCGCCAGTGCAGCAGCACGAGCAACGAGAAGGCCCCCCCCTCCTCCCAATTTTGGTTTTGCAGCGCAAAAAGTCAACAGACCAGACTGGGACCCTCACTTGACACTGACACACCCAGAAGGGGTCTGGTAGGTACTTACTTTTACCTAACCGCTCAACTCCGATTGTGCCATGCCATGCCACGCTGATCATCCGTGACTTTCCCTGTCTGCCCTCCTACTCTACTTTCTTTCCCACTCTATGGCAGAGCAG
Source organism: Arthrinium phaeospermum (assembly GCA_006503535.1). NCBI lineage: Eukaryota > Fungi > Ascomycota > Sordariomycetes > Amphisphaeriales > Apiosporaceae > Arthrinium > Arthrinium phaeospermum. Next base: position 3,649,018 of record QYRS01000002.1, on the reverse strand, counting down.
GCACACTCCCCAATGATGCACTTTTCCAACGCTCCATTTTTGCATTATTACCTTCTGAGGAGTTGAGATCACTTTGACTTCCAAGCAGTTGTTCGAACGCAGCGTTCAATGCTTGACCTGAGCCTCTTCTTTTTCTGCAATACCCCAGAGACCGCAGCGTGTTGAGCGACCGACCCTGTCTGACATCACCAATGCCGCCCGCAAAATCCAAGACGGCCAACCATGACGACTCCAAGTCGGAGACGCCGAGCGTCAAAGAGCGCAACGGCCATGGCGCCAACAAAGATCACGGTCACCAGACGAATGGAAAACTGCGCCGTGTCGCCAGTTCCACGGGGTCGACGCTGCGAGACGCAACCAAGGCGACCACAAACGGCCACCCACCAGTCACGACGGAAGCTCCTGCTGCACAGCCAGCTGCCACTCCTGCGGTATGCACCAAGACTACTTACGTTCCCTTCTCGAGTGGTTCAGCATGACTAACGGGATTTCTGCCCCATTGTAGCTGCACTGGCCTGCGTTCGACCGCGAAGTCCTCCACGAGTACCGACGCGAACACCATCTCGACACTCCTACCGCTTTCACCGACAGCTACCGTCGACTTGTCCTTGGTCGGCCGGGTATCGGTCTTCACTCCCCTACAATGGCGCGAAAATCAGAATACAGAAGACAGACCAAAGAAGATCTCGCGCAAGTGGTCAGGAAACACTTCAATGGCCAGGGCATCCAGGAGAACGAAATCGTGGTCGGGTTTCTTCACCGGGTGCGGAATCCTGCCATTACGAGGCCCAAGAGAAGCAAACTCGCACCACATGCGTCTCCAATGCCCTAATGTACACATTAATGAAGCATTGGACATTTACATCACGTTGGGCGGCATATTGAACGGTGTTTAACGAGGCTCGGGGACTGCCCATTGGCATTGCGTGTTGGCTTTGAGCATATTTCATGGGGTTTACAAGGCGTTCTATTTTCTATTTTTATTTTCCCCTGGCGTTGAATACCAAGGCATAATCGTCATCTGCATCTTCAATGACGGGAAATTATTGATCTGACACAGCGGAAAACGCCAGAATCGGCTCGTCGAACCATGCATTTGCGCAAACATTCTGGCGAGCAACTACATAGTCGGAATTTGTATGCTGCTTCATATAAACATAGCAATGCGGCTTTTATGAATATATCAACATCACCCACACCAGCGACCAATGCCTCTGTGTCAGGCCATGTTTTGGTGGAAGCAGGAGCATAACAACAATCTTGTAATCGTTATCGCTACCTGTTAGCGTCAGCCCGTACTAGAGGAATTCGGGGTTTGCGTTTAACGGGGACTGATTCTGACCCACCGGTGCCAAGGGTGCGGGTACCAAGTACGAGACTGAGCGCCTTGCGCCATGCGGACTTAGACTTCCCAATTTTTTTTTAATTGATTGATAATAGGCCAGCAAGTTTGTGTACGTACTGCGTACAGCCGCTTGCCGAAAACTAGATGCCTGAGGCACCCATCAGCGATAACGGCACATCGTCATGTACGGCGGGCAAAAGGTACCTATCAGAATCCTTGGCTCCGGTGCAAGCTTGGAGCAGCGCGGCAGCTCGCGGGTCTTTTTCCAGAAAAAAAGTTTAGATGATTCCAGTACCTTCAAAGAGCTTCGTGGACTATTTTCATGTTGGGTGCGGTCGCATTCTCGTTCAACCCAGGCCTGCCATGATATTTACATCCTCTCTATCATAATCTCACCCTGCTGTTTTGTGATTCGCCATGAATGCAAGCGTTGTAGCCAAGGCCGCCATTCCGGCACGGCTCTTGTCCCCGACTCATATCTACAGCCGCCAACGGTTACGAGAATGTCTTCGCAAAAACGCACCCGCGCGACAGATTGCCACTGCTGCCCGGAGAGCGGCCATTAATGAGACAAGCCCTTCTCATCACAATGCGACTCAACGACGAGTAAGTAGTAATCCGGGAGGATCGGCTGGATCCCCGCCATTGTCCCTCTGCCCCGTTACTAATATGCATCTGCCCCTCTAGTCTTTCCACGCCACCTCGAGGACTCTCGCCGTCAAGGACCCCTACAAGGCCCTGGGAGTCACCAAGTCGTCATCGGCGGGAGAGATCAAAAAGGCCTATTATGGCTTAGCCAAGAAATACCATCCCGATACCAACAAGGACGCTGGAGCCAAGGACAAGTTTGGCGAGATCCAAGCTGCATATGAAATCCTATCCGATCCGAAGAAGAAGGAGCAATTCGACCAATTCGGTGCCGCTGGTTTCGACCCCAGCGGGCAGCCGCAACCCGGACCCGGAGCTGGCGGCCATCCCTTTGGCGGCGGCCACCCCTTCTCTGGATTTGGAGGGTTTGGAGGCCAGGGCGGTGGATTCGGTGCCAATATCAACTTTGATGACATCTTTTCGGCATTTACCGGTGGTGCGGGCGGAGGTCCTTTTGGCGGCGCTGCAGGCCAACGTGGAAGTCCTTTTGGATCCGGTGGTCTCATGGTAGGCGAGAACATTGAAGTTGGGGCCACCATATCCTTCATGGAAGCAGCCAAGGGCACCAAAAAGACGATCACGATACATCCGACTGTCGAATGCAACACATGCACCGGAAGCGGCCTGAAGCCAGGCACCAAACGGGTCGAGTGCAAAACATGTGGTGGCACAGGTACCGCGGTGCACTTTATGACGGGTGGCTTCCAAATGGCATCTACGTGTCCAAGCTGTAAGGGCTCGGGTCAAACGGCGCCACGCGGATCTGATTGCCGATCGTGCGCCGGGCATGGTGTGGTTCGGGAACGCAAGAACATCACGGTGGACATCCCCGGTGGTATCGAGGATGGCATGAAACTGCGGATGGACGGCGAAGGAGACGCTCCAATTACCGGCCACGGTGTCGACCCCAACACCCGAACCGCCCGCGGAGATCTCTTCATACATGTCCGCGTCGACGAGGATACGAAATTCAAGCGCGCCGGCTCCGATATCCTGTACACGGCCAATATCCCTCTGACCACGGCCATGCTGGGTGGCGAGGCCACGATCCCTACGCTCGATGGCGAGGTCAAGATCAAGGTAGCCACTGGAACCAACACAGGAGATAAGACCACGCTCGGAGGGATGGGCATGAAGAAGTTGGGAGGCCGAAGAGGTGGAACGGGCGACCTGAAGGTTGAGTTCCGCGTCCAGATGCCCAAGTACCTTTCGGCCAACCAGAGGACTATTCTGGAGATGCTGGCGGATGAGATGGGCGACTCCACAGCGAGGCGCATCATGAATGTCAAGGGGTCTGGGTAGGTACAGGTTCTGTCGATTAGTTGGATCGGCAACTAACTATAGCCTTTAGGTCTGAAACATCCGGGCCTGCGAGCAAGGACGACGATCCCGACACACATAGGAACGAAGGATTCCTGAAATCTATGTGGCACAACCTCACCAACCACCCAGCACATCAAAACGACACAGGCTCGAACAACTCTTCCTCTGAGAAGAAGTCGGATGAGCCGCCCAAGAAGGAGACAGGGTCGGGTTCAGGCTGATTCGAGCCCTGAATGTGCTGGACGGCGGTTGAAGCAAATGACGTATAATTTGTACAAATATCAGCGCCGAGGGCTAACAGCATCATCATCATCCCTTCCGGATGTAGTTGGCCCAGACGTTTTCGACTGTACACTACCTACTTAGAGATATAGATTCCCCCGGTTAATGTCTGGATCATCGGAGCCCAAGGGCTGAAAAAGGGTGTGTGCGATTCAATCGCACCAGGCCAGGAGACATGCGATCAAGAGTTACGACGTCTTTGATTTGCTCAAGGGGAAAAAAAGGTGGCTGGACGGCGACTTGTACTATACCTACTTACTTAGACTCTGATTACGAGTATGTAGTTCAGAGAGGCCACTCACCTCATATTGGAAAGCAAGAAATAAAAAGTGATAATCGTTGTGTCAGATTATCGTGAACTATGGTGCTAGATATTGAAATTAGGTAATACCTACGGTGGTTGGCTCACCTGTCTCTCCCCACGAGCCGCCTCTGCACGGGCGAGCGTGCCTGGCCTTAGCTCCCGCGTATTGATGTACCCAACGAACTAATTGAACCTCGGCATCGTTTTCTAGATTCCCGACCGACGTACCGTCACAATCAATCACCACGACGCTCCACGTCGATCTCTCGACTGCGATGAACTGAATTTATCCCGTCAACCCGCGGGTCTTCCTTCGAGTCCACCTCCACACATGCAACCCTCCATCCCAACATGGAGTTCGTCACGGCCCTTCGGGGCACCTTTGACGACCAAAAGCCTTCGCTGTTCGAGCTGCTGTCGGAGCAGCAGCTCAACGCCCTGCTGCCCCCGACCCTGCGCTACCTCCTGACCGTCGCGACCCAGCGGTACCCGCGCTACCTGCTGCGCGCCCTCAACTCCTTCGACGAGCTGTACGCCCTGCTCATGGTCTTTGTCGAGCGCCACTACCTGCGCACCCGCGGCGGCAGCTTCACCGAGCACTTCTACGGCCTCAAGCGCGAGGCCTCGGTCGGCGGCGGCGGCGAGATCCCGCGCGCCTCCCACGGCGCCGCCGCCCTCGTGCGCGAGACCCTCAAGCTCGGCTCCGCCGACGTCTGGCGCAACCTGGCCGTGTCGGTCGCCTTTCCCTACCTCAAGCGCCGCCTCGACGAGGGCCACGAGGTCGAGGCGCCCCGCGCCCTGCTCGGCGCCAACTACACCCGCCTGCCGCCCAACCCCACGCCCTCGCAGCGGTTCCTGTGGTGCTACCGCTGGTTCCTGCGCAACGTCTACCCGTCCGTCCACGCCGCCTGCGGCTTCGCCGTCCTCGCCTTCAACCTCGCCTACCTCTTCGACGGCTCCAAGTACCACCACCCGCTGCTCTGGCTCATCGGGACGCGCGTGCGCCGCATGAACATGGCCGACTACAAGGCGCTGGAGGAGCTCGAGAACCAGCCGACGCTGGGCGGCGGCGGCCGGCTGGGGCAGAACGCGAATGCGGCGGCGGGCACGAGCTCGAGCTTCTTGTCGCCGCGCACCCTGGGGCCCAAGATCCTCGGCAGCCTGTCCGTCCTGCTCCCGACCAGCATCTTCGCCCTCAAGTTCCTGGAGTGGTGGTACGCGTCCGACTTCGCCAAGCAGCTCAGCCGAAAGGCCGCCGAGAATCTGGAGCTCCCGCCTCCGGTCGCGACGGGGCTGCTCAACAGCAGCAAGGACAAGCAACAGAAGAATAAGAACAACAATAACAATAACAAACAAGGCGCGCAAAACGGAGGTGGCGGCGATAATGAGAAGCAGCAACAGCAGAAACAGCAAAAGCCCAAGACGCCGCAAGAAGAGGACATTGAGCGCGCCGCGAGCGCGCCCATCGCCACGCCGTCGATGCTACCGATCCACGTGGTTCCGTCCCCGGCCGACTCGCAGGACTGCCCCATCTGCGAGGGCGAGATCGTGACGCCGACGGCGTGCCAGACGGGCGTCGTCTACTGCTACACGTGCATCCACCGCTGGGTCGAGGGCACGCACCAGCGCCAGGAGGACTTCATGTCGTCCGGCGGGGTGGACCGCCTCGGCCGCTGGGAGAGCGGCGAGGGCCGGTGCGCCGTCACGGGGCGGAGGGTCCTGGGCGGGACCGAGGGGCTCAGGAGGATCATGGTTTAAGGGCTAGGGAGCTCATATTGGGGGGGTGGGGATGGGGCGGTGTTGCCCTTTCTCTTTTCTCTCTGCTAAAACTATGTACGCATAGCAGAATGGGAGGTGGTTGGTGGAGAGTCCGAGGGTATGTATGTATGATCGATCACCTTGAGAGTACGGGTTGGTGTTTACTAGCATTGCATTGCGTGGTGGCGGGCGTTGAGGCGTCATTTCCATATTCCGGAAGGGGGCGTCTATCTATAACAGCTACCCAATTAATAAAGGCGCACTATCCAAAGGGTACCTCGATCCTTAACTTATTGTCTTTATAGGAATTGGTGTTTGTGACGCATCTCTAGACCATTCAGGGAGATACGTGAAAGGAGTCTTGGTGTCGCAAGATAAGTGCTACTGTCCTGAAACCCGTAATCTGTATTTCCTTACCTAAGTATAACTGTAGTAAAAAAAGGGGGTATATATAGGTATATGTATCGAAATCAACACCGAAAGCCCGTCGTAAATCATATCACATCGTCTGCCTCGTATAATGCACACCCCATACCATATCCTCCTTATTCCAATCACATCTTGCCTGAACCCAGAAAACCGCCAATTCTCAAGAGTTACCCAGCAACCACTGAATCTTTGTCGCCGTCCCTTCGCGCCGAGCCGGCATCTGGGCGGCAAGGAACGCCTTATCATCCGAGAAAGAGGGCGGCGGCGCCACGGAAGGAGTAGCAGTAGAAGGACGTGCAAGAGAAGCAAGTATTGTTGTCGAGTCTAAACGGGAACGAGGGACGAGAGGCGCCTTAGTCAATAACCAGTCTGGGTCCAGAGGGTTCGTTGCCGGCGCGGCTGAACAACTTACGATCGGCAGTGGTGTTGGTGTTGGTCTTCCGGATCGAGAAGAGGGACGCCATAGTGCCCTTCTTCTCAGCGCTCGCGATGCTGTTGCCGCTACCGTCCCGCGCGCCGACGCCGCCGCCCGACGGCAGCTCCTGGACGCTGGCCGGGTCGACGTGCGTCTGCGGGAAGATACCCCAGTGCTTGGACGAGGTGCCGGACCAGCACCAATGATCCGTGTAGGCCCCTGTGTTCGCAGACGGAGGGTCGCCCGGGTTAGAAAATCGTCGAACAAAGCACCATACTACTTTGCCACATTTGCACACAAGAAACGAGCGGGTAGGGGGGGTTGGTTCGAAACTTACAGCTGATGTTCTCAATGACATCGCCCTTGTTTAACTTGAGCCACTTGCCCTCGCCGCCGGACTGGCGGAACTTCCACCGCGCCACGGCCTGCATGTTGCTATTCCCTTGCATCCGCACCTCGCTCCTGGACGGCGGCTCGAGCTTGACGGTGTCGGACTCGAAGACGCCCCGGACCCCATCGTGCCAGCCCATGGCCCACTTGCCCTCGTACCGGGACGGGAACTCGATCCCCACGATCCTGGCACCGATAGCGTACTCCAGCACCGGCGCGCGGTCCGGCGGGCTCCTCAGGATGCCGTGGGTCAACTTCCTGGTCTCCGTGGCGACAGCGGTAGGGAGGCGGCCGACTTCGAGGGCAATCGCGGGCATGACTGACGTGGTAGGCGGATGTGGAAACCACAGGTCGGAATTGTCCTTCAGATGAGGGGGGATTTCCTCCCCCTCGACCACGGTGAAGCCAGACACGACGGGAAGGGGGCGGGGGTGACGTGCCATGTGGGCAAACAGTTGCTTCTGGTTAAAAAATACCGTCGAGTCGCTTTCTTCGAGAGTGCGGCCAAGGTGAATGCAGAAAATGCACGCATAGAACTGATCATCTATGTGCCTATTTGACAAGTGGCTTTTCTGCAGAACTCGTAGCCGAAATCCAACACCATACGATGTGTAGTTTCCGGTTGCTAGGATCTTATTAGTATAGTAGCCAAAATCAATGAAGAAGAAGTAAACCTACAGTCGTTCTTCACATCCTTTTCGACAGATTTGTAATCAAGTTCGTATAGGCAGTGTGTGCATTTTGCAACTGTCGTTGTAGAGAAGCCCTTTGAGAAGCCATTAGCGAGGGGGGAGGTATATGTATCGAGGAGACAATATCGACTTACTCCTACCGGTCTCTTGATCTTTTTGAAACCTAGCCCGCCTGAGACGACCTCTTCAGCGCCCTTGCAAAACCCTTTCAGCTGGTAGAATGAGCTATGGGGACCGATGTTGCAATCGGGTTTTCTGGACGGCATCGGCCCTATCTCTTCATGTGCCTCGGTCTCCACGGGTATGATTCCTGGGTCGTCCCGGCGTTGACTTGGTGTATTGGCTCTCTCCAGCCCTGCTTCTATTTGCTGCTGCTGCGGCTGAAGTTGCTGTTGCTCAAACTCTCTGAGCTGCTGATTCTGTTCTCTAAATGACCTTGTCCTTGATCTTGGCTGTGGCGGCAGAGGACCAAGAGGGGGTGGAACCAAGGACGTCAGTGTAGACGTGTCGGATATAACCGTTATCGGACGCTCATTCGGCGCCATGTGATGTCGGTATTTGGGGGCAACTGTAGCATAGGAGGGAGGTCTATTGCCATGGTAATCGTAGGGACTATGCGGGCTTGCTGGCGATCTCAGTGTATCGTGTCCTGGGCTCGGCAAGTCATCGTATGGAACACAGTCGAATATAGAGCTGCTTATAGAATCGGCAGATGGCTGACGCATAGTATGACCTTTGGGCTCGGCAAGTGACGTAATTCGCGGGGGGTAGCCCGTGGGCGCGTATGTGACTCGAGAATGTTCGATCATCGGAGGTGATTTGACGTAGTGCACCGAGCCAGCAGAGGGCGGCCGGCTGCTCCACGATGACGACGCGGATGATTGGGCTGACGTTCTGCGGATATCGTTGCGGCCAGGGCCGCCTTGGCCGGCCGAATTGGCTCTTACCCGGTGTCCGGCAATAGAAGCACTTCTCATTGGCATGATCTGGCCATAACCTGACTCCATATCAACTGGGCTGGAAGACGAAAGCCTTTGGGTTGCCTCATCGTCACTTTGCGCAGCATCTTCGTTAATAACTGAATGCTGGGATCGATGACGACGATGGCCATCCTGTTGGGCCCGAGGTGATACAACCGGGACTGCCGCTGGCAAAGTAGGCGAATCATCAGCTGATACCACCGGCCGTCTCTCGGGAATACTGCCATCCTCCAACTGACCATGAGAGCCAAAAGATGGTGGTGGTTGGCCCACTTGCCAAGGATTAACCGTAGGCGGTGGAGGTGGTGGCTCAGAAGGAGTCGTGGATATCTCAGAACGGTGGGAATTGCTTCGGTCAAGGTCACTAGCAGAGCCAGGAGTTCGTATACCACCAGCAGACACCGCTTGGGGTTTCATCATGAGACTGAGCTGCTGCTCTACCTCGTCCATCGACCTGTCATTTGGCGATACTAATGGCGGCTGGACAACAACCTGTGGTTCCTCGCCAGGGGGCAAGGAGCTTCTGTTGATAGAGAAGGGGTTTTCGAACGAAGGGCTAGTTGGAGACCGTAACGACGGTGTTGCTGGCTCCACGAGCTTCATGCGCTTCAATATATCCATGAGTCTCGGTGCGGCCTTTCTCGAAGTCTTCTGTAGCTCATCGAACTTGTCCGCAGCGAACTCGTCCGCTTCTACATAATCATCAAAATCCCACAAGAGGTCTTCTAGTTCGGCGCGGTACTGCGCTATCTCGTCTGGAAACACCTAGCATTCAGTATGCACAGCCTCGCTCTGTTTGATATAACCCCATAACTTACCATGCTCTTTGACGGCGTCAACAAAGTTGGTCCCGTATTGTTCATAATTCTTGGCGCAGAGCGGCTCAATCCTCGTGAGCGCTCGCTCGCCTTCCTTAGCCAGACTTTGAGCTGCCTTGAGCATTGGCGCCGCGACATCGTCGTCTGCGCCTTCTGCATTGGCTATCGCAACATTGGCCTTTTCCACTATCTCCTTGAAGGGCGCAAGAATGAGCCGCTCGACCTCGTCGGTCATGGCGGAAAGGGGGCTTATTGCGGAAGCCCACTGCTCACGAGGTCTCGGGCGCAAGGTAGGGAGTTGCGGGACGAACAATTCTTGGGGGCGAAAGTTTATCCTGGGACCATTTGTTGGATCTTCGGCCGAAAGTGATCACTGCTAGGGAATGGCAGGGTGCCTGGATCATGCGGGATGCTCGGAAGCAAACGATGAGGTGTTTGGGGGGAAAGATTGGAGATTCTAAGAAGACACGGAATCGCAAGTTAAGCATGCAGCCGGTCAGAACCTCGCAAAGCAAAAGAGGCTGAATGAAGGCCGGAGAGCGGTAGGCCATCCGCCAGTCTGACGCATGTCGCTGAGGGAGGATAAGATGGAGCCCCTCCTGATAGACTATTGGGGCTCCTGATACCCACCACCCACAGGGGTCGAACCCACCACCCTCAGAGTGGGTTTAAATTACAGCTCAGACCACCTTAAAAATACATAAAAGTATAAAATGTATAATTTTATTTTTTAAAACGTTTTTAAAAAACGGAAAAATTACGGTATTATTTTTAAATTTAATAAAAAGTTTAAACTAAGTATAAACTTTATTTAAACTTAGTTTAAACTTTATTTAAACTTTATTTAAATTTATTAAAAATTAAATTTTAATTTTAAAAGATTAAAATTAAAATTTAATATTTAAAATAATATTAAAAATAATATTTAAAATAATATATATAAAAAAATATTAATATAATAATAAGTTAATATTTAAAATATTTATTTATAATAAATAAAAAATATTATTAAATATAAAAATTAATTATAAAAATTTAATATTTAAAATATAAATATTAAAATTAAATAATTATTTATTATTATATTAAAGAATATTTTTATAATATATAAATATAAAATAAAATAAAATATTATATTTAAATATATTAATTTTAATATAATAATATTTAATATATATAAATATAATATTTTATTAAAATTAAAATATAAAAATGTTTTAATTAAATAAAAAATATTTTAATATTAAAAAAATATTTTAATATTTAAAGAATATTTTAATTTTAAAAGAATATTTTAATATAAATTAAATATTTAAATTAAATATAATTTTATAAATTTTAAATTTAATATTTAAAAATTTAATATTTTTTTAATAATTATTTTAAATTTATTATTTTATTATTTTTAATATTTCAATATTTAAATTAAAATTATAAAATATATTTATTTTAAATATTATTATATATTTAAAGATTATATTAATTTTATATTTATTTTTAAATTTAAGATTTTTTAAATATTAAAATTTAATATTAAGATTTATATTTTAAAAGTTTTAATAAAAGTATATTTAATTTAAATATTATTATTAAAATAATAAAATTTAATATTAAAATTTTATTTTTTAAAGGTTTAAATAAAGTATATACTTAGTTTAAACATTATTTTAATTTATTTTTAAAGGGTTTAAATAAAGTATATACTTAGTTTAAACATTTTTAAAATATTAAAATTTTATATTTAAATATAATATTTTATTTCTTTTTTTAAAAAGTTTAAATAAAGTATATACTTAGTATAAACATTTTTTAAATATTAAAATTTAATATTTAAAGATAATATTTTATTTTTATTTTTTAAAAGTTTAAATAAAGTATATACTTAATTTAAACTTTATTTTAAATTTAACCGTATTATTAAAATTTAAAACGTTTAATTAAAATTTTATTAAAATTCCGTTATTCAAGCTTAGACCAGCTTTGAGGGTGGTGTGAATGACCCCTGTGGGTGGTGGGTACTGTATCGCCTAGACTATTGACATATCAGGGCCCCTCTATTCCCGCAGCTCTGGGACCGCCTCCTCTGGAATCCCCAGGAGCAGGGGTCGATGGGCTAGCAGCGACGGGGCGGCAGGGTATCTCCAACGCTGCGATTGGTCGGGTGGTGGGTGCTAGGCTCTCTCAGCCCCAGGATACTGCCTACCGTGGAGGGGGGGATTCGTCGTGGTAACATACTGTAGCTGCGCGTGTGCTGTGATGATTACATCCCATCCTATCCCATCCCATCTGCCTGTTAGCCTTGGATCATCGCGTTCCACGACCTGCTCGAGGTAGGACCGTAGGACTCGTCAAGGCGTTCATTGGAGGTCGTATCCAAGCCCATCAGCATGTATGCTGACGATCGGCACTCGTTCTTTTCGAGAGGATCCGGGGATCCGTAGATAGCGGGGAGCGGGTAAAAGAAGATGAAGACCAGCAACTGGGGGCGAACATCAAGTACGCGCGCGATGTTCCAAGTGGGGTTTTTAATATAAAGATAGATATACTTTGCTTCTTTCCCACGATTTCAACGCCATTACTAACTGACGCCTGTCCTGTAGGTAATGTGATGAGCTGGTATCTAGAGCTAGGCAGCCTAGCGCACGTCGATATCAGTAACCGCAGCCGTTCCAGGCCCCCGGCAGCCCAGTCAGCTTCTTCTGAGACATGGCATCCCCCCTCTAAAGATGTTCTGTCTGCAAGATGTGTAGATCTGGGCTGCTAGGCGCCCAGAGACACTTGAATACATGTCATGCATCTTACCTTAGCCTACATGCCACTTACCGTTTACTCGGATCCGAGTAGATATATTTGATATAGTGAATTGCGCGCGGCGACGATATGTCATGTCAATAGGAGGTAGGTAGGTGGTAGGCGGTATGTAAGAAGTAAGCCTGCCTAAGATCGGGTGGGTGACCCTGAACCCACTATTTTAGTTGATTGAATGACCCCGGATCCATATTGGCAACATATGGCTAAAGATGCCTTGGTCAACCTGCGCCCACCGGCTTCAGTCCCAATTCGTTCCGAGAAAGCTATATAAGGCCCGGCTCGGTTGCCAATCCGCCAGCTACATGAGGTACAGATAGCCTTATCTAGCCCCTGGAGATGGCTGACAAGGCGTCTTTGGGTATGCAGAGTCCAGTGCGTACCTCCCGTACAGTTTCCACCTTTCGCGATGCGATTCCGCGGTCTCGCCCATTTTCAAATCAAATCGATACAACTCTGCTAGTGAATCATGCCCCGGAGTTGGACTGGCTCGACTTACTTAAGAGCCAACCAGCAGCGAACGGCTGGTCAAAATACAGACTGAAAGTTCTGATTCCAGGATTCCGGATACCCTTTCCTGTTCCTGTTCCTGTTCCGAAGAAAAGGCCTCGGCAGTTCCCTTTCGGTCCATGAATCCTTTGGTGGACCAGCGTAGCCTGCTTGAAAGACTGGAGCGCGCTCACGTATTTGTATTTGCGTCTATATTGGGCCTCTAGGTCACTCTTGGCTGCACATCCCGGCCACGTTGCGGCTTGTTCGTAAGATGTACACACATGGGTTGACGACAATACAATGATTTGCAACCGAGAAGTGCCCTGGACATCGGGTAATCTCGTACCTGGTAAGGCGATGCTTTCATGCTGCGAGTCAGTGCCCGTTGCTTCATTTTTAGCTGCCCAGGGGCTTTCATAGCAGTGGCCGGGGAACCTGGCGCACATCAATGCTTATATGTAGACCGTATTCGAAGGTGAATAATTCATTGTTGTCATATGTATCGCTTGACCAGGGTTGTCACGTCCGTCGACTGTTTGAGACTGAAGCTGAGGGCATGCGAAAATATCTTAGACACTTCGCCTGCTTGATCATCCTTACTGGTACATTGACCACTTAATCAACCGTGAATCCAATCTTAATCTGATTATGAAATGTACATGATTCTATGACGCTGTACCTGTTCCATTCTCTATCCTTAACCCTGGGGATGGATACTATCAATCCGGTAGAACAGGGGCTGACGACACCCCCCGGGATCTTGACGCCAGGGCCATAGGCTAAAGTCCGCAAAAAGCAAAATTCTTTGGTGACGTTCGCTCTGGAGTCTCGATCGGGAAAGGGAAAAAGAAATGACTCGACTTCGCGTGTCATCCTGGTCCTCCGGTTGAAGGGTTTTGCGGAGAAGTTGGTGACCAAAGTATCTCGTTGAGGCAAGTAAGGGGAATAAATGGCCTGGATCCCAGCCAGTAAATCCCAATGTGTCGTGACCAGATAGTAGATGAACGTTGATGGTCCAACGTGCCATACACAGCCAAAAGAAACCAGCTGACACGATAGCTGAGGCTGTTGTGCTATGTATTCTAACACGTTCGTGATCTGGGGGATTTCAAAATCCTTCCTGAAGGCGTCCCCAAAAAGCAAGTAAGCCATTCCACAGCTGGGGGTTTCCGGTACCTCGTATAGCAGTGGCAGGGGGGGGGGGGGCGCGGAAGTGGGAAGAGTGTGTTTTACAGATTGCAATAAGAATGCTCACCGAACCAAAGAATGTTGTCCTACCCGTCAGCCACAGTTTCAGGTAGATATATGAGTATGGGGGCTATGCGCAAATGGAAGAAGGTAGCCATATATAGTATAAATCATCGTCCCGACTTTCTATTTTCGATTTGCCAGATGTACCTATGCAGCCATGCATGCTATCGGTAAATCGCCAGCCTCGTGGGTTTGCCGCCGCACCGCCAATGCCACGCGGTCAACCCGTGTGCGCCAGGACAGGCTTGTCTTGTCTCCAGATTAACGGCCGATAGGTTGATGTTTGCTTTTGAAAGATAATGGGCCTACGCTAGGTATTATGATGTATTTTGATCTGGCCCCATTCTCTGGCAGGGTTAGGTTATAAGTGAAGATCATATACTCTTGGTAAGGCGGCGTCCGTCTCTGTGGGACACCGCAGCCGCGAGGGACAGTTATCGAGCCACATCAGATAAATGCCTAGGTAGGTTGTCAATTAGAGCAAAAAACTTTCCCTGCCTCCCTGCGGCGCTGTGGCATTGGGTCTCAAATTATGAGAGTCGATGGCCATACCAGTGATTGGTATATTTCTTCGTGAGTAGAAAAAAGAAAAGAAAAAGAATACATAAGACTATGCAGGGGCCGTGCGGCTGGTGGGCATGGCCACGTGGAAATCGTAGCTGAGGCCGATCAATGTCATGCCAACTGTGACGCAGTCTAGAGGTCGTAGGGCCTGGGCATTCGCGCTCCTCAGAATGTGCTCGCTATGCCCGTAGCTCAACGAGTACGGCGGATCCGAAATGCGTGCAATCTACGTAGTGAGTGAAGTTGAAGAGCTCGATGAGTATTCATCTAGGCTAGGCCTTTTTACAACCTTATCGCCAACCTTGCTTCAATAGAAGATGTAACAGGGGTGGACTGGTAACTTAGATGGTGTCGATGTTTCCACATCTGTCAGGTTTCCCAAAAGTATCAATACCAGGTCGCGATATTGATAGAAAGAGGTAAGGGTCCGGCCCGCCTTCGCAGGACACGGTGTAAATAAGACTGTCCCGTAGTGACATCAAAGGAATGGATACATCGTCCCATCAGTAGTCCCATTGCTCCTCTAGAAAGACAAGTACATGTAGAGAGGTCGGGGACGGTAGGTAGGATTCACCGTGTTCGCGTTTCCTTGCTGGACCCGGCAGGCAAACTAGAAAACCACATCATCCTCAGCAGAGCAGCAAGCAGCTTACACCTACTTTCTTCACCCCCTGCCTACCTACTGTAGTGTGTGACCCACCCGCGCGAGTATCATGCTATGCTGAGGGTGATCTCTGGGCTGGACTGCGCCCTGGCTGCTTAAGAGCTTGATAGGGCGGTCATCGATGCTGCCCTTTCTTCCGGTCCTTCTAGAACTACATAAAGAACAACCTAGGGAATCAACTACCGGGCCACGGGTATGAAAACGGCATACAAAGCCTGTCGACTGAAACACGGTAGAGGTAAATATGGAGACGCGGGTTTTAGGGAAACCAATGCGGATCGCGCGCCATAAAAATGGCGACCTCTATGTAATGTGCTCGTTGGCAGTCAATCGATATCCATTTGCAACAACGAATAATGAGTATTGTTTTCTTTAGAAGGTGGTTGGTCAAATGCAGGGGATATATTGATGCCAGACCTTCCAAGACCTGTTTAGGACAGTCCAGTACACTTACATAAGGTAACATACCTTCCTTTATGGATTAGTTGAAAGTCTTACCCGACGGTGAGTATTAGGAGATTCTGGCAGCGACTGTCACTTCCATAAATAGACAACGAACCAGGCCGCAGAAACGTATGTCATGCCCGACAGCCTTACCAGCCAGTGTTGATGACAGCATTGGAAATTTCGAGTGAGGCATTCTGTAACTATTGGAATAGTGGGCATAGCGTGGCAGACGAATTCTTCTTTCTCTTCCGATGTACGCCATGGACCAGGTGCTATGGGGATATCATGTGCCTAGACAGACCTGCCATGCGACAAGAGAACTGGGCCCAGAAAGCGAAGATGCCGTGACACTCTTGTCTACGAAGCCAAGGTGCTTGCCCAACTCTAACCTTGTAGGCGCGGTGAAATCCTCCAAATTGGGGGGCAGCAAGGAATTAGACTGTTAGTCATCCAATTTAATTCATCTTTCTACTCGATCTTCCAGCTGTTCCATTGATTGCCACCATCTGTATCTCCATCTCTCTCCCCAGACGCTCTTGGATCTTGTGTTCGGTTTGATCATCAATCGAGTTTTACCCAGCAAGGCAGGCGAGCCAGTCCTGCCAGTCAACTGGATGAACGGCGGCTGACCGACTAAGAAGCCGCCCAATTAGATGTGCCTAGGGTTAACCTGCCTACTACTACCCGAACGAACCTCATTTCCTGCCCGGTCCCATCGGATTCTCGGTCTAAGTGGTGTAGTGTACCTTGCCTACCTACGTGTACCGTACCCAGGGAAAGAAAGAAAGAAAGAAAGAAAGAAACCTTAGAAACCGACAGATCGACCAGGCAGACATCATCACCATTGACCCTTCTTTTCTTTCATAGTTTCAAGCATCGCCAACCGAGCCGGAAGAGATCGCTACCTATCAATTCCCTGTCCGACGTTCCAATTGCTTCCCGAGTTGCTCTGTGTTCCATGCCAGATACCTGGCCTGGCCTGATCTCTCCATAATTCCCTCTTGGGGAGGTTGCACAAAACGGCAGGACACGGCCGGGCCGCGCTCTCGAGGTCGAGACAGGGTCCAATTGATAGCAGCCGACGCTTGTCGCTTCAGTTGATTGATTGCGCTGCACACGCCAGCAACCAGTCTTGTAAGTCAACTGTTTTGTTTGCTTCACTTTGTTCGAGGGATATGGGCCTCCGCTTCTGCCTCCTGCGTTGCTTTCTTTATCCCGTTCAAACATTCCTTTCAAGCTCCGTGTTTGGCGCGTCCTCAGCGCAGGCCGGCCTGGGGTCAGTGTGCCATGCGTCGAACGGAAAATGTCAAGCCAGTTTTCTCCAGAAAATGGGTCAATTGGCATCTACAGTAAGCTCCATGCTATCGTCCCAATGTGGACCCCGGCCCAGCAGTTTGACCTACTGTTTCTGCCACTGCTACTGGGCCTGCGCGGTGGTACTGCTCTCCCCAACCTTATGTCCAGTCTTGGCCTGTCCACACCGTCCCAGCACACCCGAGAGAGTCCATCGGCAGTGGTCGCAAAAAGCCCGACTAAGGCCTCTTCTCTTAGCTACAGTACGCGGGTGAATGACGGCGGCGGCTACACTCGCACTCGCACTACCTTTGCCTCTGCACACAGCTCCTCTTCCTCCTCTTCCTCCCTCGCCCACTTCGTCTATTCATCCGAACCTTTTCTCTCTATCTCTCCCGAGATTCCATCATCACATGCAAAGGCCTGGAGACAAGATCCTTCGGGATTCATAGGGTTTCTTCGCTGGACGATTAATTGACCGTAATAGAAGCTCGACAAAACCATCGCCGGAATCCCATCCCACCGTCTTAACCCCGGCGGCATCGCCTTCGCTAGCTCGACTTTGCTACGTTACCAGCCATTACTCCCGCCCGCCGCCGTGACGTTTGCCGAAGGCCTCAGCCCAAGTCTTTTAAGCTTCGCGCCGCCGCTCCCTAACGACTCAGTCAATTCCTCGCTCCGTCGCAAGTTTGACCGACATTGTCACAGCGCAGCTTCGACAACCGCACCCCTCGACAGCTCCTGCGCCAGAGTGCATCTTTGTGAAGACACCTTCTTTTCGTTGCGCCGTGCCATGAGCTTATAGACGTCGCCTGCTCGCCTCGGTTGTCAGCGCAAGCTTCGGCACGCTTTGCGGGTGATTTGTGGATGACGCCAAAGATTGGCCTTTCGATTCGACACGCCGCAGTCATGGGAGCTTGTATGAGCACTAATAATGAGGAGGAGGAACAAAAAAAGAGAAGCCAGGCAATCGACAGAGTTCTCGACGAAGACTCTAAGAGGTTACGGCGAGAATGCAAGATCTTGTTGTTGGGTAAGAAACCTCCCGATCCTCCCGGACCACGGGCACCGCTGACCGAGAGCAGGCTCTGGTGAGAGCGGGAAATCGACGATTGTCAAGCAAATGAAGATCATTCATCTTAAGGGGTATTCTGAAGATGAGCTTTACAACTACCGAGCCACCGTGTTCAAGAACCTGATCGAATGCGCCAAGGCCGTAATCAACGCCATGGAACAATTCAGCATCGAACCTAGCAACGAAGGGAACAAGGAAAATTGCGAGTACCTACTCAAATACACCGTCGAGTCCGGGCCATCAGCGCATATCGAGCCGAAGGTTGGTGCAGCGGTTCAAGCGATTTGGAGCGATCCCTGTATCGAGGCCTTGATGGAACACCAAACAGAATTCTACTTGATGGATTCGGCTGGCTAGTGAGTAATCGACTGCTTGGAGGTGCCCCATAGTCGCTAACCGGCCGCGAACAGCTTCTTCGACGAAGTATCCAGAATATGCGCCGCGGACTACCTCCCAAACGAGATGGACGTCCTTCGAGCTCGTACCAAGACAACAGGTATCTACGAAACTCGCTTTCAGATGGGAGCTCTCAGCATCCAGTAAGAACCCCCACCCCCCACCTCTACACAAGACTTTTGCATGGGTTGACCGAAGATGTAGCATGTTTGACGTCGGCGGCCAGAGGAGCGAACGGAAGAAATGGATCCACTGTTTCGAAAATGTCACGTCCATAATATTCTGCGTGGCACTCAGTGAATATGACCAGGTTCTCCTCGAAGAAAGCAGCCAGGTATGTTGCATAGCCAGCAATTTCAATACTTCAGCAAGCTTACATGATGACAGAACCGTATGATGGAGAGCTTACTGTTGTTTGATTCGGTCGTGAACTCGAGGTGGTTCATGCGGACAAGCATCATCCTGTTCCTGAACAAAGTCGACATTTTCAAAGTCAAACTCCCCAGGTCGCCGCTGGGCAACTATTTCCCGGACTACTCAGGGGGCAATGATGTCAACAAGGCTGCCAAATACTTATTGTGGAGGTTCAACCAGGTCAACAGGGCCCATCTAAACCTCTATCCCCAGTAGGTGCTCCTCATGTGTTGAACCAACGAATCATACTGACCTAAGTGGATAGCTTGACTCAAGCGACGGATACGTCGAATATCCGACTTGTGTTTGCGGCTGTCAAGGAGACAATCCTGAATAACGCTCTTAAGGATTCTGGAATTTTGTGATCCATGTCTCCAAATCGGCTCTCCTAAAAGTTCCGCGAACGCTACCAGTCGTACGTTACTGAGTGGCCATGACGATGAAGCATTGGGCTGGCGTTTTTTTCTTCTTCCTCCAGATGGTAATATGCTTTGGTTTGTTGGTTTTCTTTTTCTATGTGCGAACTTTTCTTGGCGAGGCGTTCCGGGTCCAGCGCTATTGAATGAACGATCTTCATTACACTTTCTCGCGGCATAGAGGATGGGTAACGGATTGGACCGGAGCGGGAATGGCGATGATGACATGTTTGGCAACCTAAATACCTGGATACAGGTCGGTTGCTTGGGCATACGGTGCTCACGGCTAATTGTTCGTTTGGCCTTGCAATGACGCGACGAAGCAGCTTAGATAAGTTGCAGCAAGTTGCGGGTTGTGCTTTTTGGATGCCCCCCCCTTTTGAACAGAAAATGTCGGATACCGATAGAAGAAGAGACAGGGTGGAAGCAAAGGGTTTGAAAAGGTCATGATGTTTGGCAATGCTATTCTTGTTGGCATGCCATACCAGCAGGAGTATACCAGAATACCACTCAGAATACTAGTCGGCCATGTGCCACTTGAATATCACACTCCTGTATACATCATACCAGGCCACAATTCGGTACTAATATCTTGTCTGAGCAGTCACTTGTCTAATGATTTATGGATACCCCCAACAACAATAATCGAGATTGGAATGACCGAGCGAATACTTTCGCAGCGGAATCGAAATTATACGTCAGCTAACTTGGCAATAATTACACCGCAATCGAAAGGTCACAGCATTCGGGTATTAGGTTAGTCACGCGGAGGTTTTGAGTAAATGTATGCAATAGACATGCGCTACTTGTACGTGAAGCGTCAGCATCAAGCAGCGAGCGAGCGAGCGATATGACGGAAGCAAGTCCAACAAGCCGGCTAATCATATGTTGTCCGCCGGGCGGAGATCCTGGCTGGCACAGCAGCAAACGCCAAAACTGGAGCTTCCCCCTCCCCGGGGTGCATCGCACTTTCGTGGGTGGTGTGGAATGCGGCAACCCTCTACTCATTTTGAAGGAGGGACTGGTTCACATACGATACGAAGTGGTGGTTGGTTCTTGACGGGATGGATATCCTCTCCTGGCTAGCAACGGGCTTGGAGCGATAGGCAGCAGAAAGAAGCCTTGATCTCACCTCCGTTTACCTAGACCAATTGATATACCTAAAATTGGCTCGAGTCTCTGCTGTATTCTACGAATCGTGATCACCAAAATCAAGACCTATTTTTGGGCCTCGTTAACCCCTGATGAGTTGGATGTTTGATCGGGCATGTATCTAACGACGTTTCCTTTCCCCGTATAAATGGTGGGCTCGCATCAATCCCAAGCTTCCCCTGCCGCCTACAGCATACATAGAAGAGGGTGGCAGGTGGAGCCACCAACCTCGACCAGCAGCTACCCCGCACGCCTCCAGTCTCCTGCCAGCCCGCTATCCGAGCGCCATATTTCACGCCCAGCTCTCCCACCATGCACGCTATCCTCCACTCCCTTCAGAACCTCCACTCCTCCAAAAACGCCCCACGGGCTGCCAGACTCTCTAGTGGGATGGCTCGATGTCTTGTGAGCGCCAACGACTGCCTACCTTAGGTATAATATGTACTCGACAGGTATGTCTTGTTGCATGTGCCTACTACTGCACGACAATACCGTCACTCAGACCGTAGGGGGGGGCATGAATGCATACTTATACACAATTGTATGTACGTATGTCGCTTGGGCTGCTCTGGAAGGCTAGTGGCGTGTAGGCTTCCCTGGCTTTCGTGCCGCTGTTGCCCGTGGAATCTCGCATCGTTCGATATTGGGACTGCATAGTGGGTTGCGGCTTACCATGTTGGGCGGGCAGTCTTGCTTCAGCCAGAAACCGCAGAGAACTCCCCGTGCAGGGATAGCAAGTTACGCCGCTACAATACCACAGCTCGAACGAGCAGCCGCCGTGGCGGTATCGCAGGATGGCGTGACTGGCCCTGGTAGACGACCTTCCGTTGCATCTGATTCCGTCGACTCGTTCGTCATTGTGCTTCCTGCTGGCCTACCATGCTAGATGTCCAATGTCCCCCAGTAACTCGCAGCACTGTGGCCATCCACATTCCCCTCCTCCGCCAGTTGTCGAGATCAGTCGGTGGGTAGGGAAGAGCGAGCAGGGGGAGCTATCTCCAAACTTACCTGCCATCCATTGAGGTGATAGCTACATGTACCTACAGGCGCACACTCTATCCTCCCTCGCATAAGTAGCTCGTTTCGTTTCTCTCTCTCGATTTTTCCCTTCTCTTTTTTTTACTTTCAATGTTTCGTGACCTCCATCTACCTAACTCCTCCATCCTTGTCACGTCTTGAAAGGTTGAGGTTGAGGCTTTGTTGTGGCACACCACCTCCTGCGTCCACGGCCTTGACTGCTCTTTGAGTACCCCGCGGCGACCCTCGCTCTTGGACGGCTTCCTGCCAACAACCCCTTTGGTTGTTTTACCCCGCCTCGTTCTTGTCCATCTATACCTATTCGTTGCTGTGAGCACTCCCTTCGAGCGACTATATCTCCGTATATGAGAGACTGTCGATCCACCCTGCTTGCCGGTTAGGCCTGGGTACTACGGCGATTTGAGTCCAAATCAGTACGCTGGTCTTGATCGAAACACACCACTGACAGCTTCTCCATATAGCCTCCCAGCTTTGCTACCATATAACCATTTGCCAACTTGACCACGCGCCCTCCAGTGAGGTTCCCAAAGCTCACCACCCAGCATGGCCACCGAACAGCGCCTGCCCACGCGAGAGCGTCGTCCTTCAATGGGTGCGTGATAATACCGTTTTACTAGGGCATTTGCTCGTTAGCTCTCAATCGTTATCATGTTAGCTTACCAACAATAACAGGAGCTCCGATTGTCGATATCGTCGGATCTGTTGGGCCTGCCGGTATCTCTCGGCCCAAGCACAAGCGCACTTACACTGGTTTTGGAGCCGGTGACGTGAAGAGTGTTGAAGGTAAGCCATTAGCTCGCTTCTATCCCTACCCGGCACTGCATATACAAAAGTATCCGGTGCTCCACCGGTATCTTACAACTCCCCCCCCCCCCCCTGGACACATGATTCGCTATCCCCGTAACGTCGAGCTCGGAGCAGCTACTTTACTTACAAACCCCCAACCAATCACACAACCTATCTGACTGACGGCTGCTTTTGACAGCTTCTATCCCTGAACCTCAGCGCGAAGCTTGGAAGAAACACCAAGTCCAAGGCTTCACCGACAAAGATGGCTTCGAGAAAGAGGTGGTTCGCCATGTTGAGACGACGCTCGCCCGTAGCTTGTTCAACTGTGACGAAGGCGCCGCCTACTCGGCCACCAGCTTGGCTTTCCGTGATCGTCTTATTACTGAGTGGAACAGAACACAGCAGCGCCAGACCACGGCCGACACCAAGCGTGTCTATTACCTGAGTCTCGAGTTCCTCATGGGCCGGGCTTTGGACAACGCCATGCTGAATGTCGGCTTGAAGGATGTTGCCAAGGGTATGTTTGCACAAAACATGGCCTAACTCGTTATAATTTGCGCTGACAGGATGTTATAGGGGGTATTGATGAGCTCGGTTTCCGCATCGAGGACATTATTGAGCAGGAGCACGATGCTGCTCTGGGTAACGGTGGTCTTGGGCGGCTTGCTGCTTGTTTTCTCGACAGCCTTGCGTCCCTGAACTACCCTGCTTGGGGATATGGTCTACGCTACAGATACGGCATCTTCAAGCAGGAGATCATCAATGGCTACCAGGTTGAGGTGCCCGACTACTGGCTCGACTTCAACCCTTGGGAGTTCCCCCGCCATGATGTTACCGTCGATGTAAGTTTCCGGACAATGTTGCCGGTGATGCTCGAAACAGACCGTATCTGACTGCTTCACAGATCCAATTCTACGGAAACGTCCGTAAGTCCCAAGACGACAATGGCAAGACGGTGGCCCATTGGGAAGGGGGCGAGATCGTCACTGCTGTCGCCTACGACATGCCGATCCCAGGCTATGCCACCCCTTCAACCAACAACCTCAGACTCTGGTCCAGCAAGGCGTCCAGTGGCGAATTTGACTTCCAGAAGTTCAACAATGGCGATTACGAGAGTTCGGTCGCGGATCAGCAACGAGCAGAGACCATCAGCGCTGTGCTATACCCTAATGACAACCTCGACCGAGGAAAGGAGTTGCGCCTGAAGCAGCAATATTTCTGGGTGGCTGCCTCGTTATATGACATCGTCCGTCGATTCAAGAAGACCAAGCGCGCCTGGAGGGAGTTCCCCGATCAGGTTGCTATCCAACTCAATGATACCCACCCCACGCTTGCCGTGGTTGAACTGCAGCGTATCCTGGTAGACATCGAAGGACTTGAGTGGGACGAAGCGTGGAACATTGTCACGTCGACTGTAAGCTATGCGCGCCCTTATCATGGCACTTGCATTTGGGTTCTTGCTAATGACCTTCTAGTTCGGCTACACCAACCACACAGTTCTTCCCGAGGCTCTCGAGAAGTGGCCCGTTGGTTTGATGCAGCACCTGTTGCCAAGACACTTGCAGATTATCTACGATATCAACTTGTTCTTCTTGCAGACTGTGGAGAAGAAATTCCCCAACGACCGCGAGATGCTTACGAATGTCTCGATCATTGAGGAGTCGCAGCCCAAGATGGTTCGCATGGCCTACCTCGCCATTGTTGGGTCCCACAAGGTCAACGGTGTTGCCGAGCTTCATTCCGATCTGATTCAAACCACCATCTTCAAGGACTTTGTCAAGATATTTGGCGCTGACAAGTTCACCAACGTCACCAACGGCATCACTCCCCGTAGATGGCTGCACCAGGCCAACCCGCGCCTTTCGGAGCTGGTCGCGTCCAAGACTGGCGGACACGAATTCCTCAAGGATCTCACACAACTCAACAAGCTTGAGTTGTCGATAGATGACGCCGCATTCCGAAAGGAGTGGGCTGAGATCAAGTACGCCAACAAGGTGCGCCTGACCAAGTACATCAAGAAGACTCTCGACGTCACCGTCAACCCATCAGCGCTGTTCGACGTCCAAGTAAAGAGAATTCACGAGTATAAGCGTCAGCAGCTCAACATCTTCGGTGTCATCCACCGCTATTTGGCTCTGAAGGCTATGAGCCCCGAGGAGAGAAAGAAGCAGCTGCCTCGTGTATCCATCTTCGGTGGAAAGGCGGCTCCCGGCTACTGGATGGCTAAGCAGATCATCCATCTCATCAACAACGTAGGCGCCGTTGTCAACAAGGATCCCGAGATCGGTGACCTGCTCAAGGTTATCTACTTGGAAGACTACAATGTCAGCAAGGCCGAGATGATCGTTCCCGCATCGGACCTCAGCGAGCACATTTCCACTGCTGGCACTGAGTAAGTTCTTTATCGATTATATCACTGATTGCGTTACTAATGACCCTGATCAGGGCATCCGGTACGAGCAACATGAAGTTTGTGCTGAACGGTGGTCTCATTATCGGCACCTGTGATGGAGCCAATGTGAGTGACTCTTGTCCAAACCCCGTTCCTCAAAAGCCCCTGACTGACACATTTTACAGATCGAAATTACTCGCGAGATTGGCCAGGAAAACATCTTCCTCTTCGGCACCCTCTCCGAAGATGTCGAAGACTTGCGCCACGCACACACCTACGGATCTCACACCGTCGACGCTGACCTCAACAAGGTGTTTGAGGCGATCCAGAACGGCACGTTTGGTGAGCCTAACGACTTCGGCGCCATGGTTGCTGCGGTCCGCGACCACGGTGACTACTACCTGGTCTCGGATGACTTCCAGAGCTACATCGACACGCAGAAAATGGTGGACAATGAGTACCGCAACCAGGACGAGTGGATTCGCAAGTGCATCCGTAGTGTGGCCCGCATGGGATTCTTCAGCTCTGACCGGTGCATCAACGAATATGCTGAAGGCATTTGGAATGTCGAGCCACTCGTTGTCAGTTAAAGAGTAGGCTGGGGTCCAATGCGAAGACTTAGAGGCTTGATGCTGCTATAGTAGACGGTTCATGTCCGAGACCAAGAGAGCCAACAGAGTGGCATGGAGAGTAGTTCCTATAATGAGTAATGAGAGAAACCCCTGGGTCAGATCACTGCTCTATCTGGTTGGGACCTGGGTCATGTGTTTTTGCTGTCTTGGTAGATATCACCACTTTTCAATGACAACATAGTTTACAGTCGTTCCCGAAACAGAAGACAGTGACACAGTGTGCATGCTCAGCCGCATTAGCGTTGGCGATATTCGACTCGCATGGCAACGCGAATCTGAAGCTATATGGGTGGTTCCGGGGTCGAGTCAAGTGTCGTTCTGTCTAGCGTGCCAGGCTCGTGAAAAGGTACGGAGATGGCGAACCTGTCAGATAATAGCTTGACCACTAGCATCACTCTCGGTCGGTCTGTTCCGACGTTTAGGGGTCCTCGATGGTACGTGTTGACTGACGTATGCTGGGTCATTTCTGAGAGTCTCGAATGCTTTGGGTTCAACACGATGCCTGCTCCCTATGTCTCTTGTTTGTTTTTTCTCTAACGTCGGAATAACCCGCCTGCACGGAGTACAGTATGAACCATGAACCTTCCAATTCTGCCAGGGCTACTAGGATGGAATCGGCAAGAAAGAGAAGTTGGCAACAACAAGATATAGCCTGTCTTTAATTCAGGGACAAGCAGGGAGGAGGGGCCGCTGCTGGTTCATGTATGAAGTATGTATGCGTGCGTGGCATAGGTTGTTCGCGCTCCACAGTCGTATCAGGGTCAATATAAAGAAGATTGTTCTACACGAGTCTACTAGTATAGGTAGATAGGTTCCCCCTTTGGCGTACACGAGAAAATAACCGGCTAAACGAAGCCGATCTGTCCACCTCACCCATACGTTGACTAACCAAGGTAGCAAATCAAGGGGCTCGTCTCGACTCGCTCCAGCCCACTCGCAGTGATAGATGATCGGGGGGTTCATATCGGATCCAGGGCTCTGCAACGGAGGGCCAGCCCACCACACCATACATCCCGCCGTTGTTTGTGGGGGTTCCTGGCAGCGGCCCCCCGGGGCTAGGATTTGTTGGATGACTACATCTTACATACCACTATGTACGTACGTACCTGTTACCTATACAGCTGAGGATATTAATGTATGTAGTCCCGCAACCCCTGAAGACGCAAAGAGGGCCTCTCTGGCAAATGGAAAACCTAGACGACCTACTACTAAGAGCCTTGGGTAGATAACCTTGCAGTTTACCCCATGCAGCACGCAAGAGATCGTCAGGGACCAACGGTCACCAACCAGATCTCAAAGATTAACGGGAGAGCTTAATTGCTGCCGCCCACGGGCCAGAAGCATTGATGGATCTCGCCGGCCTTCTTCTAGTGTGCAGATTGGCCGGCATGGAGTATCATGCCAGCCAAGCCATGGCGATGCTCGCTGCACTGCACCGCACTCACCGAGACTCGCAAAAGGAAAGAAAATAGTAGTAAGTGTAGGTCCCTGGCTGCATGCCATGTTTCCACTTGACGAGCAGTGAAGGAAGTGAAGAAAAATAAAATCATGACATGACTTGTGACGGTGGTTCTGACCCGACTGGCGGGGGCATGAGAAATCGCCCACAAGCAAGCATTCTGAGGGGGGGATGACGTCACGGAAGCCAAAGTAACAAGATTTTGGGCAGTGGGAATCTCCGTCGTGAAGGCGTGGGTAGCTTGCGCTGGCTGGCTGGCTGGCTGGACCCAACTCCCCGCCCACCGGCCTGTGCATAAGCTGAACGCTGTCCTGCACTTGTCATTGTGCCTGACGCCACTGGATTCTCTGGGCCACTGAGGAGCCGCGGAAAAAATGCAAGACCAAGTATCTTGGTCTAACTCGGCGATTGGTCCCGAGCTTAGCAGGATTTATCGAGCAGCAACACAGCTACTGTAATCTTCCATCATCCCCCCTCCTTCCAGGAGCGAAAGCTCCGTGCTTGGGCTGATTGATGTCTGAGAGAGCCAGCCAGACACACACACACACACACACACACTTACTGCAAGACCTCACACTACACTACATGTGCGTGACCAACGGGCCATGCAAATGCACGCACTCTGGGTGTCGGTAATCGCCGAAACCATCTGCGAAGCGCCTGAGGGCATAGACACTGAGACAATGCGCATAGTGATCAGTAGGAGGGGTGATGGTCAAGGACTCTGAGCCGGGGTCATGGGGATTCCAGCAATCCACGATCGCATCGATATTCCAGACAGCCGATAGGGACAATTCGATGCACTGTCGCAAAAACGAGGTGCATGGATGCAGGCAGCCGACATTTCCGAAGGGAAAACTACGTTGTACAGCAAAACGGTCCCCTGTCTTTCCCCCTGCTCTATGTAAATTGCAGACCGCTGCGAGAGGGGAGAGGGGGATAGGGGAAATTCAAGCACTTCAGGCCAGCCAGTGTGAGCTACGCGGGAAATTTCAGTCACAAGTTGAGTGATGGTCAGGATTGGATTTTGGTAGTGCCAATCGGTCGATGAACAGCCGTTTGGTCGATGATCGGATAACATTGCAGAGAGGGTCGCTGCTAGGCACTGGCTAGGCACCGCTGGCTGGGCTGGGATTCTCAGCGGCCCTGGCCCATTGACTGGTACAAGTCGGCGACCAGGGCTTATCCCTTTGCGGCCAGATAGATCCCCATTCGGGGTGGACAGGCACTTCTTGGCGGCCCCCCCAGGTTTTTTCCTTTCTTTCGCATCTCTAAACCCAGAACTAGGTAGCAGGAACCTGGCAAAACACCAGTGACGTCATCCGCTCTCTCGAACCGCTGTACCTCTTTGTTTCTGATTGGGCCGTCGTCTGGCTGCAGCACGTCTCGAGCCAGCCAGCCCCGGGAGAGCGCCATTCGCTAGATTCTCTAATCACGTCTCATATCCTGGGTATTGTGGTTAAGCCCGACCATCTGCCGTATGCATGCTTCTCACGAATACTGTAGGTAGGCATCGAGTTACTGTTCAGGAACCGTACGAGCGAGCCCAATTGCTCGCATTGCGCCGAAGCGGACCCCAGACCAGACCAGACCAGGCCCGTACCCCGTTCCGAACAAGCATCGGGCGTAGCTAGTTGGCTGTCGTGCTATGCGTATCTGCCATGGGCTTTTCTCTCATCCCATCCCATGCCGTAGCTCTCGTCTGAGTTGCGAGTTACGAGTACGCAGGGTCGTCCACCCCTTGGTCATCAAACGTGGACCGATGGTCATGCAGTCCGAACCGTACTGTACCGCAGCCCATCTGCGCTGTAGCATATCATACCATCGACTGACTATCCGATATCGTGGGCTGGCCGGGCCGGGCTGGGACGAGGAGAGTTTCCTGTCACAGCATGTCCATGTCACCGCGTGGTAAACCTGTTTCTAAAGATAATAAAATAAAACAATTCCCATACTTCTTGGAGGCCCACGGTCTCCCTCTGCCAGTCTGCAAAGTTACTACTTCCTCACACACCTTGTTTCGTGGTCCAATTCCTCTGGATCGCATCTGTACAGTTCCTTTCAGGGAGACTTTGACTCGAGAGCCCCAGGCACGACGACGGCGAAAGCGACGACCTATTCCGCCTGCGAAAGACCTCAATTGGTGCGATCATCGCCTAGTACAAGCCGTATCTTGCACCACCTTCCGGGACGAGCCTTGCCGCCTTCTAGATCTCCCATCTTTTGCATCTATGCGACTTTGAGAGACGGGCAAAGACAGAACGATCTGCATTGGAAGGTGTGGCTGCAGCGCAGATCGGATACGACACCAGTCTAGCATCTCGCCCTCGCCGTAAGTGTGCTCTTCTTTCTTTCAAAAAATCACTATTCTCTGCATCCCCAGGTATGCACATCATACTTCAAAACCGCACTGGATGGAGGTGGTGGACCTGAGAAGAAAAGAGAAAAGGAAGGCTGCTGCCGTTGGCTGCCCCTTGCGGGCTGCACTGCGAGCAGTCAGCAGCCCAGCTCCAGCTCCATCTCTGCCCTGCCCTGGCCCCCTCCTGGTCCCAGTGTGACAACAAATACCCCGCGATTGAGCTGGAACAGTCAGTGCCAGCCATCGTGACTGAGGCGGCGGCAGCCCTCCAAGGCAAATGCGGCCGGAGTTCACGATGGGACCGCATGGGGGGATAGAGAAAAGATAAAACAAAACAAAAAAAAGAGTCACATCGAGTCCCCGTCGCATAGAGCCCAAATCCACACCTGACTATCTATCCGTGTACCTCGAGGCTAAACAATTGGTGCTTTGTTCTGCAGGTTCAGACCCATCCTCCGTCGCATTACGGCCCAGCCTACCTACAGCTTACAGTCTACAGCCAACGGCGCGTAAGACGAGCAATCCAGCCACGGAAAAGGAGAAGCGAGATTCGACCCGAGGACATTGCCAATCTACACCCAGAGAATAGTACCGTGCCGGCCTTGCCTTGATCTTATCAAAGCTGCCCAAGTAGGTGATCATCCTGCGAAACCGCTGCAACCTATGCCGTACAGTAGTGTTGGTGGGGTTCTTTTCGAACAAGCCCAGCCGCAACACTCTTATTTGCAATTGCAACATCCATTGACCCATTCCACCACCCTTGTTACAGCAAGAGAGAACATTAAGGACAGGGCTATTGCTTACGATCTATCCCCTGGCCGTTATTAGGTACTTCTCGTCTACGACATATCCAAGTTGGTTGTATTGAAAGCTATACTTATCCACATCTTATCGAAGGCGGCTGCTGCTGGCTGCTGCCCTGTACTTTGGTCATTGCATACGGTAACCTAATCAGCTCCGTACCGTTTCTTACTACCTGGCCTGCCGTCCTGTGGTTCGTGGCTCGGACAGCTCTCCCAAGCGACTAGCCCGCCTGCCCTGTCTTTGCGATCGCGATCCCATTTGCAACAGGAGCCCCAAAGAGCAGAAAACCCCCGACTGGGAACCCGACCGCACCGCTATTCCTGTACGCGCACCCACGCAGCCAACCCACGCACCAAACCAAACCAAACCGAAGCGAACCAAACCAGGCCAGACCATTGACCAGACTGACTGACCACGCACGCACACACACACACACACTGCCTTGCCTGTCTGTCCATCTGTCTTGCTGTCCTTGTCCAGTTTCCAGTTTCGGCCCAAGTCCATCCAGTTCGGTCCCAGTCCAGTTCCGTCCTGCCTACTTCTCACAGTGTTTGCCAGTCCCCATTGTTTTGCCTCTGCTGCTGCTGCTGCTCTGCTCTGCTGCTACGACTAAGCTGCTGCTGCTGCCACTGCCACTACTGCCACTTTGCTCGCTACTTGTTACTATTACCGCTACCAGTACAACACTTGTACCCTGTTTTTATCTCAATTCTTTTTTGAGTGGAAAGAAACTCGTCCACGTCGGCTAAGGGGAAAAATCCTGTTCTGTGCTTTTCCCTGTTATTTCGCCATCGACTTTACCTTCAACTAGCATTACCATATCGCATTTCCTCCATCCGCACCGCCGCCTTTCCCCCAACGCCTCTTCTCCCCTCTTCTACCCCGCCACCCAAAGAACTTCCTCTCATTTTCCAGCAATAGCATATACGGCTATTCCCTTTGGCCCTTTCGATATCGCGAATAGCCTCTACCACCCCCCCGTCTTTGATCTCCCGACGCGAATAGCTCTTTTCTTCGCTTTGCACTAGCATCGCTATTCTACACATCCTTCACAATGGCGGAATTCATACGCGCCCAGATCTTTGGTACCACCTTCGAGATCACCTCGAGGTATGCAAATCAAACTCCGGGCCTTTTCTCCCCCCAGTTCGCCCTGCGCGCCATGCTAATACGCAATATAGGTACTCGGACTTGCAACCTGTGGGCATGGGAGCCTTTGGTCTCGTCTGGTAAGTTTTTATTGCCCTTCTAACAATGTCTTGCGATCTTCCTTTCGTCGATCTGTTTGCCCCCCTTCCAGTGGGCTGGCCTGGGCTACATTTGAGGGAGAGAAGGCTAATTTGCTGTGTTTGTTACCGCTGTATAGCTCGGCCAAGGATCAACTCACTGGACAAAATGTCGCCGTCAAGAAGATCATGAAGCCTTTCAGCACCCCTGTCCTGGCCAAGCGAACATACCGAGAGTTGAAGCTGCTCAAGCACTTGAGGCACGAGAACGTCATCTCTCTTAGCGACATCTTCATTTCTCCTCTCGAGGACATGTATGTCCCCCATTTATTCCCAGCGCTTGGCCGCCGCCGCCACAGGACGAGAACTGATGTCCTCATAGCTACTTCGTTACCGAGCTGCTCGGTACCGATCTTCACCGCCTGCTTACCTCGCGACCGCTGGAGAAGCAGTTCATCCAATACTTCTTATACCAGATCATGGTTCGTAAAGCCGCCTGTTATTCCTCCTCGTTACCCCTGCTGACTCCGGGGTTCCCTCGTCTTAGCGTGGCCTCAAATACGTTCACTCCGCTGGCGTCGTTCATCGTGACTTGAAGCCCAGCAACATCCTCGTCAACGAAAACTGTGATTTGAAGATCTGCGATTTCGGACTGGCTCGTATCCAGGACCCCCAGATGACGGGCTACGTCTCCACACGATACTACCGAGCTCCCGAAATCATGCTTACCTGGCAAAAATACGATATCGAGGTGGACATCTGGAGTGCCGGATGTATCTTCGCCGAGATGCTGGAGGGAAAGCCTCTTTTCCCCGGCAAGGACCACGTCAACCAATTCTCCATCATCACGGAACTTCTTGGCACGCCCCCGGATGATGTTATCAACACCATCGCCAGCGAGAACACATTGAGATTTGTGAAGTCTCTGCCCAAGCGTGAGAGACAACCCCTCAAGAACAAGTTCAAGAACGCCGACCCTGCGGCGATCGATCTCCTCGAGCGAATGCTGGTATTCGACCCCAAGAAGCGAATCACGGCTCCTGAAGCTCTGGCACACGAGTACCTTGCTCCCTACCACGATCCCAGCGACGAGCCCGTCGCCGAGGAGAAGTTCGATTGGAGTTTCAACGACGCAGACTTGCCCGTCGACACATGGAAGATCATGATGTGAGTACTCAGGTCACGTCCTATAATACTGGAAACGTTGGTCAACTTACTTATACAAGGCAACAGGTACTCGGAGATTCTTGATTACCATAACGTGGAATCAAACAACCCTCCAGCCGTCGACCCCGAGCAATACAACGGTCAGTAGACAAGAAGCTGGGGGATGGAGCCAGCTGCCATACATGGTTTGGAATGACCTTGCGATTGAAGTGTTTTGCGGCGTTCTGAGACTGGTTTCGGGGTTTGGCGGTCCTTTTTTTTTGTGTTTTGTGGTTTATTTCTAAGTGGTCGGGATCTAGCTGGGTCTCGAGCTTTTTCCCGTGGATCGTGGTGTCCAGAACCGGCCCTGGTCGAGAAGTTGAACGACAGACGATGGGCTGCCGCAGAGGAGAGGGAGGGCTACGCACAATAGCGGCTCGATCGTTACTTGCCGCAGAGCGTAATGACGTGGGAGGTCGGTTCAGGAACGTGTGCTTGCAAATTACAAGCGTCAAACAATGAGCAGAATCTGGGGTCTTGCGGCAGCCCAATCCGTGTATTAAGCTCATTGGAAGAGCTGAAGGGCATGGCTGCTGGCTCGGGGGGTTTTGTGGAAGTGGGGAAAACCGGCGACCGCAAAACCTGGCAATGTAGTCAGTCACCCCTGTAGCTGTAGCTTGGTAAGACCCGTGACAGCCCAGGACAGAGAGAAGAAGAAAAAAAAAACATGAAGACACCATATTCGAACACGGAAGAGATTGATGCTCCCTGAGTTTCGTGATGCCAAATATGCTTTGTATATAACGTTACTCATTCCGTGGAGCATGTGCAGTGTCTTGCTCCTTTTTCGACTTTGAGTCCTTGGGCCAATATCAGGCGATATAGAGCCGTACTCGCATCACAAGGGATGTATGTTGAAGATAGTCTTCCAGGCAGTATCGAGTCAGCATGGACGGCGTAACACATACTATTGAAGAGACCAGATACGCAGATCAAGTAGTTACTATCTATCTACGGGACCATGGCCGTGTGCATCGTTGCATCGCGACCCCGGTTCTCAACGTACATTGAACCGCCAAAAGAAGAAGCTGGAGTGAGCTTTGGTGGCTCACTTCGCTCGCTCACTGTGTGCGATGGTGGTATACATCTGGAGCCAAACACAAACCTTCCCGCCAGGCCTCGTCAAAACTCCCGGCTGTAGTGTACTAGACTCCTATGTTTAGCCCGTCACATATCATTGTGCCGCCTCTGCTTCGCGTTGGTCTCGAAACAGGGGCTCACTCATCCCTTGAGCCCAAGTAGACGTCCTCCCAAGCCAGCCTGTGTGTATTAGCTCTGCATTGGATCGTGTTACGGGTTGACACTAGTTTCTAGTCCGTTGTGACTCTTGTGAAATACTGCCGCTGGCAATATGTCCCGTCTCGTCGGTTGTGCAGGGGAGTGGGGGGATCAAATCCTTATATCACTCATTGTTTCTTTCTCGTTTCTCGTCTTATGGGTTTTCAGATGAGTGTCAATTGAGCGTGGGTCTTGATACCCCAAAATACATCGGTGCCAACAAAGGGCCTATCTGCGGAAAGCGCCACCAGGTGGCATACCACGGCCGTCAAAGCCTCCAAAAGGGATCTGCTCAGGGGCCCCTTGGAATCCTGGTGGGTACAGCCCAGGCGGCGGTCCTCCATAGAAGCCAGGAGGCGCAGGTGGGCCGCGGAACTCGGGGGGAAACGCACCACCAATGCCGGGAGGGAAGTTCGGAGGGAAGTTTCCAGGCATTGGCCCGTTCCGGCTGCCGGCCAGTCCGGGAGGCGGTATCATAGGACGCCCACCTGGTAGTTGCGGGATATGCTGGTTTCCTTGGATCCAGCCGGGATGTACTTGATCCAGGCCAGGAGGCACCTGTCGCTGGAGAATTTGAGTCGGCTGCGGTGGCGGCTGTTGCTGCTGGTGTGGCTGCTGGTGCTGCTGGTGTTGCTGGTGCTGCTGGTGTTGGTGCTGGTGCTGCTGGTGTTGCTGCTGCTGCTGCCTCCTCTGCTCATGCTCGTGGATGAGCTGTGCTTCGTCGAAAAAGGCGGGCAGTCCTTGAGGACGCCCTTGGTGCTGTGCGGAGCCGCGCTCGCGTGCATAATCGTCACGATCGGGCGTCTGCGGGATTTGGGCCGGTCTCGATGGTTGCGGCATCCTGATGTACTGTTCCGGTCGTGTGACTTCTGGCGGATTGCGCGCACTCTGCATAAGAGTCATGAGGAACTCTTCTTTGCTGTTGCGGCTGGGAATTTGATCTCGGCCGCCCTGGCCAGACAACGAAGGGTGGCGTTGACCAATAAGTTCATGGAGCATCTGCTGATCAGGTCGCATGGGCGGAAGCTGCGGCGGCAGCTGAGGTACCTGTTGAGGCCTTGGGGCATGGATTTCATGCATTTGCGGCTGCGCTTGCGACAGACTTCGCCCCAAGGAATCCTGAAACGGACCGGGTGAAGAGATGGAGCCCTTGGCTTCATGGGTCTGCGGAGGGGTTGGGAAACCTCCAGATGGCGGGGTGTTGGTGAATGGTTTCTGCTTGTGCAGCTTCTGGATCAAAGACTCGAAGGCTGCCTTCTCTTCAACGTCGCTAGAGCCCGTGTGCTGCGGCTGAGAGCTACTCGAGGCTGCCGCACTCGCAAAAGCCAGAAGAGGATTCATCATGACAGGGTCGGATGCTGGAGGCCCGGCAGACGGTGTCGAGGGCTCCGTCTGTCGTTCCTGCCCGCCCTGGGCCGAGAAGAAGTTCTGGAATCTCGAGCCTGTCTTTGGCTTGGTTGGCGCCCCGCTGTCCCTAACGGCTTCGAGGTGGTTCACCCTGTCAACATTGGGAGGAGGGCTGGCAAAGTTGGCAAAGAATTTGTCCGGGCCCATCTCTACGGCTGGTGCCGACTTGATCTTGGACTTTTCGGCTTCAAACGCATTACCACGGGTGGTATCGAGATTAGAAAGAGCAGCAGTTGGCGCGTCAACTCTGGTAGAGCCGCCCTTGGTTGCTTTCATACTCTCCATGAACTTCTTGAGATCCGCTTCTGTATGGCCTTGAGCGCTTTCTTCGGCAGGCTCGTCCAGCCACTCAGGCTCACGCTCCTGGCGATGATCCCGATCCCATCTGCGGTCATAGTTGCGATCATTGCGATCGTTACGATCGTTGCGGTCATTGCGGTCACTACGATCCTTGGGCTTGTCGCCCTCGTCGCGATCTCTCCAACTCTTACCCCTGTCGAAGCGCTCGCGAGCTGACGGCGGTTCAGCATCAGTGTTGTTCCCCCTGGACCAGGGTGGTTGTTCCGTCTTTCTAGGCAGTCCATTGCGGCGGGGCTTCTCGCTCTCATCGGCATCCCTGTCTCGACCAAACTCTCCAAAGTTGCTGCGGCGAGGCTTTTTGTCCTCGCTGTCGTCCGTGTGGCCATCTCGTACACGTCGTTCAGGCGCGAGTTTCTCGGGACGTTCACCCATGCGGCCATGGAACCGCTCAGCGCCTTCGTGACCAAAACTCTTGCGCGGCTTCACGGTGCTCCAGCCGTCACTATCCTGGTCGGCGTTCTCGCGACGACGGAAGTCTTTTCGGCCATCACGGTCTTTGGTATTGCGTTCGGGGGCATCTCCCTCGCCATTTCGGCGAAGCTGGGCAAATCGGTCGGTCTTGTCGTTTTCAAAGGGCTTACCAGCCCGGAGCAGAGTCGCGGAATTGAACGTGGTCCTTGGCGGACCAAGAACAATGTCGTCAGGGTCTGTAAATCCAAGTCAGCAAATGCGGTCGGCGTTGAGGTTGGGGGGTCAGAAAACGCACTCGCAGAGTTGCGCGACGTATGTCTGTCTACTCCTGGTCGCCTGTTGGTGCCATCC
The DNA here is from genome assembly GCA_006503535.1 of Arthrinium phaeospermum. NCBI lineage: Eukaryota > Fungi > Ascomycota > Sordariomycetes > Amphisphaeriales > Apiosporaceae > Arthrinium > Arthrinium phaeospermum. The sequence continues at coordinate 3,612,950 of QYRS01000002.1, read as the reverse complement.
AGCAGAGCAGTGTCGTTTCTTGGCCTCTCGGTGCCAGTCTTGACGCCTCCAGCGGCTGGGGGGTTGCGGAAGGTCTCTGGAGGAGGGCCCATCCACTCCTCAGGAGGAGGCAGAGTACTCGGCTTTACACATAGCGGGGACTGCCGCAAATGGAGCAGTATGTCTACTGGATATCGCGTTGCCATGGCATCTGAGGAGCTGGCGGTTGCAAGCTCAGCTGTAGAGTCGATTGGAGAAGGAAGGATGTGTGTGAAGAAAGTGCGGTCGACCAAGCGACCGACTCAGCTGCAAGGACAGCCTGGAGTTGAATAGGGAGAGGTGATGGATGATGTGTAACGTCAGTCGGTTGGTAGATGCGTCTTTTCCTGGCTAGGCTGGGACTAAAACCTGATCGTTGCGCTTTCTGCTCGGTGTGGTGGTGATTCTGGTCGAGATGTAAAAAAAGCTGCTGCTGCTGAAGTAGGCAGGTTGGAATATGTATGTGCGGGTGTGTCGGTGTGTAGAGGAGATTTGATTTTACGAGGTAAAGGGTGCGTGAGAGTAGAGTAGCAGTGCGTGCGTGCGCGCGAGGTAGGCAGAGGGAGAGAGAGACGTGGTAGAGGCAGCTGTGGTTTCGCTTGCTCCGATCAGACCCCAATCCAGTTCCAAATTGGAGACAAGACAGGTCAACGGAGGTGAGGAAGGAACCACCGACCAAGCCAATTGGCACAAGCCCCAAGCTCCTTTTTGGGTCTTTTGTCGGCCGTTCGTTGGCGGTGCCAGATGGAAGAGTGCTTGCTTCCTTTCAATTGGAGAGGGTGTATCCAGGATGTCTTTTCTGATCAATAGAGTTCTGGGGCAACAGGCGGCGGTTTATTGATGATGCACGGAACGATTTTGCAGCAGCAGAGAGAGTAGTGTGTGCGTGTGTGTGGTGTGTGTGTTGAGTGCAACGTGGTTCAGAAAATAATCGACTTGCTGTTCGGCTTGGTTCGTAACCTACGTACTTGAGACGACTGGGCAGCTGGATCAGGAGCTGGTTGGGTAGCGTCAGAGGAGGTGTCCTGTAGTGGCAGTGGTGAGTGTGGCCATATCAACTTGATCTGCGGCCTGTAGCATCACTGAGGACGGGCACTGTAGGTACTAACTCTGTACCGACCGGATACTTCCAATTGTCGAGTTTGGTTCTACCGTTCGTCGTCGACGTTATCCAACACTCTTCCAAAGCAAATGCACTTTATCTTCCAAAAGCTCTTCTCTCATTCTTGAGGGCCGCTCGAGAGAAGGGCTACCAAATCCCAGGCAGAAAACCTGGGGCGTGTGCATTCTCTCTAGAGCGTGAGCAACCTGGTAGACAGTTCTACGTAACGGTACGCCCCCAGTCAGGTACACTGGCAGTATCCACAGTAAGGACGGGAGACGGGGTCTTGCTGGCTTACCTACGAGGGGTAAGGAAATGGTCAGTGCTCTGGACCTCGCATATCAATATCGACACATGTAGAAAGGGGAACTTCTCCTTTTACCTATTGACCAGCCTCACTCCTTTTGCGTTATTCATTCCTATTCGGTATCCGATGCCATCATGGGGCCCGGGGATACAAACTGGTGACAAGCAATATTCTGACTTCTTCTAAGCCTCCATCGTGAATGGGGGTATCATGGGCAAAAGCAACCATCAACTAACTCCTTCCAAACCTGGGACCTCTCGCAATCCTGGCCTCTTGAACGTGCCGTGCTTCCATATCAAATGAATCAAGCATCAGGATCGCTCTCAACTTCTCTAATTCGGACCGTCAAGCCCAAGTCTTCGCGCAGCCTCATGAGCATATCTCGCGCCCAGCAGATGGTAACCATGATGCCAAGCGCATTCCAACCCTCCTGATAGGCCTCCGCCATGTTCATAGTGAGTGGTGTATGAGTCTTGGCTTCCGAACTAGCCGCATCGAGGCTGACAATAATCATCGACGAACCCAAGATGACAAACCCGTAGATCACCGGAACCTCGGGTGGCTCGATAGAGACTTGAATTCACGCTCATCAAACTGCTTGCGCCAGCGCTCAGCCAGACGGGTCAGTTGCTTTTCCACATCAACTACTGAAGCGTCAGGGCTGCCAGAAACATCCATTATCTCGATGTTGGGGAGAAGGTCGTCTTTATAGGCGGTCAAGTTCCCGTCAGCCCATGACCACTGAATAGCGTCACCGAGGAGTTTGTGGAGTCGTCTAGACATGTCTTTCTGGATGGTTCTTCGTTTGGCAGTCTTCTCTGCGTTGGTCCAGCGCTTGTCCCTAGCGACCTTAGCCTGCTTGGTTCGAAGATCTCGGATACGCGAAGCCACTTCGATCAAGTCGCGGAGATGGTGGGCGCCTGCACGTGGTCAGTAGAAGAACACCTCGAGCGGGGCTACCAGTCATGAAACTGTCTAAACCTACCTCGAACTTCGTACTTGTCCTCGTGGGCGTAGATCCTTGGCCTGGCAGCCATCCCCTTGACTTGACGGTAGAACATACAGTCGGAAACCGGAGCTCCAGAAGTGAATTCTCCATGTGGAGGGGAGCAACGAGAACTCATCCCGGCCCTTGAGCACCGCATTGAGTACAATTTGCTCGCGACGCCAATGAGCAAGTGCGTCGTATTCGCTATCGCTTCCCTCAAGGTCTGACTCGGCCTTGACATCTACGTCATCGTCGTTGTCGTCCTCAGCTTCTGATACTGATTTTTCGCGACGTATCTCCCCCTCAGTCTTACCATAGAAGGAAGAGGAGCGGCGGAGTTGTTTCTGGCTCCTATCCTCGTCTTCGTCATCCAGGGGATCATACTTCCGTTTGATTGCACCCGTTCGTTCTCCAAGTGGACTGCCGAGGTGGAAGACGGTTGATTCCCTCTCGTCCTTCACTTCACACTCGCCTGGAATATGAACCTTGCTTTGGTTGACGCCGTGAGGATCATCATCAGATTCAATAGAGGTACGTATGGTGCCCTGAAAATTGCTGGAGGCCTTCATCGGGAGCGGTTTCCTTCACAGAGCGTGCGATAGTTGGAGATACTTCTGTCAAGGGATTGCTCCTTGGCCTGGACTCGATGGACTTGGGTGTCAATGGCAAAAGGGCCCTTTGAACAGATCCAGCTCCATCGTTCCCTTCTGCGGAGTTGTGCTTGGCAGACTGGGCTCAGGCGTTGTAGCCGACAGACAGTGAAGAGCAGTCTCTCAGATTTGGTGTTTGTCCTTGGTTAGGTTCGGGGATCGATCTGTCGAAGACGTACTCCCCCCCTCTTCCTTTACCTTCACAGGCTCGTTGAAACGAACGTGCATCCGCGGGGTTACCTGCATTGTGTCTGAGCTGCTCTCACGAGTCGGATGATCTGGGCCACATAGCCATCAATGTGACCGGAGGCGAGCTGGTGAAATGAGATGGTATCAGCGATCCGCTACACTGTCCTTGCACGAAAGCCGGCTGGTGCAAACTTCTGAATCGGCAACGTCGGCAATGGTATAGTGAGCCTCAGTATGACAAGGTGCAAAGTCGAGTTGGCCCAAGTTTTTGCGAGTATACACACTCGAATGAAGCAGGGTAACCACAGAATTCAAGGGTGTTGATGCGAGATGGACTTGTCAATCAAGGACTGCCTTGGTGGAAACAGCATGTAGCTGCAGCCCTTGACGGACGTCCCCTCTAGAATATACCTTTGATTGTTCTTGATTGTAGATCTGAGCGAGTATACACACTCGAATGAAGCAGGGTAACCACAGAATTCAAGGTGTGTGTGCGAGATGGACTTGTCAATCAAGGACTGCCTTGGTGAAAAGCATGTAGCTGCAGCCCTGACGGACGTCCCCTCTAGAATATACCTTTGATTGTTCTTGATTGTAGATCTGATGCAATGTGCAAAGTCAAGTGAGTGAAGAGACTGAACGAATTTGCGATCTGCTGTTGGCCAAGCCAAGCACACAAGCTTCACTGTGCTTCATCAAGCACATGCATTATACATGTAGGTACCAATCGAGAGCTTGCTCCACTTGGGCCAGCAGCTTATTTAGACTCTACAGGCAGCTGTTACGTCAATGGATTTCGACTGGTTATTGCCATGTGGCCTCCTATTGCTCATTAACCCAGAAATGCTACAGGTATATCAATGTCAATTGTTACCTAGGTATCAACAGGCGCAACTGCAGTCTACTAGCAGTCGTTGGAAGGGCTCTCTTCAGATTATGTACTTTAGATAGGTACCTGCTTGTTCACAAATGAAGCACTCCATCTCATGTGCCTGCATGTAGGCAGGTACTTGTCGCAGGTACTTCGTTATGTCATTGCTTGTCGCGACACACGCGCCTAGAAGCCCAGTCCAGTGGTAAAAGTGCGACGACGTTTCAATGTCGAGATTGCGCATCGCACGCCAAAACATACTTACCTACCTACAACAACACTGCCTGCACTCATCCATCCGAGAGCCCCTTTCTCGCCCCCAAAATCGTATCTTTAATTGGTCCGCCTTCGCCTTGCCGTGAAGCCTCGACCTGGTTTCAATAACTGTCTCTCTTTTGGATGAAGTCTGTTTTGTTGTGCTGCCAGCCCTATCAATCCTAGTTTTTGTCGACGTCACTCGGAGTCTCCCTTGGCCTTTGACTGATCGCAACCCCCCCAGAACATGACCGCAGGCACACAGTCATGGCAACCGATTACAATAAATTAAAGGTCGTAGATCTCCGGGCAGAGCTCAAACACAGAAGTCTTCCCACAAATGGCTTAAAGGCAGAACTTGTCGCAAGACTGGAAGACGCAGACTCGGGCGACGCCAACAAGGAAGACCCTGAAGAAATCCCTAGTCCTACCGATGAGCAAGAAGCAATCCTACCCACCCAAGACGAAAGCAATGAGTCGGGGGAGGTGCCCGCACAACCAGAGGCAGTGAAGGAAGCTGGAGTGGACGATGTTATTGTAGAAGACGCCCAAGATGATGCGCCTGCCTTGCCGGAAGCGGAGGCGGAACCGGAGGCGGAGGCGCCAGTGCCCAATGGCGACGAAACCGGTGCGGCAAGTGAGCCTTCCGCTTCAACGGCCCCAGACCCAGGGCTTCTTGCCACATCAGCCGATTCCGCTGCATCGAGTGCCCAGCCCGAACCATCAGCCGTACCCAGCCCATCCGAGGCTCTGCAAGATTCGCAGAAGCGCAGGCGTCGATCCACAACCCCAGTCCCAGATAGAGATGAAGTCTTGCGGAAACGAGCGAAAAAGGAGTCAGGCGTCGAGGTCGAAACAGTGCCTGTTGGGGAGGAACAAGCTATAACCGCAGTGGAGGTCACGTCACAGCCCGAGGAAAAAGAGGTTGAAATGGTTGATGACAATCAGATGTTGCTGAAGAAGCTGCAGTCGCGAATGCGGATGCGGGGCAACTGCACGACAAACTTGAGAACAATCAAGGTGACTCCCAAAACGGAGAACAAGGGGACGTACTGATGCCTGACCACCAGGACCTTGACCAAGATCGGCCTTACGCAAGGTCGGAGGGCAAAGTGACACCCACATGGAAGACCAACCGCAAGTTTCTGCCTCCGAGGTAGAACGCGACGTCGAGCCCTCCATCCACCCTGCTACTGCGGCTCTCTACATCAAGAATTTTATGAGACCTCTTAGACCGCAGCAAGTACAGGATCACCTCGCCCAATTGGCAACGCCAGTCGGTGCCGACTTTGATGATCGCGTCGTCGTCGATTTCTACCTCGACAACATACGCACCCACACACTTGTTGTGTTCAGCACAACCTCGGCTGCCTCGCGTGTTCGCACTGCACTTCACGGAACCGTGTGGCCCGAAGAGTCTACCCGAAAACCTCTTTGGGTTGATTATTTCCCTCCCGAAATGTTTGACGAATGGGTCGACGCCGAGACAGCCGGCCGCGGTGGACGCGGCTCCTTCAACCGCTTCGAGGTCATCTACGACGAAGATCGTGATGGAAACGTGATGGCTCGCCTCGAAGAAGGTAGTGCGGCCCCTCCTGCAGCAAAAGGCCCCCCCTCTCAGTCATCCGAACGCAAGATGTCAATCCCCACTGGCCCTCGTGGCATGTCCGGAATCGAAGGTGCACCTTTGGGTCCCCGCGGGTTCCAGTCCGGTAGTCGAGGTCCGCCCATGCAGCCCGGCAGCGGCAGACTCGACAGAATGGATTCTCAAAGCACCACACGCGCCTTCCCCTCTATCGCATATACGCCTGTACCCATAGAGATCGCCGACAGGCGCCTCGCAGCACTTGCAGACGCCAAGACAAAGACTACGACAGAGACTTTGGCAAGGAGTACCGGCGCTATTTCTTCGAGCGAGGCGACTTGCTGGTGGATCGCGGCCCGGAGATCTTCTTGGGCATCCGGCCTCCTCACCGAGAGCGCGAGCGCCGACGCGGTGGTGGGCAAGATTTTGGCGGAGGTCGGCCGGAAGGCGGACGCCGCAGAAGAGGTGGAGGAGGTGGCCGCCGCAACAATCGAGATGGTCCCATGCCCATGCCTCATGGTGTTCCCCGAGGAGGAGATCGCTACCGCGGCGCGGCTTCGTCAGGCCCTGCTTTCGACGACAGAGGCGGAGACCGATATCGAGGAAACGGCTACGGCCGCTACTGAAGCAAATCAACCTCGAAACGGTGGACTGAAGAGATGAGGAAAGGCGCATGGTGCCAAAGTGGCCAGGCGTACAGCAAGGGTATGCCGTGACTAAGAATGGCCAAGAGCCCAAACCAAGATGGCTAGGTCTTTACTCGGAGCATTAGGAAGAAAGCCGGCGTATCTCCTGATCTCCAGCATTGGGCTGATCGACACAATGAATGGCCCCTTGCTAATCTTCAGCTCCCGGAAGAGGTATAGAGACCAAGACTACTTAGACAGAGACATGCATCTCGTGTCAGGCTCGCGCCAAAAGCACCTAGGCACAGATATGCAGTGTCAAGCAAATTAAATGCGCATCTTTTTGATCATTTCTCTCTCTCTATCTCTCTCCCGCCCCACCTCCCCGGTGACGGCTCTGTGATAAACGTGCTGTATTTCCGCCTTTTCTGTCCCGGACCCCTCGTTTGACTGCTGGGATATTTGGTGCATATTGCCTACTCCATATCTTCTTGTAGGCCCAGAGTGTATGTATGGCGCTTAGGAGCGATTCTGCTTCGGCCTATAACGTCGCCCAGACATAGCGAAGCCGTCCTTCCACACCATTTTGCCATCCTATTTCTTCTTTCTATTCTCTCCTTCGCTTTCCCGTCCGCCCAGTCTACCTCTATGTAGAACCCCTACCGGCGAAGGGGGTCTCCGTAGTAAAGACATCAGCAGTTCCAGATTCGCATCTGGAAGACGCTTTGAGAAGCCCGGTGCCACCGACCACCCATTATCAACTATCGTAAGGTCCGTCGTCTGGGTGACTGGAGGCTCGGGACCGTACCCGTATCGAAGCCGTGCCATTGCTGCCACTGTACTGATGGCCACTGGGCCTATCAGGGCAGTATGGGTCCGCCCCGGCAGTTTCAAGCGGGTGTTCATGGTGGTTTGCATGATTTTCCCTAACGAGAGCTAGTCAATCGCTGGTCAGTACATGCAGATTTGCCCAGTTGTGGAGAGAAAGATTTCTTGGGGGACGGGGGTATCGCAGCATGACGGTCCTTTCAAGAGGAAGCTCAGTATTACTTCATGATCAGCATACTATGATCAACTTGCCATCGCTGAAAATATCGATATGTGGGTTGCCGTTAACAGACGCATCAAATTGTCACATGAGGCTGATTTGACGACCAAATTTTTGCACGCAAGGGACATATGTGCGATTCTTCTTGCAGCATAGGTAGCGCCACCAAATCACGTAAATACTGGACAGAGATGTTACTCGAAAATGGGTCTCATTTGTAAACAGTTACTGATCAAATTGTTGACGGTAAACACACCAACGCCTTTTCCCTCCCAATTCCAGTCGCTATCAAGACAACAGATCCAACAAGCTTAGGCGGCATTGGCCAGGGGCTCAGGCTGGACACCGACACGTTCCCTGCTCATGATGTCGAGCATCAACTGAGAAGGTCGGTTGTCCTTGTAGACCTGCTGGGTGCCCTTGAACGCCATGACATCCTCAATGTACTTATCAAAGAGGTAGGAGCTGTCCATCGGGCCACCCTTGGCTTCGGGGTGGAACTGGGTCGAGAAGATGGGGCGCGAGGTGTGGCGCATGCCCTCGTTACTGCCGTCGTTCAGGTTGACGAAGTACTCCTTCCAATCGCTGGGCAGACTGCTGGCATCAACGGCATAACCGTGGTTCTGGCTGGTAATGTGACATTGGCCAGTAGTGACATCCAGCGCGGGGATGTTGTGAGCCCGGTTACCGTACTTGAGCTTGATGGTACGAGCACCAACAGCCAGAGCAAGAAGCTGGTGTCCCAAGCAGATGCCCATGACGGGAACCTGCGACGTCTCCATCAAGGTGCGGAGGTTGTATACGGTCTCTTGACAGTGAGTGGGGTCACCGGGGCCGTTGGAGATGAAGACACCATCGAAGTTGTCGGCCACCTTCTGGATCTTGAAGTTGTAAGGGAACACGGTCACACTGGCGCCTCGGCTGACCAGACTGCGGAGGATGTTCTCCTTGACACCACAATCGATCAGGGCAATGTGGTACTTGGGGTTGGGCGCCTCAACGACGAAGGGGGCCTTGGTGCTGACGCGCTTGACCAGGTTGATCTGGCCAGGGTCGACAAAGGACTCATCCTCATCGGCGTCGTACTCGTCGCCAATGGAGATTCTGGCCAGAGAGGAACCTTGCTCCCGGAGGAAGGTGACAATCTCGCGGGTGTCGACACCCGAGATGGCCGGGATACCCTCGCGAGCGCACCAATCGCCCAGGCTCTCGACGGCGGTCCAGTGGCTGTACTTCTCCGCAACATCAGCAACCACCACTCCGGCACACTGGATGTGAGGAGACTCGAAGTATTTCAAGAGGTTGTAGTTATCCCGCATGTTGGAGGGGACACCATAGTTGCCAATCAAAGGCTGGGTGAAGACGATGATCTGGCCGCGGTAGGAGGGGTCGGTCATCGATTCGGGGTAGCCCACGAGCGAGGTAGTGAAGACGGCCTCGCCAGAGATGTTGGCATTCGCACCGAAGGCGGTTCCTCGGAAGACCGGGCCATCTCGAATGGTGAGGGTGGCCTCGACACCAGAGACGGGCTCAGTGGCTCGGGAAATGGTGGAGGGCATCTGTCTGCCCTTGCTTCCGAGAGCGACGGCGCGGTTGGCCAGCGAGGCCGCCGAGACGGAGAAGCATCGAGGTTGGGGTTTGAGCCCAGCGGCGGCTCCGAAGGCAGCAGGCTTGTAAGCCTGGGAAGCAATTCGAGAGAACATTTTTGGGTTCTAGGGGTTTGGTTTGAAGGTGGAGGTAGCTATCAGATTATTCAATGAACCGTCCTTAAGCGGTCAGGGCCCGCCACAAGTGGTCTGTAGGGAGCAAAAGTAATGTTAGTCATGCTGGCAGCATGCAGCATGGTCCGCGAGCATCGTCACGCACCTGAGATATAATCCTAGAAAACCACAGAGTTAGCGAACAGGTTTTTGCATTGTAGCCGGAGGGCGGCAGTCTGGCCGGGAAGGAGGTAGAACGGGAGAGGGAGAGGGAGGGAGAGGGAGAAGAACGCTTACCTGCGAAGTGAAGACTGAAGATCGCCCGTTCATAAGGGCTAGGGGGCGCGGCTGCACAGTTACTGGTGGTGAGGAAACATGGACAGTCTGAGTGTCTTTGAGGGATTGAGGAATATCTAGTTCCGAACGAGGCAGAAGAGGGAGTATAGCTTAATAAGTGGGAGGGCAGGAGAGTCAGAGATGAGAAAGGAAGAGAGGGTTTTTCCGGGGATTGCCTCAGTAAAAGAGAAAAATCGATTTTAGATTTAGTGAGCGCCAGCCAGTGACTGGACTGATGAAGTGCCTGCGTCGTCGGGTCCCCTGGTGGGGTGGGAACTGATTAGGATTCTGCTCCATCTCCCCGGTCTAGGGCCAATCCCTCCAAGAAAGCCCGTCGAAAGCCAGGCTTGCCAGAGGCTTGCTGCAGGGAGCTGCGGAGGGTTTCGAGCATTTCGTCCAGGGCAGCCCCCACTGCCACCAATCATTGCTAGCTTATTAGATCTAAGCTCAACATGCCCGCCTAGTCACCGCCGAATCCGGAGCCCGGTCCAACCGTTCTGGTCGTGGTTATCTTTTTTTGGCTTGAATTTTTTTTTTTCCCTCCCGCGCGCGCGCCCTCACTCCCCTGAAGGAATGCCAATCGGAGCCAGCCTTTTCGGGCCACTGAGACCAATGTGTCACCGAGATGCATCTAACCTTACTTGAACCATTGCAAGATAAAGGTGGTTTTGGTTCCGCGAGGGGCTCGCAACCGTTGCCAGGCCAGCTCTGCCAACATGGAAAAGCCAGCCATGTCAGGGACCAATCCATCCGAGATACGACCCTAACCCCAGAACCAGTCCAGACGTCATTCCTGCGAGCTACCCCCTCCCCTCCCCTCCCCAAATGGCCATTTATTTTTGCTGACCCGCCAAATGCCACACACGCCAAATCCTGCCCGCACAGTTGGTCTGTGAGTTCAGTTCGTTTACCTTAGTATAGAGATAAAGCTAGCAGCTAGGGAGCAGTCACCCAATCAGATGATTGGAAACTATTATGTATCCAGATGACAAGAGATATCACAACCCTCAGTAATAATGCCAATGTGTCCAGTGTGATAGGGATGTGGACGCGACACGTATACTCATTATTACTACTACTACTACGTGTAGTCACTCACCTTGAACCTGCTTTATCAGCACTTGCTTTTGACTATATTAGTATTATATTAGCAAGTGGATTGCGTCGACTCGCGGGACTCCCTGCTCCTCAAAGAGAATGGCCAGAGTCCAAGCCTTACATGCGCACGTTCACCGTATCTTGGGCCACCCAACCATAGCGCCTGTTTGCTGAAGTGCGGTCACGCACCGTCTGGAAGTTCTAGGCCACCAAGCTTCGTCGGCTGATCACATGCACGATAACCGGCGTAAGCAATGGTGCTAGATGCTGCTTTTTGTAGCATAGGACGCTTGGTTCGGGTGGCAGGCAACATAAATTGGCACAGGCTGTATACTCGCCGTTTTGTCATACCAAGGTTTGTCAAAACATCGATGCATATGCTGAGGCAACCGCACAGACGAGACTCTCCCGAGTTGGCAATCAATAATCAGGGAAACGTCACAGTTTGATTGAGGCACAGGAGCCTTGGTGTGTAAATAGTTGATCTTTTCTAGTCTTGGTATATTTCGTACAATGCACACACCGTCTATAGGGCACCAAGCTCTTTGAGTTTCGAGACCATGCCATCGACATCCTCGACCTTGCCACCGCCTTGTCTGGGCGCGGGTTCTGTTTGCGTCACCATAGTCAGCCTCTCTCCTTGTGTATGTGTACGGATCTCTCTCCCTCTCGGGGTGAGTAGAAAATATGATAAATAGCACTGGACTTACCTGTGACCTTAACGACCTTCAACCGCCTCTCGTTAGCCACGCCCAGATCGCTCAGGCTCATCTTGACCAGGGGCTTCTTCTTGGCCTTCATAATGTTGGGCAAGCTCGCGTAGCGCGGCTCGTTGAGCCGCAGGTCCGTCGTGATGACCATGGGCAGCTTCGCTTTGACCGTCTCGACGCCGCCGTCGACCTCCTTGGTGACAAAAATGCTATCGCCCTCGAACTTGACCTCGCTCGCCTGGGTGGCCTGGGGCCAGCCCAGCAGGCCTGCCAGCATGGGCCCCGTCTGCGCGGCGTCGTCGTCGATGCTCTGCTTGCCCAGGATCACCAGGTTGCTCTTCTCCTGGTCGACCAGGGCGCGCAGCATCTTGGCTACGGCCAGCGGCTCCATCTCGTCGCCCTCTTTGGCCTCGACGTGCACGGCGCGGTCGGCCCCCATGGCCATGGCGGTGCGCAGGATGTCCTGGGACTTGGGCGGGCCCGCGCTGACGACGCAAATGTCCTCGACGCCGGGCGGGTAGCGCTTCTTCTCGCGGATTCGGACCGACTCCTCGACCGAGAGCTCGTCGAAGGGGTTCATGCTGTGCTTGACGCCGGCCGTCTCGACCGCCGTCTGGGCCTTATTGACTCGGGGTTTGACCTGACATGAGAGAATACCGGTATTAGCTATGGACGCATCTATTAAATCACCGATGCCGCGCAGGTAGATGGTGGTTTGACACTGACATGAAGGGGCATAACTTACTGCATAGTCAATAACCCGCTTTACGGGCACCAGGATCCGTAAAGCTGACATGGTAACAGGAATTGGCTTGTTTGAGGCGGATCTGCAACCGTGGTGCTTCCGAATCAGCGGCGGAGAGAGTGATATGTCTATCCCGGGCCCCGGCTGCTGAATGACGCTGGCGCTGGAAAAGCCGCTAGACAACATCGGCTAGTGTCGGACCCAACCTCGGTATCTGGCACGTGATACCCTTCTGCAACGCACGCAGCGCTCCCCCAGGGGCTCCTCCTATTGAGTCCATCACGATTTAGGGAGGGCCTGCATGTGTATAATTGATCCAAATATGTTTGTTCCCTGATGCATTATGGCGTCAAAACGGTCGTGGAGCACAACTGCAGTCGACCACAGGAGCAGCAAACCAGGTTCCGCCAACCCAAGTCTGCAATCACCGTGGTTATAACGTTATCATCACATGTCGACATACACATAGATAAGAGATCTAGAGCATTCAATCATGTATACGCTACCCAATCGATATTCCTAACTCGTACAGATCATTCAGACTGGAATGGCCATCTACCTGCAAGATGCGCTTTCTACCTTCTACGCTCGCAGCTGGGTGCGTGTAAGCAAAGCTCTAAGCTCTATCTTCTACCAGCAAAGCACCTTTGTCTTCCGTCCATCCGTCAGCCCCGGGGTATCTACCTGCATACACATTTACCAATCGTCCCACTCATCATCCTTCTTCGCCGTTGCCGACCCGGAGGCGCCGCCCTTGTTCGCCTTGCCCATAGCAGACGTGCCAATCGAGCTGTACTTGGGGCCCGTGCCGTGTCTCTGATCGGCTACTGACGAGAAGTCGTCCCAGAACGCCTTTTTGCTCTCGTCCACACTTGCGCCGCCTGCGCGTCGTGGTTGCCCATCTGGCCCCTCGACGAAGCGGGAAAAGCCTTCGTGGGCGCCCTTAACCCCAGCCTGGGCTGCTTTGCCCGCGTTTGCAGCTGCAATTCTTGCCTGCGCCGCAAAGTCGGACTCTCCAATCTGTCCGCTCATTAGCATACTGTAGCCAAAGTGAATGTGATCAACAATGTCGGCGGATCAGGAAGGGGAATAGCTCACCTGTTTAGCAGTAGGTTGGATGTAGTCATCATTCAAGGTCTTGGCGGTTTTCCCGACCGTGCTTGTGAACCAGCCAAATCCCTTGGTTAGAGCAGCCACAGGATCCTTCTGTAGCTCCTCGAAGTTCGGGACGCCTTGACCCTCGTTCTTCGCCGGCATGGGGGTGTTGCCAAAGCCGGCGTATTTGCCTCCCTGGCTGGGTGGAACATGCTCCGGACGCGACGCATTGTCTGCGCCCAGTTTGGCAAAATATTTGTCGTCGACCTTGGCCTTGCTGCCCGGCGGGTTGGGGCTGGCGGTGCGGCTCCCGCTGGTGGCAACGCCCTGAAGGGGAGTCGCGCTTCGGCTGATAGGTTTCTGCGGGCCTTTGTTGGCAGCAGGAGGCTGCGGTGTTGTCTTGCGCTCGCCCGGGACATATTCGCGACCCTCAACCTTGGCGCTCAGCCTTTCCTTCCACTCCTCGCCGACCTCGCCGCTGTAGCGCTCGGCAATGGTAGCATCGTCCCAGCTAAGTCCGAGCATCTTCGTGTCGTCGTGGTTCTCGAAAAAATTGCGCCAGCCGTCGTTGCCGCCCAAACGCATGCGCTCGATCTCGGCCTGTTTGAAGGCATCCATGGTGACGGAGCGGACGAAGGAGATATGTACCCCCAGACCGCGATGGACTCCGGCGCATGATAGGCAGATGAAGACGCCGAATTTCGGGGACGCCCACTGTGGATTGGGCGCATTGCAATCGCAGCAATTGTTGTTGTTGTTCGTTTTTTGTATGGCGAGAAGCTAATGCGAGAAGCCAGTCGAGCCTGGTCAGCAGATGCTCTTCCAGATGGTCCAGACAGCATCAAAGCCATGTATGCGCACTTGCGCTATAGTACCCAAGAAGTATTGCCAGTTTGACCTCGTCTACTCACCTTCGACCGTGTCTCGGGGTCCACCTCCCACATGGCGTTGGAAGCCATCTTGTCGTGCTGCTTATCAGAAAATGGGTTGGAATTCCCTGGTTGTCTTGCTTTACGATTAAGCAAATAATTGAAATGAACAGAAGCGGGCCGGCGCTTTGTCTGGAGAAATGGCCGTCTTCTCAATGTTTAAATTACCATGCTGGCTTTAGGAGATAGGCCTGAGGTCGAGAACCCCCAATCAAGCGACACTAGCCACGGGGTGACACTTGGGGCATGTGGCTAAACACCACCAAAAAGGTTCGATCCACTCTCTCTGTAAATGTTTCATACCTACATTAGGTAGGTACAGAATTCCATAGGTGCTATCGACAGTCTGGTTACACACACCCATTGATGGTAATACCACCGGGCTACGAAGACCCGTCTTCACCTGCTTGCCATGCGCGAACGCAAAGATGGAGTTGACTGCCGATGCGTCTTACTGCGGACCCCGCGTGCAGGCCGCTATCAAAGTTATTCACGTACCTATCAATAAGCATTGGTGGCTCGTAACACTGGGTCGATGGTGTCTTCAAAGTAAACGAACGCGTTGGATGCGTTTCAGTCAATATTTAATGGGTCACTTTCAAATGGAGATGGAACCCAGAAACACGTCATAATCAGTCGTTCGTTTATTGATGCACATATGAACTACCCTCAGCCCCCTCGAACTACGCTTTTCGTCCACTCCGCAAGAGGAGAGAAATCGCAAGACGAGTAAATACACAGAGCGTGAAAAGGACCGAGACAGTCGTGCGAATTAAAGATTGCGTGCCAAAAACCTGCTGCACAATGACGCATTTTGCCCACCTAGAGATGGCGTCCTAGCAACCTGAGCCATATGTGTTTGCCTTTTTTATGCCTCCATTTTCGTATTTGTCGGGAAATCAAAGCATCGTTCCTGATATGCTGTCCTCGTTTCTCCACCAAAATGCCAGACCCACGATGGCATTGTTAAGATGTAGGGCTATACGCCCGCAAAGTGGGATTTGTCGAGGAGTACACCTCTCACCGCGAATAAGGGATAAGTGCAATTGGGAGTGGACATGTTAAGTCGAAAGAAGTCGGTGGAGGCCGATTGTCTTGAGGGCAGGTTTAAGCCGCGACGGGGGCCGGGGCAGGGGCGGGGGCCGCCTCCTGGGCGCCGTTAGCCTCGGACTCGGCAGGGATGTTAGCCTCCTCGTCAGTCTTGTCGGGGCTGTCGATGGCGACCTTGACGGCGATCTCGCGTCCCTCAATCTCCTTGGCGTTCATCTCGCTGACGGCCTTCTGCTGCAACTCCTCAGAGGCCAGGGTAACGAAACCGAAGCCACGTCCCTTGCGGGCCTCGCCACGAGCCTGAAGCTTCTTGATCATGAAGCGGGGAATAGGGCGCAGGGCGATCTTGGCAGAAGAGGGCTCGTAAGCAGCAAAGAGCTCCTTAAGCTATGGCGGGGCATTCACATTAGCGCTGAACAAAATCAAACCAGACAGAACCTCTTACCTTCTCCTCGGTCAGGTCGTAAGGCAGGTTGGCAACCATGACCTTGGTCTTGGATGGGATGCCATCAGCGGGAGGACCACGCTCCTTCTTCTCGCGGGCGGGGCGGGACTTGTCCTTAGACTTGGGGTTGTCAGCATTGTTCTTGTTTGTGATGTCCGTCAATGGTAGAACCTCGTCGTTGGCTGCAGCGGGAGCTGCAGCCTCCTCAGTGCCCTCGGCATCATCCTTTCCGCCATCCTGTACACAAGTTAGTGATATGCGCCAAAATTCGCTGAAGAGTTGAACATACAGATCGGCCGCCTCGGCCAGCGCGGCCAGCACGACCACGACCGCGGCCGCGGCCACGGCCAGAGGCCCGTCGACGGGAGCCTTCAGCACCAGCCTCGCCCTCGGTGGCGCCCTCAGTCTTCTCGCCAGCAGCGGTGGGAGTGCGGGCAAGCTGAACGGAGACCTTACGCTCCAGAATCTCCTTGCCGGAGAGCTCGCCGATGGCACGCTCAGCCTCACTGGGTGTGGAGAGGTCGACGAAGGCGTATCCGACAGGGCGGTCGGTACGAGGGTTCTTGGGGATTGAGACGGACTCGCTGCATCAAGAATGGGAAGTCAGTAAGCGTCACATACAAACCAGGTTGCGACGAAACATAAATCAGGCGGTCCACGTATGATCCAGATCGTAGCCAGGTATCATACACAGGCTTGGGAAAATTCCAGTAGGCCCAATACTTACACAAGGTAGCCCTTGAAGAACTCCTTCAGCTCCCCCTCGGTTGTCGCATAGGCAAGGTTGCCGATGTAGAGACGGCGACCTTCAGCGGCACTGGCATGGACGGCATCCTTGGACTCGTCCTTGTTGCCGGTGAGGGATGTATTGCTCA
The DNA here is from genome assembly GCA_006503535.1 of Arthrinium phaeospermum. NCBI lineage: Eukaryota > Fungi > Ascomycota > Sordariomycetes > Amphisphaeriales > Apiosporaceae > Arthrinium > Arthrinium phaeospermum. Next base: position 3,596,328 of record QYRS01000002.1, on the reverse strand, counting down.
GAGTGTTGGCAACATCGTTGACGGCGTTGGTAGCTGCGTCAGACACTTTCTCCACGGTGCTGGCCATTTTATTGTCGGGAAATGGGATGGTTACGGATTGATGCTTTCGTGTGGGAGATTAAGTTAGAGGATGTTGTTGGTTTATGAGAAGTTCGGACGTGCAGTAGACACAAAAAAATCGAACTCTGAAACAATTCCGGGGGAGTGAAAAAAAGGGTAGCTAGGTGCCCTAGAGACAAGGTAGAGGAAGACTTGGGAGGTGGTGTTCGTGACACAAGATCTTGAGATTGAATGTTGTTGAGAGGTGTGAGGAGAGAAGAAGGGAGAGAGGAGCCGGAGGTCGTTCGAGAGGTCCAGCGACGTTGACAAAATAATTATTTTCTGCCCCCTGCAATGGACAGATTAGTGTGACTTTTGTGTGACCACGGCTGGGGGGTGGCAATAGGCCTTTGCTGGGAAGGAGCGGCTCTTAGCTGGTGGGCCCACTTTGTGTGGATGGCAAATGGGGATCGGGAAAGAGGTCAAAGAGGAAAGAGGTGGTGATGATGGCAGGTATGTACGTCAACTTCAGTCAAGGGGGAACAAGCAACAAAGAAAGCTACATCGAAAGCAGCCAGACATTGAATGCAAGCAAGCCCAGCCAGTTAGTGTCGTTGGGGTGAAGAGAAGGTGAAAGAATCACATATACCTACATCATGTAGGTATGACTTGGAGGGCATTCCAGACAGCAGCACTACGTTCAATGACCATGCAGTCCTTCAACTTTTGAGCCACACCATTATATTATGGGAGACATAACGAGGGAATCGTCTGTTGAACTCGATACAATTGTTGCGCATAGATAGGTTCAAGCACTGGTTGAGTTCAATATGCAGATACTACAGCTAACCATTGCGGTCCGACTTGCATCAGTAAGGAACTGACTGAGCTGAAGTACGCGATCAAGTCCACCCGGTGGCAGTCAGTATGACTGGCAGTAGCTCTACAGATTTGTACTGAGGTAAGCATTGGCGAGCTCGGGGGGTAGGTGCAACATGTGTGGCTTACAAAACGCATCTGATTTTGTACATGATGTTTGCTCAATAAGGTGATGACATGGTGAGATACCTGTGTGTTGACATGCACGCATTCCTGCCATGGTGACTTAAGTGCATACCTAGCCAATGGGATTGATGGTCTGCCCGTCATTTCATTTCAAGTATCTACATGTACCTTAGGTAGAATAGACCCCAGATGGCGATTCGCCATATTGCCTGCGGTCACTCATGAGAAGCAGTCCATATCAATGGCGCCCTGAGAGTGTGGTCTGTGTAGGTATCAGATAATTCTTTCGACATTGCTGGGTGACAATACCGAATGGGGATCAAACCCACCTAACGGCTGCAGGTAGTAGCTGGCAGTATACCCAGGGGGGCACCCTCTGCATACCGAGGCTGCTTATATAAGAGCCTTGAGCAACTCCGCTTGCATGAATGATATGTGATTGCATAGACTGCTGCAGCGCCCGAGCACAGATCGCATCGCATGCAAAATGACATTTCACTTGAAGGGCAAGTGTGATCTCCTTTAGAAAGAAGCAATGACATTGATGTCGGCTCCGACTTCTGTCGCTTGGACCCTGATGAGTTCCAAAAAGAGACACACCGTATGTATGGTAGCTCCTGTCGTCTTGCTTGTTTTCTAGAAGACAGCAAAGGAACAATGAACCGACGTGGGGTGGCTCTAGATCGACACCCCCCAGCCCTGTCGGTCTGGCCATCTACCCCCCCTGCTAGATCGAATTTCGCACCCGGGGGAAGTTGGAACGTAACACCCCTTTTGACCCCTGATGGTCGGCATAAGGAAGAAATTTCCGTATAGTCGAGTACGGGAGGCAATCACGGCCTATGAGTAGTATCAGCTGCATCGCCGCAGCGCAGAGCGCAAATATTTCTACCCATTTGCACACGTTTCGGTGTGTTGTTTCAATTATTCGGTGAGCAGATAAACAACGAACAGCAGGCTCAAATCGCTCTAGGCTGTGACGTGTGGGCTCCGTCAAGTTTCGCCTCGTAAGTTAAAAAAGTAGCTTCTTGTTCGCCCACAGCTCCATTCGTGCTTTCCATTATTAGTCATGGCAAAGCCCGGGTATTGTGGTCTGGCAGATCCAACCCACTTGCCCTCCCGCAACGGGCGATTGTCGTTCTTTCCCATCCTGACCGAACCCATCAATCTGTTTTAGTGTCGCGTGCAAGGTTGGCGGTGCTGGCCAGATCTGAGATGTACTAGATAGGAGAAAGCAGTGGCAGTTCCTTCAGATGACAACCCATCTGGACAAACCGTGGAATTCAGCCAGCCCATTTATGTCAATTGCATCAAATCAGGCAGGAGAAGAAGCAACTTGGGTTCCGCAGTTTGTGCAGCTGGTGCACAGCATTGGGTCTCTGGCATTCCCACTTGCGACTTGCTACAACTCATGGCACCCCCGCATTGGGCAACGAGACCAGACGAATGGCTGGGTTGACAGGTGCGATGGCGGCTTCCATTCTTTAAGACTTTAGTGGGCCTCGCCGAACCGGAGCCTCGGGGCTCGGAGCTGCTAGCTGGTGCTGAATATGTATGTACATACGTGCTGGGACCCTCAATGTTCAGGATCCATGTACACATACAACTACATGCACATCGTCTGTGCAGTTGGTATTGTGTAACACAGTATAACACCAAGTCTTCAGGTGTTTTTCTATCATTAAGCATTTTCGTTGGTTTAGTCTTTCACTAAATGTCATCATGGCTGCTTCGCAGCCCCAGAGCGATGGAGGTGATTCTCTGTTGCCAGAGAGGAAAATTTTGATTCTCTATGGTTCCGAGACGGGCAACAGCCAAGACTTGGCCGAAGATATTGAGCGACTCGCCCGGCGCCTTCACTTCGAAACCGAACTTGAGGAGATGGACAATGTCGTACCTGTGAGTGTCATTCTATGTCGCCTTGCTTTTAGTTTGGAAAAAAGAACATGCTCCTTCCTGCACTGGTTATGCAAGTAACATTCAATGGAATTATTAGTGATTACCTAGCAGCTGTCCCACTGCTACTTATCTCACTGCCATTATCCCACTACCAGCTATTCCATAGCCAACAGGTTATCACACTGCCATACATGCCCGTGCCAAACATCCCATTGTCAGCTATTCCGTTGCCAGCCAACTACCCCAGGCCCCCCAATTTATTCCAGTGCCATAGATTGCACTTTCATTCTTTGTGCCTCCCTCCCCGTGTTAGTGTATTGGTGGCAGGTGGGGCACTGCTTCCAATGGAAGACTGCTGTTTACAACCACGACCACCACCACCTAGCTTCTCAAAGAGCCTCCAGCTGATTGTGCATTTCACAGAAAACATTGACACAATATCCTTTGGTCATAATTGTCATCTCAACCACTGGCCAAGGTGAACTTCCGAAAAACGCACAACGGCTCTGGAAGCGCCTACGCAATAAGAACCTACCTCCCACGTGCCTAAGCCGTGTCAACTTCACCACCTTTGGTCTCGGCGACAGTTCATACACCGAGTAAGTCCTCTTTTATTCCCTTTTGGCCGAGGCATACGCATTCTGGCATCTAGCCACTGACCAGGCGTGTCTAGGTACAACTGGGCTGCCAAGAAACTGTACGTACGCCTCAAGCAACTTGGAGCAAACGAGTTTTATCCGCGTGGAGAGGCGGATGAACGTCACGACGAAGGCATCGATGGTACCTACCTTCCATGGTCACTGAGCCTACGAAAACATCTTCTTTCCCAGTATCCGCTACCTGAGGGCCTTGAACCGATCTCTGCCGACGTCCATTTGTCTCCTAAGATCACCCTGGAACTAACAGCGGAGATGGAGGAGAGTCTGGAGCTGGACAGCAAGGCTGCTCAGTTCAGCCACGTCGACCAGCCTGGAGACGAATACGAGCACATGGTGCAAAGAGCTCACCCTGATTGGCAAGGTTACCACGTTCGTCTTTCTGAAAATACAGACCCTGGAGACACTGAGATCCTGGACCGGCCCAACGTCTTGAAGGACCAACCTTCCAAGTACTCTCTGGAAGATGAGGCCCAATTGTCAAAGGCCCCTCCGGCGGACCTCTTGCCTATTCCCGGTAAGATTTCGGTGCTCCTTCCCTCCTATTTCTGGAATTGCAATACTAACGATGACTCAGAATCATGGGTAGCCACGGTCACGGGTAATAAACGGGTTACCCCTCAAGAGCACTGGCAGGACGTACGAGCCCTCACCCTAGTTGTTCATCCCAGGAAGCTCAACGATGGACTTCCTGATGTGCTCCTCTACAACCCAGGCGACACCCTTGTCCTGTACCCAAAGAACTTTCCGGCAGATGTTCAGGCTTTGATTGATCTGATGGATTGGAATGACGTGGCTGACAAGCCTTTCGTCCATTATTCGATCCGGAAAGACGGCATTCCCATTGAGCATGCACCGAAGAATTGTTATCCGGTTCGGAATACCACGTTACGCCAGTTATTACTCCATAATTACGACATCACAGCCATCCCTAAGCGCATATTCTTCGATCATATCAAGTTCTTTGCCACAGAGGAGATGCAGATCCAACGGATCACGGAATTTGCGGACCCTACATACTCGGATGAGTTCTACGACTATACCTCGAGGCCACGGCGTTCGATATTGGAGGTTCTGCAAGAGTTTTCATCAGTCAAGATTCCCTATCAGTGGGTTCCTTCGATATTCCCTCTGATTCGGGGTCGTGAGTACAGTATTGCAAGTGGAGGTTCGCTCCTTGGGGTGGAAGGAACGAACTGCATACGCGTCGAGCTCCTAATCGCGTTGGTCAAGTATAAAACAGTACTACGAAAGACGCGTCAGGTACGGTGGACCTCCCTCCCTCCTTCCTTCCTCCTCTCCTTCCTTCCTCCTCTCCTTCCCCCCTCATTCTTTCCCTCCTCCCTCCTACTTATCTCCCTCAAGAGCATCGTACTAACGCCATCAGGGCCTTGCATCACGATACATCGATTCGTTATCAGCGGGCACTGTCATGCAAGTTTGCATCGGAGAACACCACGGGCCCCCGACGGAACCTGAAGATGATTTGTTGCGACGACCCTCATATCACCCTAGAACTAATCCCCTTGACCTTCCAGTTCTCGCCATAGCACCCGGTACAGGTGTTGCGCCGATTCGAGGCTACTTTTACGACCGGGCTTCACACCATAGGCGAGGAGAGGACGTCTTGTTCTTCGGTGGGCGCAATGAATCGGCCGATTTCTTCTTTAAAGAGGATTGGAAGACGCTCAAGGTCCGAGTCTATACGGCTTTCTCTCGTGACCAAAAGGAAAAGATCTACGTTCAAGACGTCATTCGCCGCGAGGCCGCCAAAGTCTGCGAGCTCGTCCACAAAGGTGCGATTATCTGCCTATGTGGCAGCGCTGGAAAGATGCCAGAAGCGGTTCGACTTGCTCTGAAAGATGCCCTGGTAATCGGCGGTATGGTTCGAAACAGAGAGGATGCTAGTGCCGTTTTGGGTCGCAATGCCATGTGGGAGGAGGTTTGGTAGGTACCTAGGCAGAAGGGCAGGTAGACATCACCAGATTATACGAAAGAGCCCCGAGAGCAGCCACCTTGTGGTGTCATAGCATTGAATATAAATTATCTCATCAGGCAATCCACTACCAGCCATCGTGTTTTGAGCCAGATGCCTAGCTGCAATCTAGTAATTTTAGCAGCTATCCTACTATGTGCCAGTTATCCTATTCCTAGCTACAGCATGAATTGTTTATTCCATGGAATAATATACTAACAGCTATCCTGGTATAAACCAGTTACCCCATTACGAGCGATATCATCACACTAGCACCAACTAACCTCCATGATAGGGGGTGTCCTTTCGTCGCCTAGTGCCCCCTCCATAAGCTGCTGAGCCGGTCGACGGAGGCTCGTGGGAAACCGAATCATACAAGCGTGGCATTGCTCAGCCCCAGTCTTTCGAAGTGTACTGGGTCGTTCGTCCTTCAAGCCGGCGTGCATCAAACCCGGTAAATGTAGTATTACTCGTGCTCGACTCTCGAGGCTCCGTATGAACGCTGTCTCTATTTCCATGTCCGGACGGACTGTGCCGTGGCCACGTCGACGAGGCTCGCAAGTGCCGGAAAGCCAGCTGGCGGAGGAAGCAAAGGCGGCCGCAGCTGTGGGATGGAGGGATTGTCAGTAGCACACTGCGTAAGTAGCATGGACTTGCAATTGTCGTCTTCTTTGGCACAGATTATGTATGCTCTCATGCGGGATACAAACCTGTTCCTCACGTACGTCTGTCTTCCCGAGCCAGAGGTTGCTGGACTGCGGGTATGCGATTGGCTCCCATCTGTAGCTGAATTTGCCTCTGGTTCATACCCAATGGCGAGGACGTGTGGATAGGAGCGTCTGCCACTGGGATTTATCGCGATGTTGAGACGGCAAGATACGTACTGTTCTACAGATCAGGTTTCGTCGATTAGAAGGTATATGTTAACTATTACGAAGAAAAGGGGATCGGACGTCTTCAGGGTCAAAGCGGAAAAGGGGGGTGATTGGAGACGGTGCCTATACTAGGTTCATGGTGGAACAGAGCCGCCGGGCACGCCCATGCAGCTATCCGGTATTCCTCGCAGGCTTGTGTAAGCAGTCTAGATGCTTCATAACTGGTCCTTAAAATATTTGCCACCGATCTTGGAGGGACGGGAGGCTCCGGCGGTTGTGGCTGGCTGAAAAACTGAAATCCAGACGAGCAGTATAATCGGGACTCGAACTACGTTCTAGAGCGGACTGCGCGGTTAACTTGGATTTAGAGGTTCCTGAAATTGACATCCTAGTTGAGTATCCATATTAAGACAATATAACTAGGCAACTATCGTGTCGCTCTGTCGAGCTCAGCTGTTCGTTTCCTTCAAGGCAGCCAGCTCGCTCCTCTAGACACACACTCTTTCAAAGGGTGCCGCCCGTGGTATACCGCCACACTCGCTCTCCATCATGTGTTTTGCTGCTGTAGCCGCCCTGGTCTCCGGGGGTGCTGCCACGGTCATCCCCGTGGCCGTGAATGAGCGTTGGGGTCGCCGCACTGCCATTACCCTCCTCCCTCTTCCCCGCCGTCGACTTTCGCAAGTTCCGACCCCGGGATTCTTGTATAGAGAGATGAAGCTATTTCTTGTCCCCGTCCACAGAGACCCCTTTCTCCCCTGACCCAGAAGACAGCATAGACATACACGTGTAAGAGTCCAAAACCATTGGCTTAGAAGTGATCTATTGATATCATACAGTGTTGTAATGAGCTACAGGGCATTCGGCCACCATACAGGAGCATCGGTGGGCGAAGACAGGCAAATTGGGTTTACTACCTTACCCTGGGATAAATATCGAAATCGAGATTTTAGCACCCTTTGAATCCTTGCATTACGAGCCTGTCCCCTGATACAGATACAAAATCATACATGCACTAGTATTCGACCTGTACATAGATTACGCAGAAAGGGGCAATGTGCTTTTCACGGGCATCAACAGCAACAGGAGCAGGATAAAGTCATCGAATATATGGTGCACTTGCATCACACCCAATCTACCACGTGGGTAGCAACGCTAGAATCCCTTTGCTCATGTATGTATGGGCTTCTACATCAGAACGCGCTTCCAATAATTGTTGTGCCGCGTGTCTGCAGAGGGCAGTGATGGAGCATCGATTGCACCCCTCTTCCTGCCGAGCGTTCACATCCCCACGTGGAAGAGCAACGGGGAATGGAACGGGACGCACTGGAGGTAGGAACAGGAAAGATCAACGTACTCCGTGGGAGAGAAGCATTGCGTGTGGTAAGCGCGGCAAGCGCTCATTGGGTCGCCGGTATCCTTTGCCTGTTGGATGATCCAGATGCTGGTGTTAAGTTGAGGGCAACAAATCCTTCCCAGAACCACGCGGCCACGAGTAAGACTTGGAAGTCAGAGTTTCTTTGCATTGATGTCCTCGCAAACGCCTAAAGCTCGTTCCCGGGGTTAATGGCCGATGGCCGCATACAGGAACTGTAGAGTCATTACACTACGGCAACCTCCGTCCTCGCATATATCCTTCGAAACGCTGAGGACAAGGGGCGTATGGGAAAACCTTCCGTGATAGTCATGTATACCCTTCTTTCCTGCATGGCTGCGGTTTTCATTCCCACGAGCCAGAGGGCGAGGGGCGGGGATTCGCTCAGTCCAGACTCTCTTTCCTCTCGGGGCCGAGGAGTGCTATAATATCTTCGGAGAAGAGGATAGCTCACCGATCGGGCTGGGGCTGAGGTCTTGTGACCCAGCAGAGGGAGCCGTTCCATTTATTGATGCAAGCGAGCTCAAGCGAGCCCGCACAGGCGCTCCTAGGAGTTGAAAATGGTTGAATAGTAGGCAATACACGAGCTGACCGGGGGCCGATGGTTGGCTGGCTTGGCTAGTCATCCATGATCTACATACTTGTACATATCTGCATGCATGCACGTCTTCAGCCGCAGCAATCAACGATTGACAGCCACGCCACCGGCCTCCGTAGTGGGATTCGTCACAGAGGAAAAGCCCGGCTAATTGTCCATCGGAATCAAGACCATTCCAGCTTCATTTCTCTACCTGCCTACTCCGTACTTTTCGCACGTTCCCTGCATACCGCGGGAAGCTCGACCCATGCCTGCACTGCCCTGCTTCGTACGTATATGCCTTGCAGACGAGAGTCCGACAGACGAGTAGGTAGGTATGTATGCACACACCCAAGTACCTAAGAGAAGACCGTGGTTTGCTGCCGCGCGTGCGTTGAACCCCCTCCCCCTCTCTCTATGTACCACCCGCCGAGGCGCAAGGTGGCGTCTTAGTTGCGACTGTCTTACACAAACAACCCGCTAGTTCCAGTCCACCAGGTTGTTTGTGGTTGCGGTTAAGGTGGCGGGCGGGTGGCTTTTTCCCTTGCATGATTTGGGCGCGTCTAGCCCGGACCCTTCTTTTGGCTCGTGAACGTTGTTGCCATGGCGCAAGAAATGCGAACACGACCCCTAAAAAGATACACAAGTATGCTATCGCTACTAAAGAGTCTATGCTGGGTTGCCATCATCGACATATACACATGGTCAATTCATACGAATTGCTGACACGAACAGAACACGGGATGAACAGCTACCAGAAACTTTGTTATGTGTCGTTCTCTCGTATGCTCTTCGATGAGATGCACTACTACTATTACATACATATACGAGCCAACCCACGCTCGTCCAGGTATCCAAAACCTTGGCCGGTGTCTGGTGTGCGGGAAAAAAAAAACAAAACAAAAAAAACAGTCAAGCCGTTTTAGGGGTATCGTTGCTTCGTAAAATATCTCCTTGTCCCATTTTCCTTTGAAACCCGCCCGTAGTTCGCCAGTGCGCCTATTCCCCATCATGAAATCACCCCAGATCCGGCGTCATATATCATGTAAACACGCTCAAATCCATGCGCCAATCGTTATGCATATCGTAAAGATCCAATGTCCCCAGGATAACCGGAGAATCGCTCCTGCATTCTTGGGTTTAGGCTCGGGCCCAGCCGGATCAGACGAAGTTGAAGTCGAGTCTGAAGATGGAGAGGAGCCTGAATCTGTGCCGGTTGGCGAGCTCAGGCCCGCAGACGGCACACTCCCGGGACTGAGCACTGTAGTAGTCGCATACGGTTGGGCGTAGGTATTGGTAGACACGGCCACGCCATTGGGCGAGATCGTCAACGTCTGTCCTGCTACTACAGTAGTTGTAGTTAAGGTCGCCCCTGGACCCACGTTATACGTGACACCGTCGATGACTACTGCGGTTGACCCTATTTCCGTCACAGTGGCACCGGCCAGAATCTTGTACGTTGTTGCCGTCGGGTTGGCCGCGACCCCTCCAAGGGTTGAGCCACCCACAACCACACCTGATGGGCCGATCGTGACCTTGTCCCTACCAATAGACGTAGTGATGGGGCTCATATTGGGGCCATACGTGATAGAAGTGCCGCCCACGACAAACACCGACTGGCCAACCGCTGTGATCAACGTTCCGCCTATAACTTGTAAGTGCGGTGGGACGGCTTCTGCTGCCACGGGTAGGACCTGGCTTGGAAAGAAGATGCCGCCGGGTCCGATGGTAATCGCTTTCCCACCGACCGTCGCCTTCGTTGGACTTGCACCGACTGCAAACGGAGTGCCGTCAATCGTCGCGGCTGACGGTCCATACACAACCTTGAGCCCGTCGACAATGGTGGTGGAAGCTGCTGGCACGAAGACGCCGTTGACGAAAGGACGCGTGATGGTGGATCCATGGCCGACCACTTGGGTCGGGTCAATGGTAAACGTGTCAGTTCCAATCACTGCCGTAGTCGATTTGCTTTTAGGATTGTCGGTAAAGGTCTGCCCGTTGATGACCACCTGCGTTGTCTGTATCACTACAGTGACCTCGGAGGGCTTTGGTGGGGCGTTTGCTTGTGGCGTCACAGCAGGTTGGGCTGGCCGGGGTGTAGACGTCGTCACTTTACCATACACGGGTGTGATGAAGCCGCCTGTGGCGCCCGGCCCGACCGTTTCATGGTCATTCTGTTGCGTTGGCTTGCCACCCCCTAGAAAATCCGGCGGAGGCGAGGAAGAGAACACGACGACCGGGTTTTTGTCCGTCGTCCAGAATATCACCGTGGGTCTGGCTTTCTGCTTGGTGGTGGTCACCGAGCCCCATACCTGAGTTGTGCCACCCGAGGTCGGCTGGGGCAGCCACAGCAGACAGGTCGTTTGCCCATTCGGGCAGACTGACGCGGAGAAACGACCAGTGGGCGGTTGCGTGCAAGGCAATGTCTCCTCCGGGAATGGCGGGGTGTATTTCGCCGGATCATCAGTCCACGTAATAGTGGAAGTATGTATCACCGATATCTCGGTAACAGTCCCTTCATCGGTAGATGCACTGCAGCCGTCTGCAGTAAGAGCAGGGGTCGAGGTTGGCTCCGTAGTCGGGAACATGGTGGTGATCACGCCTGCCGTAGGATTGAAATAGAAGTTCTTAGTTTGCGTCGGGTGTATCACCAGCGGGGGTGATGATCTGGCAAGCCCGGAGGCCCCGGAAGACCAAACGGGGGCCGCAGTGGCATTCTGAGTAGATCCCGGGCCAGGCTTGAAGGTAATAATAGAAAACCTCGGCGGTGGTGGCGGTGGCCTGCGGCCACTAGTCAGGACATCTAGATTGCCATGCGCCCCGGACGTCGTGACGATAGCAGACTGCGCTTCAGATATAGCGGATGTCGATAGGGATGATGCTGGCGTGGACAGAGACGACACCTGCTCAACCGCGACGGTATACCCGGAAACACCAGTCGACGACGTCGGTACAGCGAAGGCCGGGGAGCCCAGCAAGGAAGTCAAAGCTTGTGTGGTTGGCTCCGCTATCGTCCCAGCTGCCGCCTCTTTGGGTATTGTTGAACTGTTGAAGAAAGACCTGCGGTCGAAGCGGCCGCCAACGCGTGGACCTGGAAAGTGGCTTGAGCAATTTGCTTTATGGATATCAGGGGTCTTCCTTGTGGGATGGACTAACCTTCGGCTGAGTAAACCCCATGGGCACAGAAAGCTGCAATGCAGAGCAGCGTTTGGCGGACACTTAGCATGGTTTCCAGTCAATTGGCAGGATCTCCGGCCGTCTTCTTTTTCTCGCCCTGCGCTGCGCCGTCGGGTCGGTTGTGAGGCAGAACGAGAACCTTGAACGCACATCTGGGTTTCCTCTATGTTGGGAAAAGGAAGAAGATAGTAGGATTACTAGTCAACCCAAGAACATCTCCCTCCCTCAACCTAACTCCTGGCTACTAATAACAAGTCGCGAAACGCAACCCGGCGAGGCGGAAAAATGCAATGCGACCTCCAGTCAATGTATGTAAGTATGTAAAAGAGACCGGTAGTTGTGTTGTTTGGGGACGGGGGAGGCGTGATTAGGACGCGGAGGGATCAATGCCTTTGCGTAGGGCAGGGGTGAGCGAGCATGGCCAGGTCGACGAGGTACCATCTAATAAAGCCGCTATCATCTTCCAGCGACCCTGTCTGCCTGTACTGTAGATTAAACAATGGGTAATCTAGGTCTTAAGATGAGACCGGGGTGCTCCCTTAAGAGATTGCTGGTAGTGAGTGGGCCGGTCTTCATTTACGTGCATGCTAAGTTTGCAGAGGTGCTGGGTGCAATGCTGCCCAGGCCCGGGGAGAAACGGTCTCTCGCTAGGAGACCCCCCTCCACCGCTCGGATGGACCAGTCTAAGAACATAGCGCGCAGCCACCATCGCATCGGCAAGCCTTGATGGACGGATCGGGGGGGGGGGGGGGGGGGTAGTGGAGAGAAAGTCCCACAGAATTCACGACCTAGCCAAAAGCAAAGGGGAAAACAGGATCCCAAGAGTTATCTTCGTTACCATTGCAGAGTAGTAGCAGCGGCAGCAACAAGCAGCAATGACATGGTTATCTAACGGTTTGCTGGTTAGGTCGCTTCGGTAACGGATAGAGAGATAGTTCTTGACATGGAAGCTCGGCCACCAAGGATGAGTAAGTCGTGTGTAGAGTACGTATGCAATTGCAAGCTTCCCGTGCTGTAGGTAGAGAATCGAGATGTACTCATCCGCATCGACTATTATGCTTTGATTATTCATGAAAGGATGCGAGTCAGATGTCGTGCGTGCTTGGTGCCTGGACTGACTGTCCGGTTCACGCATAGCAGAACAGGCCAATTTCATTTCATCACATCGAGTAAAGTTGCGTGTTCTGGTTCCTGGCGATGTTGATGAGCGGCGCAGAGGACGGCAAGCTTGTCCGGTTGGGGTAGGTGGTACTGGATCAACAACACCCAGCTGACCCGCACTCAGATGTTGTGCGCCGGCAAGTTGGCAACCTTGACCGAAATGACAGGTCTTGCCGCTTGAGCACGCGGCATATCACCAATGATACATGTGTTCAATGGGATAGAACATACGTACCTGGCCTTCCATGCATCGGGCTGCTGCAGCCAGCCGCGTTTTGTGCTGGCAATGTCGTAACGGCTTATCTCTTCTACGCCGTTTATTACCATCAATGGTCTCCATGGTCCTTTCGATGCCGAGGCGTACTTCCATACCCACCTATACCTTACCTAGGTAAAGTATCCTCCATATACTCGCCGCGAACAAGACCGTCAACACAGATGTGCGAACAATGTTTCAAGCCGCGGGACGCGCCTCAGCTCCGAGATCGGTTCGGGGTGGCACGGATGTTTGACTTCAGTTGCCACAGTTGCCCATTAATTGCAAGTAAAAGAACATGAGGGAGTTCATGAAAAGCAAGCAAAAGAACGAGCTAGGTACCAGGTAGACAGCAGGCAGTGAGAAGGCTAAAATCCCACTTCCGTGTGTGCCGCGATTTCATCACCCTACAAGTACAGCAACACCACACCCACAGCCCGGCGGCGGGACGGAGGGGAGACCCTGATTTCGGCTGGTTTGAACACGCTCGGCCTTCATCTACTCGAGCGTGTAGGTACAGCAAAGTCAGAAGTCTGTTGCGTCAAGAGAAACAGCAGGGCTTAGCTGAACCGCCAACCTTCTCCGGGCCCAAGGTTTGCTGCTGACAAGCAAAACTACAATATGTCGCACCTAGATCAACAAAGGATGTCTTACCAAAAAGCACCATCGGGGACTTCCAAGGATGCGTGAGCTACAGTATCTGCTGAACGTCCGTGGTACAGCCAGAAGGATTCAGCATCTGTCAGATTATGTGGCTGATGGCTCGCCGGTCCAAATTGCCGGGTTGATTGCCTTCTACCTTCAATGTTACCCCCAGCGATGCGATTATTAGCCGTGTACAGGGGGCCCGGTCTGGGCGTACTTTTACTGTATACTTGCGCTTGTCTGTAAAACTTATCATCTGCAGCGTATCCAACCTGCCTGGCATAATCAAGATGAGGACGACGGCTTTATAATACTACCCGTATCTTGCTGTGGGCAGGACGACTTCTTTGATTCCTCCGTACCCATGTATGAAGAAGACCCGAAGACCCAGCCAGCCCACTACTCCGTACCTAGTACCTTTATCCCCTGCCCTGTCAGTTGCCCAAAAAGGGAAGACATCGATCGGTTTATTGGATGGTATTGCGCAAGCCCTGTGCGGCCGTAGGCGACTTCCTATGCGGCCGTACCTTAACCGAAAATAAAAGGAGGAAAATATTATTTTATTTTTTATATTTCCGATATTTTTAAGCGTAAAATCGACTTTTAGCGTAAATTTCTTAATATATATTTTCGATTAATTTTTAATAACGCCGCGCTTTTTATTTAATTAATAATATTATAACGCTATATTTTTTATTTAATTAATAATATTATATTATATTAATTATTTAATATTAAATATAATATTATTTTATTATTATCGTTAAAATACCTTTTTTATAAAGTTATATAATATAATAATAATATGCTTTTATTTAATTAAAAGAGGCGTAAGTTTAAGCTTTTTTGTAATAATTTTTAGTATTTTATACCTTTTTTTTTTAGCTTAATTTATTCCTTTTTTAATTATTTTTATTTATATATATAATTATTTTATATATTACGATTTAATAAATTTTATTATTAATTTAAATAATTTTTTTTATATAGTTATATAGTATAATAATAATACGTTTTTTATTAATTATTAAAAATTTATTATAATTTATTTCGAAAGGGTAAATATAAAAAAGAAATTTAAGTTCGATTTTTAATATAATTAATTTTTTTAAATTTTTTATTAATTATATTATTATTTAATATAAAATTTCTTTTTATCGATTAAATTATATATTTATAAATTAATAAATTATTATTATATTTATATATTTATAAGCGTTCGATTTAATTTAATTATATCGAATTTTCGCGTTATATTTTATTATTTAATATATATTTTATTATTTTTAAAGTTAAATTAATATAATTTAATATATATTAAATAATTAATAATAAATATATTATTTATTAATATTATTAATATTAAAAAGGTTTATTATTATATATATAATAATAATATTATTTTTTATATATTATTTATTAAATAAAAAAAAGGTTTTTATAATATAATAATATTATATTTTATTTATTTAAAAAGGCGTAAATTTAAGTTTTATTAAGGTTATTTTTTTATTAATAATAAGTTTTTTTAATATTATTAGTTTTTATCGATAATAATAAACGCCCCTTTTTTTTTTATTAATATTAAAAAGGGTTTATTATATATATAATAATAATATTATTTTTTATTATTTATAAAAGCGAAAAAGTAGAGTTTTATAATATAATAGTAGTATATTTTATTTATTTAAAAAGGTATAAATTTAAACTTTATAGAAGTTATTTTTTATTAATAATAGTTTTTTTTTAATATTAATAAACTATATTTTTTATTAATATTAAAAAGGGTTTATTATTATATATAATATTATTGCGATTAATGCTTAAAATATATTTTTATTTATTAATTAATATTATATTTATAAAGTAATAAAAGTAATAAAAACGTTATAAATAATATTTAATTTAATATTTAAATAAATTATATATTATAATATAAAGCTAGCCGGTTAATTTTATATTATAATATAATAATAATAATAATAAATTTTAATTTTTTTCGCTGATAATAAATTTTAATATTTATTGCCGATATAGAACGGGATTTTTAATAATATTTAATATATTTTTAATCGCGTTCGGTATATTAAGGAATAAAATATTATATTATAATATAAAATTGTAATAGAATTAAATAATAAATATATTAATATATAATTTAATTTATTAAATTTAATATAATTTATTATTAACGTTATTATATTTATTATTATTAATTTATTATTAATTATTAAATTATTTTATTATATTTAATTATAGGTATATTTATTATTATTATATTTATTAATATTATATTTATTAATATTATATTATTAATATTATATTTATTAATTTATTAATCGTTATTATTTTTATTAATTAAATAATTATTATTATTTTTATTACTTAAATAATTAATATTATTTTATTATTTTAATAACCGGTATTATTTTTATTATTTTAATAATCGGTATTAATTTTATTTTAGCTTTAATATTTAACGTTATTTATTATAATATGTATATTATAATTATAATAATAAAATTATAACTTAATAATCGGTAAATATAAATATAAAAGGTAAATTATTTAATTTATTATAAGGCCGGTATATTTTATTATATAAATTAAATAAATTTATATATTTTATACGAATATATAATAATATTATAAAAAAAATTGTAACGTTTTAAAATATTAATACGTATTATTTAATACGTTATAATAAAAGGTTTAATTAAATTATATTTACGTTACGGTTAAGTTTTTTAACGTAATTATTAATTATATATTTATTATATTATTAAAAGTATCGATATATTTTTATTACGTTATTTTATTAATTAAATACGAAAGTTTTATTTATATTATAAACGACGGTTTTTTAATAATATTAATTAAAAATAATAATAATTAAATATATAATAAAAACGTAATAATATATATTTACGTTGTTTTTATAGATATATTAATATATTAATTAATTTTATTTTTAACCGATAATTAATTTAAATAGTTTTTTTAATAAAATAAAAGTACGGTAATTTAAATTTTATAATAAAATTATTTATATATTTAAATAAATAATTTTAAACTTTTTTATTATTATAATTATAAATCGGTTATAAATTAATTTAAATATATAAAAGTTTATATTATATTTTATATTATAAAAAAAATCGAGTTTTTTTAAATAAAAAAAGACTTAAGTTTTTTTTTTTATTAATTAAATTATTAAGGTTTATTTTATTCTTTTTAAATAGTAAATATAATAAAATATAAATTTAAAAGCGATGCGAATTAATTTTTTAAATATTTTTTAATTATTCGGTATAATATTTCGATATAGTTAATATTACGGATATTATAATTGCGATAACGTTTAATAGCGTATTTCGCGATTTAATTGATATATAGAATATAATATTTTTTAAAGTATATAATAATTAAACTTTTATAATTATTTTATTTAAGGAACTTTTTTTATAGAATATTTTATTTTTATTAAAATTATTATTTTTATCGGCGTATATATATATTATTAAATTAATAAAATATTATCGGCGTTATTAATATATATTTAATTAAAATTAATAGGTACGAATTTAATAAAACCCGAATTTATAATTAATATTAATGTTTTTTTATAAGGTTATCGAGTTTAATAAAAATATTATTTTAATTAATAAAATTATTAATATATTTTTTATTATTATAAGTAATTAAAATATATTTATTTAGTTTTTTATTAAATATTTTATTTATTAATTTTTTTAAATAGAAATTATTAAATTCGTTATCGTTTAAATTTAAATTTTTATTATTAATATTATTATTACGCTTATCGATAATTATACTTTTAAAGGGTAAATTATATTATTTTTTTTAATATATATTATATATAAAATTAATATTTAATAGTATTTAAAAAGGTGTAGCGAGTTATTTTTTTAAAACCGATATTAAAGTTATTAATAAATACTTACGGCTTATAATATTAACCGGCTTAGTTTAAATTTTTCGTAATTTTATTATAAATAAAGTTAATATATTTTTTTATATATTTTTAATTATTTTAATACCTACGTATATATAACTTTTTTTTCGCGATTAACGAGGTTTAAGTAATTAAAATTATATTATTAAACGAAAAGACATTAAAAATTTAATATAGGGGTATATTAAATTTAATTTTTAAATATATTAATAATTATTATTTATATTAGAAAATAATTAATTTATTAATTTTATAAATATTATTAACGGAAAAGAATTTTAAGTTTTTTTTTTAAAAATTAATATATTATTTATAAATTTAAAAAATATATTAAATATAGCTTTTTAAATCGTTAATTTCGCGTTTAATATATATTAAATATTACCGGCTTTTTTTAATTCTTTTAATATTAAAAAGAAATATATCGTCGCCGATAATATATTGTATTTTTTTTAATGATTTTATATTAATATATTTTTATATTTTTCGATATAATTATAAACTTTAAAAATATTAATTTTATTTAATCGGCAATATTAAATATAATTAATTTTTAATTAATATTTAAAGTTATAATAATGCTTTATATAGTTAATATAATACCGGTTTATTAATTAATTATTAATTAATAAGTTTTATTAAAAGTAAGTAATTTATAATTATATATTATATAATTTTAATAAATATTTTTTAATTAATTTAAAATATTAATAATTAAATCGTTATAAATTATTATTTTAATATTTATTTAATTTCCTTTTTTATATATTAAGTAATAAAAATTAATATAATATTATTTAATATTATTTAAATTATTACGATTTTTACCGGCTTTAAAAGGCGTCGTTAAGCTTTTTTTTAAATAAATTAATTTATATTAATAAATATAACCGTTAATATCTTTTTTATTTAATACTTTTTTTTAAAAAATAAATTCGGCGCGTATAATAACCGATTAAACGGCGGCGATAATAAAATCGAAAGTAAATTAAGCTTTTTTAAATATATTATTATCGAAATAAGTATATAAAAAGGGGGTCGGCGAAGTTATTATTAATAATAATATTAATAATATTAATAGTAATATTAATATTATTTTAAAGGCGATAATAAAGTTAAAAAGCGCGTTTAACGTATTATTTATATCTTTATATAAATTAAGTATATTATTTTTTATCGTAATTATTTTTATAAATATATATTAATAAAATGATATTATTTCTCCTACCGTATACGGTTAAGGTACGGCCGCACAGGAAGTCGCCTACGGCCGCACAGGGCTTGCGATGGTATTGACCATATTTCGCTTCGTGGGTACGGCGGGAAGGTACTCCCGTCCTTTCCACCCGAATGCCAGAAGCCGCCCACCAGATGCTTACCAAGGTTAGCCCTGCAGGCACCCTCCGGCATTTGCGAACTGTATGTTTGCTTCACACGCAGTCACGTCGGCATGGCGATCCAAGTGAGAAACCCAGTTCTCTTTGCAGTGACTTGGCCACTGTGTTTTACAGATATAAGTCGCCGCACAGGAAGAGACCAGCTCACGCCTGGCCCGGTCTACGTGTCCGTAGTCTCTCTCCCCACTGCAAGTATTATACTGTACAGCCTGCGGAGAAGGGGGCAAACGGGATGTGGCGGCAAAACACTTGTCAGCATTTATCCAGACGTCGAAAAATTGCCGTGTAAATGAAAAGTGCCTGGGACGAGCGAGGCCTGCGCAGCAATGCTTTAATTGGTCTGAGATCGAGAAGATGACTCCGAACCCAGGGGTCTAGACAAGGTTGTGGATTAGGCAAGGCCTGTGCTGCGGGTTGCCAAGCGAAAAGATACATGGATACGGCTCAATCTCCTGCTGTCTCTCCCTAGCTCCCTCTATCAAAGGAAGCCCGCCCGAAAAGCAATGCATGCTACGATAGCTTGTGTGATGATGTCTCGAAGCCCTCTTGAGGGGATAATGACGAGTGCTGCTCAGAGAGCTGGCATGGCAATGTCAAAAGGACAGTGCATCACATATAATCCAATGAAGCAATCGTACGTGAGCATCAGTTTGGCCAGTAGCATACCCGTCCGCCTACATTTCGCCATCTCAACGTGGTAATGCTCGCCAACCCCAGCCCACCCGACTGGCGAGGGTGGGATGAGTATCATGTGGCCCCCCTGGCTGCTGGCCCTGGCCGACACTGGGAGACTGGAGAAAGAAAAGGTGGAAAAAGAAAGTCGTGGCAGCATAGGCAAGCATATGCTCCGCCGGCCCTGCTAATCTCCCGCTGAAGGAGCCGAGTCCTTGACTCCTTAGACACAGGAAGGTTAAACTTACAGTATTAGACTACTTGGACAAGGCCGTGTCTTGGTGTGGCAGCAAGCCAGCAAGCAGGCAGGCCCGTACCGACAGTGCAGTGGACAGTGGACAGTGGGCAGTGGGCAGTGAAGAGTGTTGAAGCATTGGGCTGGGACAGGCACTGACTTGGGGGAAGGGGGGTCAGTAGGGTGCCCAGTCACAACCTGGACGGCGAGAAACCCAGAAATCAAATAGCAGCCCCGGAACACCCCCACAATAGGAAACTAACCTATGCGCTAGGCACGTTTTGTTGTCCGCCCGCTGAAGAGCCGGTAGCGCCAGACTTGGCACTGAGGAAGAGCGAGGGCGCGAGGACTTATCTCTCCAGCTGTAAGTAATTGAGCTATTGCGCTCGATCGATTGTCTCCGTTGTTTTTTTCCCCCGGTACCAATCTCGCGGGATTTCTGTTGTCGCGCCCTCAATTGCGATTGGGACTGTATTGCCTCGCCTCGCCTCGCCTCGAAGCAACACATCCAGCCAGAGCTGCTATACTCGAAGAAAGCCTCTGTCGCGGTCACGATACTCGATAGCCCGATACTCATGGAGAGCCCCGTCTACTAAGCCGACCCCCCCTCGAACAACCTGCTTGTGGCATCTAAGCTGCGAACACTAGCCTCCATGACGCTGTCGACGGCGCACTGGTAACCTCGCGCCTGCGTGTGCCGGCCAGAAATATCACTACGCCCTATCACCATGTGTTCGACACGATATGCGCCATCGCTTCTCGGAGCTTTATTTGTGTTCGCCACGAGTACGCGGGTGGCCGCCGATCTTGAGGCTCTGTGGCTCGAGCCCTCCCAACAATGGCATGTGTGCAACGCTTTTTCCAACTACATACCTACACATACGCAAGGGATGCACCAATAATACTAATACCCAATTGCTTGGTATAGGTACGGCATTGACGGCAACTGGTCCACTATTGGGCTCTTTGTCGGAGAACCCGCCCAGCAAGTCGATGTCACTGTGAACACGGCCCTCTCGGAACTATGGGTTGTAGAAAGTAGCGGTTGCGATTCGAGTACGTCCAAGTTCGACTGACTGCTGTGTAAGCTCTCCGTACTAACGACGTTGAAACAGCAAATGTTTGCAGAACGTCCCGGGGCAATGTTTTCGACGTTGGCGCATCCAAAAGCTGGGGACCGCTGGGTCAATTCAAACTGGGGTCGGACAATCTCGCAGGAAACGGCGATTATGCCATGGAAACGGTGGTCGTCTACGATAGCGCAAAACAGTGGCACACGCCCCTCCAAAAACAAATCGTCGCCGGGATCAACGACACACGATACTTCACCGGCTTCTTCGGTCTCGGGATCACGCCGGGGAACTTCCAGGATACGGTCGTGCTGAGCCCGCTGGCGAACTTGGTCGAGCAAGTGGGCGTCGTTCCTAGCCATAGCTATGGCTACACTGCAGGGGCATACTATGGTGAGTTTGGCTGGTACGGCATGGTTGTTGTGGTAGGCCCCGTCACTAACGAAGTCGAGCAGAAGGCGGATCGGGCACGCCCGTTTCCATCACGCTGGGAGGCTACGACAAGAATCGGTTCGTCCCGCACGCGACAAATTTCAATCTTAATATCGACCGTGAAGTCGAAGTTCTAGTTCGAGGGATCAGCGCCCAAGTTACCAATCCAGACAGGGCACCGACCAAGTGGAGTTCGAACTCGAGGACCCTCCTCTCGTTCAATGAGTCGGTCAAGGCTGTCATTGACACCACAACACCCTACCTGTGGCTCCCGACCCCTGTCTGCGAACATTTTGCGCAAGCACTTGGCCTGAAGTGGAACGAGACCTTCGGCTTGTATATGTACTCCGACGACGGCATCTTCGACAGCTTCCAACGCCCAGACCTTTCCTTCACTTTCACCCTGACCAGCCCAGACAACTTAGATAACTTTGGCCATCCGCTGGATGTTCCTGGAGCCGTCAATATCACGATATCGGCCAATGCGTTTGCCCAGACGCTTCGATTCCCGTTTCAGAACCTCTTTAGCTATGGCGATGCGGCCGTTCCCTACTTTCCTCTAAAAAGACATGACAACGCTAGCCAGGCCATCATCGGACGGGCTTTTATGCAAGAGGCGTACTTGATTACCAATTACGAATCGAGCACATTCTCCGTCCATCAGGCACTGTTCCCCGAGAACCCACGCCACAATACCTCGATCGTGACGGTTCAGTCGGACAGCACTAGTCCTTACCCAGGTCCACCTTCACAGGCGGGGGATAAGCAGGAGGGATTGGGGACACCACAAATAGTCGGTATCGCTGTCGGAGCTTTCTTTGTCGGGGCCGCCTCTTTAGTCACGTTACTCTGTCTCCATAGGAGGAGGAAGAAGCAAATGAGGAACCCTGTATCCGAGGTGGACGACTGGAAAGGTAGCGATACCGCGTCCGAACAAGAGACCGCCCAGACTCCCGTTGCTAGAATCTTCTCGAGGATCACGAAGAGGTTTTCGGGGAAAAAGACCAAGAGAAGTGACGTTCACGAGGTTGCTGCAAGTACGAGCCGGGCAGTCGAGGTGGGAGCTGACATGAACCACGAACGGTACGAGCTGGCCGTTCCTCCTGAGCCCGCAGAGTTGGATGCGTCAGATGCCCATTCTCTCAATGGTACCTCCGAATTTGGCTCCGAGGGTACGCACAATCTTGCCGCCTATGAGATTGCGCGGAGGAAGATGCATCTGCAACTACAAGGGCCCGTCCCCGAGTATACACCACCAGCCAACGGATTCCCTATGGAAGAGGGCGGCAAAAGTTACCAAGACTTGAGTCACGTGGCTCACTACCGACCTTCGGACAGCCACAGTACGGACCAAGCCCCATCTCCAACGTCCAGTAACAACTCGACGTATCCTCTGCCGTCTCCAATGACACCGCATGGAGGAGACTGGACGGTTCGTACGCCAGATCCTCCCTCGCCCATCGCGTTCACGTCACAAAACACGTGGTCGCACTCTAATGCCAGCATACCGTATCCGCTGCCCTCGCCCAACACGGCCGATCGTAGATCTCTGGGTCGATCCGACTCGTCCGGCGGTGCCTCAGCGACTTCACCCACGGGGTTGTTGTTACAGCCACCTTCGCCGGTAACCCAACGCGCTCCTATTGACACCACAAACATAGTCTGCCTCGGACCTCTGCCAAATAATGTGCGATTGCCGCACCAGCGTGCTCCACCTCCACCTCGGCTTGTCGGTCCCGACGGACACGCCTTTGCTATGCCAACTATACCGTCGGTAGCGGAGTCACGGAGAGGGTCGAACGCCGATACTCTGGGAAGCAACTTCACCGTAGAAGAGGACGAGCAGGGAGAGCTCCGCGTTATAGAGAACGACATTGAGCGACGAGGTTCTTTCGGGGGGCTGACACCGCCTTCCGAGCCCGAAGAGGGGCACAGTCCAACCTACTCAAGCTGTCTCGACGGCCCGGACGAGTTCATCCACATACCGCAGCCGCCGCCGCGGACGGAGGACCTCTCGAACCGCCTGGACCCGCGTGCCGATCTCGTCCACATACCCACCCCACCGGGGGCGCCGTCTCCAACCACCAGCTGTCTCGACGGCATTGACGCTGTACATATACCGCAGCCAGCCTCGAGACGATACAGCTGGGAGGAGCAGTGAGGCCAACAGAGCTCTTGATGGCCTTATCAAGCGCTCCCCGCCTTCACGCGCTCTAGAAACGCGAGTCACTTGCTCGCGTTTCTCCGTGCGTAGACATCATTCATCTACTTACACTGCCGTGGCCGCTTACTGGGCGCTTCTGTAGCCACTTCCACTTCTTCACCCAGCGGGTCTTCTATGCACCTTGGGTACCTTTATCTTTCTTTCTTTACATCTTTCTTGTTTTACTCTTTTTTGGCATATACACCTATACACCGGCGGTCTAAGGAGTTTTGGTTTCATATGGCTTTTTTTTGCTTCATTGTTTTGTTTGGGATATGATATCAAACGCTCGTTGGATGAGCTATCACTCGGTTTACGTTTCTCTCCCTATTTTTTGGTCGAGTGCAAGAAGGGGAGGGGGATCTCTCTTGCAAATATCCCCGTTCTCGTTTTATAAACCAAACAAGATTTATGCGGACCGAACAGACAGCGTTCTGTAAAACACGGCGTCGGGCTCGGAGGAGTATCGTGGAAGCAAGCGACTCTCACCATGACCATCATCATGATCGGTAAATCGGTACATATATACATGGATATTCGTGGTGGGCAGCAGCAACCAGCAGCAAGCAGTCCCTACGAGGGCAATTCGAAAATGGCTGGAAGGCATGTGCCACTGCAACATATGTATATGGGCCAGAAGCTAAGCCCTGATGAGAGAGGAACCGTGGGAGATTGAGAAGAGCGCAGCTCACACAGGGGAGCGAGATCGGTACAATTTACTCTCACAATCATCATGTATACATACACATATAAATAAGTCAAACAAACAGATAAAACAAGCACATAACTCGTACTCATTTCGAGGCTTTCTTTTAATCACTGTGAGCGACGTTCCACAATTGAGAAGGCCAGCCTAACTGGAATACGGGAGTTAACG
The DNA here is from genome assembly GCA_006503535.1 of Arthrinium phaeospermum. Classification (NCBI taxonomy): domain Eukaryota; kingdom Fungi; phylum Ascomycota; class Sordariomycetes; order Amphisphaeriales; family Apiosporaceae; genus Arthrinium; species Arthrinium phaeospermum. The sequence goes on along the minus strand of QYRS01000002.1, from coordinate 3,571,829 downwards.
AAGCATTCGCTTGCAGAATACCGAGAGCATGCTGATTGAGATAAGACTGCTTGGAACGGAATAACGACTTCCATTAAGCAACTGTTGACATACAAGTACTACTAATTGGGGGTCTCCTCTGGCTATGAAACGAAAACAATCCCCTTGCATATAAATAAAGGGGGGCACGAAACGAAGAAACAGGATTAATCATGAATCGAAGAACATGAAACAACACGCAGACCGAAACCCTTCGGATTCGGTACCAATCACTCCCATCTCATCTCTTCAGTAGAACATAGCCTTGCCCTTGCCCTTTCCAGTATTGCTCCCCAGAGCCGGAAACTCGTCGTCGGGCATGGCGGCACTCCTTGAGACGGATTGCCGGCTCTGCTCTTCGGCAAGACTCAGCTCTAGCGCCAACTTCAAGTCTTCATCCTCCTCCGCCTCGGCATGGAAAGCCACTGCGTCGTTGGAGACCTCAGTCTTCTTCTGCGCTGACGGTGCGTGGCTTGAAGAAGAGTGGATACTCGAAATAGGCTGCTTGCCCTGCTTCTCCTTGGACGAGACAGGGCCGTCGTAGTCGCCAGAGCTAGTCTCGCGAGGTGATTGGCCCGCATCGTCCCCTCCTTCGAGAAGTGAGAGGCGAATGGCTTGCTGTATCTGCAGCTCGTAGTCACTTTCGGAATCGGGTGCCGCCGGGGCGGCTTGTGCGCTCGAGCTGGCCGCAGGAGTGCTGAGCCCTGTGATGCTGGGTTCAGGAGTGATGGTATCCAGACTTCCAGTGGTGGAGGTTGTATCGAAGTCGGCAGTGGAGCCCGTGTCACTTGCACTGGTCCGGCGCTGCTCTTCGTGCTGGAACGCCTCTTGAGATACCATCTCTGCATAGCGCAATGCTTCTTCCTCGGTCAAGTCGCAAAGTCCAACCCCAAAGCGTGAACGAAGCCACGCGTCCTCGCGGGCTTTGATCTGCTGCTCAATCCGTAGTTCCTCGGTCTCGGCAGCGATGAAACCCTTAACGCCACCACCAGTTCGCCGGGTGGCAAGGCGTCCGTGAATGTCGGAATGACGGATTCGGCGTTTGCGACCAGACGGTTGTCCAGATGAGCTGTATGCCCAATAACGAACAAATGTACCGAAGCATAGAATACCTCGCAGCATTACAGGGTCTGGGTCAAGATAGATCGCTCCAACTGCCGAAAAGTTGCTGCTGCGGAGAGAAGGATTGGCGTTGATGATGTTTCGTGGAACCCGACCAGTCGAGCGCGCGTTCAGTGTTCGAATAGGCTCCAGTGTAGAAGCTAGAGGATCCCAGGCCTGTACAAGACCATCGCTTCCGCCATGAACGAGGTAGAGGGCAGAAATGGCCAGAGCAGAAATCTCGGGGGATTCTGTCTGTATGATACGAACAGGGTGCACACCCGCGCTTGCGTGTGGCTCGCGCATGTTCCACAGCACAACCTTTCCGCAGTTTGTACCGATACCAAATATCCTTGCGCCTCTGCCAGGAAGGTCTGTCGGGGCCTGACCGGTAGGTGTCATAGACCCCTTGGTACCATTTGAGGAATCCTGCGCTGGGTCCTCAGACGATGTCATCAGGGCAAACGACGACATATCAACGCTGCTGACAAGGACCTGGGAATTCTCACAGCCCTTCATGGAGAATGAAGTTGCACGCCACTCATCAAGGTCATCCTGCTCCGAAACCACTTCAGGGCTTGACACGCCACTTCCCGAAGTGGACAAGACTTGCCGCAACAATGGCGACGCTGACGATTTGGGCGACGGGGATCTTGGCTTAGTACCTCCGAAAATTGAAGGAGCCGGCTGGGCTGGAGGCGTCTCGATAGGGGATTCAGAGGTACTAAGGGGCTGCGGACGACGAGACGAGTCGCGCACATGGCGGACTATCGAAGGCGTGTGCTCTTCTTCATAGCCACAGCTGACGACAAAGATAGCTTCGCCGGAGCCGTTTTCATCAGTGCTGGCGAAGTCGACCTCGAGTTTACGCCGCATATCCCAGCCATCGCAAACCTTTCGGAAGTGAGCGGGCTTGTATCGCAGGAATCTCTCGATCTCCCGCGCCTCAGCAATCATCTGATCCTTCTTCAAGTCCATAGCATTGGAGGGAGACCTTGGAGAATAAGCCCCACGGACGGCGTTCTTGCCAGACTCATCAGGTCGCGCTTGCCGGCGAGTTGCCTCAATCAACTGCCAATAAGCAGTGCGGCCAGCATGCCACGCACATTTAACACTGTCCTCTGTCTTAGACTTGACAACAGGAGTTGGAGGTTGCGTCAGATAATACACCTCGCCAAGTGCGTTCAGAGCAACTGCCCAAACTCTGGCAGCGGACTTTCTCTTTCGGTTGTAGCTCTCGTCTACCTTGATCCCAATGATTGGAACCCCTGGGCTAAGAACCCAGCGAGCGCTGATCTCGCTGTTCGCATAGCGAGGGCCCGATGGATCATGACCTAGGGCGTAGGAGGTAACAACGCCCAATGTGGACCCGACCAGAATGCCCACCATTGTGCTCGTCATAGACGGCACAGAAGGTGTTTTGGCGATCCACAAGGAGCTGATTGCTTCCGAGAGCTCGGGGATTTTGGGGATATCAGCATGGGCATCGACCACGGTCGACTCCTGGCCAAGATACCGGCCCCTATACTCGCCACTTGGGCGGAAAAAGACGCGACCGCCGGGGAAGCCTTCGCCCCCAACGACGCCATAAGGCTGGCTCACGTCCATCACATTGGGAAGTACAGCAGGGCCCTCTCCAACTCCAAACGGAAGAAACTGGGGTGCTATCTCGTCCAGCTGCGCGAACGCGAAAGGGTCGTCGAGACCCCATTTCTCCACTCTGCCAGTGGTAGGGTCGCTCGCGCTGGTCACGCACATGTCGGCGGCCGCATGAATGACCCGTGGCGGCTTCTTCCCGGTGGAAGTGAAAGTGGCATGCACATTCGTCACCATGGCCGGTAGTTTTGAATTGTACGTCAAAACGGCACTGGCCTTCTTGCTTGACCGTGACGACGCACCAATGCCTCCAGAGCTCGACCCAGGCTTGCCTCTAACAAGACTTCGCAGTAGGCGGGTTCGAAGTAGGTACTCGCTGCGCCATGACGCATGAGCAGTGAGCCGTGTGAAATGGCGAACCTCGGAGCGTATATACTCGGCGTCATCTTGCCCCAAAGGTCCTGCGGCCTTCTCAGGTGCTACCAAGGCATCTTGTGCTGGGAAGTAACGCTGGAAAGCCATTCGCCAGGCATGCGGTGTCGTCACGAGCGTGTAGAATCGCTTTGAAACCAATGCGACAGCTGCATGAGAGTCGGGGTGCAGGTGAGAGAGGATATGCGTCAGAATCTCTAGAGGGAGCAAACCATGTCAGTACGCCCATTCTGGTAGAGTTGAAATCTGACCAAGTGGTCTCACGAACCGTTGGGGAAATCAGTGAGCTGTGCACCGCCCAGGGTCTGGGAACCGGCACGCCGCACAACCTTGAAGCCCAACGCTTGGCGAGGCGTCGCGGGAGTCAAGGCATTTTCGTACTCGGCAATCCGGTGTCCAGGAGTCTTGGGATAGTCGGCGACTGGCAAGCCAGCTACATTCAGTCCGCGAAGTCGGTCTTCAAGCTGGGTGGCGTTGACTCCCGGGGCAGGCGCATCCGAGCTGCCACCTGGACCTCCGAGGACCGACTGCGGCGTGCGATTGCTTGGGGAGCGGGGCTGCATGTCGTCTGGGACTGAGCCAGCATGGTGAAGCTGAGGAAGGCCATGTTGGTAGGAGGGGTGGCGGGACGGAGAGGCGCTTGTCGGATGAGTCTGGGAGGAAAGATTGATAGGCCCTAGTTGCATAAAGTTGAGTAGATGGAGTCGGACGGTTGTGATAGGGTTGACTGTGCGATAACGGATGGCACAGTCACAGCGAGTCAGCAGTCACAAAAGTAAGTGCTGAAGGAGGAGAAGAGACGGCGGGAAGTGTCAGAGACGCGCTGTCGAGACAGATGGTGACGGTGCTGGGTGGGTGATCAACTTGGACGGTCGAGGTGAGTGGTGGTTGATGCGATGAGGAGAAAAAAGTGGAAGAGTTGCTAAGCAGCAGACTGGTGACGAAGGTACAGTAGCAGCCAGGTCGCGCCACGAGAATCAATCAAAAGTCCGTGTCAAGTTCTGCAGTGAGCTAAGAAGGCCAATTAGCCGTTTAGAGTTGTAGCTCAATCGAGCTCAAGCTGTAATCCCCGCCAGATGTGCTTAAACCCCGGCATCTTCCGTAACCTCCGAGCTCAAGTATCATCGACGCAATAATCTAGAGAGAATTAAAGAATACTTATATATGTCTTTATGCTTTATATTTATGTGAGGCTGTACTATGTTCCTGTGTTAGTAGGTACATGTAGGACAAAACTATATCTACTCTCATCATAGCATATATCTAAACCGCCCCCTGCCGTTCGCCCCTTCTCCACGAGGCGATCCCACCAAGCCCTGCGACTCCTCGCCGCCCCCTTCTTCCCGCGCGGCCCCGTCCATCCGCCGATTCAGCCGCGCCAGGTAGAACCGCAGCACCAGCGCGACCGCCGCGACGCCCGCCATGGCGCCGGCGCACGCCCACATGCCGGGCTCAAAGTACGGCCCGTCGCCCTGGGGGTACAGGCGGGTGCCGACCAGGGGCCCGCACTGGCCGACGACCTGCATGAGCGCGAAGCCGCCGCCCCGGCGCGACTCGGACGGCTGGTTGTTGACGTTCCAGGCCACGACCAGGACCACCACGTTGAAGAAGCCGACCGCCGCCGGGTAGATGGCCAGGTACCGCAGCATGGGGCCCAGCCCCAGCGGGCGCGCGAGGGCAAGCGCCAGGTAGCCCGCCGCGGAGGCGAGCGCGTGCGCTATGACAAACGGCGACCGCACGCCCAGCTTGTCGGAGAGATGCGCCGTGGCCAGGACCGCCACAAAGGCGATCAGATACGGGGGTGCACTGAGGGCTTGGCTCTCCAGCGCTGTATGGCCCATCTCTTTGAGTATCATGGGAAGAAATACTGGCAGCGACGAGTAGGCCATATTGGTCAGGAAGAACATCACCGCTGTCAGCCATGCCTTGGGGTCTAGCAACACTGACGAAATCACCTTGAGCCGGCTCTCGGCCCCCTGTTTGTTCGAAGTCTGCGGTTCTTCCTTTTCATGCCGGAGACGCACATGTGCCACTTTTCTCTCTCGCGGCGTAAGGTATCGCGCAGTCTGGGGCGAGTCGGGAATAACACTCCAGGCCATTACAGCCACAATAACCGAAGGGAACCCTTCGACGAGAAACAGAACACGCCAAGGCGCAATAGGGCCAGACTCGCCGAGTTTCAGAATAATCCATGCGAGAGAGGACGCGAAAGTCGTCGCGAGCGGCGCAGCTGTTATTACGACCATCAGCCCTGTTCGTCTCTCATGGGGCATGGCAATCACGGAGATGCTGTGACTGGGCTACAACTTACCGGCTATAAAGAGCGCCGTTCTATAGGCAAGTTCGCTTCTCTTGAAAAAGAAAGAGAGGAAGAAAGGTACTCCCGTAAAGGCAGCTTCGCCAATGCCCAAAAGTAGCCGCAGAAAAATGAGTATAGGGTACGAGGTAGCCACCGCCTGGAGTGAAGCTATCACGCCCCACGAAAGCACAATGAGCGACACCTAATTATGGTCAATGCCATCCAGGCTGGCCGACGATAGTCAACATGGAACCGGCCCTACTTACGTATATATGAGCCGGAATAACCCTCCACAGTAAAGACATCCACTCAAACAAAATGTATGATATATAGAAAGACATGAGAGACCACTCATACCACCCCGCGTGCGGGGGACGGCTTTGCAGATCGTTCTCCATACCAGCGATTCTTGCATTGCCGATATCTACACACAGCCAAGTCAGCTAGTCTGCCAAATAGAGGCGGCCGAGAGACTGGGCAAGAGACAGATGCGACTGGGGAGTTCTCATCGCTTAAAGGGGGTGGGGAGGGCATACTTGACCTATCTAGGAAAGATAGCATATAGCAGACAGATAGGAAAAGAACCAGCTTGCGATCAAACTTGCGCACCACTGCTTGCTCTTCGTCGGGCGTATACAGCTGGAAGCTGGCCGCCGTGCTGTCGCTGAACCGTTGACGCGTCGCCGGCGCAACGGGGATAAAACGCTGCTCCTCCCCCTCCCCCTCCCCCTCCTCCTCTTCGTCGCGATGACCATGGGCGGGTTTCCTGCCGGCTCGGCCACCTAGGTTCTGCAGTTCGTACGAGGCCGCCCCACTCCCCGACTCGAGATCGAGTGGCCGCCCGTCTTGGTAGTCGTCGTCCGCCCACGGAATCTCGTCATCCTTCTCATAATCGTCCGAAGAAGACGAGTTGGGGTCGTTGTCCGGTGTCAGCTGTGCGGTGGCCCCTGAAGATGACGATGGCGACGCCAAGTCGGAGCTGTCCGTATCCAGGTGGTGGGACGAAAGGGTGCGCGGGTCCATGCCCATGAACTGCAATCGATCAACGCCGCCAGAGAGGCTCAATTGATCAGGTATGATTTTCAGTAGTAATTAGTTGATCTAGTGAGTACCTATTGATGCAATTGAAATATCAGGTTACTGGATGAAGAAGGGAATTGCAGTCGTGTGAAAGAAGAGCTGAAGCGGCTAGGTTAAGAGATGTAAAGCATGAATTGGGTTCCAGTTGGTACTGCACTGTAGGTACGTAAGGTAGGCACTGATTCCCTCATATACAGGTGCCGCCTGTCGCGGCTCATTTCCTTTCCGGGGTACGTTGAATTGCCGTGGGCTATCGACATATCAAAATACCCACCCATTTACATCATCCATGGCGTTTGAATGAGGAAAGCCATGATTACCTCGTTATTCACAAGATGCACGGGAAGAAAAATGCATTGAGTTTCTGCCAGATCCATCTGATGGATGGCCTTCCCATTTCGGCGTGCATACCTACATGTACTTACTGCAGTTCAGGACGAAGCCAACCTAAAATTAGGCTGGGTTTAGGCCCGTCTCCCTAGTCCCAACTCTTACACCTTATCTGATGCTTTCTGCAAGGTACGCACGCACGCGTAGTAGTAGGGGAGGGATACCCCCTAAACCATCAAGATCGGCATCCCGGTCCCTTTTGCTAAACATCACTCTCATCAAGTCGAAGCGCGCCGTCCCGTTGGGCAGGATGAATGTTATCTATTCATTTATACACGGAAAAATGGCCTTGAACCTCAAGAGCGGCTACACCCGAAACATGGAGTTATACCAGCACCAGATCCACAAGACGTGCCTTGACGCAATAATGTAATGAACATGGGCTGCCCAGTTTGTATTGTACAGACTTTTACTTTTTCTTTTCCAACAACAGGCTGCATACACCAGCGCGCCGGGAGTCCTCCTAGAGTCCACGTCCTTTGCTCCAGGTATGTAGCCTACAAAAATACCTCGCCATCTCCAACCACAAGCGCACACATGCGCACGCTCCGTCAACCGTTCTCAACACGGCCTGAACGCCTACCACTTCATTCAAATATAATTAGATAAAGAAAAGTGCACCGGCTGGCCAGGCCCAAGCCAGCAAAAGGTGGGCTTAGGCCCTCAGCGGCCGACCGGCGTAATATTGTCTATAGTCCAACTCGCTTCGTGTTTTCGAGTCAAAACCGTTCGAGAAGTAAAATAACAAGAAAATTCGAGCGATGCCCGAGGGCGCTGCAGTTCCTGGTGGCCTGTGCCATCTACAACAGGATCAAACAAATAAGGCCTCCAGGAAGGGTATCGAAAAGTCCGCAACAAAAAAATAGGTAGATAAAATGAAAATGGTTTGAAGAGTCAATGGACGGGACGTTGCAGGTCGTATGTAAATGCGTTGTAAGTCTCATCAGTTCCAGCCGAGCGAGTTCTCGGCAGCAACGGGCGCCGAAATAAAGGCGGTGCGGCCCGAGTTGTTCATGTCACTCCTCCTGCTGCCTTGGCTGTCGCGCGTGTTGTGAGGGACGCCCCCAGGCCCACCGCCGACACCACCATAGCCGTTGGCCGCCGTGAAGTCCCGGCTAAGAAGTGCACCGCCCATGAGCGCGGGGCTACCACCTTGAGCTTGACGCATCTCGGAAGGCGAGCTGATGGAGCTGCTGCGCTGGTGTCGCTGCTTTCTGCGCTTGTACCGGCGGGCAATGATGAACATGGCCGCACCATAGGCACCGGCAACACTGGCCGCTCCAAGAGCAATGGCGGCCGTGGTTCCCTTCTGAGACGAAGACTGCTCGGAGGATGAACCACCGTTGCCGAACGCATCGTTGGGGTTGTTGGGCGGGCCCGAAGGAGATTGGTTGCCGGTTGAAGAGCCATCGCCGTTGAGAGTAGAGCCATAGATGATGTCAATGGACGGGTTGATGAGGCCAGTCATTTCGGAGATCAGCTGGTCCGGGTTCGTGTAAAGCGGCGAGTTGGGGTTTTCGTGATCCGTCCGGAGCTTCTGGATCATGTTGTTGGGTACGTAAGCAACAGCCAGGGTGGTGATGTAGTTAAGTTGCGGTGTCGTGTCGTACGGCCGAAGAGAGTGCATCATGATCTTATCCTCGGGAATGTTAAGCGCGTAGGCGAGGGCTTTGGGGACGAGATAGAACATCTGGGCCGCGGCAACAGGCTCTTCAACGATGAAGGGGTAGTTCAACGCGTACTTGTAAGCCAGTTGAATCAAGGACGAGTCTTTCGGTTCTGCGCCAGGTATCGTGCTTGGTGTGATGGCCTTGGGCAGATATGAAGGGACTCCAGTTGCGGTTGTCTGGGTTCCGCCGGTCGACTGGCGAGTGGTGGAGGGCTGGATGACGATAGAAGTAGGCAGCCATGAGTTGGTACCCGTCATGACGCCTGTGGCGGGAACGCTGGTGAACGTATTCTTCTGCGATGTGGTAGTCACGGGAGGCTCGTAGCTGCTAGAGGCACTTGGGATAGGCAGGATCTCAGTGGTGGTGGGAGTAGGAGTGGCAATGGGGGTAGAAATGGGGGTGGAGATGGGTGTAGCCTTCGGGGTGGACGATGGCGTTGTGATCGGGGTAGTCACGTTCTGAACGGGAGGCGGCAGAGAGCTGATCGGGGTAGCGGACGTCGCCGAGACAGAGGGGGTAGTAACAGGCACAGTAGCGTTGGTGATTGGGACTGGACCACTAGTGGTGGGAAGCGTAGTAGGTTCTGGTGTCCCGGTGCTTGTTACATTCGGAATGTTGCCACTCTGTGTCGGGGAATCGGAGAGCGAGAACGGGATGCTGCCGCTTTGCGTGGGTCCAGTGACGGGAGGAGTCGTAACTGTGCCAGTGCCGGTGCCTGGCGGGGGGCTGGTCGGGATAGTCACACTAGAGCTGCCAATAGGAGTTGGTACACTCGAGCTGGCAGAAGGAACCGTAGGGAAGAGAGTCAATCCAGGCGTTGTTGTATCAGTGCCGTTGCTGATCGGTGCCGAGCCAGTGGGAGAAAGAATGGCGCTCGTAATATCGGAAACGATGCCTCCCAAACCGCCTGACGATGACGGAGTAGGCGCGGCTGAGGACGCAGCAGAAGTCACGTCCGTGGTGTTGGCGCCGGAAGCGGGAGCGGGAGTGGAGGTGGGAGCAACGGCACTTGTAATGCCACCAACGATACCTCCCAAGAGGCCGGATGAAGAGCCAGTAGGCGCAGCAGAGGAAACGGCAGGGGATGCGTCAGTAGCGTTAGCGGTAGGAGCGGGGGCAACGGCACTGGTAATGCCACCAACGATACCTCCCAAGAGGCCGGATGAAGAGCCAGTAGGCGCAGCAGAGGAAACGGCAGGGGATGCGTCAGTAGCGTTGGCGGTAGGAGCGGGGGCAACGGCACTGGTAATACCACCAACGATACCTCCCAAGAGACCCGAGGAAGAGGCGGCGGAGGACGCGGCAGAAGTGACCCCAGCAGGAGTCGAAGATACGACGGAAGTCGCCTCGGTAGCGTTGGCGGTGGGAGCGGGAGCAACGGCACTGGTAATACCACCAACGATACCTCCCAAGAGACCCGATGAAGAGGCGGCGGGCGCGGCAGAAGATGCGGCAGAAGTGACCTCAGCAGGAGAGGACACGGCTGGAGTCGCCTCGGTGGCATTGGCGGTAGGCGAGGGGAGAATGGCACTCGTGAGACCAGGAATGATGCCTCCCAAGAGGCCAGAAGCGGACGTGGTGGGCACGGCAGTAGACACGGCGGAGGACACAGGGGAGGTTACCTCGGAGGCAGCAGAGGAAACAGCAGAAGTCAAGTCAGTGGCGGCAGAGGACGCGGCGGAGGTGACCTCGGTGGCCGCAGAGGAAACGGCGGAAGTCGCCTCGGTGGCATTGGCCGTGGGAGCGGGTAGAACGGCGCTGGTCACACCAGAAACGACGTCCCCCAGGTCACTCGTCAATCCGGAGAGCAGACCACCGCCCGTCGAGCTGGCGGCCGGAGTGCTGGTGGCCGGAGTGCTGGCAGCCGGGGTGTTGGAGGCCGGGGTGCTGGCGGCCGGGGAGCTGACAGCCGGCGCGCTGGGAGTTTCCGACACGATACCAGTGGGCGCAATCACAATTGCGCTGGAGGAACCAGCACCTGTCGGGCTAGCGGGGCTGGATGACTGACCAGCCGCAGACGAGCCACCAACAACACTCGAGACAGCGGACTGCGCTGCATTGGCCGACGTTTTAGATCCCAGGCCGATACCCAACAGACCGCTCGATGGCAAGTCGAGGAGGGGGGAATCAGAAGATGCGGCGGCAGAGGACCCGGCAGCGCTTGAGTCGCTCTTTTCAGTCGGGATTGGCGTAGAGGCAACACCCGTAATCGTTGTCGAGGGCGATACGAATACCGGGGTGGTTAGGGTAATCGTCTGGCTGTCGCTGTCGCCAGTGTTCGAGCTGGAACCAGAAGGCTCATCCTTCGAAGGCCCCAGTCCGTTTGACAAGCTTGCGATAAGATCTCCGAGGTTGAGCGACGAGTCGCGCTTCTGGGTGTCTGACGTTTCCGAGGTTGTGCTGTCGGGGGTGGAAGCAGGCGAAGGTGGTGCGCTCGTGATGGTGATATTGGTGAATTGTCGCTTCACGTGTCGCGGGAAGTAGATCCTTGGCCTATTCGCAGTAGGCTGGCTGGCGCCAGCCAGAGAGGCAGCGGCCACAAACGTGGCCACCGCAAGTGTGGCTGTATGCATCGTTGCCCAAGTTTCGATCCTCAAGTTATAGTAGTCCAAGTATATCACAAGAGGTTATTAGGGGGGGTGGTGTAATGTTTATGCTGGGGATCTGTTAATCATCGATTCCAATGCGACCACACAGCAAGTGATGACGGACCTTGTCAGGGCAATCTTTTTCTGAACGAATGTACTTGACAGGATTGTCAACGAGTGAATGCTATAGTTGGAAGAAGGCGTCGTCAGCATTTGGTTCTTGATTCCAGGCTGAGCCGCTGTAGTGTGCATTGAGGATCCACGGATCGTCGAGTGACAGGCCACCTAGATTTTGGCCGTATAACAAAAGTTCAGACCCGTACCTTTCATACGCGGCTAACGCGTAGAGATAGAGTAGGTTGTTGGTTGTTTTTTTTAAAAGAGTGACACGACGAAAGATTCGTCAATATGTGGTCAAGTCGCTGGAATTTCCTTGACGACTATGTAGCGATGCTTTGGTAGCGATGCATTGGCGTTTACTCGGCCTCCGAATGTCCTCGTCGTGGACTTGAGTCGCCTACTCAGTACAAAGGGCCTGTACTAAGTGCTAGATTCGAATGAGACGTCGGCGCCGAGGCAGGTTGTCGTCGAAAGGGTCACCTTACGATGTCGGCGGAGGAGTGTTAAAAGAGGGACGGGGATGAGGCGGACGGTGGGTGAAGGAGGAGAGGAGAGCGAAATAAGAGATGCGGGTGACAGTAGAAACAACGGGGGAAACGAGCAAGAGAGACCAGCCCGAGAGGGACAGGGGTGACAGACTTTCGACCAGGGGTCCCGCGGTTGGTTGGTTAGTCCAAGATGACAGAAATTACCTAGCGCATACGGTAATATTCTTAGCGACTCGACCCCGTAGGAGCAAGGCACGCAGCACCTCCAACCTGGCCCAGATGGACTAGCAACACAGTACGGTAGCCAGGACTCGAATCGAAGCAGAATCAATCGGGTCAACCATTTTCAAGTTTCAACCTGTCTACCAGTTCGTCCGATTTATGGTCATCTGACCTGGAATCAAATCGCCAGCATGGCAACGGTAGTTCATTCAGGTTGGCATAACACACACACACGGCTTTGTTTCTGTTTCTTTGACGAGTCCGATACGAACAGCCAGGTGTATCCGTACTATCGTGGTTAGACTTGCTCCCGACACGACAAAACGGTGGGCATGGCAATCGGCACTGTTAAGAAAAAGCAGCACGACGACAGTGCCTGAGCCGCGCTCCGTCCTCGAAAAGGGGATAGTGTTGTAGCGTCGGGTCATGCAGCACCACGACGTTCGTTCCATCGTGCCAACTATCGCTAGGCAGGCCTGGGTATGTACTTCAGGTTGGGGGGGGAATACCTGAGAACTAGCGTGGGTAGTGCGATGGACCCCAGGTATTCCGTGTGATTTAAAAAGTCACCGAAGTTAAAAGGAGCGCTGGATTGATTCCCCATTCGGATCCTGGGAGTCCCCTCGTGGCGCAGGCAAATAGTCGTATGTATGTACTACCCCAAGACAGCAAGCAAGCAGGGCATCGCAGGGCGGTTTATTGGCCGATCATCGACCCCCATCTGCAGGCAATTTCCATGAGATGGGTGATGGCGACCTGGGCGCGTCGGCTTAAGGAATAAAACCTCCATCAACACACCTTCACACGGGATACTACCTACCAGGCATGCTTTCGTCGGCAGACCTCGACGGGGCGCCTCAATAGACGGGATATGCGGAGCGAGCGGCTCAGACCTGCCACACGGGCGGCAGGTCGGATTGCGGAAATGCAGATTCAATATTGTGAATCGCCATATCCATGCACAGGACGCCATGGCTGTGGTTGTCGCTACTGGTGCCTTGGTGGTGTTGATGGGCAGCATCGATCAGAGAGAGGTCAGGCCACCCCACAGAGTTTGCTTGCGACAACCTGCAACTCAGGTTGATTGAAGCGATCGGGGTGATCTCTCCCCAGCACCTGTCGTGCATCTTGCTATTTTGCCGTTGCGCCGGGATAGGAAGCTGCCAAGGTTGTGCGCAAATTGTTTTCGCAGCAGCAGCGAAAACAAAAGAAAACCCCGTGTCGAGAGCACCGACAGGCACACGCAACGGGTTGCACACCATCAGCGAGCGTGTCCATTGTGTGTTCGCTGCTAATAAATGCGGGTGGAGCAGGAGGCTTGGATGGCGCCGTCTAGGATCCAAATCGAGAAAGACGGCCAAAACGTGGGAGGGCGAGAATACATGGCCGATACCTGCGCCCTGGCCGTCACGCAATGGCGCCGACAGGTAATCTCACAAGTAGACGGGCTGCAGGGTTAGAAGGGTCGTGCCTAGGCGTGCTTAGGCGTGCCTGATAGAAACGGACAGAAATCTTGACCTGCATGTCGTTCCCTACCGGGAGCGTTTCTTGATTCGGCAAGGGATCTGCCTAGCGTACGCAATTTAGATTTCAGGTGGCTCTAACCGGAAATCAGACCCATACCGCCTCCCCAAGCACCAAGCTCCCCTGTCGATTTTCTGCCCTGCGCTTGCCCGCGCTGCGCTGCGCTGCGGTATGGTAGTATTATTGATCCAAGTCCCCCACCCCTCCTCCAACTAAGCTAGACTTCCAAGTGTCTTGCCGCGCCTTGCTTGCTTGCAGTCTGCAAGAGGTGAGCAACAGTCCAAGTCACAGACATTGAACGTTATCGAGGGAGGAGGTTGGCAGTGACTGATTCACCAGCAATCTCTGCATGTTTTTCTTTTTCGATATCCAATAAACCGACAACTTCCTCAACATGAGTCGTGCCTTGATGATTGGCATTACCGCGTTCGGCAGCTACACGCCTCGCACGCTTTGCAAGCCTTTCGTCGCAATCTCGTTTTGTCGAGCTCCTTGCCCTTGCCTTCCTTGACTGGGCCGACATCTCCATACTCGAGGGGAGGCCCAATTTCAATCCCTCCCAGATAATGCATGGTGAGCAGTTGTCGTAGGCGATATGTCCTAATATACTTCGCATGATTACTATTTGCAAGCAATGCATTCAATATTTACAGGATTCTTGGGCAAGAATATCATGCTCCTTTTGCTTGCAGATGCGCGGTTGCACACACACACAAATACTGGCTATGTTGGTGGGCATCCAGAGCCTGTCTGGGAGTCTGGGGACCTGGTGAGCACATGGTCTGTGAGCACCGGCAGCAATAATTTCCTTCACGCACAGCCTGCTAGACGTACAAGGCATGGTGAGAAGAGGAAGTAAAAAGGTCTAGGTCGTCTTCGATTCTTCTACCTAACAAGTAAAGATCGACAAGGCTGGGCCCCGTCAAATGAGTACCGGAGCATTACTGACAACTGCATACATCAATTGGCAATGACTGGTACGATATAGCCCAACAAGATTGCCTTTCCCCCTGATCCGAGTTGACAGGATCCGGCAGTTCATCACGTCGCATTGTCTTGCCGATAATCTCGGGTTGTTCTGATCGTGAAGGGCTCCATAGCCAGTTGGAACACGTGGGTCGCATTTGTCCAAGCTGAAAAGCATGCTATTCAAGAATCCATATCGCCCGGCCTCGAGTAGCTTGACGCGCCGGTGCACTCCAATCAGCCGAGCCTTGAAGTCTGTACCTGACTAGCTCAGGTCCCGCGATGTTGAGCAATGCGGGTGTCTGCCCCTCTTCTCTAGCTCCATCTATCATATGGCAAAAAACGCGAGCGTATCCAAGATACCTCGTGCACAGTTTACCAGTGCTATCAATGTCGCAATTCAGAGAACACATCAGGTAGAGATCTGGTTGTGTGTCGCACGTGATCAATAAATGATTGTTTACATATGGAATGCCCGGGGAGAAGGGGGCCCTTGCTGGAACTTACCATTGCATATTGCGGTTTGGTGGTCTGCGTACCACACACATTGACTGCTTAACCCATTCATTACCCAAGCAGAGCAGAGCTCTCCGACTTTGGCCAAGAATGAACGGTCGCCCTTCACCTCCACAATCTACATAGATTCCCTCATTACAACCGGCAGTGCCAATTGTAACACTTCGGTGCCCCTTCACAGCCTCGCCACTTCTCCGTCCACGAAAGACAGAATGCACGTAATTGCAGACGCTGTGTTTCATCAGATAAGTAACTCTGCCAACAGGCACGGCCTCATTTCGCCATTGAACCACTGCTCAGCCACTACGTAAGGTTCTAGTGGCCGACGGTCTTTGTGTTGCCGTCCAATGTAGTCTACTTGGTACTCCGACATATTACAGGGAGAGCAAGCTGGGGAGTAGGTTGCAACTTACAAGGTGACTACATTTTTGGGATAGCATGCCTCGCCTGGATGTGAAGATATACCTGGATGACGGCCGTGGCCGCATCGCATGGTTGATCACCAGACCAGAATGGTGTTCCATGTTTCTCCTTAGCCATGTGAAGCACGCAAGCACGCCACTACATCACATACCATACCTACATCCTTTACTTTCAGGGATGCTTAGGCGCACTTAGCTGCTGCTGACGGCTCTACGCCACCACGACAGTCCTGGACGGGCCATACCATATGGTAATTCTAGGTTTCGATGCCTTCTCCGGCATTGAATGCGCGGAGTCCTGTACTACAAGTGCACAAGAATACCGGATTGTCATGGCCTCTGGTGGGGTACCCGTCCCCCGTCTTCGCTCGCCGTCTCATTCCAGCGACAGCACCAAGGAAGAGATACCATGGGATCGAGGTTGGCCTTCGGGTCTGCCAGATCATAGAGTGAGGCTTTCGACTTGCTATCTCCCTACGAGCAGGAGTTGGGCCAAATCAGACGACTCCCCCGAGTCACGGGTGACGTCGACACCTCCATGCACTTGTCTTTTCGCCGCGGAAGACTTCCGGGCTTTACAAGCTTTGGTTCGCGAGTAAGCCGTGGCATATCACATCACCATTCCTCACTCGGCTTGCCGGCTGTGGCATGCTAGGCACCTTGACATGTGTAGGGGCAAGTACATAGGGTCCTCATCAACGCAGCCTACGTCAGATGTTTCAAGGGGTGCTCAGTGCAAGCAGACGAGCTTCAAACTTTCTAGGAATGCAGTCGGTTAGGATTGACGTCTTTGTCGCGAATCGCCTCCACCACTGCTAGCCCTTGTCGCCTCGTTGCCCCGCGATGATGTGTGCGGGGTATGCGGCGAACGTATCAAACCCTTCACCGCATACTCGGACACTAGCAGCCTGGGTGATCCCGAAGACCCTGACAAGACATCCTTCGGTTTATGGTGCCCCCAAGCCGCCAATCCGGTAAGCATCTGCTCCCGATGCCAATCACGCCTTAGGCGAAAGGATGCTCGCAAGCAACACCCAAACGGTACTAGGATATCGCGTGAATAAGGGCGCGCATACGAGTATATGCAGCTTAGTAGATGGGCGTTTTGACAAGTGATCAGCTGCGCGGTTTGCGCCAAAGAGCTATTCGGTAGATGGTGACAGGTCCCCTCAAGATCGACGCGGCTGTCGCATCATGCAAAGGTGAGAGGAAGGGGTCAGTATTTGCAGAGGTGAACGCTGCACTGACGTCATAGTATAATAACCGCACGCACCTACTTAACATGTATGCAACTACCTAATGCTTACTATCTACTCCGTAGGTATCCTCACAATCTTCAATTGCTTCAACTGGCTTTCCGCTGTACTCTTAATGGAAATGATCTGAGCTGCCGGTCCCATGTTTGCTGTCCATCGGGCCATAACGTGCATATCAGGGTTCTTCTGTTCAGGGCATGAGCTGCTGGGGTTGGCATTGAGACGGTGATGGCGTCGAAACATCAAACACTCACCGAAGCTGCTGGATGCGTCACGCAGAGTCCTGGTCATACCTATCGCAGAACCCAAGATCATGAACCACACTCAAGGACACACAGGAAGTATCCAGTCCTGGCACTACTTGGGCTCGGAAGTTGGTAGGTTGTGCGTCGTACAAGCATCCATAGGTCAAGCCAATCACCTCGTGATCCGGTTGGGATGGCGACACAGAAGCGGCCATTTCGAGACCCAGCAACTGCAAGATCAATGATCGAGCCCAAACCCCCTTGTTCTGGGTAACCTAGATCAAGTACCCTAGTTGATGGAAGCTGTGTCGGGCTGGTCCGTTTCGTGATTACCTACCTACCATTGATGATCAGCCTATAGCATGCCGACTATGTACCACGAAATCCAGATACCTTGAGCTTGTAGTTCGTCTGGTGTCGAGACGGCATGCTCCCTCTCTCTCTGGCTCCGTATGCGATGTGATCTATCATAATCTTTGGGCGAATATCTTGGCCTACCTAAGCATCCCATTTGAGATGCAGCGCGCATATGCCAGCACATCAGCAGCCCTGCCTGACAACATCTTGCAACTCGCTGCTTCACGCCAGGTTGTGACGGGGGAGGCTTTGGCGGTTTAGACGACAACCCCTCCAGCTGACCAAAGACTCGGTTGGAGATAGTGTATGCTACATCAGATAAGTATCCACCGCTTTCCACGCTATCCACCCCTCAATTGTCGACAACTTCCAATCTGCCTCCTCTCCTTCGCCTTGGAATTAAGCACGCTAAACATCCCACTCCCACACAGAGCTTTCTTTACCCCACCACGGCTACGTCTACTACTTCACCTACCTCACGTCCGGGCCCAAACATTCAAGCTTCCTCCCCCTCCATCCACAAACTCTCTCTCCATAAACCACTTCAAACCGCACATACACACATCTTCTTCACAATGGGTGTTACCAAGACCACCATCAAGGAGGGCTCCGGCGCCATCCCCCAGGTTGGCCAGTCCGTCACCATCGAGTACACTGGCTGGCTCAAGGACACCTCCAAGCCCGAGTCCAAGGGCAACAAGTATGCGCTACCCCTCCTCCTCCTCCCCCCTCCACACGGTTCATGTTCGCGGCCCTGGGGACGGCGTGACGTCAGGGCCGTCTGGTCTTCCTTTTGATTGCGAAATTAACTGACACTGCGTGTCTAGGTTCGACTCTTCCGTTGGCCGCGGCGACTTCGAGACCACCATCGGTGTCGGTCAAGTCATCAAGGGTATGGTTCAACATTGTGTACTCGGGATTCGAATTGGATCCTCGGCTAACCGTCCATGTCTACAGGCTGGGATGAGGGCGTTACCCAGATGAAGGTTGGCGAGAAGGCTACCCTGACCATCTCCAGGCAAGTTCCTCAATACCATATCAACTCTCAACAGAGGCCTTGACTAACACCATTGGACAGTGACTTCGCCTACGGCTCTCGGTAAGCGATCCATTCACCCGCCCCATACCATTGCGCTTCCCCTCCAATAGGCCGAGCAGCACTCAAGTCGACATTGTGTATCTCGGCTTGCGTCACGAGCTTTCTCTAATACATGTACTAATAATCATTTACACAGCGGCTTCCCCGGTCACATTCCCCCCAACTCGGATCTGATCTTGTAAGCTACTCTCAACCACGTCTTGCGGAACCCCACTCGGTTCAACTTGCTAATCCGAGTCTTTAGCGACGTCGAGCTCAAGAAGATCAACTAGAGCGACATCAAAACGGTTAGCCTGTATTTGCGCCAAGATAACCAGCTGGTACGACATGCGGTTCGTCGAGCAGTTTGCTCGTTGGCAGCAACACGAGATAGCATCTAAGGGTAGTTGAGTGAGAATACTAGACAATCGTTCGCTTATCCCATACGTTGTGGCACTGATGCCATCTTCGCCAGTCTCCAGATCGTGAAACAGGGTACTGCTACCCGAAAGTATGGATTTCCCGACCCTGTGCGCTCTCCAGAAATACGCTGTTTGGGGAGCACATGTTCTCTCCGTGTCTATTGAGAATACACCCCATTTTTGTGCTCATGTTTTGGTAATCAGCGCTCGACTCTGTCACATTGAATGTTGCTTCCTGCTTCTGAGTTGCGGTCAGATCTGTCATGCGCAGTCGGTTTTGCGAGGGCGGAAGTGCCCTTTCTCCTTGTCCCCAAAGCCTGGAGCAGGGCCTAAGGCAATGGATAGGTTTGATATTCGGGCATATTCCGATGATGTATGTCTTAGTTGTCAGCACGGCGGGTAGCTACCGCCCCTCGAAGATGTGATATTTGATATCTCAGAAAGAACGTCATTATGCCGGTGGCCTTATCGTTGCCTGGAGTCCCTGCAGTCTACCTAATATAAGTGCCCAATAAACCCAGCAGCCCTATCTTCTCCTGCAAAGCTCATCAATGTAACCCATAGTGAAGAGCCCGCCTGCTTCTCGCTAAGCAGATCTGTTGCTGTGGTACCCTGGGATGGGAAGTGCTCGGGTTGCATATGTCCACAAACTGTTGCCGGGCATCTGTGTGTAAGCTTCAATTGCTGCGATCGCCCGACGGCCCAGGCCAATGACACAACGGCCTGGGAAGGTCGGCACTGTTTGTTCTCCGATGCGGTGCATCTGCCTCACTTCTGGCCCACCGGGAGCTCTGGAGGTGGTCGATCGTATCGGGGCAATGCGAAATTAACCGTGCCCGCAATGTCCCGTTGAATGGCACGGCCGCTTATTGATCAAAACTCCCTTCCCCTGCCCTATCCTGGCCGCGATATCAAGGCTGGTTATGGCTAGAGAAGTAAGGCGCGCCATATGTACGTGTCTATAGAAACGCACGATATGCGCTAGGTTGTCTGGTTGTGGTGCGCTCCGAGCTCTATTGTTGTGCTGGGCCGGGCCTTTGTGCCTGGTCTTGGTCCATATCCGCGCATGACTTGTCATTTCCTTGCGTTGCATGCAAGCCCGCGAATGGGGGCCCCCGCCGGCTGCGTCTCCGGTCTGGCTGGCAACCTTTGTGCGGTTGACCAAGCACAAGTACCAGCTATGAGAGCCGCTTGCCGCCTCTTTGTTGGCCTGCTCCGCGGTACGAGTCCCGAGGGGATGTGGGCTCTTTGGTTGTTTTTTTCTAAACCCTATATCTTGCAGATCTCACTCAAGAAGGATGCAGGTTTGACGCCACTTTTACCCCTTCCCGCCCTCTCATTGCTCGCGACCTCTACCTACTTGTATGTACATCATGAATCTGAACTCGATTGGGTCGGGGCGTCGAGAGAGGAGGTTCTGAAGACAGAGGTCCGAGGCAATGCGATGTAAAAACTCCCATGCGATTCCCGTTCCTAGACTAGGTTAAGTACCAGTCCATTGTTTCTGGTGCTGATTCTCTGAACCAGCGTTCTTTCTCCCACTTCCCCCCTTCAGCGAAGGCAGGGACTGTCATGTGCTTCTCGCCTTGATCGTACGTTGCGTGCATGTTTCCAAGCCTTCAAGCACCAATGACCGCTTCCTTGGACACGATGGACGGAGGATGCTGGTAAAAGGCCCAAAGCGGACGAGAGCATGAAGGATTCTGGTTTGCTGTCAGTACTCCGTACACAACTCTCGAGGGTGATTGTTACACCCGGTGGTTTGGTATCCCAGGCCTTGGAAACACGGGTAGAAAACACATTCCGCACCCGTTTTGCCAAATTGGTCTCATGTTCGTTATTTGCTACCTCAACTTTTGACAGGGTTCTTACTATATATGTAGACACTTATCCCTGGGCACGAGCACGATGTTCTTTGGATGGCAGAACTCTACTCTACTCTACACAGGATGTTGGTAAATGGCCAATGCGATCCATCCCATTTCTGCCCTTCCAGATGTGCCGGAGGGTACGTCGTTGGGCTGGTCTTTTCAGCCAATAGTGTAACATGAAGCTATGGAATCGACGACTAAAAGAGCACCGCAAATGGAAAACATTGACTGTTCTGCGCACTGCTCATTCGCCCCAACTACGCGTCAGCAGATTTGCTCTCCGGCTTCTACCGAGCAGTCAACGCAGGCCACAAGCTGATGGGTGGGCTGATGCTGGTCAATAGGTCTCACGCTGACGGTTACTGTAAATACAGTAATTAAATCCAAGCCATGCTTTTGTCAGCCACTTGCCAGCCTAGCAAACCTTCACGACTCGCTACGCTGGAGTCGGTTCTATTTTTACCTCTTCATTCGCCATGTAAATCTTTTGTGCTTCATTCGAATTAGGTGCGGCTGAGATGTTTCCCCGCGCCAAGTCTTCTGGATATGCTGACCAGGCATATCGGAATATGATCCGGCGTATGGACTTGTGTCGGGACTCCACGGCCGTATGCACCGACTCGGATAGCACAATGGCCTTGAGCTCGCATTTTCTGGGCGAGCACACTTGGTATGTACTGTGAGTACATATCTAGGTATATATATATCTACCTATCGATACGAACTACACCTATAGAGTCAATGAGATGCAGCCTCATATTCGTGATTAGATATGGCAGGCCCTATGTTATCGTGTCTCATCTTCCTCGTTAGTCTAAGCTTGCACCACTAATGACTAGCATCGTGGATGAAGAGCCGCATGGGCAAGAGCTAATAGACATCGAACAAGCCAAACGACGTCGCGGAGTTCGGAATCGGAACGATGAATACAGATTGCATTAGATCATCACCTGCCGCTATGGGGCACCGATATCTCCGGCCACGGTCGCGCTTCCGCTTGGAGTTGAGATGCCCCCGTCATCTGTGTGAATTAGGCTGCTGCAGCTGAACATCATCAGCGCTTATCGCAAAACCGCTCCTAGTGCCGTGGACATGCCCATTATCGGCAAGACCGCTCTTTCCTGTACAAGGACGGTTCAGTCCAACTTCGACGTATATTTGCGGGTTAGGCCTAAGTCGAGCTACACCACATAATCATATTGTAAAGCGTTGCGTAGTAGTATCACCTTGCCGCACCGGAGTCGCCCATTCTGCCTCCCAACCTGCCCCAGGTACTACTTCAATTCAACAGTGGGGCGTAAGACCAGGTTAATCTTTCGGAATCAACACCCAACATCGCTGATAACTGTATACCTCCTTACTTTGCCTATCCTCCTTCCTCCCCTAGTCCATCGCTGCCCGTCGAATTGGATGCGATCGCAAGCTGGGCGTCAGAGGTAGCGGAGAATGGAGTTCTCACCGCTAGGCGTGGGTGACACCATCGCCAGACCACTACATCTTCAGAACTATGTGGGAGCCTTGTCCGAGGCTCAGCATAGGTGAGTCAAATGAACCCTCGTCAGCCATGGCCTGATTCTAATGCGGTATGGCAGCATAGCGAGACTGGAATGGGCCTATGAGATAGCCCATGTTGCCCAGACTGGTTATATACAATTGGCCTTTGTCATCTTCTCCGTGCTGCTCGTTACTAAGCATCTCGTGCACCGGTCTTTCTCGCGCGTCACCCGCCCCGAAGGAAATGCCTCGTCCATCTCGCTGCCGTTCGAGCTGTGCAGCCAGGCCTTGCGAGCAGCTACACTGGCGTTCATGGTCGTCGCTGCCGTACGACATGGCGCCAACTGGGCCAACGTCGTCATCCTAGCGTATGCCTTCCTGCTGGGCCTCGTCCGACTGGTGAATGACATTGAGTGGCGACATGTTGCTTTGCACCAGGTCAACCTTACGTTGGCGGGGGCTTGGCTGTCCATTGTGGTGGGAGAGCTCCTCCCGGCCGTCGACGCCGGTGCGGACTTTGGGCTGAACACTATGATGATCTGCAGTGTTGCCACATTGAGCGCGGCCGCTTTCGTCGCGCTCGCAACGCCAAGAGAATGGATGCCCCCGTCACTGAACCTCGACTTCTCCGAGAAGGTCGGCGCCCAGAAGCCATCTCCCGAGGAAACATGTAGCTGGCTTGAGTACTATGTCACGTATGAATGGCTTACGCCGCTGCTCTGGAAAGGCGCCCGCCGCCAGATGACCATGAATGAGCTCCCCACGCTCCCGTGGTATGACGAACCGCTGCTTCTTCTCGCCAGAATCCAGGACGCCAGACGTAGGTCGAGCTCTACTCTGGGCACGCTCGTTCGCTTCCTCCCCAAAGAGCTCCTTACTATGGCCGTGTACGCAACTTTAGCCTTCACCGTTGAGCTGGTGGCTCCCTATGCCTTGTTCCGCCTCTTGCAATATATCGAGAGCCCGACGACCGCCAACATACGCCCATGGGTGTGGGTCGTGCTCCTGTTCGTGGGGCCTCTGACCCGTTCTGTTACCTTCCAGCAGTATATCTTCACATCGACTCGCCTCATTGTCCGTGTCAAGTCGGCCATGACCCAAGAACTATACTACAAGGCAATGGGATCCATGGAGCTGGATGACGATGTGTTCCAAGAGATTTCCGCCACAGACAAGGGCAAGGCTGGAGAAAAGAAGTCCCAAGCCACTGCTACCGGTCGGTTGGCGAACATGATGAGTGCTGATATCGACGCCATTACAAGCGGCCGAGACGCCATGATGATCTTCGTGGGCATTCCCATTGGGACTATGGTGGCTCTCGTTGGTATGTACAAGCTTCTCGATTGGCCAGCTCTCGTCGGTATTGCGATGATGGCTGTCCTGTCGCCAGCCGGGGTGATACTCGCTCAGCGCATGGTGGGCCTCCAGAGAAAGGAGAGACAAATCCAGGACTCTCGCATCTCGGCCATAACTGAATACTTAACATCCATTAGAGCGGTCAAGTATTTCGCTTGGGAGAATGCCGTCATCAAAAGAATCAGCCAGATCCGCCTAGGCGAACAGAATCTTATCTGGAAGGTCAACATGAAGTGAGTGCCCTGCAGACCGAACCACGGTTCCTCAACTAATAACTTCTGCTAGCTACGTTTTGATCAATTTTCTTACCGAGGCAGTTCCCATCGCGTCCCTCCTCATGATGTTTACTCTACATGTGACCACCAGGAAGCAGCCTCTGACTGCAGATGTCGCGTTCACTGCCATCACGTTGATCCGATCGATTCGTCGGAATCTGGCAATGGCCACGGGTATGTCTAGGCAAGTCACAGCGGCCGGTGTATCTCTGAAGCGGATCGATCGCTACTTCAACAACGTCACGCCGCTAACCCAACATGATGTTGGGTCATTGCATATCGAGGATGCCACTTTCCGATTGCATAAGAAAGCGACCTTTGCGCTCAGAAATGTAACGATTGACTTCGCTCAAGGTGGGTTGAATGTCGTCACGGGGCCGAGCGGGAGCGGTAAGTCGACGCTCCTGATGGCAATTCTAGGCGAGACTCTGGTGGAATCCGGCAGGGTTTCCAGCCCCAAGGACATCGCGTATGCTTCACAGAGCGCGTGGCTGCAGAACGACACCATCCGCGGGAACATTCTGTTCAATAGCGAGTTCGAGGAGGTGCGCTATAACCGCGTGATCAACGCCTGTGGGCTGCCCATTGACTTTGACGAATTTCCCGAACGCGATGAGACCGAGGTGGGAGAGAACGGTACCTCGCTGTCTGGTGGCCAGAAGAGCCGTGTGGCTCTAGCTCGTGCCCTATACTCGAAGGCGCCTGTCCTTCTTCTTGATGATATCTTCTCGGCTTTGGTAAGCCACATCTAGGTTTTATCCTCCCCTTTTTCAGTGTGTCTCGGGAGGGTTGTGAATGCGGTTCGCTGCAGAGTTGCTTGCGTTCCCTCCCGAGACATACTGTCCACCTCCCAAAAGAGCAAATTCTAATGCTGAGAGTCGGCAGGACGCCAAAACTGCTGCATCCGTATGGGCAGACTGCTTCTGTGGGGAGATGCTCCAGGGGCGGACCATTGTCCTGGTGACCCAAGTACCCTGGATAGCCCCACAGGCAGATCTGGCTGTGAACATGGAGAACGGCACGATAAAAGACCTGCAGCGAAATATTGGTGTCATCCGCCAGCCGGTGTCTTTGAAGGAAACCATCGTTGACGACGGCGACGTTGACGCCACGGTAGAGGTCGCTGCTAGCCGTACTGCTAACGGGAGTACTAGTGAACACACGAACGGCATAAACGGTACAAATGGCACATCGCACATTGCTGTGAAGTCGGCGGAGGACAAGCGCCGCGATGAAGTCACACAAGAAGCCCTCAGTCTCGGGCCAACCTCGCGCTTCCAGTTCTACAAGTACCTCCAGTACTACGGCAACCCGGTCCACGCGATCTTCGCCCTCGCCTGCAGTTTCCTGTCGGTCGCGTCCGCCGTCGGCACCGGGCTCTGGCTCGCGGTCTGGGTGGGCGCCTACGACCAGCCGGGCGCGGTCAACGTGGGCTTCTACCTGGGCGTCTACGCCGCGTGGAGCTTCGGCGAGATCGTCCTGAACGGGCTCACCACGGTCGGCTACGAATGGGGCGGCTGGCACGCGGCCCGCACCCTGCACCGGACCTTCATCACGGCCATGATGAACGTGCCGCTGTCCTGGTTCAAGGCCACGCCGGTCGGCCGGGTCGTCAACCGTTTCTCGCGCGACATGTTCTCGATCGACAAGTCCTTGCCGGCTATGCTGCGGTACTGCCTGGAGGCTTTCATCCGGCTGTTCTTCCAGATCGCTGCGGTCGGTTCGGTACTCCCGGTTTTCATGCTTCCGGCGGCATTCGTACGTTTTCATGGACGAGAATAACCTAACCCGAAAACCCTTGCTGATTATTGAAACAGTGCTGTTGTGTTGGCATCGTTGCTGGCGAGATGTATACCCGAACCGCCGTAGCGGTTAAGCGCCTCTTGGCATCGTCGCAATCTCCCCTGTTTTCGCAGTTTGCGGATAGTCTCGCGGGGATCGCGATTATCCGGGCTCGCGCCGGCATGTCTACCACATTCGGCGACCAACTCGCCGAGAAGCTCCGTGTCTACTCGATGGCGGCGGAAGCCGGCTACAACTGCAACCGCTGGGTGGCCTTGAAGATCGACATGGCTACCACGCTGGTCACAGTTGCTGCCGGTGCCATCGCCATCGCTCAAGCAGGCACGGTGGCTGCTGGGCTGGTGGGGTTCTCTCTTACTAACGCCACGGTGAGTACACTTTGGTATCCAGGATGTGATGCGTGCCGTTGCTAATTATGTATCAAGACTCTAAGCAGCCTGATCATCATGCTTGTAAGGGCCATGAACGAATTAGAAGTCGAACTCCAAAGTGTGAGTTGCCTGACCGCTTGATACTATCGTCACTTCATAGGATACTGATCGGCTGTAGTTTCACCGCGTGCGAGAATATGCTTCCGTCGAGCCGGAGGAAAAACCCGAGGAATATGGCGAGGCAGGACATTATACTGACAATGAGAATCTGATCATGCCCAAGAATTGGCCTAGGAACGGCGAGATCGAGTTCCGGAAAGTCACCATTAAGTATAATGATGAGGGCCCCGACATTCTAAAGAACATCAACCTCAAGTTCGCTGCAGGCGAACGAGTGGCCGTGGTGGGACGAACCGGGTCGGGCAAGAGCACGCTGGTGCTATCGCTCCTGCGATTCACCAACATCGTATCGGGTCAAGTCTTCTTCGACGGCGTGGACATAACCAGTTTCCCCCGCAAGAAGCTCCGCGAGGCCCTGACCATCATCCCTCAAGAGGCGGTTCTCTTCACCGGGGACGTCGGCTCGAACCTCAACCCGGGCGACGAGATCCCCGTCGATGTGGTGAAAAGGGCTCTGCAATACTGCAGCGGCATCGCCTCGTTCAAGTACGACGAGAACGCCACGCCCGACAGCAGCAACTACCAGCACGACGACGGGGCCGAGGCCCAGGGGATCAACCTCGCCACGCCCGTGAAGGCCAAGGGCGACAACTTCTCGCACGGGCAGCGACAGGTGCTGTCGCTCTGCCGCGCCCTCGTGCGCAAGAGCAAGCTCATGCTGCTCGACGAGGCCACCGCCAGCATGGACTACGAGACCGACCAGGGCATCCAGGAGGTCCTGCGCCGGGACCTCAACGAGCACGGCCGCGACCGGACCCTGGTCACCATCGCGCACCGCCTCAAGACCATCATCGACTACGATCGTGTGGTGGTGCTGAGTGCGGGCAGCGTTATCGAGTAAGTACTGTTCTTGGTTATCTGATATCACTTTCTTTTGCGGCCCCTCCCCTCCTCTTCCCAGGTTAGGTGGCAGCGCGGGTCTTTTGACTGACATGCGGTGGTTTGTAGGAACGGAAGTCCCAAGGAGCTCTATGAAGCACAAGGGCCGTTTTATGACATGATGAAGCACAGCGGCGAATTTGACGATTTGGTCGAGGTTTTGGGTAGGAAGGATTAGGATATAGGTGCAAGATATCGCGATTAGACTGCTGCTAGAATAACCATGGAATAAAAGCATACATGTTGAGAACTGCACACCTGCCGTAGGTAGGCAATTTGCACTTTTGACACCTCAGCTGCAAAGGCAACTGAGTATCGCTATAAATTAGAAAACCACAGTGCACACAGCCTTATAAATTTGATGATGGCTTCTACCTATTGATAGATACATTACTTAGGTTGACTCCTGGAAATGCGATGAGGTATCTTTCGTATGCCCAATACCTTATGTACTCCGTAGTACCCAGTAAAGTAGAATGGTGGGTTTCTGCGCATATTTATGCATCTAACGAAATGAACCGACTTACCAATCGCATTCTCCACCCCTAGGCACCACCCAAACGAGACACGAGTATTTCGGCTCCTGAATGCCAGGTCTTCCACCTCTCGAAACCATCAACGTCACTTGCTCATTTCTAGGTGAAAATCATTGCCTTGCACCTTGAGCCCTCTTCGTTGGGCGTCTGGTTTCCGCGCGGAGGCTGATGCAATCCCCATACCGACTCCTGTAGAGTGGCTAGGTACGATATCGTAGCGTCAAAAGAATAGGCCCCCGTCTGTGGACTCGGGTCGATTGCTGCCAAATTACACAAAATGGACGTCTCGGATACTGATCGAGACATCTGGGTCCAGCGGAACTCGGCAGACCTGATTGCAGACTTTGACCGCTCACTGGTCCCATTCTTGCGGCAGCGAGATGGTCAGTTAAGGAGAAGGGTTCGGGCAAAGGAAGTCACGAGGCTGCTGGATCGTGTGAGTGTTTCATTATCCAACATGTTCTCGATACATCCACTAACAGGGAAACCAGGTACTGGACCCTTTCCAGGAGCTTCCGCAGTTGCTTGACCCTCACCTCTCCAAGTTTCTTCCCGTCTTGGCTGATGCCTATCTGGAGCTGCTACAAGACCACCGGAAGTCAAGGGGGCTGTCCACCCGCACTGAGCTACTCACGCCCATGCCCAATGCCATATGTAGGCTCATCTACTCTTTCTGCAAAATCCGCGGGGAGAAGGTGATAGTGAGATTCCTCAACGTTGAAACGAGATATCTCGAGCTTCTCCTTTTTGCCCTCGAAGGATCGGAAAAGGAAAGGGAAAATGCGGACGCCCAAGACTCCCCATCCAGCCAATTGTGGACCTGGCACGAGCGATATGTGGTTCTTCTATGGCTTTCGCAGCTTTTCTTTGCTCCCTTTGACCTGTCAACTATCTCATCTGGCGATTTCGATGATTCAGAACGTCCTGTACTGCCGGGCCTCGAATGGCCAGAGCAGATACCAGGCATCACACTCAGGGTCATCCCGCTCGCCCTGAAGTATCTTGCATCGCCAGGCAAAGAGAGAGATGGCGCAAAAACTCTGCTCATACGCCTGGCAATGCGGAGAGACATGCAGGAGGCTGGCATCCTCGAAGCGCTTGTCAAATGGGCTCTCTTCACTTTGCGGCCACAAGCGGACGGGCCTGCAGACACGCCCTATTACTACATAGGAAGTATCAGCTTCCTCGCTGGTGTGTTGCAAGCAGCAGCAGACACGTCAATGATGAATGCACTCTTGGGTCCGATCTACTATGCGGTCCATGGAGTTTCATCCGAAGACAATCCCACATTTGCCATGATCAGGGGCTCGGCACTTGCAAGAAAGATGATGATCAAGGTGATCAGGAGCGTCACTACTTTGGTACTACGGAAGGCAGACCAGACCGTGATGGACACAGAGATGGTCGAGAGTTCCATTGGCTATCTTCTTGAACACCTGGCAGACAATGATACTCCTGTCAGACTTGCTGCTAGCAAAGCACTTAGTGTCATCACACTTAAACTTGAACCGGACATGGCCCTCCAAGTCGTAGAGGCTGTTCTAGAGTCCTTGAACCGGAATGTTCTGTGGGTCAAAAGCCAGTCGAATCCTCCTGGACCACGCACTCGAGACCTCACCTCCGTCGACCCCCTGGAATGGCACGGGTTGATGCTGACACTGTCCCATCTTTTGTATCGGCGGTCGCCCCCGGCCGAAAGTCTCGCAGATATAGTCCAGGCTCTAGTCCTGGGCCTCGCCTTCGAAAAGCGAGGAATCTCGGGTGGCTCCGTTGGCACCAATGTCCGTGATGCTGCTTGCTTTGGAATATGGGCTCTGGCTAGACGGTACAGCACTTCTGAGTTGCTGCAAGTTCCCGTGAAGTCAACAGTCGTAGCCGAGGCCCATCCCGCTTCCGCGTCAACCTTGCAGCTACTGGCAACCGAGCTGGTCGTTGCTGCATCTCTCGATCCTGCAGGCAACATAAGAAGAGGCTCGTCGGCCGCCCTCCAGGAGCTTATCGGAAGGCACCCAGATACAGTAGTGGAAGGAATCTCAATCGTGCAGACTGTTGATTATCATTCTGTTGCGTTGCGTTCCAGGGCCATCGACGAAGTCGCCTTGAACGCTACTAGACTGTCTCCACAGTATGGTGTGGCTCTGATGGAAGGCCTGATCGGATGGAGAGGCGTTGGCGATATGGACGCTGCGTCGCGGAGGGTTGCTGCCGCTTCATTTGGTGCCCTTGGTGCAGAAATAGCACGCACATCGTCCGAGCCCCTGGGCCAAATCACAACATTTGCTGGGCTTCTTGCGGGAAAAGTCGAGTCACTCCAGAAACGGCAAAGCGAAGAGCGGCATGGCCTCATTCTCAGCTTAGCCGCGGTATTCGATGCCATTCCTGGCCTGATTGGCCCGGATGGCAATTACAGCGCCTGGAGTTCACTGCCGTTGAAGACATTCAGTGCGTACCTGGAATCTATGCTGACTGGCTCTAAAACTACGACATACAGGAAGCCCGAGCTTATTGCAGAAGCACTCAGCAAACTTATTGTGTCTTCGTACCCTATACTCCTTGCGTGCTTCAATAGGGGTAACGAAGCAAGCAACCTTGAAAACTCCAACTGCCTAGTATCTGGCCTGACCGTCTTATCAACAGAGAAATCAACCCTACTGCAGGAGTCTCTGCGGATGGTAGATGAGGCCAGGAACGATGCTGCACCTGAGTGGGATAACCTGACTGCTCTCCTCCCTGAAATGGTCGACACATGGCTGAACATGCATGATCCGGAGGTGGTGAGTTCTTCGGCGCAAGCTGGGTTGATCTTGCTACTCCTCTGTGCACAACCGCAAAGAAACACCATACTGCAGACCTGGTGTGACAAAGTCCGTGTCTCTACTACGTCCCGTGACAAGCATGGCGACGGGTATTTCCGTGCGCTCTCTGGGTCGTACCGTATAATCGCTGCGTCATTGGACGCACCCGCTGCCCTGGACCAGGTCACAGTGGCAATTTCATATAGATGGTCCTCAGATTACATGATCGAAGCCCATGTTGCGATACTCCAGAGTCTCGTTGGCCAAGATCTGTTGCGAGTCAAAACATCCAGTTTTACGCCTCTTATACGACAAGGGCTGGATGACTATACTACCACTGCGCGTGGAGATATCGGCTCTCATGTGCGACTAGAAGCAATCAAGGCCACCAAGACATTGTGGGAACAGATTACGGACGAGCATGAGTCTGACGGGGCTTATGGAAGCATTGCGACTTTGTTACCTAGTATGCTCAGACTGGCTGCCGAAAAGCTAGACCGAGTTCGCGTTGAAGCGAAGGCTGCAGTGGCTTTGCTCCTGTCTCCAAGGTGTGTACCCCGATGATGATGACCCGACCGATCAAACAACTGACGATGTTGTAGTTCTGCTGTAATCTTCAAGGACTTGTCCTTTTCTTCTAAGGACTACTTTGAGTATCTCTTGACACTGGATAGACCGGACAATTTCCGAAAAGAGGTAGCTGATCACTGGCCAACCAGCGATATGGCATGTCTTTCTACAATGCTGGCGGGGTTGGTGACTTCAGCAGATACTGGCAATGAGGAGCTTGTTATTGCCAGTCGTGCTGCAGTTGCCAGTTTCTGTGACGAGTCGCCCGAGAATCTATCCAAGATTGCAGCAGCGCTGTTGCTTAATCTCAAAACCCATCAAGGGCAGGATAGAGTGATTGTGCCGACGTTGGAGCTGACAGCATATCTCTTCCAAATTGGCACGCTGCACCAAAGCCAAGACATCAACCTGCGCCAACTATGCCTACTCACACAAAAAGCAGGCTACAAGACGGGCAATGTCCGCAAGATAGAGGCTTGCATCAAGGTCTACGGGGGTGTGGCTGCTGCCGATCGGCAAGCCGATAACGACGCGATCTCGCCCGAGCTACGATTGAAGAGACAGGAGGGCATTACTGAAGCGCGACGTAGACTGGGGGCATTACTATTGCACCCATGGCCACATGTCCGGGCCCTTGTGGTTGACGAGCTCTGGGGGCTGTCGTCCTTGGAGGAGCAGGCATCAGATAGTAGCATGGCCTCCAAGCTCCTCAGTGTTGACTGGGGTAGGGCCGAGAAAGCATTCATCAAGCAGGTTGCGGGGGAGCTGGGGCTGGACTAACAATGATTAGGGAAGTCAACAGTTACCGGCAGAACGGTTGGGGCGCGGAGCTGGCGAGGGGACTAGTCAATACCGGTCTGACAAGTACAGTACTGTATAGTAATAGCTTATTGCAGTAAGCCGGTTCTGGTCTGGCCTTCCAACGGTCCGAACCTATCACTGATGGTAGTGTTGGATAACGTGCCGCCATTCCGTATCTTCTAGAGACTGGCCGTGTCTGTTGAGCCTCGTATAGTCGTATAGAGGGCCGACTAAATTGACCTTAAACGGCCTCCTGCTGCTGGCAGAGGCGGCGACTCTCGGTGACGAGTTTGGTAGAGGGGGGCCTCCTCCTGTGCGTAGATGCATGTATGCTTATCATACATGCCAAAATATGTAATAAGCCTCCAATTATATTCACATGCCTATCCTACCCGGCCGGCCGCTCTCCGACCTCTGGCTCTCTGGGGCACATCCGACTCCCCCCAATGCAGGGTTACCACCCTCGCAACCTCGCTTTTTCTCCTCATTCCCGTCTGTTCGGTATCAGGTACCCAATCCAGACTAGTGTGTGTGATTCCCAATACCTACATCCTGGCATTGGACGGACGGCGTCGGGTTCCAATCAAACCATTGACCTGGTACCGTAGCACTGCACACAATACATGCCCCCATGCGGCCTGTCTTATCAAGGCGGAGTAGCGCACGACTGTTGAGTACGAGATTCGCGTTCCTCGGGATACGACTATAATGTACGGATGCACTTAACCAACCCCTTCTCATTTTTATAAGACTTGAAGTAAAATAAAGCTCAACTTCGAGGATTTCAGGAAGAAACTCCGATAATAAAACGTGAAATAATTCCTTGATAATAGGAGTGTGCATTTTATTCCGAGGAGCGCGAGGAGAATGACGGGTATTGGCGCTCGCGTACGTTGGCCGGTACGCTGGCTCCTATGGATCTAAAGTACGAACGCATTTCGGACCAGGTTAGTAGGTACTGGTATCCATCATCATTGATGTACGTGAGAGGTGTGTAGCACAGCATCAAGTCTGCCTTCCTACCCTAGCCTCCTTCCTTCCTCGCTTTCCTACCCTCCCCCACGCCGGAAGCGCATCCAATTCGGAGGCTGGTGCCTCCCTCACACACACGCACACAACAAAGGGGGTTCCTTTCGATCACGGTTCGGGAAGCTCCCAGGAGATAACGGTAAAAGAACCCTACTGCGTTGGGTAGTTGGTGTAATTCCCTGGTTCCAGTGTCGGAGAGCGGGGCCGGTCTCAAAAGCATGGAAAAGTGAGTAGGTCTGTACCTGACCACAGACTGCCCATATTCAGTCAGTCGGCGCGTCCCGTGGCCAAAACAGTTCCCCGTATTTTACCGGTAAAGTATAATGTGCTCGCAGGAAGAGAAATCGTATTGGCACGAGCACGAGACATTGTCGGTGTATGCAGTACGGAGTACATATGTCTAACATAATACTGTCTCTCCCACCCAAGCTAGTTACCAATGCGTCGATGTCTCAATGTTGACGTTGGTGTTCCCCGGATTTGGGGGGGCAGGGATGTTTACGTTCGCGTGACAAATCCTTTCCCTCACCCTCGATGTCAGCGGACCTTTCCCCGTCAACTCAGATTTCGCAAGGCCTAGACTCTGCACACGGCAGGCGGTGGCTTCTGTGGCGGTGGTGAAGCAAGCTGCCAGGCGAATGCGCCTTGGGAAGAAGCAACTTCGTTTTCTTTCTTGCATTCTGCAATAGCGAATTGTTTATATATGGAGAAGTCTTAAGACAAACAATGCGTCCCGTCCGATACGAAGCGAGCCCGCCACGGCATGCTAGGACCTCTTATCTTGCGTCGTAGCCAAGATTGTCAGCACCGGGGTGCAATACCTAAAAGTCTCAGACCATGAGGCAACCCGGCTCTACTTGCAACTTCGTGTAAGGTAGTGAGTGGGTGACCTCTTCATGTACATACTTACCTAGGCCGATGCATGTGCACAGCCGCTCCCAACATCAACAAGCAGCCGAGAATTACTCGACCCGGTAGGTCTCAGAACGGCCCGTATCTCAGCTTCAGCACGCTAACATCGAAGCTCCTTTGCTTTTGGACGCCGAAGCCCATCAACCGCAATTGAGGCTACCTGGCACTTACATCCATCAATTGGTCTGGTGTAGGTATATTAGGTAGCTGTCGTACCGGTACTAGTTCCGAACACTCTGGTCCGATAAGACGGGATGGAACGACTGTGCGCACTAGGTAGGTACATATAATGTTGAAGGATTGCGCAGTGGTAACTTAAGTACACGATAAGTACAAGCCTACCCGAGAGACTGGGCTGACGTAAAATCAAACCAACGCGGCATCTCTCACCAGTGGCGCATCAGTCTCGTCGCAGGAGCTACCTAACCGCTAACTTAGGCGCACACTTGTCTATGTATGATGGGCCTGCCCGCGAAACAAGACGCAGTCAAACAGAACTACACATGCAGATGGCACCCAATGGATAGGTACAGCATGTTCCACTATGGCACTATCCTACCACTACCTGGACCCTTGGCAAGTTGCAAGCCCGTTGCGATCCACCCTGGAAGGGCCTCCGAGCATGGGCAAGGGTGCGGAGGAAGCGAACCTGTAGCCAACCACCAGCCTCTCCCACATCATGTTTAGGTTCGTTGCACAAGCCCGAACGATACCGCTCATCTTTCTTGGTGTGCTTGGGGCGAGGTCTGGCAAGTAAACCCTGCATTCGGTTATCAGTCCAGTGAGAGTGGTCAGCTCCGGAATGCCCATCTTGGGACCGACTGACTGCGGCGCCAAACTGGCTGGGCCGCCTTTTTTTGCTTTGCTGTGCTGCGCTGCAGTGACGGAATGGTTGCTGCTACATGGGCTTATTATTACCTGGCTGGCCCGCCCTACCTGCCTGTCCTCCTGCTCGACCACACCGAGCTACCTCTCTCAATTGTTATGACTCGGCTTCCTTTGATGCCAATTCCATTGTTCACTTTTGGTTGACCAGCTGGGGAACTAAAAAGTCCTTGTTTTAGTCAATCTGATACCATGTCCAATTCACCACCGCTAGCATCTCGACATCGAAGTTTTACAATTCCGGATTGCCCATGTTACGAATTCCGTCGAGACCTTGGCCATTAGCAGGAGGTCACAGACCACCCGAACGTCATAAGGCCCTTTGTTCCCCGGATTTCGCTATTGCGATCCAGTGGCACCACCAGACAACCGATTTTCTTTGTCTGCCTTCTGCTGAGGGTGATCTATGTTCCCTGGACGGCTTGAACTCACATATCCTCCTTGGTCTGCATTCGGCGGATACTGGGGCGCCTGCAGACGTTCCTCCCTCCCCGCTCGTCCCCTCTACGGAGGTTGACGGGCGTGGTGTTCGTCAAAGCCGGATATAGCGAAAGTGGTATACGGAACTAAAGAAAATGGCTCTATATTCTTCGCCGCCGCCCTTGCACAGCTTCGAGCAGGACAAGCCGACGCTGTTGGTCTGCTGGTGGATCACGCTGCTCTGTGCGACCATCATCTTCCTCCGCGTGGCCGGCCGGTTTATACGCTCGGAGAAGCTATTCGCAGAAGACCGGACGGCGGCCCTGGCGCTGATCCCGTTGTTCTTGCGCATGGGATGCGTGCACGTCATCCTCATATACGGTACCAACAACGCGCAGTTTCCCTCCGACTTGAGCGAACAGGATATTCAAAGGAGAAGTGTAGCCAGCGGCTTGGTGCTGGCGAGCCGGAGCTTATATGCGGCAACGTACGTCCGGTCTTTCCTCTTCTACCTTCGCATTTGTCGCATCACGACTCTGTTCGGTCGTTTTGTAGACGTCCCGAGCTCAAAACACATCAGACTGCATTACTGACTTCGGTTCGTCCCAACTTTAGGTTATGGATTTTGAAAAGCGCCATCCTGGATTTCTTCAAACGGTTAACCAGCACTAGCTGGAAACGGTCTCATGAAATCATCCTGCTATTCATCAGGTGTTCATTGTGCGCAACATTTGTTGCCGTTTTGATATCGGATCTTGCAGAGTGTCGGCCTTTTCGCCAATATTATCAAGTACTGCCAGATCCGGGTGGCCAATGTCGGCAGGGCTATGCCCAATTACTTACCATGGCGACATGCAACATGCTTACCGATCTATTCCTCGTCTTCTTTCCGGTGTCCATCATCATACGGAGCCATATGAAGGTCAAGCGCAAAGTACAGCTCGTACTGCTCTTTTCTTTGAGCTTGGGCGTCGTGGGTGTCACGTTATATCGGATACCGCATGTCGTTTGGGAGCGCGGAAACCAGCAAACTCGTTCACTGCTTGCATCAGTCGAGATTCTGATGGCCACGACAGCCGCCAATGCGTTGGTCTTGGGCTCTTTCGTACGGGACCGTGGAGTCAAGAAAAACAGGTTTAGGTACGGCTCAGTCGTGGCAGAGTCTATCGAAGGCTCTGCACTGTCGGCGAGAAGGCCTACCATTGTCAATCGACACTGGGGGAGCGATGAGGATTTGGTGAGAGACCTGGGACTCAGGGTGGACCAGGAGTTACGTGACGCGATCAGTCCTGGAACACGGAGCACCGGGCCACAGTATACGCCCGCCCCCGTTGCTAAAGTACCCGACGACATGCGAAACTGGAATTTCCCCAACGGCAGAGAAGTAATGGGGAAGGCAGTGACGACTCCCTACTCCCGAGCAGCCAATGGAGCCCCTCGAGGAGCAACTCCGGCGCCACACCTCGGCGGGTGTCCTTCTTCGATGTTGGCGGATTGCTCGAGGAGCAGGAGCAGAGTGTGCGGGATAGCTATAATTCGAGCCTTGACCCCCTATCCCCAACTCGCAGCGCACCATCCCCTACGCGACCTGCCACTGGTACAGGCTTCCGGCGCGGCTCCCAGGCACTTTTACAGGACCTCAGTGGCCTCTTGGCCCCATTCGGCTCCAGGCCGACAAGATCGAGTTCGGGAAGCCCGCCCACTAGTTCTGGGACTGAGCTCGAGACGATACCGCAACATCCTCGAGAGTCCATGTACAACCCTGCCGACACGCGCCACCAACACGAGCTGGTGGATGTGGGTGGCTTGCTGAAGTAGATTCAGTCGAAAGCACCCACCCCGAAGGGAGTGAGCGCGGCTGACAATAATCAGCTCTGTTACATTATATATACCCCCATCATACAATACAGCCTGACGGGGAAGAAACCAGGCATCTGTACTACTAACGATACCCACGGAGTTTCGGGAAGAGCGAGCCTATACATTTACCGTACGGCAACTCGGATATTGAAAGGGATGGCTAATAGATCAGGATATCGAGCCACGGTGTTGATGCTTCTTGGAGTTTGAGGAAATTCGCGATCTATGTCTTTTCTTATTACCCCTTTGGATTTCTCGGGAGCGGCTGCATTTTCCAGGGGCGCAATTTATCTCATGATTGTATGGCTGGCACGAACACATGAACTGTCTTATATATACCCGCTTCCAGAAGGAGAGATTCCTCCTCCCTGGCTAATGGAGTTTGGCGAGGCAGGCGCAAACTACCACTTGCTTGCCTCCGTATGTTGTTTCTATCGATTCTTGGTACGGTTGCCTGCTCCCCCTGGACGCTTGGGTGAACCAGGGTTATATGAAACCTTCCAACCACCAATCGAACGTAACTTTCGGCAAAACAATGGTATGAGAGGAGATGAGTTCAGTACTTAAGCCAGATAACCTCAAGTTCCCCCAGCGAAGTAGCTGATTAGCTCAATGGTAAAATAAATAATCATGCCTGTGGATGCGCGTTCCCACAGGCCCTTCGCTTTTGGCAGTTTCCACGTTCGAGCACCATAAAGAGCAGCTTTTGATCCTTTTTCTTTTTCTTTCTCTTTTCCAGTGCTTGGTATATCCTGGCCCGATCAGCAACATTTTTGGCTATATACCCCCCTGAGCTGAGCTGAGAGGCCGTGTCCACTCTAGAATTACAGACTTTATACATAATGGCTAGAGCAGACAGAAACAGAAGAGATAACTCAAGTCTACTCGATACATCTCGCATGTCACCTATGTATATATATATACTTGGTCATCTGGGGTACCTATATCGTCTGAAGGGTACATACGGTGACTATACTACCCTGTGAGCGATAGTTGAACTCTGTTACCTTCAAAAAGATACTTGTCCAAGGGAGTTAAACATTGCCTGGTAAGGTCGTAGAACACGATGCATACGAATTACATCAACGGCGCCGGTCCGCCTTACCATTAAGTTCATCCTATCTGCCTGCCTCCTCTTCAAACAAACTGGATGAACAGTCGAACAACTGTGCCAACCTTAATTGGACGTCTCCTTGGGTGACCATAGCCCTGGAACCGCACTAGACAACCGACGATCCAAGCCACAAGGACCCAAGTCACTGAGCGGGACGTTCACGTTCTGAACGGGGTGCCTGGCCTACAGTACAAGCAACCTCACGCCAACTCCCTCCTTACACAGGGGCAATATACGCTAGCGGCACAGCTCTTACTCTGACGAATTTGGTTAAATGCAAATGCAATTGCATTGGTAGTCATTAAGCAACTACTCCGTATCTTGAGAAGTACATCTTTCTTGGGAATCCGTGAAACGCCAAACCCAACCAAGTAAAGCAGCAGCAACCATGCTCATGAGACGCCATTCTGAAGTCAAGTTTTGTCCACTCTAGCCCAGAATCTTTCGATAAAAATTTTCCTACTTTTCTCTTCCCCTTACCTCCCTCCCTTTCTCTCCTTTATACACACAGCCGGTAACTGGCATATCGTCCGGCCGTCTCACTCTTTCGGATGATCTTGACGACCTGGCCGCGCTTCATGCCGAGGTACTTGGCGACGGGGTCGCGGACGAGGATACGGGGCAGCTGGGTCTCCTTGAGGCGGTAGCGCTTGAGCAGGGCGGCCTTCTCCTCGCGGCTGAGGATGACGTGGCGGGGGACGAGGTCGTGGTGGGTGATGTTGATGAGCAGGTCGTCCTCGAGGAACCACTCGATGGTGGTCCACTGGGCGAACTTGGCAATCTCCTTCTTGGCCGAGGCCGAGACGGCCACGTTGCTGACGAGCACGCCCGCCGCGTAGTTCTGGTCGGCGCAGAACTTGCCGAACTTGCGCATCTGCTCCGCGCCCAGCGTCGACTCGTCCAGGAACTCGATCCAGATGGTGCCGCAGTCCGAGCCCGGGCTGGGGTCGTTGGGCGTCGCGGGCTTCTGGAATTTCCGCATCATGTCGTCGCTCGGGCGCGCGGAGAACTTGAGCAGGCTGCGGCTGTTGGCCGGGGGGCAGATTCGTTAGCAGGATAGTCTTTTTGAGGGTGTGTGGCAACCCTCCCCCCCGCGACATGGCGGATGGGTAGCTCTTACTTGACAGTGCCCTCGGCAGACATGTATCTATCCCGGAATCGCTCCAGAGGCAGGTTGATTTCCTCTTGGGTGAGCTCGTAGCCCTGTAAAGTACCGTAACATTAGCGACCGCGACGCAAACAGACAGAAGAGCGGCGAAAAAGTAATAACATGGCGCCTTGCAAAACAGGCAGGCAGGAGGCAGGAGGCAGGAGGCAGAAGGCAGGTGCGCGTGTGGGACGGGGAGACGCGGGGGACGTACTCTATCGGCGGCCATTTCGTGGACGGTCCTCCATGCTCGCCAGGTACGGACGATGGTGCGCTCGTTGGCTTCTCTGTTGGCATCTTCCTGGTCGGCCATCTTGGTGCAATGGATGTATACCAAAAAGTCGGACTGGTGTGTGGAGTGGCGGCTGGAAGAGAAGGCTCGAGCAATCGTTTGTCGCCGGCAAGGTGGGTTGGTGATGCTGCTGTGTTCAAGTAGACTTCTGGAATGGATAATGCTATCAGCCTCGTATCAAAGAAAAATTGTCGAGCAGCACGGCACGGCGCGTCAAAGGCTTCTGGCTTTGGCAGCAGGTACCGAGAGCACTGACTTTTAGGCTGTTAGCTGCTGGAGAGCTGCCAGCGCACCAATCAGAAGCGCGGGAGCTTAAAGAGGGTACCTGACCCAAAGACATGGAGGTTTGCAGGGGTCCCTCCTTCAACTTCCTTCTGCCATCAATGGATCAATTGAACATCAGTTGAATGGTAACGGTGAAAGAAAAACCGAACCCCGCCACAAACTTTCAGCATATACCTACACATTCACCTAATATTAGAGACTTCAACAAGACTCCGGGATAACCATGGACCACACATGGGCAGACTTGTAATGTCAGTCTGCGAACTATTTGCACGTTATGCCAGCGTTGGTAGTATCCATGTCAAAACTGCAGATACATATGGCTTTTGGTGCTAGGTATGTACATGTAGATCTATCTGGTTAGTCCTGACTGAGTCTTGTCAATGGCACTTCTTTTGCACCTGAGGCACAGGTGAATACAAGCAAACCCCAGCGCCTGTACATGGCTCTGCTAACAACCAAGGCCTGTATTCACTGTACCTGTCGTACCACGAGCACCTCTTTTCACGTAGCCTACTGGGGTTCTGGTACCTACCTACCGTACCTTGTCGATAGGACAGACCGAAAAAAAAAACTACTCGGGAGGGAATTGAACGAATCGAAATTTTAGAGAGAGGCCACTTTTTCCCTCGCTGCCCTCTCCTACTACTTACTTCAGTCAACCTAACCTTAGTCTCTGCTCGTTGATGGACCCTTGAACTTGGCCTGGACTGGACTGCTCTGCTATTTGGAGGGACCTACCGACCGACCAACCGACGGCCAGAGCGAGACAGATTGACAGCAGCTCGTTGGAAAGCTGTGCTTGTTGTAGTCTGGCCTTTCTTTGCCGGTGCCGTTCCCTTGCACCATCTTGTTATCCTCCCCCTTCCACCTCGTGGCCCTCCTCCCTCCTTCCCTCGCAGAAAAGCGCATGTGCTGTGAATATTCCAGGAAGCACCTGCTTTTCTTCTCATATTCACTATTGCCCGGTCTTTTGTTGGCATCATTCAATTGATCGTCAACTGCCCTCGCTCCTCTTTTTTTCCTATATAAGAGACTACCCCGACCTTCCACCTAGGTTGCCTTCTACCGCACACACTTTTTCTCGGTCAACTTTTTGACTTTTTATTCGATACCAAGTTATCCGCAATGGCTGAAGTCGCTGCTGCCCCTGCCGCCACCAAGGTGGCGGACAAGAAGCCTGAGAAGCCCGATGTCGACCTCTTCAATGAGCGCCTGGCCAAGGCCGAGAAGGAGCACAAGGCCGTTATGGACAAGTACAACGCCATCAAGGCCAAGGTCGAGATCGCCGTCCCCAACAAGAACAAGGACGCCCAGTCCCCCACCCAGAAGCGCCGCGCCGAGCTCATTGCCCA
Organism: Arthrinium phaeospermum; assembly: GCA_006503535.1. Lineage (NCBI taxonomy): Eukaryota > Fungi > Ascomycota > Sordariomycetes > Amphisphaeriales > Apiosporaceae > Arthrinium > Arthrinium phaeospermum. The sequence continues at coordinate 3,530,809 of QYRS01000002.1, read as the reverse complement.
ACTCCAAGAGATCCGCAGCAAGCAGGGTGTTGGCAAGAACGCTCGCAACACCAAGATGGACCAGCTCAAGCGCCTCGACGAGCAGATGCGCTCCCGCATTGCTGAGCAGAAGACGGCCCGCGGCAAGGTCAACTTCAAGAGCGCCGAGGACCTCGACCGCGAGATCGAGCGTCTCGACAAGCAGGTCAACGGCGGCATGATGAAGCTCGTTGACGAGAAGAAGGCTCTGACCGAGATCTCCAACCTGCGCAAGCAGCGCAAGAACTTCGCCCAGTTCGACAACTCCCAGAAGGGCATTGATGAGCTCAAGGCTAAGATCAAGGAGCTCAAGGACAGCATGGATGACCCCGAGGCCCGCGCCATGAGCGAGCAGTACACCAAGCTCCAGACCGAGCTCGACGGCATCAAGGCCGAGCAAGACGAAGCCTTCAAGAACCTGAACGCTCTCCGCGACGAGCGCAGCAAGCTCCACGCCGAGCAGCAGGAGAAGTGGACCGCCGTCAAGCAGCTCAAGGACGAGTTCCACGCTGCCAAGCGCGCCCACGCCGAGTACGAGCGTGAAGCCCGCAACCGTGCCCGCGAGCGACAGCGCACCGAGCGCGAGAAGTTCGACAAGGAGAAGAAGATGGAGCGTGCCCAGAAGATGCTGGAGGAGGCCAGCGAGCCTGCTTACCTCGACGAGATCCGCCGCGCCAACAGCCTGCTCCACTTCTTCGACCCCTCGACCGCACCCGCCGAGAAGGATCCTCTCCTGGCCAACAAGGGCTTGGCCGCCGAGGCGGCCCGCAAGGTCGACGACTCTGGTCTGAAGGGCATGAAGGTTGTCTCCAAGAAGACCGACGAGGAGTATATGCCCGCCGCCAAGAAGGGCAAGAAGAACAAGAAGAGCGAGAAGCCTGCCGCCGAGAAGAAGTCCGGTGCTTTCAACTGCCCGCCTTCCGTCATTGAGGACTGCTCCTCCATGGGCATCGAGCCCCCCATGAGCGCAGCCGAGATCCCCGATGTTGTCAAGCAGGTTAAGGAGAAGCTTGACAACTGGAAGTCTGACCAAAAGGCCCAGACCCAACGCGTAAGTAGCCCCAAGTCTTCAAGACGGCATTAACACAGATTTACTAACATCGATTTCTGCAGAACGTTGATAAGGCCAAGAAGGAGATCGAGCGTCTCGAGGCCGATGAGGCTGCTGAGAAGACCAACGGCGTCAACGGCGATAAGAAGGCCGACGACAAGGTCGAGGCTGTTGCATCGGACCTGAAGGAGACGTCCTTGGAGGACAAGAAGGAATAGGCTTCTAACAAGTCTTCCGATGAGTTCTCGAAGGAAGCAGTCGCCTTCCGCAGCAGCAACCATAAAGATGGTTCGGAACCGGACATCGCTTCAGATGACTCCGATTTCTGCTGTCTACCCGCCCTATCGTACTCGATTTCCACCAGGTCTACAGATTCCGCCTCCACCCCAACGGAAATATAGCCAGCCTTTCTTGCATTTTATTACTCGGATTGGAGCATGTGAGCGTCGGGCTGTTTTAGGCAAACCCTCGACCGGAAAAATTCTCTCATAAGCCTTTTTTTAAGTCGCATCTCTTCTGTATCACCTCCTTAGCATCCTTCCTGGCATGGCCTGGTTCTTTTTCTGTTACGTTGATCACGCGACCCAGAATATGAGGACGGCTGGCGGCACGGGGGAAAACAAAAATTAGCGTCCATGAGTACGGGTGCTATATAATTATCTATAGGGCAGGCGAATATAAAACATATGATCAATCCGTGTATCCTTGAAGGGGGCTATGTTGACTCGATACTTGTGTGCTTTGTACGGGTAATAGATGGTCGTATACTAAAGATACGCATCGTATCTTGGTGAAATTATGTTTTGGTGTTTTGTAGAAAGATGATGAGTTGTATTGATGAGATGCAAGAGATTTTATTTATTCAATCTTTCTTTCTACTCCTTGTGGCATTTGAATCACTCCTTGCCCACCTGGCCGCTTGGTCTCCAGGGAAAGGATCCGAGAGGCATCACTGGCTTGCGCTCAAGGGATGCGGTGCTGTGATGATGGGGTTTCCAACTGGTTTTTTTGACATATGCTAATGCTTGCTCTATCGTATCCTTGCACCCGGTGTTTCCTTCCAATCTGCCTAGGTTCTGTGTGGCTGGACCTTTCCGAGCGAGATAGATGCACATTGACCGGCCGCCCCCCCTTTTCTGGTCCTTTACCTCCTAAACCTAGTATTTGATGAGCCACACATCAATCCCGAGTTGTCTTATTGCACCCACATATCCTTCCTTCCCTAGACCATAGTCTCTCCAAAGAAGTATCCTGTCAAGTGCAAACACGTAGAAAGCAAGGGCACACTTAGTTAACTCCAGGAACTCCAGATATCCCAAGAATGGAAAAGAAAACGGCCACTCGGTCATGGGAGGAGTAGTATGAATCTGAGACCAAGAGACGAAAAACGTAATGAGTCTAGAAAACACAATTCGCTATGAATGGTAAATGATAAAGCGCCATCACTTGCTGCTCAAGCCTGCCGCTATGCTGAGGAAAAGAGGAGGGAGGGGCTCGTATGACATGCCCGGCATTTCAAACTCGTCCATCTTTGTTGAAAACTAAGCAGTTGGAAATCATTGTCGTCGTTTTGCTTTTCGTAAGCATCATGGGGGCATGATTCGGGTCGTATTACACAGGGGAACGTGATCGTGGCCCTGGTGTCAAGGGACATAGGGGCTTCGCTGCCGAGAAGGTATTTCTTGGAAGTCCGGAACGAAGATGGAAGACGATCCAATTGGTCGTATAGGCACTGATATGACGGTCATGCTGCAGGGAAAAGAAGCTTCATAGACGATCTCATTGATAGTCATAGTATGTCGAAGCAGGAGGCGGCGGCCGGAACATCCTCCTGGTCGAGGGAGGAGCCGTAGTCATGCCACCCATCGGAGGTCCTGGCGTTCTTCGGGCTATCATCGGTGGGGGTGTCCTCGAGGGCAGGGGCGCATGACGTGGAGTTTGGCTTTCGAAGCTCTCGTTGGCTATAGTACCTTGAGGGGCACCCCGACGGCTGGCCTTGCGTGAACCATTCAATGCGCTCAAGGGAGGGTCCTTGACAGCTCCCTCGTCATCAGCCGGGAGGGTCAACTCGACCAGGCTGTAGAAGTACTCCAGTACCTCGGGATACCGTTGCACGCTGGACTGCCAGTCCTCATCTATCCCCCGTTTCAGAGTGGCCTGAGCTTGAGCAATCTCATTAGGGTGAGGCGGCGCGTGGTAATAGTGGTAGGCGTGGGCTGTGAGACGTTCCAGGTGGGCCGTGTGCGCTTGTTTCCGTCGTTCCGTGAGCAACCGGAAGTATTCCAGGATATAGTCTTGGGCATGCCCTCGAACCCAGGTACTAAGTATCCGGTTAGCTATTTGGGCATAACCAACAGGTAGCCAGCCGAGTTTGGCAAGGAAGAGAGGGTTTTTCTAACCGTATATCATTATATATGGACTGCATCATGCGAGACTCGGCCTGGCGGACAGCCACTTCCAAGCCCTTGGCTTCACAGTCACATTGCAACGATGCCGGCGCATGGCATATGGCGCAGTCCGGATCCATCCTGATAACGGACTTGCGGGATTTATATTCCCTATTATACATCTTAGCTAGGGAAGGCCGGAGGAGGCGGCGGCAGCGGCAGCGGCAGCAGCAGCAGAGGGTTGAGTTGGGGAACGGTGGCGGAGAGCATGGAGTGTGTACTTAGGCATATGTGTGCATGTAACTATTGTACAAGAATAGGAATAGGTTCTCTAGCTGACCCCACAAAGGGTCTCATGGGCACGTTGGGGCGAGGGAAGGGGAAAGGGAAGGGAAAGGGGAGAAGACAAAGTAAAGACGTGGCATGGCAACTGACCTGACTTATGATAAGAAAAACACTGAAGGCCGAGCTACAGTAACGCCAGCGACACGGACACGCGACAGAAAATCCCCGTCAGTGACAGCGAAGGAGAGAAGAGGGAAGTGGACGAGGACGAGGACAGCAAATTGGCTAAGAGACGCAGCTTCCATGCAGCCAGTACATAACAGACCGCCCTCGTGAGCGTGACGTTGGTAGCAGGAGCAGCAAATGAGGGCGGAAGCGAAAGCTCTTTGGTCCGATACGGCTGTGTCCTGTATGTAGTGATCTGGTGTTCAAGCCTGCACCTCGAGCAGTGTGTGGGGAGAGTCGTCGGGAGGGGAGAGCAGGTAGCGAGTAGCAAGTAGCAAGTAGGGGGGACAGAACAGAGGTTCAACGGTTTGCGTGTGCCCGGTACGTGTAGACGAGGGAGACGAGCAAAAAGACGAGGGAAGAGGCCGTGTTAGTGGAAGGGACAATCGGTGGATCGACCTGAGGTGTTTGAACTATTGCGGAACGGGAGTCGTGAGAGGCTGGGAAACAGCTCGTCTTGCAGATGAAGCTGCACCGAGGTCCCACTACAAGCCAATTGATAGACCGGAGATGGGCCAGGAGAGCCTCTTGTTCAAGGGAGCGAGTGCACTGGGAAAGCGTGTGTGCCCAGCGAACGAAGCCTGATGCGTTTTCCTATCTGGCTCTGGCACTGGTTCTGCAATCTGCTGCTGTTGCTGTTGCTGCTTGTTGCTGCTGCTGCTGCGGCGTTGCGTTGCTTTTTTAGCGAGCGTGCCGGCAGGACAAGACATAAGCTTGCCGAGATACTCCACGTTTGGCCACCAAAAGCAGAGGGAACAGCTGTCGTGGCTCGAATCGAAGGGGGGCAGTGTTAGTATGCAATGTGGAAGGGCAACCCAATCCCAACGTGCATGATCCGCCCGATATTACCCCACGAACGAACCAGTGAGGGATGGGTGCATGTACCAAGCCAACTTGGGCCCGACACTATCAATCAACGATCACGGGAGAAAAGAGGACGAGAGACGAGAGCAGAAAGCCGGACCCCGAGAGCAAGAACTTCTTGATCTCTGGCAGAGAAGAAGAAGATCAGGTAGAAGCAGCAGCAGTGAGAAGTAAAGAACCAGTTGCCCGTTTCTCAAGAGAAGCCGGGAGACCAACTGACTGGACTGACAACGAGGTACCTACAGACAGACAGAGACAAAAGAAGAGGCTTACCGAACCTTGGGAAAAGAGGCTCCGTAGTTTTTTCTGCATAGGCTGGGCCGGCTACATGGGGCGTCAGTAATGCCAACTTCACCGCTTCCTCGAGGGCGGCCCTTTGCCCGGTCTGGCCCAAAGGGACCGTTTTACAAAGCCCAGGCGTGAGCACCACCATGGAACCATTGAACTGCCCATTGAACTGCAACAATGAGGCTACATATATGCTCGTTACGCAGCTCCCCAATCTCATCGGGCATCTGCGAATCTGACAGAATTGGCTGGTCGCCATGTATTGTTTGCATAGAGAGACTCGACATGTCCATTAAACGAGGGGCAATTCCATCCCCAGCCCACTAAATCGAAGGTCCAAAAGTCCGCACCCCGCTTCGGGCATGCTGAATGGATATGCGCAAAACCGAGCTCTTTATCTTATCAGGGAATTTTCTCTCCGGCAGCTATGTAATCGCTATACCACATCCCTTGCAAGACCCTAGAGCTCGGCTGTAGGCTGGGATGTACTATTAAAGAATTGCAGTAACACACAGAGAGAGAGAGAGAGAGAGAGAGAGTCGATGCAAATCCCCATAGGCTCGTAGAGGAATCTCACGATGCCTCCCCGCTGCTCAGCCAGCGCCGGGCTGTTCCTACCGTTCCTGTACCCTTCGCTTTTCCGCCCGGCCGGTGGTGCCCGCTTACACCGAGCCGCGAAGGCCACCATCACCACCTACTCCTCGGCGTCGGACACGGCCGCCAGCGAAACCCAGAGCGAAACCGTCGAACCCTCGGCCTCGAGCGACGAGATCCCCATATCGCGCCTCAACCCGTCGCCCGACGACTATGCCCTCTCCTCCTTCGCCGACAAGGCGCGCGTGACCGTCTACGCGGGGGCGGCGGCCACGGCTGCATCTCCTTCCTCCGCGAGGCCTTCATGGACAACGGGCCTGCCAACGGCGGTGATGGCGGCCACGGAGGCAACGTGTATGTGCAGGCGGTGCACAGCGAGACCTCGCTGCACAAGCTGGCGCGCCGGCGCATCCTTCGGGCGGGCCGGGGCAAGACCGGCCAGGGCTCCAATAAGGCAGGACAGAGGGGCGACGACCATGTGATTCAGGTCCCCGTGGGCACCGTCATCCGGGAAATTAGCCGCGTCGACCCCATGGTCGAGGAGTCGATAGCGTGGCGGGCGGCCCGCGACAAGGAGCGGGAATTTGAGCGCCAGTTCCGCGAGGCAGAGCGCAACGCCGTCGCCGAGGGAGAGGACCCGGAAGCCGCCACGGCTTCCATGGAGGCGCCCGAGAACCCCAACCTGCACAAGTTTGTCCTCTACCCGGGCATCACCAATGTAGAGCGCCGGAACCTGACCTTGCCCCGGCTGCCCCGTCGAGACCGTCTATATCATCAGCCCCCGGGACCCATCCACCTCGACCTCTCCACGGCCACCCCGCGCCCGATCCTCCTCGCCGCCGGCGGCATCGGCGGCCTTGGAAACCCGCACTTTGTGTCCAAGGAGCGCCCGAAGCCGCTCTTCGCCACCCGGGGCGAGCGCGCCGTCAGCATGCAGATCGAGTTCGAGCTCAAGCTCCTCGCCGACGTGGGCCTCGTCGGCCTGCCGAACGCGGGCAAGTCGACGCTCCTGCGCGCCCTGACCAACAGCCGCGCCCGCGTCGGCAACTGGGCCTTCACGACGCTGCAGCCCAACATCGGCACCGTCGTCCTCGACTCCAACAAGGGCCGCCGCCTGTACACGCCGCCGGCGCCCAAGCAGCCGCAGCCGCACGCCGTCATCAACGACGCCCGCTACGGCAACGTCGTCATCAGCCAGCACGCCCAGATCGGCGCGGGCCCCCCGCCCCGCACCCGCTTCACCGTGGCCGACATCCCGGGCCTCATCGAGGGCGCCCACCTGGACCGCGGGCTCGGCACCGAGTTCCTGCGCCACGTCGAGCGCGCCGGCGTCCTCGCCTTCGTCGTCGACCTGAGCAAGGGCGACGCCGTCGAGGCCCTCCAGTCCCTCTGGCGCGAGGTCGGCCTCTACGCCCGCATGCGCGAGGAGGAGCGCCACGAGCGCGAGGTCGGCGGCCGCATCGACTGGGACGGCGACGCCGGCGTCGGCTCCATGGGCTACGGCGGCGGCGGGTCCCAGACCACCATGATGTCCGAGTTCTTCCCCCAAGCCCCCGAGGCCGACGAGGGCGGCCTGCACATCGCCGCGAAGCCCTGGTTCGTCGTCGCCACCAAGGGCGACCTGCCCGACACCCAGGACAACTTCCAGAGGCTCAAGGCGTACCTGGACGACGTCACGGACGGCAAGGAGGTACACCCCAGCGGCGTCGAGGGCGCTTGGACCCACGACTGCGCCGCGATCCCTGTCAGCGCCATCAATGGACACGGGGTCGACCGGATCGTGCACTGGACCTTGGGGTTGTTGGAGGAGTGAGCCCGAAACATGAACACATGTACGTTCACGTGATGATGATGAATTGGCATGCAAGAGCCGTGTACACATATCGCATAGATAAGACGTGGTTCGCATCACTGTATAGTACTAACTTTAATGTCATTTCCGCCCCTGCTCTGCTGGCTTTCATTTTGAGCTCAATTTCTGTGTCTAAATATTTATTTTTTCCTGAATGGTTTAAACTCCCTCAAAGCTGCACGTTCGGATAGCTATCGGGGTATTGGTAATGTTCTACACGAGGTTTTTTGGCAAGATCGCATTGCCAGAGGAACCCGTAACGTTTTCGTGCCCTCCGAGTCCAAATTTATCCGGGTCGCAATTCATGCAAATCAGATCGCACGAAGTTTTTACTATACATGTGAATAGCGGCAAAGTAGTCCAGGCATTCAGATCGTGGGTAAGGAAGTATATAGACTGCATGCCCTACCTGAGACGAACCGGGAATGTGAGATAGCCCACCTATTCGGCTGCCGTGGGTTCCGTCGCGCCGTTGGTGTCCTCGCCCATAGTAGTATCATCATTGGACGGGGCGGCGGTGCTGGTCTCAGCAGCGGCGGTGTCCTTTACTTCCTCGACTTCCTTCACCTCGGGTACCGCGACCTCTTCGGTCTTGGTTTCTGAACCGGCACTGGCCGCCTGAGCTGCCTCCTTGGCTGCGTCACTCTTGGCCGCATCCTTCAGAGTCTGGTTGATGACCGGGGTTGTGTCATTGAACAGACGCAGAAGCATCGCAGCACGGTCCTCCTTGGGAAGCATGAGGTTGAGTGATTGGAAGCTCTTCCAGAGAGGTAGCACCATGCGTTCCTTCCAGTCCGCATCCGAACCGTCTGGCTCGACACGCAGAACACAACAACCCATGCTAATGTCGCGCGCGCGCTCGCCAATTTCGCCCAGCTTAGACCACTCGCCCTCGGCGAATCTGGGGAACATCTCCTTCAACAACTTGTGGAAAGTCTCCTTCTTGGTAAGACGGATAACACGGTCCTGACCAACGTAGCCCGCAACAATGGGCATGCCCTCAGACTGGATGCGCCAGCGACATACCTCAGCGGACGGTGCATCTTGCTTCATGTACATCTTCACACCGGCATGGACAAACTTGACACCGCGACCCTCGTTTTGAACCAGGATGTCTCTCACGAGAGCACTTGTGTAGTAGATTGCCTTCGCAGGCTCACCCGCCGTATTCCTGACCATATATCTACCGTCGGGGAAGCGAGGGGAGAGGTTGTAGAATGTCTTGATGTTCTGGATCACTTCATGTTCGGGCGAGAGGTACTTGTAAGGCTCTTCGTACGACCCATCAGCGTTTCTTCGACGCTCCGGTGCCTGTGCCTGCGGTTTGGGGGTATCAGTAGTAGGCGTCGCAGTCTCGGTCTTCACCTCCGAATCTGTCTCGGTCTTCGGCTCTGCCTCAGCTTTCACCTCAGCTGCTGGGACCTCGGATGCTTCTGCAGGAGCGTCCGCCATAACGACCTCGGGTTGGGTCTCCTCTGGCGCTGGGCTCGCTGTCTTGGCCTTCTTGACCTCTGGCTTCTCTTCGGCCTCGTCATCGATTTGTCGTTTTGTCCCGCTGGTGGGGAGAACGTCCGTGGGCTCACCCTCCGCAGCCTTCTCCTCTTCCACGGCCAACTTGGCAGCAACTTCCTCCTTGGCTTCCTGGCCATTGCTGGCGGCGGTCGCCTTGACTTCGGGCTTGACTTGCGGTGCCTCGGGTCGGACCTTCAGATCGGCCTTCTTTTCAAGCACAGTAATGAAGAAACCTCCGGTATCCTGCTGGTGAGCGTAGACGCGCATGCAGCGATCCAGAGGCAGGCCAGAGCATTCATTAGTATCAGCCCGCGGGAACATTGTCTCGGCCAATTTGGCAGGAGGTAGCCCATCCTCTTTGGTCAGCATGTGCTGCTGAACTTCCTCCCAGCTGTTCCAAATCTTGCCATCCTTGTCAATAATCTTCCACTGGAACATGCCGGGGTTGCGCTTCAGGCCCGGCAAGCGTTCACTGCAGTCAATGATGTCGACTTTATCGGGGCCGCCGCAGCGCTCGATAGCTGAGACAATGACAGCCTCGTTCTCAACGGGGTTCATGCTGCATGTAGAATACACCACGCGACCGCCGACTTTAAGCATCTGCAGGGCACGAACCAGGATCCGTGTCTGGGTGGAATGAAGGCCAAGGGCACCTCCCGGGCCCCAATCGTTCCACAAGTTGACATTCTTTCTCAAGGTACCGTCTCCGGAACAGGGGACATCAGCCAGGATCCGATCAAATCTCAGATACTGCTGGTTCGGCTGCGAGGGCTCCTTGGGGAGTTTGATGGCGGGGAAGAGAGTGGCATCGTGGTTCGTTACGAGAAGGTTGGGGGAGGACAAGCGCTTGAGCTGATGGACCAGCATGTGGCTGCGCTTGTAATCGGCATCGTTGGCAATGAGCAGACCGGTGGCTCTTCCGTCGTCTCCAGAGTCGATATCCAGGTCGGCACCCTCCTCGGCCTTAACCTCGGTGCTGTTCTCGTCCATGGCACCCATGGCCTTTCGAATGCGAGCTTCCTCTCCAACGTGCAGCATCTCCAAGAGCTGAGCAGCCTTGCTACCGGGAGCAGCACACATGTCCAGGACTGTCATGCCAGGAGACAAGTCCATCAGCAGAGGCGGGATCATACTGACTATCTCCTGTCTGCTGATGTTGCCAACTTGGGTCTCGGAGACGAGGAACTTCTGGAAAGCGGCGAAAGGAGGGAACTTTCGAATGACGTGCTTGGGGGTGTTCATCGAGTAGGCGAGCTGATCGGGGTACCAGGAAACCGGCTGGGGGGCTTGGACGGGCTGGCCATCGTAACGCTCGATCTTGACAATCTCCGGGACGTATCTTTCTTCGAGCAATCTTCTCACCGCGAGGGCGTGACCCTTGGAACCGCAGAAGCGGAAAGAGTTGGGCAGCTCGGTCCTCAAGGCCTCCCAGAAAGCCTTTCGTTCCTCCTCGTCCTCGATCGGAATGGTGGCATCGTAGTAGCGCTGGAGCTTCTCGTTCTCCTTGACGACCTCGGGGAACGAGACGTAGGCGACACGTCCGCCAGAGTTTCCTCCGCCACCGCCGCCGCGGTTACCACCTTTGCGGCCACCCTATGGCAATGATGGCATGTTAGATCATTGATTTATGCACATTATTGCTGGCAATGGAGCAGAAATAACGAGGGAATGAAATCAGCACTTACTCTGAAGTTCCTGCGACCCATTTTCAATGTGATTGGAGTCGGCGCAAGAGGTGTAAATAATGGTGTTCAAAAGTAGGTGGAAGCTCCAAAAAAATTCCAGCCAGCCTCTCTTGTTATCGTCTTATCAAATGTTTTCCAATGCGACAGCCCCTCGCCGATAAACGATTACGGCTCAGGACCCCCACCTATGGGTCCGCTACAGCGCCTTGACGGGGGCCTTACCTCCAACAATTGGTACTTACTTGTACACCCAAACTGATTAACCAATTGGCTTACATCCTGCCGAAGTTATACGTTGGCCAAGGATCAATAGTCGGTCTCGTTGTCTCAAAATATGATCTGGAATCGAGTATGGGTAGTCTACAAGATGGTTGGAACTTCTGCAGTGGCTTAGACGAGAGCCGACGTCCTCGTGACTACCATGATATGATTTATCAATTCGAGGCCTCCTCACGCCCCAAATTCAGGATTGCACACCTACTTTGAGACATGAGGAGAAAGAAAATTTTGCAGAGGGGTAGACTCGCTGCGCGTCAACCAACGTACCAAGGCAGGTGTTTTGAGGTAATGTAGATCATACCTTGTCGCCAACGAATGAGAGAGGCTGGTGGCTTGCAGCTCACCGAAAGGGATGGCCATCCCACACTCAGAATATGTAACCGAACCCAAGTTGGGCGATACAAGATTCTTCTGTTTTCGACAAGAAAATGATGGCCTAGAATTCGAAATCTGAAAACTTCTTCGCAGGTTTGATTATGTGCTACGCCTATTTCTATATAGGTCTAGGTAACCGCAGCTCATATATGTTAAGCATTGAGGGGTCAATCAAACGAGGGACGCCTGTTTGGTCCAAGGTGTGTGTTGCGTCCATCATGGTGGTCAGCACCCAGAAAGCCACCCTGCAACCTTTTTGGTTTCGGTCCATCGTCATCCTGAATAAGCCAGGGCGTCCTATCAAGGCCTGACGATCTTCACCTTACCCAGTACGCCCGCCAGGCGTACCGGCGCATGGGATTTTTGCAATCGGCTTCGACGTATGTAATTCTCAGGGGCGACACCGCTTATTGGCTATGCTGGGAAGCAGGGGTGTCTGATATGTAAGGCTGGCACTCTGGGGTCTGTCTCGGTTCATCGAGTATAAAATGTCCGGTGTGCCCATTCCTATCCACGTAGGCTGAGGTGCGACAGCTAGCATATGATGGCCCCCGTCCCGCTACCCATACGCAATGGCCGATCCAGCGCTCCTTCACTCGACCCTCAAGCGGCCCGTCTGCCGGGAGGACTGGAACGAACAATATGACCACATTCGAAAGCTTTGGTGGGACGAGGGTGAATCGCTAGACAGAGTCATGTCGTTCATGGAGAAATGCCATCATTTCCAAGCCACGTGAGTCTCTCTGTTGCCTGCTCAACTCTAGAATGCGGGATTCTCACACCTCCCTTCCAGTGCCAAACAATACAAAACCATGCTGAAGGAATGGGACCTCCTGAAAAACGTACCGACCGACGAGATGAAAGCCATCGTGAAGATCCAAACCAGACGACGGCCGAAGGATACCGAGTTCACGGTAAGGGGCCGGATCGTCCCGCAAAACAAGATCGATCGGTTCGTCAAGCGGACCATGGGTACTACCAAGCCCTCCCCGTCTGCCCTCAGCCCAATGTGTGCGTATACGTCCTGCTGTCCGCTTGCCACTTCTCCTATTGACGCAGCGCCGAACATGATACAGCACATACGCCTTTCGCGGTGTGGTAAGCGACTTTCGGTGTTTATTCCACGTTATCCTACTTAGTGTCTCATAAAGGATAGAGTAACCGCTTATTCAAGAAGTTTCCATTATTCCCTCTTGAGACATTCTGTTTACCCCAAGAAGACCAAATGCTAACGCCGAAAGCCGATAGGTACGTCACGCCTCTACCCTCGCCCCGTCGAGATGTCTCCAAGTCGTCCCTCAACTCGCTCGGGTTCACACCAGGGAACTCACCCAAGTTCGAAGCATGGTTCAACGAGTGCATCGACATGCCACCCGATAGCCTGCCGAAGGCCTCGCCTTCTCAACCGGGCCTTGCTGAGATCGGGGTGGCCATTCCCTCACGAGCTCCTATTTCTGTGCCAGTCAAGGGTGGTAGACTTCCCCAAAATGATCATATCATGCTTCTTGACGTGGATGAAGAGCTGCCGGGTAGCTGGAGCAAAGTTGAGCAGTCTTACAACGCGTGGTGACATGTTCCTATACCCACAGTATGCTTAAGGGGCTTGAGCCGACCTGCAGGCATTGACATGTTCGCAGGCCCTCAATTGTGAAAGACAGCTGGCAGAGCAATTCGGGGCCAAACGGCTGCATTGATAATGGAAAAGGGGCACAGAACAACTATTCGTTTTCTCTCTCTCTCTCTCTCTCTCTCTCGTTAGCAGGGTATCCGAACCTGGCGAAATGTATAAGACAACCTACACATTGTTTCTTGTCTTAGCATATAAACACAATTGTTCTGCTGCCCCAGACCGTGTATATCTGTAATTTTCACATAGCTTCTTAGCCAACGCCTGAGTACCTAAGGCTTAAGCCCAACCGTCATGGCGGTATGATCGAAACATTTTTATCAGAAAGGCTCAATGTCTTAGTATACCATCGCTCGGTTTACCTGACCGATGAACAACATCTCCAAGGGTCTTTTATCGAGGGGGCGGTGGTAGACCTGCCTTTATGATCGAACCACTTGGCGTTGGGAGCGGAGACACAAAGCACCAATATCCTCATCGCATTCCGGGACCCGAACTCCGTATGGAAAGGAGCTGGGGGCGGACACTAAGCGGAAGCCAACCACAATTCCACCAACAGCCCCCAGTGGGTATGCTGAGGGGGAGACCTACATAAACGAGAGCGAGGACCAGAGCGAGGACTAGAACGAAATTGCACTAAACATCGTACACAGAGATATCGAAGAAACACCACCATACCCATAATGATCCGGGGCCCCCAGGTCAACTGGTGAGCTCGGTGCGGGACCCGGGCCCGGCTACATACTGACCTCTCTCCTCCACCGCACAGCTCCGAAGTGGACGTGTGGGGCAGGGGTGCAGTGGCAGGAACATGGAGAACGTGCAGGCCCTGTAAGACGCAATGACGGGCCGGGTTTTCGCAATTTAGCCGATAGAATACTACGACGACCGGACGATCAGTGGGACTTGGAGGGTCTCGGAGAAATTAATATATTTCAATACAGAGGGAATTATTTGTTGATCGTACTGTTATCGGGTAGCTGCCCAGGAGGAGCAGAAAATGGACCATTGAGTTGCTCTACTGCGAACCCTTTTTGCCTAATAGAGATATGTAAGCCTAGCAATAGTGGCAATGGTGATCATAGCCCCTATCCCTGGATTGTATACTTGACGAACTCCTATGTAGCTAATTGCGAAGCCAAGATATCGTATGGGCTACCTGTTGCCCGTAGTCTCCGAAAGACCCTATGGATCGGCGGCGGCCAACCACTTATACCGGGAGCCGATGGGATATACAATCTCGCATCCAGATCACCCTCTCTCGAGGCTAAACACCATATCGAGACGGACATCGTCAAATCCTGGGTTTAATGGTACATCCTTCCTCGAAACTGTGGTCGCTTTTCATCCTGTCTGGCCTTGGCAGGCTGCATCGGCCGGCCATTGAGCACATCTGGTGGCCATTCTTACCCATGATCTGCTTGGTGCATGAAGTGTATCGACCAGCTGACAACATCAATTGTCGTCCTCCGGAAACCATACATCCTTTAGATCAGGTCGATTGCGGTGGAAACCGGAATCAACACATACTAGGATATAGAGATGGACATCCTGGCAATCCCTTGTCACTTTAGCACAACCATCATGAAGTATTGACTTACATATGTATGACCCGCAGCCCAGAAGGCCATGCCAATAGACCATGCATGCGGCAGCTTGCATGCACATACATGACGCGTAAAATACGTCTCCTGGTGACTATTGCCCGAGAACCTCTTGGTAGAGACCTTCGGAACTCCATGCTCTTTACCAGTGCAGATCCAGCCCCTGTTGGCCTGCAAGTGTGTCGTCATGAGGACACGCATCGGCCCAAAGACACCATCCCGTGAAGCCAAATGCCGGAGCTGGCCAAGTCCGCACACACCGTTACCTGTCGTTGCACCACCAGGCGGGCACTGCTTGATCAGCTCTTTCCATATTCAGCTTCCCTGCTCAGGAGAAAAGAAAACCATGGATCTTGGATCGCAGGTTTGTATTGTCGTGCAGCGGTGGCACGGGACTAGAGTTCGGCTCCTCCGTTGCCCCGAGAAAAGCAGGTGCCATTGTGCTATGAGTCTCAAGAAGGTGGTCGATGAACAATAGTCTCATGATAGAGACATGTTGTGATGCCTTCACGGACTTCCGCGTCGCTGAAGTTGTCTCACTTTGTATCCACCATGTCGTAGTCAGAAGACTGGCACTACCTGCCATATCAAGAAGCTGAGTTGAGACCTTTGTTGTTGGAGAACCTCCAATAGGCCGCCAATAATATGCAGGTCGAACGCGAGTCACTGTTCTAGCGAGGTAGCCAATAGGAACTCGCTAGCCATTCACACGTAACCCAAAGCAGACCTCCAAATGTGTCTCGCAGAAGATGTGTAAGTGCTGCCTCTTGACGTTGCTCGACATCGAATATTCGATAAATGGTCTTTGGCGAGTTCCTGGATGTCCCGAAAGGACTTCAGCCGCGGCTACACGGTGATAGGGGGCCAGGGTTAAACTGCGGACACTGCGATCGTCCCCAATAGTGCAATCTCTTGGTCAGTGATTCCCATTTTGCGGTCAATCTATAACCAAGCGGCGTGAGCGGGTCTGCATATGAACATCACACTTACCGCTCATCGCGATACCATGAGCGAGTAATAGAGTGCGCGATGCTCTTTCTGGGTCTCCCCGGCGCCGAGGCCATGCGATCACTTGCGCAGTTGAAGTCGTGGCCAAAAATGCCATCAGAAGGTCCTACCTAACGGGCGCTTGTGTGCGTTACGCGGGTGCGAATACCCACGTGGCTCCGTCAGCATGCATATCGGGTATTCTTTTCGTAGGGACTGACCCTATATAAGTCGGTCAGTATGCGTGATACGAATCGCAGCCAATCACGTACTGTCCTAGTGCGGCGGGAGACAGATGCATCTGGGGTGGTTAGCTCGCTCTTTTTGCCCGAGTCAAGATTCCCAGTCTCCGCCAAGCCGAAGGATTTACGGTTGGTGGATCGTTGCACTGCAGCTGGTAGTTCTTCGATACAGCAGTAGAAAGATGCCCGATGACACAATTGACCATATCCATATCCGGCAGTCGGGAAGGGTTGGAAAAGCAGGCAGGTACTGGTAAGAGTGTCTGGCGATCTGTGACTCGAAGATGCTCAGATGGTGGTTGATGGGTGTCTTTGCTGTCCAAATGGCAATCCGCGGAATGCTCCTATGACAAATCGGTACTGGCGCGGTTCGTCCCATGGTAACATTTCGAACTCCATTGAGAAATTTCCATTGATTGAACATTGGTTGGCCTGCAGAAATCAAGATGGCAGAGGGGCCGGGGCTCCTCAGGTAACAATGGTGATGGGCCTGGGCCCGGCAATGAAACGTGGGGCGAAGGGGTAAATAGGGGATTTCAGGTACTGCTGGTGAGGTACCTGTATCGTGCCGAACGTCAACTGTATCAATTCGATGTACAGCCACCTCACAACATGCTTGGATTCGGTCATCGATAATGCAAGCAGGAGGGGGTTCTTTGTTTTACAGGGACAGCGGTGAGCGGAACATGTTCTTGAGCGACTTGCACGAAATGTTTCTTTCTTTCGGAGTCGGGAAATTTTGGTGCTCGTGTTTTTCAAATCACAGCTTGATCTCCTCTAGGATTAGAGTGATGATTGATCGGAGACGGAGGCAAGTGGAGCAGGGGCAGCTAAAGTAGGACCTGTGCGACTTCTTTTTTAGTGCAAGCCAAGAAGCCCAGCGCCAGCCCAGTGGCAGGGTGATTCTGCCAGTGGCTAGCAGTGCAACGGGCGACGGCCACCGGCACGCAGGATCTGCTCTAGCGCGCGCATGAAAGCTCAAATTTAACCTGAAACAGCTGGAGCACCCAGCTTCGGAGCGGCCAACAACCACTTCGGGCGGCTCGATACAAGATACCTTTCCCAGGCACGAAATTCTTTTCGTCGGTGCGACCACCAGCACACCGTGCATGCCCCCCAATCCATCATTGCCGGCTAACCTTGGTATGCTTCGCTCTCAGATGAGCTGGCAGGCATAACACACCTCCCACATCCAATCAACCCCGGTCCGTGACGATCGTCCCAGCCCTTGTTCAGAAATGGAAACATTCCAAGAGCCAGCAGGGGTCCGGACCACGCCTGTCACAATGCCCTCCCTTTTCTGCCAAGGGAGGGCCACACTTACACGGGGCCCTTTAATGAGCTCGGGCGAATCAAGCCTATGGGGTTTTGAACATGTCTGGACCCAGGACACATCAGGGCGCAGTCGCCCTGCTCCATATAATGAATCTATGATCGCTTCCGGATCTCCTGTACTTAATCCTCGGAATGCCGCCAGTCGCATACCGCTGCTTGTTCTCCGACTGAGTAATGCATCTATGAGTCTTTCTAAGCCGTGACCCGAACTTCATAGATGACCGTTTTAAAGTCCCGGCTGGATCGCTCTATATAACATATCCTTTCCTTTTCCCCTTTCGATCTTGTTTTGTTTCATACTGTCTGTCCCTACTATCGCTATATCTATTTTTTTTCCCCCCATCATGGTGTCCAGCTCATATGTAATCGGCCTCGTGTCCAAGGGCCTCGTTGGTGGACTGACTTCGAGGGCGCTCATGGTTATGTCCGATGAAGCCAACCACCTCGCCGACCAACAAATGTATACGAATAATACGATCACGGGCCTGAACGCCCTCCAGGGATGGTACAACAACAAAACCGGCTTGTGGGATAGCACCGGTTGGTGGAACAGTGCCAACTGCCTCACCGTCCTGGCCGACTTTGCTGCTCTCAACACGCCGCTGAAGAACACCATTAATATCCCCGACATTGTTCAGAACACTTACGAACAAGCCCGTAAGTTTGTCTCCACGTCACGCCAACGGCGGGTCGCTCTTCTACTGTTGCAAAAGACCTTTACCTTACTAACCCCCTTTTAGAGAAAACACGCATGAGTGCTGTCAAAACCCTGGGTAAGGGTGGACTGGTGCAGTCGAGTTACAACTTTGGAGCCACCTCCGCCTACAAAGATACCGGCTCCAAAGGCACCTTCGACTCCAAGACCCCAGAACGTTCGGTTATAGGCCGCCGTGGCTTCGACGACTTCATCAACGACTACTACGACGACGAGGGCTGGTGGGCGCTTGCTCTTATCCGCGCACACGACCTTGGTGTACAAGGCCTTGGCGACCAAACCTACATTCAAGCGGCCAACGACATCTTCGAGGACATGCGCAAAGGACGCTCCCCGTGTGGTGGTATCTACTGGTCCAAGGTGACGGATTACACCAACGCCATCGCCAATGAGCTGTTCTTCAGTGTCGCCGCCTCTCTCGCCAACCGCATGCCCAACAAGCAGTATTACCTCGACATTGCGGTGGAACAATGGAAGTGGTTCAAGGGCAGCGGCTTGATTAATAAGGACATGCTCGTCAATGATGGTTTGACCAACAAATGCAAGAACAACGGCGGAGCCACATGGAGCTACAACCAAGGCGTCATCCTTGGTGGCCTGGCCGAACTTTACAAGGCCACCGGCGATGCCAGCCTTCTCGCGACAGCTGATAGCATTGCCCGTGCCGCCATGAGCAAGCTGTCGCGCAATGGCACCCTTTACGAAGGCTGCGAGCCCAACTGCGGCGCCGACGGTGCCCAGTTCAAGGGTGTCTTCCTCCGCAACCTCATGTACCTGCACCAGGTCGACCCTCAGCCTGACTACCGTACCTACATCCTCAACAACGCGAACACGATTTGGGCCAAGGACCGCAACGTCACCACCAACCAGCTCGGTGTGACATGGCCCGGCCCCTACACCACCAGCGACGCCGGCGCACACAGCTCCGCGATGGATGCGCTTGTGGCCGCCGTGGCTGTCGTCTAAGCCGCAATCCCGACGATTCTTTATTTTCTTCATTTCTCCAGCTGCAATTGGCGTTTTCTTGGGCCAGGATAGAATTGGGCACTACACACGACTACATCGACTATCGATATACCATTGCCTTTAAGGTTAATGCTAATAGTGTAATAGCCACGGTTTATATAGGAAGATACCCCGTAGAGTTAAGGATAATGGACGTTCTTTTTCCTCACCTTAAAATGCCTACTTGGCCCCCTTTTGGGAGCAATTGCACGTGTTCGTACATGAAAACACCCTCTCGGGTGCATGCACGAGCCTACTTCGTTTTACATGTGTGAGGTCTTGAAACATTTGCGTAGAAGGCGTCATATGAAACTAGAGGCAAAAGTCTCGGGTACGGTGATGGGATGGCGTAGCTAGTGTGTAGTTTAGCTGATAATGGGATGCCAAGATGTCGCACACGCCTTTCTCCGCATTCCGGGCATCGGGCGCTGGCCGTGTGTGGCCACCGAAGAGGTTCGGCAGATCCGTGTGATGGCTTATACGCTATCGCTTTGACCGACCGTGTCTAGGAGTCTCCTGCATACCACAATATATTGAATATGTAAAGGAGTCGAAGCATCTTTCTTTCTTTCTTACTTCAAGAGTGATTCTTGGTCTAGTCGTACTATTTCGCCAACATCCATCGACTGCCTCCCTACCTGATCTGAGTTTTGAGTACCAAGCAGAAGCCGGTGAAATATATCCCTAGATAGATTCGATTTCAGTAAGCGTATCAGATGTCCAGAGCAGAGTGAGACACCGCATTGTCCATGAAAGTTGATGCGCCAAGGTACATGTATCCCATGACCATGACAAGCTACCTAGCACTGCATAATTGTGACGGGAAGACACCACAGGTTCGGCACGAGGATACCAATGGCTCTTCAGATATGATAACCTGCCTAAGGGGCATGTATATTGGAAGGGGGTGGCATTGCAACTGCAGGCATGAACCGCACATAGGGAATTGCTGGTAGGAACAGCATATTCTAGTCTTTGCAGTCCGAGGCCTGCCTATAAACCCCCACGTACCTACACCATCATACGCAGCAAAAGCAAGAACATGACCTGACCTGGGCGCCGCAGCGGCTTCTGATTCGATATCACTTACTGTTCTGGAAAGAGCCAGGGCAGCTTGGATGTCGGATTGATTGGGTGGGCATAGACCAAATTTCCCCCAGTTTATGCAAGCCAGCTCATATGCAGTATGCGTTGAGGCCCCAAAGGTGAGGCAACCTGTCAGTGCAAGTCGATGCAGCCAATTGAGCGGTTTGATTGGAGCGCAATGGCAAGCTGCGACCATTTGCAGAGGTCGTTAGGGGATTCCGGATTCAATTTAGGGTTTGCGACAGTCCCATTCGTGGTTGCACGGCAAAGTGCAGGTGCCATTTCTTAAGTGCTTTCTATGCAAGCCGGTGCAATCACATGACCCCGCGTCTCGCAGCCATCAGAGGACCCCGAAAACTGAGGCTTCCTGGAATCGGCCCTAGTAACAACGCTCATTAACCATTCAATCGTCGCAACCTCAATTCATTGGACGGCTCCGCGTACTATGCCATCCGGATCTCTCTAGATCTCTGGGGAGAGCCGTTGCGACCCAATATCTGCCGCAGCATTGGGCAGGATGGCACCTTGATACATAACGGGCCAGCTTACTCGATACTTGCCACTCGCGCAACTGCTATCACGACACGTAAACCCTCAAGTAGCACTTTACGCGTCGTGCCCGCACAACAAGTAAACAACAAAAGCAAAGATCACCGGAGGAAGCTTTCGCCATCACTTTGAAGCGCCAGCAAAGCAGTATCGACCCAATGCCTCCTAGCCACTTTCTCCAGCAATCCAAAACCAAAATGCAGGCTTGGGTCACAAACGCTGGGCAAAATGCCCCGGCTGCCCCTGCCGGACCTCATGTACATGACCATCAAGGCGGCAGCCCACACAAACGGCTCCTTTATCAGAGTCAGAGCCAACCAGCTCCCATCACAACAGTGCAAAACAACTCACCTCCTCAGCAACCTCACTCGCAGTCGCGTATGCCCATAATCAATGCCAATGCCAACCGCGCTCCGTCGGCCTTGGGTGCACGCGTATCTAGCACACGCCCGGTGGCCAACCACGTAGGACACAGCAGAGATGGCTCCGTTGGTTCGCAACGAAACAAGGACTTGCCCTCCGAGCCCTTGAGGCAATCCCAGAGAGGCAAGCCGTTTTGGGACGGCTCTACGGTGGACGGTTCCGTCTTCAGCGATTCTGCTAGTAACAATGAATCAAGAATTAGCAATCGGCACCGTGGGCCAGTGGTAGAGTTGGGCCTCCAGCAGGCCGCTGCACCACGTCAACATCAAGTCAAGAGAGAAAGTGGCGAGCTGAGGAGGCCACCATTCACCATCAATTCACAAGGTTTCATCGATGTTGTCAACGATGCTCAGGGTCCAGGGCTACAGAGGAGCTCTTCCACGCCTGATGCCCGAGCTCGCGGCCAACCAAAGGGATTGCCTCGAGATGATGACTCTCTCGTGGATGACATACATTACCAAACAGCCCCAGATAGATCACCACCAAACCCGTCCCTAAACCACCACAGAGCGCGGCTGCCTTTGCGAGGCGCGCAACCGCTCGAGTACGCCAACCGCACACCATTTCCGAAGGGAAACAACCCAATGTCATCGCCACCACGCGAGGTTTATCAGACCCCGGCTACGGGCTTAGAAGATGACGAAATGGAGGACGATACTGAACTTTTGAGGGAGGATGAGGACCTCGGACCCCATCGCTCAACTGTTTTCGTGGACGTGGAGACCCCTATTGTCAGCCATCGTGAAGAATCGGCAGGGGAAGAAACTGATCAGCAGACCACGCCGAAGCCATCTTCTAAGAGGTCACCCCAGGTTAATCGCCAACTCTTTAACAAGGCAAGCAAAAGTAGTAGCCGAGGTCGCAATAGCCTCCACGAAAGCGCGATGCCTCGTGCTGCACCCGAGAGACGCCAATCTAGTTCCAAAAAGCGGCACTTTGAGCCCGATTATGACGATGGGGCGCTGGCTGCAATGCAGTACGACGATCTGAAGAACGAGGATTTCGACCATGATCCAGCGCAAGCGGAGTCACGGTCGATATTGCTGCCACGACAGGGCACACTGCCCGATAAACTGCAGCATTATCTTAATAAAGATCAAGAAGCACAGGCTACGTTTTTCACGTCGATGCCGGTCGGAGATTGGGATGACGCTGGCGATTGGTTTCTGGAGAAGTTTGGGGGGGTTATGAACCGCCTCAAAGAAGCACGCCAGGCGAAGAGGCAGATGATGGAAGATTTCGAGAATGAAGTCGCCGAGCGCGAAGACGCAGTAAGGAACAAGATGGACGGTATCGACAGGACTCTTGTGGATCTGAAGAGTGAAGGCGCCAAGCTCATGAGCCGGACGGACTTTGAATGAGACGGCGCCGATACCACACACGATTACGTTATACTCGCTTGGGCTCGTAGGCGCTTTTTATGACTACAATGCATGGCCTGGAGTTATGGTGTCTGCTTGTTCGTACATGAGCTGCTATGTACACGGAAGATGGGCCAGCTACAAGTGCTACGTGGGATGTCATGAACTTTTTAGCGATTAGATTATGAATGTTTCCTTCACTCTCCTGTCTTTAGAGACCACTAATCGCAGGTGACATGCGAGTTTGTCCGCGAATACACCCTGTCTCAACTTGGAGGAGTACAGCTCATAGGCCGGGTAGTACGCATCTACGAACTTGACGACCTGGTCGCGGGTCATGCCACTCCCCCTTTCCCGGATCAGGTTGACTTCCTGTTCGATACGCCAGTCATAGACCCACTCCAAGTCCTCGGCGTCGATGTGGATGAAGGCGTCGAACATGGCCGTCATGGCCTCGTAGGCCTCCAGGCGCCAGTTGATGAACTCGAGGTGCTGCAGGTCGTGCTGCTGCAGCGTGCGGCTGGGGGCCATCCACCGGGCGGTGATCTCCATGGGGCTCAGCGGCCGGAAGCCGACGCACCAGCCCTCGAGGAGGACGACGTCGATCTTGGGCTGCCCGCGCCCGTTGACCGTCGCCCAGTGCGCCTCGGGCACCCGGTCGCCCTCGCCGGCGTGGGCCGACTTGTCGTATTGGGGCACGCTGACCGGTCGGCCGTGGATCACGGCGTCGAGGAAGGCGGATGCTAGCTTCATATCATGGGTTCCTGTTCAGATGACGTAGAGGGGGTCAGTCCCCACTCGGAAGTGAAATTTCATCAAATCCACGAATGCAATGGGACAATTTATGTTTGAGATTGGGCACTCTGTGAGGCATCGAATCCAATATAAACTCGGGCTCGAATTGCATGGCCTCATCAATAAGATTCCAGTTGTGGGCGAGGGCTTATGTGGGAATGGGAAGTGAAGGGAAAAGGGGCAATTCTATTACCAGGTTCGCCTCGACATGCAACCAGTTTGTTGCCAGGCTGAGCTGCGGCCAGCGCCTTCTGGTCTTGATTCGTCAGGTAGAAGTCGTCTATACTGACGACGAGCGTCTCGAGGCCATGCTCGGACTGCAGGAGCTTGGCGAGCGCGCCGACGAGTGTCGTCTTCCCTACGCCTTGCACGCCGTTCAGGCCGATGACAAAGGGTCGCTGCTGGCGTTCTTCGTCTGGCCCCAGATGTTGATTCAGATTCAACTGCCGGATCCTCTGCTGCTCTTTGATGCGCCCCAGGATGAAGGGGATGCAGACGGGCGACTTGTCGTCGACAATCTCGAGTCCAGAGGCCATGGAATCGTTCTCTGTCTGGTCGGGATATGCCGAGTGGCATGTGCTTATTTTGTTTGTGTGTGTGTGGGAGAGAGATGCAGTCAGATCAGGGGTGGGAGTACCGTAGACAGATCGCGTAAAAAATGGTGTTGATCCCGTGCTGGCCCTTGGGAATGAGGCTCACACACAACGGCCACAGCCATTGTGGCCGACTCGTCCTTCATGATGCCCGGCTATGTAATTGTGGGGGGACTGCGGGGTGGAGGGCCAGCAATGACATACCTGCTACAGCTTACCTGCTGGAGTTTGCTGCAGAACTGTAGTGGTACAGCGGGTCGGTCAGGTACGGGTTTGCGCATTCAAAAGTACCGACTTTCTTGTATGGGCAACCAAAGTCGTATTCTTCCGATTCTGAAGCTGATATTCTTTTCCCTTTGCAGTGACAGGACTGTCAGCTCAAAACGCATGTGATGCACAGGCTAACAGATGAAAATGCGGACGGACCAACACTGACAGCTGGCATTGATGTGGGACGACGTAATCATCAACCATGTCAGAGCGAGGCACATGGTCATCCTCACCACCTAAAGGGTCACGGTGAGAGTACCGCCAGCGGCTTTTCTCTGGTATTGAAGGATGTAGCCAGTCAGTCGACCTTTTAGCCTCTTGCATGTGAAGAATGGGAGAGTCGAGACCAGCCAAGACGAATGGGGCATAGTGCTCCCCTCGGCATTAGCAGCTCTTACCCCAGGCTCAAGTGCCCGCCGAATAAAGACGATTAGCGATTAGCCTCGGCTCCCGAGGGTCACAGACGGGTCCAGCTCGCAGTTGCCAGTGCGATGCGGCAAGCTACCCCGGGTATATCTCAGATTGATTGACCAGCGCTGACGGCAACTGATGATACATACCTAAGTCTCCTCCCCAACCTTCCTTCGTCATTCCATTTCCCGTTCACCTTAATTTCAACCAGTGACAACTCTTTTCTTCTCTTTCTCTTTCCAACCCCTTGATACCCTATTTGTGAAGCAGCCGACAGAGTCAACAAACCTACCTAACCAGCTGGCTCTCATTTCTGTTGTCGCTGCTCTTCCTTTCCCGATCCAATTACACACACACTATGGCGGGCCAGCTGCGCTACGACGACCAGGTCGTCGTCGTCACCGGTGCAGGCGGAGGTCTGGGTAAGGCATATGCTCTCTTCTTTGGCTCAAGAGGAGCCAAGGTCGTGGTCAACGATCTCGGCGGCTCTTTCAAGGGAGAGGGCAACTCCTCCAAAGTAAGCAACCGAACACCACCACCCAGCAGCACTCTTACCATTTCATCCGCTTGTTGGCCAGAGGAAACAGGCTAACCCGTCTTGCGTTTGCGATAGGCTGCCGATGTCGTTGTCGACGAGATCAAGAAGGCAGGCGGCCAGGCCGTCGCGAACTACGACAGCGTCGAGAACGGCGAGAAGATCATCGAAACCGCCATTAAGAACTTCGGTCGCATCGACGTCCTCCTCAACAACGCCGGCATCCTCCGCGATGTCAGCTTCAAGAACATGTCCGACCAGGATTGGGATCTAATTATGAAGGTGCACGTCAAGGGTGCCTACAAGTGCGCCCGCGCCGCGTGGCCCTATTTCCGTAAGCAGAAGTACGGTCGCGTCATCAACACGGCCTCGGCTGCGGGTTTGTTCGGTAGCTTCGGCCAGTGCAACTACTCGGCCGCCAAGCTGGCCCAGGTCGGCTTCACCGAGACGCTGGCCAAGGAAGGCGCCAAGTACAACATCATTTGCAATGTCATTGCACCTATTGCCGCCAGTCGCATGACCGAAACCGTCATGCCCCCGGATGTGCTCGAGAACCTGAAGCCCGACTGGGTCGTGCCGCTCGTTGCTGTTTTGGTGCACAAGAACAACACCGACGAGAACGGCAGCATCTTTGAAGTCGGCGGCGGTCACATTGCCAAGTTCCGCTGGGAGCGGTCCAGTGGTCTTCTGCTCAAGGCCGACGACAGCTACACCCCGGGAGCTGTCCTGAAGCAGTGGAACAAGGTCACAGACTTCTCGGACCCTCAGTACCCATCTGGACCCAACGACTTCATGTCGCTTCTTGAAGACTCGATGAAGATGGGGCCCAGCGACAAGGGCGAGCCCCTTGATTTCAAGGGCCGTGTGGCTCTGGTAACGGGTGGCGGTGCCGGCATCGGCCGAGCCTACAGTTTGGCTTTGGCCAGGGCCGGCGCTTCCGTGGTTGTCAACGATCTGATGGACCCCGACACCGTTGTAGGAGAGATCAAGAAGATGGGCGGCAAGGCTGCCGGCGTCAAGGCCTCGGCCGAGGAAGGCGAAAAGGTCGTCAAGGGCGCCATGGACGCCTTTGGCCGCATCGACATCATCATCAACAACGCAGGCATTCTGCGAGACAAGGCTTTCACCAACATGGACGACAGCCTCTGGGACCCGGTCATGAATGTGCATCTGCGCGGCACCTACAAGGTCACCAAGGCGGCCTGGCCCATCATGCTTAAGCAGAAGTACGGTCGCATTGTGAACACCACCTCCACCAGTGGTATTTACGGAAACTTTGGGCAGGCCAACTATGCCGCAGCCGTAAGTCAATTTCTACCAATGGTCAATATGCCAAGACACTGACAATATCATAGAAATGCGGGATCCTGGGCTTCTCGCGAGCCCTCGCTCTGGAGGGCTACAAGTACAACATCTACACTAACACAATCGCCCCCAACGCCGGCACTGCGATGACTGCCACCATTCTGCCTGAGGAGCTCGTCCAGGCGTTCAAGCCCGACTACATAGCTCCTCTTGTCTTGGCACTCTGCAGTGACAAGGTGCCAAAGAACCCTACCGGTGGGCTGTACGAAGTGGGTAGTGGTTGGTGTGGTCAGACCCGATGGCAGCGGTCGGGCGGTGCCGCCTTCCCCGTCGATGTGCCTCTCACTCCCGAAGCCGTGCTCCAGCAGTGGAACAAGATCATCACCTTCGACGAGCGGGCAGACCACCCCGATAAGCCAGCAGACGCCATAGGCAAGATTATGGCGAATATGGAGAACAGGAGCGGGGCTGCTAAGGTATGAGGACACTATTTCGTCTGCGCTCGAGGTGTATATACCTGCTAGTACTAGTTATGAAGAAATGTTGACGATTTTTTTGCGTTACATAGAAGCAAAAGAAGGCCAGTCCAGCTCCCTTGCCCGAGAGCGAAGGCAAGAAGTACCTAGAAGCCATCACCGCAGCACAGAACGCCAAGTCGCCCGAGACCGAGTTCAGCTACGCGGAACGTGATTGTATGCTGTACAACCTGGGCATTGGTGCCAAGCGGACCGAGATCCCCTACGTCTTCGAGGGTCACGAAGACTTCCAGGTGCTGCCCACGTACGGCGTCATCCCGGCGTTCGACGTGAACACGCCCTACTCGATGGACCAGGTGGTGCCCAACTTCAACCCCATGATGCTGCTGCACGGCGAGCAGTACCTCGAGATCAAGAAGTACCCGATCCCGACGGCGGCGCGGACCAAGAGCTACGCCAAGCTCATCGAGGTCGTGGACAAGGGCTCGGCCGCCATCCTCAAGGGCGGTGTCCTGACCAAGAACGCCGAGACGGGCGAGGACCTCTTCTACAACGAGTCCACCGTCTTCCTGCGCGGCTGCGGCGGCTTCGGCGGCCAGCGCAAGCCCCAGGACCGTGGCGCGTCCACAGCCGCCAACGCCCCGCCCAAGCGCATGCCCGACGTCGTGGTCGAGTCGACGACGACGGAGGAGCAGGCGGCCGTCTACCGATTGAGCGGTGACTACAAGTAAGTGATGTCCCCATCCTCTCTCCCCCTTCGAGGCCAAATGAAACAAAGAAAACTAACGCTCGAATTACAAACAGCCCGCTGCACGTCGACCCCAACTTCGCCAAGATGGGCGGCTTCAAGCGCCCCATCCTGCACGGCCTCTGCTTCATGGGCATCGCCGGCAAGGCCGTCTACGAGAAGTTCGGCCCCTTCAAGAACATCAAGGTCCGCTTCGCCGGCACCGTCCTGCCGGGCGAGACCCTTGTTACCGAGATGTGGAAGGACGGCAACAAGGTCATCTTCCAGGCCAAGGTCAAGGAGACGGGCAAGATGGCCATCTCGGGCGCCGCGGCCGAGCTGGTTGACGCGTCGTCGTACTCTTCTTCCAAGATTTGAGTCAGGGTAGTGGAAGGTATAGCGTGGGCAAAGCGACGTGTGTGTGATAGTGTATGATTATATTAAATTGGCAACCAAAAAGTTCGGAGTCATTGTTCAGTTATTCGTTGCCTACATAAGTGACTGGCGGGACCTGGAAAGGATGTGTGTTCGTGGTCCAGCTTCTTCCTATTGATGAAAAACTAAACTGCTCTATCAAGCTTTGGGGTATGATGATATCATTGCAATCAGCCCATGCCTCCTCCAATGCTCTGAAGTGTGTAAGTAGTAGCCTCCTTCTGTTCCTTCCCTCTTCTCTTCTCGTAAAGATTGTATATGAACTAGAGGCAGCGTGGACCCCTGTTGTCGTCTCGTTTTCCGCGCCCATGTAAGCGTCTCTCTTCTAAAAGTTGTGTAACCCATGTCCTGTTTTGCCAGTGGGCAATGTCCCTGATAACCCGCCCCCTTGCCAGTTGATTCCCTATTTCCCTCCCTTAACCCCTCCTGATAGGTATAGATATTGCGTGGTCAGTGATCTATGTATGTAAAAAGTTGAAAAACAAAAACTCATATAATGATGACCCCCCAACCTCGCCATTGGCCATTGGCTTGTACTCCTGAAACTCCATGCATGCTTGTCTCTCTCACACACTCTCTTGTTGTTGTTACTGTACGAACTTCATTCTCCCGATTTCTTCTCCTGGTGTCCAGTCGGCCAAAGATGGTACAACCAATCCAACGTCACGAGCCCCTACACCACGAGGAACGTCTCCACGAAGAAATCAAAGACGTCATTCACGCTCGGCAGGCGGCCAGTGGTCAGCACTTTTTGCATCGTCTTGCCGGCGCTGCCGCTAGCGACCCCCGTGTCGAGATACGCCCGCTCGGCCGCGGAGAGGTCGCGGTTCTCGTCCCGCCACTTGCGCTCCGTGTCCTCTCGGGCCTGCTGCAGGATGGCCTCCTGGTCTTCCGCCTCCCAGAGGTTGCACTTGCGGCACTCGAGACACTTCCGGCCGTCTCCCTCGGGCCGGAAATGCTGGCAAAAGTGGCTGTAGCCCTGAGTCGACGCGCCAATGTCGGCGCGGCAGACGTAGCACATCTTGTAGCCGCAGGGGCAGGTCAGTTTGTTGCAGCCGGCCGACTTGACAAAGGACGTGTAGCATCGAGGGCACACACGCTTGACGGCCAACGACATGGCCTGCTCCACCGCCGTCCGCAGGGCCACCAGCTCCGACTCGTGGCAGACGTGGATGTCGGCCCAGCCCTTGGTGCACGACATGCACGATGCCTTCCCACATTCCGGGTTGCGGCATACAAACTTGAGTCCGTGGCGGCGCCGCTGATGCCGGGTAATGGCAGCGCGGAAATGCGAGACGGCGTAGTTCCTAGCCACGCCAACGCTGGAGAGGAAGAACACCGCCACTGTCATTAGGGCAATGAGCGGGACGGACACGGGGAATATGCAGAGTGTGATGACTACGAGGAAGATCAGGTTGGGCAGGTTGTTTACGCGAAGTCTCATCCGCTTTCGTGCAGACTGCGGCAGGTATAGATCATCGACTTCAGCATAGTTGCAAAATGGGCACCTGATGAGCGGCAGGTTGCTGGAAAGAAGGTCGTGGTCTGCGAGCCGCTGATCAAGCTTGCGCAGCACCTCGGCCCCGTTGCGTTCTTGCAACATAGCACGGTGGATGTGCTCTGCCGAGATGCAGCCCTTGCACTCCTGGGATGCCACTGCAGGGCAATGTAGAGTACCGGTATCTTTGTTGATGCTCCTATGCCAGCCCTGCCCAAAGATGGCTTCGGTAATGGAGTGCTGGACGCAGCGGAAGCAGATCATGTGACCCTCGCTCGTGTTGCATGTTGTGAACTCCTCAAACGTAGCTTCTGTGAAGCAACAGCAACATTCATAAGTGGCTTCGGCAGCCTCGGCCTCCTGGGTGTGTAGGGTCATCGCGAGAGTGCGGTCACTCTCTTCTCTAGTAGTGGCTTCGCGTTGCTTCAGTGGCACGATGAGCTCGTTGAATAGCTCCTTGTCCAGCTCGGCGTTGCCCGTTGCCTTGATCGTCGGTATTATGTATCCTTGGCCGGAAGACTTCCACACAACCAAGGGGTGGTGCTCTGCTTCGCCCGTAGTTACCGGTTTCCGGCGGAACAGCATAGACGATATAGTGAACTTCCACGACTTGGACGACAAGTTCACCAGCGTCGGCCGGGCGTCCAGGTAGGAATAGTTTGATTCGGAGAGCACGGCGTCGATTGCAGATTTCGACAGGCCTTTGAACTCTTGCCAGGCCAGCGTTCTGACGGCGTTTCGGTAATCTGATCCCCTGAAAGCCTCGTTGGGGGGCACGGGAGGCTCGTCTACTGGGGCCTCGCCCTCTTTCTGGCCGCCTCGCAGCCGTCGGCGTCCTTTTACCCAGGCAGCAGGGTTCTTGAGCATAGCATCCGCGATGACCTCCAGTCGTGACTCTTCCGAGAAGCTCGCCAGCATCTCGCGGAAGACCTCTACCTGGACATCAGGAAAGATGGTGGCCAGGATCTCGAGGCATGTGTTCAGGTCCAGCAGCTCCTTGGGCAGCGGCGGCGGGGGTTCGAGCTGCGACTCGTCGTAGAGGTAATCGGCCAGGGAGGGATCTGGGCTTCGAGAGCGGACCGGGGTGGCCTCGGGTGATCCCCTCGAAGACTTGGACTTGTGCGAGCTGCTGCGGCTCCCCGACGAGGGGTTCAGGAAGGTGGGCAGGAACATGATGGTCGATGCTCGGCGAAACATGTGGTCATGACCCTTCGCTGGGCGTGAGAGGGTTGTTGTCGTCTATATTTGTCGTATGATTGCTCGTAAGCCGGGAGGTGAAAGTAGCAGCTAGCACCAGAGGCATCGTCTGTCCCAGAGTTTGGTTGCTTATCGCATCGTGCGCCCGCCGTCGCAGAAATGGTTACCTAAGAAGTAGGTTGGCAGGCAAACAACGGCCGGGTGAGGTCTCGTGGGCTCTGTGGGTGGAGCTTTGGTCTCGGGTCTTGGGTTCTGGTGTTCCGTGGGGGAAAGGCTACCGAAGGGTGGTGAGGTCAAGCGAGACAAGTTCCAAAGCGGTGCCCTTATTAAGTGCTTGATTGGAAGGTTCGCAAGATTGTGGACAGCTGCGGCAGGCTTGGAGCTTGCTGGCCAAGGGTTCATTCAGCACACGGGGCTTGCTTGCCTGGTACCTGCAAGTCTAGGGAAACTTTTTGCTCGGGCAAAGACGTCGATGCTTGAGGTGGCTACCGCAGAGCAGGACCATCCGGCATGATGGTTCAATTCATTTAAATAGGGGACGCGGATGGGTGGCCGCGGGTCGCGTGTTTGGGCAATAAAGGTAGGCAGGTATCTATCCAGGGTCTCTTTTTTGCTGGGGCCCCTCCTTGTAAGGCACTAAGGGGATCGGTAATGTTAAGCGCATGGAGATGGAGTGCCATCGGTTGGTTACATCCAGCCAGCCAGCGCCGCGCTTTATTTACAAATGCAGGGGAAGCGGTGTTGGTGCCCCGCCATGCCCCTCGGTCGGCCCAAAGAGCGACATTGACCACAACAAGAACGGTTTGTGATTTGACAAATAACTCTCTACTGCAAACTTCTTCAGGAGTGTGTTGTTGGTTTTCGGGCGTCTGTAGGGTGCATCGGCAATACCAGAGCCGAAATACTTAAAGAAGGACGGGCCGGCTTGGTAAGGTTGTTCCTATAGCAACTCGCCCTGGATTAGATGCATCGCAGGCGGTAGTATAAGACTAGATCTCCTAATGCGAAGTCAATTTCATGCTGAGCGACTCTTTCAATGGCATGGTAACTTTATCGCACTCCAATGGCCTCTTCTCGAATAGCCTCCCCCCTCAGCATTCTCTCCCTTACGGATGCAAGCGCATCCGCCAACCTCTGCACGCCTTCCCGCAGCTCCTCCTCCTCGTGCCAAGCCCAGCAAAGCCGGAAACACCTCGCGATGCCCCCGGGGCCTTCCGCCCTGGCGATGCTGCCCTGGTCGCCCGCCACGACAAAGAGGTGCCCAAAGGCAATGCGCAGCCCCTGCTCCCGCCAGGCCACGGACGCGACCGTCCGCGCGTGGGGGACGTCGTCTGGGAGCCGCAGGTAAACGAAGAAGCCGCCGGCGAGGGCCGTGCTACTACTACCTTCCCCTTCCGGCAGGCTGGACTCGACCTCGACGCCAAGCGGAATCAGCAGTTGGGCGATGCTCTCCATCAACACGCGATACCGTCGCCTGTACGTCGGGATCAGGACCGTACGGATGTGCGTGTCCAGCTCGCCACTGCGAACCATCTTATCCACAAAGGTAGAAGACAAATGCGCGGGTCCGCCGCCCGAGCTTGACGAGCCCCTAGTAAATATGTAGTTTGTTAGCTCAAATGCGCTCGTGATGATTGAGTTAGTATTGGATCGCGGTGAAGAAACTTACACCTCGCCTAGCTGGAAGGCCAAGGTCGGGGCACAATCAGCCCAGCCAACTCGTATCCCGGGCCCAATGATTTTTGAGAACGATCCATTGCTGAGCGTGTTTCCCCAGTCCTCGTCGTAGCCGTCCATCCCGCGATCAATGTCCACTAGCCTAGATGGAGGGGGCGGGGGAGCAGGTAAGGCCATGGTGGTGCCACCGCCGTCTCCTGTCGGTTCGTCGGCTGGCCAGCTGAGGTAGTCGTATACATCGTCGGAAATAATGAGCGCATCGAACTCCCGTGCCATGCGAACGAGCTCTCTGCGCGTCCTCTCTGCCATGGTCTTTCCGCTGGGGTTCGCAAAGGTCGGCACGACGTAGATGATGTACTTGAACACCTTGGGGTACGAAGGGCCCGTCTTCAGGACCGGCGCATCCGGGCGGCCACTCTCGGCGGCGTTCCGGACCGCCTCTGTCTCGGTTTCGTGTAGGCGCTGGCGCAGAAACTCGAGATCCAGCCCCCCGTGTTCCGGGCCACCCTCGGGTACGCCCCGCAGTTTCCCGCGGAACCCGTTGTCCTCCATGATCGGGCATGCCAGAAAGTACGTGGGCTCGGCCAAGAAGATGGCACGCGTGTAGAGCGGGTCTGCGAACTTCTGCAGGATGTTGGCCAGGTTCCCCGAGGCGCCGTTGCTGATGGCGATGCGGTCCTTGGTCGTAGGAGTACTACTACTCATTGACTCGGCGTAGAAGTTGCTCAGCCATGCCGCCAGACTTTCGCGCAGTGGTGTGTGTCCAATGCGGGGGCCGTAGAGCATCGCCGGGCCTGCTTCCGACTCGGAAGCGAGCACCTGTTGAGCGCCATGGAGAGTAGCGGCTGAGGCGCAAAGCCGTGCAGATGGCCAACCTGTCTGTAAGTTGATAGGCTTTGAGCTCATAACGTTGGCTACTGGAGTATTGAGCTATGTAAGCTCCGCGAGTAGTGGATATATAAAAGTAATCGGAAAGGCACAAACACTTGCACAAATCTAGCTCCTCTTCTGGAAAGGTACCTGGCAACCCGTCTCTTGGAACTCGTGGTAGATAGGTAGGTAATTGGGTTTGCCCTCAACCGGGGGAAGCTCCGATGCCAAGGCCGATTGTTATCGGACGCTAGGCGCCGGTTCTGGAGATGCTGCATAAATGCAGGTTTTGCTTCCATCGGCCATGCCAGATTAATTCGTTCATTAATTCGTTCATCGCATCGGAAATGCATAACCAAGATAGACCTGACAGCATTGCATTTTATGTAGTAGTTCAAATCTGCTGTACTTACTCTCCTGGTGTACAAGTGCAGTCGCTTCAGTTGTTGTATATGGAAGGCAATCTACCACCGCCTAACACACCATCTATCATCCTAGAGCATACCTTCAATGCTGTCGCTGTGCACCTATGTGACTGGGAACTACAATAGCTGGACGCAAAGAGTGTGGGTGGCTATGCAGTATATACACGTAAATAGTTCAGCTTCGGCGTAAAGAGTGATACCTGTTGCAGCCAGTACTAAGAATAACAAAGGATATTCTGGCACAACTAACGAGTCATGACCATTAGATCAACAAAAAATGAGCCTATGTGCTCTCTGTAGTAAGCATGTGAGGCACTTGAGTCAAGGACATAAAGAATATACCATGTCACAGACTCGATACAAAATCAAAATTAGAAAAAGTTTGGGGCTCTTCCGGGATTCGAACCCGGGGCCTCGCCCATTTCAGTGTTTAACCGAAGGTATCCCGAAGGGCGAATCATACCACTAGACCAAAGAGCCGTGTTGTTCTGTTCGTTGAAGCAAGTCGGCGATATTCGTGATTATGTCGAAAAGTCGGTGAGGGAATATGGACAAGTAAGCTTATGGGCATGAGTGGGTCCTGGCTGGACCCGCGCTTAGCCGATTGGACCAACTGGTTTTAAGCATAGGTAGGTGGGGCCCTAAGACACGCCTGGTGGCCTGGCTTGCAGACTTCAACCTACCACCTATGTAGGAGCTAGATACCAGCAGTTCACAAAGTAGACCTAAATACACAAGTTCCATGCCCAGAAGCACGGTCCTGTATGGCTGGGAGGTGGTTATTGTACGACTAGCTGTTGGTGTAAGCAGGGCAGGGAGTGACAAAGAGATAGCTAGCAGTAACTACATGTAGCGATGTCTTTGGTGCGTCTGGAACGTATGGGCATCTAAACAAGCGAGGCCATAGAGTATTCTTAAAGGACGCAGCCCGAATTCAACCTTATTTTCAAGTATATTCTCCTTCTCTGCATTATTTGTCAGCTACCTGGGGTCCATTTGGGACTATTTGCATACCTCTGGGGTATGTGATCAATATCGTGGACAATAAATGTCTCTGTCAGTGGCCTGGCTGGTCTAGTGATTGCTTCCCTTCTTGAGGGTAACACTGGTGTTGAGTCCATTTAAGACAGCGAAGTAACCAGGATAAACAGTGGAATAAGCTTTATGTAGTCATTGGTCGTCCAGGGGGTGGTAATTGCCTCATCTCCCCTATTCTTTCATCCTAAAGCTGTCCATCTTTACAGCTCCTCAGTAGGAATCCAGCATTCTTTGAAAGTGTGCAATGAAGGAGATACCTGGTTCAATTAGTTTGAATGATATTATAGCAGTGTCCATTCTCGCTGAAAGCAACAACCATGATTTCCACATTTCGGTCCTGGTGCTCACTACTGGTATCAGGTCAGAATTGCAAATTCATCACAAGGCACTAATAACGCAATGATAACATAGTGAAGAGGTCGTGAAATAACAGTTACTTAAGTCAAGTACATTATCAAGGATCAATGCCTCAAGGAGCTTGCATTGCCCCGGGGAGCTGCTATTTATTTGATGCCACAGAGAGCTTGCATTCAAAGCCTAGGGAACCTCCTAACGAAGGGCCTGGCAGTCACATAAGGTCCTGCCTCACCTTTCAAAATATAGAAAAGAAAAATCTCCCCATATACTCCCTTCTGCAATTAATTCACGTCATCGGAACTTCTTTCTAAAAGCTGCACTATAGTGAACATAGGGGCAACTTGCTTATTGTGAGTCGTCCGATTCCAATGAATTGCCACAACATGAATCAAGGAGCAAAGCATGACAGCCGATTAAATGATAGACCATCTCCTTGGGTGTGAGTCTTCCAAGTATCAATATTACCTCATCCAGGATACACCACAAACACCGCCTATCTGTAGGCAAAGCTGGTGGGTTTATTTGGTTGACCTTCTTCTGGTACACCCAGACACTCCACCTGCTTTCGCATCGCTGCTGCTTGCCTTCATGTTCATTGGAACTCTGACAAAGCAGATGACGGGTGGCTGGCTCATGGAGGCACGATACTATGGAGATTTGGTTGGAATTTGGCAGCCATTGGGCATCGTACCTACCAATGGGTTCTCGGAGACCCCTATTTGTCCAACACATGCTTGGTATGTCTATCACATGGAGTACTCTCATAATAAACTCAAGTGAACAGTAAACAATCTGGCGATAGCTGGTCTTGATCCAAAATGAAGTCTGCAGACACTGCAGCTGTGCTCCATGTAATCAGGCTCATCAATGACGCAGAACTGCATCTGCCAAACTTGGGTGGTTTGGGAGCTGCCCAAAGGAACACCAGGGGTCTTTTGATAATATGGGCATATCATGTATACCAACATACATAAACCTTTGGACTTTACACGTGCCAGCAGGCTTGCAATTTACAGAAATGGCTACCTAAAGCACAGCAAACAGCCCGCCCTCTTGGTGGGCACAATAAGTGTTTGATGTGTAGAATGACCCACTTGCGAAGTTGGGAAGGCACGATGAGGAGGAAGGTACGAGAGAGGAGGAAGGCACGAGAGAGGAGGAAGGCACACCGCGTTGATTGTGGGTTTTTATTTTGCGTCGCCCACAACAAAATCTCTCCCTCCCTCTTTCAATCCCACGCATTCTCTCCCTCCCTCTCTCTCCTCTCTACCTCTCTCCCCCCCCCCCCCCCTCTCTCACACGCACACACACACACACTCTCTCTCTCCATGTCGGCTTCGGCCAGCTTTTCTGGCCTGCCTGGGCAGGACCAGGCCCCGGGGGGCAATTCTGCCTCCGCGTCCTTCTACGCGTCATACATCCCATCAGCTGAGGACACATCCATCTTTGAGGATCTGGGCACCAACTACTACCACCGTGCTCTCCAAACAGCTCGTCCCTCTTCCGTCTTGCAAGCCACTGCACTGGAGACGCTGTTTGACGAGATGCAAGCCTTGGCGAATGCAACACCCAACGATACCGGAACCGACATTCGTCCCTGGACAGATGCACTGAAGCGAGCTCAAGTGGAACAAGCTAAAGTGAGAACTCAGTATAAGCTGGGAAGCCTTATGGTGTTTATCGGCAAGGATATTACCATCGAGGACTACGTCAATCAGCGAGGCTTCATGGATGGCAAAAGTCGAGCAGCCATGCTTACCAAGGGCTTGCTCCGTCATCTAGCACGCAACGAGATGGAACGTCTCGATCTTGACGAGGAGGAAGAATGGACTGGCGACTTCGATACCGATAATCTGTTCCCATTTTTCGACCTCTGGCCTTGGCTGAAGCATGTGCGACTGGATATCGCGGTGGACTTCTTGCGGCAGTACCTTGCTATCGTCAGACCGTTGATCGTGAATGCCTACTCGAAGCCCGTGAGCAGCATCACACGAGCCAACTTCCTCCACGAGTTTGGTCTTCCTCGCTCAAGCTTCGTCGAGCACGTCGGAGAACTCACTATTCAGTACTATTCCAGTACCAGCTGGGTCAACGAACGATGTGATGGCCCCGATCCTGACACGGCTTTCATCAACATCCCGCACTTGCATCCGGGATTCGATAAGTATGGAGAGCAGCCAGTCGAGCTTCGCAGAGTTTTCGACATGACCATGCAATTGACTTTCTTAGTTGCAAGTGCGGCGATGGACGTCAACGAGGAGCTTCTGAATTCGGGCGAGAAGCTTAACCGATTCGATATCTGTGAGAAGGTACTGGAGCAAGTGAACGCAACACTGCATACGACTTCTGAAGGACAGACGTTCTCCGATGCTTTTCGCGACGCAAAGCATGATCTCCAAAACTACTTCACAGTCCGCCGAGCCAAGCTCAACAGAGTCTCGAAGCGTTCACTGCTTGGATTCGAGGGAGAAGATCTGCTCGCCAAGATTGGACTTGCCCAGGGTCAACCGAACAGCTTGGAGCGCAGTGAAGACTTGCACAGACTTTGGAATGCAAACATCCCAGAGATGCATCTCGCAGTACCCCACGACCAAGTCCTGAAGGCAGAGTGGATGCAGCATCTCAAGTCCCTACAGCAAGGCCAGTCTTACTTCCTGGCCGTATCCTCCCACATGAAGGAGGAGAACGAATATGTCCGACAGGTCATATCCTACTTGAGACCTTCGTGGGTCTCAGATTCTGACGAAGACTTCATCAAAGATCCAAGCACCGGCGAGAAACTCAAATTGCATTGTGGGCTCTGGGTTGTCGACGAGGGCAAGCGATACTGGGGTTCCGCCAGATTCCCTACCAAGTAGTACTCGGTAACGGAACTCAACGGTACCAATATTGGTATCTCGGATGTGCGTGGCAAGTTTATTATCCGCTATCGAAATTTCGATGGCTTGGATCGAAGCATCAGGTTGAATGCCGCTTGCGCAATGACCAAGAGCGCTACAGACATCCGGGCCATTAATTTCACCAAGCACGGCATCGACATCGTGGACGGGGTCGGCAAAACCTTGCGTCCTAGTCAAAGAGGTGTTGAATCGCCGGCGACAATCCCCAGGAACACCTTCCTGGCTTGTGAGAATGGAGAGGAGCTTCTGGA
The DNA here is from genome assembly GCA_006503535.1 of Arthrinium phaeospermum. Taxonomy (NCBI): domain Eukaryota; kingdom Fungi; phylum Ascomycota; class Sordariomycetes; order Amphisphaeriales; family Apiosporaceae; genus Arthrinium; species Arthrinium phaeospermum. Next base: position 3,492,700 of record QYRS01000002.1, on the reverse strand, counting down.
GCTTTGGAGACAGGTTGTCACCTGTCTGGGTCTCGACGTGAGCGAACTTGCAACTATCGAGGAGAACGTTGTGGAATGGCCTGAGCCAAAGGGCCTCGACAGAATCAAGGCAAACAGCAAGCATGAGAATCCGAAGCAAAACATCCCGCCCAACAAAATGGATGCCCTGTGGCTGCTAGAGCAGTTCCTGAACGAGCGATTCCCGGCGGGAGGTGTCTTCCGAACTGCAAGTATCGAGGATATGCCTGACTCCACCGAAGACCTTACTGCTTTTGTCTCGTTCCTCAAGCGCCCAGAGTACACCAACCATCCGTACACTGCTGGATGGCTCGCTGATTTGGATCGAGCTGCTCCGAGAGTTACTGCGTTGGACCCGAATTTATGGCTGCTCCGATCGATTACGAAGATCGCCAAGAAACGGTGGGACCAGAAAAGGGGAAAGAAAGGTCAGAATGTATGGGAGACAAGCTAGGAGCTTGGCGAACCTGGTACAGGCAGACCTTGGAGTGAGCGTGCTGACCGCACTGATGATACCGAGGCTGTGAAGAAGCAGCAGAGCAGAAAGCGCGCTCATGGTGGTGACGATTCTCCTGAGGCTGGTCCGTCTAACCAAAAGGGAAAGCAGAAAAATCATTAGGTTGCACAGGAGGAGGCGTTTATGACATTTGCTAGCGAATTGTGTTATGGTAGACAAGTAGATATGTACGAGTAGCTTTCCGCATCTGGCCATGGTTTTGCGGGTTTCCATGGCTGTCACGCAAATGCGAGATGGAAGATATTCCCGTTCGACAGATAAGATAATACACCTGATTCTTCTGTCAAACAGCGTTTTGGACGACGTCCATAGTCGTGATACCGCTCATTCTCTTGCAAAGTGAAAATCTGTTGTCATATCTTGGCAGGAGGATACGTGCTCTATCTTCCTATTGCTCGGAACTTTGGTACTCTGAAATGCGGTATCCCATATTACGAATACAACCGGCAATTCTTGCATCACTTGGCAGCAATAAGATACTTAAGTCAATCACTAAAATGTTACACTGCTGGTTGTGTAGGCTCTACGTGCTGGGGAGACCTGAGCTGGGGGTAGTTAAGCTAGGAAACCTAAGCTAAGGAGACCTAAGCTGAGGAGACCTAAGATGTGATGGAGACCTGAGATATGATGGAGACCTGAACTGTAAAGGGAGACCTGAGCTAGGGAAATGTGAAGGAGACATGAGATCCAATGTAGACTTGAGCTGAGGAAACTCGAGTTGCGATGGGAAACCTGAGTTAGGGAGAGCTGAGTTCTGGTGAGCTGAGTTCTAGTGACTAGAGCTTCGATATCCTGAGTTATGGTAAACTGAGTTGGAAACTCCTTAGTGTGCTGCTACCATGATTTAGATGGTCAGAGATTGAACAATATGCTAGAAATATAGAGCTAGTTCATTAACAATAATGCCTCATCAACTACGCTGGTCCATAGGACGTAGTATGGGCAGAGTCACGACAGCGAATCCCGAATTCAAGTAGTCCTAGACAGAATCCCCAAGGAAAGTGTCGCCAGGGCCTATGATTGATCAACTAACAAGAACACGTCACCATAAAGCACAGCAACAGCCACAGTATGGACATACAACACGAATATAATAGTTTTGAATTTGGCTGAACCACCCTACGCCCGCCATTCACTACAAGCTATCACTCAAGCCGCAGCGCCTACGTGCGCGGGCTCCTCAGGAACCCAACCACACCACCACAGTAGCCCACCAAATTATCTATCCTATCGCACTCCTGCGCCTGGTGCCTCTTCCACTCCCGCAGCTCGGCCATCAGGTTCTCGTTCTCCATGACCATGTCGAAATGCAGCTTCAGGAACACCGTCATCCACGCCTGGGTCAGCTCGTAATCGCGCCTGGCCTTCAGTCGGTTGGTGAGCGCGCGAATAAAGTGAAGCAGCTCGTTCAGCTCCGAGTCGTCGTCGCTGGGGGACAACGAACGGAGCTCGAGATCGGCGCTCGAGGGAGACAGGACCTTCAGGTAGTCGATGAAGGCGTCGTCTACAACGCATGTTAGCAAATACCGTAACAAAACAGCGAATGGAAAAGGGGTGCTTACAGTTCCCGGACGCAGCGCCCGCACGCAGTTTACTGGTGAAGGCCTCCTCCTGTCGGTTCCTATCGAACTTCATGATCCGCGACTGATTCGCGTCTCCCTCCGTAGCGTCTACGAGCGCCTTTTCAGACTTCTCCGCGTTAGGCCCGGTCGTTGAAGGCAGGAAGAAGGGCGCCTTCTCTGGCAGCTTGGGCGCTTCCTTTGGCTTGTTTCTCTGCTTGATGAGGTCCAGATGCAACAAAGTCTGCCAGCGGCTGCGCGGCACCACACTCAGCGTCATCATATCTGCACTGAGCTGATCCAGTGTGGGAGCGGCCACGGCGTCGCCCTCCTCGGCCCCGTTGACCTCTTCAAAGGCGGCTTCCACAAGCCCTTGACCTCCCTCGCCAGAGGTTGTGGGGCCGTCGACCTGCGCGATCTCCTTTTCGGAAATCTGTCGCGTGGGTACATGGGTGAACAGGGTCTTGTTCGTCCAGATGTTGACGCCCAACTGGTTTTCGCAAGAAGCGGCGAGGTATTCTCCCGTGGCCGAGAAGGCCAAGGCCGTGCACGGCTTCTCCAGGCGGATGGCATCGATAAGATGGCTCGTAGGGAGATCCCATACGCGAATCAGGCCGTCCTGCGATGCGGCCACGACCCATCGCCCGTCGTTGGAAAATGTGAAGTCGTTGATCTTACCCTCACAGCCCCAGAACTCTCGAATGGTTTGTTTGGTTTCGATATCAACAACGCGAATCGAGAGATCGTCACACGAGAAGGCGATAAGGTCGTTGGCCGCATGATAACGGCACCCTGTGATGGCCACCATCGGAGACCAGTTAATCTCTCCCACGAGCCGTCCTGTCAAGAACTCCCAGAACTTGACCTTGCCATCGAGCGAGCAGCTTATTATGAACTTGTTCATGGAATCCACCGCAATGCCTGTGACCGCCTTGGTATGCCGTCCCATGCCGGGGTCGAAGTTCGTGGACGAGCGCGCCTCAAGTTGCATCACGTCGCTGGCTTGTTTGAGTTGCTGCAGCTTTGCCTGCCTTGCCTGGGCCGGCGTCAGCGCCGACGGGAAGCGTTGGCGATGAAGACCTGACTGCAGGTTGAACATGTCGATTCCGCCACCGGTAGACCCAACCACGGCAAACGTACCGCAGGGACTCATGGCGACAGTGGACACGTTCGTCTTGTCCGTGGTTTGGAAAGCCCATCGGCCAGCCCTCTTTCGGCCCCAGAACCAGGTGCGCGCAAAAGAGTCGTCTTTATGGGCCGTGACAACACTCTCCCAGCCAGTCATACCGCTGATCTCGGCCCCCACAAGCTTCTTTTGCTTTTGCGTCTTCTGCCACAGGGCCTGCTTGCCGGGGATAGCACCCATACCACCGTCGCGGTTCAGGGAGCAAGCTATGCAGGTGATTTCGGGTGCCTTGAGGTCGTCAAGCGATGTCGTCGGGCCGCGGCGCAACACTTCGTTGGCCAGAATGCCATATTTCTTGGCCTTTTTGCGGATATTGCCTTGGCTCAGCTCGGTGCTCTGTCCGTCGCGACGCAGACTCCATCCCCACAAGCTGCGGTCCTGGCCAGCACTGAGCAGCCACTTATTGCCAGCTTCAGCACCATCAAAGTCTGAAGGAAGGAACTGAAGAGAAGTGACGGGTCCGGCGTGGCCACTCCTGGAATGGAGAATCCGCGGTATGGGAGAGAAAGGAGTTTCGTCGAAGATCCACGTTTTTAGGGAGTTATCATGGCCGCTGGTTACGATGACCGGTTGGCCAGCAAGGAACTCGACTTTGTTAACACCCCCGCGGACTAGAGGCCCGTCCCCAGATGGGGGGTTGTGTGCGCTCCTGAGGATACCCATGACTCTGCCGCCTCCGTTGAGATCCCAGAAAGTAACATCTCCGCTCGTATCGGTCGCTGTGGCCATGACACCGTCCTTGCGGCCATCCGGGCCTGCTCCTTGACCATCGGTTCGGAACGAAATAGAGGTGACCGGAGCGCCCTCGTCACCAGCAAGTATTTGCAGGGCAGGCTTATCGGTAAGCACATTTTGGATGACCAGAACGCCGTTCGCATAAGATATGGCCATTAACGATAGGGCAGGCGATGGCTGAAGGCAGGTGACGGCGCCGCACTTGGGCGAGGGCGGGAGGATCGTGTAAATCAGGTTTCCGGTAGAGACGTTCCAGATCTCGACCCATCCATCTCGGCGACCGGCAAAAATCTTGTTCAGGTAGGTTGGCATGGTGCAGATTTGGGTGATCTCGTTATCCCCCTTCTTGCCTCCTCCCAGCGCATTCAGTGTGGTGTAGTGCTCGAGCGTTTCGTTTTTGAAGACTTCTATTCTGTTGGAACAGCATGCTATGATCCATGAGCCGAAGACGATAAGTTGCTTGATGGGCTGGTCAAGGTCAGCCGGCAGCTCGAGCTGGCCGACCTTCTTTCCCCGCTGGTAGATCCATATTCCCTGCGATTCGCCATTGCTGCGGTCGCCCCAGGCAGCGAATACCTGGCGTCTCCATGAGCAGGTCGCGGTAATCTGGTGCGGCGTCTGGGGTCGGGTTATAAAGACGAGGTTCAGACCTCGCTTCAGATCATAGGTTTGTAACGATCGGCCCACCGAGGTGGTCAGCTGGAAGGTCGTCTTTCCAAGCGGAACGGTGGTGAAAGGCACCTCGGTCGAAGAAACAAGCCCTATCGTCTAATAAACAACGTTAGCTTCACCATTGCTGTCGGACGTCCCTCCGTTGCATTGCTCGGCGTACTCTGTAAGGGGCGAAGATTCGCTGGCGTTGCGCAGACGGCTTGGAGGACGGCTTTGACACCGTTTTTTGACGCTTGGCCAAGGGGCCATCTTGCTCGGAATGAGGCATTTCCAGCGATTATAAAAGAATGATTGCCCGAGATTCGCGGGATTCTGAATGAGCCAGAGCGCCAACGAGACTCGGGGACGCTTTCTACTGGCGTTACTCTAACTGGACCTCTGCTCCAAAGCAACTTTTTTTCTGATAGCCTATCTAAGGTTATCTTATCGGTAGCTGGGTACAAGGCCTGAAGTACTCGAAGGTAACCCCACTAAAAATGAGAGACGGGCAGCTTGAGGTGCACAGACTGATGATGACCTACCCCTCCCCCGCCATCAATTGCTATTGCGAGATGGAAGATAGTCGATAAATGACATCCATACTTACCAGTACATATCTCGTGTACCTGATATACATAATCCCAGAATATTTGCATATAGAATCCGGTATGCCAAGTAAGTAGGTTAAATAGTTTTCTAAAAGTAGTGTATGTTTGAGCATCAGAAGGAACACGAAAAGCGAATGCTGGTGAACCATCCCGCCCGCCTCAAACATTCCAATCAAAAACAAGATAGATGAGCACGCGACAGTTCATGCCAGAGCCCCTGCTGACACCGCCGACAGGGCACCGGTAAGGCACAGCATTATACATATAAGTAGGTAGGTACATGTTAGATAGGCCACCGCGTATTGCATCCCTGGAGTAACACACCGCCCCGGTGCTGCATCGCTTCCTTCTATTCGCTTAAGCTTCTGTCTCCTGCAGCCCACGACCCATCAGTTGGCTGTGGTCCAACGTCATTGCTTGACCATCCCAGCAAAATTTTACCCTTTCTTATCCCATCCCAATCTACGATCCAATCCCGTACCGTATAAAACATATCTAGATATGATTATAGAAACCACATAACACGTACTTGATTACTCGCAATTCTATAACAGGCTCGACCCGCAGACCTGGCCCTTGGTCCGAGCTGAAGTACTTCTTGCTCTGTCGTCCTGGTGCGTTTCAGTTATACGCCCAGTCGCGCATGTGATAGATATCCTATTTGTTCTACCGCCTCTATCTGACGAAAGCCAGCTCTTTCCTTCTTGATTTATCAAGATCCAGGCCACGACCAAGGGCCAATTGATACCGCACACAGAGTGGTTCCGTCTTCCCACTCGCGGGCTTTAAGGCTGCAATAGTGTAGCACGCAGCACTGGCCCAGATCGACAACAATTGACAATCCTACACAAGCTTTCCAGAGCGCCGGGCATCACAGGCACACCGAATAAACACACAGGGTCACTGACTCAGTTACCGACTGACGGGCATCTGGTGTACTTGTCTGCTCATGTTTGATACACCTTGAGTAAATCCCCACCATTGCTTGTTTTAGCTTCCTTTTTTTGTCTTTTCAGGAACGGGCAACTTTGGAGAAGGTTGTCATTTTCTAGTGGACTTGCCCCATCCCTCGATCCAGATGACAGCGTGATACGGGTCCGGTTACGGTTTTCTTGCTGCATTGGAAGCTGGCACACTGAAAGATTTGGGTCCCTGGAATCTAGACTCGCTCAAAATGGAGCCCAAAAACTCTAGTCATGGGGAATCTAGCGCTCGCCGCCGGGGTTCGGGCTCTCGCTCTCTGTCGCACTCCCACGTTCCTTCCTCGTCACTGTCCAGCAGCATAAGCAGTTTCAAGGGCCGTCACGCCGAACCTGTGGGAACTACCGACGTAGCAGTGGTACCTGCCAGTTTATCGATGCCACCGCCCCCGAAGCCACTCAAAAGCCCTCGTTCGCCCTTTCCGCTCCGCCGCCACTCGAGTCTGTCCGAACCCTGGATGGGTGACTCGCCCCGCCTCGACGAGTCTGCCATTGACGACCGAGATCACACCCCCAAGATCCATTCCAGTGCCTCGCCCGACCCTGCTACACAACAACCTCTTCCCGAGCCCGCTCAAATTTCCCGAACCTCTTTTTCAGAGAACGAAGGGAAGCGATCGTCGATCTCGTCGCTATACTCGTTGGCCTCCGCCCGTGGCATCCCAAGTTCGTCTGCTTCGGCTGCAGGGTCTGATAGCGGCGGCAACACTCGCTCGGGTTCCGTCTTCATGGCTTCTAACAAAGGCGGCCTGGGGCTATCTCCAGGCCAGTCGGAGGCTGGGCTATCGAACGTCACAGTCACAACTTCCTCCAACCCCCAGACAGCGCAAGGAAGTGGCCATCAGTTGGCTCCTCGAGATGGGCACAGTGGCAGCGGTTTGGACCTGCTTCAGAGAAACCAGCCACCTAAACAAGACCCCAATTCACGGCCACAGCCACAACCCCAGCCGCAGGTACAGCGACCCAGATCTAGAAGTAAGGTCCAGCGACGCTTCAGCGGGAGCACGGTGAACAGCAGCCACAGCCCCTCGAGTGACCGAGTCCCTCACGGTAAAGAGAAGGAGGAGTCCAAACCAGCACCCCTTGGAATCATTGGTGTATGCGCATTGGATTCCAAGGCAAGAAGCAAGCCCAGCAGAAACATTCTGAACAGATTGGTTGGCAACAGAGAGTTCGACGTGGTGGTTTTTGGAGACAAGACCATTCTGGACGAAGGTAACACGCCAGACAAATCCGGGATGCGCGCAAAAAGAAACGGTTACTAACGTCGAACAGATGTCGCGAACTGGCCCGTTTGCAACTACCTGATATCTTTCTATTCGGACGGCTTTCCCCTTGATAAGGCTATTGCTTACGTGAAGCTACGAAAGCCGTTCTGCGTAAATGATGTGCCGATGCAAAAGCTCTTGTGGGATAGACGCCTTTGCCTGAAGTTGCTCGACCATGTCGGGGTCCCAACTCCGAAAAGAGTCGAGGTCAGCCGGGACGGAGGTCCGAGCATTTTGACGCCCGAATTCGCAAAGTATATCAAAGATGTGACTGGCATTGCTCTTGAACCTACCGACCCGGCAAAAGCCATTGCTCCGCACAAGGTTGAGCTTCTCGACGATGGCGATATCTTGAGTGTTGATGGCACTTTACTCAAGAAACCATTTGTTGAAAAACCCACAAGTGGAGAGGATCACAACATCATCATTTACTTCCCCAAGTCAAATGGCGGTGGTGCGCGAAAGCTCTTCCGGAAGATTGGCAACAAAAGCTCGGACTACGTGGAGGATCTCACCGTCCCCCGTGCAATTACCGAACCGGATGGCAGCTACGTTTACGAACAATTCATGCATGTGGAAAATGCGGAGGATGTAAAGGCCTACACCGTTGGCCCCAGCTTCTGCCATGCCGAGACAAGAAAGTCGCCTGTCGTTGACGGCATTGTCAGGCGTAACACCCATGGCAAAGAGATTCGCTATGTCACGGCATTGACCAGTGACGAGAAGGAGACCGCCAGGAAGATTTCTTCCACATTCTGCCAACGCGTCTGCGGATTCGACCTACTCAGGGCTGAAGGCAAAAGCTACGTTATCGATGTCAATGGCTGGAGCTTCGTCAAAGACAATGATGATTACTACAACCACTGTGCCAGCATTCTGAAGGACATCTTCATCAAAGAGAGGATTCGGCGTGGAGCAATCACTCCACCTCTACCATCACCCACCATCTCGGACATTACGGATCCCTTGTCCAGGGGCGCGCCAGGGACTCGTGAGAAGGAAACTCAAGGCTCGGGTCGTCATTTCGGTCCAGGAAGCATCCCCATCGCTGCCGCGCCCAGTGGCAAGGGCAACAGATCCTCTCTGGATGTTTCCCAAGGAGATGATCAGTCAAGCGGGAATATGTCGCCGCCGAAGTCCGAATCTAGTGTTACTGGTTTAGTCTCGATGATACAGAGTGGGATTATGAGTGCTTCAGCTAGTCTTACGGGAGAGACAAATACCCCTAGTCAACCAGCGACAGCCCCCCAGACGGCGCCCCCGACTGCACCCCCAACACATCCGGCAACCCCATCAATGGCGAGCGAAGACAAGCCCGAGGCCGAGCCCGAGGAATCCGAACCACCTCCACCACCGCCGAAGCACTCATGGAAGCTCAAGGGCTTGGTATCTGTTATCCGTCATGCAGACCGAACTCCCAAGCAGAAATACAAATTCACCTTCCACACGCAACCGTTCATTGACCTGCTCAAAGGGCACCAAGAGGAAGTACTTCTCATAGGAGACGCTGCCCTCGCCAGTGTTATTGCCGCTGTCGACGTTGCTTTACGAGAGGGCGAGGAAGACGAGTCAAAGCTCAGGAGTCTCCGCAACGTTCTTGTAAAGAAAGGCGGATGGGCGGGGACAAAGGTACAGATTAAACCGATGTTTCGTAAGAAGAAATCGGATGAGTCTGTTCCTTTAACTACCTCCAAGGTCACCGAGGGGCTAAAGCTCGAATCGGACTCGCCGGCATCAGCTTCAGAGGCATCCGAACCTCCCAAGAAACCAGCTGATAAAGACGCCGAAGAGAGTGATGCGAACGATCAGCCCAGTGGAGAAGGCAAGGTTCGGGGCACAGCCAAGCGAAGCGACTCCATGTCGGGCGTAACAATGTCAAAGTTTACTGCCGCTGAAAACAGTCTCGTCTTGGACAAGTTGCAGCTCATTGTCAAATGGGGCGGCGAACCAACACATTCTGCCCGGCATCAAGCTATCGAGCTGGCTCAGAACATGCGTAACGACTATCTGTTACTCAACCGCGAGGTCTTGGATGACGTCTCCGTCTATAGCAGTTCCGAACGGCGTGTCACAGCAAGTGCCCAAATCTGGACCGGCGCCTTCCTCGATAAAGCAGATGGGCTCAGCGCGGATTTCATCCGTGAAAGGAAAGATCTATTGGATGATTCGAATGCAGCCAAGGACGAAATGGACAAAGTCAAGAAGAAGCTTAAGGGTCTCCTTCGCAAGGGCAATGAACGCCCGTCACAATTCGCCTGGCCGGAGAACATGCCAGAGCCCTTCGAGGTGCAGGCAAGAGTTGTCCAGCTGATGCAGTTTCATCGCCGGGTTATGCAGTACAACTACAACAAGCTGAAGAGCGGTGCCTTCAATTCGCTCAATGCAATCAACAACCCTAGCAGCGAGAAACTGACCGGAGACGGGACTCCAGGCTCAATATCCAGCTCGTCACTCGCGCAGGGTAATGCCGTCAACGCGATCCAAGCCAGATGGTGCTGTGGCGAGGACCCGGAGCTGTTCCGCGAGCGCTGGGAGAAGCTCTTCAGCGAATTCTGCGATCATGAGAAGGTCGACCCGAGCAAGATCTCCGAGCTGTACGATACCATGAAGTTCGATGCTTTGCACAACCGCCAGTTTCTTGAATGGGTCTTCACTTCCCCGAAGCATATGCTGGAAGAGGAATATGGTATCGTGATGGGCCGCGATGGTAAGGTTACACCGAAGGACAATGCGGAGGCCGAAAAGACACCCGACAGCAAATCGGAATCAAGCCAAGGTGTCGCATCCCCTCCGAACGAACGGTCAGACAGATCGGAGAAGTCGGAGAAGTCGGAATCGCAGCGGTCTGTCAAGCGCATTTTCAAGAGACGCTCGTGGATGAATGTGCGCCCCTCTAGTGAAGCGGCGCCAGAGCAGTACTTCCATCTGCACAAGGGTAGCGGCCCGACCAAGGCGAAGACGGATGCCCGGTTTGAGCCCCTCCGTGAGCTCTACCAGCTGGCAAAGGTCTTGTTTGACTTCATCTGCCCACAAGAGTATGGCATATCGGACAGCGAGAAGGTCAGTATTTTCGATTGTGATGTTTAGTTTGGGACCGGCACTAACCTTGCCACAGCTCGAGATTGGCTTGTTGACCTCCCTTCCGCTGCTCAAGCAGATTGTGCAGGACCTGGAGCTTATGCAAAAGGCGGATGATGCCAAGTCCTACTTCTACTTTACCAAGGAGTCGCACATCTACACCCTGTTGAACTGCATCCTCGAGGGCGGCATCGAGACGAAGATCAGCCGCGCCACCATTCCTGAGCTTGACTATCTTTCACAGATTTGCTTCGAGCTGTACGAATCGGAGGTGAAGCAGCCGGCGGCCGTCGATCCGGAAGAGCCCCGTGAATTCGCCTACAGCATTCGCATCACCATCAGCCCCGGCTGTCATATTTATGACCCACTCGACATCCAACTTGACAGCAAGCATTGCATCGGATGTGCCCCCCGACGGAGCTTGACTCCCCACGGTGATTGGAAGGAGACCATTGAAACGCTTCGTGCCAAATTTCACCAGTAAGTACCCTTGGGATCTCCCGGATTCGCGGACTTGGAAGCCGGAAACTGGAATTCTACCAAATTTGTTGCTTTTGTTTTTGTCGCCGATGGTCAGTCACTAAGACGCATTAAACAGAGTCAAATTACCCAAGAGCTTCCTCGCCGTCAACCTGTCGGATGCCTTTACCTTTCAAGAAAAGAGCGCCAGAACTCCGAGGGCGATGTACTAGAGATGAAAACTGTCGAGCACACTGCCGCTACATCATCTGGCGAAAACGATCCGGTGTCTGTTGATGATTTAATGGCAACGCAACCGAAACCACAGCCCGTGGCAGAGGAAGCCACTCCTGCGTCCAGCACGACCTTGGCTGTCGATCCGGTGGCTGGGCAGGCGGTTCCTGAACCGAAGGAATAAGAGGCTACAGCTCATGCAACGGCTGAGGCGTCATACTTTAGCAACCGCATATGTCGGTCAGTGTTATACCTATAGTCATGCGGTCGGCCGATCTCGGCGCGGCAAATCAAGGGACGCTCCCGTGATTTTGCAGTATTTGCATCGACGGACCAGAACATGCAGTATCATCGTCATTGTTGTCTCGATTTTACCATGCTCGTGTTGGGCAGAAGCTGAGCGGTGAAGCAGTCACTGTTCAGAAACTTCACGCGGAACAACATAGACGGGAAAAAGAAACGCATTGGTGGGTTTCTCCATGTAATGCAGGGCTGACTACGAAAACCCTACGGGAGCGAAAAGCGTTTTATGTCACATATCAAGTTGTGTGGTTTACATTTCCCTAGACCAAGACAAGACCTCTTTCTCGTTGAGGACGAGTTGGTTGGTTGATTGGCCGCCTCCTACATGAGGTTTAAAGCGACTTATATATACATGCTTGGTAGAAGATAAGACGACGTGTCTACTACACTCAGTATAGCGAACACACGAGGCATAATCAGACAACAGAACAGGAGTTGGAACCACGTCTATTATTGCTTTGCCTCGGTGATTTGTACGCACTATCACCGTTTCCTTTCCTTTTTCCCCTACAGTCATCTGTGGCTTCATGTTCTAGAACTCGCTGGTTCGTTCGTCTACTGCTGTGCTACCACGCCAACAGAAAAGCAACCGGGTTCTCGGATTCCAGTCTAAATGCTGAAGCCATGCGTTAAAACGGCTTTCTTCTTACCACTCCCGTGCGTGCGTGAGATCTGTCATCTCTGAGACTAATAAGACTAGTCGGCTGCCACTTATGTACGGACTAACAAGGAGCAAGAGCCGCTAACTAAGTCGGTGGTAAAAGGAACGAAAAGCACACACGAAGAGGGAAAAACACGGCGAGAGGCAAAAAAGTGAGGGAAGATGTGGAAAAGGCAAAAAAAAAGGAAAAAGGGGGGTATGCGCGCCGCCACGCTCCTCAACTGCCGTGCCGCCGCGTCATCTGGGCAAAACTTTATGTCATGCTGTTGTTGTTCTTTTCTGTTCACCGCCCTATCTGGGTTTTTACCATGATGTATGTATCGAGAGGCCTGGTCTCTTCTCTTTCGATTCCGGCGCGCGAGGGCTTCCGATTGGCTCCTTCGCGCGGTAGGGAGAAAGAGGTAACGCGCGCTGGAATGATGGGCGATGTTTCATCGGATTTGATGAGATCAAAAACTCACCCCCCTTGCCTTGGCAAGGGTTGGGCATGTATGTACTGCTATTTAGGCATATGAAGTGACATGACTTATACAGCCCATTACATAGATCGTAGATCATAAACACGTTGTTTGTTTCCCTCCTACCTGTCCATCCGATCCCGTCGGAGTTTTTCTTGTTGGATGGGAAGGAAGGGAGGGAGGGAGATCATCGGACCTATAGTGACCACGGTTTCGTTTCGTTGACCTAGGTAGGTAGTCGTAGACTTGGATGGGTGGTAATTACCACCTCGTTTATTGAAACATTCTTTCCCCATTTTGTCTATCAACATCATGCAGGCCACTTTCTGGGCAAAGTGGGAAGTATACGGGATACCAGTCCTTAGAGTTCCCAGGACGATGGGAAATTCGCCTGTTGGATGGCAAGCTGACGGTAGCAAGACGGTCGGGAATGGATGCCCCGTGCGCAGACACAGGCGAGTGCCTATCTGGACGGCATTTCTTTTCCTCGTAGGGCTACATTAGTGAGTCGATTGGCCTGGGGGCTGATAACAATGACCAACCCTGTCTGTCAGCTGTGTGTGTTTACTTGGTGAAGTACAATGCATAAGCTATCGCGCTAATGCCGATGGAGGCATTGGGTTGCTGTTAGAGCCGGTAGACTGAGCTGATATCTGAGCGACCTAATCCTGGGAACGACGGCACGAGGGAGAGATGGTCTGATGAGGGTCCGAGGATCGCAGGGTATGCCGACAGGATGTAACACTAGAAATCCCCCCCGGGATTTGCAGGTATGTAACGGTATCGCGGCACAGCAACCTTCTCGAAATCCTCTGGGGTCTTCCGTTTCCTCACCGGTCGTGTCTCATACCACTCCGCAAGTTGCACGGGCCGTCGATGGGAGGGGGTCTGAAATACTGTCTGTCTGTACATCATCGCGTAGTCCGAAGGTCGGAAAGAGGAGCGGGCGGCAGGCGTGGTTGATAAATCACATGGGATAGTTTTGAGGACAACGATGACGATCTGAGCCCCTCCGCCTCGCAGTATCGTTAGGTAGTTGTTGATCTATCTGCTTTGGCCGTTGCAAGCAAAATAGATACCTAAAGGAAAAAGCAACAACGAGGCGAGTCAAGAAGTGCATGGTTAGTGTCGCTGGGCATCCACTCGTCAAACAGCCAGAGCCGCATGCATTCGCAGCTGCGAAACAAATCATGTCTTGTTTGTTCAGTGAGCGCAGAACGGCAAATGGGCCGTCCACCTCAGAGCCGGTTGCCGGGGTGGGCTGAGTTGAGGATGACGGAGTGACTTGATAACGACGTAATGTCTCCCATGCTCCAGACACCCACCGGCCGCGGAAATGGCCAGATAGATCGAACCGCCGCGTTTGGAACGGTTGCCTTTTGCTTTGCCCAACTCGTACAACGATGATCCGATATAGCTGCTGGGACAGCATGCGCACACATGCGCGGCTCTGATTGATTGAATGCCAAATGAGCCGCCCCCGGGTGCCTAGCTTCAGGCGAGGTGGCTCTAAGACGAGCTTCCGTGGCCCGCGGCTGGCTGTACAAGAAAACAACAACCAAAAACCCTTGAACCATGCTGCCATCAGACCAGACTGGGCTCCCGGGCAGCAGCACAGATGGGCCATCTGAGACCTCTTTTGTAATAGAGCGAAGGCAAGAGAGCGGTGAAGCAAGATAGGGTCCAGAGAGTGGTTCTGGCTTGGATTATTATCACATTTACCCTGAGCCATCGCTGCCGTGCATTGATGCATACTGTACGTTTCTCGGTGGCGGTCCGTCCTTTATTGGGGAGGCCAGGAATACGGGCGTTTCAAATTGGGGCCGCCCAGCAGCAGAGCCAGCGACAGCCAGCGACTTGCCAATGGCGAGCCAGCGAGAGCCTGAGCGAGCCGGGGCGCGTGGGTTTGGGAATCCCGAGATCCACTAGGCAACCAGCGAGCCAGCTTGCTCGCACGCAGTTTTGGAAAAGATGGATCGGCGGGCTGCTTCCAACGGTTTTCGAGAACATCTCACAAAACAGCTTGCCTGGGTCATCCTTGCACGCGCCATGTGGCTTTTGCTACACCACACCACATACCACCACGCACAGCAGCCAAAAGGCTCTGTCAAATTTGCTTTTGGCATGGACAAGGGGCTGGCTGGGTTATGAATAGCGCTTCCCGGCCACTTGGTCCAAACCCCTCCACCTATTTCCTGGATCTGCCTCCATTGGGTGGAGATGGAAAGGGATCAAGCAAGGAGATGGCCGGCGAGCAATCAACCTGCTATCAGCTTTTCCTCGCCACTACTCAAAACTCGCTAGTCAGCTGTGCGTGCCAGGTTTCCATCACCACTGCCAGGTCAGGTAGCGAGGGACACTGGCCAAGCCTCTCACACCCGACTTCCCTGGGCGGCTTGGTCGTGGTGACATCGCGACATGGAATCCCAACATCGCCGGTGCAGGCTGGCCCATAGCTTCGAGACCTAGAGGATTCTTGAAGGGGATCTCGGTGGGAATACACCGCCCGCTGCAACGGGACGAAAAAGGAGGGAAATAGCAACGGGGGAGTCGTCTCGTCCTCGCAGTTTTGTGACGCGTGTTCGCGCCGAGTGAGTAGCTCTCAATGTCTTGAAGAGGTTTGGGGCATCCGTAGATATACAATGCTTCATGCACTGCACTCAGCATGCCTTTGCAGACCGATGCAAACAAGGACGGCCACCCCTACCTAAAAGAGGCCGACCGGTCTGGCATATGCCATACGATAGTGTTCCAATAGACTGGACCTTTTGACGCCGCTGTTGGTGGTTGGCTGTTGGCTGTGAGTGGCCACGATCGATCTGACATAAAGTAGTGTGTGTAGATGTAGGTGTAGGTGTGTCTTCCCCCACGAAAGACATATTCCCGATTTGGTCATTTGCATACTGGAGCAGCCAACCAGAGCTCGGACTCAACGGCTACGCTGTGATTGATATATTAACGTGCGAAGCTGTTTCATGTCATGGCCACGTCACCTGTCGTTCAACGTGCGAGGTCGTTACTCCGAGGCCGAATAAGAAGCTCACCTCTCCCAGTCTCGAACTCCCTCTTCGCGAAACAGATGTCGGCAGTCAATCCTAGAGGCTGCTCCCAAACTAGGTAGAGCATGATGTGCATGCATGTGGGCTCGCTATATTTGTGCTCTGCAGGGTATCATCAGACGAGTTCACCTCGGCTACCATTCTGTGCAACATCATGTTGGCTGATGGATGAACTGATATGCCCTGCTTGCAAACATCAACTGGAGCAGAGAATGCACTGGCACTGACATCCAATCCTCTTACACTGGTTGCGGATACTATTATGGGGGTGGTCCAGTATCATAGTGACGACCAACATGCTTGCCATGTCCAGGTTGAGCTTTTCTCGGGTCATAGTGAAAGCCGAGCTTCTGAGCCGAGCAGCAAACTCTCGCGTCAACGAGGAACAATCGAGAAAATCGCCTGTTCTTTCGTAGAGCGCCACTCATGATCGCTTACCAGATGCAAGGGCCCCCTCGTGGTAATAAAGCAAGGGCTGAAAAGACGGGGAGTTGTGGGGCATGCTGTTTTAGGCGCTCTACTTTCGCAAAAGTGCCATTAACTGCCAACGTTTATTATAGCACTCGAAGTATAAGCACCCGAATGGATTGCACGAGGAAGTCTGGCTTGTGGTTAGTCCGGTGCCTCGCCAATGCCAATATTGCCCTACGCGGCCTGGCAAGCGCATGATGATATAGATCATGGTTGGTTGACCAGATCATGAAATGTTCGAACCGTAGGGATGTACATCTGATAATGTACTCAGTACGTGCAACAGCGGTGCTGTGCTGTGTTGTGCTGTGCTGGGGCATCGTGAAACTAGTACCGACTTCGTCCACGGGGTGCATTCTTTACCGTATGTTGTTCCCCACAAGTCTGTGTAGGTAAGCCTCGTATCGGTGATCAAGATACAACAGGTCGCCCTGGTTTTCAGAAAGGCCCCCAAGATCTGTGACAGGAGGAAGAAGGAAAATGTGACTGACTGACAAGTGGGATCTCACCTTAGGCGACGAGCGTTCTGTGATTGGACAGCAGCGGTTGATGGATCGTGCCGCCGGTCGGAAAGGCTTCCGGCGCTGGTTCGCCGTAGTGGCATCAGCAGTCAGCATCAGATTCGAGATCAACCGAGTCCCTAGCGCTTGTCAGATTGGTCAGATTAGATGGTACATGGGTACATCAGGTGCCTGTATCAAGAAGGTCTTGGCTGCAAACAGGATGGTCCTGCCCAACAACAAGAGAGGGATTGATCATATCGTGTTTGTTTCCTTAGCACCGGTCTTTGCAACCCTATGTAGATGGATCGGTTTGCTCGTAGGTAGTATTCCAAAAGGATGTTTGCTTTTGTTGTTGATCAGCTACGCGAGGCTAAACCAGAACTGGGGAGGGTTCAACAGAAAGATGGTTTGGAGCCCCGGGCACATCTGTTCTATTTACGGTGATGAAATCCGCGTCTATCCACGGATGGTAGTCACGCGAGCCCATGTTGGTGACAGCAATGGCAGTGATCGATGAGCTTGGGGCTCTTGTGCCGTCTCAGCAGCAGGGCATGCCCCCTCCTGTAATAAATCCTCGGGGTTGGCCGGCGACGCAACCGTCGGACCTTGGCGGAGAAAGAAACAAAACAGGTCGCTTAAGGCTCGCTCTGTCCAGGTATGCCCACGCACGATTTCCTGTTCTGTTTGTCCAAGGGAGATTGCAAAGTAAACAGCAGTCGGCACATGTGTTGTAGGGAAGAAAAGCGAACTCGCCTGTTTTGTCCTATCCTTTCCCAATTGATCCGTCTCATCGATCCGATGCCGTCCCATGCCGCCCAAGGTCAACAGTATGTAGAAGGAAAAGAATTGCTGACCGGCGCAAAAAGGCCAAACGCGACCAAATGAAATCATGATAGTGGATCCCCCGTCGCTTGGGTATATGGAACTGGCTATGTGTTCCGCGTTTGTCTTGGTGGCAGTGGAGGGGGATGCGAGAGAAGGGTTTACTTCTTCAAACTGCAGCTGCGTCATTAATGCCCGAGGACGGGCTGGATGGACCCGACTACACGAGATGCGTACGTGTAGGCATTTTTTTTAATGATGTAGGTATTGTATGCAAGCAGAGTCTATCGGTCAACGGTCAATGGAGATGGGGACTGATAAATGCCATCTAACAGGCTGAGTGGTTTGGTTAGAATGCGGGGCAGGACCAATGTGAGTGATAGGTACAGATGTACAGATGTACCGCCGACGACCTGTCTGACAGCGCCCAATGATAACAATACGCTTGTAGCACAGAGAGGGTGACTGGAGGGTGGTCGGAAATAACTGGAGTCCAAGGTGACGTGTCTTAGACACCTCTATATCTCGCAGCAAAATCTCACACCGGATTGTTTGTCGATGTGTCCGGCTATATCCAACCCAAACCCTCTCAATATGTCGAGATTCTGGCAGATGGAAAAAAACGGTGGCATGTCTCAGAGGCCTCGGAACCAACCGCCTTCCATCTTGTCTAAACACGTCAAGCGACATGCAGGCAAGTATGTATCCATCAGGTGCATACCACTACCAATAGGGCATGCATGAAATGGGCGACCCTCAACCGTCTTGCACCACGCACTTCCACTTGCCAGACTGGCCTGCCTAATACATTTTTACATGCACCGCGAAACTATCGCTGCCTTGGCTTTCCGATCTGGCCGTGGCTGGCAGATACGGTCTCGATAGAATGTAGATGCCAGTCTTGCTCGCTGTCGATCCAGCATCCATGGCCACATATCGATGCTCACACATGGGCAGCATGGCTCATCTTCCGCACTCGTGCCGTGGATTACCGTGCCGGTCTGGCTCCCCTGTCCCTGTCCCTGTCTTATACCCCCTGTCCCTCGTTTCTTGTGCCCTGACCCTGCAATGCGATCCATCGAGAAGTCAACCGTTTGCGCAAGGAAAATATGTACCCCTCAAGGTACTTGGTTCGTAATCAGCGTCAAGGAAGCAGGCTTATGTATGCGATGTGAGATTTCATATTTGTTGTTTCGTTTCTCTATCGCACGTCTTAGAGAGGAACATGCTAAGGGTGCCTGCCACATTAGGCTTTGGGCTAGCCAGAAGCACTAGTAGGGTAAAGCACCTAGCCATGTTCCAGGATTGCAAGATAATTGATGGTAATAGTATAACAAACAAATTTACAGCAGAACGGAGATATCTTGGACGTCCTCCTGATTAGGAAGCGTTCTGGATGCGCTGGGCTTCCAAGGAAGGTTCCCCCGTACTGCCTGCCCCGTAATCCGACTGGCCTGGTACCTGTGCTACTTGCTTAGCGTTGGACCTCGAAATGGAAACAGCGCTAATCCACCTTATTGAACTCTCTCTCTCACTTTCTCACCTCCCAAGTTACAACCCTGGGTTACAAACTTATTAGACTGTTATAGTCGAGCCCGCTCTGTCTGGTTTTGTTTCTTTTCTAGCTCTCCCACTCTCTCCATGCTTTCTTTTTGCCCTCTGTTTATTGTTTTTTTTTCCCCTTCCCCCCTTCCCCCTTCTCAATCTCAAGCCCTGGTCGTTTACCTCCTGACTATATGGGTGACCAGACTTGGTTTGTTTGATATGTCTTTTCCTCGACCCATGAATGCGTGATTTAGGTACTTCTGGGCTGTGTCTATCCATGCCCTCTTCCAATTCGTCCCTCGCGGCATGCTTTCGTCAAGTTGTAGGGTTGACCTACAGCGACCGGTAAAGAAACCGTCTACACACCATCCCACTCTGCCCTATCCTTTATGGAAGTTCTTGCAGGCAGCATCCCCTTCTATGCGCGAACTATTGCACTTGGACTGGCCATGCCGCGCCCGGACGCCGCAGAGCAGGGCCAGCCGTCTCTGGCTTTTTTCTTGACCGGCCTTTGGCAGTGGTCGTCGGGGTCCCAGTCCTGTCACGTCATATTCTCATTTTCATCTCCCGATGTATGGCATGGCATGTACACCCATCTTTTTTATACGTACAATCCCCCTGCTCCGTCAACCGTAGGTAGGGTATATCTGCCTTGGCCAATCAGGTGCGAGTGCCGCTAGGTTGTACCTGCACCTTAGGGGAAGAGCAGGGACAGGGTCCCCTTTCGAAATGTCTTCGCTGTAAATCCAGATAACACCCGGGTGGGAAGAAATGGGAGCCCCAGCTCCAGGTAAACGGGCTGCGACTTGCTTTGACGTCGCTTCCGACTACCACTAGGTATCACAACCGCTACTCACGGACTACAGTAGTACTTGTCTGGCTGCCCTAGCTTACTCCCCTGATCCCTGCCCTTCTCTCAAGTCCAGTCGAGCGACTGACATAGACTTCGATGAACCCACATGGCTGCTCCCCATGTCGTCAAAATTAGGATTTCGTTCCACCATGACCTCCTGTCATGTCAATCAAGGTCGCCCGGTAGCCCAATTGAAGCCTTTCTCTGGACCCCTTGCCTTGCCGGACGATGGAGTTGGTGCCTCCGGGAGGCTTTCCGTCTGCTAACTACATGCCATGTATATGCGTATCTACCTGGGTACCGGCGATGGAGCTTGATATACTGAGACAAGCCTTGACCTGTACGACATCACTCTCCCAGCTTGAGCCTCCTTCTTCCTCTTGTGTACCGTGCGACTCAAGTCCGCGCTTCGTCTCTATCGAGGCCCCCATGAACAATACTTCGAGATACACCTGACACTTCACCACCTCGCCTCGACTGCCCAAATCTGCTCCGTCCATCTTCCTATCATCGCCAGATTCTCATCTCCGTCCACCCGCCGCCCCATCTTTTGTTGCCAGCCCTACAAACACGCATCCTCACTTTGCCGCGTTGGTGTCCAACCACTGCAAACAACACCGGTGGAGCTTCAGGAAGCATTGACGGTGTCGTGTCTCTGAGGCCTACGTGAGGAGCATAAAAGGCCCCCATGTCCTCGTTACATGTTACCGACTCTCTATCCCACTTCTGCAGACCACTTTCCTTGCGTTCAAGAAGCAACCTCTTCAGAACAACTACCATTCGACACGGTAAGGAACGCCTCCAAGTGCAGAGCATCGTTGAGAGCCCATCCTGATTCCATCAACAGAACCCAGTCGCCGACTTGTCCTCATAACCTACCACACCATTGTCAAGGACAATCACTCGACATACACCACTTCACAGCTCCGTCACCATGGCTGTCGCCAACAACTGCGCCCATTCATTCAAGATGATCAAGTCAGACAGCACACTCATTCAGTGGACTTGCAACCTGTGCCACTCCGGACCGTCTTGGTGGATATTCGAGTGCCGGTACTGCAAGGTACACGCCTGTCGAGCTTGTGTCCATAACATCTGATGCCAGTACTTGGCAACCGTTCCTCAGGCACTAGGGCAATGGCTAAGAGCCTTGGACCTTCAGGTGAGTGGCAATGGGACGGTGAGGGAGGCATTCTCCTTCACCCCATTCTCATCATACACTCTGGCTTTATCGCATGGCCCTACTGGCCGACCGAGTTATAGCCATTAGTGCTTACAGGCGCATACTAACCATGGTCATAGTGCGGCAGGCATGCCTCGTCGTTCGTCAGCGAGGAGGCTTATGCCCACTAGCTCTCTGATATCAGTGCCAAGTTGCGGGATCGGCTTTCTGGAAAGCTTCTATCCGCCACGCACAAGATTATGGTGGGCCAGCAACTGCAGAGAGCCGCCGGCACGGGATCGACAACCTATCTCAAATACGCCTCAGCTTCAATTCTTTGTAGTGTTTCGACCCGGCAACAAGACACACATAGCCAGCAACACTTCACTGTACTCTAGTCTCCTTCCTTCTACTGGTGTTTGGTGTGTATGGTTTTCTGCAGGATCGCAGACATAGATGGATCAATGCCTTACAAACTGGCACGGTTATGGAGCGGCGTATGGACAAGGTTGTTTTTTTCTTTCTCTTGATTTTTTCCCTTTCTCGCTCTTTAGACTGGATTGTTGGCGCATAGGCACTCAAGGGGAAAGAGAAGCCGCGGTTTAACAGTACCGACCTTGGGGTTAACAGGGTTCAAAAGTCGGGGGTTCAAAATGGCGTTTGGCCAGCCATGTTATGTAACGCTTAAGGAAATCAGCTGATCTCAATCAAAGGCAGGCAGAGCCAGCTACAACAACATCCCTAACCTTTGCTTACCTCTCACTTGGAACCCGACACTCTGAACTTCGGTGTTGTAATTGTCTGCTGTCCAATCTGTCAGCATACATCTTAGGCATGGGAGGTGCAATACAGGTTTTAGCCAGATGCCGAATCACGTCATGTCCACATCAGGTAGATAGGTGTATGTTGAAGGTGAGGTAGGATGATTACTTACTACATGGTGCATGCTTCGAGTGAGGTATGTAGGTGTACTGCGGCCAGTATCCATGTCGCGTTTCAATATGCGCGCCTTGAGGGGTTTCGTCCCCGGAATAAAGGCTTGACGCTGTGTAACCTGTCAATGTGCCTAAGATGATATGCGAAGTCCCATCAAATGCAAGTGAGCAAAGCGACCTGTCGCCTCCCGTTTAGCTACCGCATACATCGATGCCAAATACGTACCTTCCTTTCCTGACCGACCAATTGATGAAGAAACCAGGCATTGATGAAGGAGCGATTGACATTGGAGCTGTTCTATGCACCCAATAAATCTGCCCAACAAGATTCGTCACCTTTAACGCCCGCAACACCACATACACATTTACCAGGACAACATCCATTTGACGATTCATTCCGAATCCCGCTTGCGCCCACGCCGGCCGAATGACTCCAACGCCAACGTGACGTGACATGCGATTTAGCATGCCCCGAATGACCTGTCCACGGGACGTTTTGGGGCATGATAAGGGGGATGCCACGGACGGTGCGGCGCGCGGGTGACAAACCGCCCGCGTTGGCGTTATACATACCCGCCTCGTCTCGTCTTGTCATATTGGGCCTTCCCCCATCAGTTCTCACCTGTACTTGCTTATCTGTCGTTTCCAGGTCCGTTGCTCAATGGGGAAACCAGGAACAGACTGCCCAAACACGTGGATGGTACCTGGACGGGAGCGTCGTGGACAGAAGAGCAATGGGACGAGCCACGCGCGCACACAACCGGTTGGGTTTCAGCAAAGCTGACATCTTGAAAATATTGGGCTCCCATGCCGCCGCCGCCTACCCAGGAACACACACATATTCTACATACAACCTACAGCGGCCGGAGAATCCTTCGGCCAAGTTCTATTGTTACGCCTATGCTTGCTTGATTGCTCGCATGCTTGCTTCACCCACGCCCATCCCAACTTCACAACCTGTTTTCCTACACATACAATATGGCCAAGCGATTCCAAGTCTTCCATCCGTCCGATGTGAGGAAAAATGAGATAACGATTTTTCCCCCCCGACACTCGTTGCCACCGCCGAAATCGCTGCGTTGGCACCACACACGTCCACAGACAGCATGCTATCTGGCAACTTTGGCCGGCGTGTCGCCTCCCGCCCTCCTATTCTCTGTTACGTGTTGGGCCACCGCCAAACAGTCCGTTCGGCATTGCGCTTCGTTACCTTCACCTCGTCCCCCACGGCGATCACTGCTCCTGCTGAGGCGTCTTGGTGGTCTGCGGCAGTCATGACGGCATCTGCTTTCGAACCCGGCAGGAGATGCGCATATCGTCCAAAAATGGGGGACCACTTGTGGCCAGTATCGACGCGCCGGTCCCGCATCAGCTTCTTCAACACCATGCCCGCCTCACCCTCCGCCATTCGCCCTGTCTCGTAGTCGATATTGATAGATAGGCAGCGTCCGCAGTTGGCCGTGAGCGCCAGCCTGCATGTCCTGTTCCTGCTGCCGATGTCGTCCTTGTCTTGTTTGCTTCTTTCGTCATCACCGCCACCACCGCCATTGCAGGAGCTGGGGCTGACCAAAAGCTCGCCCCAATAGTCTTCGTCCCAACATGTGACCTCATCGCCGTCTACAACGATATTGGGCCGAAATCGCAGCATATCGGCAGTTTCACCTGGAGGTAGGCGGGAGCTCACATCGCGGAGTGACGCTTGTGACGCGACCAGGTAAGGCGCCGCCTCGTTGAAGGTAAGCCAGTCATCGTCTTTCTCGTTGTCATTATCGCCCGGTCGCTCTCCTTCACTCGGCTGAGGCCTGCCAGCGATGTATGAACTGATTGATGAGATCCAGGAGGAAGATGATGCTGTGATTGGTGCCGTACTCGTCTTGTCCGCCTCGGCCTCCTGTCGGGGCGAATGAGCCAGTATACGACGTCGGCCGTCGCCAATGTACACCAGTAAAACCTCGTAGCCCAGGCATGCCGAGAACCATTGATCGTACGGCTCAGTACCCATCCGATACGCACGGGTCTCGGCGCCGTAAAGGTGGATGTCGACAGTTTCAAGGCCCTCCGTGTTTGGTCTGAGGGGCACCCGCAGCTCGACATCAATGAGTGATTGCCCCGAAGCATTGGACCCGTCCTTTTCGGCTCCCGCTGGACGGTGTGTCACCACAATGTCATCTCCGTCAATAGCCTGAAACAGCCGGGCGCATTCAGGAAAGTAGATAATCTGCACATTCTGAAAGCTTCCGTCTTCACGGACCTTAAGAAGCATAAACCTTCGGTCATGCTCGAGACCCTGCTTGTTTAATCGGGCGGTTTTCAGCGGCATAGGCCGCAGCGCCTTGATCGGATATGCATAGATCTAGAGTATCCCAATTAGCAATTTATTCGTCTTGGGTAACACGGTTGGACATGAAGATGCTAACATGCCTGTGTGACTTTCATGGTGTTTATTCTACGAGTAGAGCATAAGAAATGCACGTATATAGGACAGCTCGCTTCTGGAACACTGTTGTTTTCTACTTCTGTGTGAGTATACACAGCCAGCAACGTCCGATCTGTGACGCCCAAAGGATTTGCCGTGAGATGACTCTATTATAGTTGGTAAGAACCGAGAAGGAGAAGCGTGAAGGGAAATTTTGCTTTTACTAGACAAATAACGGGCCGTCCGGAGCTTTACCAAGCTACTACTCGCCTCCGGGATGCGGGGAAAGGCCTTACCTAGGCCGCGTCAAATTTCCTGAACAGGACAGGCCAGCCAGTCTGGGACGGGGTATATAGAGAACCGCAGATTACCTCGACTCGTATGCATGATAGGTGGATGACCTACCTACTCCGTCCGCCATAAAACAATTCATCCCTGCGTTTCTGATGGGAAGGAGCTTTTCTTGCTTGCCAGCCACCCATCGCACATGAGATGGATGGCAAGCCGCCCAAGACGACCAAGAACGCATATCCCGATTCTCTGAGAATTATCGGGGGATTACGAAGAAAGGGAACGACGACACCTGATTCTTATGTCCACCCGACGCAGTGTGCTGACAAGCAGGGGAACTTTCATTTCTCGTTGGTTGGTATCTTAAAGAACTAGGTATATGGTGTTGCATATACAAATCAGCGCCGTAACAGGTTAACCCCATCAAAACAGAGACACGGTCGTCTTCACAACGTTCGCTCTTCCCATTTGTCCATTTTCGTCTCTGGTCTAGAACGGTACATGCAAACCCGACTCAATTCAACATAAGAAAGGATTTTTGTTTAAAGGAGCTTATGTACGCCAGGCAGCATGGGACCTGACGTACAACTCCTCCTTACACGTTTATTGCTCTTTCTCGGCAGCGGGCGTCGTTGAACCCTTAGAATGCGACATACTGTACGGTGCCTACCAGACAAGGAACGTTAACTACTTAATAAACACAAATGGAGTAGTGACTCCTGAAGACTTCTATCGCGGATAGAGAGGGAAAAAATAGCCAACTTACAAGAGCCTTTTTAGCATTGCAGATCCTCCAAGCCAACTTCCGAACGGTTCCGTCGACGGGCACGACGGCGGGCGCGAACTCGATCCCAAACATCTGCTGGATGGCATAGACGACGCGCTTCGCGTACTTGCCGTCCCGCTCCACGTGACTCCCAAAGGGCTCGTCGGGCGTGTTAGGGGCAATGTCCGGGTCGCGGTCGAAGCAGTTCTTGACCAGGGGCAGGAGCGAGTCCTGCACCGCCCCCTCGTACATGCCCTTAGTGTCCACCTCGACGTCGTCCTCGTCGAACCGGCCGATCTGGATCTCAAAGGGCTGCGAGATGGACATGACGTTGTGGTTTCCGTCGTGGTGGTAGCGGAACTCGAAGACGCCGCGGGTCCACCAGAGCTTGTCGCCCTCGAACACGACCTCGCCTCGGACCAAATCGATATCGATACCGGTCACGGGTTGGTCGTGGATCAGGATGCCCTTGTCAGCGCTGGGCGAGTCGAATTGGCCAGGCGTCGTTGGCACCCAACGTCCGAGGGAAGAGACCTCGGTGACGTCTCGAGAACGATTGTCCGCGACCATGTACAGCCCGATCCAGTCCTTCTTGCTGTGATTGGCCGGCGCGGCCCACTTGACCTTGATAGGGGCGCCGTACTCCAGGATCATCGTCTTGAGCTCGCCTGGGAAGCGCGCCCTAGTTGCCTCCTTGCCGGTCGACCGTTCTGTCAGGGTTGAATGCACAGCCGACTCACCTCGCACTTCCAGGGAATAGTCCTTGGGGTCGAACCCTGCCAAGTCGGGAGACAGCTTAGTGAGCGTAAGACGGGCCGGGACATTGTTGAACAGTGCGGTGGTGTCTCGCACAATGGTTGATACGCCAGCAGCCAGCTTTGGGCGGGCGGACTCCAAGAAGTCCTCCACGAAGTGCGAAGTGCCGTCCACGACTCGATTGACACTCGAATAGTAACTCTTGACTGGCGGCGGAAGCGAGGAGCGCAGGAATTTGGTGAGGCCAGCCTCTTGGCGAATACCCCGGCCGTAGATCTTCCGCATGTGTGGCTTTTCGACGAAATGTAGAAAACCAAAGGTACACACGTGTCCGGACAGGGCCAGAAGGAAGACCGTCTTGTTCCAGGTGATCAGTGCCGCTCCCCACAGGCCGGCCGTGCCCAGGAACCTCTCGGGGTTGTTCAAAAAGCGGTAGATAGACTTGTATGTCAGCCTCGCGCCCTGGTCAAAGAAGAAATCCCCAAAGAACCAGCCGAACTCTCCAAGGGACTCGTGGATGCTGACGGCCGTCCATATATGGAGAGCAATGAGGACAGCGCCGAGAACGTGCTTCAGCAATGCGGGGCCGTTTTCCCAATCGCTAGGAAACGAGTACATCTTCCAGCACGCGGCGATGAAAGACGTGTACGTCATGACCTGAGAGATGTGGTACATTCCCTTCCATTGCCTCCATGCCTCGTCGGCATTTTCACCAAATTTCAAGAAGTGGCGTGTCCACGTCTTGTTCGCAGACTGCTGGGACAGAATGGCACCGAGGCCAACCGAGTACCATAGTCTCCATGCGGTAGCGTGAAAGGCAAAGAGCAGCTGGAATAGATGCGTGTCCGGTGTCACAACGGCGACGACTATGAGGTAGCAAACGATGAGCAACGAAGAAAAGTCGGTAGTGCGCAGAAGATCGACGTTGTTGAGACCAAGCAGGTTATGAATCGGAGCGGGAGACGTCTGGGAAGAGGGGCCCGACGGATAGTCACTCGGCGCATCTCTTGGCTCCGCAGAAGTCTGTTCTGCTTCTGGAGTATCCACTGCGGTCTGGGGATCTCCACGCTTGCGAGGGGGTGGGGGGTTGTAAGTCTTGTCAATGTGAGGGTTCTCCACATAGACCAGGAATGCGAACTGCGCGGCATGCGCAACCATAGAAATGAGCAGGACGTAATAGCTGGCCATCATCAGGGAAATACCATAGTAGCCGGCATAGCCAATCGAGTACATGGGATGGGGGGCCATCTCGAAGACGCCGTCGAACGTCAACTCCTGGTCGACCAGGTAGAAGAAGTCGCCCCAGTACCATGCGTAGTCTTTCACGACGCGATGGGCGTCAAGCTTCACCCATATATTGAAGCCGACGAGGACCAGGCCCAATGCCCAGCGACCAATGCCGGCGAGGACGGGCTCACCCTCGGGCGTGCGGGAGCAGGCAATCGCAAACAAGCAGTACGACACAAAGTCACACATGAGAATCAGATCGACGAGCCTTCGAAAGACAAGCCACGTGTTGTACTCGAGAGGGGCTTTCTCAAACTGATAGTCCTCGGGGATCTTGGCTTCTAGCTCCTTTTTCAGGAGACGGTAGAGCCATGGCCGCGGGTTCTCACCAGTAGCAGGATTCACAAAGAGCTTCCACTTTTGCGCCCAGACGATGAGCTTCTTATCGTTCGATTGTGCTCTTAGCAGCAGGCCAATACCCAGATTGTAGGAGGCACGCCACACGAGAAATATGACAGCGAAAACGGACTGCTTCACAGATGCAGGCAGGAAGTACAGCAAGGCTATATGAGCAGCGAGGATGGCCAGCACAAGAGCATCGGACAAGTTTTTGGGTTGTCTTGGGTCTAGCAGCTGGGAGACCATGTCATGAGTGACTGGTACGGTGAATACTACGACACAAGCCCTAGGTCAGTATCACGACCAGCGTTGGTTAATATTCCTTACTGACTTGTTCCATCTGGAGTGCGGCCTAGGGTCTTCGGGGCTTTCGGTTCCGGGTCCGTGTCCGGGCCGTTGTTGGCAGAGGAATCCTCCGGCCGCGGGGACTTTAGCGAGTCCTTGGCTGTTGAAGGTGATGCGGCGTGCCTCTGGCGCAATTGGCCAGCATCCGTTGAGGGATTTGCTGGAGAAGACATGGTGATGGCCTGGCCAGAAAATCGTTGGTGTTTGTCGAGAGAAGGTGAAGAGAGAAGGAAAAAGAGGAAAGGTTCTCGCGACTGCCACTGGCTCGGGCCCAAATACCCTGTGCGACTACAGACGGCGATCCGACAAAGTGTCCATGGGCTTCCAAGATTGGGCTACCTCGTATTTCCCTCCGTGTCGGCTAAGTGACACTTCCAAATAGCGCAGCGTTCGTGGGGATTGACGGACGAATTGCCGGTTGCCCAGATGGCCGGTCTGGAACCTACGTCACTTTATGACATAAAACGTGGGGGAGTCAAAAGACGGGGAAGAACGTTAGGATAGCAATATTTCTCGGGAACGGGTATAGGTATGCAGTATTGTTTTCTTTGCTTTTTCAACATGTGCGTGGATGATTGATTGACAGCAACGCTTTAAACTGTATGTAAGAGTAGGCAATTATTTTCTTCTATTGCAATCCAGAGGGCGGCGAAGGCGCTGGATTGGGTGGCCTGCCTTGCCGTAGCTAAGCGAGAGAGGTGACAGTGGTGAGTGGCTCCTGCCCTGCCACCAAAGAGAGGCATGTGATTCGATTTATGTTTTCGTCAACATGTTTTCCCCCTGCACTTATACAGTTAGGCGCCGTTTCCATGGCTAAATTCAA
This sequence comes from Arthrinium phaeospermum, assembly GCA_006503535.1. NCBI lineage: Eukaryota > Fungi > Ascomycota > Sordariomycetes > Amphisphaeriales > Apiosporaceae > Arthrinium > Arthrinium phaeospermum. Next base: position 3,463,612 of record QYRS01000002.1, on the reverse strand, counting down.
TGTATGCGCCTTGCGCTCCTCGGGATAAAATGCACAAACCCAGCTCCGTGGCAGGGATATTTGCTGACTTGCTCGATGCTTCTTGGTTCATTTGGCGTGCGTGCAGCTCGGCGAACCAACACTTCACGTACTTCGGTTGATTTAACTAGTAGTACTTACCTACGAGCCTACCTACCGTTCTAACTTAGCTGACAACGCGCACTCCAGTTCTGCAGCGACTCAGACATGATCTATCGCTCCTTGGGTTCAGAGAAGAGCATGAAAGAAAAGAGGTCGGGAATAGTCTGGATCGTTTGCAAAATCCCAGGTAAAGTGGCATATGTACTCCGTATACGGGTACATGTAGATAGCAGCTTCTTATCTTGAGGAGCATCAAATGCATGCAACGACATACATAATGCATGGCATCACACTGCTGGCAGCACCCAGCTGCTGGCTACTGGCTACTGGCAGTGGATTTAATGCACGTACGCTGCAAGTTGCAAGTAGCAAGTAGCTCGGCGAACCCAACCGAACCAGGCCTTGTTCCGTTTCGGGTGGAATTCCCCCATGAATTCCAGAAATTCCACGGGAATGGGACGGCACCTATACTATACTATACTATACTAAAAGATATACTACTACACACCATTAATCAAGGCCTCAATGCACTACCAAATTTGCCAATGCGACGAGATATCGCACCGGCCAAGCCAAAGGGTCCTTATGCCATTTTTAACACGACCCGCCGCCGCGACCGGGATGGGGTCTGGAGATGGCCGTGTCGACAGGGACCCCGGCGGGCGTGCCATGTTGTTCGCGTCAATCGTCAAGGCAGGCGTTTGATTGGATTCTTATGCACCCACCGAAACATCGCCCACGAAACGAACTTTTGTCCCTGTCTATCATGACCCACCAAACCACCACGAGGTGAACTGTCGTCCTCTCCGCTTCCCCCTGCTTCGGAGAAATTGGTCAGATTGGACGAGATGGGAGAGGAGAAAGCACAGTCTGCATGAGTCCACGAGCGACCATAAGGCGAGTCCGTAGCTAACCCCCTGACAAGGGAATAACAAAAATGGATTGGTTCATGCGGTATCGCTCCTCTAGCATCGTTTTTTTCTTCTCTCTTCTCCGCGTGGGAAACATATATAACTGATCGCTAAGATCGCCGTGACTCATATTTTGTTGGCACTTTTACTCCTCGTGCGGTCTTGTCCCATCAGTCACTCGTTTACTATAGTACATAATACCGACCTCGATATTCTGAAGCCTTCTTCGGATCGTCTAGTCAGCCACTCACTCATCCAACGCACTACCACTACCAACCAAACACCACCACCCCAACCCCATCCCGCAACCCAGGTTATGCCTTTGTTCAAGATGGCCAAGGACGCGACATCCAAGAAGGGCGGCAAGGGCAAGGGCAAGGGCAAGGAGCCCGAGCCGGACATCACGGAGAAGCCGCTGCCGACGCCGCAGCGCCCGGGCACGTCGGGGACGGAGAACCTGCTGATCACGAACCGACGGCAGGCGTCGGAGCAGTTCCAGAAGGCGCATCGGGCCGAGAAGGCGTACCGGGCCAAGAAGCACGCGACGGCGGCGCGCGCCAACTACAACGAGACCAAGGCCCACTTCGCCGAGGCCCGCACGCACTTCGCCCAGGGCTGCAAGGGCATCTTCTCCGTCGTCCGCGCCGTCCCCTACCTCGTCAGCGAGAAGCGCGAGGCCCGCCGCCGCGCCCGCGACGCCGCCCGTCGCCAGCGCGACCTCGAGCGCAAGCAGAAGCTCGAGGAGGCCCTCGCCCGCCAGAACACCGTCGACGACGACGACAGGTCCGACATGTCCTGATCTCCCGTCGTCGTCATCGAAAGCCAGCGGCGGGAGGGGTAGGAGGAGTGCGCGATCCAGCAATACACTCTTACTTGATGATAATGAGCCTCTCTCAAAGCTCATATTCCGCCAACCGACCTAAACCGCCGGTGCCATATGTCCGTTTCACTCGTTTCTAGCGGCATATCAACAACCTACCACTCGTTCCAACACCATCACACTCGCTACGCGGCCCAATCCAGGGGTATCGCACACCATCGTTTTGAATCCAACAAACCAACCAAACACTATACCCAGAACTTATCCGGCGAGATATACATCGACCGACCTTTCCAAATATTTCATCATTTTCCTTATATCTCTTTTCCTCTTACTCTCTCTTTTCTCTCTTTTTTTTCACGATATGACGAGACAAATGTTTCATAATGAAAACCACGGCATGAATACCAATATTCCACCAATACCCAACAAAGAACTACATAATCCTAGTTTTCTTTTTTGGCCCTCTTATGGATGAGTTCAGCAGAGAGTGGAAAGAAAACGCAGCGAAGCGCAAATCCTAGACACTCTTTCCAAACATCCGTGGCGGTGGTCAGAGAAGAATTTTATTACACACACACATATATACTCAACCTATATATTTAGCAAGACTTGGGGAGAGGAGGAAAAAGGGATCTTCATGTTGATGAGTTTTCCCGGGGAAACTGATCTTGTCTTATCGACATCTACTACTACTACTACTGCAATTGGTCTTATTTCCAGCGTACCAGAAAGGGGGAAAGGGGGAGAAGGGTGGGCGCGGTAGAAGTACCGCCCACCCGGCGACTTGAGAGAAGGCGAAGTCGGGGAAAAGGAGGAGGGCAGGCGCGGGAGAAGTACCGCTTGCCCGGAGACTAGAATTGTCATCAGAGAACCAATACCATTTTCTTACTCGACTGCATGTTGCAGTCTGACGGCCGCGTCATATATCTCTCTCAGCTTCAGCGTTCATAGCCTGTGATATGTAGTGTTTGGTAAAGTCCGAGGTGAGATCGTATATTGAGAGTTCAACCTACGAGGCATCAACTGAACGCCAGTTTGTCGAGGGCGTGTCCATACGAAATCGTCATACATCTTCAACAGACCGGCCACAAAATGTACCGTGCACCTTGTACCGTGCAATACGAGTTGTTATTTTAGTACACAAAACCTAAGTTTGCATTACTGGACGGCAACTTCTTAAACGACGTATATACTGTATGAAATCGTAAAGCCATTACGCAGCAGTGTGTGCAGTCTAACCTGGTTGTCCCATGAACCATGCCGCAGCACCCAATTCGTACCGAGTCGTTGCTGCCGTAAATCGCAAGAAGTATGCCCATCCTCCGCCGCCGACGCCGCCCAACCTTTACGTGGCCGCCTTCTTGGCGAACTCCACGCGCAGAATCAAATGCTTGAAACCGTAGCCGTCCATCTTGTTGCATGCCTTGACAGCATCCGTCCTGTCCGCAAAGCTGATGAAAGCGAAGCCCTTGGCCATACCAGTATCGCGATCCTTGGCCAAGAACACACGCGTGACACGACCGAACCGCTCGAACATGTCGCGGAGCTCGTTCTCCTCTGCCATTTCGGAAACCTGTAATGGGGGAAATCAGCATGAATGCGCCAGTAGCCACAACGGCCTAGGAAAAAACTTACGTTTGTGACACGCAGCGTAGCCAAGTCGTCTCTCTCGCCGTACTTGCTTCCGCCGCCCATCCGCTCGCCGGCGGCCGCGCCACCGGGCCCTCCTCGGAGCGCAGGCGGGACGTAGCTTCCCTTCTTGCCGGCACCGGCACCACCAGAAGCAGCAACAGGCTCCTCGTCGGCCAGGCCTGCGGCGGGGTCGGCGGAGCCCTCGGCGCCGACGGGGGCCATGGTGTCCTTGTAGGGACAGCGGGCCGTGAAATGCTCGCCGTTACAGATACGACACTTGACGGTCTTGTCCTTGAGCTTCTCCTTCATGGCGTTGGCGTTGGCGTCCTTGGACTCGTCCTTGGCGTCGCGCTTCCAGTTGGGGGACAGGCGGAAGATGATGTTCTCGCCCACACTGGTCGTGTCCATCTGGGGGCCCTTGGGGTCCTTCTCGGACAGGCCGAACTTGGGCAGGACCTTGCGCTCGGCGACGCGGGGGTTGACGACCTCGCGGTGCGTCACCATGCGGATGCGTCGTGTGGTCTTGACCTTCTTGCCATCCTCATCGAAGCGGTATGTGATTGTTGTCTTGGTGCCGTCCTTGTTCTGAATGGTCTGGGGAGGGGGCAACTCGGTGGAGGTGGTCTCATCGAGATCGTCGTCGTCGGCCCAATCTCTGCAATTGAATCAAGGTCAGTTTTCAGTAATTTTTGGTGGCGGTTGCCAATTTGTGTGCGTGTGTGTGTGTGTGCGCACCTGGCTTTGTTGTTCGACATCTTGTCGGTATTTCTGGTCCCAGCAGCGAAACGGGTGTTCGTTAGATGTTGCGATGCGAAAACTGCTTGGGGAATTATGCGAATTAGATGGTTTATTCGCTGAGGTCCGGCAGAGCTCGTCGTCGTTGATTTTTGGTGGTTGGAGAGTTTTATTTTGCTAGAAAGTGCAGTTTTGAAATGTGGGGCAGCAGCAAATCGATCAGTATCGGCCCCTCCATCCCGCCTGAGCTGAGGAGGGGGAGCAGGGCGCTTTTCTACTCAGGCCTGCCTTAGTCATCTCCATTGTCTCTACTACCTACTGCAATGACTCAACAGTAAATAAACTCCCTACTATTTTCAGTCTGCTTCGAACTGTTTGAAGGTACAAGTTCGATTGACTCATTATATGTGGCTTTATCACTTGGTTTCTATACATGAGTTTTGTTCGTACCATCACCAAAGTGAAGTTTAAATGCAGTGGTTCATTTGCACGCCCTAATTCTCAACGACATAGGGGTGGCGCGTACGTTTGTTGGATCTCTATCCGCGGCGCTCCTCGCATCATCCCATGGGACATGCCCAATTGGTCTTGATGACTGTTCATCAGATCTTCTGGGTGGTCATTGCTGGTATTGGTGAGCGCCAAATGCGACGCCAATGGGGTTGCACTTTGAGCTGACAACCATATTCCATATATTTCCTTGCGTAAATGTGTCTGTGACAATTCGTTGTCGATAATATAGTTTATAGTTCTGAATATTGTCACGTGTGGTGTTCATAGGATGGGACAAGTTGACTCATTTCAGCAATAACAGCTACGCATACATAGTTGTATACTCGGTAAGCTAACCATGATTACGCACAAAAGTCCACTCGCCTGCTGATGAATCAGGTAGTCCAAACCCATTGGAAAGGTACACTCTCGTTACAGGCTCCAGACCTCTTTGGAGATGCCGGGAAAAAAAAGATTCGACAGTCCTCCCCGCCTCGCCTCGTCTTTCCCCCCTTTTTGCCCAGACTGGATGATGCTACCTATGCCTGAGATGCTCTCGAGTATCGTGGCAAGCGGCTCCAAAACATAACAACGCCATCGTGATCATCATCCGTCATAGGCCACGTTAATGATAATAGTAGCAGCGAATAATACAGAAATAGCGTAGTAAAAGGAACCCGCAATCCGAGGTGGTATCACAAACAAAGAACTTTATCACAAAATCAGGTAAAAACACGACCAGAAAAAGGAAATTAAGTTTTGAGGCTTCGAGGAGCCGGTTCTTGGTATTTCTTCGGTATAGGCGGAAGAGCACAAGTGGGTGGCGGAGCAGGTGGTGGTACATTGCTCAGATGCGGCATGCTTCGGCGGCTCAGAAGAAGTTTGTTGTTGTTCTGGTCGACAGACGGCCGTTGCGGGGCCGAGTCGTCTCGAGCCGGCGACATGGGCGAGACACGCGCAGCCGACTTTGGTGGCAACGTGGGCACCGTAGGGTCGCTAGAGACACGTTCACCGAGACTTATCATAGACCTGCGTGGCGTCCTCTCCTCGACAGAAAAGCTTGCTCTCTTGAGACTGGTATCATGCATGCTTGCCATCATCGTGCGCCGCCGGTCTGCATCAAGACTTGCGATGGCAGAGACGGTTCGGTCATGCGAATGAGCGGAACGTTGGGATTGCCCCTTAGTAAGGGATTGGAAGTTAGGCAGGATATACCGCTCTACTTCGGGAGACGGTTCAGCAGCCAGCTCCTTGTTAGGGCACATACTGATCATGCTCCGATATCTCTTCGAGTTCTTGTTATCGGTGAGCGTGATGGTAGAGGAGCTCGACTCATTGGTCAGGCTCGATCCTCGAGACGGTAGCCTCTCTGGCTCAGAGGGCCGGTCCGACTGATTTTGTACCCAAGTCGAAAAGACAGAGACAGCGGGCGATTGCGGCTTCTCCTCTACGGTAGTGCGGCTGGATATAGCGTCAAGCTTCCTGGTGAGGATGTCATGGGGTGAAGCCGGAGAGTGAGGCGACGGCTGGTCAACCACAACAGATAGAGGGCGCGACAAAGCTAGCGCTGTTGGCGGGGGCTTTCTGCTAAATTTACCGGGCATCTCGAGTTCGGTCGGCTCATCCGAAATCGACGTGCTCGAGTATCGTTTGTTGCCGGGATTAGGAACACTGAAGTTCGGGACGCTCTGCCGTACCGAAACCTGCGGAGGCGCTTCTTTGGGATTCGACCCGTTCAACATGGTCGATTGTGGCCGACTGGTAGGCTCGACCCGGCAGTCGAAATTAGATATGTATGGCTGCATCGACTGCCTGCGGCTTGAGATGGCCTGGGCGTTTGGACGTAACCGGGCCTCAGAATGATGCTCAGGCTGTTGTGAATGGTGATCATCAACGTGGCTAGTGAAGCTGGCCCTAGTAGGCGAGCAGGCCGGCGAAGAACCTTCCGATGTCAGGTATGTCCTCTGTCCGGATGATATAAACGAAAGCCGGTTGTTGCTGTCGCGAAGGCTGTCAAGCAGCTGACCATCAGACGAGTAATGGCTTTCGGTGGTAGATATGTCGTCAAGCACAGTGTCCAAAGTGACTTCGTGACCAGACTCTGACGATGGTCTTTCTGACGATTCACGTTGTAGGCTCTTTCGCCTGTTTTCAGGCGCCCACGCGAAATCCTGCTTCATCGCATTAGTGAAGCGTTCGGGATCGCGTACGACAAGCGTCCTCTGGCTGGACTGAGATCTAAGTCCAGCCGGGATTTCATCTTCCTTGGGAGCGCCGGTCTCGGTAAGCTTCTTTTTCCCTCCCAGAGCCTCGATGGCGTGTCGGAGAAGCGCTAGCCAGCTGTCCATGTCTTCCGCAGCCTCAAAAACCATGAGGAAGTTAGAAGCATGCCTCCTCTCGGACCCGCGGAGTTTGGCTAGTAGTGACCGTGAGTCGTTGGCAGGTGTTCCGCTTGGGTCCATGAGCGAGGCAACCTGCAGAACCCAGTGTTTTCCCGGGATCATGTCGCTGGCGAAGACCGCCGAGTCTCTTGTAAGTTGGAGCACCCTTTCCGGCAGACGGTCAAAGGAGCCCTCAGTGGCGTACTGGAGAAGGTATCCTGATGTGACAAGTACGTATATTTTGGTGGTCCATTCTAAAAAATTCTTCGAGCCCATGTTTCGGTGGTGCTTCTTCCAGGCCTTGTCCCCCTTCTTCTCTGCTGCCTCTTCGGGTTCGAGGCTCATTGAACTGGTCGACATATCCTCTCGCAACATGATGCTATTGCGCGAGTTGTTCAAGCGAAGAAGTGCGTCGGCCGACACAGTAGGGGCTGGCAGAGTTGCGTGCTTGATAGCCTGTGGGTAAACTTGGAATAATGGCGGCGACTCCCAGCTCGTTGCGGCGCCGCCCCGACCGGTACGCGGGGTGCCAGTGAATGACGCCGCTGGGCCTTTGATTTTACCGCTGCTTGACTGCTTCAAACGACTCGAGGAAGCCTGAGATCGGAGCGGTGAGGGCATTGTAGACCGGTGGGTTGGCGATGAAGGCGATAATGTGGACAGCGAGACGTCCGACTTTTGGGTGTGGAGTGCGTAGGGCCAGTTACTGATCTCGGCGAGCGATGCTCGAATCCCCGAAGATCGCGAGTTCTCCCGGAGCGTCGTAGGGCCGTCAACCTCCCGTCCATCCTTGCCGCCCTTGGATCGACCGAAGATGGACCTCAGTCCAACCAGAGACTCGCGTTTGTTCATCTTTTCGGGCACTGCATTCTGTCGCAGCGGAGCTCGGTTCTCATCCCCCATGGTAACGATGTCTGGTGGGCGTGCTCGTCGCAGGCTGGTAGACTGGGCTTTCAGGTCACTTAGAGACCGCTGAGAAGGACGTGTATGCTCGTGCTCCATGGCGCACTTCTATAGGTTAGATAGGCCTCGATCAACAGATGAGAAGATCCTCCTATAGCGGACGGCATCCAAAGGCGCGGAGAGAGTGTGTATGATGAGACAAATGTCTAAAGTGAGTGCTTGAGCGACGAAAATCCGACGTCCCAACCGATGTAGGATGACGCGCTCAACAACCACACAGTCGAAGGAGTGGACGGAGCTCGCAAAGGCATGTATTAAGAACCAAGGAGCCCGAACCCACGAGCACCACAACAACCGGTTTATTATTCTGCAAAGAAAACAATCCCGAGCTGAGACGAGGTCAAGGCAACCCTGTTAAGCTTCAGGTGCGTGCTCTCGATGTCCTGGTGGCCCCCCGGTGTAAGCGGAAGGTTAAAAGCACCGCTCAGACTAGCTTATTAGACCTTGGGGTGGAGATTGGTGATGGGCGGGTTTTATGGGAATCCAAGCTGGTTTCTGGGCCTTAGTGGGAGGATATGGAGAATCTGGGCATGGATGAGGCAACCTCATCGCCGTGACGTATCACTTCAAGCCCCCGACGAGGCAGGCCGAGTGAGGTGCGGGACGGAATGTCAGTGAGAGCGAGGGGGTTTGTTGGCGCACGAGACGACGAGGGGAGCGGAGCTGAAAAGGGAGAGACACGCCTCCCTGTGCACCTATTCGCGTCCAGCAATCAACAGCTAAGTAAGTTCGCTTAACACAAGGGCTTATGAGCTGGGGAGGGTATAAACAGCGAGCAAAGAAAATAAGAAAAAGTAACGAGAATGCGGGATGTGAAGGAAGTGACAGAGTGACAAGAAGAGGATCGATCTCCATAAACCTACATGCCTAAAGCTCCTAAGGAACATGTACAGGGGGTGCTCACATTGGTTCCTCCAAGCCTCTGTCTCTCTCTCTCTCTCTCTCTCTGCAGGCGGTCATGCATGTACCTACATCTTACTTACATGAGAGATGGCCCCCGGTCCCGGGATATGGTGGATTTCAGCCGCCGGTGCGACTAGTTGGGGTCCGTTGTGTACCTCTCCTTCTTCTGGCCCAGCCAGCCAGACGTCCTAACTTTGGCTACCCTGGCAGCCTGGTGCTAGGGCTAGGCGCCCAAGTACCGGATTGTGGTACCAGAATGGAACCTGGCCAGCCAGGTCTTGTTTCCCACATGCAGAACTGGAGCTCCCGAGTCCCACGATGGCTGCCAACTTCAATACACAGGCCACGTAAGTAAGTATCCAGCAGCGGCCTAGGTCGGCAGTGCTGGCAGTATATTTAGAAGCCGTAAAAAGGACTCCGTCGGTCTGTAAGTACATGATTACTTGCAATGGAATCAGGTTATTCAGCAGGTGGGTAAGCACTGTAACCCCACAGGGCCAGCTCCTCAGCTATTCCTGTAAGTGGACGTCTCACCTTACTTACAGCAGAGGAGGCAGGAGGTACACAATGCTTTCAATGATATGCAGCTCTGCAGCACGCAAAGAGGCGGCGGCAATTCTCTGGATCTAAATGGTACTTGCACTCGCACTTGCAGCGTGGGTGATGGAGGGGGCCAGGGCCTCCACATAGCGGGAAAAACCAAACCTATTTGCCGTGGTGGCAGAGGTCGGCATGCGGGAGACCATGCGACACCGCCAGAGTAGGTAGGACATCGACTGTCCTAATCAGTGATTGGGAACACATCCAGTCATAGCGGAAACAATTTTGGAACATGGATGATTTCGTTGATTTTTTCCCCCCAAGCGGGCACCGTCAGCAGTCGATGTGATGGATGGAATGGAAATGGGCTGGCGCCCAATTTCCGCACGTGAACTTTGTCTTCTTGGGGCAAATGCGCCTCGGCTTCTGGACGAGGGCGGCAAGGGCATCCCACGAGCAAATGTTCCCAGGCTCTCTTTGCCTGCCGCCCGACTTTGGTCTCGTGAGGTGTGACACGCCAGAGCCCCTAGAGGGGAACTCAGGCGCAGAAGCTCGCCAGATCGTCGGGCGTTGGCTGGTGTACGATCCAGCAACGTTTATTTCTTAACAATGATTAATGATTCCAGCCTTGCCACCCAACCGAACCTCCCATGCAGCATACCAGGATGGGCCTGTCGTCTTTTGATTGACAATTGTTCGCTCTTGCTTGCCTCACGACCTCGTGAGCGCAAAGCGAGGCGGCGATCCAATCCCTTTACGGGGAAAGGCATGATGATGCACAGCTGGCTAGGCTGCACTCCTCCTGTCTACCTCGTGCCTGTCCTCGTACAACAACAACAACAATAACAATACTAACTCTTGACGAGGAGAGAAGCCGTCCATTTCGGCTTACTTAACACCACGCGATATACATTAATAAGGCATTAGGCTCAGGCATCAGGTTCTCCATAAACAGACCATAGCATGGCGCTGGTCTCAGTTGTTCTCGAAGCTCCGCTGCCGCCCTCACAAACTTCGCATGGCTTCGAGGTGTTCAAGGTTTCGGCAGGCTGCATCGTTCTGTTGTACATAACAATATCCGCTGAACCAGGTAGATCTCCGTCCTCGTCGCCGTTTCTCGACCCCGTCACCCGTCACCCGTGTACATACTTACGTGCATACTTAACCTCTTTAGTCATTCACTGGAGGCTAGGGCAGCACTAACCTTCATGTAAAGATTTGAAACCCTCGGGTGTCTGGCCAACTTTCACGGGCACTTGCTCGGTATTTTACATAAGTCTCAAACTACGCCGCAGTTCTGTCGGTCGCCACACCTGTGGTTGAATTGGCAGCTGGTACACCGCGAGTCCTTGTGGCCCTCAATCCCATAACCAACCGTACTTTCGTCGTCTGGTATCTTTTTGCAAAAGGGCCGAGCAAATCAACGGCGCCCAGTACCAAAGAACGGGACCTAAAATTCCAGCAGCAACTAACAAAATGGGATGTCGGAGATTGCCAGACTTAATGCAGGAACGGAGGCAACTTGGTTGGTCCACCCCTCGATGAGCGCGTCCTGGCCAGGCTAGCATGTGCAGAATATGTGCGTGACTACATGGATCTAGTCAACTAATCAAACATCTACCGCGTAGTGCATCGGCGTATGGGGTGTACCAGAGGTGTACGACAGACAATAAAAGCGTGACGGGCAATCCCTGTCTGCTTTGGGTGGATAGCGCTGGAATATTGGTACGGTTTTCAATTCGGCACACGCAGCTGGTAATTAGCCAGCTGGTGTTATTAGTCAACCATCTCGAACATTGATCCCACCGTCCTACGCGGGCTCCTCCAAGGCCAAGTCTAGCCTCTAGGTCTCGGGCTATGAGCCGCTGCGGGATTGGGATAGCTGTCGTTCTGCGAACTGCGGCGATGAAGACTCTGTCAAACCCCACAAACTTCAATCTTACTGAACAACGACAGACCTTGCAATGGGGCAAATGGTTTTTTTTGCTTATATGCGTGCCGCAAGCAGGACCGCGGGCGCCTTCAACTAGCATGGATCCTATTAGTAAACATATCTGGTTGGTGGTCCCGTTTTCTCGGGATGCGCCTCGTCGGTGAGCACTGAGACCTGCCAAAGGAAATGGGCACGGCCGAGACATCCGCTCTTCTGGGTCGGGATTCTGGAGATCGATCGGGTCTGGCTACATGTCAGTTGCAGGGCGGCCATGCAGGCAAAAGCAATCTGCAGCTGTAGAAGAAAGCATTCAATACGAACGGCTGGGAGCCTCGAAAGCCCTAATCCTCTTCCCCGTGACCCGACCCGGACCAGTCAGCTGGATCAACGAACTTGTCATCTTTTTTTTCTTCTAAGTGCGCCGACGACGGGCCGGGCTCCTGGAACCAACCACCCGGATGAAGGCAACAGCGAATACCGTCCAGAAAGTGCCCGGCATCGATTGTATGTGCCGCACTCAACGCTGTTGATGAGGGATATATGCACACCGCACACGCTCACCTACTCCTCTTCTTAAGACACCTGCAGCCCTGCCCCCCGCTGAGGGGCGGGCATACTTTGGGAAGAACTTTTTGCAACCTTTTCGCTCTCTAGCCTTCTATTGTCCCAATCCTCCTCCAAACCCCCCACTGTCCGTCTAGTGGCGCCCAACGACTGGGCGGCGACTCAGTGTTCCTTGCATTAGCCGCTTTTTCCCTCGGGATCTGGCTGACGTGCATTCTAGACTTCGAGCGGTGGCTTCACCAAGAGAGACAAAAATCGCCATCCTTCGAGGTTTCACGCGAGCCTGCATCTACCCGCCCGCAGCTCATTGCTACGTAGAGAGGCTTGGTGGCCCTCAAAGCCGCTACAAAGTCTGTGTGCGTGTGTGATGTGTTCCAAAACTTCCCATTCTTGGTCGCCTAGAGCCTTCAGCCATATAGACTTGGCTGCACGTGGGATGCGAGCGACTCATGCTCTCATGGTAGGGTAGTTCGTCGCCATAACAACTAACAAGCCTCCCCGAGTCAAAGCAGGACGATCTGTCGAAGCCCGGACAACGTTGCTGCACCCCGTGCCTCGCGCCAGTGTCAATGATAGACAAAAATCCCCGTAGTCTTGGGCCCGGTCGTTCAGAGCATCACGTCCCCCTTTCCGCCACCACCAGATGCTACCTACCTACTTACACAAGGCCATCGCCACAGTCACATGCCGACGATTCCTTTCTACGTCAGGAAGAACAAAGTAGGTCTTGCCCTAACGACCTGGCGATAGCGCCCATGCTCTCGGGGCCGTCTCTTGGTAGCAAGCTAGCATCCGGCGGGCGTCCGGGCCAACTACCCAGTACACATGCTGGGGATTCAGCTGCTGCGATGTGTGTGTATCGTACGTAGTCCGAGCCATATGGGCTTGGCCGGTTAGCCGCACAATGTTCCCGCGTTGTTGCGATATGCAATAGCCCTACGGAACCACACCTGTCGTTCCGCGTAGGGTGCACTTGGGCCTTTTCTTTTCCCGCTGCAAGCTTGTGCTTGCCGATCTGCATCATTATAGAATACGAGATGTTCGCAACGGAGAAAAAGACCCGGCTGAGGGCAGACGCTAGAACGCCGGCTTACACCTAAGCCTCAAGGTAGGCATGACTTTGTATATGTATGCTACACCAAACTGTATACCTGCGCGGCTGTTCCGTTTCATGGACCTGATGCTGTTTATATATCCATATAAGCCGTCGTGGATCCATCTGGCTTGCTAAACTGCTACCTCTAGAAATAAATCTAGCTAGGCATGGAGACATTCGATGCTTCGATCTCGAAGATCATCTAGTCAATCGGTGGGAGAAAAGCTATGTTTCGCGGTTGTTTTATAGTCGGGTATTCTCGACCAATGGTGTTAGCATGGATGACCATTTACATTGTGAAAAGCGCCTACCTACATAGCTGTAGGGCTCTCTCCCCCCTCTTTCCTATATTAGCCAGCCCTTATGAGACGCGGCCACGTTTTGTAGTGCCAAATTGGCCCCGATGCTACTCACTATGTAGTATAAGACATGACGTCCCGATCGTCCAGGCCTTTAACTGCATACTGGCGTCTCTGCCGAGCCGCTACGCCCCTGGCGCCGCCCTTGTGAGGATCTGTAACGTCGAGGCCGGTGCAACCCCCAATTGGGGAACCTAGGAATAAGAGTGTGGATGCAATCCTACCCTACCTTATCTCATCCCCGGGTGCCGGGAATAGTACAATTTAGCGAGGGCGCCAGATGGAATTTTGAATGGGATTCTGCGCGGCGAGCTCGCGCAAGGGTAGCAATGCCGATGATGGTAGGAAGGGGACGGCAAAATAGTACGTCACTGCTGTATTCTGATCAGAGACAATTTGATTGACGATGACGTTGTGGTGTAGCTCGCAATCTGACTCTCCGGGCAAGAATCGCTATATAGCTCTACTTGTGTCTACATCCCCAGAGCGCAATGCCCGCAGTGTTTTTATCTGTCTTGGTGTTTTGCTTTAGGTAGTTGACCCCTTTGCCCCTCTATCCATAAGCGCCTTCAACTGGAAGACTCCAGACTGCATGGACCTAGTTTCAGCATAAATGCTACAATTTGATACGATATAGCATCTAAATCTTGATATTATCATTAATAGGTACTCAAACATAGACATGTACAGAATTTGGTGTTATAGCCACCTGCATCACGCCCGAGAGCTATTGCATTGCGAAGTCTAGAGTCTCAAGTTAATAGGCAACCCTACCTCACCCAGCGATGATAGCTTTTGGTAGGTGCATTTCATTTAAGGCTGAGAGCATCACCCCGCATTATCCTGCTGAGGGGTACCCAGGGCAGCTTTACCTCTTGCAGTTTGATTGCTTCCTCTAAAGGGAATCGATTAATCCATTCTTCAGTGATGGCAGCAGCAGCAGCAGTCAACAGCCAAACGGGCTGACAAGACAAGCCAAGCCGGGTAAGGGAAGGGGTCATTCTACATAGCAATCCTTCAATCCATCACGCTTCCGTCTCCTACATTCCACAATCATTCGACAATTCTGGTCACCTGGGCTTTCTGTTCTATGCCCGAGCCTTGTTCGGGGAACGCCCTCGTCTTCGTAGTAGTACTTCACTTACACACATGGTGGCCTCATGACATAATAATAAGCCAATTGACTCTTGGTCGTGAGAAAGAAAATCCGCCAGCTCTTCGACCTATCATTGGAACGACGGCCACTGGATGGGCAGGTTGTCACCAGCTCTCTCTGCCTGGCAAGCTCCTCGCCCCAAGCTCTTCTTCATCCGGCTTCCATCCGTGGGTTGTAGAAGAGCACAAGCGCTGGATCAATACCGCCTAGGCGAACAGCAGCCGAGGCGACGTCACGCACCCCGAATGCCCAGAGAAAAGAAGTAGCGGTACATCAAACAGCCCCAGCCAAAAACATATCGGTATATTTGAACTGGTCGCATTCAAAAAGAGGAAGCACGCGAAGCTGAAGGGGAACCAAGGACATGGCTCCTGATTTGAACTCTCTCCCACCTTCATCGCCATCTTCACTGCCCGCTGCAGCTTCACGCAGTATGCATTCGCCCAACTCCAGCACTGAGGCTAGCATCGCTATGGGCGGTGAGTCCCCACCTGTTGCGTCCCGCTCCGGCTCCATCTCGCTTCAGGCCGCCGCTACCATGAATGCAGGTCTCCAGCGAGAACCTTCACGACGTAAGTTGCTCTCCCCCTCAACAACTTTGGAACGACTTGGCCAGCTCACAATCACCGTCTTCTCATGCCCTAGGTTCCTCCAGTGGTTCCATCCCCCGCAACCGACAATCGCCCTCCGCCGGACACCGAAGATCCGTGGTCCTCCACAACCTGCAACTGAACGACCCGACCATCCCATCTCCTGGCGAGATGGCTCACGAGAGTACCGGCGTCGCGGGCGGGCACAGCAGCGTCAGCCCTCAGCCAATCGTGGGATCGCCCTTGATGTCTGGGGGAAGTTCCCACCACCGCGACCGAGCCCCGAGCCTGGGGGAGCTCCACCAGGAGCTCGAAGCTGAGCAGGAGGCCCAGGTCAACCGGCTGCTGCAGATGATCCGCCAACAACAAGTCCAGCTGCAGCATCTTCAAGCTTCCCAAGGCGGCCAGCCTCCATCGACCGTGGCGGCCGAAGACGGCACGCCAACCTCGGAGCTACCTGGCTCGCTGCCTTCGCAGCAAGCCGCCCCTGGCCCCCTGTCTCCATACCCGCCTCTCCCCCTCTGTCGAGCTCGACCCCGCGATCTCCCGTCATCTCGCACCCACGCAGCTCCTTCGACATCAACCGGTCGGAAAGGCCCTCCCGTCGATCCAGCCATGCCACCTCGTCCCCACGACTGAGGTCTACGTCGATTAGTGCCGAAGGTGGCGAGCCCTGGCTTCTGGGTGGCGGCCGTGACGAGAGTGCTTTCTACCAGGCCGAAACGCAGTCTCTGGTCCGGGAAAACCAGATGCTTCGCCACCGTATTCGAGAGCTTGGTAAGTCACACCAGAACTGTGGTTTTACTAGTTGTGGTGCCATGGTATTCTAACAAATCTTCCCCAGAGCGACAAGTGAGCGACTCCTCGCATGCGCACTCGTCTGTCACGCGCGAGCCTACACATCCCTCTCATCTGCTCCATTCGACGTCAATATCGGAGGACAACAGCGGTACCGGCGGGCCGAGTTCCGTTGCCGTGACGGAAGCTTCGACCCCAGCTGCCAGTACACCGAAGCATGACTAGTTTATAGTGGTGAGACCGACGTTCCGTCTCATGTACTTTTGATACAGCCTACCTACACTGAGGCTTTGATCCGGCGGGCGTTATGGGCTTTCACAGTTTGCCTAGGAGAGTCATTGCATTTGGACCACACACACAACAAACGCCCACGAGGGTAAAAGGCGTTACGGGAATATAGGGTCGGCACGAGGACGGGACGAGCCAATCCATGGCAGCAGAGTGTGACAGTCCGTTCCTCCATCAAACATTGAAGTCGACAAAAAAGTATACAAGTGTATTATACATACAGATGTAACCTACGGCAGTGTGCCCTTATAAGTGAATAGAATTGAAGCTTCATCATCACCTTTGAACTCTTGACTCTATATTGTTGGAAGGTCAGAATCAGATTACTAAACTGTATCTGGATAACGATATAGCCATACATTCAACATGGGGTTACTTGAACTGAAGACATATCTAGCTATATAGAGCAGATCTTCCTGTACTGGCTGGAGTTCAAGTGAGAAGGGGGTGTATGACCAGTCTCAAAAAGCCAAAGCTTTGCATTTAAGCAGGGGGTGATATATGCTATCAGGAAGAAGATCTAAGATTTTTTGCCCATGCTCTATACGCGCAACACATTGTACATTTCCATCATCATAACAAGGCGCATCCGCCCGTCTCGTTCCTGTCTATCCCGTGTCCACTTCTAGCTATCATCCACTCAAGTTTATACAAGAAGAATATATATGAACGGTTGCATGCACACACACATCCCCCTCCACCGCCATTATATTCAGCGTGGGCGAGCATTCTCATCCGTGCTCTCGTCATAATAGGCATGCTCATCATATGGCTCGTCGACGTCTTCACCCTGGGCCTCGCCGAGGTAATCGTATCCGGTATACATGTCATCATCATCATCCCTCCGGCCTTCGACCTCGTCGCCGCGGTCGGCACCTCGGACGCCACCGGGCCGCATCAAGACATCGCTGGGCTCGGCGCCCTCGAGGATGCGGCGCTCGACGTCGCTGTTGACGGCCGTCATGGACATGATGGCGCGGTGGCAGCGCGGGGCGTTGTTCTCGACGTGGCGCATGAGGCGGGCGGCGTCGCTGGACCAGGGGCTCATGCGCTCGAGCTCCATGTAGCCGCGGGCGAGGTAGTAGAGCGTGTGCGTCACGATGCGCATGAAGCGGGGCGCGGCGCCGCGGCGGCGCAGGTCGAGCGGCAGCTCGTTCTTCATGTTGCTCTTGGCGCGGGCGACGGCCCAGCCGGTCCAGTTGGGCATGAGCCGCTCCTCGCAGAGGTCGAAGGCGGGCTCGTAGGCCTTGAGGCGCACCAGGTACTGCACGTGCAGGTTCCAGTTCTTGGAGTCGACCTCGAAGCCCGCGTCGCGCACCTCCTCGATCAGCTTCTGCAGCATGAGGGCGTCTTCGGTGGCCATGCACATGTGCTGCATGACCTCAAGGCCGCCGGACAGCACATACACGTGGCGCGGCGAGATCCTGGGCGCACTGTCATCGCCGCTCAGCCAGTCGGCCGAGAGACCGCCATCTTTGGCATTGGCAAACATGATGTCCCATATCGCGCGTACTCCGTCATAGTTCTTCTCCGAGTACTCTGCCCACATAATAGAATCGAGCAGTTGGATCGGGAGCTGTTTGGGAGAATTCTTGTCGCCATAAACGACCATGCGGTAAAGGTCTATCAGTTCCTGAACCCTAGCCATATCCTTCATCTGCGTAAAGAGGTAGACCATTCTGCTGATTTGGAAAGACGCACGGTCCGACTCCAAGAGGCGGCCGCTAGCAGGCGTATGAGACTTTCGTGTCGACCACAGCCGCGGAGCATCGTTCTGCGAGGGCCCAAATGTTCTATAGAACTCTTTGATCGACTTCCCCACTGAACTCGTGAAAGATGTTTTGAGTCGTGTCTTTGCAGGCAATCTATGCCATTGTGCCAAGGCCGTCATGACCTGGGTCATCGATGACGACGATGCCTGGACGCCACACTCTTCCATCAACTTATGAACACGGATGACCAGATGAGGTTCTCCCGTCTTGATGAAGGCACCCATGAGGATGTGGAAATGGTCTTCTTGCACCTCAAAGGCTCGCTCCTTGATGGCTACTGCCAACAAGGCGAGCGCATGCTGTGGCTGGCGACAAAGAGCCAAGCCCAGCAGAAGCTCTTGGTACGTGTAATCGTCGTACGGAACGTCCAAATCGGTCATGACATTCAGCAGCCGGTTAATACTTGCGAGGTTCCGGCGGATCCCGTACGCATGGAGCAGTCGGTTCCACAGCCATGTGTCTTTCAAGCCTCTCTTGGCCGACCGGATACACACATCTTCGGCCTCGTGGAAGTGGTCGTTTTGACAATAAGCCTCCACGAGAGCAGCAAGCGTGGCGTTGTCATTGTCTATAATATTTTTCCGGCGCCCCCTTCTGTAAAGGTCAACGGTGAAGCCCAGGTCGCCCCTTGAAGCCGCCATTTGCATCAACGTTCCATAACTATACCTATCAGGACCAACAGCTACCGAGAGTTCGTCGAAAATGCGAATGGTATTCTCGTAGTCCGCTGCTTTGGCATAGGCATTAAGAAGGATGTTCCAACAATGGCGGTTCGGCTGCATGCCGAATTTCCCAGAGATGTCATCGAAAATGCTCTGTACAAGTCCCACTTCTTCTCGGACGGCGTGTACTTGCAACAGATGCGCAAAAGCGTCATCGCCTTGCAAAACGTTAAGGGATGCAAATTGTGTCATATAGTCACTCCACAAGTTGAACACTCGCTCCTTATCGCCTTGCGACGCATAAAAACTTAAGAACTTCTGGAAAGCACGGCGCGAGGGAGACTTGTGGAATCTATGCCAGTCGCCCCAAAGAAGTTCAGCGCCGGCAAGCTTGGCGGAATTTTGGTTTAAGCTGTTGTACGCTCGAAAGGTCTCGTGGAGTATGGCATTGCTTGGCGAGGCACCCGGCAAATCTCGATATATCTTATACACAGAGATATGAAGCCTTTTGCGGTTTGGGTTGAAGGGGCGCAAGAATTCCTCAAAAGCGAGGGGATCCTTCGTTAGGCGCAGTAGAGGCTCAACTTGGTTGTCGGCACAGTTCACAACCGCCCGCCTGACAAGGAGCTTCAGTAGTGGCCTTCGCCCCTTTTCAATGAGCATCTTTTTTTCGCCGGCAAAGTAAGACTTGAAGCCTAGGACCTTTTCGGCAAGGCCGGGGACAGAAGCAACTCGAGGTAACTGGCTGGTAATACCTTCGAAATCCAAACGCTTTGATAGAGGTTCGTAGAGGCTCCATATGCGTATCGCAGAATCTAAGCTCGTTGACTTGAGAGCAGAGGCTAAGAGCAAATCTAGCGCTTCGATCAAGGAGGTGTCAGAAATTCGGGAGAGTCCAATGGCTTTGCTAAATATATCCAGGGCCTCCCCTTCATTCCCGAGGTTCATCTGAGCTGTCAGGCCTGCCAGGAAAGAGTAGCTTTCCCATTGATCCGGGACGAGTTGCTGGAAGAGCTCGGTTATCTTCCACGAATCCGTCACTCGTTGAGTCTTGGACAGGAAGAACAAGGTCTGGGCGCGGTAGACTTCTCGGGACTGTGGACCTAGAGCGCTATAGTGATGCCATACTTGATCGGCATCCTCAGGATCGTCTCTTGCCAGGAGCGTCGCCAGATGCTTAGCGTATGGCCTGTCCTTCGCGATATCATCTACGCTATTTTGGGTTGTCTTGAGCCCATCAGATGTTCGCTCTGCTCCATGACCCCCTCCCGAGTTCAAAGATCCATTGGGCTCAACGTCGGATGGCTCTGTCTTTTCGGCCTTGGTCAGAGCATCCGTTTGTTGTTCCTGCTCCAAGTTTTCCTCTTCCGAGGCTGCATTGGATCGATTCGAAGAAGAGGAAGACGTGTAAAGCCGGGGAGACACTTTGGCGAAAGTTTGAGAAGGTCGGTAGGGATCCAATCGATCGATGGTGGGCGAAAAGCGGCGCAAGAAGGCGACAGTGCCCGTTGGGTAGAGGAAGTCGAGAAGAAAGGTTGAGGCGCGTATGGCAGGTGCGGATGCAAGCCCATCAGACCTGGGAGAGTCCATGTTGCTGGAGTCGAGCACCCCGTGCATCAGAGCCTGCCATGCATTGCTGAGCTCGACATCAGCAGCGCCATGCTGCCAGAAGGCCGTGTGGAGCTGCCGCCTGCTTTGCAAAGACTTTGTTGCACCCGGGAGAACTCGCTGTAGGCCGCATGGTTCGAGGCTGGCGGCTGTCTTCTCCAGCATTGGAGAAAGCAATGCTATGAGCCAGCGGCTTCTGCTATTGCAATGCTACGGCGGAGGAAGGGTTGGGCGAGACGATCACGAGAGAGGGAGGAATTGCGCAAACTCTCGTTCGACCTTGTACGCACAACAGACATGAGCAAGCTAGACTCTCTAAGAGGATGCGGTAAATGGAAGGGTATACCGACAGGATATCATGGCAACCGTCTCGATAATTGGCATAAAGTTGGCGACGGATCGACAATCTAGGTTTCTCGTCCACGGGCACTGCAATCCTCCACAATTGGCGAGGCGATCATTGACGGCGTGGTGGTGGTCAGGTGCGAATTCGGGGCGGGATTGGGATCCTTAAGTCACCATCATCGACTTTTTTTTTCGACCCGTTCGGCGTAGAACCGTCAACCGAGCCGGTCATCAGTTTTTGGCGGCAGTACGGGATCAGCTTAAGTGGAAACCCCTAGCATCCCTCCAGGGAATCCAGGTAGGTTAGTGGGTAGGTAGGCAGTATAGTAGGCGGTGGTAAGGTAGCTTTTGCCCAGGGCGAGAGGCATGGATGCTTGTGGCTGGTAGCTCAACGGAGCGTACACCTTGTGGCGTCCTTACTTCCACCTTTGCATCTTGAAGACCTTGGACTTTCATGTCAAACATGACGGACAATTGAATTGGGAACCATTTTGTAGGGTGAGAGATGGATTCATTAATATATCAATTGAGTCTGTTATAGGTAGTAAAAGTTATGAGCCGCGAAGACGGGCTGTGTCAAACTGCTCAAGCTGTAATCCTACCCATTGCCCATGTACCTGCCCCTCCAATGGCAACGGCCTGGCCCAAAGTAAAAGAAGACACCAACCAAAAATCGCATCCCACATTTTCAAAGCGAGCTGGAGAGGGAACATGGCCTTTAACCCCACTATCGCCATCACCTCTTGATCTTGAACCACCTCAGCACCAACGATCGGTCTGGTAATTGACTTCGCCCTGATCGAACCACCTCGCTTCGCCATGGATATCACCGAGTTTGTCGTTTCTTCTCGAAACGCGGCTCTTCTGTACGGTGACTATTCAACCTACCATCGCCAGTCGTCCAAGAAGCTGGCAAACTGTCGCCGGAAGCTAGGCCTTGCGACCAAAAACCGGGGTAAATTCGCAAAGAAGGGAGATGTCACCGCCGACCAGATTTCCCAGGACCATGCGTAAGTAGCTTCGTTTAACTGCCTTGTTCTGCATCTCGAGCCCTTGACCAACTCAATGATGTTGCAGATACCTCCACCTACTCCTTCTCACCTCGGAGCGAGCATGGGCTCATGGAATGGAGTTGAAGGCCATTCACTCTACCGATACCAAGGGCCTCACCGGCAAAACACGATCGCACATTGTGTCGAGAATCACAAAGGGTGCCCGCACCGCCGAGACTGTTGTCGAGCTTCTTTCGCAGAAGGAAGCCAGCGGCGCAAGCCCGACCGATCTGCTCGAGGCACGCGCCTATGCCTCCATGGTCCGTGGTGCTGCTCAATTCGAGAACCATAGCTGGGAGCCCTGTGTGAAGAGCTACTCCGTCGCCCATGTCATATACTCTGCACTGTCCAGCTCCCAGAAGACCGACACCTACAAGGACCTTTTGTCGGAGACGATCGAGCCGTCTATACGATATGCTGCTTACCAGATCAAGGTCCCTCGAACCCTCACAATCCCCACCATTGCACGGAAAGCCTTTCCCAACGAGCCCTCTCTGGTCGACGCTATCAACCAGTTGGACCCCAACGTGCTGAAACAGGGTAGTCCTGATGCCCAGAAGGACCAAGCCGATGCGCCCAACGCCCCTCAGACAATCAGTTGGCGAGGGCGCGAGGTTAAGATCGAAGATGCCGCCATTGGTACAGCGCTGGCATCGGCTGATGCAGCAACATCCAAACTGGCCGAGAAGCTCAGCTCAGCCGAAGTGGCCCTACCTAAGGAGATGGCCGCCGCTTACGACGATGTCTTAATCGCCAGCCAGGATGCGACTGACGCAACGAAGAGAGCTATCGAAGAGTTGAAGGAGGAAGGCGTGTCGCAAAACGACAGCCGGATACAGAGCCTGCAAATGACCAGGACTGCGGTCAATTACAAGATGATCAGCTGGAGAATCGGACGAAACCGAGTGTTAAGCGGCGAGCACGACGGAGCGCTGCTTGACTCGGCTCCTAATACGACACGAAAGACCAAGAAAGAGGCAGGTACCAAGAAGCCCAAGAATGAAGCGCCTGGTCGTAAGATTGCAAGGCTCAAGGAGAAGGTGGTACTTTACGATGCCACCCTGCAGAGTTTAGATTCCATCAAAGAACTTCCGGGTGTTGCCGCAGATGAGGAGCTATTGGCGCAGCTGAATGCAACTTATAAATACTTCCATGCCCTCAAGTAAGTTGTCAACCACGATAAAGTGCAAATGCCATGGTTGCTAACCATACACTTAGGTGCCTATCGGTTGCACGATCTCACTCCCTAGCCGGGAACTCTGTCAATGCTCTTGCCCTAACCAAGCATGCTCATGAGCAATGCGAGGCGTCAGTGAAGTATTTTGCCGAGAACGGCGCCTCGTCTTCTGATGATGCGTCACCCCAGGACATCGCGATACGTAAGAGCGAAGTGCAGTTCCTGAACGATCTTCTCTCCGGCGAGCTGCAGCGTTGCAGAGCACTGGTCGAAATTGACAACCTGCGCGCAAAGTCCGGTGCTTCTGGGACGAAGTCTACCATCCCTCTCGTTGAACGATTGTTTGATTACCCGGCAGAGGGCGCCGAGCTTGAGAATCTGGTGACCTACCCACCGAAGGTCAGCTCTATTCCTGTCAAGCCGCTTTTCTTGGATGTTGCCTGGAACTACATCGACTACGAAGAAACGCAGACAGGTGCGGCTACGAAGGGGGCCGGCGAGAGCAAGGATGCCCAATCCGCTGCGACACAAAAGAGAGGATGGTTCGGCTTTGGCCGTGGTTAGAGTCGATGTTTAGAGCTACAAATGCCAGCTACAAAATGCCGATGTATCAATGTCATATCGTTACTGTGAAGCGCACTGTGACCCCCTGGAGTATTCGCAGCAGTCTCACTTTAGTCAGGTAAGTTGTGGCTGTCCCTTGGTTGCCGATCTTGAGACAGTTCAGAGGAATGGACTATCAACACGCCAAATATTCATCCCTGGCACCAGTAATCACTTCTCGTGCTTTGCTAGACTGGCAAGATGATGACTTGTAGTTGAACATGTCCCGCGAGACGTTATGCCAGGCCATCGCTCCTCTGGCAGTTTATCCCGGCTTATACACGAGACTCCTGTCAGCATCGAGCTGGGATCGTGCCCCTCGTCGTCGTCAGCCCTCACCATGTGGACGAGGAGGAAGACCACCTCAGCCCTGCCCGCCTTCGCAGACGAGAAACGCTCTTCACGCAGACAGATCCCACTATGGGTGCTCCTCCTATGCGCCGTATGCTTCTTCGTGAGTGCGCTCATCCTGGGTCTCGGGCTGGGGCTGGGCTGCATAGCACGCTATCGCACAGCAGCCCTATCATCCTCCTCACCGTCGCTGCCATTCAACTACAGCAGCTTCTACGGCATCTCGTCAGGGCTCGAGTTTGTGCCTATCGAGCGGCTGGTCAACGAGACGGAGCTCGAGTTACGTAACCCCTTTAAGTTCGATGATGATGATCATCATGGAGAGCGGCCACGTCAAGAGCAACAACAGCAACACTCTCCAATGGTCCGCGAATACGTCTTCAACATCACGCAGGCCCTCGCGGCGCCCGACGGCTTCCGCAAGCCCATGCTCCTGGTCAACGGGCAGTCGCCCGGCCCGCTCATCGAGGCCGGCACCGGCGACGTGGTGCGCGTCGTCGTGCACAACCGCGTGGCCAACCGGAGCACGACGGTGCACTGGCACGGCCTCAACCAGGCCAACTCGACCTGGATGGACGGCGTCGCGGGCGTCTCGCAGTGCGGCATCCCGCCCGGTCAGAGCTTCACCTACGAGTTCCGCGTCGACGGGCAGCGCGGCACCTTCTGGTACCACGCCCACCTCGGTGTCCAGTACACTGACGGTGCGTACGGACCCATCGTGATCCGCGACGCGCGGGGGGAGATGGTACCGCGGACGGACGGGGAAAGGATCGTGTTCGTGGGAGATGTTTATCATACCTATGGGTCTGTGGTAGGTTTTATCGGTTTCTTATTCGCCCTTCGGACATTGCGTTACGCCCTCTGTCGTTAACATCCGTAAAACGGAAGTCGCTTCTGCTAATACAGTTAAAAAGCTCTTGGACAGCTACCTGAACGCGTCGTCGAAATGGGTCCCTTTCGAGTCCGGTGTCGAACCCCTAGCCGACAACATCCTCCTAAACGGCCAGCACGTCTACGACTGCAGCGTGGTCTCGACGACCTACCCACCTGACACCGACCACGACCCCTACGCGCGCAAGCCCGACGACAGCAGCGCCTGCACCGGCGGCCGCCTGTACATGACCAAAGTGAAGCCGGGCACCAAGCTGCGCCTCCGCCTCATCAACGCCTCCAGCTTCCTGTCGTACTGGGTCAGCATCGACAACCACGCCCTCACGGTGGTGGAGCTGGACGGCGTCGAGATCGAGCCCCTCGCGGGCCAGCGCGGCGTCTACCTCAACATCGGCCAGCGCGTCTCCGTCGTCGTCGATGCGGACCAGCCCGTCGGCAATTACCTGATCCGCGCCAGCCTGCCGCAGTCGTGCTTCCTGCCCTACGCGCCCTACACGAGCGCCGGGCTCGCGAGCGTGGGGTACGTGGGGACGGGGGTCCTGTCCTACGAGGGGGTCGCGGCCGAGGCGCCGCCCGTGGGGGTCCCGGGGAATACGAGCAACCCCTTCGGCGTCGAGAACAACGGGGCGCGGGGGGACGTCTGGGAGGGCTGCGATGATATGCCGTTCGATGTGCCGAAGCCCATGCGCAAGATGGATGCGGTGGAAGTGACCGAGGCCAACACGCATTATATTGAGTACATGTTCCGTCAGGCGCAGGACGTGAACCGGATCTTCATCAACAAAGTAAGTCAGAACACGCACGTATTCGAGGGGGGTTATTTTTTTTGGCCCTGCCCTTCTCCCCACCCCTTCTCCCAACGGCACTTGAACCTAGAGCACGTTACCTTCTGCTTACATCTGACGACCAAAACAGACAGCATATGCCCCCTTATCTAACAACGCCACGATATGGAAGATGCTCGATCAGAGCTTTAGCGCCGCCGACGCCAATTCGTACAGCAGCTGGGACTTCGGGCTGGACCAGCAGGTCCTACTCGTACCGGACGCGAACAAAGGGGCCCAGATCGTGATCAACTCTCGCGACGCCATGGAACACCCCTGGCACCTACAGTATGAAGTCTCCCCCCTGCCCCTGTTCCTCTTTCCCTTCCCCCTTGTCTCAGAAAACAGGCCCGGCAGCCTTCTTGTCACAAATCCAACAACCAACTCACTAACCGTCAACATCAACAGCGGGCACACCTTCCAGATAGTAGGCTGGGGCCCGGGCCTCTTCGGTACCAAGCCCAACGCCACGACCTGGAACCTTGCGAACCCGATGCGGCGGGACACAGTGACAGTGCCGGCCAACAGCCACGTCGTCCTGCGCTTCCTGGCCGACAACCCGGGCATGTGGGCGCTTCACTGCCACGTCGCCTGGCACATGGAAGGTACGTGTATATAATCCTTACAATAATACGTCCTCCCAAACAAAGACCAATACGGCCTTCGGGCACGAAATCTCAATTTGTTTCAATCCGCTGATATTTGTATCAACAGGTGGCATGTTCGTATCCTTGGCAGAGCGCCCAAGCGACCTCGTCTCGTTGGTTCGCGACATGAACCCGCAGACTCGAAGTCAGAGTATGCGTTTCTGTGGAATGGATGATCAGGTGCCTGGAGAGAACGAATAAGTAGCACAACACAGTACCTAGTATTAAGCAGGGGTACGAACAATGCATTGATGCCAGACAACTGAGCTGGCCATGTATGCCTTCTCCGTTGGTATAACACAAACTTGGCCCTCATCGGTCACAGAGCGGATGACGGGCGAAAGGTCAAAGAAAAATCAATTTTACGGTTTTGAGAGGGGATGTCATATTAGGTTTGGGTCGTGGTACGCTCTATATACACTTGCTCAGTCATGAGCCGCCAAATCCAGATGCTACCAATGCGTAATCGTCAAAACCATACGGAAGTAAAAGCACTTCCGCTTTCAGACCAAAAGCTTTTTTCGTAATCTCTCAGAACGCCCCATCCAGCCGCAGTTTATCAACACAAGATCTCCGTAGCAGAGGCCGGGGAATCGACAAGAGCGGCAATATATGAGTACAGGATGTGATGTACAAGGGGTATGAAGAAGAGATGGCTCTTATGATCCCCGCCCCAGATGGTCGTGGTATTTAAACAGGTAAAGAAAAATTCGTTATCAAGCATTTACTGCTTCTTCTCGTCCTCGGGCTTGGCCTCCGACGAACCAGCCTCGGAGCTGCCAGACTGCTCGCCACCCTCGGCGCGGGCCTTGTGCATCTTGTCGAAGAGGTTCAGGCTGGCGACTTGCAGCTCGTCGGTCTTCTCCTTGATCTCGGCAGAGGTGGCGGTACCCTCGCCAGACTGGCTCTTGCTGACGAACTCGCGGAGAGAGTTGATCTTCTCACGGATGGCATCAGCCTCAGTCTTGTCGAGGCGGTCAGCGAACTCGTTGAGGGCCTTCTCGGTATCGTTCAGGACGCTGTCGGCGCGGTTGGCGGACTCAATGGCCGACTTGCGCTCCTTGTCGGTCTCGGCGTACTTCTCAGAGTCCTCGACCATCTGCTCGATCTCGGAGTCGGACAGACCAGAGCCGGAGGCAATGGTGATAGACTGGTCCTTGTTGGTGCTCTTGTCCTTGGCGTGGACGTGGACAATAGAATCGGCATCAATGTCGAAGGTGACCTCGACTTGGGGAACACCACGGTGAGCCGGGGGAATGCCAACCAGCTGGAAGTTGCCGAGAAGCTTGTTGTCGCGGACGAGCTCACGCTCACCCTGGTAGACCTTGATCTCGACAGCAGTCTGGAAGTCGGCGGCAGTGGAGAAGGTCTGGGACTTCTTGGTGGGGATGGTGGTGTTGCGGTTGATCAGGCGGGTGAAGACACCACCGAGAGTCTCGATACCCAGAGACAGAGGGGTAACGTCGAGAAGGAGCAGGTCCTTGACCTCACCAGACAGGACGGCACCCTGGATAGCGGCACCAATGGCGACAGCCTCATCAGGGTTGACAGACTTGGCGGGGTCGCGGCCGAAGATGCTCTTGACCGACTCGGAAACCTTGGGCATACGGGTCATACCACCAACAAGGATGACCTCCTGGATGTCCTTGGCCTGAAGGCTGGCATCCTTGAGAGCCTTGCGGACGGGCTCGATGGTTCGGCTGATGAGGGGGTCCATCATGCTCTCGAGCTGAGAGCGGGTCATCTTGCTGTTGATGTGCTTGGGGCCAGAGGCATCAGCAGTGATGAAAGGCAGGCTGATGTCGGTCTGGAGAGACGAGGACAGCTCAATCTTGGCCTTCTCAGCGGCCTCACGGATACGCTGGATAGCCATGCGGTCGCCAGACAGATCGATGCCAGACTCCTTCTTGAACTGCTGGACCAGGTGACGGACGAGGAGGATATCGAAGTCCTCACCACCCAAGTGAGTATCACCGTTGGTAGACTTAACCTCGAAGACGCCGTTCTGGATCTCCAGAACGGAGATATCGAAGGTACCACCACCAAGATCGTAGACGGCGACAACGCGGTCGGCCTCCTTCTCGAGACCGTAGGCGAGGGCAGCGGCGGTAGGCTCGTTGACAACACGGAGGACGTTCAGGCCAGCGATTTGACCGGCATCCTTGGTAGCCTGACGCTGAGAGTCGTTGAAGTAGGCGGGGACGGTGACGACAGCGTTCTTAACGGGCTTGCTGAGGTAGGCCTCGGCAGTCTCCTTCATCTTGTTCAGGACAAAGCCACCAATCTGCGAAGGCGAGTACTTCTGGCCACGAGACTCGACCCAAGCATCGCCATTGGAGTGCTGAGTGATCTTGTAGGGAACCTCCTTGATATCTCTTTGGACCTCGACATCGGTGAACTTGCGACCAATTAGACGCTTGGTGGCAAAGAGTGTGTTCTCGGGGTTGACGACAGCCTGTCGCTTAGCAGCAACACCGACCAATCGCTCGCCATCCTGAGCAAAAGCTACCACGGATGGTGTTGTGCGGGCACCCTCAGCGTTCTCGATAATTCTGGGGACCTTGCCCTCCATGATGGCAACGGCAGAGTTGGTGGTACCTAGCAGTTAACCATGTTAGCATGCGTCTTTATGGGCAAAGTAGAAGAGGATTGGCGACATACCCAGATCAATACCGATCACAGCACCCTGGACCTTTCCCTCTGTGGACTCATAGCGAGCGAAGCTGGAGCCCAGAGGCTTTCGCATAGGCGCAGCCCAGCGGGCAGCTGATGTGGTTGCCCGGGGAAGCTATAGGTATGAGGTCAGCATGGATCAAGACTGGAAAGGCGAAATTTGGTCACTGCGGTCATGACGTGGGTGGACTTACAGCTCTGGTGAAACGCGCGGCGGACATCATCTTGTCGGCTGGCTATGTGATTAAAATACAAAAAGATGAAGTATGGCGCAGAATGAAGAATCAACCCTCGGCGGAAGGAAGGGAAGGAGGATTCAGATTACAGAGTGAGGGAGAGGGAGATTGGGGATGATGAGACAGATGAGGAAGAATCGGATATGAACTTCTGGCGGAGGGAAGTTTTTCATGGGTTTAAAAATTCTGAGCCCGCCTGGCTTGCTGCGGGAGCTCTCAGCTTTTTTTTTCTACTGCCTTCTGCGTCGCTTCCACCAAAGCGACATAAAATTGGGGCCGGGTAAGGTCCGCCTTTCCCCTCTAGGTTTAGCCACGGAGCAAATCGGTAAAAGGCATGCTTTGCCCCATAATCTTGGACTCTAAGTTGACTGACATAACAGGCGAGGCCAGCAGTTGAACTGCACCTGGCCCCGGCTGGGCGCTGCCACTAACACGCCTACGTATGTGATATCGGGGGCAACATGACCTCCGACCTCGCCGGTATCCCCGAGCGCCTTTGCTTCCACTGTGAAGATGCGTGCTTGCTCATGAATCATACATCCAGGATCTAAGTCAATGGGAAGGTAGGTACCTGCATATACGGAGTAGTATATAGCTAATTGATGTTTGCATTGGGGATTACATAATACATCTTCTCTTGCTCTCTCACGATCCATTGCCCTTCTACCCGAGGAAGAATCTGCTGTGCATATCAGACTGGACCCCGGCCCCTCTAATAGCAACGAGACTATGTATGTACATACATCGTTTATCCTTCCACATGACGGAAACGAAAGGGAAAAGGTATGGATGGCAAGGCCTCCCTTTCAATTCCCAATGGGCCAATGATTGGTATTGCCCCATTCCAGGCGACTGGTAAAAAGTACCTACCTATTGTTTATTAGCCTCCCTGGCTGTTCGATTCGCGCATGTTGCATCCGCAAATGGTTCGGGGGCCCAAACGGGAACAGTCGACCTCCAATTGCCGTTCTTATCGCAAATGTGCTGTACTCGTTCCGGTTGACTGTTTTGTTCTTAGAGGGGGATGCAACACAACGAACCGACACATCTGTCAGAATCCGTGCATGCATCAATGTCAATACTTATCATGTAGTTGGGCCCTCGGTACATAAGCTCATTTTATATTTGATATATGGAACCGGGGACATCTTGGGCCTGTGTGGTTTTTGGTGGACCACTTTGCACGTCATAACTATGAGACCGTCCTAGCATTTCGAGGTTGCTTCAACTCACTCAACTACCTCGTGTTTTTGCCCCCAATCCAAACTCCCAGGACGAGCACAACCCGGGCCATATCACCAGCATCTTCATTGAACCGATACCTGCCAATTGTCCAAAGCCCACCTTCTCTATTGATTTCATCCACCTATCCCGTCGATTTCCAGTCACTCCCTCGGTCCCCACAGCCAGGCTGCCGCCCCGTCGAGTCGCGATCTGTTTAGTTGGACCTGGGTCGCTTACCCGTGTGCCATTCAGCCCAGACCGTCCAAGTTCGCCGTTGGATGTACCTAGACAGTCGAGCGACCTCTATTGGACCTCTCAAAGGGCAGCGCACCACGCCTACCACGCCACCTTCCTAACACATCGATCCCGAAAGCTTGCGCCGCTCCTCCTTTGTCCGGATCGATCCCATCGCACGGTCCTGCAAAGCCTTTATTTCGCCCCGATCGCCCCGACTCCGAACACAACTGCTCGAGGCAACTTCTGGGCTGTCGATAAATGCTTCAGTATTCGATTGATTTCTGCCATCAGTCGGCGTCATGCTCGTCCCGGACGAAGCGGCCAGGTTAGTACTGCCCCTGCTGCTGCTGCTGCTACCACCCGATCGCCCTCCTTTTTTACTGGCTGAAGTTGCAACTGCGTCCGGTTCGACTGACTGACAACTTCTACAGCTGTTGGCCAACCGAGAATCTGATTCTCAAGAAGGGGCGCAAACACTACCGCACCCAAATATCACCCATGTACGTACGCGCGACAGAACCGAAGAGAAGGACTGCGCCCCCAGGCTTCGGAGACGACTAACAAATCGGCATCCTCTAGACACTGGCAACTCCGATCCGTAATTAGCGCCGAGGGAAACGATGTACTCTACTATCCGACCGGAATGATGAGCACCCACATCATGCGCCTCGATACCCGAACGCGAGAGACGGAGACGGTGAAAGTTCTCAACTTCCATCCTAGGTGTATGGTGGCCAAGAACGGCTGGATCTGTTGCGGCGGGGAGAACGGCGAGTTCGCTATCATCCGGGACATCGGACAAACGGAGGAGGGTCTCGAGACCGGCGGCGCGAGCGGTTCCGGCGCAGACGAGGCAGCATTGGCCAATGAGTTTCGGGCGCATCTCAGCCCGCACGAGGCGCCACTCGGGGGCGACCCCTCTCTTACGCAGTTCAGCAGAGACATGTTCAATATGCTGGAGCGCCGGCTGAATGGCCCTGGGAGGTCGTGGACATACCTAAGTAAGAAGTTCGGAACCGAGCGTGTCAACTGCATCACTATATGGCAGCCTCCGAAGCCGACAGTAACGCCGCCCCTGCCGCGAATGCAAAACTACGGGACGCCCGTGGCGGTTCTTGCGAATAACGACAAGACCATCACTCTGGTCGGCCTGCAGGACTGTGAATATCTTGACGAGCTCGAATACCCGGACTGTGTCAACCGCGGCGTTCTTTCTCCCGACGGGACACTACTAGCTGCCATTAGTGATGACCCGTACCTCTACATTCACGCACGCAAGGTCGTGAAGAGAGGCAAGACGGGAGATCGTGCCGAGTGGAAACCGTTGCCGAGGATACGGCTGAAGGACCAGAAGAAAAAGAGCCCCAGTGACTGCCGAGGCAGCTTTTCGGTTTGTTTTTCTGCCTCGGGCCGGTATCTCGCGGTAGGTACGCAATACGGAACCATTTCCGTATTCAACGTCGCCGCTATTTTGGAGGCCAAAGTAGACCCTCTGATCACCTGGTTCTATTCTTCTCGTTTCCCGCAGGAGAACGGCGCCGTTAGAGACATGGCCTTCTGTCCTGGGCCGTTTGACTTATTGGCTTGGACGGAGCATCGGGGTCGGATCGGGGTGGCAGACGCCCGGTCCAACTTCACCCAAAGACAGGTTATTGTTCTAGACACGCTCGAAGGGGTGGAGCACTTGCCTCTGAATGACAGGAGCACCATAGACCCCCGTCTTCTTGACCATCGCAGTGAGCGCAACGCAACCACTGCGGGCGGCAGCTCGTCTCATCTCTCCAATCTCTTAGGTCGGACTGGCTCGCCCAGACCGCTCCCCAATCCCGAGCCATCAGACACGGCTGACAGACTAAACCACCCGTTCACTCAAGAGGAGACGGCCATACTAGAAGCCGTTCAGAATGACCGGCGCCGTCGTGAGGCAAGAGAGGCGCGGGAAGCCCGAGAGGCACGAGATCAAGCGGGACAGCATGTTCAAAGAGGAAGTGCGGCCTGGCGGTCGTCAGTCTGGGCCGAGCGTGTAAGTGCACCATCACCATCCAGTTCAATGACTCCGCCACAGTCGACCCTTCGTCCAACGGACCGAGATACCGAACAGACAGCCCTGCAAACTTATAGAGAAATTGCTCACATGCTGCGCCAACAGCGAGAGACGCTCACCCGCATTCTGGAGCGTGAACGCAGCACCCGCGAAGCTCGCGACCCCAACCGCTTGGTCGTTCCTCCCTCCATGTCGGACCAGCAGGACCGCGAGAGGCGTGCGCCTACGCCGCGGAGACGTGGATCGGCTATGCAGGGTCTATCCCAGAACACCGACTCGACGCCAGCCGCATCTACATCCGCATCTAGGCCACAAGTGTCTTCTGGTGCCGACTTTGGCGTGTCCCTCTCGAGGGACTCGCCCACGCCGTGGGGCAGGCTCACATCGGGCTGGGCGGACCTCGAGGCGCTCTACAACATTAGCGGAGGCGACAGTAATGCTGCCAATGACAGTACGACCAGAACAGAAACGCTCAATCGGGCGCGGCGCGGGATACCTGTCATTAGTGATGTGTGGAACGACGACCTATCGGGATTCGCATCGCGGCAGAACTACCGCAGGCTCAACACGCGCGATCACCCTCAGTATCCCGACGACACGGCGGGCCTTACCTGGAGCGAGGACGGTCAAATCCTGTAAGTTTGCTACAAAACTGCGCTTGTATAGGCAGAGCCCTCGTTACTGACGCAGTATATCACAGATGGGTGGCTACTGAAGACGGCATCTACGAATTCCGGGTGAACCTGCAGGGCCGCAAGTATTTCCCACACATAAGCCTTCGTTGATTAATAGTGCTGTACATTTGGGGGGGAAATCGAAATTTGCTTGATTTGGCGTTTGGGTGTTTCTCAGCATTCTGGTCCGGTGTTATGGTTGGGGATTTTCGGAGGCAAAGACGGCGGTTCTTGTTTTTGTCGTTGCTGAGAGAGAGGTATACCATTGATTATTGTTGACCAGGCAGACGGAATTCTCTATGCACACTACTATTTTGACATTCAAAAAGTCGAGCTCCTGTGTTTCAGCAGGCTTCTTTTTCTGCATTTTCGAGGGCATGGAAGAAGATGATGCCGAACGGTGTGCTGTACTGAGTCGAGTCGAGTCGAGTTGAGTTGTGCTATACAGTGCTGCACAATGCGTTCGCAAGAGCGGTTGCTCTGTTGTTGTTAGTGATTCATAAAGTATTGAGTAGTAGCTGTACATATTCTGTAGTCCAAGTATCCGAGTATTGTACGCCCAACAGCGCGATTGACTATAATTATGGGAATGATATGTCTATCTCGAGGTGGCGGATGTGGTGGTTTTGTTTTAAGTCATTAGTCGATTCCACTATTAATGGTTCTCTGCCATATTTAGTTTATGCGATGATGGGCGCCCGTGGATCCTCTTAAACTATTTTTTCCCTCTCCCGTTGAGAATCCTCTCGGCATATTATTATGAAAATGTTTGTAAGGGCTTTGGGCCGCCAAGGACTTTCAGCTTCTACCAAGAGCCGGTCTCGTCTGTTTTCGAGCACAGCCGCCGCTCGAGCTGATTTTACCCATGTCGTGAGTTTTCCTCCTTCAGATTCCCCCCACTACGGAAAAAGAAAAAGGAAATACTGCCACGGTGATGCGGCCAAGGAATTGCCCGCCAACCCACACAGCCCATTATCCGCTTACATATGTGCCGTGCACCAAGCCAATCAACCCATGACTAACCTTTCCCACAGGTGGTAGGCGGCGGAGTCATCGGCCTGGCCACGGCGCGGCACCTGGCGACGACGCGGCCGGACGCCAGCACGCTGCTCCTGGAGCGCCACGCCCAGGTCGGCACCGAGACGAGCTCGCGCAACTCCGAGGTGATCCACGCCGGCATCTACTACGGCGCCGGCTCGCTCAAGACGCGCCTCTGCCTGCGGGGGAAGGAGCTCCTGTACGACTACTGCGGCCGCCACGCCGTGCCGCACCGCCGCACGGGCAAGTGGATCGTGGCCCAGGACGCGGCGCAGCGCGAGATCCTCGAGGGCACCCACGCCTTCTGCCGCGACGTCATCGGCGTGCCAACGCGCTGGGTCGGCGCCGACGAGCAGGCGCGCGAGGAGCCCAACGTCCGCGCCGCGGCGGGGGCGCTCGATAGCCCCACCAGCGGCATCGTCGACTCGCACGCCCTCATGGTGGCGCTGCAGGGCCACTTCGAGGAGGCCGGGGGCGAGACGGCCCTCAACAGCGCCGTCGTGGCCGTGGAGCCCCTCGGCAGCGGCAGCGGCAACAAGAAGGGCGCTGGCGGGTGGCGCCTCACGGTGCGCGACGCGGCCACGGGCGAGGAATCCACCATCGAGACCGAGACCCTCGTCAACTGCGCCGGGCTCGGCGCCGTCGACGTGCACAACCTGATCGCGCCACCGGAGCGGCAGATGCAGCTCTACTACGCCAAGGGCAACTACTTCTCGTACAGCGGCGGGGGCGCGCCCCGGGTGGACCGGCTCATCTACCCCGTCACCATGCCGGGGGCGGGCGGGCTCGGCACCCACCTGACGCTCGACATGGCGGGCCGCCTGCGCTTCGGGCCGGACGTCGAGTGGGTGGACGACCCGTCGCAGCTCGAGGTCAACTCGGCCCGCCTGCCCGAGGCCCTCGACGCCATCCGGCAGTACCTCCCCGGCGTGGACGGGTCGGCCCTCGTGCCCGACTACGCCGGCATCCGGCCCAAGCTGGGCAAGGCCAGCGCCGTGGGGCAGGGCAAGGGCTTTATCGATTTCTACGTCAAGAAGGAGGAGGGGTTCGAGGGCTGGGTCAACCTGCTGGGCATGGAGAGCCCCGGCCTGACTAGCTCCCTGGCCATTGCCGAGATGGTCGGGGGTCTGATGTACGGGAATGAGAAGAACCAGTAAAATATTTTCGTTATAAATAAGTATACCATCTATTATAGACAACACTGCACTAAGTATTACGCAGTCTTGTTCTCTCTATTTTCGTGGCTTTTTGGTAGTGGCCGTCTAGCTCGTTATTCTCGGCTCCCGCAGCATGATGTCTATCCGGCGCACTCCTTCATGCCCCGTCTTGCTCTCGTCGTAGACTATCTCGTCCACCTTCTCGAAGCCCAGCTTCTTGTATACCGGTGTGGCGTTTTCTAATGCCTCCAGGTACGCCGTGACGCCATGCTGGTCTGCCAGATCCAGCAGGGGCTTGAGCAGGGCCGTGGAGAGCCCACGACCCTGGTAGGACGGATGAACACATAAGATGGATAAATCTATATGTTGCATTCTGGTCAGCACACACACATCAAATTCAACCCCCAGTGGGGAGGTGTCACGGGCTGGCTTGAGACTGACTCAGCTTATGCGTAGAATCCCACTTGACACCCGAAGCCTTAACAGGCTCGAAGAAGCTCCGCCAGGCGTCCGCCGGCGCCCCCTCGGCCATCTCGGGGACATCGACCCCTTCCGGCAGCCCGCTCTCAACCTCGCCGTAGGTACGGAACCCCTCGCGCAAGGCCTCGTCCAGGGCCGCGGGCACCATCCAGCGGGCAAACCCTGCAATCCGGCCCGTCTCGGTATCGACCACCTTGAACTGCTGGTCCGTGGGGTCCTGGAACCGCTTGCGGAAGCGCAGGTCCGACCACCGCCCCATGGCCGCCAGCGACGCCGGCCAGAAGTAGCAGAACCGGGTCCCCTGGCACGCGTCGCGGTAAACCTCCCACAGCTGCGGCACGTCGGCCGGCGTGCACCGCGCCATGGTGAATTGCGCGGGCAGCGAGGCCAGGGGCTTGAAGGGGAGGGTCATGGTGGGGAGAGGAGGGTCGAGGATATACTGAGGTTGCGTAATCGTTTGGGAGGGAGAGCGCATGCAAGGTAGGTAGCTAATTGGCTGGCGGGTCGCCGGGTTTGTGAATGAAAGAGAAATGGAATGAGCAATTGCCCGCCGGGAGAAGCAATCCAAAAATGAGCAGATATATTCGAGGAAGTAGACTCATAGGTGAGCCATGCATGAGGAAAACTTAGAGACATGATATCCACCTATAGGGCGCACGCTACGCCCTCCGCCGATGAGCGGGTTGTCTCCGATTTGGAGTTGGCAATCCCGTGAGTCATGTTATTACCCCAGACATACCGAATCCGCTCCATTGCATACTGCGCAACTCTTGGCGATGAAGATGAAGTATAGGCCATAATAATCTCCGTACTTGTTCCATATCGGGCTGAGGACATCCCAACCACCACCAGCAAGCTAGTTATAGACGCGAGGATTTACGACACCAATTACACATGCCTCTTGCTTAGCCTTTCATACAATTCTGATTGAAGATGTCTTGTGCTCGACCCCGTCGAATCCTTCGCTCTTAAGGACAGAAAACTGAAAGATGTTGGCGGTGAATGAGTGGACGGTGTACTTGCCGGGGTGATGGGCGTCCTCCTGGTCAACTCGCCGCCAGAAACCGGGTATCCAGGTTTTCGATCCTCTGTATTTTCGGTAAATTTTGTGGGTTGAAGGAGCCGTGAATAAAGAAATATGACATTTACAAAACATATGGACGGTGTCTTTGTTCGCAACTCCTGGTTAAAGCCCTTGCTACGAATCACCCAAAGGCTTGATACAATGACGCTAGTTCCATAATGGTATTGTTCCTTGAACGAAAGAGGACATGTTGAAAACAAAGAGATAAAGAAGCATGTACCGCTAGATACTGCGTATCGACGGATCACCTCCTGACTATATATTCCCGTCTCTTCTCCCCCATTCTATACTCACCTCGTTCTCTCACCACCGCAATCGCAGCTAAGAACGATTCATCCCAGCCTTTCAGTACTTCCAAACCTACTCCATTATACGCCTATTTTCTTCTTGAGTGTCAACTCATCCATTCACGATGCCCCCAAAGCGAGAACTTGAAGTCTCCGCGGAGTCTGACGGAGAGGGATTTGTTGATCTCGCCGCGCAGTCGGACGGGGAGAAGCCTATCAAGAAGAGGGTTCGCTTCACCAAGGACGCCAAGACGGGTGCTGTCACCTCTACCGTCACTACTCAGGACGGTGCGAAGAAGGGCCAGCAGGGAAACAACACGGACGCTCAGCAGACCAAGAACGGCCAGCAGAACAAGAACGGCCAGCAGCAGAACAAGAACGGTCAGCAGCAAAACAAGAACGGTCAGCAAAACCAGGGCGGACAGGTCGTCAAGTTCCAGTCGCCAAAAGGTGGACAGGTCATCACTTTCCAGCCCCCATCCAACAAGTCTACCCCGGGAACGAAATACATGACTGCATCTGCCATGGGTCCTTCATCTAGAACCCTGAGCGTGACTATGACTTCGACGCCGCCCGGTACGAAGCGCAAAGCCGATGTCAACGCCGGACAGCCTGATGCCAAGCGACAACAAATCGCTGGTGGTGGGGCGGAGTCGAAGACGGCCAAGAAGAAGCGAGCCAAGAAGAACAAGAACGTCTTCACCTCGGCCGACGACCCGCTGCTCGAGCAGGCCATCAAGGGCACGGTCCCCGAGGGCACCACGGTCCCGGACCGCGTCCGCCGCAAGCTGCTGGACGCCTCGACCCGCATCAGCTTCAACGAGCGCAAGGGCAACGACCACAAGTGGGACGCCCGCGAGGAGCTCATGTTCCAGAAGGGCGGCACCGAGGCCCAAAAGGCCGGCGACCGCGCCCTGCCCATCTACCACGCCATCTCGCACGGCGACTACAGCGACGAGCTGGTCGTGCGCATCATGCAGGACTACGTGGCCGTCCACAAGGAGGCCATCGACGGCTGCTGGGGCAAGCGCGTGCACGGGGCCGACGACCCCGGCGCCCACGGCGACAGCCTCTACCCGCCGCCGCTCTGGTTCGCCGTCATCCACGGCCGCTGGGGCGTCGTCCAGAAGTTTGTCGAGATGGGCGCCAGCACCGCCAAGATGCGCTTCGGCAACCTCAAGCACCTGCAGGACAAGGCCTCCACGGCCATGCCGCCCTGCAAGTGGGAGAAGGTGCCCCACGAGCGCTGCAGCCCCAAGTCCCAGCCGTGCTGCGACATGTACAACTACCTGATGTGGGACCTCAACCGCATCCTCAAGTCCCCCGACGCCGGCTGCCACGCCGACTTCGAGACGCGCCTGGCCCGGGTCGAGACCTGCATGCTGGAGCTGCAACAGCTCCGCCCCGACTGGATCCCTACATACGACAGCAACGCCAAGAACAGCAACAGCGGCGGCAAGGCCTTCTACATCGCGCCCCTGATCCTGGCCGGCTTCTCCCCCCTGCTCAACCGCGTCCAGGTCCGGGACAACATGAGCGCCGTCCTGGCCCGGCAGCACCTCGACAACTTCGTCCAGGACGCCAAGCGAGCCCGCGACCTCAAATCGACCCTGGAATGGTTCACGACCCTGCCGCCGGGCCGGGGCGTCCAGCTCACCTCCACCGACGCCCAGCGCATGCTGACCCACTTCGTGGTCCCGGACTTCGCGAAGAAGGAGGACAACGACGCGCTGGTCCTCGGCGAGGGGGGCGGGCGCAGCCCCGAGGTCTCGGCCCCCAACTGGGCCCGCGTCAGCGTCATCCTCGCCTACTGGGCCGCCCGCATACCAGCACTGCACGAGCTCGACGACGCCAAGTCCGACGTGTCGACCCGCACCTACACGTCGTGGTCGCGCGAGCTGGAGGCCCTTCCTCCCTGGCTTTGGGAGTGGCTCATCCGGATCAAGAACGCCGACGAGACGCGCCACGGGGACAAGTCCATCACGGCGAATGCGGACAGGCTCCTCAACTGGCAGACTGCGGTGGTCGACTGGATGAAGGGTTACAACGAGCAGCAAGCCAGGAAGAAGGCCCAGCAAGAGGCCGAGAAACAGGCCACGCAAGAGGCCAGTGGAACGTCGAATGACGACCAA
Source organism: Arthrinium phaeospermum (assembly GCA_006503535.1). NCBI lineage: Eukaryota > Fungi > Ascomycota > Sordariomycetes > Amphisphaeriales > Apiosporaceae > Arthrinium > Arthrinium phaeospermum. The sequence continues at coordinate 3,424,130 of QYRS01000002.1, read as the reverse complement.
AGGCCTGCTGACGAGGGCGTATCAATGGGCGACACGCCCGTAAAGGGCGCCGCCGACCCATTCGTGTAGGCTTGAAGTCATTTCGCTCCTATCTCGCGTCACACTTTTCCTACTGCGCCATTCACAAGTTTCTGTTTTCAACTGTTTCTAGCAACGCAGCTATTGCAAATCTGTTTTTATTGTTTTTGCGGTTTTCTATTAGTTACATATATAAGGGGTACATATGCGCTTGCTTACTCGAGTCAAGAAACGTACGTGGAACCCAGGTATAGAAAATAAAAGAAATTAAGTACTATTAAAAATAATCACGCCCTATATTGTTGACTATGAGTCGAGTCACTATCACCATGCAGTGCTCTCCGACAATGATAAATATCGTGATAAGCTCTACACGTAAGAATTCGTTACGAAATGATGACGATCCATTCATGGTTCACTCACTTGCTACCTCTTGTTTCTCGTTCAAATCAAGTATGATATATGTGTATCTGTCAAGTGTGGGCGACGAAGAGTCTCTCTCCTGACCACACTGGACACTCGAAGTGATTAGACTATGTATGTATCCTAAAAGTTTCCCCCCTGTGCCTCAAGACACCGCCATCAGCTAGGCTTCATCGTGCCTTCCCCTTCCCCCATAACCAGTCATAAAAGATCATATCATCGGATCGTTCGAAGAGCCTTCTTCTTCTTCTCCTCCACTCCAATCATATTTTCCGAAACACGTAGATTGCGTTGCCCCTGCAGAATATAAAGAGACCTCGTTCCCACAAGGGACCCCTAGGAACGCGGCTCATAGGCCACTCTGGCCGCCCACCAAATCACTACCCCGGGGGTTTGAAGACAACCAGCCCCCTCGTAGAACAACCGCTTCATCCATCATACGAAATTGTCAACGCTCCAAGCCACCCAACTGCATCAATCGTAGAAAAACAAAAAGGGTATAGTGCCGAATCGAAAGAAAACATGAGCGCAGGCCACATAATGATTTGCGAAAGGTAAAACATGTGCAAAAAGCAATGCGCGAATCGCGGAGCGCGATCGGAATAGCATTTAAACAATAGACAATATTGATGGTAGATCGCAGGCGAAAAGCACGGCAGCAGAGTAAAAACCCCAAGCTGCGGTATATACGGAAGCAAAAAATGCCCGGCGGAGGGATGCGCCGAAGGGGTGGCGGCACAGCGTAAGTAGTATGTGGAAGAAAACGACCTCTTGCGAGGTCTGTGAAGATGAAAAGAATTCGAAGGACCTGGTACAGTGTATGGCTGACTGCCTGACAGAAGTCAAATTTGTACACGCCCAAGAAGATTGTGCCGCCGGCCCCTATTTAGGTATCCGTCGCCCCCTACAAGATGCAGGCAGCGGCGAAAACGGCAATAACTAAGCCGACGACGGCACTGCTACCCTGAGGGCCAGCACTCTCGTTCTTGGCGGACTCTGTAGGAGCTGCCGATCCGGCTGCCGATTCGCCGTTGTCGCCGCTGGTCTCAACAGCAGTTGGGGTGGCCGAAGAAGACGGTGTCCAAGTGTAGGATGCCGTGGCCGAAGCCGAGGCCGTTCCGTTCTCCTGGAAGACACCACCAAAGGCCATCAGAGATATGATAGGCTTGTCACTGCTCGTGGTCGCAGTGGAGCTCTTGGCGTCGGTTGAGCTTGATGGCGTAGGTGTTGAGGTTGTTGAGGACGGGGTAGGTGTGCTCGAGGTCGTCGACGTCGTAGAGGTAGAGGTTGACGTGGGAGTTGTGCTGGTCGTCGTTGGCGTCGTCGTGGTCGAGCTGGGGGTTGAGGTAGGCGAGGGGGTAGAGGTAGGGCTGGGCGTGGATGTGGGAGTGGCCGACGATGTTGTCTCCGGCTTGTCATCGTCGCCAGATGACCCGTCGAGGTTGAAGACGACAATGCTAGCTGAACCTCCCTGGGGCACGGTTGCTACACAGAATGCCGAGCCGCCAGCCCCGTTGGACTTGTCACTGCTAGTGACACCGCTGCCGTCAACGCGGCAGGGCAATCCCTCGCAGTTACCGCTGTCGCACTTGATTTCCATGCCAAAAGTAGGCTTCTTGCTAGCCAGCGAAGAGGCTTCATAGATAGGGTTCATTCCGAGCTTGACGAATGTGCTGCCGGTATGATCAGTGTTCGTGCCAGCAACATAGAAGGCCCAGTTCTAATAACAGAAATATTAGTATTGATCGGTTTGCTTAACAGATTTTCATAACTCACGCCCATAGGCTTGGAGTCGTCGCCCCAAATGCAGCCTTCACTCGACGACACGCCAGGCTCATTGATGTAGTAACTAAAGCAACCCGTTAGAATACGTCGAGGATATAGTGTTCTTTTGTGAGACAACTTACTGGGCAGCGGTAGAGTCCCAGTATTCGGTATCTGGGACGGCGATAGTCTGCTCATCCATAATATCGTTGGGGATGATCATGTCCTCCAAGCCAGGCAGCACAGTCTGGCAGAACGAGGTGACTTTACCACACTTGTTCACAACCTTGACGTTGCCGGTACCCTTGATACAGTACGGCTTATCGCTAAAAGGCTTGGAGACTTTACCATCGAGACCACAATGCAGGCCACCAGCCATCCTATCGGTAGTGGCATAAGTCGAGTCGGGCTTCCACTGTGCCATCATCTCGCCCGGAGGGCAGGCATATGGGCAATATCTCCCAGGGAAGCAGACTTGGTCAGGACTCAGAGCCCAACCGCCATTCATTGAGCCCGGCGTAACGGCAACGAGTCCATCGCCAGACGGGAATTTGCAAGCAAGACCTCGATCCTCCAGGTGGGCGACGGCGCTTCTGCTGTGAAGATGGCTGTGGTCATTTCGTCGCGCCAGATGCTTATGCTTGTGCGCCGAAGTGGCCAGGGTCGGGTCGGCCAGCAGAAGTGTCGCAGACCCGAGGGCCGCCTGCAGTGCGGAAAGCTTCATGTCGCTGGTTGGTATTCGCAAGCCAGCCAGTCGTCCGGTGAGAGTAGTCTAATCTCCACCAAAGTGAGTGATGCTTTTTGGACGCTTCAAGCACCGAGGTCAAGAACCTAACGCGACAAGCGAAGACCTAAAGCGAGTGATCAACGGGATCGTCGAGACTTGGGTGAGATGAAAAGTTCCGGCGAATATGATCTCCGGGGAAGTGATCGTGTTAATAAGCCAACAAGGTATCGAACGAGGAGAACCTAGCCAGCAGAAAAAAACGAATGTGGGCGCGACAAGTGTCACTAGTATAAAGAACGGCTGCAGAATATCTGCATAAAAAAGGAGAGTAGAGAGCGACGGTGAGGAGTTTGCAAGCAGCAAGAGACGTGAAGCGGTCGCGCGCGGAGGCAAGGAGTGGGAAAGAGGAGTCCTTGCGACTTGACTCGATCGTCTCATGGGGAGTCGTCAGTAGATTAGGGGCGCCCATGGCCCCAACTTCAGTGGATGGTGGGCGAGGGAACGGGCAGCCCTGAGCCCTGTGAGCAGACTGGGAGCTTCGCTTGACAGCCAGATGCCTGCTTGCATTATGGATTGGACTGGGTCCCATGCGCGCGATCCATGGTCCACGGCCCACGAGCCAGAGCCAGAGCAGAAAGAGGCCTGCGATGGCGGGTGGTGTTATTGGCGATTGGCGGGCTTGAGCCAATAGCCCCGTCCACTGGCCCGTTTCCCCTTCCATCAAGTGTGCATTCGACGGGGCGTCGTTCGGGGATTGGGCCGATAGAATTTTGTGCCTTGCAGATGGGCCAATGGGATGACGTGAAGCAGATGATGGAGTGCTAATCGAAATGAGATGACATGGGTTCGCTGTGGGTGAGCATTGGCGAGGTACAGTAGGTACTACTGTCACCGGATTAGCCTTATTCTTAGCGCCGATGCTTTTCGTGGATTGCATTGCATTGCCCTGCATATTCTTTCTCTTCTCGACCTTTTCTTTCGCGTCTTGGTGAAGGCAACCTGGCAACAACCGGAGTGGGAAACCCGTGCTTCTTCTCGTCCAGGCATTTGATCGACGGTCGATCAAATCCAGGGCCGCTATGTAATCAAAATATCGAACAGTCTGGCTGGCTGACAGACAACGGTGAACGGTGGGGGAGATGTCTACATATTCTTCCTTCGTTCCAATGTGTGTCCGCTAAATTTGATATTGCTCAATTCGACAGGTTGCAGACTAGCTGGTAGCACGAAAGATAGCGCGTAGCATGCATGGGATTCCATGGTGTTTGATGTGCCTTATGAAATCTATGGTACAGTACAGTATATGGCACGAGCTTCTACCGTTTCATAACTGACAGCCGTGTGTAACAGCGGGGAATGTCAAAATCGGAAGATGGGATTTTCGACTGACTGGGATGGAAGCAAATGTGTCTTTTCGCGCAATTATCGGTTCACCGAGGGAAATTGGCCTGTGCAGTCTTCTGTGCAGTCGGTCGGTGTGCGACATTGTATGCATGTAATCCATTATTCACCACCGGCAACCGGCCCTTCAATTACGGGCTCACCACCCGGCCCACTCCTTATACTGGATATGTAATATGCCACAAAATCTCAAATTGCACAGGACAATTGGACAACTGGTTGTTGAGCTTGTTCAGTTAAAAAGTGCCAGCAACGTTGATATGGGTTGCCATGGCCGTGGTGCGACTATAGTTTTATACCCGGTCTATACCACCATTGGCCTGGTGTAGCACGTGCATGAGTGATTTGCTACTAAAATGAGTAATCCGCAACGGCTTGCAAAGTGCTACCTACTAGCTTGCTAGGACTGTGATCGGCACACTCCTTTGGAATTGGATTTTCTCTTATTTCGATACATGCGAGTATGCATAACACGACTGGTCCGTGCGTATGTACTGCATAAATCGACCCCGCACCGTCTCGTCACCGTCTCGTCACCGCGACGAAAGGGTATGTCATCCCGTACCGGATCCGGTAGGCGGCGCCGAGGGGCAGAATATCGACGACGGGATGGATATCGATGCCCTCATCGACGTCACCGTGTTGACGCCGTTGCCACGGTGATGTGGCAGAGTAGAGATTCGAAACCTTCGTGTGTCCGAAGTATGGTTTAATAGAACGATGTTTCGGTCACCGGATGGTGTGGCGGAAGAGGTGACCGCGTCGGGGAAGGCGTGACCGCGTCGGGGAAGGCGAGTCGGACGTACGCGACCGAACGGAAGGTTTAGCGTGGTACGGTGGCGAGTTTGTACAGCGCGTGCGTAAAATGTATAATCTTCGAGACGAATTATGACATCCGGAACCGGTATGGCGGCCTGCATAGTGAGGGTACGCCGGGGGGTAGGTGTAGTATCGACGAATTAGGCGTGGCAGAAGGAGTGTGCCGATCACAGCCTAGAACCGCAATCGATAGAGTCGATCTAATATCTTGGGCTGTCTTTTCTTGGGGGGCTTGCCAAGCTTGCCTTTCCCAGTCTCTAGGGCTGTAGATAAGATAAGTGGCCGAGAATACCTAGTTCAATTATGTAGCACCTCTGTAGTAGTGCCCGGATCATGATTGAGAATGACAAATTTCTTTTCTTAGGTTTTAGAAAGCAATCAGTCGTCCTTAAAGTCACGGGATAGCATCATAATTAGCAGCACCAAACGCCACCGTGCGGGCCATTGGTGCGCATGGCTCCATCGGGTGGTGAACTACGATCGGCTGGGATCCTTACCGGACGCTGCCACTCGGTTTCTCCAGATCCTCGCTCGCCGGACAACAAGCGCTGACCTGCACGAAGGGTCTAGACCACGCGCAGCTTGGAGCCCGATTGCGCAATATTTACATGCCGGAAACAAATGTTGGCAACAGAGAGCTCGCCAGCTAACTGGAGACTCAAGCGATAACTACATGGGCGATTCGGGTGCGGGTGGTGTATTACCTATCCCCGAGAACAGCATCAAGTAACGAGGAAGGAGCTCTCAGCACGATGATAATATTTATGGTGAGAAAGGGGTTTTGCTTAATTCCTCAGCTGGCATCGAGCCAGATGGCTGCTGATGATCAAGCATCTGCGCCGCCCGACTACTTGTCAGTCGTGAGAAAACCCATCTTGATTGAGCATGTTTGGGTAAAAAGACCCGTAGTCAGAGTTTACCTACACGGCCGCCTTAGGCGCTAGCTCTGCGCTGATTGGCTGCGGCGGCTGCGGCTGAGGAGTCTATTTTCGTCGTCTAGATGCCTCTTGCCAACACTGCCCCAGTGCTAATTGCTGAGCTGATCTGGAAGTTCCCCAGACTACTCTTTCTTGAGAAGAGCTTCAGCTATCAAATAGCCTACCTCAGCATTCGTCATCTAGGATCTAACGGCCATATACGACTGCCGGTATTAGCGCGGGCTGGGAACATTGCTAAGCCCTTCGGCTTTGTGGTGATGACTTCAACTACCCTCCTCGGAGCAGAACCTATCCGGCCACTCATAGCCATCTTTTCAACGTAAGTCGTGATATGGAGTAGGCGTTGCTTACTGACGGCAACGAGACCAGTTGGATCTGTAAGTGAGAAGGATCATCGTATGAAGTTGGTCTGCTTGTATCGTGTATAATAAGCCCTTGGTCTCCGCAAGTGAAATCAAATTATTCTCTCGGTCCTGCATCCTCATCCTGAATCCTACGAGCCAGTCAAATTATATTCATACCTGTTTCTTTTCCTCGTTTCCTTATATCTCCTTTGTCATATCATCCGGTCTCCTTGAGTACTTATTCTTCTCTGTTTGCTTCACCACTGTTTACCGCTCCTACCTTTCTTCGATAAACGGAAAGCCCAATATAACAAGACCCAGCCAACAATATGCAGTTCACAGTATCGAGCGCTGCCTTGGCCGTCTTGGCTTCCAGCCCTGCTGTTCTCGCAGTGCCCCAAGCCTATGGCACGGGTGCCGTCTCCTATAATTACACGACGACTTCCAGCAGTCAGCCTCCTATGAACACCGGAACCGAGGGATGGCACCAGAGCTATCCCAATAACGGGCCTATTGGTACGGGTGGGACTGCCGATACCACGAGCCTCGTGTACAAGCCAACCGTCACGTATGCCCAGACATTCCGCATCACGGATGAGCCTGCTCCTTCGAGCTCCGGCTACGCGACGTACATGGAGACCCAGTCCGGTCCTGCCTCGAAACCTACAGACCAGTCAGGGCCCTCCTCGAAGCCCGCCGACGGCGAAACACCTGGCGGCCTTTCGGGTCTTTCCAAGACCCAACAGATCCTACTGTCGGACACGTAAGAAGTCCCTCCTCCCCCTTTGCGCCATCTCCTCCAACCCCCTTTTTCTATACCGATGCGTATATATACCCGCTTACTAACCGTTTGCTCATTCCATACAGTCGCGCCGACGCCATCAACAACGTCCTGACCAAGAACGAGGACTTCAAGTTCAGCTTCGAAGACCAGCGCACGGGCGGGCCCGGCAAGGGCGGCGAGGTGGTCCCGGCCAACCGCAAGACCTTCCCGCGCTGACGGGCACGGGTCTGGGCATGGCCGTCGTGTTCCTGGGCCCCTGCGGCTTCAACACGCCGCACGTGCACCCGCGGGCCGCGGAGCTGGCCGTCGTGACCGAGGGCACCATCGTGAGCTCCATGGTCCCGGAGAACGGCGTCAACGCCGCCGACGGCAGCGGCGCCCCGCGCGAGATCCTCAACACCTTGAACCGGTTCGACGCCACCATATTCTTCCAGGGCGCCGTCCACTCCCAGTTCAACCCGGGCTGCGGCAACGCCACCTTCGTCGCCGCCCTGGGCGCCGAGGACTTCGGCACGGGCCAGGTCGCCCAGGAGCTCTTTGGCGCCGGCAACGCCGCCGTGGCCGACGTTTTCGGCGGCTCCATTGACGGCGCCGACGTCGACAAGCTGCGCGGGGCCATTTCTAAGAACGTTGCGCTCGGGGTCGAGCAGTGCCTGAAGAGGTGCAATATCAACAAGAGGAAGTAGATAGCTTGAGCCCATGACGGAACTTACGAGGATTACCTACTCAAGGGGCGCAATCACTTTGAAATCCCATATTGATGCGTGGGGGGTTGTTTCAGTTATTGGACAGGTTATTTATGCTTAGGGCGGTATATATTGGTTCGGAGTCTTATCGGTTGCGTTTGTTTATTACATCACTTACTGCTCTTCAGCACAAGATTACTTCAATAGTCTCTCCTCACATTCTCTCACGAATGAATAGTACATAAATCGGCAGAAGTTCATTGCTAGCCTCTTCTGGTGAAACAGATTGCCGTCTGCTGCGTATGCAAGTTAGCTCGCATGTCGAATGCTCACGCGAAGCGAACATGGGGTTTGAAAGTTCCGGTCAGCAGTGCTTGTTTGCCTTCGTTGACGCAATCCGCCCCAGTTAGCTCGATATGATCAGTTGATTCGACCAAGCAAACAACCCGGGTAACTGGCGTTTCGTAGTGCAGCGACTAAGATTAGACCGAATCAGGGGTCGTCCGGAACCTGCATGATGCAAGGAATTCTTACCACCCCCAGCCGCAAACAGGCAATAACCCAACAACGTACACAGCCATATTAATATCAACATGTACCCCTAACGAGCACCAAGCATGTCATTGATTGAGATTCATCGCCCGGCTTAGGGCTAAATGCACCATTCATATTGTTTTATATGTGCTAATTAGGTATATACGTAGCTGCTCGGTACGTAAAGTGGAAACGATTGCAGGATAGAGGGATATTGGTATCTTCGGGACGCAAGAAAATGAAAGGACATCGCCACTCAGACTGGCCACCACTACCACTGCCTGCCTCCCGGCGTGGGGGGCCACAATCATATCAACTCGACAGAAAAAGGGGAGGGGGGAAGAGGATGGCTTGATATGTGTAGTGTAATAATACACTTTCCATTAGACAGCCTCCTCCTTGACAGTCGTGTTGGCACCAGCCTTCTCGTCGACGTTGCCCATCTCGGCGGCGAAGGTGTGGCTGGGCTTCCAGGCGGCCGACTTTCGCGGGCTGACCTCGGCCATACACATATCGGTTTGTTCGAGGGAAAGACCGCTCAGCTCGGGGACGAGGAAGTAAGCTGAATCCGACAAGAGTTAGGAGATTTGTCACATCGATGTAGGGAGCGGGCTCAGGATGGGACTGCACTTACCGAACACCAAGCTACTGCAGCAGAGGGCGCCCCAGAGGAAAAAAACCTTGGGTCCCAGGTCGGCCTTGTCCTTTCCAACCAGGTAAGGGGTGATGACTAGATGGGTTTGCATGTCAGCAATCAGGGGGTTCCCGACATGGCCAGGGGCTCAAGCTTGCAAAACTTACCGGCAATGATGGTGTTCCACAGCCAGTTGGAGGCAGTGGAAAGACCAACACCACGAGATCGGATGGGCAGCGGGAAGGCCTCGCCCACAATGACCCAGGCAGTCGGACCCCAGGTGATGGCGAACGAGGAGATGTTCAAGCAGATGAAGGCGATCATGGCTGCCGTGGCGCTCGTGTTGCTCACATCCTTTCCAGCAGTGACACCGATGATGGCAACAATGAATTGACAAACAATCATGGCGCAGGCGCCGTAGATGAGCAGGGCACGGCGACCAAACTTCTCAATGGCGTAGAAAGAAATGGGAGTAGACAGGACGTTGACCAGCGTGGTGATCATGGAGATTAAGAAGGGGTTGTCGATGGTACCCAGCTGGGTGAAGAAGGGTGTTCCGAAGTAGAAAACGAAGTTGATACCCGTCAGCTGCTGGAACATCTGCATGCCGGTGCCGAGCAGGGTGCGACGCAGGGGGCTGTTGCCGGCGGAGAGCGAGCCCTTGAAGCAAGCCAACCAAGATCCGATGTAGCTGGTCTGGGGGATCACCAGCATCTCGTGCTCGTTGTTGGCGACAATCTCGGCGAGCTCGTCCTTGACGTAGACGGAGTCGAGGGGCTGGCCACGCACAAAGGCCAGGGCCTTGGCCGCCTTCTCAATCTCTCCCTTGCGGACAAAGTAGCGAGGAGATTCGGGCAGGTAGAAGAGACCGGCCGCAAGAACGACGGCCCAGAGGTACTGGATACCGATGGGAATTCGATAGGAGGCAGTGTTGCTGTAATCCTGGGTTCCGTAGACGACGCAAGACGCGACGAGGATGCCGATGGTAATGCAGAACTGGTATCCAGAGACCATGGCACCGCGGACCTTCTTGGGGGCAATCTCGGACATGTACAGAATGACGACGGCCGAAATGAAACCAACACCGGCACCAGCAACCAGGCGACCCAGAACGAACAGGGCCTCCTGGTTGGTGCTGGCAATCTGCAAGGTGCATCCGACACAGAAGACTGCGCAGCCCATAATGATGGTAGGGCGGCGGCCAATGAAGTCGGCAATATCACCACCCATCAGGGCGCCGAAGAAGGTACCGCAAGAAAGAATACTCGTGAAGAGGGACTGCATCGACGAAGAGAGGTGGAAGTCGTCTTTGGACACGCCAATGGGCACCTTGTTGACATAATCGTAGTCCATGCCCGTGTAGAGTTTGATGAAGTACGGCATGGCCATGACGCCAGACATCCAACCTGCAGCATTTCCGTCAGTACCAAGCTCGTGTTGGCTGGGAATATTGGCGACTTACCGGTGTCATAACCAAAAAAGATACCACCAAAGGCAGCAAAGGCGCAGATCAGGTAGGCCTTCCAGGTCACGGGGGCCTCGACACGACCGACATCAGCCGTGCCGGTAAGAACGACACCACCCGCCATTGCTACTGATTCTCTTCTTTGAATAAGACAGGTATGCGTAGGTGGGCTGAGAAAGAGAGAGGCAAGTGAGTAGTATGTATGTTGAACAGCTGAAGCAGCTTCCAGCTAACGATCAGGCCCAACCGACGTACTTGAGCAAGGAGATGAGCATGCGGGAGAAGGGTTCAGAAACGATCGGGGGAGGCAGGCATGACACTATATACGCAAACCGCGTCGCTCGTTTGCAATACATGATGCATGGATGGGGCTTAGTTTGAAAATGTCTGGGGAAGTCACTCGTGCGCAACCTGGCCAGTCAGCTATGCAGCCTGCTTTGCTACTAACTCGACTTTCTCCGGGGGAGGAGAGCCCCCCTGGCTCGGGAGGGCATTCTAGACTCGGAACGCCACTGTAGAACCCTACCATAACGGCAGGGTCACCATGACAGGTAGGCAAGGGGGTATAGAAAAGGGCCTTTTCCTGATCTTGGTACAAATAGTACTGCTCCATTCCGGAGAGTGGCGGGACGCCCAGACAGCTGCAGGTGACTCGTACCCAGTCAGACAGGATGCTAAAGAGCGGGAACTGGGGTAGGACTTGGAAGGGGAAATCTAGAGAGACCTGGAAAGGCGAGAGAGCCGATGGGGTTCATTGCCAACGGGTCCTACCGTTGTCTTCCAATCGGCCACCAAACGTTGGCACGGTTATCAAACGAACAGTCGGGTGTGTTTCTGAAGGACTCAGCACTTGTCGACTTCGTTTTCGAGCCAAGCATGAAATTGTTTCACTGTCGTGGTACCTCCGCATATGAATGCATGGAACGGGTGTATACCTGCGCAGCTCTGGAAATTGCTGTATTTGGTAGACACATATTAAGACGTACGCTCACACCTTCCCACACGTCGGAACAGGGGACCCCAGAGTGCAGAGTCGATCCCGACCAATCACGAGAGTCCCCTGGACTTTTGGGGGAAGGGTTGTTGCATCCCGTCTGGGAAACATACACTCTTGCATGGCGCTATACAAGCAAGCTAGTCGAAGGATCCGTGGCGCTGGGAGACAACAGCACACACCCACGCATACACACATGGGCGTTAGTCGGGCTCCCCTCAGTTTGAAGCAAGTTAAGCGCGTAAGTGTCAGAGGGGATATACCCTCATCGACTCTAGCTCGCCTTGGGGGATCTTGGTTTCTGGGAAGGATCCAATCTCGTTCCGGCCTTCCAGAGGCGACGTTACAGCAAGCCGGCCGCACGTGAGCTTATGCCACACTATTGGAGCATCCAAGCCCTTTCGGACGCATACCCCTCGTCGCCAATAAGATTGGTGGGGGGAACCTCCGTCAGATTGGAAATTTGTCTGTGCAATTTTGTTCCCTGTTCTTCCCTTGCCTTAGGTACATAGTCAGTCACCAAGGGCCCTTCCAATCCCCAAGTACATGGTCACTACGGAGTAGCCTGCGTTGGCTTCCGCAGACGGCTCGAAGCATTACAGCACCAGAAGGCGGTCGAAGAAGAAAGGCCGGTCGGTTTAGAATTTTTCTTCTCACTCAATTTATGCATGTACGTACGTACATCCGCACTGGCTGAGACCGGCGGCCCTTGAATTCCATCCACAGTCGTCACATGCAGCAGCCATCGCTTCGGGTGGCTTTTGCTAGCGTGGGCGAACCGATTGGCGTGTGTCGGCTATAGCCACGTCTAATTGATGCTAAAAAACTTCTGCTCAGGCGCTCGATGCTATCCAAATGTTTTCAGCCGATATGGAACGATAGGCTCAGGTGCGCTTGTAGAATGGCGGGTCTATATACCCCGGCTCCCCTCCCTTCCCCAGGTCCCCGGGTTGCTAGCAGCTGGAGAAATGGGGCCAGATCTCCAGGTCGGCCCGAATGGAAGATCGAGCCAGACGACATGAGGACACTCCTAGCCCACGTTTTTGCATGTTTACTGAGCAACATGTCAGCCAGCTTTCTGCTTTCAGCAGCCCGCTCGCAAGTCTAGGCTTCACTTGTAGGCCGTAGTGAACAGTGCTATGTATAGCTCCTCTCCACTTCCCCATCTCAATCTCTTCCCCAGAGTCCCCATCCTTGCTGTCATCGTCGGTGTCCGCACCACACGTACGTATCTGGCCATTTGGCCCGCCGTCGGGATTTCTGGTCGGGTCTCAGGGTCTGCGCACCTGACGATGTACGACCCTCTTGGCATGGATCGATGGTGGCTCGAAGATTAACACCAGCACCAGCACCAGCAACCAACCCTAGCAACCAACCCCAACTTCAACGGTGGGTCGGCCGTATCTGCCAAAAGCGTTGTAAGCGCCGAGACGCCAGCAACACATGGCACCCTTCAAGGTAAGTAAGCCCATATTCTGTGGTCAGTCTTGCCTTTACAACCGAGCACATGCTTTTTGTTGGTTGCAGCATCTTCCAGAGCATCGGGAACCAACCCACTACTCCATCGCCTGGCTTGGACGATTTGTGTGGGTTGGAAAGAGGTGAGGCCAAGTCCTCGGTGAAAACTCTGATCGGTGCCCATGTATTGTCAACTCGGGTCTCGCTGTCTAATTTACCTGCCGCCAGCCCGTATTGGAAGGTGAAGAAGACGAGAACGCCAATACGGCCTATTGTTTTCTTTTCAGACAGCGAAGCTTTGCATGCCTTCAGCCTCGGCTGCCACCCGCAGTCCTTAGCTTAGCGCCACTCCGCTCCGTGATCTAAGTAAGTCATGATCCAACTAAAAACTTCAGCTGTGTCTACAACTTTGTAGGTATGCATATCAGGGTCAATGCGGTGTGGGTTGACATGGAATAGACCAAGTGACCTGCTCCCCAGGCGAACAAGTCGCTTCGTTCTGGAAAACTGCTCACCTATACTGACAGGTTACCTACAACAAGACTACGACGAGTTACACACCATACTATCTCTCCAAGCAGCTTCTCCTGGGTTCCACGCGCTCTGCAGTAGCGCGCCAGGCCCCCGGTAGCCCATGACCAGAGGCTCATCTGATCGATAGGACGGGTAGGCCAGCTACCCGGACATGAAATCCCAGATACGTTACTTCTTCCACACATGGCATGGGATGCGATGCTCATTACCCGGGTCCAACAAGCCGGGAGTGAGACACGCGGCAACCTCAAGTCCACTGTTTTCGTTACCCTTGACACAATAATTTCCTCGTCTTTGTACTCGCTGATGACATTAAACTGGTCTTCGCCATGCTGCACATGTAGTCCCGAAACCAAGGTTGTCTTCCGTACATGTTGTTTTATACCGAATGAAGATGCCAACTCAACATCTATGCAAATTGTCTGATACATAATCTATATTACATCAAGCGTGTAATATGATATGGGTGTCAAACATGTATACACTCCCGTCGATACCGATAGTAGGGCTGACTGTAAGTTTGCACATGCCCCCCTTTTCTCCCGTTCTTGTCTCGCAAAAGGAAATAGAAGGGTTTATATTCCGCCCTCGGCCGTCGTGACCTTGACCTGTCTTACTGGCAAGCTATTTTTAAACGAAACAGCTGCAAATTCTGTTGTCTCATTTACATCAACGATCTAGAAGCTAGGTGTGTCAAAGTCAAGCGTTCATCATCTTCCGCACCCTCTTGCCGACGCCCTCCTCAAACTCGCCCACCCCGCCCTTGAGCTCCGTCATCTGACCCGCCCGCAGCCGATAAACCACCCGGCGCCGCGGACGCCCCTCGTCCACCTCGTCCTCGAGCCCGGCGTCGGCGTCCACATTCTCGTCGTCCTCGACGAGCCCCTCCACCACGCCGCGCATGAACCACCGGTCGTGGCTCACCAGCACCACGGCGCCCTCCCAGTCGCGCAGCGCGTCCCGCAGCGCGGCCACCGTCTCGTAGTCGAGGTGGGTCGTGACCTCGTCGAGCACGAGGCAGTGGGCCGCCGCCAGAGGAGCCGCGCCAGCTGCAGCCGCACGAGCTGTCCGCCTGAGAGCTTGCGCAGCGGCACGTCCGAGGCGAGGCGGCCCGGTAGACCCAGCGAGCCCAGGAGGCCGCGCACGGCGCCCTCGTCGAGCGCGCCGGCGACTTCCCTGGTCAGCAGCGAGAGCGCGCTCAGGGGCGGCTCAGGTCCCGCGGCCGTGGAGTCCGCTCCTAGGCTTCGGAGGTCGTCGACGGCATGCTGCGAGTAGTAGCCTAGCTTGAGCCGGGGGTGTGTCGTCATGGTTCCCGATGTGGGCTTGCTCTCCTCGACGAGGAGCTTGATGAGAGTGGACTTCCCGCTGCCGTTCAGGCCGACAATGCCGATACGGTCACCCATGTGGACGGATAGCGTGATGCCCCCGAGGGCAAAGGACAGAGGTGCAGCTGCAGCTTGGACCTTCTTACCTGATGGTGACTTGTAGCGGAATGAGACTTGTTCCAGGGAGAGCAAGGGGCCTGGGAAACGTAAGTCGGTCGTGGCGGGAAGCGACAGGCTGACCGGCCGGTCCTCTTCTTCGACCTCGATCTCGGCCCGGCTGGAGAAGTGATAACCGACCAGGTCCCGATTCAGCTTGAAGCGGCCGCCCTGACTGTTGGTCTCGAGGCCCCAGCGGTCGTCAAGCTTCTTCTGTCGCGACTTGGCCTGGCGTATCTTGTTCTGGTCGTCTTTCGCGCGGCCTTCTTTCATGTTGCGCGCAATCGTCTTCTCCACGTGCTCTTTCTGTTTTTCCTTTGCTTCTTTTACCTTGAGCATGTGGATCCTTTTCTCGGCCCGGCTGGCTTCATACACAGGAAGGTCCCCGTGGAAGTAAGTGAGGTCCTTATCCTTTATGATGAGGATGTCGGTACAGAGTGAGATGAAGTCACGGTCGTGAGATACTATGATAAGTGTCGGGGCATCATCTTCCTCAGCCAGCGAGGCGAGATGGTTCTGCAGCCACATGATACCGAGCAGGTCTAGGAAGTTTGTCGGTTCATCCAGAATTAGTATGTCTGTATCCTGGAGCAATACTGCGGCCAACGCAGTTCGCATTTTCCACCCTCCGGAGAGACTCGACACGGGTTTCTGCGTATACTCCTCGGAGAAGCCGAGTCCGCTTAGGATCCGTTTCGCACGATGTTCGGTCTCGGAGATCTTCGTGGGCTCAACTTGCAGCTCCAGGTCCGCCAGCAAGTCAGCTGCTTCAATCGTCTCTTTGGCGAGTATTTCGGACGGGATCTCCTCGTCGGGCTGGTCGTGTTGCGCTTGCATGGCTGCCACCTCCTTCTCCTTCAATATCAGGGCCTTGCGGGCTTGCAGCCCTCGAGCGCCGCTCCTGAGCCGAGCATCCTTGTCCTTGAGAAAGAGTTCCCTCTGCAGACGTTGATACCGAAGCTGACGCAGCCCGCGAAGAGAACCGCAAGGGTTAGAGCTGCCAATGGCATTTGCCAGGACTGAGTCTAGTTAACATTCCGTTGGTAGTATACCGGATGCTGGGCATACTACTCACTTTCAATCTCTTTCTGCACTTTGCTTCTTGCCGTGGCCCTTTCTATAAGTTCTTCAATAACCGAACGATCTTCATTCTTGGTACGAGGTGATGAGATATCTGCTAGCATCCCCTCTGCCTCGGAATCGCTGGCTTCCGTCTGCTGCAATATAGCAACCCTCGTCTCTTCGGGGATCCCAGGGATGAGCTTTTCAGCAACTGCTTTCAGCAGTGCTGTATATAGCATTCTGGTCAGTCATTGCACATCTGTCTATACGCATACGACTAGTGTCTAGTGACATAGACCCAAGGGATGAAAACCAAACGAAACACTTACTTGACTTCCCCGTGCCGTTCCGCCCGATCTCTGTTCCCTCCGATTTGACCTTCGACTTCCCTTTCCCCTTGGCAGCCGAGTGGGCTCCAGATGTAACGACAATGTTCAGGCCCTCGACATCGAGCTCACGGTAGTTTGGTGTCGCGATATTGAACCGAGTCTGTTTGCTGGTGCACAGTATCGTTGCCACAGACTCGGATTCCATAGAAGTCATCTTGACGGCTTACAGTTCGTTATTTTTACCGAATTCGACCTGAGTATACAATCTTGGACTGAAGTGTACTATTCAGATCGGTCGGTTGGCCAATAAGTTGTGATGAATACGTATTTCACGCATGAGACCTGGAGGAGTCGAGGGATGCTACTTGTGACTCAATGCATTTTGTCTATCTCATCTCAAACTTCAATACCATTGTCCCTTCCAAATATGGCACATTTATTGATTGCTGCAGTGGCTACTTGATTTGAGAGGCATGATTCAAAATGAATCATTCTTGCTAGGGGCGATTATGTAATATGGCTAGCTTGAGTCAGACGGTGAGAATACACGCCTAGCTGAACTTGTAGTCACAAAAGATTCGGTATGAAGAGCAAAATGAGCAAGACCATTACCAGGGATAGTTTTTCGGTGTTGTGTAGCCCATAAAGTGTGCATCAACTTTCCCTATGGGCTCAATACGAAATCCAATATGGTCACAAGTCGCTACTGCCTGGTTAGGCTATTGCCCAGCCACCAGGCCTTCGAATGCATCATGCCTTGTTCGCGAGGCCTTCGCAACTGTGCGGTTTGATACAGTGCGGTAAATTAGCAAATCGGCCAGTAATCGGGTGGTTTTACCTTTTGGGCTCGTTCGTGATTTGAAGCAAGAATACGAGTGACGAGAGAATATATGATAGGAGGAGGGCACCTGCATTGCTGAATGCATGTGTGTAGACAACTATTCTGCCCGGCAGGGAACAGAGATGAAAAGATACGGGGAAGCTGGGGATGCCGGCGTTCGATGAAGACACTCTGTCGGGTATACTTGGGCTTGGGAAGAAGGAGCTGGAGTGAGGCTTTGGGCTCTGCCATGAGATGTGGAGAGAAACGATGATGGAAGGAGCCGTGAAAATGGGATTGAACACCGCAAGGCTCCAGATACCAGAGGTTGGACGGCTGCCGATGATGCCCATCTGCCAAGTCGACAATGCCGCCTTGTCAGGCCGCTAATGCTAATGGTAGATCCTAGGAAGCACTAACTTACGACGTGCTGCTTGCTGCTGTCATAGGGCGATTTGAGCCACAGGACAGGCGTATGAGAGCTTACTGGAGCCACGAGTATCACGATGGAGAGTCAATAGTGAGGATAGCCTGGTATGGCATGGCTTGGTGAATACCTGTCTCTGTACCGATATCCTTACCGATACGGATGCCATTCGACACTTTGCAACTGACGTAATCAACCAGCAGAACCAGGCACAGTCCCAGCAACATACTTCTCCTGGACTTCTGCACCATTGAAGCCAACACGGCTCATTGCAGGCAATTGCAGCTTAGTACATGGTGAGATGTGAGGTATCAAATGTGGGTTGGGTCTGATACATGTGCGTTATGAGTAGATCGATCTAGAGGTGTCATGTCGTCTTCTGTCGGGCTCGTAATGGGGCTGGGCTGGCTGGTCCGTCGAAAAAAAGGTGCAACTTCCAACCACCTCCTTTTCTGCCTACACGGGTCACTTGCTAGAGGTGTCATGTCGTCTTCTGTCGGGCTCGTAATGGGGGCTGGCTGGTCCGTCGAAAAAAAAGGTGCAACTTCCAACCACCTCCTTTTCTGCCTACACGGGTCACTTGCTCTAGGAAGAAGCTGGACCATTGCCTACGTGTAACACGAGCTGATCATGCTACTTTTGCGTGCATTTTGTCTGTGATGCACCAAGGTTCGAAACATCTCGGCGACTTCGTTGGTAACGGATCCAGTCTGGTTGTGGTGGAACGACGAGGCAGAGGAGCTTTTTGGTGGTCCCATGCAGCGAACCAGAGGCCAGAATTGGATTGACAAGTATTTAGTAGCTTGGGTCCGACTCTGTTAGTAACGCTTCTAGGTAACTCATAACTCATGAATAGGGCTTGCATAGAAGCTCACCAATCCCTAGGTACCATATGTACACCTACGGAGGTACTTTACCCCTCCTTTGCGAACAAATATTCTCCGCCTACGGCCCTACGGGACCTAATCAGCATTCGTTGCGAGTTTGGCCTTATGAAAATACAAGAAGTCAATTGAAATCCCCCCCAAAAAATCAACAGTTGTGTGCGTTTTCCCTCGGCTGTCGTCGTCTTGTCTTGCCTTCCCTGCCCAACGGCTCCAGCTCTGCACCGGGCCAGCTTCACTCCAATCAGAGCTGAACCGCATCGCATGGTGGCAGATTCGCTGGCCACTCAGACTCTACAGCTGTCGACTCCGCTCGCATTTCCATCGGCTTTTGCATCGTCCTGCGCCTTGGTTGCCGGTGCGCTGCGACCTTCTCGAGTGGTCCTCTGCGAATCCTTCCTTGTCGGGGCGGGCACATGCCACCTTCTGGCGAATGGCATACATGCAGCATGTAGCCACCAACCAGCGGCACCAGCGTCAGCACCATTCGTTGGCTGGATTGGACACCTGGGCGGGACACCAGGAGCCTATTGACTATTCGCTGCCTTATCCACCACCGCGGTTTCGCGACGATATACAGACCGCCGACAGATACCACTTTGACCAAGCTGTCCTGAGTTCACGCAGAGCTCCTGAGAAAATGCGCACCGCGAGTCCCTGCCTTCGGGGCCAACGCCGTGAGCCCGCTGCTGCGTCTCGCCGAGATGGCAAGGAACCAATGGCTCACAGACAGAGTGACCCTCGTCGGGCAGAGTTCACGTGTGCGGTCGAGGTCTGCATCAACGTCTGGGACAAGCTCGGAGGAGGAGGAGTCGAGTACGAAAACAAGGTCCAGGTCGTTGTCGGTATCAAGCTCGGAGAGTGAAAGCGCCTCCAAAAGCGCATCTGGAAGCGAGTCTGTCGATTCCGGCATTGCTACGCCGAGATCGGCCATGAGGAGCGGTCAGCGTCCGAGTCGAAAAGCGCTTCAAGCAGCTCGTCTGAGAGTGAAGAAGATTCTTCAAGTGATAGTTCAGAAGAAGACTCGCCCGCGCCCGAGACTGCGGAGGAGAAGGCCAGGCGTCGCCGGCGTGAGAAGCAAGCCATTCAAGTTAAACCAGACCCAAAAGCTTCAAGCAGCCGACGACATGGCCATGGGCATGAAAGGGGGCGCAAGGCCAAGGAGCCGGTCATTCACGAAGTCGACAGCGCTTCGAGCGACGCGAGCGACGCGAGCGATGCGAGACCGCGGGTTGCCGAATCAGCTCATGGTGGAAAGGTCCTTCAGAAACGACGCCATAAGCATCACTCACCCTCGAAGGCTGTCTCTCAGCGCCATCATCGGCATCGAGACCGTCATGGCGAAATAAGGCCAGCTTCCTCTGCCAAACGGTATTTGCACCTGTCAATGTTTCCTTTCTCTTAGCAAGAGCTGACAATGATACATATAAGTGCGATGAAGAAGGTATACGAATCAGGCCCAGTCTACTACTCACCCAGGCGATCGCTGAGGTCTCAAACTACGTACTCCTCTCAGAGTCATGCCTCATCCAGACGCTCAAATTCTACTATACTTGGCAGCTTCTTTGGCTCCTCAGCCGCATCACACCGGGGAAGCAAACCACCAAGCTGTATCTTCTCTCTACACTCCTTCACCATGAACAGTGCAATTGACCCATGATCAGTGTTGAATGCGTCGCGTGTCTTGACGACGACCTCCCTTCGCGGAAAACAGCCAAGTTGGTGTGTGGTCATCGCATGTGCCATTCTGCCTCAAACGCAAATTTCGGCTTTCTACGAAAGATCCGCAGCAAATGCCGCCCAAATGCTGCACTGATGATCACATATCGCTCAAACACGTCGATCGCCTGTTCGACAACCACTTCAAAAGACTATGGAACCAGAAGTTCGCCGAGTACTCTACACATAACCGTATATACTGCCCACGGCCGGCTTGCGCAGAATGGATCAAGCCGAACCGTATCGAGAAACTGAAAGACGGCCGCAGAAAGGCCAGGTGTGGCAACTGCAAGACCGAAGTGTGCTGTGTTTGTCAAGGGAAATGGCATAAGTCTCAAGATTGTCCCAACGACGAAGCTACCCAAGCAATCCTCCGGCAAGCGAAAGAAAGAGGTTGGCAACGATGCTACAACTGCAACTTCTTGGTTGAGCTGGAAGAGGGTTGCAATCACATGACGTGGTACGTTGATAGCGCATCTCTTCGAAGTTCACCTCTCCTAACACAATTTAGCCGCTGCAAATCGGAGTTTTGTATGATATGTGGAGCCCCTTGGAAAACTTGCGAGTGTCCCTGGTTCAACTATGACAGGAATGACCAGATCGATCGGGCCACAACCGGCCGCCTCGTGCTCGCGTGGCCCACGACCACGACCACGACCACGACCACGACCACAACGACAACCAGGACCGGGCTGTGGAAAGAGTGGAAAGAGCAGTTGTCGCGACCCGCGATGTTCGATCAGGGCATTCGTCGAGTCATAGCCGACGCTCAAGGCGGCCACGGGAGCACGAGGGGCATCGCCCGCGGCGTCACAGACCAGAACGGCGCAGCGATCCGTACGAAGAGCACGACGACGACTACAACGGGGGTTATGGCGACATCATTGGTATCGGCAATTCAGCAGGCCATCATATGAATGACGACTACCGACGAATCGCACATCCCAATTGGCACCTCCTGCACCTTTGCCAATGCATCCTGTGCCATTTGAAAGAAGCAACACGGCGACTACCTATCCGGAGTTACTAGAGCACGCGGGATGTACGCAGATACGATGGACCGTCGACTTGCTGACCGGTTTTCTGAATTACGACCCGGCAGTAGCTCGACTCATCATCGAACCTTTTCTAGCCGATGTCGCCGCCGCCTCCGCC
Source organism: Arthrinium phaeospermum (assembly GCA_006503535.1). Classification (NCBI taxonomy): domain Eukaryota; kingdom Fungi; phylum Ascomycota; class Sordariomycetes; order Amphisphaeriales; family Apiosporaceae; genus Arthrinium; species Arthrinium phaeospermum. Next base: position 3,402,730 of record QYRS01000002.1, on the reverse strand, counting down.
GCCGCACCCTCCGAGAAACATGGGCCCTCCACCGCCGCCTTCCATTCCTCATACGGCACCCTTGACGCGGCGGCATACACTGGAGGATGATATGTTTAGCAGTTCGCAGAGTCAGAGTATGCGGCTTTCAGAGCGGATGAAACCGCGCTATGCTCGACAGCGCGATCATGAGTCAGAGGCAGCTGCGTACGGCCTTCCAGGGGGAATGAGGCGTCCGGACATGAACCCGAGGAGGCCTGATTCTGCCCTGGCGGGACTTACCGGTCTGGGGAGGGGTGCAAGCCGGGTAGACGAGTGGCGGGTATACGTGCAGCCTACCGAGGGTCCAGGACCCGATACTGTGAGTGTCGGATGAAGTGATGTTTGACGCTGGATTGGCAGATGCGCTCTCCTCGTGTAGAGCTCGAGCGAGGCCTTCGCATGCGCAACGAGACAATGATCCATGATTTCTTCGGGTATGCATTACGAATTACGGCCCCTCCATATTTTCTTTTTCGCTTTTCTATACTTTTATGGGCGATCTACACGGATATTGCATGGGACCTCAGGGTCGTTGTAAGATGAGCTAGTTAGTTGGGCGCAATGACTTTCGCATGTTCTGTTTACACATTGGATGAGTTGATTTAGGAATGGCGTTTGTTGTCGCAGAGGCGCTGGGCAGGGACGTGGCTCAATTTAGTTGATCCTGCTATGCTGTCCGTATATCGTAAACGTTTCGCATATGGGAGACGAGTTTCACTATATGAGATGCCATAAGTATGACACCCTTTTTTTTTCTTTTGAATTCTTCAAAGCTGTAGGTTAGATGTGATGTGCCGCTTGGTGACATGCTTGGGAGATGTAATTAAATCTGCTTCACACATATGTTATGTCTGTGTACTGGATACAAATCATCATTGTAGCCAAGGTCAATGATCTACATGGGTAAGCTTTTTAAGGGTGTGCCATGGCCGTTGCATCGGGATTTTGGACATGGAATTCTAGTGTGAAGGTACCCAAGTACTGGTCACGGTTGGTACTTGTAGCGGTTTGGAAGATGGGATGACGTACGGGGGCTCACTTGCCTCTCTGCAGTCTGTTGTCTCGGGCTGACAATAAAGAGTGGGCTGCTGTCCAGTCCCGCTCTATTGAGATTAGATTTGGGGGGAAGGGCCCTGGAACTATCGTGCATCACATACCACAACCTCCAAAAAGTACCACCGTCGTCCGTCTCCGTTGGTGTATTTGATCCTCCAGCGTCTCGTGATCGTATCCGGACCTTGCGGATAGGCGCATCCCGACGGGACGAAGTACTGTAACTTTGCTCGACGGCAGCTCGACTCCCTTACCTAGAGTACAAGAACCTCCCATCCACGTCAACCGTTGCACGCCAGTCACCAAATGATCGGTCCTACTTACACATACTCCTATTTATTACCCACTTACTTAGCTATCAACCATATAACCGTCACAGACTATTTTTCAACATGGCCTGCTGACCACTACGCCCGTTCGACACCGACGCCGAAACCGTCATCGCTCCCTCTTCAACTGCACCCAGTCCATGGGAGATTTCTATCGGATAGTCGCATCTAGCTCGCGTGAGCGCTCCGTCTACCAAGACCGGCAGCCGTCTGTCGCCGACAAGAACACCATCTCCGACCACCGCTCCGCCAACATGCTCCTGCTACACCAGGTCGGCAGCGTCAAGATCGGCGAGATTGTCCGGTACACCGTCACCTACACTCCGAGCCACGACCGCATCCTGCCCTCCCCCGAGGTCTTGCACCTGCGCATCCGGAACACCTCCAACGTCGCCCTCCGCGCCGCCTTTGTCCACGGGCCCTATACGCTGAACGTGTCGGCCTGGCCCTCTCACTACGACCCCAACATCAAGTTGAAAACCCGCGGCGCTATGGCGTTCCCGAGTTCGAGCCCATGCTCAAGGCCGGCGGCACCTGGAACATACAGCTGCTGGTCCCGGACAACATCCGGGAAAGCGCCGGCTTGGGCCCGTCCAGGCAGCAGTTCGGCGACGAGCGAGTAGAGGGCGGAGAAAAGCAAAAGAACATAGCGCAAGCTGGGTCGTGGAGATCGCCAGCCAGGTCATCTTCTCCAACTCCGCCGCGGTCGGGTATGAGGTCATATTGGCTAGAGACGAAAAGAGCTTAAACCTGGGGAGCGCGCCGGTGACGGGAAACCAGGCACAGGTACCGCAGCCGGGACGTGTGAGCGACTTCCAGCAAAGCATCGGTGCCAAGGACGGCCATCACCCAGCCCAACTCAAGGGGGTGTTCTCCAGAGCGGTCACTCTCAAAGTGGACGACACGGCAAGCTTGTGGAACACGCCGCAGTTGCCAGAGTGGGACGAGAGCCGCGAGAAGCCACCGTATCCCGGAAAGGATGCCGCAACGGTCAGCGTCGTCAAGAACCCACCGGCCCCCGAGAGCGGATCTGCGGAACCCAACCAAAAGCCCCAGGGAAAAAAGGCAAGAAGCGCAAGGTTCATCTTGTAGTCCTCACACACGGCTTGCATAGTAACTTGGGAGCGGACATGCTTTACATGAAAGAGAGCATCGACAGTACAGTGAGGCAGGCCAAGGTTGACGCCAAGGCAAGGAGGGCACGTCAGAAGGCGGAAAGAGAGGCCAAGCGACAAAAGAGCCAGGCCGAAGGGCCGGAAAGCGAGAAGAAGACCGACGAGGAGCTGAAGCCCCACGAAGAGACGGAAGAGGTAGAGGAAGAATTTGAAGATGAAGAGGTTGCTGTACGAGGCTTCTCTGGAAATGCTACCCGGACGGAAAGGGGCATCAAGTTTTTGGGCAAGAGGCTCGCCCGCTACGTTCTCTCAATGACCTACCCCGACCAGCCTTATCTCCCCTCGATGAAATCCAGGGCTGGAAGCTTCATGACGACCATCACAGGCGAAAACGAGACCAATGCGCAGGACGAGCCTGCCCACAAGAACAGCACGGTGCATCATTCCAAACACCCAGTACCACACCGAGCTTTCCAGATCTCTAGTATCAGTTTCATCGGCCATTCTTTGGGTGGACCTGTCCAGACTTATGCTATTGCATATATACAAAAACATTCACCTCAATTCTTTGATGTGATCCGTCCTATCAACTTTATCACTCTGGCCTCACCTATGTTAGGTTTGAGTAACGAGAACCCTCGATACGTCAAGTTCGCATTGGATTTTGGACTCGTTGGGAAAACAGGCCAGGATCTTGGCCTGACCTGGAAAGCGCCGACTTTGTTGCGGAGTGGTTGGGGAGCCATTGTGGGCAACCTGGGCGAAACCGCCCACAAGAAAGTCATGGGTGAAGTCCAGCCGGAATCCAAACCCCTTCTTCGGATATTACCTACGGGGCCGGCCCATGCCGCATTGAAGAAATTCCGAAACAGGACGGTATACTCCAACGTTGTCAACGACGGCATCGTGCCGCTTCGTACAAGTTGTCTGCTGTTCCTGGACTGGCAAGGCCTGGAGCGTGTGGAAAAGGCACGCAGAGAGGCTGGACTGGTGGAGAGAGTGGTTGGATTCGGTTGGGCGGAGCTCACAGGCGCCAACGTGACCTCCCCACGAACAATCCCGTGGACGCCCAAAGACGAGCCAGCCCCCAAACTGCCGCCTATTGATACAGTCACGACACCGGAGACGGAGACTGACACAGACCGCGAAGAATACCGCGAGGTGCCGCAGCCTCCGATCAACGCTATCGCTGAAGACGACAGGCGGAGCTTTACCATGACGGGCAACCTATCTAGGCAACATTCCAGGAACCAGGAGCCTGAAAAGTCACCGCGTATTGACGGCCAGAGCGACGGCCCCCTGTCTGGGTTCCTGAACTTCTTCAAATCGTCTGAACCTCCCAAGTCTCCACAAACACCACCAGGGCGGTCGCGCTCGCCATCTCCGCCGTCAAAGCACGATAAGATATACAAGCGAAGCCAGACGATCAAGCTTGACGACGCGAGCTCGAAAAGATCTAGTCAATCGCAGGTGACCACTGGCCAAGAGCTGAGCGAGGAAGGCGCCGGTGGCGGCTCCTCGGCGCCCCCAAGGACGTCTTTCTTCGAGGCTGCTGGCGACATTCTCAACCCGGCTCTCCCATCAGTCGAGTTCCTCATTGACCCTTCGACACGACCAAGGACCATTTCCATGACCGAATCTATCACCCTTCTGATATTCCGCCTCCACCCTTGAAGAAGAGGTCCACTGGACTCGGGATACGTCGAAAGGCCTCTTCTCAAGCCACGCAAGCTCCGCCTGTGGCACCAATGAAGACAAACGGCACTGGCGACAGCGACGCGTCAAGTCCTTACCCGAACATCAACCACGGGGACACGGGTCTTTCCATAAGAGACTACGATAACATGACCAGCACGGACCCGGAGCGTGACCCCGACAAGGTCATCGATAGCTCCAGCATGGCGGTCGAAGAAAAGATAGCCCGCGCTTACCACAAAGGGATGAGCTGGCGGAAGGTACTTGTCAAGTTGGAACCTGACGCCCAATAACATCCTTGTACGGCGCATGTTTGCCAATGCCAATGGCTGGCCGGTCGTGAAGCACCTCGTGGACGCTCACTTCAGCGACAGCGCCGCCGCACGGATGAGCGACGAGGACGAGGCGAACAGTGAGCGGGCCAAGTCGCTGAATCAGCCGCCAGACCAAGAGGGCTCTGAAGTCCGGCGGGCGCAGGTTCCCAGCGCTTCGGAGAACAGGGACTTCAGACTGAGCCAGGCTCCTCTGCCCAAGTCGCGAAAGGGGTCCGCCCAGCCCCTTAACCAGCCTTCGCAAACAAACCCCCAGACGCCCTCGGCGGATGCTAGCGAAGCGGAAGATGCAGTACCTGATCTGCCGTCTGACAGCTCTCCCCCGAGCCTCAAAACGAGCCACTCGGTCTCGGACCGGCCCCCGCAGCTGCCCCCGCTCGGGCACCCGTCGCCTAGGCGGCCCCGGCGTGCCTCGTCCGCGAGTTCGGCGTCGCCCCGCCGCCCGAGTTACGATAGGATGGACTCGGTCACGTGGAGCGACCGCGACTGGCTCGACAGCCAGGACGAGAGCGACACGGACAACGACTTCTTGACGTACGGGCACCACGGTGGCAGCCACCGGCGATCCAAGTCCCAGGAGGACGGCAAGAAGAAGGGCGGCAAGGAGATTAAGAGGACCGGCAGCCCCGTGTGGAACTGGACCGAGAAGATCGTCGGGCGCGGGTCGCATAAGAAGGCGGCGAGCAGCAGCAAGGGCGGCGGCGGCGGCGGTCCCCTTAGTCCGGCTGCGTCGGAGCCGCCGATGAGTCCCGTGGATGGGTCGTCTTCGACGGGGAGGGTGGGTTTACTGAGGTAGACCCGCCTGTTTTATGAAGCGTTTGATCGATTGTTGGTGTTAGTCGTGTGATCTGAGCGGGTTCTTGTTGTTGTTGAACAGCGTCGTGCCAAGAGGCGGACGGATGAACGGACGAACAGGGCGTTGGCACCTGATGGATTACGGACAGCATGCTTTTCCTAGCCCCTAACTAAGCAAGCAAGCATTCTTATTGATTGTTGTTGAGATCATCATCACTAGCGACTAGCGGAGGCGTCTGCATCATCCCCCACTGCCTGCCTTTACTACTTACCTGGATATGAGACGTATATACATGTTTTAATGAACTACTTTTAATCCTACCTGACCTACCCGGGCTCCAAAGCACACGGCAAAACGGATGCATCGTCATGCTGGTAACAGCCAGACGCTTGCTCAAAAAATGGATTTGCATACAGCAGAAGTGAATGGACAACTAGCATTCCTACTTCCATGGGCTTGAGAATCTCAACGGATGGGGTTTCTCGATGACTGCCCAAGTATGTACGTAGGTGGCATGAGCCAACACCTGCCACGTAGCGAGCCTTCTCCCCCTTCATCCCACTTCTCCTGTTGGGGCTGCCGCGAGGCGGAGCATCGTTCGTATGCCTGCCCCTCCGAGCCGGAAGATTTGGCAAAGACGATTGGTGAATGCTCGACGATCACGGCCCAGCTGTGCCGTGCCGGCAGCTTCAGAAAGACCAGCAGCGGAGCTAGTCCTCCGGTCCGACGATAGCAAAGTAATGTGGACTGGCCCGGCTTAGTTGATGTTGTTGTTGTTGTTGTCGTCGTCGTCGTCGCCAACAACTGTGGGAGACAATGGGGTTGGTTTTGCTGGTCATTCGCGGACGGATACGCTTCTAGATCTTTACCAGCACTGGAGTCGAAACGCGGTCGGTGGGCAGGTCTTCTCGAGTACACTCACGCGAGTCTCGCCTACGCAGAACCCGGTTATGTTTCATGAGCAGATTTTGCCCCGGCATATACATACAACATGTCTGTCTGTCTCGGTCTCTCGCCTGTACATGTGAATGCATCGAAAACCATTGGATGCAGTTATACTCAAGAAGGACAAAAGCTAGCCACTCGGGTTTCATTCCCTCCCCCTTTCGACTTGATACTCTTTATTTCGTTCCTTTTTCTGCATCTACCCTTTCCCTGTTAGCCCTACCGCGTTGTGTGACTCAAGACTGCCTACGCTGGCTCCATGGATAGACACATCTTCAAGGCGATAGCCGAGACGTGCAGCTCCAGATTTGAGCTCGGGGAGATTGTTGATTCCCCATGCCATGAAACTGCTTACCGTAACTTCATACACACGCAAACCTCGGATCCCGGATCTCAGCTTGGAGCGTGTCCTGTCCTGGCCTATCCAATCCCACCCGCAGCCATGGGGACCCAACGCAATAATACCCCCCATCCGGAGATGGAGTTACGCACGATGGATGTATGGGCTTTTCCACTTACCGTCTTGGAGTAACATGGCACTGTCGTACCGGCCGCCACCACACAACCTACATACCGACATATACCAAAACACTGCAGTCCAACCACGCAAGGCTAGGGAGGAGAGGGCATCCAGGCCGCAGTAAGGACCGAAAAGAAAACCAAGAAAGGACAAAAAAAAAAACAAAAAAAACGACGACGACCAGCACAAGCGGAGTCGGAGCTGCAAGGTGCACACGAGCTACATGTGATTTCTCCTACTACCTGACTATCTTGCCCCGGGCCCTTCTGATCCCATATGATAACAACAACAATATTTAGACACGTAGGTACATACGTATGTAGGCAGACCCTTATTTTGAGCTTGTTGTCTGTCTCCCCCTCCCCCGCTCCCGCCTCCGCCAGAATCAGACCACCCTGGTGCCATCAGATTATCGTACATACATCGTGTTCCTCGCTCGCCCACTCCCACAAGGGCAATCAATCAATCACAGGAATCCCGAAGGGCATGGTTATCTTGCATTGGGGGTCCCCTCTCCCCCCCCCTTTTTTTGTTCGCCTGCCTGCCCGCCCGCCCCCTCTTCCGACAGATGATGGTTCAGGCGGGCGGTCATCTCGAAACCCGACCCCGAAGCGGGGGAGGAGCACAGGTAGAACCGCAGGACGGTGTGTGGATGAGAGAGAAGCAGGACTTCATCAGTCCTATCCGAAATGCACCTAGAAACAATGAGTGTGCCGGCCATAACACACTCACACTCACATTTACACTTACACTTGCACTCACCCTCACCGGCCGGTGAGGAAGAAAGCCATTGGCACTTTTGCTATTTGAGGCGGACCGCGAAGCCGGCTGACTAAGTCAGTAACTCGTGGTCAAGACGCGTATGCGCGGCGCAGTTGATCGTTCTTTGTCCCGCCGGTTCGCATTGCCTCTATCTTGGCCTGCCTACTGCCTCGCGACATATACATATGTAATGTACGGTATGTCTCGATGTATGCATCTGGCAGGTGTGTGTGTGCGATGCGGGAGTCTCGAACCGCACGCCTAATCCGAATCCAGGCATACATTTCTATTCGCATCTGCAATCTGTAGATCCCCGGCTTACCAGCATGGAGGTTACCTGCCCTTCGCTTCCTTTCCCATCACCATCACCATCACCATCAGCCATTCGGACATGTTGGATGCTACGGCATCGTATACGAATCACACACACACACACACGCCCCAATTGTTATGAGCACCATAATCACCGTCGCAGCAGCATTGTGTGTGAGAGAGAGAAAGGTTACATATGTGCGTTTATCAATGGCCGCTCATCGGAGTCAGGGATTGCGAATTGGTCAAGCCAGATAGTAGCATCATCGTACGTTGGAACACACCACCAAACGTGGCCAACGCCTGTTGTAAGGTTTGGCCCTAAGGAACGGGAGATCTTCAATCGTAGCGCGCGTCGCGTCCGGGGTAAGGAACGGAAAAACTACCCTGGCGCCCCTACATCATATACATAATAGTATGTTATGTGCATGTTATCCAAGCTAAGGCATACCTACATACAGGTACGTAGGAAATGCTGCCGGTCGTGCATGGCACATGGGTGTCCCGTCTTCCAACGACAAGATGGCTTCCAACGCGATTGGACCGCTCGCTCCCAACGACGCCCATGTCGCAAAGCACACTGCGACTGCTACCGCTTGCTGCTGCTGCTGCTGCTGCTACAGTACCGGTAAAGCAAAGGAAACAGGGAAACATCTGGGGCGCATGGCTATACTGTGCGTTGTAGGCACCTGGACAGACCTCGGAATAGGCCAACCCGCTTCGCTGGTTCGGCCGTTATTGCAGCCCCAAGTAGAGCCGGGCCATACTCATTCGGAATTCCTATCCCAATCGACTCCATGGGCACCTCCACACATGCTACACACAAGAGAGGGGAGGCGCCGGAGGTACATCCACGCTTTTGACTGGCACAGATCGCAGCGCAGATTTATCGCAAGTGACGGAAATGCAATGTAACGCTCGGTGGCTCTCCTAGCCTCACCTCCCTCCCTCCGCTCCACGCACCAATTTCCGGCCGAATTGGACCGGGGGAAGGCCCATTGCGGAAATTCGGGGTACTTCAAGCGCCTTCAAGTAGCTACCACTCGCGATCGATCGATAAGGTGCACCGCTCCAAAATTCCTGTCCAAGAGCAATAGAGAATCCAGCAAGTCCATCCGGTATATGGCGAGTACCTGCATGCTGGCCAAACGCCAACGAAAAGGCTCGAGTCGAGATTTTATTGACCCCTTCCTCTAGCAACATGCTGTACTACTGTACCAGCACCGTCGGCTCTCGTTCGGACCTCGCCGCGGTTAATATCCGTCCCTCCAGCGCATTCCCTCAGGTGTACTTTTGCTGGAGACGGAGGCTCATTATGATGGGGAACGGGAGGGCTGGGGTTCCCCACGGTCCACGGGGGTGAGTCTAGTAGTTGCGGTAAGAATCTTCGACACTGCCCAGGTCCCGACCAGAAATGACACTGATGCCCTTCCAGTTGGCAGTATCCTGCTCAGTCGAGTTGTGCAGGTATTCAAGCCCCCAACTGTAGCGTGTTTGTTACAGCGAGAAACCCTCGGCCTGAAGGGAGTAAAGCCGGAATTGACCGAAAATGTGGAGTGGTTCGACATCGTGAGATGCGATCTGCCGACATTGCACCGATTCAAGGAAAAAGCTCTTTCTTGTTTGTGTTGGCCCTGTTGAGTCTTGACAGCCGTGTGCTTTCATAATAAAAGTGTGCATAGTGCCAGCGCCGTACTGCAACTGTAGGCAAGTTTCATATTGCATAATGATGAGCTGGCACTCCACTTCTTCCATTGTACAACTTCAGCGTATGCCACCACCACCATCAACGCCCGCTCTTGATGATATTGCTCATTCACTTGGCCGCCTCTGCCTTATCCAGCTCAGGCATCATCTTGATTGGGCTCGACGCTTGCATCCGATGCAGCGTCGGAACATTCGTCTAGTCTGTTTCCGTCTTCGTCATGCTGCCCGATGAGAATATCCTCGCTTCCCTGCCATTGCGGTGGCATAGCCGGGATATCGTCCGTATCTTCGGCAGCCCAGCCATAGTCTTCGTCGTCGCTGTCTGCAACCTCGAAACTCGTGTCTCCCAGCTTCCGCTTCGGGCGACCACGTGAAGACACGTAAATTGGTGGCTCGCCTGCGTCGTAGGGAACGGCAACAAAGCCACTCTACATGTTCCAATGAGCTCACCACATCACTAACGGTTCTCGGTGGTTAACCTACCTTTTGGATATCGAATGCAAAAATCTCGCCAAGACCGCCTTGATGAGCCTTGCCATTCAATTTCTGTATTCCGGCAAAGTATACGCCCTCCACAGCTTTGTCCTTGTATAACCAGTCACGGAACAAGACCAATCGAGTCGTGATGCCCTGGTCCCAAACCATGGCGTTTATGGCCGGCGTAAGAGTAGCACCTCGTTCTGTCTGCATTCTGGTTGCGCACTGAGTCAGGAGAACGACCGCCACATCCCGAGTTGCTGCGAGCTTCTGCAGGCTAGATACGATAAATTGAAGCACTTGCAAGCGCTGAGCAGCAACATTGGGCACTACAGCATCAAGATCAGCTTACTCGGCCATCGTAGAGTAACACACCAGTCGTTGGTACTCACCTCCTTTGGGGCCATTCCGGGCTTCCTGGTTCCTCGGGTACGTTTGGTTTACAAGTGCGGAAAGGGAATCAATCACAACGAGCGATGTCTTCTGCGATATGCAGGATGCGGTGGGCCTGCACAAAAGTGCGATGAAATGTGCAAGGCTGGAACACGTGAAATGTACCACATCCTGCACTTCGGTTCCCTCCTGTGAGGATATTGGTGACTTCGGCTTGCAGCTCGTCACCTCAGCCAGCCTTGGACCACTCAGGGCGCGGAACGCGTCTGCTTAGACTTCAGCATACGTATAGAGGAATTGGTGTGCATTCTGGACGGTGCAGCCACGGCAATTAGGATGGTGGCACAGAGTTAGACTGACCTACCCAGACGACTCCCTGACCTTGCCTTAAGGCATCGCTGGCAAGCTGGAGCCTGTGTTACTTCATGTTAGGATCATTGTGCCAGTATCACGGTGCCGCGAAGCGCGATCCTTACCCGAAAGTGGTTTTCCCTGATCCTGGTGGCCCCAGATCTCGTTGACCTGGCCCTTTTGAAAGCCCCCCGGGAGGGTGCTGTCAGCATCGGCCGTGGCCTCTACAAGTGCCTGGTCCAAGGAGCTATGTCCTGTCGAGACATAGCGCGACCGGTCAGTCCTCAGGTCCTCGAGAGCATCCGCAGCCGATACTGTCGGAAGCCTGTCTAGAATAGAAGGGCCCAGTCAGCGTTTACTCGCCCCGCGGCAAGGCCTTGTTACGCAGCAGTATTATAAGATTAATGATAAGACTCACGGGTTGAGGGCAGGTCAAAGCTCGAGATGTCGCGACCGTGAATATTGTGAGACTCCATGGTCCACAATTCGGCAGAGAGAACCTTCGAGTTTCGTTTCGACGCTGCAGGTGTGTGTGCCAGAATCCCAAGGCCCGGTTGTTGAATCAGGTCTACTACCTATTGTCGGGACTGGGTACGAGTACGGTCGGTCGACCACGCCAGCATAATCATATGACACCGGCCTTTTCGGTGGTTCTCCATGTGGGACCCCCGAGGGCAGGCTCAATCGAAGGCCTCTAGAAGACGGGCCGAAGGTGGGGTTGCAACACGGCCGGGGACAAGAAACAAGGAGAAAATTTTGTCACAATAGGAGAGATGCAACAAGAGCAGGATTTCACGTCACTCACAATCGCAGTGACAATGCGTAGCCGAGGCTTGCCAAGTTGGACACTGTGGCAGCCGAGGTCACGGGGAATCTTCCGCTTCTTTGAACCCGCAATCCAATTGTCTATGATGAAATTGAAGAGGGTATTTTCATCAATTGCCAGGGAAGAAAAGGGACAGCACTGAGTTGCAGGTATGAAGATAGTAGTAGCTTAGCTGAGCACGCCCGCCCAGTGGAAATCACCAATCAATGCAGGCAGCAGGTAGCTGCCGGGCGCAAAATGCAGGCAGGCCGGCAGGCGCGAACGCACGCTACTGCCGTCTCAGCAACATCGCAGCTTCCATGTGTTGTCCACACCTACAAATCCGCAGACATTTTGCCATTATAGTCATTGATTTGTCCGAGAAGCAACATCGCGTTAGGAATTCGGTGCCGCCTAGCTAATTGCTTAGCGACCAGATACTACCGAATAAGCTAAACGTGGTACGGAGGTAGGATAGGTTATTAAACCCCAAGCTCATTCTGTGGGGTGAACGGAGATGGTGGTTGATTGGCTCAAAACTCAGCCTCAGGCGGGAATGTCGACCATGCTTCAGAGGGGATGCCAGCGGTCTCCGGCTTTTCTCAGATGGCCGCCATAGCTAAGGGCCATTTCGTTACCACTTGAAGTATCTTGTATTGAACCGAACCCACGTGGGTAACCGTATTTCCGAAGGCGGCTTTACATACGGAATGGACTGACTCGTTTTGGGGTACAAGGGCCGTCATCAATGACAAAAGCGAGAAGATTGCAGAGCCATGGGCGGCGGCTATGACGAACTTGTTCGATGCCGCCGACTCGCACGCAACTGGATTCGGACTGGCGGAATCAACCGTACGAGGAAAAGGCCGAGAGCAGAATCAGCAACGTTAATCCGCTGTCCTCTCAGCCAAGCCCCCGGTAGGCTTGTATGTATGTACATATGTATGGCCCATTAGTCTCGGCGATAAGCTGGGGACTTTCTCTCCAGCCATGCCTGGCCATGCCACTTGTCGCCCCGCATCGTACCTGGATTCGATCTAGATTCTAGATCCCTTCTGGCCTTCTCTGACCTGTACCCCCCACACTCGCAGAGATGATAGCCATTGAGCCTGCGTGAGGCAATAAGGGTCTAATTGCGCCGATGAACAACCGCCTCGTCTATTTCCTCCTGTCCTAAGCCTCCGACCATCTTGCCGAACCCACCCCACTATTAGGGGGAAACAGCATCATGGATAGCCAACCTGGAGAAGGACGGAAGAGAGAAAAAAATCAAAGAGAAGGAGGGAAAGAAGGAAGGTGAGTCCATGCGTGCCGCATACTGCTAATCTTGCGAGAGGGAGACACAGTAATACCGAAGCAGGTCAAGCAGGAGTTCCTCCAGGACTTTCCTCTTTGGGTATGTACACGGCGTGGGGATTGCGGCTCAATAGCCCGAATGCCGAAGGTGACAACGTGTTGGCACTGAGTGTGTGTGAAGGAGCGAACGACGTGTGCCAGCGAGCGATTGATTTGCCGCTGGCCCGTTTTAGTCGTGCGTACCCCAAGTTCCCGGTTGGAACATCAGCAAAGAACGTGGAGTGGGATTTGCAGCACTTGATTGGCCTCGTCTGCCCACGCCCACGCCCACGACTCTCATCCCTGGCTGCGTCAGTATTATGTGAGTCTGCACACACGGTACTGTACTGCCTTGGTAAATCATCCCACGGTTATTAATCTATTCATGCTGGCGAGGCTCGCTTGGCAGAAAGCTGTTACTGCAGGTACCTCGCCGTGTCGGGGACTTGTTTCAATCCTAGCTCATCCATTGATCCCAGGGGCCAAAGATGATACCTACCATTCCGACCGGCTCGCGAGTTAGTCCAGGTTGAACACTTTTCCCTCGGCCAGAAGGCACGCCGTTCCCGTACACGTACTGTACCCAGCTAGCCAATCTAACTTACGTCCTTGGCACTTCCTGCACTCGATTGGCCGCCGTGGCCATCGAGGAGCCGTCAGCCTTACAATAATGAAAACACCCCTCAAGCAACGCTGATCCCGAGGGCTTTAGTGCACATCCATACAACTATTGAATATATGTGTGCCCAGATGCATAGAAGGGGTCACGGGGATGTATGGCTCAATGACCTTGAGGGCCGGGGAGGGCCAAGAGGATCACTCTAAACTTGCACGCTGGGAAAAACTCCCCAGGCAAATTTCCAAGCTACACCGTCGTCATCTCCACCGGCCCTCGCGACTCCGAGCGAGAAGCGCACCTTAGGAGCTGGATAGCCTGTCAAAACCCCACGATGCTAGGAGGCACCTCGGGAAAATACGGCACGCCCGTGAGGGAAAACTGGAGAAGGATGCCCTCTGCTGGCCCACTTTGGCAGAGAGTTGCTGTGTCTCCTTGTTCCGGTAACGCCCAGTACAACACAATGGATCGTGTATCAATGCGAAACGAGTCAATACCTGGGGCTTGGGTAGAACTCATGGCTAAGAAAAGAGAAAGAGGAGAAGAGAAAAATCCAAACTGATTACCAAATCGCGCGTGCGCGCTACTAAGCCCTGTGGTCTATTATTTCATCGAGGAAGAGGACATACACACACATTCTAAAATTGTACAGCCAGTTATTTCGGGTGTATTCACTTGTGTCGGTGATAATTGATGATGGTATGGTATGTTTCTGACCTGACCACATTTCACATTTGGTGGAATAGGTTATGTAGCTGCGGCTGCTGCGGATAATGATCAGGGAATAATAATTGACGATAGCGGTGGTTCGGTAATTTGGAGGAGTGGTAGAGGAATAGATAACGAGCTCTCCGCATTCGGTTTTCCCCAGGTTGTTGCTGGCTAAGACGCACCAAGGGTCCAGGATTGTCTTGGCTATCTACACACTGAAGCATGTACGCGAGTAGGCTGTCGGGGTACGGAGTAGATACCGTATGATAACAGGCGATTGCGGAAGTGCATTCCGCCTATCAATCATTGCTGCATGGTCTGGATCTTGCATGATTATCTCTAGGTATGCTGCCTTCCTCCCATGGATGCGCTACTAGTCAGCCAAGGTTTCATTGAAATCGGTCGCCTTTATTTCGCCGGCACAAATACAGTAGGCGGAAAAAGCGATTGACACCAGCAGCCCCCCCTGAAAAGAGGGGACGAGATGTCGTTCATGCTGGCTGCATACGATAGGTATGAATCAGACGAGCCAGCGGCATGAATCCCTACTCGCTGGAGCCGCTTGTGAGACAAAACAAATGCGATAGTCGGACACCAAAATGCCATGTCGATCACCCAAACGGGTCGAATCCTCTGTCGGGAAATCACCTGTACCTCCCCGAAGAAGGGCGAGGCATGTAATGGTGACACTCATGGGAAAAAACAAAAAGGGTTGTTTGATCTCCTGCCGTAAGAAGCAGAGTGCATGAGGGCAGAAAACAAGTGCGATGGTGCCGAGTCCAGCGAACGACTGAGAATACTGCTGCTGCTGCTGCTGCTGCTGCTGCCGCCGCCTCTGTCGTTTCAGGAAGCGCTCTGCCACTGCTGCATGTCCGTACATGGCTAGATGGCCTATCTTTTCCCCATCTCATACGCGTTCAGTTATTGCCATAGCAGAGGGAGAGCATCGCAGAATGTGGAGTGTGGAGTGTGGGGAAACTTGGGTAGTAAAAGTAGATCACGCAATTCCCACGAAGACGAGACAAGGCGCCGGCAATGCTGGGCGCTCTAGAACTGGTGATTCTTTTTTTCTATGACTAACAAAACAGCTCAGCCTGGAAACAATCATGTATGTACCTAGTTATGAACAAGTGCTTAAGCTACTGCATGCGGTGGGCATTGGCGGAGGACATACTCATCCCAGTTGACTTACACATCACAAGAGCCTCCTGAAGACTGAATGTGAGTGGCTGATAAGAGCGGCTCGAGGCACACGGTGTCTGTGACGGCCAAGCTTCTTACGAACACTCGAGGCCATGTGATGCTAAATGACTAGATATTTCCGACCCTCAGGATCGACAACACCAAGACCATGGCTAAATAAACGAGGTTGCTCATGAGTGATCTATATTCCCCCACGTAGCTTTGGCGCAGGTGGCTCCAGCTAGTTGGTTAGCATAATATGGGGGTCGTACAGATAGTTCACAGTTGCCTAAGCACCTTCCCACTTGTTTATCGATATTACATACTTTGAGGGCAGCGGAAACCGAGTGCGCAATTAACTCGGCGTTTCCTATATCGTGGAGGAATGCCGTGGCCGTAGCAGATTCCCCGGACTGACTGACTTCATAAGCCTTGGTTGAAACGGGGAATAATGGGGCCATGATGTTTATGGCTCGTCCAAGAACGAGCAACCAAGGCATGGAGTCGAGAGTCAGCCGTTCCCTTGGATAAGTGTGGACAGTGCTAAGAATTACATAACTTGACAACCAACCAACTTTCATACGGATGAATAAGTATTGGGGGCAATGAATGGCGTCAGTCCATGTTGTTGGTCCACGCATCTCGTCTAGATGTGATGTTTGCTCAGCTACTTGGCTCACCTGAAGAACGAGAGCCACACCGTCCGTATCTATCCCCATGAGATCCCACGCGCTCGCCGTTCTATTGCTGTAAGCGGTCCCTCGGGGTTGGGCCAACACTGATCAACGTCGAACTATGTAACGGCAGACAGGCTATTAGAGTTGGATGAGTTTTGTGGGGGATGACCTCGTCGGCGGCGATAGGCCCGCCGCCTTGGAACGGCCATGTAAAGAACTTTACCCCAGGTTCAACGACGATAATCAGTGACGCGGACCAACAATCAAACACGCCCTTGAGAGCTCAGCTGAGATGCTCGAGATCCCTCCTGCCTTCTCCTCCTCCTTCTCCCCCTACCCCCCGCGCTTATCTCGATGATCTACCATCTGGGTAGGTGTCCCCATCCGAGGCGTCATTCCTTGTCTATCTTGCACCAGAACCGTGTGAGACTTTTCGGACTAGCCCGTTGGCTTTTGTACTGTAGCTGCCTCGCCCACGCATCAACGGAAAGAGAAAGGCCCTGCTTGCTTGGTTGTGTGTGCACCCTTCACCCTTCTGAGGGCAACGTGATGAAAGGCTCAGCCCGTCAGCGTACCCCCCGTCTCCCACCTAGCGCGCTCCACATCAACCGCCAGCCTTGGCCTGATTCGCACGCCTTTGGGACAGCCAACAACTCTCTCTTATCTACTAAGCCCACGCCCTCTTTTCTCATTGCTGGGTTGGCCATCTCGGTCCCACCTTGGCCGTATCGTGGGAACTGGGCGAAAAGGTGTCATTGATGTCAGCCAAGTCAAGCGAGGATGATTTTCCACAATCGCTCGACAACTAAAAGCTGCCAAGATCAGCAAAAAACCACCCGCCCAGGGAGAAGATATTGCCGGCGTGCGAGGGCAAGGAGTCATTCGAATCAATCAAATGATGCCAAGCGCGTTATACTATATCGATAACCACACAGTTAGTTAAGTGGTGGCCTGCGAAAAGCTCCCTCACTCAATAATACTCCTGGCGGACTAGTACAAGTAATCCGGCCGACGCGACGACTGTTGAGGGTTAAACGGCTGACGATTCCCAAGCCAGCGATTAAACTCAGCAGCTAGCTAGGCGAAGATAACGGCTCAAATAGAGTCGAGACAGCCAAACCCAGGCATACACTTGATCCTGCTCGGAGGCCAGTCCGTCATCGATCGGGGGGGTACTTTTCCAGCTGGGCGCAACAAGCCCTGGCTGAGCCCTTGCCCCGGATTTCACGCTTTCGATGACGAGCCAGTGAGCGCAGGGGTGAAAGGGCCTGAGATAAGACATAACACACATATGTGTTCATTCTCGTGCAGAGTCTGAAAGACAACTTCATTAGCGAATGATGTAGGATTTGACTGTCACAAGAAGAAACCGGAGACAGGGCGGATGCTTGTTGCTAAATGTTTCCTTTCTCGGACTACCTCGCCCAGCACATGGTCAAACACGACACTCTGCCAGGCCCTTTACACGCGCGCTTCCCGCCTGGTACAAGAATAAATTCATCTACGGCAAGGCATACCGTATCCCCTTCTTCCCCGGCCACCCCCAGAACGAGGATGCAGGGAGGCAAAGCATTGGCAAGCCCAGCTTCTCTATTCCCCAGGCGTTTCTGCATTGCT
Organism: Arthrinium phaeospermum; assembly: GCA_006503535.1. NCBI lineage: Eukaryota > Fungi > Ascomycota > Sordariomycetes > Amphisphaeriales > Apiosporaceae > Arthrinium > Arthrinium phaeospermum. Next base: position 3,384,979 of record QYRS01000002.1, on the reverse strand, counting down.
TGCCGAGTGGCTAATAATAATAACAATACCCATGGTACGCTGGGGAACATGAGCATTCCCGTACTCGGCTACTGTGTCACCTGGCTGGCTTGGGGGCCAAAGGGACCTCATGGGGGTCCTTGGGTCTTTTATTTCGTCCATAAGGAAGTAGGTAAGAGGTATGTATGTAGCCTCTACTAGAACGACAGACGACCAAAACATGCACTTCCTCCTATGCAAGCCCGATTGTACGATGGTTTCTCGTCAGCTCTGGTAAATCGAAATGAAGCATGCCGAGAAGGCCGTGGGAGCCCCGTTCCAGCTACGAGACAATTTTAAACTGCCAGCAGCAACCTCCGAACAAGAGAGCCATGTTCACGGCCCCCATGCATAATCATTGCCTGTGGGATATTCTATGGGAGGAGAAGGTCGTATTGAGGCCGAATGATACCTGCGTGTTATTGTCTAATCTAGAGTTGCCGTCCAATTGCCATTGAACCCCTAATGGTGGCATTTCTTCGACCTCGTCGCTAAGCGGTATGCCAAGGCCGAATTATCCTCACGATCAATGGATGTCGGAGTGCGCATACAACTTTTGTTGGCAGCCAGCAGGAGGGACGACTGGAGTTATGCCCCCAGTGCCCAGTCCAGTCCAGTGGGCTCCCCGGCCTTTTTTCTTTGGGGGCCCACCCGCGCACCCGCTCAGTCCCACGCCCTGTGTACATCCCATGCCTGCCTGATCCTGGTCGAAAGCAAGGGCACCATCCGGAGCGAAGGGGGGGTGTGGTGGAAGGTGAAGGAGGGGAGGGGGGGGTCTGGTAGGTATCATCTTTGGGGGGGGCCTAGGGGGGTCACCCACATCTTGGCTCTGGGTCTGGCGTGCTTTGGGGTAGGTACCTCCGTACTTGGGCCGGGGGGAGGCTGTTCACTGTAATCAATCTTGGGTACAAGCTGTACTTACACTTTCCCACTGTACGATGGGGACTAGCACCTATTTTTTTTTCTCTTCCCCTTCTGCCAAATCAAATCAACTGGGGACCTCTTCTCACACACTGGCCCTGCTGCCTCTGCCGGCCCGCCCGTGTCATTTAAATCCCCTCCCCCCCCAAAGATTCTCCTTCGAATCTAGTTGTACCCCAAGTAATACCTAACTGAACTTTGGACCTATCTACAACCAAAAAAAAAATCAACCAACCCGTTGACTGCCCGTCTACCTTTGGAAGTTTTACAACGACCTTAATACAACCACCACCACCACCAACACTACACATAACCCACGAGACGGCAACACCCCGTCCTCCTTCCCTCCAGAGCCACGACCGGAAACAAACCTGGTCGTCTTTGGAATCGAGGTCAGAAATCGCAGGGGCGCGGTTCAAGAAAGAGCAATACTGGATTTACGATAGTACGAGGGTTGCTTGGTTGCCCCGCATACCCCGTCGCTGCCGGTCTTTTTTGAGAGTGCATCCTGCAGGACCTTTTTTGCCCACTTGGCTGGCGATCACATGCAACGCTCACAGTCAGCGGTGGATTTTTCCAACCTGCTGAACCCCGAGTCTGCATCCGCGGCGGCACACAACGACCAGCACAAACTAGACCAGGACGGAGACGTGGATATGGCTACAGTCAGTGTCATAAGGCCGAATGGGCCCCTACCCGGTGCTGCAGGCGCTCAAGCCGCCGACAGCAACCACAGCGAACTGCCTCGACCTTACAAGTGTCCCTTGTGCGATAAGGCATTCCACCGGTTAGAACACCAAACACGGCACATCCGGACGCACACTGGCGAGAAGCCTCACGCTTGCCAGTTCCCTGGCTGCAGCAAGAAGTTCTCCCGCTCTGACGAGCTTACCCGCCACTCCAGGATACACAACAACCCCAATTCTCGGAGAGGCAACAAGAACACTCAGCCTACCCACCACATCATGGGGAACGGCCTTTCGGAGCATATGATGCCTCCCCCAGCAGGACCGCGATCGATCAAGTCGGCGCCCAACTCGACCTTGGTCTCGCCGAATGTGTCTCCTCCTCACTCATACGCGACATATGCCCTTCCCCACTCCGGCATTCATCTCTACAGCCGGGGCATCGGAGGCGGCAGCCCGCTGAATGGCCACAACACAGACATGCTCAGCAATGCCGCCAGTCAGGTGGAGCGAGAATACACCTCCGTACCACACCACCATTCCGTCAGGCACCATCCCTACTACTCTCATAGCCAGCATTCGTCTCGCGGTCATCTTCCGTCTTTGTCTGCATACCATATGTCGAGGTCGCATTCAAATGACGAGCACCACGATGACCACTATTCGCAATCTGCTAGGCACGCAAAGAGGTCGAGGCCTAACTCACCCAACTCCACTGCGCCCTCTTCCCCCACCTTCTCCCATGATTCACTTTCACCTACACCTGATCACACGCCACTGGCGACTCCTGCTCACTCTCCTCGCCTCCGGCCCTACGCCAACATCGAGCTTCCTGGTCTTCGAAACCTGACTCTGGGCCACACTCCTGCGCTCGCACCTATGGAGCCCCAGAATTTCGACGTAAACAACAACAACACTTACCAGCAAGCTCAACCGCAAGGCACCCCCACCAACACCACTCGCAGCCAAGGCCTCTCGTTGACGGATATCATCAGCAGACCCGACGGAAGCCGGAAACTGCCTGTCCCTCAGGTGCCCAAAGTCGCCGTTCATGACCTGCTCGCGCCCAACGACGGGTTCAACAGCAGCGGCCGCAGCTCGGCCAGTGGCAGTCTCGCTGGTGACATTGGGGATCGCATGTAGGAGTAGCAACGAATAGCGGGCTCGGGATATCCGATTTACGACTTGAATGATGATTAGGTTATGGGATTATAGACGGGGTTTTGATATAGAAAGACGGCGTTTTGAGCAACATGATGAGAGGGAGCGTCTACCTCCACCCATTATAATGTGGCATTTCAGGGAAGGCGTGCAGGAAGGGTCTGGGATTTTTTCATGGTGGACTGGCATAGACGTGACACCCTCATCGGCGGATTAGATCTCCTCTACATTGCTTGAGTTTTCTCCTCTCGGGTTTCCTTCGTGTATCCGATATGGACGAGGATGTAAAGGGGACAAAAAAGCGAGAATGTCAATTTGACTCATTTCAACTCAACTCACATCCTACACATTTGCATGATCAACCTCGAGTGGTGATATTAACACATCAGACTAAACAAGAAGTGATGTCGATGTGCCCGTTATACAGCTATAACATCTGGCCTCAAGATCCATCCGACTTTGAAGCAACAACATCGTTTCCGAACTCGTAGGCGCCCGGTTCTACCCAAACAAGCTGGGAGGACCAATGATGTACCTGCTTCAGGTGGTGCCGTGTGGTCTCGAACCAGGTCTTGGAGGGAGGCGCAATTGAGGTTACCGGCATGGCTCGATTTTCAAGCGAATGAGTCGATTCGAACCGGATTAAAGAGGGTATGTACCCCCAGATCCAGTTATTATGTACCTGCCGCCAAGCCCCAGAGACTTGCTTGGCCCGGGGACAGGTACCGTCATTAGGTAAAGAGGCAGGCAGGCGGTTGTGTTGGTAGTACCCCGCATACGTATAGGTTTTGCAGTTGATCAAGCCTCTTGCCTCTTGCTCCAGTCAGATAAGGAGGCATATCGATGTACCTTGGGATGTGTGTGTGTGTGTGTAGGTAAGCGTTTTATGCGCCTCGACGGTCCGCCCTGCTGATCATTGTGGGAGGGACGGACATGTTAGGTACGAACTGTCCATCACCGCTACTAATCCATGTCCTGTCTGTTGCATTTGTGTCTGGTAAGATGGAAGTAGGCTCATTACTACCCTACCTGCCCTACAAGTATGTAACCCCGGTTTTTGCTTTCTTGCACTGCCTATCCTCAAGTCTCCCTTTTTGCAATGCAGCTGGTCCGTTACTATGCGTTGTTCGTTCTTGTCCGGTTCGCCTCGAGTATTGGCGAGCCTGTATAGCCTCTCGGCATCGATGCCTAATACCGCGTGCCTTCTTAGTACTTGAAGAAGCACGTAAGCAAAAAGACCGGTGAACTGCCTCTAGGACGTAATGCGATGCATTACTGTACCTACCCACTTGGGGGTGGCGCGCCTGTTGATTATTTTTCATCGTTTTCCCTTATGCATCTGGCTGTCTCTCTACTTTCTCACATCTTGGTCGCATATTGACACACACACACACACACACACGGCTTTTTAGTTTTTGACCCTGCCGTTCTGACAGGTTCGGTCGCCGCCTGCTTGTCTGACTCGCGCATAGTGGGCGGTGCCGTATTATCGATCAGCAATAAGAGAACCACACAACCCGCAGTTCGCCCCGATCTAGTAATTCCAGGCGACGGGGAAAAAAGAAAGAAGGCTGAGTGTCGGACAAAAGAGGGCGTGCCGAAAAATGTATAAAGTCAAAAAACAAAGTAAACAGTAGGTAGGTACCAATCACTCGCAATACTCGCCTGTTGGGCGTCTCACCCGTTCAATTAGACACGTATCTGACGGCTGCGGTTGGCGGGCTGTGCATTATATAAATAACCAATCACTCCGCCGTTCTTGCGCTTTTGCTTCAGAGAGGTCGCCAATGTGATTTGCAACGAGGGGATCAATAGATGTCGCTTCTCTCTACTCTCGTCTTCTCTCCTTCTCCCTCCCTCCCCTCTTTTCTTCCCGCCTCTGCTTGGTTTCCTGCGGTGTCACAATGTACGAAAGACGACTACGACTACGACGGCAATGGCAACAGAGGACTGGCTGTCTGCTTGCAAGAGAATAATACAAAAGGGGAAAGCCACATCTTTCTTGCCTCCCCGGACGTCCCCGAGCACATAGTAGTCAGCCGGCATCAGTGAGACTTTCCCCCCTAGTTCTTATATGTACACAAGACGAGCCCACGTGTGCCACCAAAAAGTAGGTCGCGGTTATCCAATATTGTTATTGCTGTCCTTTCTTTTGCTAGAAGTGGTGGAGAAGTAAGGACGCCCCTTTACAATGTTGGCCACGTACTGTTCAGTCTCCAGTTGTCGATCTGTCTGTATAGTTATGTATTTGCGTATGGTATGTATATTGTGTGTTATATCTCATCTGGGGAAACCCTGTTAAGGGTCTTTGCTTCTTTCTGTTATTCGTTCTGCCCAGTTCCTTTTTCGGCCTTGGACCATGGGTACAAACCGCCTGTAACTCCTCCTTCAGCCCCCACCATCGACATGACACTCGCACCATGATTGTTCGTTTTTCTCGCCGTGTTTTTCCACACACAGTGTGGCCCCCGGGAGCATGCATCTTGAAAAGCGCATAGTGGCTTGTAAAATTTACACAAACACGCACCGCAATTCAATACAGAGTGGGGGGTTCTAAATGCAGTTGGCGAAAAGGAGCGAGCCCGGAAAAAGAGAGAGAGAGAATGAAACGGAGAAAAAACCTTTCGCCGAGAGCTGACGTGATCACATTTCTGTACTACCAGCCAGTTCTGACCAAGAGAGAGAAGGGGGGTAATAGGACGTCACACAGAACATCAATTACCGCCAAGCAAAGAATAGGAATCAATGCGTAGCAGTAGACTGTCAGTATGTCCGTCATTCGTAGCCCTGAAATGGTGACGCGTCACTGCTTTTTGGCAGGTTCCTTCTTTTTTCTCTCTTTCTTCTCTCACTAGCACCGTCAGTGCCGGGGGGCTGTTGTCCCACACATTCCCGCCTTATTTCTAGAATCTCTGGTAGTGCCGGGGAAGGTTCATTGGATCTAAGGTTTTCCTGTGGGCGAAAAGTAAAAATGCGCGTTAGGGGGTAAGGAGTTGATGACAAGCATTGGAAACGTACGGTTGTACGTACCACTGGGGGCTGCTACTGCTCGAGTGCGGGGCCCCTTGTTTCCATCTTTCCCCCCACTGGAGAAGGGCAGATGTAACGGGGTGAGGGATCCTGTTGACGTAAACAGTGGCCCGGGGGCAACCTATCTCGACACCCGCATTTCCTCCTCCTCCTCCTCCAAGATTTTTCCTCCCGATGACGACAGGAATTAAAAATAAAACACGCTTGTTTTCATCAGGGAGAACAACAAGTCATGTCCATCAATGTACTGTAGTATCTGCTTAGCGGCTGGGTAACAATAAGCTTCCGGGGAGACGTTGCCTGCAGCGCCCCTTTGCGCTGATGTAGGATTTGCCCTGGATGTATCAGATGAAGCAGCGTTGATAGGGGTTTGGCGTGGATCTGGCCCATCGACCCGTCGCAGCAAAGCGTACGTGTACTTCTGCAACAGTCTGGCTATAGGACCGCAATATATTTGACTCGCGAGATATATAATGGTCTCTTTGTACAAGACCCTCGAAGCATAAAAAACATGCGTTGTACAGATTGGGTCGTGGAGGAGGCTATCTACATTAACGAGCGGTGGGGTGGGCGAGATGTCAGCCATGCTTGGCATTTGGCCTTCTTCGCTGCCTCATTCTCAAGTCTGATCGCATGGCCGGTAACAATTGGCGGAGCATTATTTCGACTTTGTCGGAGTTCCCGCCCCTTCCCCGTTGCTCGCTACCTACTCAGGCTACGCCACGCCACACACACAGCCTATTTTTATTTGTTCTGTCCTCGCATTCGGTGTGAGTGTGAGTGTGTACGTATGTTGATGAAGAAAAAAAAGTGACAGCCCATGCCGTGTTCGAGTTGTAGCGCGTCCTGCGACGGGCGATTACAGACACGCGGTCAGATGTGCGCAAGAAGGCCGTCGAATATATCTTTTTTTCTCTCTCTATCTCTCTCTCTTATCACAGAAAAGGGCTAGGCGGGCCAATTCTACTCTCTATGTGCGTGCATGCGCATGCGTGTCTGAGGACCTACGAGAGCTTGCTGCTTGCTTGCTTGCGACAAATATCGAACAAAGCGCATCTGCCCGCCGGGCAACGGGACGAAACAGAACCACCACGGCCGAGCATTGCGCCATCATCTGCCCATTCCTTCGGGGGCCACTACCCAGGTAACGCCGTGCTGAAAGATGAGAGAGCCTGCCGCCTGCGGAAATCGCGGGAATCCTGAGGAAGCAGCGAGGGACGAAAACCCACCACCCATGACTAATAAAATGTAGATGCAAACCCAGCTGCTCCCCAATATCAAAGCCCAGTTATCGTCGTTGCGATGCGCTCGTTGGCCGCGGCCTCTTCACCGCAACTTCAAATCACTGCCCAATAATTATCGCGGACTGGCGCAAGTCCCTAAACGCCTGCATGCTCAACGATTATTCTGCTCGCGCGATAACATGAGAGTGACGGCATACTGTCTTCTCGATTCGCCCTTTCCCGCATTGTTAGTGGGCTAGGATGGTGCGGGTGAGGGTGTGGGGTTGGTAAACTTGGGGTTAGACAACTTCAGCCCCCGTACGGGCCTACGATGGGATACGTTGCTTGATGCCCTGTGCAATTGAAGAATTTTGACGTACTCCCACCAACCTCCCGGGGAATATTGGAACGGTCTGCTTTCTCCGGATGGGACCTTGGATGCTTCCCAAACGACTCTTTCGAGCGCGTTCGATTATCCTGATAGATCAAGATCTGGAGTCCAATCTGGACGGGGTGCGTGGGTGGAGCCGAGGAACGCAGATCGCCCTGCAACAGACTGTTCGTTTCAAGTAGGTCTCCAAGGCGCCCTCTCCTCTTTTTTTCTTCTTCTTAAAACGAACATGGCTTCCCTCATGCGGATACGACCATGTTGATTGCCAGTGGCTTTGCGCCATGCAGTTCGGCTGCAGCCTGTAATGAGCCGGGACGCAAGGCAGGTAGGTAACTCATGTTGTGCGCGGTGGATTGGCCTGAAGCAGACGGCAATACGCACACGCGCGCATACTTCCACACCGCGAGAAGGATCACAATGGCTCGCATCTGAGACTTACACACCGGGGTGATTCATCCAGATCCTCGTGTGCCTTCTTATGTACATGATTCTGACTCTGACGAGCAGGAGGCCGGTATTGACGGCTGATAGGGCCCGTCGCGTTCCAGCTGGTATCCTCGAAGTACCGCGTGCTCTGAGGAACGGGCGACTGGGAGACGAGAACGAGGTCGGATGTGCTGCAAGGGTTGCTCTTAGGGCTGTTGGTTGGCTAGAATGGGCTGAGTTGAGGGATACGGCCCCCCACGCGCACGCAATGCAAGTGACACCCTCCTCACTGCCACTCTTTTACTCCGTTGATTCGTTCGCTTTTCATTTGATCCAAGCAACAGCCAGCCCCACGGGGTCACAACCCCTGGATTTCTCGCTGGTATGCTGCTGGCTGCTGGTTCCTTTCTCGGCACCTGTATGGTTGCAATGGGAAGAATGCAACCCCACAAAACCATTTGTTCCTGGACACAATACAACTAGGTACAGTGACCAACTAATCACACTGCTCCGGTAGTGTATGGTAAGAGGGATGCTGTGCCGAGGATAAGGGTTGCAAGTCACGTAGCAACCAACCTCAGCTTCTGTTTGTCGTTCGTCACATCCCGAAGACATGGCCAAGCTGACGAGGTTTGGGAGTTCTCCAGGATATGCAGCCCATCGTGCCGCAGGAGAAGATCCAGGCAACTCCGGATCATTTCTGCCCGCACTGCATTGTACGATAATCTCTGCTTATTGAGTGGGATCATTTGTTTCAGCGGTGGACTCCGTTCCTGTTGGGATACGGGGTTGCAAATGCCTGCAACTGGCTACCTCGAAGCGCGCGACCTCCCTGGCAACTACAAAAGAAACGAAGGAGTCAATGCCGTCCTCGAATGATGGGCCATTCTCGTGTCTGCGAAAAGGGCAAGCTGATCTATTGGATCGGATCGGTATGTCGCCTAAACAGCTTCCCTCTTGCCATGGCCTGCCCAGACCGATGGTTGTAAGCGGAGAAGCGCACGGGGATGTCGGGCGGCTGAACCGCAGGCGCATGCCACTTTGTGGCGTCCTGAATTGATGCTGCAGACACGGCATCTCGCTATTCTGGTTGGCCTGGGGCAAATCCCACATATCATTCTCGACTATCGAAATACCCGGAACAAAGAAAAAAAACAACCCGAAACTGCTGTTTCTGAAATTCGTGCTCAAGATCCAAGATCCACGGTCACCACTTCGCCCATTTGGGCAGTCTCGGAACTGGCCTTAATAACAGCAATGATTGTGACTATCCACACCCACGAGCTGTTAAGGGACACCCTGGTTCTCCAATCGGGCCCGATGCCTAAGTACATGCGGAAGGACGTGCAAGAGGCATCAGGGTGAAGTGTCACCCACCGATGACACCTATAGTCCCCTATTATCACAGGGAATCCGTAAGGCCTCTCCACGCACACATCAAACAAGGCTCGGTGGTTACATTGGCAGTGACTACTTGGAACAGCATATGAATGGGATAGGTAGTGTCTGATCTGATTGATATGGCACTTTCCCCGAACCCGGAACCACATATGACCAACCGCTCGTACCGTGGCGAGCGTGGAGGAGGCCTGGAATCCTACGGGGCCCCATACAACACTGTTAAGGCACCAGAAAAACGGGTGTGCCTCGTAATGTAGCGGCAGGGCTATTTTGAGCCATGGGGCCGGTTGGCAGAGTATGACTGGAAGATAAGGTATCGTCCCTCGACTTCATCCTATCTTTGAATCTACGGCCGACTCCAATCAGGGACGGTGGGTTCGGCATAGCGTGGGGGGATTGGTGTCCGTTATCAGCTCGCTCGGGGACAAGGGTCCCAATTGGCTGCCCACCGAAAGAGTTCGGACACCACCGCCCAGCATCACCGTCATCCTGCCATTCCTTCCATGAAAGGGCCAGAATCCGTCCGCCTGATGCACAGCCCCTGGCCAGATTGCGCACCGATCCGCGACGAAGTAGATGGGCGTGGAGCCGAGCCAGGCTCGAATATTGGACGCTAAGGCGCCTGCCAAATCCAAGCAATTGGTAGTGAGCACAGAGAATCATCCAGTCAGCCAAGCTTCGCGTTGCAACTATCTACAGCCTCTGCGACATACTTACGGCGCAAGTGCCCGCTCAGATATGCGGGAAGGACATGGGCGATGCCACTATGCACTGACGGGTAAAATCTTCCTTTCAGGGAGCCCTGGCCGTGCTGGTTTCTTCCGCCCCAACGACCTCGATCCTTCGAGGATCCGGCAAAATAGCTACGATGACATCAGCTTCCGGAGCACCAATCGCATCGAACGGTATGCAAAAGGTTGTATACAGGTGACTTGCTCATGGCCCGGAGAGATCGTCAAACGTTTGTTCAATGGCAGGAGCCAGCCAAGCCCGCCCATATTCGATATATCTCGGCTATAGACTTGCACGGCATTCGGGATACTAATGCGACCTTGGAAGCGACGGAGTTTGGTGTCGGACATGAAGTTGCATTGCGTAGACGAATTTCCTGGCCTGACTGTCTGGCCATGGACGACACCGCCGGGACAAGGGTCGGAAGCTAGCCTGTATTGCGGAACAAGATTTGTAGAAGCAAGCACGGCAGCTTCGGAGCGACTTGGCTTCGTCTGGATGCGCTGACTCATATTCACATGTTTCGATGGTTACATATGTTGGGGTTGTCTGCGTCTCGTCAAATAGGAGCCAGGCCCACGACGCAAGCGGTGGCCATCGCTGCTTGCATACCCAGCGCAGCAGGGTACACGATGGCGCCAATAACGCTTGGAGCGAATTTGATTGCCAAGATATATGTTATGAGGACCGGGAGCTCGGTGTACTGTAAACAGCCGGAGTACGAGCGGCGCTATTAAGTTGCTTGCCAAAGTCGGGGCGGCGATCGGGACCTGTGGGACGTCGTGAGGGGAAGCGAGCTATTGTGGCGTTCGCTCTCGCAACATATCCTATATTGCCTATTGCTATAGGAGCTCTCGTTGGTCTCATCTGTCGGGATGCTGCCATCGCCCGACGCCGTGTAACAAACTGGACCGCCCAGGTTGCAACCGCTAGGGGTTCACACCAACTAGCATGCTCGGCTGGCGGAGGCGGGAAACTGACCTGGATTCAGACACCCAGACAACCACACAGACAAGTGTTGGCCCTTTTTTGCTTTCTTTCTCCCTTCCATTCACACACCCACCCTCGATATCGCTTCTTTTTTCATGACCTCAAGGATTAGTCTCCCTAGCCGCTCTCCGCACCCCCCATATTCCTGCAGTGTGCATCGTCCCAGCGCATGGAGGCTGCAGCAGCCTGCAGCCGGAATGCAAGTACGCCCTTCCGCGACGGGATATCGGACTCGGTCAGCAAGGATCTGCCCCCGCAATTTTCCAGATTGCGTAGTAGCATCCCAGGGGGAGTCAACATAGAGTTTGGTTCTCGATACGTACAACTTACTACATACGTACTACTATCGTCGATGCTGGTTATTCTCTCAAAAGTGCCACCCTCACACGACGTCTTCGGCGCCGATGGACCACGATAACTTCACATGCTGCCAACTGTAGCTCCGGTGCGAGTCCCTTTCCGACCCGCGGTTGATCAGGCTGAGATCGATCGCTGATTATCATTCTCTCTCTCCCTCTTTCTCTCAAGGTGGTACTTCGGTCCGCCGCCCAGACGGGACACTGTTGCGGGACTGCCCCGGACTCATTGCTGCAACAGCGGGCTGGCATAGGGAAAGCTGGATGCACGTACCAAAGGGTCCAGATGGTCTTTCTCCTGATAGTTGATCTACACTCCTGATTGCATCTAGATGAACAAACCTGCAGATTATCCGCTGCTGGACACTGCTGCGGACTCTGTTTTGCCTTGCGGTACCTTCGTTACGGTTCATCAGGCTGACTGCTGCGCCCTATCTACTATCGAGCAGGTGGGTGCCAGGTCAAGTAGATATGCACGACGAGGAGATGTGACGAGGATGCGTTGGGCAGCGTGTCCGTGAATGAACCATGATCCAATTCATTTCGCATGGCTAAAGGGCTATGCGATACTTGCGGGTAGCGAGCTGCACTTAGTAGGACACGACGCGATCGGCACAATCTGATTCTTAGGTTAGTTCTATACGAGCCTATCTCTCGGACTTTCATGGCAAAGAGTTTTGCTATGTATAGATTTCACATGAGGCAAAAGAAAATTGAGCCCGGAAGCGAGCCGGAAGTGTAAAGCAACGGCTGGAGAGAACTCTCGAAGACATGCACAAGTTGAGTCCCGGCACGGCTCGCTGTCTCGCATATTGATTGCCGCTCCCCACAACGACCGTTATTGTTCCCCAGAACGGACACATTAACGCTGCTTTGCCGCCCATTGAGACGGGTTTCTATCTAGACACGGATATCGCACTCCATCCGCGCGAGCTGTCTGGATGCATGCAAGTAAGCAAGGTTTTTCTTGATGCGATGTGTAGGCTATAGGTATACAGCTAGGTAGTGGTATGCAATAGTCTGCCGTGTCCCAATTCATTTATTGTGGCTTGGATCTGGACCGATCATCAGAGCATGCTCAGCGCCCCCAGATCCCTCTCTGACAGGTCACAACGCCCACCCGCCCAGAGAAAAGCCAGGCGCGCACCAGAGGAAGGACGAGTGGAAGCCAGGTACTTACCTCTCAGGCTACACGAAGCCCATCAAACCAAGCATATTCCAAGAAAACGGCAGGAACCAGAAGGTAGACAGGCCACCTGACCCCCACGCTGCTGGCTGCGGCGCGTGGACGATCTTCCCGCGCTGGACACAGACAGGGGCGGGACGGATAGGCCATCCTCCCTCCTGAGAGGAGGGTTTGAATCAGCCTGACCTTCGCTACCAAACCTTCTTCATCTCCGAGAGCATCTGCCGCTAGCGATCGTAGAAAGGGGATAGGAGGCAGTATGGCTCGTTCTGCCCCCGTTCACCCGCTCCTGCTGGCGAAGCGTCTTTGGTGGCGCTCTTCGTCCCAGCTGAAAGGTGGAGATTGGAAAGGCTTTAATTTTACCGTTCCGTGTGTGCGAGAGAGAGCGAGTGCGAGCGTGGGAGATTCCGGAAATTCCTCGAATCAGAGGTAGGAGGGCGGAGGGCGGTTCGGTCATCTAGAGGAGCGTCAGCGATCCACCGTAGCATTTTCGTCTTGAGTTGTTTCTTGTTTGTTTCTGCCCTCGTGTCTCCTTACCTGCAACCATCTTGAGAGTCTTTTGGACAAGTACCTGACAGGGCAATCTATTCGACAGCGACGGGAGTTGATCTCTGCAGTCTGAGGGGTGTTCTAGGATGCTGACGCGTTGTCCTTTGGGGTGATACGCAAGTGCGCGCGCTCTTGCCTCGGTACGATCCGTCGACTGGGGTTGAGCAGCGGGGGAGAAGCTGCCTGTCCCCTATGCGTGTGCCTACAACGAGCAGACCATCCTGGTGATGTGGCCAAGTTCATGGGACGGCGCATGCTGCAAATTGAGCTGGAGCCTGCCTGCCTGCCTCGAGCAGGAAACGAGGTGGCCAACTTCGACAGGCTCTTGCGGCTCGGCATATGAAGGCGGCTCAAGGGAACGCGGGTTCCCTTAGTTGGCGGAAAAAATAGCAACACGCTGTCATCTCTATCATCATCACCGTCATTCTCATGGTAATTTCAGGGCCGCATTGATTGCCTTCCCTTCGATCGCCAGCCCTAAAGCGCCCCCTTTGCCGTGGAATATGCCGTTTGTATCCGTCAAACTGTGATCTACTCATCACCTGCATCCAGGTATGCTAATTCGCTACGGCTTCACATGTAAATGGTAATACAGGCGCGGGTGAGCAGGCAGAACGAGGAGGAGACGGGGAGAGGGAGGGATGGAGGCGAGTGAGTTCTTCTCGCGAGAACCATCACCGACCAGAGACCCTGATGAGATACATGCCAATACATGCATCTTGGGGCATGAGATGTTTCATGCATCATATCCACCTTCGAAATTGGGGCGAATGTCAGTTAGTTCGACCGTTATGTATGGTACCGTTACGTGACTGAAGTTGCCAGTCCTGCTGATATGCCGCGGAGAAGAAAGAAAGCTGCCAACGAAAGCTGGTGGCGACATACCAGCGAGCATGAAGAGCCCAGTTGCCTTCGCAGGGACCGTGTAGAGGAGGAGGAGAAGGGCGAGAGGCTGAGTCGGCACCGGCCTCTTCCAGCTTGACCGATTGACTCTTTCCCCTGTCAAGTATGAATCAACCTTACATTCGTCGCCATGGCCTTCTTGCAGAGGAGACAGGGCCAGGAACCCAGTGGGTACTCGATCACCAGCAACACAGTGCGCGCGGTGTACACAAAAAGAAGACGACGAGATCGCAGAGAAAAGAGACCCGCAAGCGTAGACCCGGGGGAATCATAGGCGTGAAGCAGCGATTGAGATGGTTGACCGGCTACGACTGGAAATGTGCTTTGGTTTTCTCGTTTCTCCCAACCCCTTTTCTTCCCCACAGCTCGCGACCGCGATAGCGCCCCCTTTTCAACCCATTCACCCACGTATTCTTTCTACTGCCCACCGTACGATACTTGCTTCATCCACGATAACCAATGGTTGAATACTCTGTCTCGATCAAGACAGTTTAGGGGTAGACTACGGCATGTGCTGAGAGTCTCTTGACTTCGCTGGAAATATGGCGGCCGAGCTGTCCGAGTATCTTGAGATGAGACTGATGGCCAGTTCGTGCGTGTAAGCCTTCTGGGTATCATCAAGGCAACATCTTAGTGGCATCCACCTCCCTTCGTTTGTGAGTTGGCCAATGCCCCAAGGGCTCATCCCTCTGGTCGGTTTCACTTTCGTCATTGCTGCAGAGAATTCTGAAGTATTCCGGAAAAGAAACGCTGTAGTATTCCTATAATGAAGGTGAACACAATGGTTCCTCTATACTGTACAGTTAAAAAAAAAAGTGAAGCTTTCTCCCTTTTGCAACGCCGAAATCAATCGCAAGTGACAGCGCTCCCTAAATAAAATAAGGTCAAGTGGAAACAAAGCCACAGCGCAGAAGCCCTCCAACGAACGAAATATTCGTCTGCTGCATCTCCCACCCTGATTTTGAGTGGCGACCCGTAATGTGTTAGTACAATATAGCACACATACAGTATAATACCCGCATAGCCCCGTGAGGCCCTTGCCCATATATGTGTCCTCTTCTTCCTTCAAGCTCGCTCGGTACTGTAAACCATGATAAATGGGCATGGAGAAGCAATGGATCAGATCTTTAGACCTCCTCGGTTCCGTCCATCTTCAAGATCCACTTATGCATGCCCGAATACTTCTCCTCAAAGGTCTTCTGAAACTTCTCACAGGTTGCCCACATAGGATCCTTATCAGTCCAGTAGGTGAAGCAGTTGGTGAAAATCTGGCGTACATCGCTGACAAACTCTTCGTCGCCTTTGTACTGCCCGCGATCCATCTTGTCCTTGATGGTGCCAAGGTCCATGGGCTTGGTAACCTTGTCAAGATAGTCGGGAACACCATCTTCAACGGGGTTGACAGGTTGTTTGAAGGGACCGACCAAGCGAGTCCAGAAACCTAAGAGGGAAATTGTTTGTTAGTACGAAATACACAGCTTGGAGATGGAGATGGATTGGGTTATGTAGGGAAAGCGCTGGGAGAGAGAAGACCGGCAGATCTCTAGGTCGAGGAGGATGGTCACGTACCAGGTCCAGAGAGCATTCGTGACAGAAGATCAGAACAAAAGTTTAGCTTCTGATCGTCGGTGAATTGGTGGTCGCCGCTGATGTTGACAAGACTTTTCCGCTGCTTGACGGGTTTCATGCTGGGGAGGGAAGAGCGGGCGGGCTTCCGCGGAACAGGCCGTCTCTCTTGTTGCGGCTGGGCAGCTCTGGCGCCCGTCACGTCTGAATGCCGATGCTTCGGTGCCTTATCCTTCGGCTGCTGCTCATCTTCGCTATCGTCGGCATTGAGGTAGTGAACGTTCTTTCGTTGCGTGTTGCCGTTCGGAGACTGAGCGTTGTTGAGCTGAATGACGGGGGCCGAGTCCAAATGACTCATGGCGACTACGAGTTCACTCAGGACTTCTTGCGGGAGACTTTTGCTAAACTCGCTGCGCGATTCCGAGGAGCGTATGTACTCGGCTGCCCAGCTCAGTAAGAGCTTGCGGATGGTTGAGCCCTCAGGAGTATCATTCCAGACCTGGACAAGGAGGGGGGTTGCGGGGATGGACTGGGTCAGGCGCCGGCATTCGGCCATGGCCTCGAGGACCTCATCACAGAGTCCATCGATGCCGAGTCGATGGCCAAGCTTCCATGTGGCGATGAGCAATTCGTAACCGGGCAGCGAATCAATGGACGTGAGAAGTCGCCCCGTATATAAGAAGTTTTGGACCAGACCGAAGACTTCAGGTGTGACCTCGGGCAAGGTGACAACATACTCGAGATCAGAGGATTTGGCCTTGTCCTCGAAGTACCGACGGTAGAAAGATGACTTGTGACAGAGGAAATCCTTCTGGATGGCAAAAGGGATTTCATCGGGACCAACAAAGATCATGACAAATCGTGCATGTGGCTTCCTATAAAATAGTACATTAGTCGGCAGGCAGAGAGTACGGCGAGGTCGAAAGCCCACTTACAGCCACGAGAAGGCGGACCCACTTGACTGTGGAAGTGCATCCATTGCAGCGATCTCGAGATTCGTAGCAACTGAAGCTGTATCGCTGTTAGTGCTGAAATTCAAGTACGGTACACAATCCAGAAAGTGCGCTGCATCTGGCGCTGGACACGCAGGACGGAGTGAACTGTTGAGGATGCCGATGCGAGACTCGATCACCTCTGATACTGGGGATGAGAGTGACCTCGAAAGCTCAAGTCAACAGATAGATGGATGCAGTTGATGAGAAACCTTGAACAGGAGGTGGCAACTTGGGAGGTAGATGGATGAAGTGATGGGCGAGGAGGCGGTGCTGATATAGGAAACCCGGCACGATTATGGGCAAGGTGAATGCAGATTGCAAAGGGCAGGCGCAAGAGGGGCACGATCGATGCAAGATGAGACGAACATGACAAGAATTTACTATTCAACAGATGCGACTTGCCATCTGATGCGTGCAGCTTGCTGGTTAGAAGAAGAAGAGAGCCCCTTACCTTCAATGTTGTGCGGTTCCTACTGGTCTGCCCCTCACCTTTTCACCTTCGCCTTCGCCTTAAGAGGCTAACCAGCCCTCGCAGGCAGGCGATGGATGCGAAGCTTCAAGTAGGTGCTGTGTCGTGTATGCAGCGGTTTGTGAGGAGAAACTCATAGGTCAAGGATCGTTATGCGCCAATGGCCCGATGTCAGTCCTCGGCCGTGATGCAAATGGCTGGTGGCAGTGAATGGCAATGCCAGCGTTGAATCGGATTATTTGAGATGTCGTCGAGTTTGCAGGCAAATTGAGTGAGTCCAGCACTGGGTAATGTTACATGCAGAGGTGTACATGAACCAATGTACCCCAGTGGGTTTTTGACAGGTGGAGCTAGCTAAGGTTGGCTCGTGCCCACACAGCCCACCTGTACCTGAGTGAGTGCAGCTTCCACTTAAACCATCTCCATATGTATTATCTTACGGAGTACTGATGAAGCAATTGCTCATATTTTCTCAAGGTGTATTCAATATCTTTCTGCCCGTAGCCAAGAGAAACCCCCAGTAACTTGACCATTTACACCACCAATGTTTCAATATACATGAACATCGGCCGGTGGATTGAATTGATATGAGCCTATCAAGACGCTGATGACAGCTTCTACCTGCTAAGCGGCGTACTTTTTTCACTTGTACCGAAATGGCATTCTTATAAGCAGTATGTTTCCGCTAAGTCGCGAGCATCCCCTCCATAGACGACTAAATGGTTGCCTTGAGTCTGGCTTGAACTCGAGTTACGCGTCATGTCAGCATTAGCTTCACATCTATTGGTCGAACCCTGGCATTCAGCTAACTTCGATGGAGGCAACCTACACTCCTGATTTGAGCATGCCTTTCCACCAGCCGGCCGGCATGTGTAAGAGGGCTGGGGTGAAGGGATGGTATAAAAAGTTGCAACATCTTCAGCGAGAGATTCTGCGCGCCACCCACCTTTCTGGATCAAGTTGATCCCGGCATCGCCCACATACCAGAGCCAAAGACCAAATCCAATGGGTTCATGCGAATCCCGCCAACATCCAACGTCTTCATCATCTTCGTCTCCATCAACTTCAACAAGGGCTTCCCGCCAATATCAGCCCCTTACTCAGACTACCCCCCAAGATATCATTAGAAACCCCATCATGGTTCAGTCCTCGGCGCCCAGTATCGTAGGCAACAGCACTCTTTCGACTCAGCATGCGCGACTAATTCTGGAGTTACTTCCTTTCAAGGAACAAGAGCAATTCCACGAATGGCTGGCTAGTGAGCATGTGCGGGGATCGTGGGCCGAATTCCAGCAAGACTTCTTGTCCAGCAACACCAACATCCCAGAGCCTGATAAGTCCAAAACGGCACAAGCAGCCAAAGAGGCCATTGGATCGCGCACACCCAAGTATCTTCTGTACCATCCAGACAAAAGTGGGTGGAGCGACCAGGATCATCATGTGCGCTTCATCGCGCAAGTTGTGACCGACAACATGCTAAAAGGCAGTCTATGGTCGGAGAATGACTTCAAGAAACGGGGGCTTGAAATTACGAAGGCCGTCTATGAGATCTTGAGTTATCTGAGAGCCTCCCAGATCGGCTTTGAGCATCCGCCACCAGGATACAAGGCCTGATGGACCGGCCGCACAGCGCTGGGTGAACGTATATCCTGTCTTCTCAGCTGAGGCCGTGCACTTTTGTATGCATATCATACCAAAAGGGCACAGTGAAGCTTGTCCATAGAGTGGCTCGGGAGCTTCCCTAGTTCCAATTGACACCGAAGAACTTGTATTTCTTGGAAGATCCAGATGTTTTCGAACTGGCATCTTCGAGTACGATACGATTGTGACCAGGTACATCGACGTAGAAGTGTTTGTATTCAAAGTCGGAACCGCCATGGGGTTTAACCAATTCAATGTTGACAACACCCTTATTCAGAGAGCCATGGACCTTTGAAACCGAATGTCAGTAGCTGTACTTTCCGAAATGCGTAGTAGAGTGCTTACATAGAAGTGCAATGTGAGATGTTCGTTGCCCCTGGCATCTTTGTTATGGGTCGAGCTGTAGGATCATCAGTGAATGGACTGCGGGATGTGTTCTGGAAAGCGACATACGCAATTGGTCGGGCGCGACGCCACTTGTTCTGGGTTTCCTCTCCATGCGCCTCGAGGTGTTTGGCGTCACCAAGTAGCGCAAGACAGTCGGGGTCTGCTTTGATACGGTTGACGGCTCGGTTGAAATAGGCAGTCTTGCTATCGGGAGAGAAGACATCCGTGTAGAGAAGATAGCCAACACCGCACGTCAAGACGAACCCGACAAACATCAGACCCAAGTTGAAGGACTGCTGTGTGGCTCTCGCCGTCTTTTCGGCGGCAGACAGCTGGTGCCACGGGACTCGGCCGTCATCGTTGAATGGGGTGACGGTCTTGCGCCGCGGGCCGGTCGGGGTGGTGGTGGTTCCTAGGCCGTGCTGGGTGGCATAGCTTCTTTGGGCAAGCAGTAGTCGGAGCTGGGGCGCGAAGCTGTTGGGGTTCAAAGCCGACGAGGCACGGGGGGTGAGCTTCATTATGGCGGCTCAGGGTCCATTGGAAGTTGCCAACGGATGAGACAATTGAACTGACTTGGGATCCGAGTCGAGAAGATTCGAGCTCTTCCACATCGAAGCAAGCATTGAATGTCGGGTGACGACAAGCTTTTGGTAGGTATTAGTTGGAGCTCCGCCATCCATCCGCTCGATTGCTAATCGATAAGAATTAGCAACATGAGTTGAGGATGTGGAGAGAGTTCCGGAGAACGCAGGCTAGATCCTTTCTAGATTAGCGCATTGGTTGTCGTCGCGCCGCAGTGGGGCCCAATCTTTCTTCCAAGCAGGAGTTCGGCCAGATTTCGCTTTGGCAGTCTCCTGAGCCCAAGTCGGTAAAAGAAGTAGCCTAAGGAGGTTAATTACTGCTATTTCCAATTGCCTCCGTCGCCCCTCCAGCGCAGCCAGCCATCGACACACAACCAACTTACCTGGTCTCTTTTTCCTTCCCTTTCTTCTCAGGCGAAAAAGACGACAGCCAAGAGAGAGGATTTCGCTTAGCCGTACACCTTCGCCAACCGACCTTCCGGCCGACAACAATTTCTTACCTATTATCCGTTACCTAGCAGGAACCACCCGCTACCATGGCTGCGCTGGCGTCCAAGCAGCAGTCGCAGAAGCTGTTCGAGAAATTGAAGTCGAAGCAGGCCAACAAGATCTGTTTCGACTGCGGTGCTAAGAATCCCACGTGGACTTCCGTGCCTCTGGGCATCTACCTGTGTCTCGACTGCTCCTCCAACCATCGCAACCTCGGTGTCCACATCTCCTTTGTGCGATCCACGAACCTCGACCGTACGTCATTTTCATCTTCCCCTGCCCTGCATCACACAACAACCACTGACTTGGCACGACTACAGAATGGCAATGGGATCAGCTCCGTGTTATGAAGGTCGGTGGTAACGAGTCGGCAACCAAGTATTTCCGCGCAAACGGCGGCAGCGCCGCCCTCGCCAGCAAAGACCCCAAGACCAAGTACCAGTCTGCTGCCGCCACCAAGTATAAGGAAGAGCTCAAGAAGCGCGCTGCTCGCGACGCTCTCGAATTCCCCGACGAGGTCGTCATCACCGACGCTACTGATGCCGACGACGCCTCCACGCCCGCCGGCGAGCCCAATGACGACTTCTTCTCCTCCTGGGACAAGCCCTCTATCAAGCGCCCCACTCCTCCTATCTCTCGAACTGCTACACCCCCCGTTGTTGGACGTACGCCTTCGCCCTTCCTGAACGCAAACGCCAATGGCAAGGATATCTCGCGGTCTGCCTCGCCCCTGTCTAAGACCGAACCAAGCGAGGCCAAACCCGCTGCCAGTCGCATCACCACTTCGGCCGCGTTGCGCAAGACTACAACAGGAGGCGCTGGCCCTCGCAAGACCAACGTGTTGGGCGCCAAGAAGGCCACCAAGCTGGGCGCCAAGAAGGTCACTGGCGATGTTATCGATTTCGACGAAGCAGAGAAGAAGGCCAAGGAAGAGGCCGACAGGATCGCCAAGCTCGGATATGACCCCGAGGCGGAAGAGACCACAGCCAAGAAGCCCGCTGCTGCCTCCAAGGCTGAGGCATCGAACGTCGCGTCTCCCGCGCCTGCAAGCCCCGCAGCCTACGGTTCTGGACACTCTCGCCAAAAGTCGGCAGCCGAGGTTGAGCGCCTCGGCATGGGCCTTGGACGTCTTGGGTTCGGTCAGGTTGGTGGCGGCAAACCTGCAGCCCCTGCATCCAAGAAGAACATGGGCGGATTTGGCTCTGTTGGACCTGTCAAGGCCGCAGCTGAAGGTAAGAACACCTTTTTCTTTTTCGTTCTCTGGTGTATATGAATTTGAAACTAACAATTTCACAGATGATAGTGAGCGCTATGCCCGTAACAAGTTCGGCACCCAGAAGGGCATCTCATCAGACGAGTTCTTCGGCAAGGGATCTTTCGATCCCAATGCGCAGGCTGAGGCCAAAACCCGCCTGCAAGGGTTCGAGGGTGCCTCGGCCATTTCGTCGAACGCTTACTTTGGGCGACCCGAGGATGAGGAGCAGGTCGATGACTACGGCGATTTGGAGACCGCCGCCAAGGATTTCGTTCGCAAGTTCGGCATCACTGCTGGCGACGACTTGGAGAACCTGACCAGCGCCCTGGGCGAGGGTGCCACGAGGCTGCAAGGCGCCATCCGCAACTACCTCGGAAGCTAGAGCACCCAAAGCCATCCTGCTGGCTGATCGACAATGGCTGTGCGCCAGAGTTGCTTTAGTCGAATACAGCGAAGTTAAGAGATTCATCCTGCCGAGTGGGCATCAAGAGGGATCTCATGATATTTTTTAATGGAAAATGTGAGGCATAACCGGTGGACACAAGACGTATGAGCAATGACACAAGGCTTCAGGGGGGAAGACAAACCGGGTTCAGCCTGCATCGTGTTTTTGTTTAGATAGATAAATGGGGCGTTGTAATTGCAAAATGCTATTGCTATTCTTTTTATCCGAGCCGTTCCATTTCTGGACCGGGGGATGAAAAGGGGCTTTATATACCCCCTTCAATCTCTACGGGCCGTTGTAGAAAACATCTTGATTGTGCCATGTTCGAACGAGTCCGGCTCACAATGCAATCTCAAGCCGGACCTGATGGCAAGCGACATAGAGCTGCACGCGAAACAGAGCTGCTTGAACAAGAATGATTGCTCAGTTCAGTCGCCCCTGCTGCTAACACCTTCGCTTCTCGGCTCGAGCTAATACCTTTGCTTCTCGGGTCGACGTTTAGTTTAATGTGCGGGATGAGCCCGATACTATAACACTGCCGCCGCCACCGCCATTGAAATGGATTTGCTACTGATTCGGTTAGAAGCGCGCATAGACGTGAAGGAAGACGGCCATGCGGATTCCAGCTTTGTCACCAATCATTACCTCGCGGCCTTCCCCTTTTCCCCGGTATTCCCTTGTCGAGACAGGGGGTCACCAGGATCAACATCAGCCAAGGTCGAGAGGTAACCGATATGCATGGACAAGCCAGAAAGCCAGCAACAGGCAAGGTTGCAACAATGCCGACCAGGTCATCGCACAACCCCATCGCGGCGGACAAGTTCTGGGGTGTCAACAGCGTTCCGGTCATCGCCGCCGGCAGCGACCACGACCTCAAGACGGCATTATCAGGCCATATCCTGCCAGTGGGGCGACGAGACCTATCCATATAGCCAGCCCATCCTCCTTCTTTTCTCTCCCCCAATAGCAACAACGGAAGGGGGCCAGCAGCAGCCGTAGCTGCCGACGCGCGGGCGCTTACCCGTATCGCGACAGGACGCTCACTCCCGCTCCATGCGCATGCTCGCGGGCGTGGCGTGGCGGAACACCCGGCTCAGACCTTCCAGCTACTGGTCGAGGAGGAGGAGGCCAACACTGCTGCCGGCATGAACGGCGGATCCGCTCAGCATCCGGGCATGTCAGCCCCATAAGCTGTTTTCGGTGCGTACTTGTACTCCTAGTTGCGAAGGAATGGGCGGAATCTTGCAGGAGGTCGCCCTCGCGACGGGACACGTTCAGATTCAATGCGGTCACAACACGTGCGGCTTGAAGCGATTCATCTCGGCGCACATACGAATCATTGGGGGGGGGGGGGGGGGGGGGGGGGGGGGGGTCGCCACGGCAGAGGCTATAACGAAGACTAGAATGGAGAAGGCTTGACCTGAAAAAGGCGACATTCGGATTCTGGGCACCGCCAGCGGCGCCAGGGGAATGGGGTATGTAATTCTTCTTCTGACTACATTGCCACGATTCCAGGGTCAAGAAAATAAGAGCCTGGCATTTATCAACGTAGCGCCAAGCGGAGGAGGGACTGTAAGTACGGAGGACATGCCATCAGGGGAACCAAACTGACTACGAGAGGTTAATAGCGCAGCTTATGAGGACACAATCCAGGAGAGGAAGGAACGAGGCTCAACATCTCTTCCGCTCCATCGACAACGACAGGGGCACTGCAACCCCAAGGCGATCACATAGTCAGGGCAGAGGCCGTGAGGTAGTCAAACACTGTCCTGATCCAGTACTTGCCGCCGTGATTCACCTTCGGAAAGTATCTCGCGCTGCCCAAAGAAGGGGATGATCTAGCGGCCACTGCGCTGCATTGTGCGTATGGAAGTAGCATGGCTCGCACCAAAACATCACTTCAACGGAGGCATAGGACATGAGGGAAGAACCTAGTCTTATTCCTGTCGAGGTTGTTGATACGGACGTGCCTCACAGTGTGAGCACATCTCTTCCTGGCCGATCGCGTGCTACGAGCCTAGTTCACATGCGTGGCTAATATCACCACAGTGAGGCAGGTATTGGGGATACGGCGGTCTTCGTCCTAGGCCGCGTTTCCCATCTGGTGTTACGTAGAGCCCAAACTGCCAGCCACAGCTGAAGATGGAAACGACCAGATGGATTCTCGCCGGATTGGTCATTGTTGGAACCTCGAAGGGACGAGAGCCTTGTCCGCAAGCTGAGCGACGCAGTCTCATTGATACGAGGGAAATTTGTTTACAGACATACCATCGAGTAGAACAGCTGGCTGGGGCGGGACGCTGCCGCTCCCTGTCTACATCTGCTCGGCGTACTGCCTCTCGCTTTTCCGCCCGATCTTAAAAGCCAGGCTCCCACTTGGCCAACGCAGGAGGCTTCTCGCCGAATATGGGGAGTTGGGTTTGAATACCAAGACCTGAGTCCAGGGATACTATTACTGGCTCCCCAAATACCTGGCAGCTGCGAGCAAGAAAGCTAAATGCGCCGCCCTTGGGAGGATCTGCTGCTGTGTAGCGGTCAATGACTACTACGATGCCACTGTTAAGTGCAAATCTCCACTGGCCAGGGGCCACTAGGTGGGAGCATGTAAGGCTCCCGTACTCTGCCCCATGAAATGCTGGCAAAGCCATGCGCTATATCGAGATAATGCAGCTCAAGCCAGGCATGCCGTGTCTTGTCTTGCTTGGGGGCTACACAAGCCCGGGGCCTCCTGTCAAAGGGGACCCCTAATTATTCGTCAATGAGCGAGGTCCCCCCTCGATGGAGCACATGCAGCGAAGAGCTGAGGGATAAGATGAGTCCCAAAGGGGGTGGAGGTACAGAATTGTGTCCAGTTTAAGAGTGTATAAACCAGTAACCCGGAGAGTATCTCAGCTTAGGGCAGTTGTGACCAGTCCTCACCCAGATCTATCGACTATTTGCCTGGAAGAGCCCCGAACGTGCTTCTGTAGTCGTATTCGGCCAGCGGTCGGGAAGCGAGCATCGACTTGCGTCACCGCAGCCGCCTTGGGTCTCACTGGAGCCTAAATCACGCACAATCTTTGCACCTTCGCATCTTCGTGTCTTGAGTCTTGATAATCATAGACATTCGTTCATACGTGCACAGCGAGCCAATAGAGCTCTTGATTGCTGCCCTCTTCTTACTGTTGGCCGGGCGGGCCAAGATGCCGACGTATGACGGACCTCCAGGGCAACGAAGCTCATCCCTTGCGTGGGGTGGATATTGCCGGTTTATGAATGTCAGGATCGGGCAGGAGGGCATTTCTGCTCAATCCCGGCGCCTGGACCACCATACTGTCATCCCTAGTATGCCATGGCGTTCTTATCGTAGCACAGCTGCGATCCCCCGAAGCGACGCGAGGATTACCCTGGAAGTTCCAGGACTCGCGTGGCAGTCCGTTTACTCAGTACTGGCGTTCTGCGACGTGAAGCCGCCGCAGCCGCCAAACAAATTCCCCCCTCCCTCTGAAGTCAAGTTTGTTGGCATTGGTGGGTATTCTAGCCTCCTGTTGTGTTGCAGCTGCCCGCCGCCCAAGAAGATTTGACAGCGGTAAAGGCTTGCATACAGACTGAATGGGCTGTCTGTGGTGCAACGAGGCGCTTCCATGTTTCTAAACCAACATAACATTACAATGAGGTCGGATTCTATTTTGCTTGGGTCGATCGTGATTGCCCCCTTCTCGGTGACTCTCACCGGCAATGTTCTTTAATCTCTGAGTCAGCGACAAGCTGACGCTAACAATTACCCACATGAGTGAGTGAGGTACTTAGATCTTACCAGACCAAGCTCGTGTTGGGGGCATGGCTGGGGGCAGGCAAGCCGGGCCACTCTCAGAGCCCCCCCTACCGTTTAAAACGGCGGCAACCTGGTTCTTCGAGGTTGGAACCCTGCAGATACAGATACTTCAAGGATAGGTACATGTAAGCAACGAGCAGTACCTTCCCATTACGTTTCATGACGCAAACCCCGGTGGAAATTGGATTTGGGCGCTGCGATGTGGCGTTGAAATGCAAGTCCTGGCAATCAAGAACCTGGAGACAAATACATCTTCCGCGGTGGCTTTCGTGGTTTCCAGCCGGCAAGCCCCCGCGGTTTTGCATCCGGTGACCCCCATCTTTCGAGTTTACCTGATACATATCATACATATGTGTACATGTATGCAGGAGGATTTGGCGCGGGCGCGTTCCGGCCCCATACATTTTCTGTAGTTGCATCAATCTTCAATGTGAGCATTGTGATATTGGATTCGGCCCCTTGGGCGGCCTCGATGGCTGGGGAATGTAACAACGACGCAGGTCTGGAGCAGCTATCGAGGTACGCTAACCACGGGAGGCGCATTCGGGAAGGCAACGGGACCGAACTGGCCAGTGGCACAGGCATATCTGTCCGCGTTACACCAGATTGGACTTGGCTTGGCCCAGCCCTTGCATCGCATCATCGTTAAACGGCTGACGGTAATACATATGTACATACCTTCTTACCGCTTGTTGGAAGAAGAAAAAGACAGGGGACAGTGGTCCCACGTAAGAACTCATGGGTTTACTAATAGCCGATAGCCGGGCTGTAGACGAGAGCGCAGAGACTTAGCAATACCACCTAGGCTCGATCTCAATTGAGCGTGGGATGATAATTGCGTACTTAGGCATCGTGCATGCAAACGGGCGCTGCCAGGCGGTCATGTAGGAGAAAGCAGTCCCCATATCTGCGAGGGCTCCCCACATAGCGAATTTGGTCGTACTTGTAGTACGAGCTGTAAGGCTCTTTGGGCTAGCCACCTCGTTTCTTCGGATCTCTTTCACACTGGAGGGAGGGCCGAGTCAGGTGGGTGTCCTAGTTTGTGCTTCGTTGTTTTTTCTCGTTTTGCGAGCATGAACCATAGGGCTGAAGGTCGTACGTAGTGTAACAATATAGATGCAAATGCAGGCCTGACGTATATGAGCAGGTAAGCCGGTTTGTAGAGCAGAGAGAGTCCTGGATTTGAGGGATATTGGCCCTGGAACAGCCGGTCGCGACGTTGTGTGTGGGCATATGCACCACGTATCTTGTCAAGGGGGTGCGGGAGAATGTGAGGTAGGCCCCTCAGCCAAGGACTGGGCGTGATCAACATCAGCACCAATCGTCGAGAGCGGGAGCGAAAAGAACATGTCAGGCTCACCGGCCCCCAAATGCAACCGGCATGCTGATTCTACTGATTCTAGTGGGTCGCATTGGGAATGCTTCCTGCCCAAGATACGGGCGAGGTACCACATTCGCGTGGCTCACACGCCGCGGCCTCGATAAGATCGCGTCTTGCAAGCTGGGCGCCACAAAGTCAGAGCCGTGTCGGGCTGTTGTAGATGACGCCCCTCCACTTTGAAAAAGCCCCCTCCCCTTGACAATGATGTGTCGGTACTTCTTCACTTCACATGGCTCACACACAGATGTGATACCCCGCTCAAAGTCTAGCGTCAAGGTGCTTTCGGGATCATGCAAAGATCGAAATGAGTGACAGCCTGAAGAAGACCGGTGTGGATTTCGTAAAGGATGAAGCGGAGAAGGCCCCTCGCAGCAATTGCCGGGTCAGGGTCAGGGCCAGTTTGCGAAGGTCGACAGCTGCCGGCAATCCATGGCTTGGTCAGAATTGGCACGTTTCCTCCGTGGCAATGAATTGCGATGCATTTACCCTCTTGTACCGCGAGGTTTGACAGGGTGAGTGACCAGATAGGCACGCACTTGTCACTTGTCTGTCATGCCGTTGTTGATGCCTGGAGCCGTCAGCCTACGCAACAGCACGAACAAAGGAGGGAAACGAGAGAGGGACGACTCTAGCAGGTTTTTACCCCTTCATCAATAAGTAAGTAGGTAGGCAATGCATGCATTGCATTCTCGGTGTGCATCCTGGAAGAGGCAATTGACCACACTTTTCTTTTGCGCTGTGACAACCCGAGAGCCGACATTGATGCTTGGGCAGGTGGGTTCGGAGTATGGGTGTGCTTCCAAGCCGTCTGCAGACGCAGCCTGACCTCAAGTACATCAGGTAAAGTACTCGACATGAAAAACGCGCGATTGCCTGCCTACTTTGCCTTTCATGAGCACCAATGCCAATTGCCTGCCCAATCTCATTTCCCGCGGTACATTATCCCGGCGCGCCATGCATGGCAAGTGTAGGGAAAACTCGCGCGGTTCCCGGGTTCGAGCAACTTGGATGCCGGCCGCCGTAAGTTTGGGATCAGTACTCCATACTGGAAACAAAAGGAGGATAAACATTGGAGGAAACAAGGATTGTAAGGGAGGAGAGGGAAAAAAAAAAAAAGTAAAGTTCAGCTGTAGATTGGTGGGACGGAGCTGCCTCGTACCTAAAATAACGGGCTATCCTATTTCCAACACCCCGTCGTCCTTAACCTTAGCTGGGACAAGCTGGAATTCCCCACGACATGGACGGATCTACCAGCGTGCTCCACAAAAGCTTATTTGAACCGCGGCGCTTCCAATGCACTGCAGTGTAATGTTCGACAGCCTCCAGAGGAGGGACGCGTCTCCTGGGAGCTGGGCCTCTAGCTTAACCCGTCGCTCGAGCGGCATGGACGGCGCAAAAGAGAGTCGTATGGCAATCTGGTCTTCATCTCGTACGCAGATCGTCAGGACCCGGCGACTTGTACGACCACTGCATGGGTAAGGTGGTTTAAACTGGAGAAAATCCTGTAAGCCAAGACTCCGAGGCCCAAATCCCTGATTGGGCCACTGCCTTCGCTCTTCTTAGGCCATCCCTCTCTCGATATATAGGGTATAAGCGACCTGCTGGTGAGCCCGGTGCGCGACAACAACCATGTCCCTCCCGGCTTGTACATACGCGCAGGACATATCAGTACTGACCCGTACCCGTACCCGAATGGCTCCCGGCATCTACTGTCGACACGAAAGAACGAAAGAATGTGAGAGCCAGAAGCAGGAGAGCGCTAGACCTGCAACGTCGAGGCGCAGCAGCACTGGAATTGATCCGAGTCATACATACCGGAACCGATGGGATGTAATCGAAACGTGCATTGGTGGTTCACGCCTGTTTGCACCCCCCCCCTGCTGCCATGCTCCCATGCCATGCTGACTACATACGTACATGCTGCTACTCCGAATTGAAAGGGAGGGCACGCATACTTGGGCACACCACCAGCCGGCTCCACTACTGACCACCCTCGCTACCTAGGTTTCGAAGTACCATACATGAAGAATTTGATGGCAGGCCTTGTTTGGTGCACATTACATTGGCATCAATAAAGCGAATGATTTGTTTAGCGTATACAGCGACCCTTGTACTTAGGTATACTTACATAAGGGTACTAGTCTACATATTTCCTGGTTATTCATCAGAAGTATAGGTATACATCATCATGTACTTACATCCAGCCTGGGCAGGTGATCAATCAATTGATGGACTGATTCCGCGGGCCCCCCTCCCAGCCCGGTCAGCGTACAGTAGACCGTTTTGGGCGTTAGCTGTATGTAGGGCAACGGGTTTTAGTGCCCGCTGTGGGGGGTCGATCAATCCACGAGCTTCCGGCCAGCCCACCTGTAACCGATCCTCTCAACCTGCAAGTCAGTGGAAGTCTTTCAACGGAGTTGCACATAAGCTAGTGTCTTACAGGCGTTTATATTCTCTTGTGCTTTACTCTGCGCGTCTGTCGTATACCAGCCCAGTAGTTGGAGTCGATGTCGATGCCCCCAAAGCAAGGGAAGCAGAAGAGTGGATTCAGGCATCCTGCCAGCTAGCCATCCGGTAGATCCCGCCAGTCATATCCCGGTTCATTGCGAAGGCAGATGCTAGAGACCGCGTGTATGCTCGTTTGCCTTCGAAAATATTACAATCGCAGTAGACCGCGGTCGCGCAAAAAGAGAAACCGTGTGCAGGTGATGGTGCCACGGGCAAGTCCGAAATAACGATAAAGATGGGGAAATTTTCTCTTTAGGTTCAGAAAAGTTATATCAACGAATAACCGAGTGTCTCCTTGTGTGTGAAAACCCCCGACCAAGCCCCGTGGGAGAAGATCCCACTACATGCTGGCGAAAAAACAGGGCCCATGCTGGATTCTTGGCGGTGTTGTTGACCATAGTGATGTGCCAAGATACTTGAGGACCCGAAGCAAAGATCCACCCAATAACACTGTCCACATCATACCAAAGCGAGAGAGGTAGGTGACTGGGATTTGAAAGCAGATCTCACCAGGAGGGTTGGGTTGGAACAAGAACCGAAAAAGAGATCCCCACACCACACATCCATCGTAGGAAATAGCATGTCTCCCTTGCCAAAAAACCCGCGTATGATTTCCCCTCGTAACCCCCTCTCCCAACGCCGCCCCATGGTCTCCATATACCTTCATAATCGTTGTTGGCGGAAAGGCTGCAGACCGACCGTCCCTGGGCTCCCATAGCCTGATTCCTCCACATTCAACCAAACAAGAGCAATGAATAAATAAAAGAAGGGGGAAAAGCAAGGGGTATCCTTTCCGCAAACCGTACAGGCCTTTTGGCTATGCCCGGGATCAATCAGCCAAAGATCTCCCACAGATTCTTCCTGGTGCTGGCATTCTTGAAACTTCCAGCCTTTCCGTCGTCTTTGCTGGAATAAATGCCGTACATTCTTCGCCATGCATATTCCCATGAAACACCCTAACTCGTGTGCCTTGTCCACCCTGTCCATGCGCCATGCCTTTTGACCTTCCTAAATTTCAAACCCAAGAAACCCAATATGCTTTTCCTTTGCTCCGTCCGATGTCTAGCGAAAAATGAATAGACCAGTGAAAGGTTTCTGACGTGCAGGTTCACTGCCAAGACTTCCAGTCAATAATAATCGCTGCGTTACATCCCAGGCGTTCGATCTGAGGGAGTGCTACGTCGACTGTGGCAGCATCTGCGGATAGTAACCTGCAGAGGTCGGTTTGCCCTCGTAGCGATTGCACCCTCTCATATTGTAAGCAGTGCTTGGGTTCGGGTAGAAGAGACTAGGCAGCGTGCTGTCATGTTCGTGTTTGAGCCTCGAGGTCGAGAGCTCCATGTTGTCGGCCATCGATGTGACCACAGGTTCCGGATCAGTCCGGTGTGTAAACATCTCGATGCCTTGCCGGGTATCGTTCCCCTCGTAGATCGGGGTCGGATAGTATTGGTAGTCTTTGCCACCCTCCAGAGCCTTGACATCATCTACTGACATGGCAGGCTCCATGGGCAGATCATGCGGGCGATTGTGGCCACTATATTGGCCGCGGTGCTCGTAGTTACCAGTGTTGTAGGTGGACCCAAGCATAGAACTCCCCGGGCCATAGTCCTGCATGGGGGGCGCGTAACCACTGAGGGATCCTCCTGCAGCTCCGGGGCCACTGCTCGTGCTGCCTCTCCTTTCCGACTGGTAATGCCCTGGAGAGCGCCCTCGAACAATCATTTTAGCCGACTTCCTGTGCGCTACCTTCATCCACTGGTCCGCCACGCCCCGACCGATCTCGCCCACGTGAGCATGCAGCTCCACGACGAGATGGTAATATTGCTGGGCAGCCCTTCGCTTTCCGTTGTTCGCAGTTGCTTGTTTGAACTGGATTCGTTCGAACGTATGTTCCGTTGGATGCCCGCTCGGCGACTGGCTGAAGCCGTCGTAGAGGCCTCCCGAGGCTGGGCCCACTCCCAATCGGTGGCTATGCCCGTGGCTGTCAGGATAGAGTGTTCCCAACGGATGTGGTGTCTGTTGAGGTGGCTTGGGACTAAGTTCTACCCTATCGGGCCTGGATACGGGGCCCTTGTCCCGTTTGGGGGTGTGCTGCACTAGATCAATGGTGTGCGAGTCACTCTCATGGACCATGGCGGAGATGGACATGGCAAATCCATAGACTTCGTAGTGAGTCGCACTCGAATTCGGCGTGTAATGCATGGAAGCGCCAGGGTAATTTGGCGTCAGGCTGTAGGAGCAGATGCAAGAGAAGTAGTTTCGTCGGTAACAAGTCCACTCGCCCTCGGAAAGGAAGAAGCCCTTGTCAATCGTGCCGTTGATTTCGACCTTGATGGGGCTGTGACCCGTGGCATATGCAAGTTGCCCATGCTGCTGGATGCCCTGGAGAGGGGGTATGTTCTGGTTGCTTTTGGCGCCGTACGGTGGGTCCATGGTCCTGATGGGGTTCGTTGCGAATCCTAGACCTGGGCTTGGTGTTGGCGACAGTGGGTGCCGCCGGGCATGAACTGAGAATGGTGGCGATCTCTGTGGGTGGTCCAGTGCTCTGGTGTAGCCAGGAGTCACTGATGAGTAGATGTCTCTGGTCGTCTTGTATCCTAGGTTTGGGAGCGGATGGGATCGAGGCGCATTTGCCATGCCCAACGACGACGTGCTGTGGCTGTCGTGAGCAAATCAACTCCCCCTTAGATAGGTCATTTGATAACAGAATCAAACCCGAAGAGAATCATGGCATGCGACGTACCTAGAACCCAGCCGTGGCCTGACGTCCAGGTAACTTGAAGCGGGGTGGTAAAATGTGCTGTTCTCCGGGGGAAACCCCGTGGAAGCGTTGAGAAGGGGGACAGTTGCTGGGAAGATTACGGGTGGCGGTGGTTGACTTTCTAGTGTCGTTAATGAGGAGTTGTTGGAGTCTTGGGTAAATCTTGTCGGCACAGATCAGTCAGGGCACTATAGTAGATAGGTAGATCGTGAATGGTGTGCAAGGCTGCCACGGCAAGGTTGTATCGCAATCCCCATACGAGACAGCATTTGCGTGCCACATGGGTATTACAACCAACACTTAACGTGGCACGAAAAGTGCGGGTACCGATCGGAAAGTGTGAACCACTTGGATACGCTGGTGAACCCAGAGGCACTGCCCGTAATCAGTGGTACTTCCCGCTCTCTGGTGGCTCAGACACCCATCGGACCTATAGCGCGGTAGAATGCACATTTCGGCCAAGAGCCACCGCAAGCAGGCGACCAGGGTTGCCCGACTGGTGGCCCTGGACATCTTCAGTGGCCATGATACTTACTCTGCGAGGCATGAGAGCGAATCATCGGCTTCATACTCTAACGAATATGGTATATAGGCATTTTGGGGGAGAGGAAGGGGCATTCCACGATCAAACAAAACTCGAATTAGGGGGGCAAGGCAATTTCTACTGACCTCATCTCAGACGGGGGCTGTATATCGAGGTAGTCCAGCCCGGACGGCGGAGACTCGAAGTCCTATCCAGCGCGAAATACAGGTCAGCCTGGGTGGTCGATTCATTGGAAATGGAAATGGCAACTAGATGTTGGTGTCTGAAGAGAAAAGGCCGTTTTCCGAAGGTGCCATGTTCACGGACTTGGAGAGTTCATGTGGGCATGGTTCGCAGGGTCTGCAGCGGGTGACTGTGACTATTAGCGGTCTGCCTGTAGGCTGCATAACCGTGGTCAGCTTCGAGGAGGGGGGGGAAGAAAGTCGAAAGGCAGGCCGGGAAGAGGGAAGGATGTGAGAGGTGTATCAATTGTATGTCTGCCTTTAACTATAACACGGTAAGATGGTAGACGCCGTCCGCTTCCGGTTGGCTGGTGTGCATGAACAAGAAAGCAGCATCCGCTGGGGGGACGACTAATCATCCAAGATAACGGCTGTTGTGTTTTTTCGTGCCACTAGGCTACAGAGACTGCTCATGGGGTAGCACAAGCACAGTTGATGGGGAAAGCAAAGTGACCTTTCCTGTACCTCGCAGGGAATTCCAAGAGAGAAAAAAAGGCCTTCCCACATGGAGAGTTGTGCAGGAAGGATATTTAAAGAGAGAGGCAAGCCCCCCTCGGGTCCGGCTCGCTTCCACCAGCGCAGCCAGGCACCCCCAAGATGTAATGGGGAATGATTGCAGGGGATCAAGGCTGATGAGTGGTGGTGGTGTTTGTGGGAAGAGTGAGGTATGTAGTTGTATAGGGTGTTCGCACATCTTGACATATCATTGTGAGGAGGTGGTACTTACTAGCTCTTCCTGGAGAAGTTCGATGTGATGCACACCAACCACGCCTTCGTCCTGCCTGCGACCACGAACCACAGTGTAACTCTCCGGCCGCGAATCGAGCACTTTTTGTTTTTGTTTCTCCCCTTCGAGGCGGCTGATAGGTCAATCACGTACTTTGCGTCAAAGAACCGGCATGCGCAATAGCTTAGATTGCGCCTGCCAGCTCCGTGAGAACCATTTCAGATGAAAAGGCACAAGGGAGGATTGGGGAAAATAAAAACAAAAAGAGGAAAATGGGGGATCGAGTGAGAATGGTGATGGCGATGTACAACAACACAACAAACAACCATTGAAAGGAGCGGGCTTCACCTTATGAAGAGAATTGGTACTCATAAGCAGGAATTCCCAGTTTCGCGGAACTGGCGTCGCTCAGTTACAAACGGTGCGTGGGTGCGTGGGTGCGTGGGTGTCGCGGCTTCCGTCAATACTTCTGCTGGGTCAGAGGTACCCATATTGGGCCCAAGTCAGCGCTCCAAAGTCCCTTGAATCCGTCTGGTCCTCGTGCTGGGTTGTAAATTGTCTCCATGGGGGTAATAATGTAATGTAATGTAGGGGTGCGTGTCTGCGCCGCCAAATACGACCCCCCCGGTCAAGTCACTTTTAGCGCAGATGGATGGGTACAGCAACGAAGGGTACGGGTACGGGATGGCCATCCAGCAAATCTCAATGAGTGGGAGAGGGTAGGTTGTTGCTCACTCGCTCGACTTCCTTCAAGGGTATGGCCTGATCTAACCTAGCGATAATCCCCTGTCGCCAAGTGATCCAATCGCGCGGCTGCTCCTCTGCCCTGTACCTGTATTTTCCATTGGTCGTCAGCTTGGCTTCCCGACAGTTGCCATTCCGGTCGGGTCAAAAGTCTCGCGACCAACAAACAAAACAGAATAAAAAAGACAACAAGATCGAGCCGGGTCGTGGCAAGGTCCGTATGTATCGGGAAGGTAGCCGCGGGTTCGATGCCCTAGCAAAAAGCAGGAGTCGGAACCCTTCATGACGTCTCTTTGGCAGCATGGCTTCAAAGGGGGCACCGCCGTCTTCGTCCCATGCTGCGGCTCTGACTGGCCCCGACCAGATGTACTGGTCGTGCCGCCTCCGAACCATCCTGCCAATACCGTGTTTGCGCTTTGGCGTGGCTGCATGGGCTTCCCGACTCGAATGACGCTATGCGGCAGCATCGGAGAGAGGGCGTATCGACTGCTGATATGCAAGACTTACAAAACGTTCCTGTCAGTCGATCAGCGCCATGTCCATGAAATCCTGATTCTGTGATTGATCGATCCAGTCTCCGCTGGAGAATGGCTTGCAGCGCCACTGGCTCCGAATCCTCGGGACCAGACACGGCAACAGCGCCCCCTTCGGTGCGCATATGTCTATGCGTTGCAAGCAATTGGACTGGTAGGAGGGGCGACCCGGGAAGTTGAGAGCATTTGAAATGGGCATGCGTACCTCTTCTACAGTGAAACCAGTACTCGAAAACTCTCAGCTTTCAGTGTTGTGTATCGGTGAACATCGGTGTCGGACCAACCGTGGCAAGGACTCGCGTGTCTTCTTCTATGGAAGATGCTTGGGTTTTGAACTTGGCCCGACAAGAGGATGAGTATATTGGCGCAGGATAGTGTGGAATGCCACAGGAGCGTGTTTTGACTGTTCTCGTCAACGTGGTTGGTTTGGCTAGTTCTGTTGGAACCAAGATGCCATGTTTAAGGAGGAAAGGGAATCTATA
This sequence comes from Arthrinium phaeospermum, assembly GCA_006503535.1. Lineage (NCBI taxonomy): Eukaryota > Fungi > Ascomycota > Sordariomycetes > Amphisphaeriales > Apiosporaceae > Arthrinium > Arthrinium phaeospermum. Next base: position 3,349,463 of record QYRS01000002.1, on the reverse strand, counting down.
TACTTCTAAGCGTTAGCTGCGAGCCCCTGGCGTGGTGTCTCCCGAAGACACAAGGACCCTGCGAGGAAGGATAGAGAGAGTCCTGGAGCTAGACTGCTTGTACCACAGCTCCGAGCGCGGATCAAAGCTAGTTGTTCTCATAGACCTGTTCGAGTGGCTGCATAGACGACAGTCGGTGGGGATGGAGGCGTTAGACGCTAGAGAGTAACTCTTGTATGATCATGTCAACTCAGGACGAGCCAGTTATGGTTCTTTCTGTTCGAACAGCGAGAAGATCGAGATAACACCTACGCCTAGGGCATGAGGTAGGCTTCGGGCAGTTACTAGGGCCGACAGCGGCGCTGGAAACGACTGGGGGTATGCTCTATGCTCGAGGACTACTAAGCTAGAGATTTGATGCAGAATGGAAGGGCTCAGGATGCGCAAAGTCTACAGCCACAGACTCGTCGACGCTGCAATTACTGATCAGATATCGATAGGACGCGCGTGGACGGTGTATGTTATTTTCATTTCTTCGTGCTGTGAAGATGGGGAAGGCCCTGGCTGGCCGGAGTGCTGTATGTCAAGAATTCGATATCCAACACAACTCGCAGTCAACGCAATGGACCGCCCCGTGGGTGTGAGGCTTGTAGGTGAAGCTACTGTTCTAGTCCTTCTAGCCTCACAAACCAAATAAGTCTATGGTAATCATCTCAATAGTATGAGTTGCCTTGTTTGGTTACAGAAGACCTCCTGATGTGTGCTGGCATTGGAATTACACCAATCCTTTCGAAGTCAGATGCTGTTTCATGTATTTTGGCCGCATTACGCCGTATAGCATAGCAACTTGCGAGTCGAGTACGCGAGCTGACAGCCAGTTGAAGTGATAGAGGATGTATATGCGATGCTGGCGGGTGGGTATGGTGCGAAAACAGCTTACCTACTGGAGGTCTTGCGAAAACTCCATACCTCGTGCATCAAGATCTGCAGCTATCCTCCCTACACTCCTATGATGCGCCACAAACACTGCTGGTAATTAGGAAGGGATCTACCTGGCCAAGGTTGGCACTCAGTCTTCGGCTACCTGCATGACACGCCTATGAGCGTCATGGGCAATATGAAGCCAGAGCCTGCCATTCAAATCGGAACAGCCTGGGCTTCGTGTGTCTTGCATTTGACTGCCGTTCCTTCCAGTCAGAGGTAACATGTACTTTGCCATTTCGGGCGAGTACTTTGTCCGCATGGCGAGGCAGGCTTGCTTGCGGCCATGCCAGAGGGGCACACGCTGCCTTCCGTAGTGTGGAATTGATATTAGACCGAGTTTGTAACTTGCCGCATTACTCGACTTCCAGCTGAGCCGTCAGACTCAAGCGAGGCTTCAAGGCCCGCCTATACAATGGAAACCCCGATGTTCCCTGGTGGGAAAGATCATGGGATGTTTTCGGCCCTACCTCCACGAACCACGATACGACCAGAAGCCGGTTGGAACCCGTACATTACACTACTCGGCATCGACCGAACCACCGCGGCCAAGGCTTGGCTCTAACGGCTGATGTGTGCCAATAAGTACTCTCCTAAGCCAGTTAGGTGGGGGGCCTCCGGGAGGTACGGACGTAGAATCAAGACAGGAAAGCCAAGTTCATTGGCGTCAACGTTGTCAATGATCCCGACTGACACGTGTGGTTCTACGTAAACCTTTCAACATTGTACCGAGATTGGCTTAGCTTCGAATAAGAACCCAGTCTGTCCGTGGATAAAAGACAAAAAGAAAAAAGAAAATGAAAGAGAAAAAAAAGGAAAGGATCCCAAGCTAGAGATCGTTCATAGGGCGGCCTTGCAGACTGGTGTCTCTCCTGTTGACGTCGGCCCCGAACTCTATTGCGAAGCTTACATTATCCATATGTAGGGCTGCTGAATGTACTTGGCGAAGTACTTAGTCCTGGAGCCACCCTCCTCCGTCGGGCCAATCAACGGCCAAGGTGGAGCGCAGTTATCTTGGCTAAGTACATACGTCCTTAGTATGCAGTTGGGTTCAGTCCGGAAGCTCAGCCAATAAAATTGAGGGATACCCGAGGCTTGAGGCTGGGCTTGGGAAGCCATCCCAGATAGGCTATAGTCGGATTCACAGACGACCAATTTTGCTTGGTCCGAGAAGTGGGCAAATGCCCCCTTGGCTGTATGTACGATGCGTGCTTAATATAGTACCGTAGCCCATACATACAGCAGTCATGCACCGCACCACCCAATAAGTCGCTTAGGCAGGCTGCCGCTAGGTCGCAAACTTGAGGTTTCGTCAGTATGGGCCGGCCATATTTTGCGGTCACGGCTAAAGAAAGGGCCAGAAGAATTCCCATATCCAGGCCGGGCTGTTTCAGATGACGGGTTCCAGGACCGTTTGAAGAGCCACTGCAGTGCTGAGGACCGGTGTTCCAGTCGCGGATGCCGAGTCGATCACGGCTTGAGAAGTTGTGTCCAGCAGCTGCAGGAACTGTGGATAGCGATTAAATCAGAAAAGAGCACTTGTTCCTTGGTGATTGCAGATGGCTCTCGAGCTGCGTGCCGAAGGCATAATTCGAACAAAGTGGGTAAAACGCCCTGTGACCAGCTAAGTAGGTATGTGTGTACTTTCTTCTTCCGCTTCGTCATTCTGCACTGCTTGCCCCATCCACCACCCATGGAAGGTTTGCAGTCCCTGCGGTTTCTCGAGTTCAATTTCCTGTCGGAACGGGCCGTCTTGTCGAATCTGGGCCTACTGCCAGATAAGGCAGAAAGCACTCGACTGCGCAGGGCCTGCAAATTGGCAAGAACTTAATCACGACGACTGAACTCGCAATTGTGCCGTTGCTGCTGCTATTGGGAAAGAAGCTCGCATAAGCTGTATTGTTGTCCACTTTGGCGTTCCAGATCTTGTGTGATGTGACCGATCTCTGATGAACCCAGAGGTCTTCCTTCGTGTACACGCCATAGGCCAGAAACGGCTGCTGGGCCCTTTTTAGTAAGTCGAGAGCAGGTTTGTGTGTGTGAGTGTGTGTGCAGAGAAGATGTCGAATCCGATTACATGGCACTACATGTCACCCCATCTCCATCCTACCGTATCGCGTGCAGAAAGCAAGTCAGAGGTGCATGGGCACAAGCCACGGCAGGGGTCGCACATGGTAACGGTCTGAAATGAACCGGGGTTCGACTTTATTAAAAGGCATCTTGATCGTCAGGCTCCTGCTCGAGCCGGGGACTAGTAGTAGAGAGCCTGAGGTGGGGAGAAGGGGTTGAGAGGTTGCTTCGCCAGGTCCGGAGCCAACCCCGAAGAGGAATAAGGAACAAAAAGAACGGATGGGATGGGGAAGTGGGGAACGGACTCGCAAGAGACGACTACGGGCAACAACTGTCAAGGTTTCAAGCACAGTGGTGTGGTTCGGGCTGCGAGAAGCCACCGACTTCACTATGAGGAAATGAAGGTGCATGTGGGTTGGTATCTATCAATCAATGTGGTATGTACATGCCTTAGGTACAGTGGCTGCACTGGGTGGTGATTGCTGATTTAAGCCGACTTTGAAGGAAGTAGCGGCGTACTGGTAAAGCGCCCCTCACTTCGTCTCAGGCGGGCCAAGCCGAGAAACTACGTCCGTCCCTTCATCCCAAGCTTCTAGAAGAAAGAATCCTGAATGTTAACCTTGAAATAAAGAGATACAGACTAGATAAAACATCAATAGTTAATGGAAAAGGAAAGGAGGAGTACGCCTAGGGGGGCCCTAATACGAGTCAACATCGATCAAGATCCTCCCCTTGCTACGGAGCGTATGTAATCAGATGGGGGGTTGGAGTCTTTCCTCTCAGGGAATTCCGATTAAACCTCGTTGGATATTTTATTAGTGATACAAGGCCAGGTTGGCAGGCCCCCGAGCCCCCCTCACCTCTTTGATTACATACTTCTCATATACACATACATACTTACCTACATACAATACATAATGTAGCCACACCCACCGTTTGGCCGTGCGACTAGCCAATTGCAGCCAAGCACAACCCGGTGTGACTTGAAAGCCTTCGCGCCTTACCCGAGCCGGAATGGGCACAACTTGATCGACCCAGACGTTGAAATCGTTGACAAGGTGTCGCTTCCATCAACCTTAAATCATGAAGGCGAAGCTTTGAGGCAACGAGCTTCGGCTTCCACTGCTTCCACTAGGCCCTGACTGGACTGCAGCTCCGCCCAAGCCGCCGCCTGCCTGGCGAAAAAAAGAGGGAGATGCTGCTACAGGTACGTGAAGCTGGACGTTAGAGGCCCTGCCACACGGAAACGGGCCTGAAGTCTATCGGATGTTCTTGCCAAATCCAGGCCCGTTAGCGGCCAGGCGTTGCCTGAGACCATCAGCCATCCACCTAACCTACATGCATACTATGTGCCATGTGCTGAGCAATGCTCGGGGGGGAGGGTGTGGCTTCAACGAACGATGGCTTTCGTTAGCCTTCGTTCAAGGGATGCTAGGTAGGTGCCACCTGTTCCTGTCTCTGTTATTCATCGGCGTTTGGTCGACGACTGGCTTGCAACTCTGCTTTCTTTCTAGAATGATATTGGGGACAGATAGCAGCCTTTCGGTGGGGGGCTCAGACGTTGAGAATTCAGCCCTGCTTGGGCCGGTCTCAACCCCCCAGAGGTGCAGTGTTTGTCCAAGTACCAGGCTAGCCCAGCAGGTTTCCAAAGGTAGCTGACCAAACCCCGATGGCCTTCTGTTGTTCAGGAATACCGTATGTACGGGGCAATTGGGCGTTGTTGCTCCCAACAGGGCGGCTGCCAGAGAAGTATCATTTGTGATCAATGACTCGATATGCAGCCAGCCAAGGGCTTGCTCGGGTTACGCAAAGCCTCCAGCACCTGCGCCAGAAAACTGCAGCTTCCCGAACAGCCCTGGCCAGACTAGAGTGCCAGGCTCGTTGTTGTTCACACGGAACTCGGTGAGTCCAGAACACTGCGAATTACGAAACAGCAAGTGACCAAAACTCTACATGAGACAGGGGAGACGCGCTCCGGTGTGTAGACATGCACAGTCGGATATTTCGGGAGGCCCTCTCTCAACCTGTAGAAAACCTGTCTGCGCTTGTACGTATAGCACGGCAGAAGCAGCTGGACCTGGCCTCTGATCAGCCTCGAATGTGATAACCAAGCCAACCGATGATTACGTGTCCATTCGAGCTGCAGAGTGACGGGGGCAATACTCGCTAGTAAACTGTAAATCCTGACCGACCTCTGGAAGTGATGGAGCCTGAAGAGAAGGCCAATGACTTGCTGACAGCATAGTGCAACAGACTGACTGGGTCATCACCAAACAGAGAGGATTGGGAGACGATCGATCTGTTAATTCCGGCACGGCTCTACTGCAGTGACACTGAGGGTCATACCCGAAGTACAGAGGTTCTGCAAGGAGAGGCGTCCCCATTGGCATCTGCTGGCCGCGGTCAAGGTGATTGAGGGCCCCTGCAATTTAACCTCCGTGGCCAATGGCAGCAGGCCATCTCAAATCATGCATGCAGCGGCAGCTCCATGGGAAACAAACACCTGCCATTCCCTTTCCCTCCGATGATCAGCCAAGCCAAAGGGTGACTTCTGCGGATTGCACTTATCGTTCTTCTCTTCCCATACCGGTAGTCATGTTTTCCTTTTCGCCCTCGACAGGACTGACAGGTTCGAGTTTGAGACCCGCATGCAAGCCAGTATAGGATAGCCAGAGACCTCTGCACCACAATGCGAGACGAGAAGTGATGTAGTTGCGCTGTATCCCATCTGCCGGCATGTGGTCTTTGGAAATCAGGCCATTCTCCTCAACCTGAAGCGTTGATTTCCTAGTACTGTTTCTCAAGATCTCAACTCACAGGGGCTAGCGCTCTTTCAGGCCCTCACTTTCCAGATCTGCTCGCTTCCCATTTCCGAAAGCAGCTGGGTCTTATCCTTTACCAACCTCAGCAACTCGAATATCCCCGAACATGTTCATCTCGGGCTGACGCCGAATCCACCCCCCAAGCCTGTATTCTCATCAAAACTCATGAGGCAAAGTACATTGCAGGGACATGTCATCACACCTCAATCACAGGTTTTCTAGACGGGCTTGATTGAGATATCGGAATGAGGACTGGATACGAGCGAATACTCTGCAGGATGAGCTGTAGAGTCGATGGCACGGTAGGAAGATTGTGAAATGGGCCGGTCATGGGTGCTGAAAGCCATGGGCGCATTGTTGACAATACTTTCACAACTGATTATGACTTATAAGCCATCCCAAAATAGACTACTCTGTGCTGTAGACCTTTTCTGTACCTCAAAGGGACTTCCGTTAAGTAGAGCAGATAGTGTTGAACATCCGAACACCATGAATGCGGCCTTAATGCCCAGTACGTCTTCGTTCTTGGGGTCGAGGACGCGTCAAGGCTCTGATCCTCTGGGTCTTGTTACGGAGCGAACCAAGCAAGCAGGTCTCCGCGGCCTGAACCTCTTCTAGGGCAACGGGGCTACCACACGCGTTCGCCCCAATCCAGTCGATTGTTGTTATTCACACAATTACGAATCACAGGTGGTGCTGATGACGATGAATCCGAGAATGTATTCCTCTCGTCTCGACTGCTCTAATCTATGATAGAATCTCGGGCTTTTCAGTCAAGGAGAGACTTGCTAGTCTCAAAGTTCGGGATGGCCCGACCTAGAATGCAAGGAGAGACTGGTGGCCATGTGCCGTAGACTCCTATCAGAACCTGGGAAGTTCCTTACAGATACGCTGGCAGCGCCATGTCTCATAGCAAGCTGGCTGCGCTGTTCGGCCAATGAGCCACCCATGATGAAGGCCTGGGGGAGAGATGGCTCAGCTCATCTATACGCTACAAGACAAGTCTAAACGCAGACCAGGTTATGCTTGGTTCAGTAGGTAGTCAGTCTCGAGTAGGCCTCCCAGCAATTGGTATGCCAACCAACGAACTCGGGATTTGAAGAACAAAGAGGGGGGGTTCCCCCGGAGCTCGCTCTGCAGCAAGCAAGCAAGGCAGTCTTTGCGCCCTGGACGAGGCAATCTTGCCTTAGCCTGACCGGTTCTCTCCGCTGGATGTTCACTAATCATCCAGCGAGTCCTATCGATGATCGATGGGACGAGTACCTGACACGAAAGTAGACAGGCTACCTATACCTTGGGTAGTTGTATTCGTCTGGGCCCCATCATCCTCTTATCCTATGTCTGTTAGCGAGCAAGTAAGTACCTACCCACTCCCTCCAAGGAGACAGCCGGACAGCAGATAACGTCCCCAGTCCAAATCCGGTTCGAGCACACGCCATTCAACCCGAAGTGTTGAAGCCCCTGGTTGCACCAGCATGAACCTGCCGGTTGTTGCGTTCTTGCTTGACACAAACACACACGCATACAACTCGTACACAACAACGGCGTGCATGGCAGACGGTTCTTTTGCTTCTGCCAAGAGAGCCACGATGTAGGACGTAGATTTGCCCGACGTCGAAAGAGTTAGTTAGTTTGTTGAAGGCCATACAGAAAAAAGGGCGGGGGGTATAGATGTGTCCCATCTACCCGGTAATTAAAGACATGAATCAACATTTCGCGATCACAAAGCTGTCTGGGAAGCGCTAGAAACACACACAATCGACAATTGCCGACGCATTCAACCACCCCCCTCCCCTCTAACTCCCGTCCGTCTAAGGTGCATCCATAATTCAATGGGTATTCTGCCGAAGAAACACCATCAAACGTCTGGCTACCAGCACATTCCGAGACCCTGTCATGGAACCAACCCCCTTTCCCTGAGCCCCTGACCATGTCCGCTGAGTTCACCAATCCTCCTCTCCGGTAAGCGACGACCCCATCCGAGTCGCTATGGCCGCAGCGGCCAACCTCTTTCTTCCATCATCATGACGAGGACTCTTTGCAAAGAATGGTTCATGGGGCTAAAGAGGAACGTGATACAGGGCACGAGCTACCAAACGGAAGATAGATACTGTTCTCCCTGTCCCACCAACAACACAGGCCGAGCTGGTCTACGACCCACTCGCCGCATTCCATGACACGATCGCAGCGTCCTGTCCAATTTTCAGGAACATGCACTAGTAGTGTCACTCCCTCGCTCGCTACTCCGGGGAAGGGGGACGAGTGTAAAGCAACAACGGGATAGACGTCTTTGGTTCCTCCTTCCTTCCGTCTCCAAACCAACCCAACAACAGCGGCCCTTCCTTTCTTCCCTCTGATTCGATCGACGGTGAAACCGAAACCAACGCGAACGGCTTCTTCCGAGAGAGGAAGAGAGAGCAGCATACCTCTCGGCCCCAGTTTCCCTAGCCGAATAGAATACCCCCGGGGCGCGAGACGAAACGGGACTGTGCGTGTGCGCTACTGGGCGTGCGCGCTACTCTACTACTGCCGGGTTATCGGACCTACGTGTACAAGCAAGAGAGAGAGAGAGAGAGGGAGGGAGATCGAAGCAGAAAGCGGACGGTGTGTGTAAGTGTGTGTGTCTCGGGAAGATGACGCGGTCCCGAGGGAAAAAAACAACATAAAAACAGAACTAGAGGATAGCAAACAAAAAACAAGGACCTTCTCGCTCAGTGGACGGGTAGACGCCGAAACAGAGAAGAAGAAAAAGACCTCACCCACATTTCCGTCCCCTCATTCGTTTCTCTGACAAATAACGGGGGTGGGAAGAAGGAGTTTGCGAGAGGAATGAGTCCAACTAGAGGGACGCAAAATGATTAGTCGCGCGGGAAAGAACATTCCTTCCTCTCTCCATCTCTCTTAGCGAGCCAACACGCCTTATGTTGTTTCCATCGCTTCTACCTGCGTTCTTCCTGCAGTGAAGGGGAGGTGTGTGTAATTCGGCAGTGCCGCCGCCCCATCTTGACATTCCGAGTAGTTGGCTTGTTTGTACTGGGGATCCGCATCATCTGCTCTGGCAAATGATCGGGCTACTAAGCGCCGCACCAGCCAAACCACATGGACCATAGTAGTCTGCTGCCTCGCCCGGCGCGTCCTGTTCTCTATTTGTTTACGTTAGTCCGCATCGTACGTTGGTATAGGCCATGTGCGATTATCAAGGTGGACCTTTGCGGTATTACTCAACGTACCATCCTCTGCCTCCTTCGTAACTTGGCCAGATGGGTAAACGGACAGCATCAATCATACCTGGCATCTGAGAGTATTAGCGTATGTAGTATTTGTCGCAGCCTATGTTGTGCAGCCAGCATGCCTGGTGAACTTTTGGGTCTATCTATCTATCAACTATTAGTTATATTTCAAGCGCTTTTCAGTTCCCCTCTATCTCTACATGTTGTACCGTATTGCTTGCTGAGCTGTGCCCGACTATTATGTCTATACGTAGCCATCCCAGTGACTTCGTATGTTATTGTATCTATAGAGACGCTTGGCTGGCCATGAGACCGCCTACCACAGTGAATGAAAGGACCGGCGATACGAGGTATGATATCTGCGAATCGGCTCGTTAGAAACAGTTGCGCCCCGCAAAGGAGAAGAAGGGGAGCTGATTCTTGACCACGCAACTTACCGTGAGCAGCTTTGCAATGGACGCCTCCTCGTCCTCTTCGGCCCCGCTGACCTGGACCATGGCGATCAACTTGGTCGCCGGCGGACCCACGGGCATGAGCATCATGGCAAACCGTAGCATGGGGTCGTCGCCAAGCAAACTCGTCCGAGACGCGAGGAGATAGACGACCCCTATCGACACGCCAGTCCAGAGGACAAAACGGACAAACAAGATGAAGCCTACCGTAGCTTTCGGGAGCTTGGACTTAGATTTGGCGCCCTGGACCTGGCCGCCAGAACCACTGTCACCACTGCTGTCACGCGAATCCTGGAGGGACGAGTATAGCGAGACACCCGCGATCACGACGGGCAAGGGAACGAAGATGCCGCCGATCTTCTTCAAGGGCGACGTCAGCCAAGCCGTAAAGATGCCGCCGTCGGTCGCGTCGTTGAAGAAGGCTCGATGCAGCGCCGGCACCAGCCCGATGGTGGCGCCCAGGATGGCGCCCAGCAGCGGCGCGTTGAAGAAGTCGGACGCGAGCGTGAGCCACCACCTGGCACGTGGGCTGAGCCTCGCCCACTGCTTGCGCGTGATCAAGGTCACCCGCCGCCTCGGTGGCCTACCTAGCGGTGCGCGGGATCTCGAGGAACCGGTGGTCTTGGCCGCCGCCTTCTTGGAGAGCAGGAAGGACGTGCTACGCGACGCTGAATGCGAGGAGTAGGAGGCGGCGAACGGGTTCACGGAGCGTAGCGCGTCGGCTGGGTGCAGAAGCGCGCTTTCCTCGTCAGGCAGCGCCTCCTCGCCAGCGTTGGGGTCGTTGTCTCCGACGTCGTGCTCTTTCTCTTCTTCCGGGGCGTGTTCGGTGTCGATCAGGCGCGGGCCCACCGCAAAGGTCAAGCAGTTCGAGACCGTCGAGAAGACGAGGAAGTAAGCCTCTGCACTCTCCAGGGCCTGGCTGACAGACTCGCCGCTGCCGCCGCCGCTCGAGGTCAGCAGTTTCAGGACCCCGGAGTCAGCCAGTGCCCCAATCAGCAAGAGCGGGTAGCTCGTCGAGTTGTTGAACATGACGGCTACCATGGTCCAGTCGGGCATGCCAAGCACGTGGTGCGCGAACAGGCCGATCAGGAAAGACAGCAGATGGCATGCCAGCGCCCAGAGCAGGACAATGCCATACCGGCCCGCCGAGCCAGCTTCCAGGTCAGACCCGATCTTGGTGAGGAGCAGCGCTGGCAGAAAGATGCGCACGCACAGCTTGGAGATTGGTTTCGTATTGTTGCCGTCGAGTATTTTCCATCGTGCCGCGACAACACCACAGGCGATGATGAGTAGTACCGATAGACTAGCTTGGATGGCCCCGACGAAGGACTCGTGCAGCCCGTTTGGTGCCATTGCAGTCTCTGGTGAAGCGTTACTGTTGGACTTCAGATGGTCTAGAGCAGTGTATGTTGATTGGCTGGGTTGAATTGTTGACTGTGCCTGCAACAACATGAAATGCAATTGACGGATCGTCAATGACGTCCCTGTGGGTTTTACGTCATCGATACCGCTAAGGCGCACGATAGTTACGATCTAGCCTGGTATCTGAGTAATCAAGCACCTAAAGTGTTCTTGATTGGTTTTTGGATGACAGTATCCTATCTGTAACTTCCTCACTATATTTCAAACGTAGTGGCTCTTATGTCAAGAGAGAGTAATTTGCTCAAGGGATATACCAATGTTGAATGGGCCACCATGTCCACGTCACAAGAAATAGCCAATCATCAACTCTGCCTCGAGGCTGTAACTTTAGTCCTAGAACCCGAAACATAGGGGATCACCTTTTTCCAAGTATAATGTAATGACAACAAGCTGAACCGGCAGGCCTCCCTCGTGTCCAAGTATAGTAGATCCTCAATACCTCCAGATGGCGTCGGCCATCTTGACCACCTGTCCCATCTCGGTGACATCGTGTACCCTCACAATATCAGCGCCGCCCTGGACTGCAGCCGCCACTGTCGTAGCCGTGCCGAAAATGCGGTCCATTGGCTGCGGAACCCCAGTGATCTTTCCGATGAAGCTCTTGCGGCTCGAGCCAAGCAACCACGGGAACCCTTCAAGCCCGGGCCAGCTTCGTAGCTCATCGAAGTGCCGCAAAACGTGGAGGTTTTGCTCGCCCACCTTGGCAAATCCGAGACCGGGGTCCAGTATGATGCGCCATCTCCGAATACCTGCTGCCTCCGCCTCGGCAACCCGCTCCAAGAGCTCTCGAGCGATGGTCGGCACGATCCCATCCGGGTAGTCGTTGAGCTTACTCATGGTACCGGGGTTCCCGCGCATGTGCATCAGACAGACCGTCTTCCCCAGCTGCGCCATGGTAGAAAGCATACGGGGATCGAGCTGCCCTGCGGAGATATCGTTAACAATATCCGCCCCTGCTTTGACGGCTGCCTCGGCGACGTCCGCGCGGTATGTATCGACGCTGATCGCCACTTCGTGGGTTTCCGGTATACTGCGAATAAGCTCAATGACGGGAACAACACGACTAATCTCCTCTTCTGCGGTGATGTCGGGCGTGCCTGGCGAACTTGATTGGCCACCGATATCGATCATTGTCGCTCCTCCACGAATAAAAGAAAGAACGGTGTCCCGCAGCGAGTCCGGGGTGTGGACGCCTCCATCAGAAAACGAGTCAGGGGTAACGTTCAGAATGGCCATCACCTGAGTCTTCCTCGTCGCCTTGAGTGCCGTCAATGGCTTCACCGACGAGCAGATCGGGGTCATCGTGGAGAGTGGCTCTTTCGATGGCGGGAGGTCATTGAGAAAGTCCTGGACCAGCCTCCAAGGCCTGTCTGGATAGATGGCTTTGGTGGGGATAAGTTCGGCCAAGGGTCGTAGCACAAAATCACGCTCAGGGATGCCGATATGCGGAATCTTCAACCTCTCGTGATCGACCGTCTCATTCTCATAAAGGAGAACGTCCAGGTCAATGTTTCGCGGTCCCTTGTCGATGAGCTTCTTGCGCCCCATCGATTTCTCAATATCTTGCAGTTGATCCAGGAGGGGAAGCGGTTCAAGATCAGTCTCGACCTATATGAATACTTATCTTTAGCCACGGCTGTCAAGCTTGCGCAGAAAAGATCGTTGAACACACCTCGCAGGCTCCATTGACGAATCTATCTTGATCCAGAACATACATAGGCTCGGTCTCCCACAGACTACTGGTCCTCTTTACCTTGATGCCCCTGGTGTCCAGTTCCTGGCAGGCCTGCTCGATCATAGCCACGCGATCGCCGAGATTACTGCCCAAGGCGATGTAGGCATTGCGCTTTGGACTGGACGCTAGACCAGCAACAGCAGCACTGCAAGCACAACCTCCGGATGAACAGCCGTGGTTTCTCTGTACGCTCTGATCCATGGCGGATTTAGGGAGTCGCACACCTGACGGGCGCGAAAATAAGGTGGGGGTTAGAAGGGGTCGAAAGCGGCGCGAACAGGCGCTCCATGCTCGAGGAAACGCAGGCGTCATCAGCAGAGCGTGGGCAATGAAACAAACAGTGAGCTAACCCTGAATGTCTACTGACTCGGACGCAATGGAGTACGCTTCATGGGCATTGTAAGGACAATTGCATCTCGGGCAGAAAAATCGGCGGTTCAGGGTCCTCATTTTTTTTAGCACGGATGATTCTGGCATCCATCCATTGATGACGGTCCGAGTGTGGGGCGCTCATCGTTAGCAGTCAAAAAGCTCCGGCCAGTGTTTTGAGTGCAGCTTATTTATGTATGTCTCGTGTCTTAGCTTTCTGGCATAACGGCCCTGCTTTTGGTGTGCTTATCTTTTAGTGAGAATCTCGACGGCGGAGAATACGGGCGCAGGTTCGAGTGTTAGGTGTCTTGTAGGGAGGAGGACATTGAAGATCAACCATCATCTCCGAAGCGCGCAATCGCATCACTTTGTCGAATGAGATGTTTCAAAAATGGACCAGTCTTAAGTTTACTCCCTTGAAGGTTTCCGCATTCGGGCCAGAGATTGGCAGACTGGCGTGGTTGAGACGCGGCATGCACACTCTCAACCTCCTGGGCCTCGGCATTCTCGACGGCTGGGTGGGGGCTCTGACCTGCCATGCCGCCATTGCTAGCCGCAACAGCGCTAGCCTGTGACGCCACTTGCATGATCCTCGGCCTACAGCACCAGCCGAAGCCTACTAAGCCTGGGAGGCTAGGTCCCATAGAGCTTCCCCAGATTCTCTACCTTCCAAAGCCGTCCGTCTCCGCTGCATCGTTGGATTCGGAACCAAAGCCGCGAAGTCCATCCTTATATAGAGCCGGCCCCTATTCGTTCCAAATCACCCTTTGAATCCATTTCTCTTCTTTCAACTCCTGCGCTTCGTTTCATTCGAACCAACCCATCTACGTACCGACCTCTACGATTCAACATCCATCCTACCCTCGACAAAGCAAACAGTTCCGGAAGCTATTCCGCATATCTCAAGATGGCGTCTCCTCGTACGTCTCGGCTCCCTCCCATCTTTGTCGCGTAACCTCGCCGACCACTAACATGTGTTCATCATACAGAGAAGATTCGAACGACCGTGACCGATCTCTTCAAGATCAACCACCCGATCCTCCTTGCTGGCATGAACGTGGCCGCCGGCCCCAAGCTCGCGGCCGCTGTCACCAATGCCGGTGGCCTCGGTGTCATCGGCGGCATGAGCTACAGCCCCGAAATGCTGAAGGAGCAGATCGACGAGATGAAGTCCTATATGAACGACAAGAAAGCGCCATTTGGCATCGACCTGCTTTTGCCCCAGGTTGGCGGCAATGCGAGAAAAACAAAGTGCGCCAATCTACAACCCGCCGACGAAAACTAAGGATGCTAATTTCGCTGCTTTTTAGCTACGACTACACAAAGGGCAAGCTTAACGAACTCATTGATGTCATCATTGAGTCCGGCGCAAGCCTTTTCGTCTCCGCTGTTGGCGTGCCGCCCAAGGAGGTTGTCGACCGTTTACACAAGGCCGGCATCTACTATATGAACATGGTTGGACACCCTAAGCATGTGCAGAAATGCCTTGATATCGGGTGCGACATCATTTGCGCCCAAGGCGGCGAGGGAGGTGGCCACACTGGTGATGTCCCCACCACTGTCCTGATCCCGGCCTGCGTAGAGATCTGCAAGAAGTCCAAGAGCCCGTTGACAGGAAAGCCGGTCACTGTGATTGCTGCAGGTGGTATCCACAACGGCAACATGCTTGCTGCATCTCTCATGATGGGCGCCAGTGCGGTCTGGGTTGGCACCCGGTTCATCCTCGCTGATGAGGCCGGTGCTCCTGAATCTCACAAGGAGGCCGTCCGGACCGCCAGCTTCGACGACACGATTCGAACCCTCATCTTCACTGGGCGCCCGTTGCGGGTGCGAAACAACCCCTATATCGAGAACTGGGAGAACGAGCGGAGAGATGAGATCAAGGAGCTCACATCAAAGGGAATTTTGCCTTATGAATCTGATCTCGAGAAGGTCATGAACGGCAGCGACGAAAAGCCACCAGGTGTTGAGGAGGCAGCAGCAGAGAGCGACGACGAGGTCGACGATTATCTCGAGCAGTTCCGACCCTACCTGATGGGCAAGTGCTCAGCTCTCGTGAATGAGCAAAAGAGCGCTAAGGCAATTGTGGACGAGTTCATTACCGATGCCACTGCAGCAATGAGCAAGGGCACTCAGATGCTGGCGAAGCTGTAGGGTTAGGGGGACTTTTGATGCATGGCGGCCAATTCTCGACCTGATTCATGATTTACCTATGTATTCAAGCGCAGCAAAGCAAACAAGTTGTATATACTGTTTCTCTAATTATTCAAATCTACTGGGTGAATTCAGCAACCCAAATTGCTAAATTTGCCACTTCGGTATCCTGAGTGGCCTTGGAGGGGCAGCTGGACCATTTAAAGAGGAACAGAGTGGGTGGGATATTGCATCATCCTCAATTCGATAACAACCAACATGTGCATTTGCGACACTGGCTTTTTACTTTGCTCATGGAAAAAGCACATTACTTATGCATCGTCGATGACAGGAGCAAATGTTCCTGGCGATTTGCAGGTGCGACCCACTGATATACTCTACGTCATCATCAGCAACGCCCCAACAAACACAAGCCAACCATAAAACCCGTACGTTGACATCACGCCGACATAGGTTTTGATTCATTTTATAAATCGATTATTTTTGAAGTGACTCGCAGCTCGAGTTTCCTTCCTACAGACGTACATACACACCACCTTTACGCCAACCAACTCACACACATATTCCATACAACACGTAATATGGCCGCAACACACAACTTCGATGTTACCAGCCTTTTCGGCGTGAAGGGCTATGTCGCCGTCGTTACGGGAGGAGGCAGCGGTATCGGCCTCATGACCGCGCAAGCCCTGGCGCAGAACGGCGCCAAGGTCTACATCACAGGCCGGCGGATGGAGGCGCTGGAGTCGGCAGCCAAGAGCCACGGTCCTTCCGGCGGCGACGGCCAGATCATCCCGGTGGGCCCCTGCGACGTCACTAAGAAGGACGAGCTCGAGAAGCTCGTGGGGCAGATCCAGGAGAAGGAGAAGTACATCCACCTGCTGGTGTGCAACGCGGGCGTGTCGGGCCCCAAGGCGGAGCCCAAGCACGAGGACGCCGAGGAGCTGAAGCGCGCGCTCTGGGAGAACGAGTCGGTCGAGCAGTGGGGCCAGACGTTCGAGGTCGACGTGACGTCGGTCTACTTCACCACGGTGGCCTTCCTGCCGCTGCTGCAGGCCGGCACGCGCATCAAGGGCGGGCCCCTCGAGCCCTTCGCGCCCAGCGTCATCACCATCAGCTCCATGTCGGGGCTCATGCGCCACGCGCAGGGCCACTTCAGCTACAACGCGGCCAAGGGCGCCACGGTGCACCTGTCCAAGCTCATGTCGGCCGAGTTCCAGAAGGCCGGCATCCGCGTCAACTCGATCGCGCCCGGCTACTTCCCCTCGGAGATGACGACCAAGACCAGCGACGAGAACCAGAAGAGCCACCTGCCGCCCGAGAAGATCCAGGACAAGGAGCACGTCCCGCTCATGCGCGCCGGCCGCGAGGAGGAGATGGGCATGACGGTCCTCTACCTCGCCAAGAACCAGTACGTCAACGGCGAGATCATCGCGGTTGACGGCGGTGTCCTCAACGTACTGGCTGGCCGCTAAGCCGAGCTAGTCTTGGAAAGACGGAGTAATAAAGGGGGGGAAGCGATATTAAATCAAAGTTTCGGCGTTGGCTGGCGTTGTGGCGGTTTACTTGGCGCAGACAGTTTGGAACGAAAGGGTACGAAACTCAAGATGGGTCATTCTCGTCATGGCTTATACAATACCACAGCTTGTGAAAAGAATAAGAACCTTTTCCCTACCTACCATCGAATTGTTTCTATTTGACAAACCACACGTTTTGATGCAATTGATGCATCATTCTACCTCAATCCCAGCTGAGTCACTAATATTGATCTAATATACTGCACTTGTGGTCGAGAGGTTGCGACAAAGGTTCATGCGATAATAAACCCGCGTCTATGATTCCCATTGATGATGTGAATAGGGGTGGCCCTCGCCTCTAAAGCCGCCATGTCTTCGAAATGCATGATCGCTTAGTGGTACACCAATCAACGCATCCTCTCCTCGCGGCCATCCAGCCAACTCGTGCAATTGAAGCAGCGAACAGCCTGTGTAGTAGTTAGGTTTTCATGCTCCCCAACATATATATAGTAAGGCCGGAGCCATATGCACGAGGCTTACCCTGTCGCTGACGAGCTTCTTGCAGTACCGACATTTGACCGTGTGCTTTATAATGGGGTCCCGGGCAAAGCACTGGTAGAATCTTCCAATACAATACAGCGCTAGTCCGACGCCGAGGAAGTTGACGCATCTATTCACGAAGACGCTGTGCAGAAGCAGGAGTCAGTTCCTATAGTCTAGCAGCTGGCAGTGCCTAGTTCCCATCTCTCTCTCTGCTCTAGTACAGCCAAGAAGGGAAGATGAGCGAAACGAAAGTGGGAAAGAAGGCTTCAGTTCTTACCCGTAAGCCAGAACTACGGCCCCGTCGAGCTGGGCTTGGGCTAGAGTGGTATAGCCGTCCAGATCGTCGTAATTGGGACCAGCTCTCAGCACGGCGAACTTCTCGTCGATGTTGCGGTTGAGCGGCAGGATGATCGAAAGAGGCGGCAGCAAGATGTCGCTGATGAACGAGGTGGTGAGCGCGGTGAAGGCCGACGCGAGGCTATGTTATGATTGGCCAGTATCCCTGTTAGCAGTCCTCCTTCCTGGGCGTTTCCTTGGTGGTGATTGAGCATGGGTATTCTTGTGGCTTGGTTGCTATATCGCTGGACGACTTGTAGGCACAGCACTGGCCGGGAACGCACCCGGTTGGATGAGTCTGCTGCCAAGACTCGGGACAGAGGAAGACAGAGAGCGACACTTACATCAAACCAACCGCTATCTCCAAAATGTTCTCACTGAAGGCGAAGTCTACGAAATCGTGGAACAGACGGCGAGCTTGTTGCTCGCCCCGCTCGAGGAGTTCCCTGCGCTCTCCATCGTCTGGTAGACGAGGCATTCTTTACGAGGGACGAATCGGATCCTATTTTCTCTTTTTTCCCAGGAAAGACAACGACGCACAAAGCTCGACCAAATCAGACACACCCGCGAAAACGAGAAACACAAGGACAAAAGGTTACGGTCCTGTTGACTTCTTTCGTGATGCCCAACCTCGGTTTATCAATTGCCAGTAGATTCCAACGGGTGGAACTGACGGCGGCGCGCATTGTGGGACCGGTTCGTCCCAACAGTGGACAAGTGCGACCTCTAGGCTCCTCAATGGTGCAGGAGCCGGCGGCTTGTCACTGACGCTTGCCCGCGACAAGGGATGCTAGTCACGATGGGGAGGTGCCTCGGGTTGATCTGCATCGCTGGACCAGAAGTTGATTCGCTGTTCAGTAATCTTCGAGATATCCAAGCCTTCAAGGCGGTAAGTACCCAACGTGGGTCGTGTGGGATTCTGGTCGGCTCGCGCGTGTGTTGGGCTCAGGAAACCGATTATTCACGTCGATCCGCGCGGATTTGAGACAGGCGCGTTCCTCAGAAGATGCCGTCACAGTCGAATGCATGTTTGCAGTTTGTTATGTTGAGTGAAAAAGTGAGATTTCGTGTGAACTATTTAATAAGGATAAGTGTTCTATAGGCTGAAGATTATATAAATGAGATTTGAAATCAAATCAGGGTATACGAGTGTTAATGAAATCGTCAAACATCATGTACCATATGTGCCCAAACCAGGAGCTTCCGCATCGTGAGTTACCATACCAACATCAAGTCCCAAATCAGACAACCCGTCTAGATTTGTCAAAACACCCCCAGGCATCTGCTTCATTATTGTCGTTTGTCTTCATCGCCGTGATGCGACTTACACCCGAGAGGCATGCGTCTCGTAACTCGCACGTTCCTTGTTACTCCTGCGTTGCTTTCTAGGAACGCCGCTCCGTCGGTTCTTGAACCAGATGCCGATCCAAGAGATCAAGGCCACAACGATGGCCCCGAACGCCACCCAAGTGATGATCATGAACTTGCCGCCCGCCTTCGCAGAGATGCCGACGTCGTCGCCCTTGTCGTTAATTTCTGATGCGCCCTTCTTGGCGATGGCGGTCGCGATGGCACTAGCGATGCCGAGAGCCAGGGCGGCCAGCGTAGCGGTGATGGCGCTGGCCACGGAGAACAGCGTGCTGGGGCCGATGGTGATGGCGCCGATACAAAGCAGGAATACGATTCCAGAGAAGCCGATGCCGATCACGTAGAGGACAAAGACGGCCAGGAGGAATCCGTTCACATAGTTGATGGCTTCCTGGATGCTGTCGGGGATCTTGAGATCGGCGGGATTAAGATCCAGGGGCCCCACTTCGATCTCGCGATCGAGCACGGAAGACAGGTTGAACTGGAAACCGGCCTCCTGAGCCGTGCAGTTGGTCTGGTTGAACCACGCGCCAGGGCTCGTGGCGTTGGGTGCATAGTTGCCTTCGCAAGCATTCATCACATGGAGAGAGTACCATTGCGAGATACCAAGCTCAGCCGAGAGCTTATCTGCGATGTCGTTGCTGATCTCGTTCAGCTCGTCTGTGATGGACGATTCGATGGTCGCTACCACGCTGCTGAAGAAACCGCCGATACCTCCCTTGTCGGTCGTAGTCGGGTCTGAGCCTCCGCTGGTTGGTGTTGGAACCAGGTCGTGACCGAAGTTGGACATGTTGATCTACTCGGTCATGGTCAGTGACGGTACTGGAGAAGCCGTGTGTTTGGCATGTCAGCATGTTCGCTTACAGAGATGATATGGTAGTCTTCCATTTGTCCCGGCTTCGACCCGGCAAAGAGTGCTACCAGGGCGAGCGCGAACGCCGCGGCCGAGAATATCAGGGGGCATAGCACGAAGGCCCGGCCGGTGGATTTGTTGAGCCCCCGAGAACGCATTTTGGCAGCGTAAGTTGGGATAATAAGCGATGGATACGATTTCGATGTTTATCTTTGTTATGTTGTCGCAAAAGGAGGATGACGACACGGTATGGCACGTCTGGCTGATATAAGCTGAGTGGCAAGAGCGAGCGAGTCAGGGCTGGATGCTGTGTTCTGTATTACGCATCAAATACCATACGCACGAACAAAGGAGATGGTATGAATATATAACGAATCTGGGCTCAGCCCAACCAACCCAACAGGCTGGGAATCCAGGTAAGCAAGCCATGATGCAATGCGCGAAGGTGATTCACCTTGCCCACCACCCACTTTCCTTTGAGACCCCTGGTCCAAGACATTGGGAACCCACCCAGCTAGCTTGCATCGTGGCAGGCCGGCAGACCGCCGCTTTGTTGGGTGGGCTCGGTATAGGAAAACACATATCGGAAATGAGCTTTCTTCGAAGCCTGATTGGTCCCGAGCAGGCGCTGCGTCATAAGGGTCTTCAGGGGTGGGCGTGCCAATTTGCCAGAATGCTGGCAATACCCCCTGCAACAAACAGGTTCTACCCCGGACCCAGCCACATCGGTCCAGCGATCCAGAGCCAAACGTCACCAAAGCTTGGCATACGCTTGAAACATCGCACCGGGCGCTGCTGCTATTTACATCGCTTCGTATTCTATGCGCCCGGCGAGATAATGGTCGGATTTCCATCAAACGAGAGGAACAAGAAAACGTCCACTCATGGGTTGGTTGTGGTTCGTGATGATCCGGTTGCGTTGCCGGCCACGAGATTCTAGAACCTGGAACCTGGCATAGAACTTGGCCGGATTCCGGCTGTGCGTCTGATCTCACTTCAGTGGAATCGCGACCCAGAAGTACCCAACCTTATTTATAGGCACCTACCAAGATGTCGCATTTCTTCCCACAGTCGCAGAGAAGTGCAGAGAAGTGCGACAGTAAACAGGATGATTGCGAATATGACGAGATACAGGTCGTACGCACTGGCGTCCATAGGCTTTCATGAGGTAACGAATGAATGCACTGCATTCAATTGATATCTAGCTCAGTTTCTAAGGTGGAATTGGCGATCTTACTGCCCAGAGATATTCATTTCGCTTCTCTTGTGTCCTGCACCTCTTATTGGAGCGAATTCTTCTCAATGCTGCCTATCTACGACCCTGCAGACTTCACGTCGCGGCGCAGCATACACCTTACATATTGAAGCACATACCCGCAGATGCTGTCCAAAGCTTCAATGGCTTGAATCGACTTTTTATGTTCTGGTAAAAGGTCACGTTATACCCTCATTCGGGAAATCGCAGCATCATGAATGCGACATCTGCGGCCGGCTGCGAGCTGGCTGCTGAGGGCTGGTTTGGGCCGACTGTGCAAGGATGCCAAGACAATTTCGACTTTACACTGTCTTTTGAGCAATACATCTTCACCACCCTTCCAGCATCCGGTTTGCTTATCGTCGCACCGTTCCGAATCTTTCACTTGAGAAAACTCCCTGCCGTGGTCGGGGGGAGCCGCCTCCGCCAGTTGAAACTGGTGAGAGCCTCCCATATGTTACTTACTTTATGCTATCAAGATACCTGTGAGGAGTCCGCCTACTAAACTCTCACCTCGTAGGCTGCCCTTGTATCGTTGGCTACTCTACAGCTGGCCTATTGCATTGTCTGGGCAACATGGTCTTCCGCGGGCTCATCATTACGCACATCAGCAACAGCAGCGGCAAGCATCTCGTTCATGGCCACCTTGTTCGCATGCATGCTTTCGTATTCTGAACACACCAAATCCGTGAAACCCTCGTCTGCCTTGAATGCGTATCTCCTGGTCTCCCTCATCCTAGATATCGCGATCCTTCGGACCATATGGCAGAGCCAGCTCACCGTGTCGATCCAAGTCGTAGCCACCGCCTCTTTCTGTTCCAAGGCAGTCATTCTCGTCCTCGAGTCCATCGAGAAGCGTAGGTATATCCTCGATCAAGGGTACAGCCGTAGTCCAGAAGAGACTAGCGGGATCTATAGCCAGGGCCTGTTCTTGTGGATGAACTCGCTTCTTGGAAATGGGTTTCGCCACCTGCTCAAGCCTACCGACTTGTTTCCCGTGGAAGAGGGCATGTCTTCTGTTGTGCTGGATGACAGGTTCTGGAAGACCTGGCACCGATGTGAGTATACTGAGTTGTTCTACCAAAGGGGGCCACGCACTGACATGCATTGCAGCCTCCGAACTCGATAAATACAGGTTATTGAAAGTGTGTTCTAGTGCACTTCAATGGCCGATTGCTGTGGCTGTAATTCCTAGGATTATCCTGATAGCATTCACGATATGCCAACCTCTGTTACTCAGTCGCTTCCTGTCCTATCTGCAGAGCACTGCGGAGCCTGCGAACATTGGCTATGGACTTGTTGCAGCATACGGCATCGTCTACTTCGGCATGGCAACATCCTCGGCTTTCTATTACAACCGCGCGTCCCGTATGGCGACCATGCTTCGGGGAATGCTCGTCTCCGCAGTGTATAGAAAGACGATCGAAACCAGCGTTGCTGCTACCGATGAATCTGCGTCTGTGACGCTTATGAGTACTGATGTAGGTCCGGCACCAAAGTGATATGAAGATCACAGCTGAAATTAGCAGGTCGAAGCAATTGTCAGAGCTGCGAGATTCATCCACGACATATGGGCTGATATCGTGCAAGTCGCCATTGCCACATGGCTATTGAGTAGGCAGATTGGACCTGCTGCAGCAGCTCCCGTTGTCGTGTGTATAATTTCTCTCGGGCTTACTTTGTACATGAGCCCCAAATCTCAGGGGGCCACGGGTGCTTGGATCGAGAAGGTTCAGCGACGAGTTGGTAAGTGCTGTTGAAATATTGCAACGGAAACGCTTATGCTGAGCCTCGATTAGGCATCACGTCGAAGATGTTGGGCCATATGAAGGGCATTAAAATGTCCGGGCTTACAAACAGCCTCGCAGCATCCATCATCCAGATGAGGGCGGATGAGATCGATGCTGCCGCGCCGTTCCGCTTGATTTCGTCACTATCTGCCACCATCGCCCAAATTCCTGTCCTCCTGGCCCCGGTTGCCACTTTTACTTTCTTTGCTGTCATAGCCCTCCGTACTGGACAGACCTTTGAGGCCACGAAAGTCTTCTCATCCCTCTCGTTTGTCATTCTACTGGCCGCGCCTTTGTTCGGTACCTTGGAGGCGATTATCACTACGTTCTCAGCACTCGCTTGTCTGGAGCGAATCCAGAAATATCTCAACGAGCCACCGCGTCGCGATAGACGAAGAATTAATCTGTCGCTACCGACTCGATGTCAGCTACAGGGGCATGCTCCGAGTAGACTCAACCAAGAGTCACAGCCCATACTTGACGATGTATTTGAGCTTACAGATGTATCGGCTAGACCTGCGTCGCCCCAACAACATGCCAGCGATAGCCATAACATCCAGCTGCAAAACGCATCTTTTGGGTGGACAGATCACAGCAACTTCATCGTCAAAAATGTGAGTTTCGTAGCGGAGAAGAGCCAATTGGTACTCCTAGCTGGCCCTGTTGCCTCTGGGAAAAGCACACTACTGAAGGGACTGCTCGGAGAAGTGCCGTTCACCTCAGGTACTGTCACACTAAGCCGCCATAGAATGTCATGGTGCGACCAGACACCATGGCTAACAGTAAGTGGCCTATTGTCGTTGCAACTAAGGCTGGAAATGTACTCATTACGAATCTGTCATCAGAACGCGACTATACGAAAGAACATCATCGGGTTTAGCCCCTATATTGCAGGACTGTACGAGCGAGTCGTTCATGCTTGCGACTTAAACAAAGACTTCGCACAATTACCCAACGGAGATGAGACCATGGTTGGAAGCAAAGGTATATCACTGAGCGGTGGGCAAAAGCAGCGAGTTGTAAGTCGAACTCATATGTTTTCCTTTCTCTACAAGAAACCAGGTTAATGGTAGACAATAGGCACTTGCAAGGGCTATGTATTCGAAGCCACAGATCGCCCTGTTCGACGATGTATTCAGCGGGCTTGATGACCGCACATCGAATACAGTCTGTAAGCGGTTATTTGACAGTAACGAAGGCCTACTCCGAAGCTGGGGTACGACAGTTGTTCTAGCGACGCATTCTGGTATGTGCAGAAGATGACCACCTTCCAACACTCTCATCTTACTGAAGTTTGTTACAGCATGGGCTTTGCCAATGGCGGATCTCATCATCATGCTTCGACAAGACGGCTCTATCGAGGAGATGGGTACCTTGCAAAAAGTCTCGGCTCGCCCTGGATTCACCAAGTTGTTTTTGACATCCAACAAGTACACCGTGGACGACAGTATAACTAGCAATGAGCCAACCACGGATGATGGGACTAAACCACTGCCAAAGGAGTTACCCGAAGATAATAAGCCCATTGACAAACATAGACAGCTTGGCGATCATGCGGCCTATGGGTTTTACTTCTCGTCGCTGGGGGTTGCATTTGTTGTTATTCTGCTCGCTCTCGAGGTTTTTACTGCTTTCTTCCAGACTTTCCCCAGTAAGCTACGTTGCCACTCTTATGCTTCAACAGCTGAATAACCCGTTCTTAGGTGTGTGGCTCAAATGGTGGACTGATGCTAGTGCTGCCGAGGGCAATCATGAGATCGGACTCTATCTTGGTGTGTACGCAGCTCTGCAGGTCGCCGGAGTCATCTCGTTCTTTGCTATAACCTGGTAAGCCCGTTAGCTCTCCTGTCAGGGTCTATGCTCATGCAAGATAGGTTTGTTCTCCTCAAGGTCATTGAGAAATCAGGTCTAGAAATGCATCGCAGATTACTACATGCGGTAATACGGTATGTCAACCTCCCTCCATATATAGCTGAAGCAATACGTAACCCATGCACATGTAGGGCCCCTTTATCCCTTTTTACGACCGAAGACACCGGATCGATCACCACAAAGTGAGTTCTTCAATTTCCCACAACACCCTACAACAATGACTAATGCCGCGGAGATTCTCTCAGGACTTGGGGATGCTTGACCATAATCTGCCTATGGGGATGCTTGTAAGCATTAACAGTAAGATGCTTCGTACCGCTAGTGAGCTTCGAGATTCTAATGAATAGGTCTTCTCGTTTGTGTCGCGCAAGCCGTTCTCATCGCGTCGGCAACATGGTACCTGGCCATCAGTTTTCCCATCCTGGTTGGCGTCATCTACTGCCTCCAGAAGGTTTTTCTGAGAACATCTCGCCAGTTACGACTGTTGGACCTAGAGGAAAAGGCCCCTATCTAGTAAGTGGTCGCCATTGGTAAAGCCGGCATGCCACCAGTCAAGCTGATCCAGTCAGCACACAATTCATCGAGACCCTAGGGGGCCTCGCGACCATCCGGGCTTTTTCGTGGGAAGGACCTTCGACCGATCTTAATCACGAACTCATCGATCGATCGCAGAAGCCGTTTTACTTGCTTTTGATGGTGCAGCAGTGGCTTGTATTGGTCCTCGACCTAATTGTCGCTGCCCTCGCTCTTCTTGTCGTTGGTCTGGCAGTCAGATTGCAGGATACGGTGTCCATTGGGTTCACTGGTGTCTCATTGGTGCAACTTATCACGTTTGCCGAGACCGCAAAGATGCTGATTCAATGGTGGACATCGCTCGAGACTTCGATCGGCGCCATCTCGAGGATTAAGCAGTTTACAGAAGATTCACCGGACGAGAACCTGCCAGGTGAGAACCAACCAGTACCAGAGCATTGGCCTGATCACGGATCGATAGAAATCCGTAATATTTCTGCTTCATACGGCGAGAGGACCCGGATGCATAAAGCTTTGGACGACGTCACCATCTCTGTCAAGGCCGGAGAGAAGATCGGTATCGTGGGAAGAACCGGAAGGTATGCCCAACATGCTGCTCCTGAATTTCATGTCGCCTTGTTGATACCAGGTCTAGCGGCAAGTCATCTTTTCTCCTCACCATAGTCAGGATGCTCGACCTTTCAGCGGGGTCCATCGCCGTTGACGGGTTGGATCTGGCCACCCTGCCTCGCGAGGAGCTGCGATCCCGACTCATCACGATCACGCAAGACCAATTCTTCCTGCCTGGCACCGTGCGACAGAACATCGACCCCCATGAGTCATCGACGGTGGAGGATATCAAAGCCACGTTCTCGAAAGTGGGCCTCTGGGATGCCATCCAGGATAAGGGCGGTCTTGACGCTGCGTTCGAAGAGGAAATGCTCAGCCATGGGCAACGGCAGCTTTTCTTCCTCGCCAGGGCGATCCTGAGAAAGGATTGTGGCAGATTGGTTCTTCTTGATGAGGCTACTAGCAGGTGAGTTTGCAATGCATGCATGCATACTACCACGTCCGATTCAACTGGGCTGGATCGCGCTTTTGCTGACTACTTGCTTACTGTAATTTCTCCGTATGCAGTGTTGATCAAGCTACTGAAGCACACATACAAGAGCTCATACGGGAGGAATTCCGTGAACACACTGTCATCGCTATAGCTCATAGGTTAGAGACGATAGTCGGCTTTGACCGCGTGGTAGTGTTGGAGAAAGGTTATGTTGTTGAGCAGGGGAAACCAGATGATCTACTTCGGGGCCAAGGTCCATTCAGACAGCTCTGGAATACAGCTCACTAAAAGCTACCGGGGTAGCAGTAATCAACGGTTGTTTTTCTGCCTCGAAAGGCAAATATATGAAGCGTGCTGCAGATGGCATTGTGTAGAGCATAGTAATATTCCAAGCACAGCCCATCTATGATGACTGCATGAACATGTCATTTAGTATAGAGGTCTAAAGAGGCGACTTGAGGCAGCGACGGTGACTCAGATGAAAGCTCGGACCATCAATATGATCATGCCCGCCCTATTTCCTAGTATTCGATGCTTACTTATTTGACCCAGAACCAACGATGGGACCAATTAGGATGACTCAAACGTCACCTATCTTCTCTATTTTATATTTCCCCATTGCCGGCGTTCTCTTTTTCAACATCGAGTTTGTTTGCCCAGCTTTTTGAGTTGCCTGTTGCGGAAGGAAGGGCTGTTATGCCTAAGAAACGACACCAACCGAAGTACTCCAAGCCGCCGTCAACTGCCCCGCCATCCCTCAGTCTCTCGAGGGGTTCCTCATCGTCACAGACGAATCCTGGTAGGCAAACATGACACGGCAGCCGCTGCCGCTGCGCATATACTCTTGACTGACAAGCAATAATAACAACAGACCATGCACGCTCAGTCAACGACATTCTCTCTGACCTCCGGCGGAGCAACCTAAACTCCACCGGCGCATCGCACGGCAGCCTGCTCCCGCAAAACGCACCCAGCGTCCCTCCCAACATTCGCCACATCTTTCAGATCCCCGACGCGCCGGCGCCCCCTCCGCGGAGACCGCAGCGACGAGGCCTCAACGGGCGAAGACTGCCCCCGGGACCGCCACCCCCGCGATCATGGTTGGCATTGTCGCAATCTAGGCATGCACCATCTGCCCACCAGCAACCCGCAGCGTCCCACATCCAGAACTGGCCCCTGCCGGACGCCTACTATCCGGAAGATGGCAGTTTGGTCGACCTTACCCTTCGCCATATGGCAAGCGATTGGGTGACGCAGAGAGATTGGAACAGGTTCTATCTTTATACCCTCCCTGGCGGTATGCGATCGGCCTTGTTGCATTACGTTTCCACCCTGCACGAAGCTGGCGTATCTGCCGCAGATATGCGCCTGGTGCTAGGTGGTCCTCCAGAATCCGAGTTGGCCGAGTACGAACTGGAGAAGCCGGACTTGAACAAGCTAAACAAAGATATCTTCCATCTGGATCTCACCGGGTCGGTTGGAAAGGGGTTGTCGTTAAAAAGCTTAACCGACCTACTGTTTGTAGCACCGCAACAACAGCAGGGCGTGGTCGAAGTCCAGGACTCTTGGGATGCTCCAGAGCTAATCTCCGGGCCGACAAAGCTGTTGCCCAACCTCACACATCTGTCACTGGCCATGTCGCCCACTTCGACCCAGAGCGCTTCGTGGAGGCAGCTTCTCATCCTTGCCGCTAAGCTGCCAACTTTGACGCATCTCAACTTGTCCGGTTGGCCAGCACCGTCGCTGACACCGAACGCCATGGCAGCCAAGATGGTGTCTCCGATCACCGGAAGAACTACGAACTACGGCGCTACCAACCATTACAGCCACATATTAGACGATGACTGGTCCGAGGCAGTCCTCATTTTGAGGAAGTTGAGCAAAGCTCTCTACAGTCTAGTTTATCTGGATCTCACCGGGTGTGGCGACTGGTTCCCTGCTTTGCGAAAGGAGGCGGAAGGAGAAAACTCGACCAGCTCAGTGGATTGGGCCAGCGATTGGGGCAAGATTGAGGTGCTGAGGCTGTGTTCTGGCTATGCGGCAGATCCCGACTCGACAGCTCAGCTCTCGAGACTTTGGGACTGGAAGCGGCAAGCTGTTGTGGTGGAAAAGAACATCACGTCGCAGAGGGCAGGTCGGGGGCGCTTCATCACCGTGGAGATGGATAAGCTACCCGACTTGGTCGAAAGTCGCGTGGCTGGTGTGACTCATAACAATTGACCAGATGCTCCCAGGGTGCCTAAATAAACCCTGATAACAGAGGTTTTTTCTGCCAAAGGTTCAAGCGTTGACGCTTACGGGTTGTTGCCGCTCTTCGAGGTCTGGTGCCCTCCCTAGTCCGTTTGGCTGGAGACCGTCAGCGTGTCGCCCCGTACCCTTAAAGCGTAAATGAGGTCCTTAGAAGGAACGGGGGGGCGCAGAGGAGTATCGGGGCGAAGTTGTCACTTCGGTGGCAATGGACCGAGAAAGCCTGTAGCTGTTCGCTTTTCTTTTTTGGTCCAGTGTCGTTGAAAAAAGGTGCACCAGATCGGATTCGAACCCTGAGCTTAGCTACCTGTTGTGGTCGTTTGGCTCAGTGGTAAGATGTGCAGTACAGTACGTACGGATTGTGAACAGGCACCCGTTTGGCGGCGGTTGTGTTGAATACACCAGAGAGGCCTTCTGGAGTTTGGTCCGATTGTGGCCAAGGGGGACGCAATACCATGTCTCACTTTTACCCCTTGTACTCACGTCCGGAAATTTGTGGCCATCTCTCCTGCATCATCCAACGTTCTTTGTTGGACGTGAGTTGGGCATATGGTTGGTAGATACCATGGCTTCTCTGAATGGCACAAATCGCGATGCGTGCTACAGACCGCCCTCTGCAAGTCTAAGCGGGCCGCAACACACGATCGCAGAGGTCTAGTGACGCAATACAGACAGTGCCACGAAAGCGAACATTGCCCGATGCAAGCTGTAGTAAAGGAAAGGAGCGTTCAACGTGCTTAGGCCAAATCTTAACTTGTCGTTTCATGCATGTTTGACCCCAGACGCTCCCCAGACGCTAAGCTTAGATGCCGGGAGGCAATCAGTATGGACAATAGCCAATCGTTTCCTGGTACAACCCCTATTCAGGCAAATGCTTTCTCATCGCCCGCGCGCTATGGTTTTGCCCGGCCCGTGGGTAGAGGGTAATCGGTATCCATTCCACGATTAGTTCACGAGCAACGAACGAACGCCTTGCCGCCATATCATTCACCCCTCTTGCCTATGCTACGATTGTTGTGTAAGCAAGTTTGTTCAACATGGTCGCTGTAGCCCACTTTTGCCCCGACGCCCTCTACGTGCTGTTCGTTGGCTGGACGAAAGATCGACCTCACAAACCTCAAAGCTCCCAGCTCACCCGTCAGGTTGAACGAAACGTTGGACCACGTAGACTCCAGACGACGTGTATGTGCGGGAGGTGGCTGTTTCGTTACGTTCATAAGGAGTCATGGCCAAAAGGACCGTCCCGGCATGCCAGGCTTGTGGTTTGTGTATATCGGTACCTGCATTTGTGCCCTTGTGTGTGTGATTCACATACTGGCCGAAGCGATACACATTATTCCCACGACAGTCAGTCTATCCCATGCTGTTCTTCTAACACCAGGCGATCATCATCACGACTGTTGGACATGTCATCACAGTCGTCGTTGTCCGTTGGTTTTGGTCGCCCTGTACCTTCTTGACAACTCTCGTGTGGACTGTGACAATCGCTTGCGAAACCTGTTGCTCGCCCGGATTCTATTACACCACGGTTGCCGGTTCCGGTTTGCCGTATGCTCTTCATTACGACGACACATAGAGCACATTGGGTGGCGGACTTCAACTCGTTGCCTTCTACGATCTGGGTATATCACAGCGGCTGTATATCTATTTTACTGTATTCTTTTCACCCGCAAATGCTCAACCCATAACCTCCAACCTTGTCCCGTAATAACCACCTCCGTTTGAGAGCAACATGTTCTTCAAGTCAGTTCATGGTGCTGCCATCCTGGCGAGCAGCTTCGTGGCTCCCAAAGATCTGAACACCAGTGATGTGGGTAAGTCAATGATGTCTCTTTACGCTGCCAGAAAACCATGGGCTAATTACGAGAATCCCAGCGTCCATTCGCAGCGTTGCTTCGACGCTTGCCTACGGGACCATGTCTTATTACACCGGGAACATCACAAATACCCCCGAGGTAAGTCCCAAAGAATAGGATTGATCTCGGATCGTCCCCCTGATTGTGTTCCTCGCAGACGCTTGCTGTATTCCCAGCGCCCGTTTACTGGTGGGAATCGGGTGCATGCTGGGGATCCATGCTGGACTATCAGCACTACACCGGAGACACTTCGTACCACGATGTCATCACCCAGGCGCTGCTTTCCCAGGTAGGGCCCAACTTCGACTACATGGTCCCGCGCCATTTTGGGGACGAGGGGAACGACGACCAGGCGTTCTGGTCCTTCACCGTCCTGGAGGCCGCGGAGCGCAACTTCCCGCAGCCCGACGACAGTATCCCCTCCTGGCTCACCATGGCCGAGAACATCTGGAACACCATGGTGGACCGCTGGAACACGACGGCCTGCGGCGGCGGCGTGGCCTGGCAGATCTTCGCGAGCAACCCCAACGGCATGGACTACAAGAACTCGGTCAGCAACGGCGGCCTGTTCCAGCTCTCGGCCCGGCTCGCCCGCGCCACCGGCAACCAGACGTACCAGGACTGGGCCCAGAAGATCTGGGACTGGTCCGAGGCGGTGGGCTTCGTCGGCCAGGACTTCAAGGTCCTGGACGGGGCCGACAGCAAGGACGACTGCCGGACTGTCAACCCCCAAGCGTACAGCTACTCGCAGGGCATCTATCTGTACGGCGCCGCGGTCCTCTACAACCACACGCGCGGGGACGCGACCTGGGGCGACCGCACCACGCGGCTCCTGGCGGCCGCGGGCTCCGAGTACTTCAGCCCGTTCGCCAACGCGACCGGCGTCATGGTCGAGCGCATCTGCGAGATCAGCAACACGTGCGACACGGACATGATGAGCTTCAAGGCGTACCTGTCCCGCTTCATGTGGGCCACGACCCAGATGATGCCGTCGACGCTGCCGACGGTCCAGGGCCTGCTCGTGCCGTCGGCGCTGGCGGCGGGGCAGGCCTGCTCCGGCGGCGCCAACGGGACCGTTTGCGGGCATCGGTGGTACGTGGGCGGGTACGACGGAACCGCGAGCCTCGGGCAGCAGATGTCGGCCCTCGAGGTCGTCCAGGGCCTGCTGGTCCAGGAGGCCACGCCCCCGTTCCGGGCGGGAGAGATTCAGCATGTGAAGGGTATGCTTCCTGCTCCTTCTCCTACCTCTACCCCTAGCCCGACTCCTAGCCCGACTCCTTCTCCTTCTACCCAGGACCCACCTGCTCCTAACTCGTCCCAGCCAACAGCGTTGCCTGATCCCCACGAGTCGTCATCGGCTCCGTCTCCTGCGGCAAGTTCGACTAGTAACACTGGGGTGTCGCCTCCTGAGTGGCAATTGATGATGAGCGGCTTGGCAGTGGGATTGTTCATTTGGCGGCTGGCGTGATGATTAAGTTCTCACCGGGGTATCTGAACCACTTCGAGTTCATTGCAAAAGGGGAAGGCAAACTGAATCCGTAGGGAAGGTTATGTTGGTTCGTTGAAATGTCTCACAATACACTGATGGCACTCAATATCTAACACCCAGTCCAAGTTTATGACCCTTTGTAATGACGAGCAAGCTTGACCACGTGTGTTAAATAAGCTGGGTGATAGTGGTCTGTACGACACAACATCATAATTACGGGCCTCATTCTCACTAGGTAGCAGATGTGTGGCATTTGGTGAATACACTCTTACACACATACATATCAAAACAATAATAATGGCCAGGGACAAAAGGTCCAAAACATATGTTTCGCATCATAGACCAACAAAGTAGAGTATCAGCAACATATTCAAACCATGAAGATTTGCCTAGGACGACTCAAGAGTTGCTGTGTTTGAACAGACGCAGGTCTCTTTGTTCACTGTGGCCAGCTGGATTAGTCCTGCATTTCTGTGTGGACCATTTCCCGTCGGCAAACGAACAGACAAAGATATATGAATCGTTGCGTTTACGCTTTCTAAATTTGGTCCATCGCTTTACTTTCCCCGATCCTTATTGGATATTCCATAGCTTAGATGAATCTATAAGAACTATGCGGTGGCAGGCCTAGCAGTTCCAGCTCTGTCCTAGTCCTCCAACCATCCTTATTTTATTTAAGAATGGTATACCTCGCCGGTCGGTATCCTGAGATATCTTCACCTGCCCCTGATCACAAATTGCAACACTCACCCCTATATCATCTAATATCCTGCTACGATGGCACACGGCACTCGAGAGCAGCCCCGGGAGCGTGACCATGCATTCTGGGCCACTCACTTTCACCAGCGAGGGTACAGGCGCCCCGGGCATCAGCAGCAGCATCAACCCCCGGGTTTCCACCACGGCAGCGGCGGCAACAGCAGCCAAAACAATGGCACGAACCTGAGCAACAACAATTATTCGGGCAAAGCGCTTCCTCTTTCAGCCTACCACCCGCGCCCGTCCGACCACATCGAGAGCGAGCGCCAGCACCTGCAGTACCTGTTGGCGGAACAGAACCGACGTGCGTTCGATCTCTTCTCCCGGATCCCCGACCTCGATGATGCCCACACATTCGGCAGCGCCCGCGAGCAGCGGCAGGCGCGGAACGCCCACACATGGATCCTGCGCCGCATCGACGAAACCGTCGACCGGGAGAGGGAAATCATGGCCCGGCTGGGCGAGATCTACGTGGAGTCTCTGTGTCTGGGGCGATGGCACATGGTGGAGCAGCAAAAGGCAGTTGTCCGGCAGCAGCAGGGCGGCTGGGGCTATGGTTGGGGCGGCGAGGGTGATGTACTAGATCGACAGCGACGGCAGAGCGGAGGCGCAAACCCGTGGCATCATCAAGATAGCATTGGGCCTGCTATCGTGAGCAACTACGCACAGCAACAGCATGTTTGGTCGGCGGATCCCCATTACCCCTCGATGGCTGCTGCGCCTTTGACGAACGTAACAAGATGGTGCCAGGATTACGCAACGCCTGACGCGGTCGATCAGTCTCGTCGTCGTACTTCGGGAGACCGAACCGGCGGTCACCCTGCTTATCGACCAAGAAGTTACAGCGACCTATCAAATGCAAGCTATGCAAGAGAGGTTGAAGTAGTTGAACATGTTACATCACGCAACCCCGTTCTACCCGTATCACGTTTACCAGATCGGCGTCGAAGCCTACCCACCATGCACTACAATTGAGACGGGGGCGGCAATGGTCATCGATGCTTATGTCACATGGCGGAGGAGTAGGGAGAATAGACGACTGAACTTTTGGGTTTCCCGGTTGGTTTAGGTGGAGACGGGTGAGGTTTGGGTGGTCAGGAAAGACAGTTGAGTATTTATCGTATCGCATCTAGAATGTATAATACCCCTAGAAATCAGGCCGCAGAGCTCAATAGAAACCACCGCATCATCTTAAGCAAACTCTCCATTCTGGCCATCATCGAATCCTAAGTCGGCTGCCGAGGGCTTTCCGCGTTGGTGTGTATGAGCTTTCGAGCTTTGCGCGCTGGGTGGCGGAGGAAGGATGCCCGGTCCCCTTGATGACGATGCGGAGGGAGGGGGAGGCAACGAGAAGGATGAGAGGGGTGCGCTGCCGCCCTCCGACGTGCTGCTGCCGTCGCCGGCGTCGGGTCTCCGGCGGCCGAAGCGGCCGGGCAGGTTGACGGTGATGGTCTCGCCCTCCTTGAGGCTGTAGTCGCGCTTCTCCTCCTCCTTGCGGTCGGCGGCCTTCTTGGGCCCGCCGCCGGTGGCGTTGAGCTGGGGCTGCTCCCAGCCGAGGGACTTGCGGGCCTCCTGCAGGGCGACGCTGAAGTCGAAGGCGTCGCTGCGCTCCTCGAAGCCGATGCCGAGCGAGGCCTTGCGCCCAGCCTCGTCCTGCACGCGCACGGCGAAGAAGCGCGAGCTGTCCGAGACGGGCTCCACGACGGCGGCGGTCGTGTAGGGCGCCGCGGCGAACAGCTGCCCGTTGCTGGCGTCCTCGAGCACCACGTCCGTCTTGACCTTCTCCTCGTCCTCGCTGCCGCCGGGCACGGCCTCGGCCGTCTCCAGCACGCGCAGCCGCGCCGTGAAGATCTGCCGCTTGTTGCCGTCGGCCGTCCAGCCCGCGGCAACGTGCCCCTTGCCCGGGACCATGGGCGGGATGTTGTAGACGTGCACCTTGGGGGCGATAAACAGGAGGCGCTGGATGGCATCCGAGGCCAGCGGACGGCCGGTGATGGGATCAATGCCTTCCATTTTCTGCGAGGAGGGGTAGTGCTGCTTTATTTTAATTGGGAATTTGCTCTTCAAGAAGTGCTATGGTAAGATGCGCACTAGTAAGTGGTAGTTTGTGCAGGAGAGGGTGTGTGGTATGTCCTTTTTGGGGATTTCAGTTGCCGTATAGTCTCAATAGTTGAAGGAGATGCCAGCGTTGATTCGCGCTGCAATAGGGGTCCAATTGACCCCTCGATTACTACATGTAGATGCTAGCTCGACCTACCACAAGTCTAGCAGGCACGGGGCCCTCTGATTGGTCTTCAGAAACCCCCCAGTGTCTTTCCATGGCGCTCCTTCCCATGCGCGGAGACGGCCTCACATGGTGCAAATTGACTGTCGCAGTCGAGGAACAAACACAGTTCAAGAGTTATACGTCTTTATACTGATGCATTGGTCTACTATCACCTCCAGGTCCCCAAGCGTGTAAGTGGTATGATTGATTGCGGCCGATTAATCGAGCACATATACTGTGTACAAGCGCAGTCCAGTCGTAGTGGGCCGTCGCTGCAGGGCCGGCCCGATGAGCAAAGACAGAGCTCCTCCCTCGGCTGTGTGGTGGAGGTGCCGTGGCAAAAGAGACTGCTTCAATTGACGATGGCATAATGTATTCTTGAATCAGAATCACGTTCATGAGATGTATGTATCCTCAGAGGTACGGAGTATCATGGATGGATATTGAAGTATGTGGCGCGTGATAATTTAGGTAGGTACATTAGGTAGACTGTATGTACATCAATTGATAGTGCGGTTGGTTCGTGCGCTAAAAGTATCGATGATCCAGCTGCTTCTACGGAAAGCTCCTTCCTCGGCGCTCGGTGATGATGTCGTCTTTTTTCGACGTCCGAGCTTCTCACAGTAGAGCGCCATCGTAGAGCTTTTGGATTATTAAGACAGATTCTAGATGCGACGATAGAGATTCCCATCACCACTTGTACAGGGTTTTCATTCTAGAGCTCGAGCTTGGTTGTTGCACTTGTACTATTATTTTTCTTTCCTTTTGTTTCTTCAACTCCGCATAATTATTCCCCTCTCCTGCCAGAACACTGTCGTGTGCCCCCATCACGCCACCATGCTGTGTCGGCAACAGCTGTCGCGGCAGCTCGCCGTGAGAGCGTCGCGAAGGCCGGCTCAACGCCTCTATACCACCGCCTTCAGCCGAGCATACTCATTGGGCGCCAGCGCATTCTGCCCGCGTACCGAACAGCTGGTCGCGTGCCCACGACCGATCTCTGCCTCACATCCCGGCTCCCAACCGACAGCCCGCTTTTCCACGTCGGCCGTGCGACGGAAAGAAAAAGACAACGACTTTTTCAATCAAAAAGTCGAGCCTCTGTCGGAAGAGGAGAAAAAGGCCAACCTGGAAAAGAAAGTTGAAGATGTCGCCGAGGCGGAGCTGAGCGAGTCCAAGAGTACCACCTCTGACTCACCCGCTACGGGCGAGGCGGCCGACGGCAAGGGCAGCAGCGCAGCCGGTGGTGCTTCTTCTGGCTCTGGTGGCGATGGATCAGGGGATGGAGGCCGTAAGGGGCGAAAGGGTGCAGACAAGGCGTTGCAGAAGCCCGCAGTACCCGATGTGTACCCACAGGTCATGGCCATCCCCATCGCGAAGCGGCCTCTATTCCCCGGTTTCTACAAGGCCATCACGATCAAGGACCCCAACGTCTCCGCTGCCATCATGGAAATGATGAAGCGAGGTCAACCTTACGTCGGTGCCTTCTTGTTCAAGGACGAGAATGCCGACGATGACATCATTCGCAACGCAGACGATGTCTACGATACCGGTGTTTTCGCTCAGATCACAAGTGCCTTCCCGGTCCACGGCGAAGTTAACAGCCTCACGGCCATCTTATATCCCCATCGCCGCATCAAGCTTTCTACGCTCATTCCGCCTGGATCGCCCGAGGCGAAGAAAGCTGATGCCGAGCCCGAGATTCCGGATCCTATCCCCAGTAAGACTGACGAGGAAACGCAGCGGGAAAAGAAGGGAGATGTGGTAGCCAGTTTCGAAGAAGGGGCAGTCACTCCGAAGAACACCGAGACCCAGACTGAAAAGTACGAGCCCACCTCGTTCTTGCGGAAGTACCCGGTCAGCCTCGTCAATGTCGAGAACTTGACGGAACAGCCCTTCGACCCCAAGAGCCAGGTCATCCGGGCCATTACGAATGAGATCGTGAACGTGTTTAAGGAGGTTGCTACGATGAACAGTCTTTTCCGAGACCAGATCTCGACTTTCTCGATGAGCCAGTCGACCGGTAACGTCGTCGCAGAGCCTGGAAAGCTAGCAGACTTTGCTGCAGCTGTCTCTGCCGGCGAGCCTGTCGAGCTTCAAGAAGTTCTAGCAAGCCTCGACGTGGAAGAGCGGATGCAGAAGGCTCTTGTCGTCTTGAAGAAGGAGTTGATGAATGCTCAGTTACAGTCAAAGATCACCAAGGATGTGGAGCAGAAAATCACCAAGAGACAACGAGAGTATTGGTTGATGGAACAGATGAAGGGTATTCGACGCGAGCTCGGGATCGAGTCGGATGGCAAGGACAAGCTCGTGGAAAAGTTCAAGGAGAAGGCCGACAAACTGGCAATGCCCGAGGCTGTTCGCAAAGTTTTCGACGACGAGATCAACAAGCTGGCTCACCTGGAGCCTGCCGCCTCGGAGTTCAATGTCACGAGAAACTACCTTGACTGGCTGACCCAGATTCCCTGGGGACAGCGGAGTGCAGAGAACTTCGGCATCAAGAACGCGATGACGGTCTTAGACGAGGATCACTACGGCCTCAAGGACGTCAAGGATCGTATTCTGGAGTTTATTGCCGTTGGAAAACTACGCGGCACTGTCGAAGGCAAGATTCTCTGCTTCGTGGGCCCTCCAGGTGTTGGCAAGACGAGTATCGGCAAGTCTATCGCCAGGGCCCTTAACCGTCAATACTACAGGTTCAGTGTCGGTGGTCTTACGGATGTTGCCGAGATCAAAGGCCACCGACGTACATATGTTGGTGCTTTGCCTGGTCGAGTCATACAGGCATTGAAGAAGTGCCAGACCGAGAATCCCTTGATTCTTATTGACGAGATCGACAAGATTGGGCGGGGGTACCAGGGAGACCCTTCTTCTGCTTTACTGGAACTTCTTGACCCGGAGCAGAACAGCTCCTTCTTGGATCACTACATGGATGTACCCGTCGACCTGTCAAAGGTCCTCTTCGTCTGCACTGCCAATATGACGGATACCATTCCTAGACCCCTCCTCGACCGCATGGAAGTCATTAGACTCTCTGGCTACGTGTCAGACGAGAAGAAGGCAATTGCCGACCGCTATCTCGCACCGGCCGCCAAAGAGTTGGCAGGCTTGAAGGGCGCTGACGTGACGCTATCTGATGAGGCTATTGATGAGCTGATCAAATCGTATGCCCGCGAATCGGGTGTTCGTAATCTCAAGAAGCAGATCGAGAAGATATATAGAAAGTCGGCGTTGAAGATCGTCCAGGACCTCGGCGAGGAAGCTCTGCCGGAGGAGGAGGCCTTAACGGAAGAGGGCAAGGCCGCCATGGAAGAAGCGCAGAAGGAGAAGGAGAAGGAGAAGGACAATAAAGATCCCGTCACTTCCGAGGCTTCCGAACAGGAAACTACAGAGAAGCCCCGAGTCGCTCTTAAAGTTCCCGATACTGTTCACGTCACCATCGACAAGGAAAACCTGAAAGACTACATCGGACCCCCGGTCTTCACATCGGACAGGCTATATGACGTGACACCGCCCGGTGTTACCATGGGTCTGGCGTGGACTCAGATGGGCGGCTCTGCCATGTATATCGAATCCATCTTGCAGTCAACTCTCAGGCCAAGCAGCCGCCCTGGTCTCGAGATCACTGGTAATCTGAAAGCAGTCATGAAGGAATCGTCTACCATTGCGTATTCCTATGCCAAATCCATGATGGTTCAGGAATTCCCGGACAACCACTTCTTCGACAAGGCCAAGATTCATCTGCACGTCCCAGAAGGGGCAGTGCAGAAGGATGGCCCGTCTGCCGGCGTTACGATGACGACCTCGCTGCTTTCATTGGCACTGGATAAGCCTATTAGCCCCACAGTGGCAATGACTGGCGAGCTGACCCTGACTGGAAAGGTCCTCCGTATTGGTGGCTTGAGGGAGAAGACGGTGGCTGCGCGCAGAGCAGGATGCAATATGATTATCTTCCCTGAGGACAACTTGTCTGACTGGCTAGAACTACCTGAGGTAAGTGCTTTACAACCAACCATTGAAGAGTGATAACCCCCATAATGCGGTGTGATGCTAACTCTGAGATCCACAGAATATCAAGGAGGGTATCGAGGGCCGACCGGCCAGCTGGTACAAGGACGTCTTTGAGCTTGTCTTCCCGGACATTGATAGAGAGCTTGGCAATAAGTGCAAGATCTGCGAGTGGAAGAAGGCGCACGGTTCCGAGTCGGAGAGCGAAAAGAAGGACGAATAGCGGGCTAGACGGTGTATTATAAAGAACAGCATCACATTACCAGGCGTTCCGGGGGCAACATGGGGTTATACGAGTCGACGACATGGTTCGAGGCGACCCAACAACTCCTCTATTCTTTTAATGGACAGCGATACATACGTTGTAGAAAAAATGGTCTTCCAATCACCCGTGTAGTAATACCGACATTGCATGTTGTTTACACCCTGCAAGCTTGTCCATCTTCTTTGAAGTTCTTCCTTTGTTGCTAGGTTTTCATTCGTGCCCTACACATAGGTCTATGGCATTTAGGGGTCGTATATTGGCTGCCTACTGATACTACGTTGCTTCGCTGCTCGGGCCATTGACCAAGCACTATTGTCAGGCCAGGCGGGAATGGGCGCTTGAAACAGGTGTACTAACTACAAGCCGCCGTAAGCCTCGCAGGGCGAAGACTTTGTCAGTCAGTCAGACAGACAGACTACTTGGTTGCCCGCTGCTAGTCAAACCTTGGTAGGCCACCACCACGCTCACTCGAAAGCGGTCGTCGGGTGCGTGCTCCCTTGAATAAGAAAAGAAAACGTAACCATCGTCAGTCACGAGGGGAGGGGTGTTGGAAAGTGTGCGTGCCCAACGGTGCAAAGTTTGCAGACTAGCGAATTTGTACAACTCATCATCATGTTCATGACGCCAGTCCATTGGGAATAATGAGTGCCCAACATTCAATGGCTGCACTGTTTAACCCCCCGGCAGCGGCCAAGGGTCGCCAGGAAGGACCCCGAGTGGCCTGTGGTTGGTCGGTTGGGCTGGGCTGGAGGGGGCTCGCGGCCGCGGCCGGGGGAGCGAATAGGTACAGTGTGCTCGCTGGGTATGGATTTGCAAGCAACGCTTTCGTCAATGTGTGGGCGCCGGCCGGGGAGAGAGTCAGCAATACATACAGGTATGTAGTAGTAGCAGTAGTGATTTGCAGTTGATTGCGTCGCATTGAATTTGGATATATATCTATTCCCACATACTAACAGTAGCATGTAATAGTACCCAGCTAATATACATGCCGGTAGCAAACTTAGTGGGGGGACAAGCGGATTGGCGGGCAGGGAAAGAGGCAGCGGGAACGAGCGCCCATGCTGGGATCCATTTCTTCCCCCCAGCCCCTCGATGATGGAACCTGGACAGCGATTCCATGTCCAGAAAGCCGTGGCCAGGTGGTGGCCACCACGCGCTCCCGATCTCGATAGCCATTCCATACATGATCTGCCGCTGCTCCAGCCATGGATGGGCCTTGTAATGATGCATGAGGGGTGGTGGTGGTGGTGCACAGATAGGTATTTAGTTATGGGGGCAGGCACTTTGCCAGAGAGGAGACAGCAGCAGTAGCAGCACGCGCGTAGCAAAGCTTTCATGGTTGTTCGAAGTCAGCACTTACATTGAAGATCATTCACGTGAGCGCGGGAGAAAGTAAAGACTGCGGGAGACGGCTAAAAAGAAGAAAGAATGAGCCGCCGCCGTTTTTCTTCCAGCGACATGACATACATCCTGGGGGCGGTTGCAGATGTATCGGTACCGCCAATACACAGAAAGAGAAAGCCAGAGTGAGGTGAGTATGCAGGTAGGCGCAGAGGAAAACATGGGAGCCATTCACTATTGACCAATATCTGACGCACAGCCTCGCTTTTCTATGCCGCGCTGAACCTGCACGGATGGGAGGAAATATATGTATCGCTGCCCAAGTCGCTCCCCTCTTTGGTAGGCGAGGGACGGACGAGATAGGGTAATAGGGCTGATAAAGTTCGGATGGGGGACTATTGGTCCTTACTCTCGACTAGCACGGCCGAGAGATCAGATCAGGTAACCGCGTGATCGGAAGCTTTACGCCTTTCTGTCTCTCGTTGGGTGCCAATTCTGTATTGATGTAACAAACGGCCGGGTTACGGTAATCGGTTGGTCATGAACTTCCATTGTCGCAGGACTGCCTTACGTAGGTGGTATTGGGATTGGAGATGAGCAAAGCGGCTCAAGTCGACGGACGCCGCAACCGTTGGTTCCGGCTCAGCTCCGGAGCAGGCATTATACATACGCCTGTCTCGTCTTGTTGCATGGTCTCCTTTTGGGGTCTCACCTGGTGATTTTCACGTACGTGTCCAAGATATCCCATCCGCAGAACGTTTCGGGATATCTCGAGTGACATACTGAACGAGGGGGGCTCAAGCAAGTGGCCGCTAACCAAACGGCACGCCATGCTAGTCTCCTAGTCTGCCATGCGCTGGGCCACTGGTTCCTCGCTTAACTTGCGTCTAGGCTCGGCGCAGTACCCCCAACCCCATCACACGTCATCCTATCTCTAGACAGATTGGAAGAAAATCGCACAAATCGATCTGGTGGTCTGTGTTGGCGTCGCTTTGTGTCAGGGCGGTCAGAGTCGCCGTGGATGACAATATATATCGTGACCGCTGGCTATGTCAGATTTGTGTGTGTAGTAAGCAGCCTGGCAAAAGTCCCTTATTAGCCCACGCATAGGGCAGATGGGGGTCGGCGATCGTTGCTGGTGGCAGAAGATTTTGCGCATCGTGAGAAGCTTCTACCCTGACCGACCTTCACCGACAAGACCGAGCAAATACTTTCACGCAGGTCAGTTCGGATTCGAGGAAAGTGTTGCTTCTTAGTTTCAAGCTAGGCTAGCCGGAGATCCACAACCCGCTGTACTCAGAGATGCGGTCAACGACGCTGCAGGTGAGAGAGCAATGAGCATGAGCATGGGCAGACAGGCAGGTCACAGAAAAATGACTGGTTCCCAAAAAGCAACACTCTCCGGATCGATCCCAATGCCCTTCAGCGTCTCGTCTTCCCCGTACTGCTCCCCGGGCAGCGTTAGGTGAGACATAATGGACCTCGTCCCCGCCCAAGCGGCAGATTCTCCGACAGATCCCAGTCGGCCCAGTCTCTCGTAAGATGACGGTGCACACAGCACTCCGTGCTACCTGTTGCTTGCGGTACCATAGTAAACACTCGCAGAAGTCGTCAGGGCCAGAACTGCAAGATTCGGCGAGGGAAAATAACCAGGTTGGTGGGGCAGCCGATGTGGGACGGGTTCGCCGAGCTCGAGAGAAGGACGGCTTCTCACGTCTTCAATATTGCACTTTTGGACGGATGCAGTAGGTGAGTATGTATGTGGTGAGATGACACTCACCCGTAAGCCTATAGGCATCAAGTGGGCATGTTTTCATGCGTATAGGCAGGCATGATGGCCTTAAAATACTGAATACAGTAACCGACGGTTCTTCCCGTCGCATTCTCACGGCTGTGTCACTCTGCAGGCGTCTAGAAAGGGAGAAGGGCGTAAGGGAAAGCGTGATAGTGCCTTGCCTTGCCACGGCTGCAAAGAGCTAACCCCGAAATGCGACTTGGGGGAGGAGGGAAAAGGATTAGCTGGGTTGCAAACAAAGTAATTATGTCCAGTCCAGCCGAATGAGGCGGGAGTCCACGATCAAATATGGGATGTGACTGGAGAGAAAATGATGCACCGAAGCCCAAACCCGCAGATGGCATGGCATCCCTCCCATTTTCGAATTCTGGTCTTCTCGCCAACCAGCATTTTGCCCGCACCTACAGTACCTAACGAAAATCGAGAAATGACCTCCTCGCCAATGGATTGTACAACGCATCAGCGAGTCCGGTCAATCACAGGGTGGAATTGGCACAACTGGCCTAGGAAACCACTC
This sequence comes from Arthrinium phaeospermum, assembly GCA_006503535.1. NCBI lineage: Eukaryota > Fungi > Ascomycota > Sordariomycetes > Amphisphaeriales > Apiosporaceae > Arthrinium > Arthrinium phaeospermum. Next base: position 3,306,599 of record QYRS01000002.1, on the reverse strand, counting down.
CACTACTCGACTCGACGTTGACGTATTTGCAGTCAGGGTTGCGGTCATATCACATATCACCATCCGTACAATGGGAGGTTTTAATAGCTCACTGCCTGTAATAACCGACTGCCTCCTTCAATGTAGGTTGGGTATGTTGAACACTACTGGAGATCGCGTCTTCGGCCCAGCACGTACCGGATGGTCATACCTACTACTTACTTGCGTAGAATAAAGACCAATACTAGAAAAACATGTGCAATGTGGTAAAAATGCAACTCGTCCAATCCCTGTCGACCACGAACCGCGAACCCCTCGCCGAAGCCATTCCATGGCCCGAAGGGTCTTAGCACGACCAACTTGGTAGAGCAACCCCGGCCCAAGCTAAGCCGATGGGCTGCCCGTCATTCTAACTGCAAACGGCCTAGACCCGTGCCTGTGCCTGCCTATGCTTAGTGGGATGCTGCTGCTGACTGCGTTCACCGCATGCATCTTCACGCGCACGAGGTAGAGCACTGAGAAGAAACTGGAGATGCTGGGTACTGCCGCCATGTACTGCTACCTCACGTCTCCGCTGCCCGCATCTGCATAGGCTTCTGCTGCTGCTGCTGCTACTACTGCTTCATCTCCTCCTGCATATTTTCAGGAGTGGGATGGAGATGGTGGACGTTTTTTCGCGGCCCTAACCGACCTGGACTTTGTTAGAGCTACGCCCAGCGAAACGAGAGACACTCATCACACATCACGGCGCGGCGCCCAAATGACAACACAACACCAACCCCCAACCTCGGACCCTCGACCGCATAGTCGTGACTCTTCGCCAATAGCACCTTGAGCGCCTCACTCGACACCAATTGACTCCCACACCGCACCTGTCGACGGACACCGAGTCGTCATTGTTGTTGCCGCTGTTGTATGTGCGTGCTGCTCGAGTTGGTGCTTGGTTGCCTGCCATCTACCTGTTCGCGGGCGCTTCTTTCATGACGACCCAACTTTCGATCCAACATAACCTCTAATGCCGATTCCCTATCGAGATCGGTTGCTTGCATAGACCTGCGCTTGTCAGACTTCTCCGGGTCTTTGTCCCTGCTTGTTCCTTCTTCCGCCCCAGGATATCCTCTTTTCTGCCAAATCACTTTGCTCCTCTTCCTTGGGAAACGCTTCTGAATACAGCCGGCCGCTGCGATACGCGCCTCGCATATCCGAAAGCCTCCCTCAACTGGTCGACATTACGTCAAGTCCGACAGCGACCCCCAACAACGTGGAGCAATCCCGACCCCCCAGCCTGTCATAATTGTTGCGTCCCGTCTGCTGTATACGAGGAGGCCGGTCCCACCCTTTCCTCCTGCGGAGCAGCAACTTCCTGGAGCAAGACACGCCTATGACCCCTCGTCGACCACCTCAGCTTTCACCGAGTCTCCGCCAACATGGCCACACAGGCAGACACACCGTTGCACGAGTCCCCGCCGGCCGATAGCAAGAGGTTTTCGGGCATCTTCAAGAAGTTGATGTCGTGGAAGCACAGTGCGCCTCCTTCGCCTGAACTCGCGGCTCAAGAGGCTGACGAGAAAGCGAGCCGCCCGGCCTCACCCACCAAAGACCTTATGCGCCGGGTCTCGAGGAAGGTTGTTCCAGGATTGCCGCGCGCAAAGACCTTTAAAAGACAGCAATCGGAAGGACGAGACAAGCTTGAACCAATCGCGCCCACGCAGGCTGAGCGGAGAGCCGTGTCTGTCGATCGAAGAGCGAACCATCCCCGCAGTTCGTCCCATACGGGGCATCAGCATCAATTGCCTCGCGCAAGTGCGCCGGACTTCCTTGACGATACGTATTCTGTAACAACAGCCGGGCAGACGCTGTCGGTACCGCACAGTCCGGTTGGGGAAAAACATTTCCTGGACGCCACGAGCGTGAGGTCCGTTGATATTGACCATCCAGAGGGCAGGGAGCTTCTCCGCCCTGGGACGCCGCTCGGGATCCATTCCAGGGACCCATCCACCGCTGGTGCGCGATCTACTACGACATCGTTATACGACGCTCAAATCCACGAGGAATTGGAGTCGAAATGGATACTGAATCTCTCTATGCACTTCCGGGACAAGTCAAAACGAGAAAAGTTCTTCGTCACATACCGCCAGCATGACTTTTTATGGCGTCGCGTCACGATTTCTTTGGATTATAGGAATGCTCCGGATGACTCGCTAGAAAAGGACCTCTTAGACACCAAATTCCAACGGGAAAAAAGCTCAAAGATATACGAAGCAATTCGAGACAGTCTCAATGACATTCAATTCTATGAGACCGTCACCAATCTTAAACTGCAGACGACTGAGGGTAGGCTGCATGTACATGTCGTGGAGGATGTTAATGTAGGTTATCTCATCTTGGACGTTCAGAATCCTGGCTCACCTACTCAAAACAGGAGATTATCCACTACCCTACCGTCCGCATGATACACCACTTGCGGTGCAGACGCATCCGAGAACGCAATCTTGAATTCGACTCGCATATGTCAGGATTCGTCTACAAGGTTCGCGTCGGTGAGAAAACTCTAATCAAGAAGGAGATCCCTGGCCCAGATACGGTTGATGAGTTTCTGTACGAAGTGAATGCTCTCAACACCTTGGCGTTCTCTTCGAGTGTCATCAAATTCTACGGTGTAGTTGTTGACGATAATGATGAGAATGTCAAGGGGCTGCTCATCGACTACGCTGGGCAAGGCGCGCTGATTGACCTGATCTACGACTCACAAGAGCACGGCCTAGATCTGCCTTGGGCAACACGCGAACGATGGGCCCGGCAGATTGTTCAAGGTCTTGCCGACATTCATGAAGCCGGGTTCGTCCAGGGGGATTTCACCCTCTCGAACATTGTGATTGACGATGACTGGAATGCGAAAATCATAGACATCAACAGGCGCGGCTGCCCAGTTGGCTGGGAGCCGCCGGAGGCAACCCCGCTAATTGACAGCAACCAACGGATCTCGATGTATATCGGAGTGAAGTCGGATCTTTATCAGCTTGGGATGGTGTTATGGGCACTTGCGACGCTGGAAGACGAGCCCGAAGCACACCGAAGACCTCTCCGCCTGGATCCTGAGATTGAAATCCCGCACTGGTACCGAAGCATGGTTGAAAACTGCTTGAGCGACAATCCGCGGCTGCGTTTGCAAGCCAGTGCACTTGTGACCATGTTTCCGGACTTGCCACAATACGACGACTTGAACAGTCCCCAGATCCGCGTTGAGGATGGTTATTCCGTACAAGAATACTTGGTGGATAGCTACGACCAGCACGGTCGGCCGCACATAAGGACTGTGACTCCTCGAAATGACTGGTCCTATTCCGGAACTGGTAGTCAACCATATGCCAACTCGCCCGGTCTCTCCGACGATTCATACTATCCACCTCGTGGTCGATCTCCTCCCAGCCCGCTCCCCAGCAATTCTGGACGCGAGCCGCCCTACATGGGACGAAATATGACGTGGTATGGGAATGATACCACGACCTCTTCAAGAAGCGCGTCTTCGGACGAGCCGCGTGCACCCACGCCCAAAGACGTCCACGCAGCCAAGGGGCTGGCCATTGCAGACAGGTTAGAGGAAGATCTCCGAGCGATGAGCGGGGGTCATGATGACGAGACGACTCCTGACGGAAGCAAAGGATTATCACGGGTGCTAATGCAAGGGACGCCTGCCCCGCCGGAGATCGTTGTGGACGATGCTGAGGATCCTCTGACGCCACGCCTTGCAGATAACTCTTCGGGTGCAGATAAGCCGGAATCGACCCTGGACCCGGAAGGACAGAACTCCCAGGCCAAAACAACCAACGTCCGTGAGCCTGCTGAAACCAGTGAGCCTACAGCCAGGAAAGAAGCGACAGGGTCGCAAGTCTCCGATATCAGAGAGCGCGGGCCAGAAACGGCCCAGCGAACCCCGACCTATAACCACGGTATTCCAAGGAACGCGGATAAAGGTCCCGACGAGGGCAAATATCCATTTCCACATGACAGGATGACATCAACGGAATCGGACTACGAGACACGAGAAGACACCGAAACGCAGTCGGACTCGAGTCCCAGTTATACCTACGACAGAGCCGGGCAAACAGAAGCCCGGCTAGGGGGGAATGCTCTTCCCCAACACAGAACACAGCCTAACATGCCGAGCGAGTTGACCGGTATTGGTTCAGGCCACGTTGTCCACGACGACGAATTTCGACAGAAGATATGTTCAGACGAGGATCTTGGTCTTTCAAGCCCCACGGCAACACAGAACGTGACATCGCAGGCGTAAAGGGGCGTGTTAACATACAGCATCTAGGGAGGCTATTTTGTAATCATTCATCTACTGATGTAATTTCTCGCGGGAATTGTCTTGGGCGGATTTTCACATGACAGCGCACTTGCTTCAGCAGCAGCATTTTCTCGACTTTCGAACGGCAAGCCTACCACGGAGCAAACAGGAGCAATCACATGGCATGGATGGCATGCAACGGAGTTTACGACCGGAATGAACGACCAGCTTATCTGCCGACTATTTTTCTATTTCTGTTTCTTTCTACTTCTTCTTGAATGATTGACTACCTTACTTGTTATCAGCGCAACGTGGAGCTGAAGCGAGCGGGCGAGTCAGCTCGCTAGCTATTGCCGTCGATTGACGAATGTCTAGAGTATGGGATAGGATAGTAGTCTACTGTGCCCATATTACGCCCTTGTATAATTAACGAATATTATGAAGATTCCAACCTCATATGCATTCCTGATCTTACGTGGTATCCGGTTTGTATAACTTCGCCTGAAAAACGAAGTCGTGAGCCCAGGCTCTAGGAACATGACATTCAGCCAGACAGACGGGGATTTTCACGAGCTCCTATGCTTGGCAAGTACCACGCTACGGCGAGCCGCACTCGTTAAATGCGAGAGTGCATCTTGCAAGTGAGTTGATGGTGAGATACAGGTATGGTTTGGTATTCAACAGATACAAACAGCCTTCCTCAAAGAGGGGGCATTACCCCCTATTTCTCAGAGGGGTATCAGCGGTTAGCGGTAGCCAACTCGACCCAGTGAACCTTTCTCAAGTGGCTCTGTGTTATTGTCGTGGTCAGGCCTCTTTACATCACAGTCGTTGCTTGAGGCTTTGGCATCGTTCTTATACTAGCAAATTCGAGCAAAGTAAGAACAGAGGTAGTTGGCGACTGCAGCACAGGGTCAGTACTTGTCTACTTCACCAAATGAAGTCTAACCTAGCCAACCCGGCCTCATCTAGCTGCTTGGCCTGTCATCTGCTAAGGTTTATTTCAGCTACAAACGATTGCGTTTCCCTGACGTCTCACGTCTGTGCCAAAAAGCCTTGACTAGAACGATAATACAAGACTCTAAGGACCGAGATGAGGAGCAACAAACGTGGACATGTTTGGGTCCTGTCAATATCAAGGGCTGTCTACTTTTGGTCATTATATAGGGGTAGCTCGTGCACCTGGCCGACCACAGGTAGATACCCCCTTAATCGATGGGCAGATTCCTAAGCCTCCTGAGCCTATTATGTGCTCAAAGCATGCCCGCGGTGATTTCCAACAATAGGTATCTGGCTTACTGTAAGCACTTGGCTGATTTATTAACGGATTAGTTATCGTATCAACGCCACACAAGCCACAAGTAATTCAACATGGGATACCATCAAGTCGTACGCTGATAGCTCGCGGGGTTTTAGCGGATGACCCAGGACTGAATATGGATGCTACCCGGATAAGTAAACTGGCATGTCGATTATCCATGGGAAGTATTGTACCGAGCAGCGCTATTGCCATCAAGGAAAGAAACTCATAGTTCGTGAGGGAGGTGGCTGTAGAGACGCCTGTGTGTTGAATACATTCAAATAGAGCCTTCTTGTCCCGCTCTGTCTATCGCTTTGGCTGCTAGCGGGAAGTCGAAAGCAGTCGTCAGGGGCTCGGGATGGATTGACACAAGCCTCTCAGAAAGTATGTTCAATCTTGCTGGACGGCGTTACGATTTCATCCCAAAATCGATGGGCTGATGGGCTGGTTCGGTTGACAGCGGCACGGGTGGCGTTTCCGTCTTTTTGCCCCCCCCCCCGGCCCGGGGAAGATAAGCGCCGTCGATCATGGAGGCTAGAAGGGCTTTGGGGGGGCTTCTAGAAAAAGGACGAAGCTAAGTTTGGAGGGGCGGCAAGTAAGGGGCAGACTATCTTTTGCCTGGACGCTCATTCGTCAATCGCCTGCGCGCTGTTCAAGGGGCCCAGAGATCGGCTTCCTCGGATGCTATGTACTTTCTTCTGCACATTCCGGGTGGCCGTGTTCTGTTGAGCTTCAGAGACGGTGACGGTTGACGGGCCAGAGGCGGGCTTGCATCCCCAGATCGGCGGCGCCCGTACAAGTAGACTGCATCAAAACAGAAAAGTGTTTCGCCTCAACAGCTACTGATAAGCACCTGGCACCAGAAAACACACTACGGATTATACATAGTAGGCTGGCATGTGCACCGAGTGATCTTACGGAGTAGATAAGATGCATCTACATACATACTAGCCAGCGGCAATCTCGATACCATAGCACGAGTTGTCGAACGATGCTCGAGTGAGCAGCAAAGCAGAGTTTGGGGGTTGGAAGAGTTCGAGCAGGAAAGTCCCCGCCCGTCGCCGTCAGCCTTAAGAAAATGTTTCAGCTTGGTTGGTGCGTCCCTCAATGTAAGCCTTACAACCGCCGCCCCAAACTGCCTTGAACTCTCTCTGCGCTTGTATGTCTAAGGTTCGATTTGACACCAGTACGTGTACAGCAAAGCAGTGTGTACTACTACAAGATATTACGTAGGCATGGTGTAGTTTCCCCCTCAACCGTAACAAACTCCAGAGCTGAGTTTGGCAATTCAAAGATGGAAATGTTGGATGCCATTTAATCGTTATCAATGGAACCGTCCAGACGCGGGCAGTCTTTATCGGGTCTTCTTCAAGTGGGAGGAAAGGTACAGCGCAGAAGGTGTACCTTGCGTTGGAGCCCGCCTGCCCGCCTGCCCGCCCTGCACTGGAACAAAACACACGCAAAAAAAAGCCAGCCACCCCCAAACGGGAAGGACCCTGGTTTCGTCAGCCAATCAGCACCCACCAATTCTTCCCAACAAAAAAAGCTCTCGCCCCCCAACAACAAGCACGCAAGTACTAGCCGAGGAGGCAAAAAACGGCCGCCGCGAAGGAGGAAAAAAAAAAAAAAGGATTTTGAAACCGGCAGGAATAGGTGTCAGTAAAGCGTAAAGCAGAACCATCTTTCCCCACGTTTACAGTAGTATTTGCCTCCTTCACTACATAAGTAAGTAATGTTTGAGTGTTCCGAACGAACTGCCTCGGCAACTGGGATCAATGTACCTATTTGCTTGCGTAAGGTTGTTCATGGACATTTGACTTCGAGACTTCTAAGCGACAGGGGAAGCAGCCCGTCAGCAGTAACTCCTTCCGTAATTGCAAGTACTTTGATAATCTGCCATGCCTTGCCTCCTTCCAGCTGCAACAGTGAATACAGGCACTACCCAATTGTAATCATGAACTCCTAAGCAAGGTACCAAAGGTAGGAGGAGGAGGGGGCTCGGGGCAGGTACCTACCTACATGTACTGTACGGTAATGGCATTGCATTGATTGGCATTGGCATTGGCGTTGGCGTTGGCATGTAAGTGCCTATTGCCCCGGACGGAAGGCACTTTGGAGGACAGGGATGCAGTTCCAATGCTGCTGCACGTCGTCATTTCTTTGGGGAGAACGTACGACCCGTCACCCAGCAGTACAGCCAGCGCCGGGACAGTAGGCAAAAAGCCAGCAGGCCATCAGCCAGCAGGGGGGCTGACCCAGAGTGACCCAGAACTAAGACCCAGATCCAGAACCACTATTCTACACATCCACTCCCCGCCATCTCGCCTTGGCTGCTGCAGTACCTTTCCCACCAATTCCCCCAAAGCTTGAGTTGGTGAGCGAGCTGAGAGCCGATCCGAGTCCGAGGCGGCCACGTTAAATATAATCCCCCAATCCCACTGTACACTTCCAGCTTTTCTCTTTCTTGCTGTTTTACTCATCAACCACTCTCTCTCCTGTCGTTCAGCATGGCAGAGTCAAACGTTGCCCAGGTCTTCCCTGACGGGACCACGGACTACAAGCCTCTCCGTGGTGCTGCCTATGACTTGAAGAAGCCTCACATCACCGAGACCCCCATTACCTGGGGCAACTGGTACAAGCATGTCAACTGGCTGAACTCGTACTTCATCCTGGGAGTTCCCGCCATGGGCCTCGTCGGCGCCTACTTCACGCCTCTGTACACAGCCACGGCTCTTTTTGCCGTCTTCTACTACTTCAACACTGGTCTTGGCATCACAGCTGGTACGTACTCTGAACGACTTCGGGTTTTCTGACCTGTTTGGAAAAAGCCTTCACCATCTAACATGACCGAACAGGATACCACCGACTTTGGTCCCACACTTCGTACAAGGCCACTCTTCCCCTCAAGATCTACTTGGCTGCTATGGGCGCCGGCGCCGTTGAGGGCTCCATCAGATGGTGGTCGCGAGGTCACCGCTCTCACCACCGATACACCGACACGGAGAAGGATCCTTACTCTGTCCGCAAAGGTCTCCTCTACTCCCACATTGGCTGGATGGTCATGAAGCAGAACCCCAAGCGCATCGGCCGTACCGACATCACCGACCTTAACGACGACCCCGTCGTTGTTTGGCAGCACACTCACTACATCAAGTCGGTTCTCGCCATGGGCCTCATCTTCCCGACTCTTGTCTGCGGTCTTGGCTGGGGTGACTACCTTGGCGGCTTCATCTACGCCGGTATCCTCCGCATCTTCTTCGTCCAGCAGGCCACTTTCTGCGTCAACTCCCTCGCCCACTGGCTCGGTGACCAGCCCTTCGACGACCGCAACTCGCCCCGTGATCACGTCATCACTGCTCTCGTCACTCTGGGTGAAGGATACCACAACTTCCACCACGAGTTCCCCTCGGACTACCGCAACGCCATTCAGTGGTGGCAGTACGACCCCACCAAGTGGATGATCTGGACCTGGAAGCAGCTTGGACTCGCTCATGACCTGAAGCAGTTCCGCTCCAATGAAATCGAGAAGGGTCGCGTCCAGCAGTTGCAGAAGAAGCTTGACCAGAAGCGTGCTGGACTTGACTGGGGTATCCCTCTCGAGCAGCTTCCCGTTGTTGACTGGGATGACTTTGTTGCTCAGTCCAAGGACGGCAAGGGTCTTGTTGCTATTGCTGGTGTCATCCACGACGTCACGGATTTCATCAAGGACCACCCCGGTGGCAAGGCTCTTATTGGCTCTGCCATTGGCAAGGACGCCACGGCCATGTTCAACGGTGGTGTCTACCTTCACTCCAACGCTGCCCACAACCTGCTTTCCACCATGAGAGTTGGTGTCCTTCGAGGAGGATGTGAGGTAGAAATTTGGAAGCGGGCTCAGTCGGAGAACAAGGACGTGGCGGTCGTCAACGACTCGACTGGCCAGCGAATCTGGCGAGCTGGTGACCAAGTCACCCGCATTGCCCAGCCAACAGCGGCTGCCAATGCTGCATAGATACGTCACAAGACTTTAGGTCAATGATTATTAGGACACGGCCACAACAGCATTACTAGAGGCGTTTTAAGAGCAGGAAAAACTCATGGTTGGCGCATTATTACTTGGTTGGGCTGATTTCAGATATGAGAGTACTGTTTTTACTCTTGTCAAATTGACACACAATGACGATAAATATCCATAAGCGATTCATTACTTTACTCCCAAGTTCTTTGATATTGTTGTACCAAATGTGACACCTGTAGAACATGTGCGTTTCCACCGTGACCATTGCTTGTGCCAAAATAGCCCAGCGGCTCCGCTTCGGGTGAACCCTTTCGAATCAAGTGGCTTGGCAGACAACGGTGCCTGGTTTTGACACCCGCCGCTACCGAACGGTTTTCCCAACAACATGGGTCGACTCTGTAGTAGATCTGGTGTCACGCCCGATTCGGGTTTTCACATGCCAACCCAACGAAAACTCGCATGAGCTTCCAAGTAGCGCTGCATACAAAGCTGTGGATGCACTTGACAAGACTCTCAGTATCGAGATCTCAAGAACTGGCATGTGCTTCTCGTAGACTACACAGATAACGGCAGGACCGTATGTGTGGGTGGCTACGTAGCTACGTGGGGTTCAACGCTTATAGTCAAGTAAGCCAGGCGGCGCATTGCTTGCTGACTGGCCAAGGAGTTTTGTAACTCCTGCTTATCGGGTCAGCTCATTTATTAGTACATCTGCACTTCACATGACTACAAGATGTTTTATTTAGGCTGCAAAGGGGATATCACCTGTCCAAGAGTCTCCTTAACTAATATTGTTTAAGGCTATCTATCTGTTTGTCTCTTGCAAAAGAACAAGGGGGCAGGAGAAAAAAGCTTCAACGCAATGTTTTGCCACAGCTGGCTGCGGCTGGTATCAAATAGGAGGGAGGGGGAAGAGCAACAAGCGAAACTCGAAAAGGGTAGATGCGTTTTGTGATGTGTAAAATGCCCGAAGAGCCCTTCAACGCCTGGGATAGTTATGCCCGGCTTCCCAGCCAAGTCGTAAATATCCTATAATATCCATCCCTTGGGCAGGATATTCTCCGCCCATATGCCGCAAGCAAGGACCATTTCTCGTTCTAGACCCTGAAGGTCAGTGAACCACAACCGAGTTGTGCATTCCAGATAGACGCCATTTGCCATCTCAGGCCCCATCTATGCCGACTTCCTCTCGTAAACACCCCGTATGCCGGAAAGACCCGCTAAAGGGGGTCAAACTCTAGATAAGAGTGAAGAGTAGCTCGCATAAAAGATGGCCCACCAAAACGCCTGATATGCTCAGCCCAAATATAACGCAGAAACCGTGAAAGACATGTATCGTAAACCGTGATTGCAAGCACGTGTAGTTTCGCCGAGATCCCTTAAAAAAGGCCACCAGCCGCCTGTGTTATCAATCCACCGGAGGCTACAGGGTTGAACCCGATGGTTCATTCACTTGAACAGACTTCGCAAGTCCATGAGCTTTTGCTTGGCAGCCTCGGCCTTGTCCACGACCTTACCGCGATCCAAACTAAGGCTGGCCAGCTTCATCTTCTTCTCCTGCAGTTCAAGCATCTTCTCTTCGATGCTGTTGGCCATGATGTAGCGAACCGTGCGCACCGGTCGTTTCTGCCCCAGTCGATGTACTCGGTCAACTGCTTGAGCCTCGGCAGCTGGATTATACTGGGGTTCCATGACATAGACATTGTTGCCTGCGGTCAAGTTGAGACCCAAGCCTCCAGCCATGATGGAAACCAGGATGACATGCACCGAATTGTCCTCTCGGAACGAATCCATGGCAGCGGTGCGCGCAAGTCGTGACATTTTGCCGTCAAGGCGGGTATACGTGATGCCATTGTTGTCCAGCGCCAGCTGGATCAGATCAAGATGAGACGTCCAGGCCGAGAAAACCACAGACTTGAAGGGGGCCTCGGTCGGGGCAGCCTCACTTTGGGCCTTGGTTCTGAGCAGATCCTCCACAAGGGCACGCGTCTTGGTATGTGGGCCCGAATAGTTCTCCAAGCAACTCGGCTTCTTACCCGTCTTGTGATGCGTGTTATGCTCCACGTCTGCCTTGTCCTTTCGTAGCTCGACGAGAGAAAGCCGAACGTGAGAGAAGCACAGAGGGCACTGACCGGTGCCCGAGTTGCCAGCCTCGGCATTCCACGTCGGTTTGCACGATGGGCATATCAAATGGAAACAAGCCGTGAGGTAGCCAAGTATGTTGTCGTCTTTTTCCGACTCTACATCAGCGCTGCCTTCCCGTGCGCCTAGCTTTTTGTCACACACCAAGCACTTGTCCATATTGGTCTCTTGCATCAGCTCGAGAACCTCGTATGCTCGAGTTTCGCCAATAGCCGGTTTGTCGTCGTCGTCACTGTCGAGATCGATGGCCGAGTCCTCCGACATGCCTTGGACAAGCGCGAGATCTTCTTCGGAGAGGAGCTCACGTCCATGCGCGGAGATAAGACGAAGTCTCAGGATGGACTGCAGGATGTGGATATAGGATTTGCCACCGACCATCTTGTCTCTGCCAGAGGCAAGAACGGCAACCTTGTCCTGGGCGTTGCGCTCAAAGGATTTGTACAGCTTCTCCTCGGACGGGGAAAAGTGAAGCTTCACGAGTTGATCCTTGCGAGGTGGCAGGTCAATCTTGTCTTTGAGGCGCCTGAGGGTGATGCTGTCCACCAGCACCCTGAGCTTGGGTACAACCTCGGGATCACAGACCTTGAATGGTGCCACAATGTACTGAGTAAACTTACTCTTGTCGTCGAATGGCTTGAGTCGGATAAATGCCAGCAGAGCTGCCAAGTCGTCAAGCTTGTTCTGTACCGGTGTTCCCGTGACTGCCCAGCGACGGTTTGCCTGCAGACGACAGATCGCCTTGAACTGTAAAGTCGACTGTTCGCGTATCATGTGCGCTTCGTCTAGAACGACTCGGAACCATCCAATCTCCTCAAGCGGGTGGGGCCCAGCTCGACCTTTGTGACGGGAGTTGACCTCGGTAGAGACAGACCCATACGTCGTAATGACAAGGTCGTACTGGGCGAGCTTTTTGGGATCTCGTATGCGACTTGATCCATGGTAAATGTAATAGGAAAATGTGCCCGGCTTGATGTGTGTCTTGATTTGTTCCTCCCAGTTTGTGATGGTGGTCAGAGGACACACGAGCAGCGTGGCTCGAGTATTGCGCGAAATGCGGGTCAACGCGAGAGGCGCGGGCGTCGGTACGTTGAATCGCGACTGGCCCTGGCTCTTCTTGGGAGCCGGCGGCCGAGGTTGTACGGGGTCTGACTTGGACCACTCCTCCGCCGCATCGAGGGTGCTCACCACCAACGAGAGAATGCTGAGCGTCTTTCCCAAGCCCATCATGTCCGCAAGGATACCGCCCAATGTCTCGGGGGGTGGCTGATTGTGTACCTGGCCAGTGATGACATTATAGTAGCTCTGCTGGCCACTGATATTTGTTTTCATCTGCCAGAATGAATTCGGTGTTTTGCCGATGTTCAAGAGCTGGCGTGGCTGCTCTTTGGTCATCATGAAATGAAGACCCTGCTTCTGGTGTTTCAGAAGTTCAGTCACGATCCTGGGATCTGGCTCCATCTGTGGGAGGTCTTCGCTTCGTGTAAGTGAATCAAAAACTCCCATCACCTCATTGCGAATCTCCTCAACGGTTCGTACCGTCTGAGGCATAGGTGCTGCCGGAGCACCTTCCCGGTCTCTGATCAGAGGCTGAGGCCGATTTACACCTTGCAGGCTTTGAGGGTTTTCGTATTTGATCCCATTATCCAAGCGTGTCGGGTTACGCAACCACAGTTGCTTCTGGGACAGATGCCTACCGACGGCTTTGCCGGATGCGCGAGGGCCATAAAGTACCAGGTCGAGGTTGTAGGCCTTGGATATAGGGATCCCGACTCGCTCGTCATCCATGATCTTGCGCGTAGGAATCCGGCTGTCAGTTCGGAGTTGCAGTCGAGGGGAGTCTAACAAGGGTGACAGACCCAATGCTGTCTGAGGATCCAACACCCCTACAATGTTGCGAGTGTAGTCTTTGGCATTGATGACGTGAGTCGGATCATTGAGTCTTCGGTTCAAAACAATCTTGACCGCGGGCCACCAGCCGACTTGAAGAGCTTTGTGTTCAGGTTTGGGCCTGGGGACGCTGTGACAATTGATCTTGGCGCCTTGTATCATGCCGTAGCAAATCTCCTGTTTTTGTGCGTCCTCGATTGCCTTCGCCTCGGTTGTGTCGTCGTCACCTGCAAGAATGTTAGCTTCGACAGTTACGGGCAACGGCGAGGTCTGCTAACTCACCGCCTTCGGTCAAATCAACCGTGTTGGCACGCGATAGAGACGGGCTATTTGCGGCTTCCTCTCTCTTTTGCTTGACATATTGGCCAAACATGCCGCCGCTTCCCCCATCGCCGAAAGTGGCTGTAACCTTCTCGTCGGCACTATCCTCGAGATCTATGGTCTCCACCTTCCGACGTTTTGGATGTGGTGCTGTGCTTCGGTCTTGGACATGGTTCATTCGCTCGATCATGCTGCCAAATCCATTCACGGGCGAAGGTGTATGACTGATGTCAAAGCCTCCATTGTAGGCAAAGGAAGGAGGCGTGCTTGCATTTGAAGCAGTACCCTCGTTCGGGCTCGAGAACTGAAATTCGACTGAAGTAGGACCGCTGGATCGGCTTGGGTAATTCGCAGGTGTGGATCGACCACTGACGTTATTCGTACGCGAGGCCGTCGTGTACTGCCGGGGATTCATGAGAAAGTTGGGATCAAAGACCGGGAGGGGTGCGCCATGGTTGCTGGGCAGCCCCGGCGGGTTCGTCATGCCATTCTGGGTAGAAGTATCTTGGTGAAATGAAACGTAAGTATCATCATAAAAAGAAGGGTTGTGATGCTGTTCATGAAGCTCTCGAAGCGCGAGGGTGTCTTCGCTCTTAGCTCTCTTCCGATTCGGGAAGGGCATGATGTGTGCGTGAGGGGGGTGGTGGGAGTGGCTATTACCAGTTAAGTGACTGTGAGGTGCCATGTTTTCAGATCCCGAGCGTCCAAATGGGCTCGGCGATCAGTGACGCGCAGATGGTGTCTGCAGAGTCGCCGGTAGAATGTATGGCTCTAGTTCGAGGTCCTCATCGCGCGTGCGTGAAATATCCAGATCGATCGGCGCACAATTCGGACCGCAAATGCTGGTGTAAGTATGTATGTGGTTACTTGTTTGGACTGTCCACTGAAAGCTTTGTGAGTCGGCGTAGGTGCAAGTTGTGTTGTTCCTCTTTGTGCGTGAAGAACGAGGGCTGAAGTTGAGATTGAATAGAGATGCAGATTCGAGGACCGCGGGGCATTCACAGCCGGGTCGGGTCAAAGGCTCGATGTGGGAAAAAGGTAAGTCGACGATTTTGTGAGAATGGCAAAAGTGAGTGAAGGAAGAAGCGCAAACAATAGAAAATGTTGGGCCTCGCACAGCGGGGGCAGAGGCAGCAGCGGCGTTGGCGACGGCCAGACGGGAGAATGCAGGTCTGTCACAAGGGCTGGCAGGCTGGTGTTCAGGTATGGGGATGGGGATGGGATATTTGCATTTCAAGCTTGATGCCTTCCACAACCTAGCTTCCCACTTCAGATGATCATCTGCACCATGTTCAGATCAATCAAATAATGGATGTGATTGAAGGCGGACCAGGTACGTACCAAGCCCAGTCTTTGTCTCGCCGCGCTGAAGTGCCTTGAGCTAGCGCTGGACCCCACTGATCGGATAGCACTGATGATAGGCTGGCGCACGGCATAGGCGAACGGCTTCCCACTTCCATCGACCCGCTCACTGCTGTTGACGGGGGTGTGAGTGTGAATGCAATGGACGTTTTTCGAGGGCTCGCAGCAAATCAACAGTGAATGGAGGGGAAAGGCAGCAACTCCGATGTGAAGGGAAAGCAGGGAACGTGCTCTTGCGCCCTTGTGTCTTTACCTCAAGGTTACAGCGAGAGTTGTGACAGTTGGTTACATATTACGAATATGAAACTATTTCCAATATAGGTAAGAAGCCTGTACAGTAAGTAGGTATGCAGGTGTACTACGTACAGACCCAACAACGACAGCCTCTCAAGCCAACGAAAGTGGGTGATTGCCTGCCTGGAGCTTCAACCCAACAGTAGGTTGCGATGTGTGCGGCTGACTATTCTTGTCCCTTGCCTGTCCTATCGGCAATCTTTTCGATGATTCCACGGATGCAGAATCGATTTGTCGCATGACCTAGGACGACCTGCAAACTCCACATAATACAGATGGGCTATCGCCAAAATCGTTAGCCGGTGTGACCACGTGCCCCTCTCCTGACTGGGCCATTACACCAGCCGGGATCCATACGACTACATCATGTAGGAGTTGCATCTTTTCTTTCCTGGGGTGGGCGGCAGGAAAAGGGAGAGAGCGTGGGGTTGCCGCGCTGACTGCTCCCACTTGTCAGACACAGTCAATGTCGATACAGGCATTGCAGAAAGTATGCGTGCGGGGCGTTGAATACATAAGAGTATGTAGACTCGGTAGCTTACCTCTTAATATGAACTCCGTACCCAGCAAAGCGAGCAAGGCTTGGTGAGCTAGGTACGGAGTATGTACTTAAGTAAATAGGGTCAAAAAACTACTCAGATAGGCTGCCGTTTTATTTTCAACTTTCCTTCTCTTTTACACGTTGCAGTTGTAACCAACGGCCAACGAAGTAACAAACTCTTAAAACCTGCAGAGGCGGGTGCTTAAGCGGCTTCCGGCCTGCCATGTTTCTTCCCATTCCCGATGTCGTCTCAGAAAAGACACCGTACTGAATAAAATCAAACCCCTGCCGTGGCTCCCTAACCCGTGCGCAGAACGGCCGATAGATCAATAATGACAAATCCCACTCAGTTAAACCCGTCGTTTTTACAGACTGCAGTCTGGCCTACTCGGCTTCCTGCACACCCATCGTACACACCCCGATGGCGACTCAGACCACCCTTGCCTCGGGCAAAACGATCAAGTCGCCTTCGGGGTATCGTCTTCAGCAATCCTAAAGACGCCAGTGATAATCCCTTGTTGTTGTTGTTTTATCACTCAAGCAGGAACCCCACACTTCGCGCTTACATGTCATCCATGCTGCTTCTCGGCCACAGAGAGGCCCTCGCTCAATATGATAATTTCCTGGCAAAGGAGAGAGGGTTGATCCATCCCCTTTGCTCGCTGTGGATGTTCTCTGCTTCTGCTTTTCGTTCGCTGTCTCCGGCGCTTGGGCGCATCTTCTTTGTTGTGTGAGCGAGACCTGGACGGGCTCTGGCTCCGGTGGCGATTTAGCTGCAGCACCTTCAGAAGCCGTTTCCGAGTCGGCGAGAGCGAGCCGCTCCTCAGCCGCGACGCAGCCCTCGACTTATCCAGACGCGAAATGGAGCGGCAGCGTGAACGACCTCGGAAGGTAGCAGACTCTCCCGACGGGCTGTGTGTGGTGGTGATTTTGATATATGGTGGGGGGCTTCGGCGTCGCTTCCGTCCTCTCTGGTTATCCGGCTCAGGCGAAGAAAAGGCAGAGAGCATGATATCTGCCATGATGTCGGTGGTCATGGATTCAGTCGTCATTGCGAACGACAGACAGGCCGTGCGGTAGAAACAATCTGGGATGTGGGAAGCGGCCACAGCAAGTTGGCTTTCGAGTTTCTGTAAGCCCGGCGTTCACGTATTTATCGCTTCCGTAAGCAACGCCGATTTATCAGGGTAGAATGGCAGACACTTGTGGGCAGTTTTCGAAGAACAAACAGGGGAAGTAGCAAGCAATCGGCTGCTTATCAAAGTGCTGTGATAATACAATTCATAGTACAGGTGGACTTGAGTCTTTTGCTCGTGGGTTTCAAAGGAAGGAGGATGGCCTCAAATAGAAGTCGAGGGATATGCTCCAGGGATAAGGGCAAAGGGAGAAATAAGGGGGGACACGGACGTTTGGATTGGGCGTGCAAACGCCTTATTGGTCTGAAAGGAGAAGCTCCACGACGAAAGATCTACGAAACCATTCCATATCAGTCCAAAAGGCAGTTGCGGCAGCAGGAAGAGATCCCCCGCCGTTCTCCTGGGGATCTCGAGACATCGAGGGGGAACGTGCCAATTGAATAGACGAACATGATACGATTGGAAGCACCTGACGTAAAGGTTATATTGAGGCCCCATAACTTTTGGAGGCTTAGCCCAGGGCCTAAGGAAGTGTAAATGCGCCCAAACACAAACATGCGAGCAGTCGGATCACCGTCGACTCCATCGAGGATGAGTGGTCCGTCAGTCGTACGGAGGCTTCCACGCCAAGGCTTTTGCTACGCTGTACATATTGGCGGGGTATCAGCTGCGACGTGGGCTTGTGGGGTGTTTGGGTGCCCTCTGGAAACCGAGAAGCCGTTCAAAAAGTCCAATGGTATGCCGGGAACCTCTATTGAAACCTCGTAATGGACTTCAATGGCTCGGAATTGACAGTTCGATCGAAGATGGGCAGCTTGCAACTGGATGCATACATGTACTCACGTACCTACTCGTAGTCTTGTACAGTACCGCAAAGTTGGATGGCAATGACGATGGGACTATTCATTCGTAAATCGCGACATCACTTGTCTCGTCGCTTTGGCGAAATGACGCTGTCTATGCCCAATACCTCCGGTCTAATGTGTCAGTGTACTCCGTAGGAGAGCGTATCACGCCGCACGCTAGTACGTGAGGTCGTTAAGGTTGCTCGTTAATACTAAGTCCGGGGAACCAATGACTACTGTGCCTACCCAGACAGTGCATTAGCGCGGTGCTGCTAGCTAGGGATATATTCGTAGCTCCAAGCAATGACTGCATCTCCATCGAGGGCACATAACAAGTTGTCAGATGGTACTGTAGACAAGAATGATGTCGCATTTCCCACGATATAAGATTTGTGCTCAATCTGGATTTTACTTCGAAGCTTGAAATTTTCAAGGAAAAATGTGACCCCCTTCAAATGGTAAATGCGCTGCTCCCACCAGATTTTGCCGTGTTGTATCCGTACTGATGAGGGGTCATTTAGTCGGGTGCATTGGTATAGAGAAGGGCTACATGTAGATCTCCTGGCTTATGTAACAATATAAATAAACAAGCCTATTGATTGCCTAAGGGAAGGATGATACCAAAGGCAGCGTCTCCGCCATCGAGGGGATACCGGTAGTGAGTCTTGTTTGAAGTGGACATATATCTGGAATCTGGGCAGTATGTAGTATCAGCTCCATCCCCCTAATCCGAGCCCACTAAAACTCCCAACGCCCAGGGTACTGCCCAGGTAGGCTCAGAGGTCCATGTGTTCTAGAATATATAGAAGCAGGGAGTTTGACCGCTGTGGTCCTCCATGGGTCCATACGTATAGCCAGGTACAGAGTAGGCTCGTAGGTACAGTAGCTTGTGGCCTCCGTAGTATCTATACATGAATTGTGACGTACATATCTCCCGAGTAACAAGCCAGTCATTGTGTATCTGTGAAGCTTGAGTTGATTACAACTGCTCGCGTAGTGGTAAGGGAAGATAAGCAGTATATTCCCAAGGTCATGCCAAAGGTCACTTGCCAACCCACGGAGAACGGACGCTGGAGCTTCCGAGCGGTGCCTGTGGGATGCTTGGATGCCCAGGTGGATCTAGGGGCACCGCCTGTGGCTAATCTCTGCTGGGCTTAGCGCCCGTCTCGACTGCCACTCTCACTCCCTGCTCTCTTCAACGACAGCCGCGAGTTGGTGACGTGAATTAAGCCACGAACCGATTCAACGACCATCTTTCTACACTCAGCCCTTACCATCTCTTCTCCAGCTTCATTTGTACCATTATTGATTTTCTTTTTGCCCCCATTCAGTACTCCCCAACTTCCATCGGACGTGTGTTCTATTTCTCCAGGGATTATTTGCGTTAGCTGCTGCCTAGTTGCAAGTTAGGGGAGTCCATCGCGCCAGGCATTTGTATTTGGATACTTGGCTTAGCCTGAGGGACAACAAGCCGACACCCACCACCTTTGTTCCCCCATCGAACCACCATCGACAGAATACCGCGCGCCCATTGCGTAGTCGACACCATTGTTGCCCAACATGCCGCGACACCGACCCCCCACCACAGGCTACGAGCGCCTGGCGCAAGCCGAAGATCCGAGCGATGATTCTGAGGATGATCCCCTGGGCCAGAGCTTTGCCTCGCTTCAGCCCCAATCTGCGCCGAGATTCGCGCCGATTTCTCAGCCGCGCCCGCACTCCGGCATGGCTTCCCCAAAGACTTTGTCGAAACAGAGATACCGGCCCCAGAGAGCTAGGAGCAACTCGGGCGTCGACCTCAAGGCCATCAATGCTAGGTTAGAGAGGTGGGCAGAAGAAATTGCTGCCAAGTTCAAGAGGACCAAAGGCAAGGGCAAAGGGGAGGAAGAAGAGTCCTTGGAAATCCATTACAGTGTCTTTCACGCTCCGGATGGCGTAAGGCCATTCACTGCGAGCGCTTTGGCCGCCAACCCCTACAAGCCTGCCATGTCGGAGGAGGAATTCGACAGCATTGTAGAGAGCGTTCGGACAGCGATAGACCAGGGTATGCATCCGAGCATGATTACACAGGGAAGTTCTGGAAGCTACTTCGCCCGTAACACGGAGGGGAAAATTGTCGGAGTGTTCAAGCCCAAGGACGAGGAGCCTTATGCGGCCGGCAACCCGAAATGGAACAAATGGATACATCGAAACTTATTCCCGTGTTGTTTCGGTCGGGCATGTCTTATTCCGAATCTTTCGTACGTTAGCGAGGCTGCCGCGTACACCCTGGACTGCCAACTGCGAACCCACATGGTCCCTTATACCGATGTCGTCTGGCTCTCTTCCAAATCGTTTCACTATCCTTACTGGGACCGAAGAAACTTCTACCGGAAGAAGAAGGCCTTTCCGGCCAAACCAGGCAGTTTTCAGGTGTTTCTCAAGGGCTTTAAGGATGCCAATGTTTTCCTAAAACAACACCCTTGGCCCGATCAGTATTGGTCAGGTCTCCGTGCGAATGACACGCACCGGAACAAGCAGAGGAGATGGGCTGACAGCTGTCGCCCTTCGAGCAGGCCTGTTGGGGATGATGAAAGTGATGATGACGAGGCTAGACCACTCCCGCTCCCACCAGGTCCTGACAATTTTGTGTGGACGGAGGGCTTGAAACAAGCATTCCGAGAGGAGCTTGAGAAACTTGTGATATTGGACTACATCATGCGGAATACAGATAGAGGCCTTGACAATTGGATGGTAAAAGTCGATTGGGAAACACAGGCGGTTTCCATCGCATCCGAGCCGCCGCAATTGCATTTGGAAACTGATGAAGAAAACGACGAGCCGGCGCCGCGCCCTGTCAACTTGGCTGATAGGAACAAATCTCGAAGTCCTGGGCTGGGCGCTTATCATACCCAGAAACCGATGCAGGCTAGCAGTCCCCGGAGTTACCAGGATCCCCAGATATCAATAGGGGCCATCGATAACTCGTTGTCCTGGCCCTGGAAGCATCCGGATGCTTGGCGAAGGTAAGAGATCCCCCGGTATTATTCTTGATGCTTCTCTCGCTCACAATACTACAGTTTCCCGTTTGGCTGGCTCTTCTTGCCAGTAGATCTCATTGGTCGACCTTTCTCTCAGAAAACAAAAGATCACTTTCTCCCGCTGCTGACTTCTACGGCATGGTGGAGCGAAACTCAGCTGGCGCTACGCAAGGTGTTCCAGCTCGATCCTGATTTCCAAGAAAAGATGTTTTCGCGACAGATGGCTGTCATGAAGGGGCAGGCCTGGAATGTGGTGGAGACTCTGAAGACAGCTGACCATGGGCCATTGGAGCTTACTCGCCGCGTTAAAGTGTGTGTGTGGGACGATCTGGTCGACGTCCCCATAGCAGTTCCGATGCGTGCTGCGAGCACCGAGGCACGCCGCAAAGCCGAGCCGGAGCTAAGGGATGCCATCGAGGAGGAGATAGATATCGGGGCGGCCAATTCCTCGACTACAGCCCCTAAGCAGACAGACGACCTACTGGGGTTCGCCAGCCCACTGCCCAACCCAGGCCGCTTCGAGCTCTCCACGCCCCGAGCCTTGTCTCCAGAACCGGAACCTATTCCCGGCGGTGAGACATCGCCGCCCAATGGCAAAGTGAAAGATCCTTTCGACGAACTAAATGGGGCATCCGATGCTTTACGCCCAAAGTTCTCCCGGATGGCGCCCTCGAGGACGAGCTACCACGGCCCGAGCCGTACCCAGAGTCAGATGTACTCACCGCGCCGGGAGCGTCGCTTCAGCTTCACCACGGCGGCGGGGCGACGGAACAGCAACTCGATCGCGACGCAGATGTACGGCAGCCAAGGCGGCCTGGACGACGAGGACGGCGACCTGGAGGGCGACCTGGGCTTCGCTGCGGCAGAGGGGGCCGAGGGTAACCGGCGCAAGGTTATTGTGGAGCGGCTCGAGACCGTCAAAGCTCGCAATCCCGTGTTCACGTGGTGCTAAACTAGTTTCGATCAGGTCTCGTTCAGGGATGGAAAAGGAACGGTGCATTGCATATATGTGCCCCGTAATGATGTACATGTGATGATGGGAGCAAATAGAGTCGAGGACATGCCTTCCACGGGTTTTGGGAAAGGGGGGAGGCGGGGGCACAGGCGTGGGCATGAGCGTAGGCGTATGTACTGTAGGCGTAGGCATATGCGGGAATATAAGGCCTACGACGGGAGATCCACACATACATTACCTAGAGACACGGGAACTACCTACCCGGAGCCGTGGAACCGGATCTTTCTATGGCGGCACAAGTCGCATCCTTTGCCTCAATAGGCATTCAGTGGAGCCGGGAAACAAACTGTCATTTGTGGCAGCATGGTTCATTCAGATGGAACACTTTCATAGGCGACTTGGTGCTCTGGTACAAGCAAAACGGCCACAACAACAAAATGGCAGTCCCTCAGGATGGGAGCTTATCACCGCCACCCGGCCGCGCTTCCAATTCAAACCAATATACGCAGGTGCATGTTCATTAACCAGCCGCTGTTTGTCCTTGTTTGGGGTAAACTCAACTCGTAAACAGAAATCAATCCCCGGAACAAGATGAATTGTAGATTGATAGATAGACGGGGTAGCTCCGCTGGGAAACCCGGTTAAGTAACTGATAATGTGCCCCCAGCTGCTGCTGGCGACGTTACATGTACGGCCGAAAGGAGTCTTTAATTCGTTCCGGTTCGGGGAATTGAGTCGTCTTGATGCATTACCTCGTCAAGAAAGGGAAATAAAAGTGTAGATCTCTCTGCGAGTATATACTCGAAGGGTAGGCTGCTCGCGGGCCCTTTCGCACAACCACTGCTGGTTTCCCATACAGTCTTGTGTCAAAAGTGGGATTGCCTCTGAGTATGTAAGTCCGGGTTATGGGAGGGTTAGAGCCCGAGATTGGCTGGCTGGCCGCCTGGCTCATGGGACGAATATGATTTTGAAAGGTCACTGCTTTGAGGGCATGCATGCCTATGTGTAAAAACCGCAGCAGGGTCAATTAGCAAAAAAGCAAGCACGTATGGGCTCCTGTCGCGCATCAAACGCCATCCTTGCGTAATAGGGGGAGGCCCGCATCATTCAAGCAAGCAAACTACTAGTCAGTCAGTTATGTACACATCACCACCACCCCATTCAGGGGTGGCCCATAAACACCACCACCACAACAAGCAAGCAAAGCAAGCGAACTCAGCAACGCAGCGCCGCCCGCCTCCGCCGCCCGCGCCCCCAATTTTCCCCGACAACACCCACAAGCGGAAAATGATGGCCGGGTGGGTTTAGGTAGGTCTCCCCCCAAGAGACCCCGAGGAGCAAGGTCCGGCGCTTGGTCGAATCGAAGGCCAGTCTCTCACCGAAATTAGCTTGATAGGGGAGGGGGATGCAACATGTTATTGTGACACGATCCGCCCTCTCTTGTCTCTTTTTCTCTCTCTCTCTCTCTCTCTCTCTCTCTATCTCTCTTTCTCACATGTCATTGTCTTATTTGGGTTTTGGTCTCTCCCCCCTTCTACTCCCATATTATGTGCCTGCCGTCTTCGTGGCTCGAAAGGGTCCCCCAGCCGGTCGCCCATTGGCTGCAGGAAATCTCCTGCAACATTTGGGCCTCGAATGTTACGTGACTGCTCACTTCTCTTTTCCAAGTCCTCTCTCCCTGTCCTGTGTATGGCCGGGGAATTGAGCGAAGAGATGGCCCCCGAGCTAGCAGTGCCCCTAGGAGATTGGGGGCGAGATCTGGCCGAGAGGAGAGAGTGTGTGGCTTTTCGTTCGCCCGTCGTCTCGCTTTAGTGGCCCCCTCATTCCTCGGCATCGTGGAGCCGGTGTCACGGCGGGAGAAACAAAAAAACACACGTAAAAAAGGAACGAAGACTGGGGCGGCTGGCAGATGAGTAAGCTTAGCCTTTTCTCGTGAAGAGGGCACGCTGCGGGAGGTGTTCTCCGGCTCCTGGGCCGCGGCCAGGTTTGGGGGCGGGCCCTAACCCAGCTGGCTGCTGTATGAGGTATGTAAGTGCGCGCGTGTGTTGGCATGACACCATGGTCATCATATCAGCACGACGATAGCTAGACGCAGGAATTCCCATTGCAGCAACTAGCTAGCAGTCCTCGGCCAGGTCGGCAAGACCTGTGACTGGTTTTGGGGGGTTTATCCCCCAACCAAGGGAAAACGGTTTGTTGATCTGGGTCATCAGCTCATCTCTGAGCCATTTTTTCTTCTCTCGGGGCTAGAGAAAGAGAGAAATCCTTTTCCTGCGGACACGAGGGGCCAGAACTGTGCAGTAGTCGTGCGACGTGGACTGCAGCATGCAGCGCATGATTGAGGCGCGGCTGCATAAGAAACTCCCAGTACTCCGTAGGTTAGGAGGAGAGGAGGTACTTCGATCGGTAGCTTGGGGGTCCATTGCATACATGTAGGCAACGAAAATAACCAGGGGGCCGAATGAGGGATATGACCAGGAAAAAGGATCACTCACTTTGACTGGTTGGCTGCTTCGCATAGGTAATCGTACCGGCGGTCAAAAGTACGCGAGTGCTTATACAATTAATGCATTGTATTTTTCTTCTTCTTCGTCCTCTCTTCTCCAATTTTAGGAGTGAGTCAGGTTGGCAGACCACAGGCAACAGGCTTACGTAGTCTGGGTTGCCATGGGGGAAAGGTGCTTGCGTTACTCTGATGTGAGACGATGTGTAATGTGCTTGGGAGAGGAAAGAAAGGCTGCTAGCAAACAGACAGACCTGCAGACGAAGGTAGGTATGTATCAGATATAACGGCGGGCAAACCAAACTGCCTTGGCCGGGACGCATGATGATTGGTCTGTCCATGTTTATTATCAGCCGACGACTCCGTCCACCGTCCCTCGGAGCCAGCCCCCTTCTCCACTGCAGGCCAAGCATACCACTCTCTAGATGATCACCGACATAACAGACGTCGTTTGCTTGTGTTTGGCATGTTTGCTGTGTGCAATATGACTAAGAAATGAGAAGATGACGGTTGCCGGCGTTTGTGGCCCGCTCGTCCTTTCCCAAAGGGAGAAGACACGCAGCATCTCCAGAGGTCGGGCGATCTCGGTTTCTGGCTGGCTCTGGCTGGCTCTGTCTGGCTCTGGCTGGCTCTGTCGTACGGCTGAAAGAGGCCGTCCCGATTGAATGGCACGCAACCGGCGCTAATGCATAAGACCTGAGGTAAGCTACCGGGATACCGCCAGCAGAGACAGAGTTAGCAGCCGAGGTTCCAGAATGGCGGGAATACGCCCGGTTTCCTTTTTCGCGATCGGTTTGTGTGTGCTATTTGGTCTTGGCGGGCTTGGTGGCCAGGAGTCCTATTACGAGTCAGCCAACATTGGAACCAAATTATAGACTTGCGTACTCACACGCAGTCATGTGCCATTTTCTCATGTTTCTTTTTTTTTTTTTTCTTTCTTCCGGCACTGCATTATGTGGTATGAGGGTAGTAGTATGCCTGCCCAACAAGGATGTTATGTATACCCAGTATATAGTAATAACACGCTGCATGTGAGGATTCCACCATTTGTTATATATCGAGACCTGTTATGCGGCCAGCCCCTTCTTAGTATGTAGCGCGCCCCTCTCTGCCTCTGCTTCTCTCTCTCTCCCCCTCTCTCGCTCTTTCTCCTCTCTCGCGCTCGCTTGCATTTTCTGTACCTCTCGGTCTCCCCTCAACAATACTCTTCCCTTCTCTGCTCTCTCCCCCCGCTACAGTATCCCGCCTTCGTTACGAAACGTCTAAAGGGTGCCCACGTCCATTCCGGTACGTACGTATCTGATGTGTAAAAGAGACGATGAATGTATGTATATGTGTGTCATGTCTGTATACAGGTTTTCATTGGACAAATCTGCATGTACTGTAATGTAGGTTACCAGGTCTGCAGTAATTGAGCAATAGCCTGCCTGCCCGCGGCAGTCATTGGCGTTCCCAAGCGGGAGGATTTCGCGGGACGTCTGGCTGCATGCAGCCTGGAGATAAGACAGATTTGAGTCAGAGTGTACATATGTGTAGGTTCATGTCGTGTCCTCGTGGTTGTTGCTGCTTCTCCTTCTTACTTGTTGTGGCATGTAAGACTGTCTGTAGGCACACTGCTAGTTGCAGATAGTATTAATACAACTTATAGCATGTTGTGGATATGCTGGGCCCACCAGCTCCGTCGGTTCCACCGAGCATTCGTTGGCGCCCCTCCTCCGTCTTGTCTTCTTGACTGCTAACCCTTTGTGGCCTAACACTGTCTGGCATTTGTGTAAATAAATATTACTATACGCCATAGAATTCGCCGCTGGCTGGCGGGCGGGGAGGCCGGCTGTCGATGAAGATCAATCCCATGATCCAGTCTCCCGGGAGATGCCCGTCTATGGAGCTGAGCTAGCTTATTAGCTGACTGTCTCGCTCCCGACTGATTAACCTGACTCTGCCGGTGCATAGGGATGCAGTGAACGGCATATACATATACCTAGCTACACCGGCGTCCATACTTCTTTCTGCTACATCGTATGGTCGAGCCAAGGTACATGACGGTAGGTAGCCACAGTGAAGATCTCTCGGAGGAAAAAAAATCCCGTTCAGTGCACTCCGTACGTCGCCGATGCCGGTTGCGCGTATGCAAATCATATCGCCCCAATAAACCTCTGCAATTCGTGCTGCAGATACATGATCGGCCACGACTATACTCTGCAGGCTCGTTGCTCGTGTCATTTCACCATGTCGGGTTGGGATTCGGCCCACTGAAATGCCCTTTGTGTATATCCTGGCCCGCTTTTGCCGAGGCTACGAGCCAGTCTGGACATCTTATTCAACCAGGGGAGGTGTAGCGATTTAATCCATATGTACCGGTGATACCGTTCCCTTTACACATGAGAGGAATGTCGATGTGGCCCTGTCGGGGCGACGACGAGCAATGTACTCTCGGGTAGGTGTGGGTGCTGAATCACCATAGAGGCAGACTTTGACTTTAAGCATAGTCCCCAGGTTCCAGTGTCCTGGGCCGTGGCTTGACGCTTTCCATCCAGTCGGAACTGGTACAACGTGTACCAGAACGGGAGACCCAGATATTTGGGTTTTGGGTACCCCCCTACTGGATCAGGTATGTGCCATGTCAAGTAAGATAGGTTTCCCGGGCCCTGCAAGTCAACCACGCCAAGCAACAGGAGCGACCAGCCAGGTCATTTCTCACTTGGCCTTAGAGTATGGAGCACTGCACTGCAGCGTGACGCCACAGACCATCCCCGGCCCTTTCCCCTCAGCATAGAATCATGCCTGGTTGGTTCGTCCTCCCAGACAAACCACGGCCGCCATGCAGCGCGGGTTCGTAATAAGATATGGAGTGGAGCTTGGGACTGACTGGACAGAGGGACGGCAGAAGGACCACTGGTCGAGCTGAGACTGGCCCTCGAAGCGGCGGGAGGGCGAACACCCATGCCATGCACAGGTCCACGTAGCCGTCTGTCTCTTCCCACTCTTTGGCTCATTTATCCTGATTAGTGTAGCAGACCTTTGTCTGTATTTGTTGCTGAAATTGCCTTCCTGATCGGGCTTATGAGGAACCTAGCACGTTCCGCCTTTGGCCTGCATCTATCCACTTGGCCGCATGAGAGAACATGCTGATGTTTGACCATCGTCTTCGGCAAAGACCATATCGAAGACTCGAAGATTACCCCGACCCTGCAAGAGAAAATGCTATACCTGGGGGCCGTACACCTTCCGAATCCATGTTGCAACAAGCCAATACCACCTTATTGCGACCTCTATCGAACAATCATCGTTGACGTAAAGGGACGTGCGAGCAGGTGCAGGAGACAAGAATTTGTTGTCAACCAGCCTTGTAAACGAGAAGGGCATTCATTGGGCACACGCTTATGACATCGGTCGGACATCCCATCCACACCACCCCCAAAGTCCAACCAAACACCAGGTCTGTAAGTATTTGGAGTTGACTTATTCCATGGCAGTCGCGTCTGAGCTGACCAACCTCTTCAACACAGAAAACCCCACCGGCATTCTAGTACCCCCAGTCTAGTGCCTGGAGAAAGGAGAATCTCGACAAGAACTATTGCTGTCGCCAAACTTGTCTACCAGGGGCGGCCGAGCCCTGACCAAAAAGGTTCCTGTCGTTAGGTTCAGTGACGGCAATATGGCAGAGTGGGACGAGTAAGTAGCCGGGCATCTAATTCTCAACATCTATGAGGAGAGCTGACTTGATAAAAGGGAGGAAGAAAGCGCCCTTCCTGTCCTCCCCGAGGAGCATTTCGTGCGGATCGTATACAATGGTAGAGAATACCACCAACTATCTCTGTCGAGCAATGCATATCTCGCCCCTATAGATGAGGTAGGAAACTCGGCTGTTTGGATGGGACAATGACCGGCTAACACGAATCCACTGTAGGTCGAAGTGGAACGACTCCAAATGACCCACGACATGTTCTCTCTGGTGTTTGACGATAGGCTTGTCTTCCCGGAGATAACGCCCCTACGAAGAGTGCTTGACTGCGGCACAGGAACTGCAAACTGGGCCGTGGAAGTCGCGCGGAGAGAGCCTCAATGCCAGGTATGTTGACCCCCCTTATACTGTTTGTCGTGGTGGAGAGCTCATGAGGATCCTCTGCTGCCATTGGAGGTATCGGCTGTGTAGTGGTCGATGGCCACTTCTTCCCCAGAAGTGAAGAAGCGTCGGGCCCAGAGAGTTTGCCTAATTTTGACTTGGCCTCAGGTGTACGGTGTTGATGTTAGCACGGAGATGATGCCAATGTACGGTTACTACCCGGTCAATCTGCATTTGGAACAGGCCGACCTTAATGAAGGGTAAGTTATCCGGGCATTTCGTTGGAAACGTGATCGCTGACCATGAGTAGCCTGGCATACCACGACAACACCTTCGACCTTGTGCACAGCAGATTGCTTGCCGGCGGAATCAACACCGAAAGATGGTCCTCGTATCTTCGCGACCTGCATCGGGTCCTTGTTCCAGGAGGCTGGGTTCAGATGGTGGAGATATACTTCAATGCCCAGTCTGATGGTGGCCACTTGAGTGATAGTCAGTTTCTCACGTAAACTAGAAAGTCCGCGAAAGAGACACTAACACTTACATGCACATAGACCATGCTCTGAGCCATTGGTCCAGACACTATCTGAGCGCAATGGAACAGGCAGGCAAAGACCCTCGCGCGGGTCTGAAGCTAGAGACCTTCATGAGGGAAGCCGGCTTCACCAGGATAGAGATGAGGGAGATAACCCTGCCAATGTGTGGCTGGTCACACAGTAAGTATCCATCCATACATTGCTTATGGGGGCTTTGCTTACAAGACTGCAACAGACGAAAGGGACTTTGGCATCGGTGTTTCAAATCAGGAGAACGTTAGCAGGCTACTATCCTCTCTTGCTTTGTATCCGTGTACGGCAATACAAGAGTAAGTCGCAGTAATCATATTCGTTCTCGCCCACCTTTCCATCGAACGGGGAAACTGATTTCCGTAGCATGACGATCGAGGATTTCCACCTGCTTGTGGGACAGGCACGACAGGAAGCCGCCTCTCTGGGGTTGAAGGTAAGATTCGAGAACCCGATCCTGTAAAAGTGCGAGCCGATTTTGCTGACTGCTTGTCGTTGAAGCCGTACTTCAAAGCGTAAGTATTCACCTTTTGACCAGAGTTCCCGTCTCACCGAACAACGTCCGTGGCCATTTGTATTCAGAGCTGACACAACCTGCCAGATACGTTGCTGCCGGTATGAAACGCTCAGGACCTGCTATGTCCAGCTCGCACAGGCACAGTTCCAGCAAGAGCTCATCCAGCCGCCACAAGAAAGGGCGGCATGGCAAGCGGGCGCCTCACTGATTGTGAGCAGCGCCTTCATTGGGAATACATTGAATAGGAAACGTTTTTTATGGGAGCAGCGTGGCAGAACATAGTGCATCTTGGCACCAAATGTCGAGGACGCTTTCCCAAATACCGGGATTGGTGTATTACAACCTGTAGGATGTTGCGTGTAATATTCAGAAGGGGTCCGAGTGAGTTGGTACTGGTGGTAGCCCTCTATGTCAACACATCGAGTACCTTAGATCATAATTTTCAATGTTAATGATGAAAGACCACCAGCAAATATGACTCGGCTTTGATGAAGTCGGGTTAAGATTTACCATCATGGATAATACTGGCAGGCGAGAAATGGGTATTGGGGAGGAAACCGCCAAATAGAACATAGAATGATCAGGCGGAAGTCACTACGTAACGTTGCGGGATGATGGTGGTCACGACTTCCAAAGGGGGTGGGTGTCTTGCTCACTACCCGCATGTGACGACGGTACTGGCAGTGGGTCTACCGCTTTACATACATTACCTACTACCTCCGCAAAAACATGAAGTCAGATGCAGATGGACTGGCGGCAGGATTTCAGATCAGAGAAGCAGACAATCTGGGTATGTACCTGGCTGTTGTACGTAGCATGAACGTTACGACCGGAAAATTACAGAAAGAATACGACGGGAGATTTATCAACCTCGAGTCCTGTCCTGTATGCTGTCACCACTAAGCCCTACGGCGTCACCCCCACGCCTGTTTGGCGGGGCTGCTTAAGCGACAGCAGGGGTAGGAAGGCCCGTGTCGGGTCAATTGACAGGAACCACCAAAATTTATCGCAGCAGCTTCAAAGCTCAAAGCTCAAGCACGCCGCCGCATCCACCAAAGCCTCCTCGAAGTAGCTGCTCAAACACTACGCCACATACAAACAAGAACAAAACCGACTGTTACCAGCCCATCCAAACAACAACAACATGGCCTTCCCAGCACCCAAACGACTACCTCTGGGCCTGGTTCGGGCCCGGTTCACCGCCAACACCTCCTCCACCTTCCCCGCCGCCCGACCACTGCTCAGCATCCCCAAGCCGACCCCACTGTGCCGGCGCCAGTACTCATCGGAGCCGCCGCCGCCGCCGCTGCTGCAGAAGCTCAAGTCGGACCTGAAGACGGCGATGCGGGCCAAGGACGCGCCGCGCCTGGCGGTGCTGCGGTCGATTCTGGCTGCCACGCTCAACGCCTCCAAGACGGCGAGCCCGATCGCTACGGACGCGCAGCTCGTGGCCCTGCTGCGCAAGACGGCGCGGGCCTCGCGCGACGCCGCCGCCGAGTTCCAGGACGCCGGCCGCGCCGACCTGGTCGACAAGGAGCAGGCCCAGATCGACATCCTCGAGGAGTACGCCGCCGGCAGCGGCGTGCAGGAGGTCGGCGCCGATGAGCTGCGCACCATCGTCGCGGGCGTCGTCACGGCCATGACGAGCGAGGGGACCGAGACGGCCGGCGGCAAGGCGCAGATGGGCAACGTCATGAAGAAGCTGTTGGCCCCCGGTGGACCCCTGGAGGGCAAGGATGTGGAGAAGTCCGAGTTGGCCAAGATAGTCAAGGAAGTAGTCGGATAGATGGAAGCGCAGACCTTGTCTGTAGGGTGGGCGTGCCATACTATATCTGTATATCAAAAAGAGAAATGTACATTAGAATGTGCTTTTCGCTATGTTCGACTAGCACCCTGGCACTCTCCTCTCCCCCAAATCCTTGGCATTGTTGCGTACTCTTGTACGTCCAAGTCATAGAAATCACAAGCTCAAATAGACTTATTATAAAAAAGCGAGTTGGAAGTCAACATAGGAAAGACTAGTTTAATGATATTTATGATTGTACAAAGCTCTCCCATTCTTCAGAATTGACCCAAGCCCCAGAAGAACCACCACACCCAACGATGCTAACACATTTGCAGCCTACGACAGCTCAAAGCGTTCAGGCAGGACAATGGGGGCTACCAGAGTCCAGGTGTACATAGCATAACAGATCCAAGCACACACAATCTTGACCCAACTGGCCCAGTACGTTCGTCCCACAGGGGCAAAGTCCCCAGACTGCACCTGTTCATCGCCCCAGGTCGAAGTGAGCAAAGTGGCAACCCAGCAGGTTGCCAGGAAGAAAATGACGTGGAAGACAGAGTAGTTGTACTGCGTGCTTGCCCGCTCGTCGTCATTCGAGGACTTTGAACTCGACTCTTCATCCTCGTCGTCTGACAGCAGAGCATCGGCAGGCAGACTCCCTTCCTCCACAGCTCGCCGCAACACTTCTCTTCTCATGTCCTGCCGGCCGGGTTGTTGTGTGACAAGGTCATGCTCATCATCGTCAGGCAAGCGGATGCCACCGCGGTTGTTTCCCAGTCCTAGGCTTTGGGTAGCTGCGCGGGTAGTGGTGTAAGCTACAGTGAGCATAGTGACGACTGCGCCGATGACTACCGAACTTGTCCGGGCACCCTGAGCACGAATCAAGGGGTTGCACTGCCTATCATCCGGCTCCATCGAAACGGCGGACATGGTGAGGTACGTGCAGTAGATGGCGACCATAGCAGCTTGTGCCAACCCAGCCTTCGGATTATGCTCCTGGATCGCGGGATGAACCGAGATAAAGGAGACGCCGAGCCACATGATAAGGTTAATGGTAATGGCAGCCTGGTTCATGGAACATCCACTGGACGCAAAGAAGATGTACTGGACGATGGTCATGGCCAAAGATCCCAGGTACATGCCCAGAGTTGACCCGATCAGAACAGTCCTCCATACTTTTGAATCCGTATTTTCGATCTGCTCAAGACAGTATTCGGCCCAAGTGTGGGCCAGATCAACCAGAAGAACCAGACCGAGGATCAAAAACAGCATAGCACCGATGAAGCCGATATAGGTGCCCCAGAAAACGTAGAATTCGTCGGGGATCAGGAACGAGAGGACGACAAAGGCTACCCAGGCGATAACCTTGGGGCCCCAGAACCCATTCTGCAAAGCAGCTCTTGGGTTCTTGGTGTTGTTGACGCCGAAGAGAAGACCGGCGAAGATGAGGTGAAAGAGACCGAGGGCGAAGTTGATTCGTTGGACAGCCAGCCGTCCATAGCATTCTCCGTTCGGGCAGTTGATCTTGACGTAATCAAGCATGAGGTTTTGTAGCTTCTCGACGGCCCATGGCGTGAGCATAACCCATGCCACGGTCGAGTTTACCAGAAGCATGAGCGCATAGGCAATGCGGGTGGCAACACTATCGAATCGCGGGTTAGCTTCGCTGCGAAACTGCAACGGCAGAACTGAACGGGGTGTCTTACCTGTTGCCACACTTGCCGCATGCGCTGCATACCATCGAGCATGTTGCAGCCCCGCAGCAACTGGCAGCGAAGGACACGAGCTATATGGCGACGACGGCGTTAGAGAGTGCGATGCGCGGGAACAAAGGAAGTCTTACTGTGCCCATGCTGGGTACGGCCAGCAGTGGAAGGGATAGGAGAGCACCCATCGTGCTTTATTCGGTCGTCTCGTATCCAAATGGGAGTATTTGTTGATGGAAATGGATGTTTGCCAGACGGAGTTGTTATTGTTGGATGGATGGGCGGGTAATCTGAGAGAGGCGCTTGTCGCAAGCCTGAATTAATGCGGCAAGCCCGACCGCGGTCTTCGTCGTCACCTGCACAGGCTGTCAAAGGTGGGGCGCCAGTCACGAGTCGCATAATGATTCACGGTATCTAAGGTTTTATGTTATGAAAGACTCGCATAAATTTCTGTGTACGTACGTTTCTTGTGAGTTGTTACTGCTACCTATATTCTACATAGTAGTATAGGACTCAACTGTGATTCCCAATGCCTCGATATCCAAATATATTGATGTACATGTAAACATATCTCCCATTAAGAGCAAGCAATGCGAGTTGGACAGTCCGCGTACAAGTGTATTAGGTAGTCCTGGCGATCTTTAGTCACATAACGTCAGCAGCGGATTCAGGTACGTACGTGCTATTTTAAAATCGGTTGGCAGCCTACTGGGCAGCCTGCGTTTTGCTGCTTTGCACGCCACTCATCAGGGCTGGATTGGAACCAATTGCTAACAGAAACCAACTGCCAATGCTCTGGTCACCGCTCCTGGCCGCCGAGACAATTGGCACAATTTGCAATTTCCGCTCTGCGCTTCGCCAAAGGTACATGTCGAAACAAGCCCAAAACTACCATAGGTACTTCAAGTTGTAGACTCATCTGTAGAACTACACATGTAAGTAGTCGTAGGTAGGTATGGCGATGCACAAAGTCTCTAAATAGGTGTTACCGTGACCCTCAATTCCCAGGCCGGCTCCCGCAATCGAACTAAGACACATCCAGTATCAAGCTGCCGGTACCTGCAAGTTAGGTGCGCTGGGGAGCTGCATGAAACCCGCTGCCCACCCACCCGGCGCACTCCCGATGCCGCGGGATGCCAACCAGGGACTGGAACTATGGGGGGAGATAACCTCTGATAAGCACGCATACGTAGTGCGCACTTCCTGGTGCTTGGGGGTTCCACGATAGCGAGCCGAACACATCAGCACTTGTTCGTCCGACGCTCTTTTTTGCTATCCGCCCTGAGCCTGTGTAGACCTTTCCCTAGCCTTTTCAATCTGTCGTTCCCCCCTTCCCCAATACACTCCTTTTTACGATACCCTTCTTTCTCAATGCCAGATTATTGATCGCTGCTCTCGTGCAGTACACAGCTCTGGCCCGATTCCCACCTTCGCGCCCACCATCCCCTGAGTTGCATGCACAGCCCGATATCGCACTTCCACCAGCATGACGTTAGATAAGGACCTCCAGCAGGCACGCATCGTGTCTAGCGTGTCTGCGACAATCATATCCCTAGCCTGCGGAACGAATGTGAGTTTCCAAGCCCAGCCAAGCGCCTGACTTCAGGATCCAGGATCCAGGTACCAAACGCGACGATTTGTATATGCTCGTAGCTAACCGCACCGACTCGGGAACAGTACGTCTACTCAGCATGGGCGCCTCAATTCGCAGACCGTTTGCTCCTATCGGCGACCGAAAGCAATATAATAGGACTGGCTGGCAACCTGGGCATGTACTCCGCCGGAGTGCCCATCGGAATGCTCATCGATAGCAAAGGACCGCGGCCGGCAGTTGTTCTAGGCTCCATCTTACTCGGCATCGGATACTACCCTCTACATGTGGCCTACAGCGAGGGGCATGGATCGGTGCCTTTGATGTGCTTCTTCTCCTACTTGACGGGTCTCGGAGGCTGCATGGCCTTCAATGCGTCCGTCAAGACTTCGGCGCTGAACTGGCCTCACCACCGAGGCACAGCTACCGCATTTCCGCTCGCCGCCTTTGGCCTGTCCGCCTTCTTCTTCTCCTTGATGGGCTCTTTATTCTTTCCCGGAGACCCGAGCCGCTTCTTGATGCTTCTGGCCTATGGCACCTTTGCCATGACCTTCGTGGGCTTCTTCTTCCTGAGGGTCTATCCTCACACGCCGCATTACCAAACCGTCTCGTCGGGCGAGGAAGGCCTGTCGGACTCGCAAACTCTACGCCGCTCCATGTCCCATGAATCCAAGACCAGGCGCTCTGCTTTCCATCACGGCCAACCTGCTGAACCTGGTACGTCATCTAATAATACAACAATACATGAAAATGATGCCTCAAACAACGACGACCCGGCTCCGGACCATGAACCCCCAAGCAACCCAGCGGTTGAACTCGAGGCGGAGACCGCCCCCGGCAAAGGGGGTCGAAATGAGGTTGAGGAACTAGACGAGACGTCTTCTCTTATGTCGCGGGCAAGCACGTCGTCGTCGCTACCTGGTGAAGTATTTGTGCAGAGCAGTATTGATTTGGATCGTTCTCATCGTGTAGATATTCGCGGCTGGGCGTTGCTGAAGAACGTGGAGTTCTGGCAACTGTGGGTTATCATGGGCATCTTGTCTGGCATTGGTCTCATGACCATCAAGTAAGTTACCGCCAGGGAACAACAACCACCCTCTCGACCGAACAGGCGCTGACCAGGCACAGCAACATTGGAAACGACGTGACAGCCTTGTGGAAACACTACGATGACTCGATAGATGATAAGACGCTTGTGCTACGCCAGCAGTTGCATGTTTCTATCCTTTCTATTGGCAGTTTCGCGGGACGATTGTTGAGTGGTAAGTAGACAGCTTTCACGGTTCTACAGCAATGTGCGTCTCACTGATATGTTGCAGGTATGGGTTCGGATTTGCTGGTCAAACTGCTCCAGGCGAGCCGCGTTTGGTGCCTCGTCATAGCAAGCGGCATCTTTGCGGTGGCACAGATCTGTGCTTTGAAGATTGTTAATCCGCACATGCTTGGCCTTGTTTCCGGCTTCAGCGGCCTGGGATATGGCTTCCTCTTTGGCGTGTTCCCTTCCATCGTAGCCGAGTCCTTCGGGATCCACGGCCTCAGCCAGAACTGGGGTTACATGACGCTATCGCCCGTCGTCAGCAGTAACATCTTCAACCTGTTCTATGGCGCCGTGTTCGACGCGCACTCGGTCATGGAGCCCAACGGGACCAGGACGTGCGAGGATGGTATCAACTGCTATTGGACGGCCTACATGGTGACGCTCTGCGCCTGCGCCCTGGGGATCGTGGTGACCTTGTGGGTGATCTGGCATCAGCGACAGGAACGACAAAAGGAATACGCCAAATTAGCACGTGGCGAGGACTAAGGTGTGATTACAGCAGATTTAGCGATTATAGATTCCCGATGTATTGTTTTGATAGATTTAGATGGACACAGCAAGCGGTTTTCAACTTCTATACACTATTCATAATATTGCCAAGCCAGCTCCATGGTCAGTCCTTCCGACACGTCAGAGGCCTGCCGGAGAACTTCAGAGCTGTCTGTTATCCGTTTATGTGGCAATGGTCGAACTGGGTTGCCAGGCACGAAGGCGTTTGTGGTGCTTGGCATTGTACCCTTATCAGCATATGCCATGCGTAGTCGTGAGCAACACCGCCTATAACCTGCTACAAGTTGTTCTTCGTGGACATTAAGCCGATTCGACCACCACGAACCTTACCCCGGGCCTATACAGCCATCTATGACGAGTGCATCTTGTAGTGGGCATGATTCATTCACCAGGGCTGCGAGTAATGTGGAACGAACGTTCGAATTGAATGTGGTATCTTTGCACTCAAACATCGGACAAAAGCCGCGTATGTCTCTCCATCTCCCAGTGCCTCCCCTCTCCGAACGTCAAGGATATTTATCCTACTTGCCGATCTTCTAACCTTGCTCAGCCGGCCATGTCCTCATCATGTCGCAAGCCGGAAAACTCCGTGCCCTGGTTCGCCGTGGCCAATCTGGCGCAAAGGCTGAGCAGCACCACCGTCTCCGTAGCGGCATAGTGGTTCAGGGCATCGAGCAGGATCTGCAGATGCCGGCTAAAGTTGGTCTCGTACTTCTTGAGGATCTCGAAGAGGTTGTTAACCCGGGACTCCTCGTCCAGCATGGATTTGTTAGACGCCACGCTGTCGTTGTGCGACTTTTGTGGCTTGAGCGCTTGAAAACGCCTCCACTGCTCGTCGCTCATGTTTGGCGGCTTGATGTTACCCACGAGGTCCGGATCGGCCTTTTCCAACTCCCTTGATAACCAGTTTGAGTATGCAGCAAACAGGGTGCAGGTCTGCATCAGCTTGGAGTGGATCTGGAGGCAAGTATAGAGTCAGCACATGAACATTCACGCAGGTAGAGCTTGGTTACATACCCTGATTAGCCTGCTGTTGGTAAGCATGCAACCTTTCAGACAGGTATCTAAAAAGTCCACGTGATCCTGCATCAGCTCATCGACTGTGCGATCGGGCTTCCCTGTTCCCTCGAGGCTGCCGTCCTTCATCTTGAGTCTGGACATCAGAGCTTGCCAGTTCGGTTCAATCACCTCCAGAGTACAGAAATACAACAGCTGCTGTACGAAGACGATCATACGAGCACGCAATGTCCATACCCGCCGCTTCCATATTTCTATTCTGCGGGCCGATGACCTGTGGCACCACACTATGGCATTATTGTGCGTCTGCCATGTATTGCATAGCTGGGATTCAAGATGGCGCAGAGACAAAAGATACCGAAAGAGAGCTTGGTAACGCCATATCGTCTTCCGGCTAATAACCAGAGAGACCGGGAAGGGCACACTGTAGTTGAGTTCCAGAGAAGTGAAGCCATTGGCATTCTTTTCTGCTTCCAGAGACGCCGCACTAGAAGGTTGCAATACCTCGCCTTGCTCCATGCCTGTAATGTTAACCACACGTTGCAACATCTTGATGAGGCTGATTTCGTTCATGTCCACATAAACATCCTCTTTGAAAGGATCCAAAGACACGATCGTCCCGGGCTGCCGCAGGACGATATCGAGAAGCGATTGCAGCTTGACGGTGTTAACAGACTTGACCGGCTTTCGCAACTCGGATGCTCCAAGCTCAAGGAAGTAGGTGAAGTAGTCTGACGGATCGAGGAAGAAGTAGTGCTTTAGTGATCGTAGTCGCGCAGGCAGAGCATGCGTCGTCAGGAGCAGTTTCATCAGGGACTCGTTGGCGTACGCATACGCGTTGTTGACGTTCTCTAGGAACCGGGAGTCATCAAATGATACCGGGACATCTTGAGCGACTTTGCTGATATCCACTCCTCCGCACTCTCGGACAACGTTGAGGTACTTGCCGGCGAGAAGCACCTTGTCTCTTACCCCTACAAGCTGCAGAGGGATATCCTGTTCGCGCTGCAACGTATACCGACGCTCCCAGTAGTCGTCGGTGTAATCCTTGTCCAGCTCCTCTCGAGTAATGCTCTTCTGCTCCTTAATCAGGAATTCGCCGTGAGGGTCGTTGATACCACCGTGGTGTAACCACTCGTTCAGCATCGCCATATACGGCCGGCTTGCATCGCGCAGCAAAGACGTCAGCAAGGATCGAGCTGCTGGGTCGCCCGACATGGTCTCGAGCCTTTTGGTAATCATGGCGAGCACCACGCCGCCCTTGCACACTTTCCGCCCAGTCACATTCCCAGGAATGATATCGCCCCCCTTTTTCAGGTTCTCGAGAATCTGGTCGATGTCCTCGGGATCGGACTCTTCTTCACTCTCGTCGTCAAGCATGCCGTTCTTTTTCAGGAACTCGCGTGCCAGGAAGTAAAGCTGGGCCATGATCTGGGACGTAGGGAGGGTGTGTATATTCAAAACGTGCAACGTAAACGAGTCGTTCGTCAGGAACTGAGTCTCTAATTGAGCAACCATGATCAGGTATTCATGCAGGTACTTCCTAATAGCCGCGCATAGCGCGTGGTTCACCGCACCAAACTCTTCGCGACTCTGGACATCGACAAAGTGCCCCAAAGCCGTGTAATGTGTTGCCATCTTCAGCATGGACTGCGTAAGGTCCTCCAGGCTGGGATCTAAACCGGGCGATATTTTATACGTCGGCCCGGTCAGTTGATCTCGCTCCTCGCTTGGATTGTAGTCGTAGGCGAAGCGGATGTATTGTCCTTCATATCCCATGAACACGAATAACAGATCCTCGATGATGGCGGCTTCCTGCGCCTCCAAAGAGAGCTGGTGTAGAGCTTGCGGTTGCAGGGCCATGGGCATATCTGACGCCAATGGGGGTACGGTTATACGGCGCGCCAATGGCGCAGTCGAGGGCTTGGATAACGAGGCGACAGGCTCCCATACTTCTGAGCGTGAACATTTATTAGACTACAGGATCGGTAGGAATTGGAGACCTGGATGGACCTACTCGGAGGGGTCTCGAGGGGTATTTCCCTCTTCGACTCGGTTGCGCGATGCCTGGACGGTTCTTTTGTCTTCCATCTCTCAGACGGGCCATAGTCTCTGGACCTTCTCTCGGGACTCTTGGCCCGCGACACGAGCTGTTCCCTCGTGGTGATGGTCGTGCGCTCCGTCCTCCGGTCGCTCCTGCTGGCCGGCCGAGGGTTGCCGGAAGCTGACCTTTTATGGGCAGTGCTAGTGAAAGAACCGCTGGGATGCGGCGAAGGGCCGCTTCGCGATTCACGATGTTCTGCTTTGAAGCTATGCTGCCCGGACGTCATGCGGGGTCTTGACGAGGTTGGGTTCGCATCGTCGTTATTGTTGCCATTACTGCGCCGGTCCGCATAATTGGAGACTCTGGATGACATGTTGGTGTTTTGGCGACATTGGGATCCAGAGGTTTTGGAATTGCGACCCCAGGGCGTTGTGCCAGAAGCATCAGGCAGGGATAATGTAGATTATATCGGCGGGCGGTTGTTGACTTTCTTCCTGATTGACAAGAGTTGGTTGACTTGGGCAGCCAATTAAGCTGCATTGGGCAAGAAACCGCGTCGCGTTTCGTCAATCAGCTGTGCTAGCTGGAGAGCTTGAGGCGCACTCAGGCACTCAAGTCAGTGCTGTGCTTGATTTTAGGCTGGGCAGATCCGCTATTACTTCGGAAGAGGTACCTGATCTCAATTCGGGCGGCTCTGTTTTTAGCGTCATTGCCCTGTGCCAAGCGCCCATGTACGTACTTAGGTACCTAAAAGTACCTGGCACCTGGTCAACTGGGGGGTGGTGTCAACGACGACTGAGCTGGAGCTTCGTCAGTAGAGTAGTAGCCTTGACCTGGGAGCTCCAGTAGTATCTAGCAGCAGCAGCTCCGTCCATTCATCAGCCTTCCCAACGTCAACCACCACCATTTGATCATCGCCCGCGCAGACAAACAAGCAACCAGCTTCGCATCTTCACACATAAACCGACGTGCAAACCCCCAGAAACCGCCAAGATGTTTATGGCAAGATCTGAATACGGTACGTTCTGTTCTTTCCACACACCCACACACCCAAGCCCGGGTCACTTGGAGGGGTCAACAAAAGCTAACCTGACATCGCCAACAAACAGATCGGGGCATCAAGTACGTAGCCTACCCATTCTCTCACAGATAGCAGCATACAGCACCCACGGCCATGGCGAATTGCTGACCCCGGACCGCCTCATTTAGCACCTTCTCCCCCGAAGGCCGCCTCTTCCAGGTCGAATACTCGCTCGAGGCGATCAAGCTGGGCAGCACCGCCATCGGCGTCGCGACGTCGGAGGGCGTGGTGCTGGGCGTGGAGAAGCGGGTGACCTCGACGCTGCTGGAGACGTCGTCGGTCGAGAAGATTGTCGAGATCGACCGGCACATCGGGTGCGCCATGTCGGGCCTCCAGGCCGACGCCCGCAGCATGGTCGAGCACGCCCGCGTCGAGTCCCAGAGCCACGCCTTCAACTACAACGAGCCCCTGCGCGTCGAGAGCTGCACCCAGGCCATCTGCGACCTGGCCCTGCGCTTCGGCGAGAGCGCCGACGGAGAGGAGAGCATCATGTCCCGCCCCTTCGGCGTCGCCCTGCTCATCGCCGGCTACGACGAGGACGGCCCCCAGCTCTACCACGCCGAGCCCAGCGGCACCTTCTACCGCTACGACGCCAAGGCCATTGGATCCGGAAGCGAGGGTGCGCAGGCCGAGCTGCAGAACGAATACCACAAGGTAAGCCCTCACTTGATGCGAGGTTGGCGGGGTTTCACCGCCTCACGATATACACAATTCTAACATTTGCCATAGTCTCTCACGATTGTCGACGCCGAGACATTAGTTCTGAAGACGCTGAAGCAAGTGATGGAGGAGAAGCTGGATGCCAAGAACGTGCAACTGGCAAGCGTGACGAAGGAGCGTGGTTTCAGAATATACACGGACGAGGAGATGGCCGAGGTCGTCGCACGGCTTCCTGCTAACTAAAGGGTATCTCGGTCCTTCAGAACTCACGAACCCGCTATGATGCCTTCTGCCTATCAGATGTCGTGCCAGATAGATCGGTGGTCACCAAGAAGATGAAATCTAGAAGAAGATGGGCACCCTAGGATGCCAAACCACTGGCACCAGGCGTTGCGGCAATGCAGGAAGATACGCCAGCCTCATCATGATTATGTATCATTAGTGTACTGACCAATGAGCTTTCAAAACACCACGTTTCAGCCCAGATAGGGAGGGACAGGTCATGACGCGTCTGTTGCTATTCAAAAGGCGCCGGTCCCCATCATCATCCAACGCAGACTCCCCGTATCACTTACTTCTAGGGATTTTTCTATAAGACTAATATCCGTTTTCTTGGAACCCAAGAGCATATATTCCCAGACCTTTCCCCGACCCAAACCCAAGCCAAGCCTGAAGGATTAATAAAAACCGTAGTACCTACCCTACTGCGACGTCCTGTCCTCCGTGTCGACGAGATCCAGCTTCTCCAGGTCTTCCTGTACACCTAGCAGGCCGAGGGCGTAGAACGCCCGCTCGCTCTTGGCCAGAACCAGCTTGTTGCCCTCGTCGGCGCTGACCTCCTGTATCCGGTTTTGGATGCTGCGGGGCTGGCCCCAGATAGAGGGCGCGCCGACGCTGGGGTCCGACCGGTCGAGGTTTTCGGGCGGGGAGTACGGGGGACCCTGGCCCAGCTGAGCCGTTTTGGTCCAGGCCGACTCGGACCCGGTCGCGATCTGGCGCGCCGACTGCCACCCCGTCAGCCGCGCCACTTCGTGCATGCGGCGGACGATCCAGTGCCGCTGGTCTTGGTCTTGTAGCTAAATAAGGGCCGAAAATTGTCAACATCGCTCATTTTTCACTTTCCGGCGCGAAGTGAACGGTTTCCTTACACAGACCCAAGAAAAGAAAGGGGGGTTGCTCACCTGTACAGCAGCCACAAACAAGGGGAATGAGGTCTCGATAAAAGCAGCTCCTACCAGGGTGCTGACGGCTGGCTTATTCTCAGTGTCTTCGTCAAGGCCAGCAACAATCCTGCCAATTTCTATTGCGTAGCCCATTGTTTGATGCGCGCTCATGCCTGCTGCCATCATAGCAACGGGCGGCATCTCAGGGTGGGCCCTATACAATGATATAAGCCCCATATAGTAGTTGACCCAAATACCCGCGATGCCGTATGTTCTGTACTGTGCAGCAGGACCGAAAGGGGTTGGAAAGGGTGGCGCTAGGTCCGGGTCCATCTGCGCAAACTCCGGGCCGAAACGCTCTCGGATGACCTCGAAGGCATGCTTGATAGATACCCATTCACCGTACGCTGCACTGGTCAACTCATCAAGGTCGGCATCCTCGAGGGTGTCTGAAGCTGGTGAGGGCTGCTCCCTCGGTGGGCTAAACCCCATGGGCATTGGCACACGGCCGGAAGCGGGCATCATGCCGGGAAAGGTGCCCGGCGGCGCTCCGCTACCACCAAAAGTGCCCCTCAGAC
Organism: Arthrinium phaeospermum; assembly: GCA_006503535.1. Classification (NCBI taxonomy): domain Eukaryota; kingdom Fungi; phylum Ascomycota; class Sordariomycetes; order Amphisphaeriales; family Apiosporaceae; genus Arthrinium; species Arthrinium phaeospermum. Next base: position 3,263,420 of record QYRS01000002.1, on the reverse strand, counting down.
TGAACATTTTGCGCTTCCGCGGTAGATCCCTAGAAGTGAAAGCTGCTAGACGCCCAAGTAGTAGCATCAAGTGATCAATTGTACCATAGCTTGATAACCAAAGTCAGCTGCGGGCCCTAATAATCTACGATGGGGGCAAAGTGGCTTACACTGCATCTATACGGCCTATCGGCGCTCGTGGGGGGCATTGCAGCCAGTGGTCGTAGTCCATGCTGCAAACAAGATTAGCATGATCCGGGTATGCAGTGAAGTCGTTCTTTACAATAACTTTGTACCGCCCAAGATGTGCTGGTAAACATCCATTTTACAGTACCACCAATATAGGTCACTCAGTTTCTCAAACTCTTCCACATCTTTCTCGGTCACATTATTACGGTAAGCAGATTTGTGGGATGGTGGCGTTTCGGAGCCCATGCCTAGCTCATCAATGGTCGTGTGCTTGCCAGTGATCTCGGTGAGCAGTTGGGCATCGAGTTGATCCCAGTTCGAATAGGAAGAGTTGACCTCTTCTTGCGGTGGGTTGAATAGGTCATCATAGTCTCCAAATGTACCTGTTGGCTCGCCATAACCCATACTTGTCGAGCTCTGCTGTTGGCTGTTTTGGGCTTTCGCTCGGTGTCGACTCCTCCGCTTCATGATCATCACAGACCTCGTCATGTGTCGAAAAGGAATATCCTTAATGATCCACCGAGCACCGAGAAGATGTTTGCTCCATTTCTCGTGATCAGAGTTCCATACCTCGTAATAGGCTAAAAGCAGTGTCGCTGCGAGGTTTGAGGGTTGGTTTCGTCTTCCCGGACGCCCAATGTTACGTGCTACGCGCCTGAGAGAGAGATGATAATGCTTTAGGGACGCCGTTTGCGGGACTTGTTGGAGTTTCGCAATCTGGAGGCTGCCTAAAGCAAGCATGGCTTGGAGAAGGGCAGGGTGACTGAAAGCCATGAGGGGGAATTTGTCTGCATATAAGTCAGTCAGTATAAGTGTATTTCATAGGTCCTGGTCAGCTTACAAGCCCAAATGTGCTGGCGTGTCTGTACGTTTTGTCCCGGTATATTTGCCAACGAGAGATCAATCGAATGGCGCTCATATATCGAAATACTCGGTCCAGTTACGTTGACGAAATGCCAAAACACTGCGGCAACATTGGGATCGTTGAGAGGAGAAGTCGACGGATCTGGCTCGTAGGATACGAGGACACCAGCATCAGCATAGCCAGAAAATGTTCTGGGTTTTGTCCCAAACACGTCGAACCGGTTACTAGCCCTCTGCGCTGCTATCAGTCCTAACTGCTTCAGCTTTCTGACCGAATCGTGTCTGCTTATAGGACCTTCTTCGTCCGAGTCTCCCATTAAAGCATCGTCATCGGGTACAAGAGGAACCTGGCTGCCAATGACTGGAATCTCGGCATCATGTGACGCCTCGCACTCCAGCTTCACCGGGATGCCGCCATGCAAAGGAACGCCGGCACATTGTGGCACGGTTGGTGAAGCACTGGACTGGGAAAGAGAGCCATACTCGGTAGGTGATATTGGAGAGAAGTCTAGGTGCGGCGCAGCCTGTGGCGGTTGTTGGTCCGGAAGTGCCCCTTGGCCCCATGGGTGCTGAGGAAATGCATGATCGGATTCTGGTGAAAGGTACGGGTACTGGGCTGCAGCTGCAGAAGATTGCTGGAGACCACACAAGTTTGGATCATAACCTAGAGGCGGCGACTGTAGGGGCATGTGATTTTGCTGCGGATTGTAGACATGATCGAAGGGGGTCAGGACCCCAGGATGGTATCCCAAGTGCGGCGGCTTCGGGGCGATGATTTGGAGTGCTTGCGCATTGGACTTCTGGGCCGCCGATAGTTGCTGCTCGCGCACGAGTGCCTGGGGCGAAGGTTGGGGGTAAACCAAAGGGCCAAACGGGGAGAATGCCCCAAGGGGGTCTTTGAATATAACCCGCTGGTTATAGCCTTCGCACTGCCTCTTGGATTTGATGCAGTTATTGCAAGTTGGCCTTCCCTCGTCACATTTGATTCGACGCTTGCGGCATGCTAGTGTGCTCGGTTAGAATATGCGCGGGCGGTCTAGCGGTTTACTGAGAAGATGGCGTAGCAATAAACATCAACCGCGGTTTGAACATACTGAGACAGCCCGTCTTCGTTCTTTTCCTCACTGCCGTCTTCTTCGGCCCCGAATCTTCATCGCCGCGTTCCCGGCTGGGAGACGGGTCGCGGGAGAGAGACTGCGGCGCCGTACTGGCCTGGGACTCTACTGCCGCAGATTCCATGTTTGGAGAAGGGGAGTGATCAGGTTTGCTTGAATCAAGGAAATGATGAATTTCTAGCTGTATTGCCGCCTAGCTGCCAATGTCACAAGCCAGCCATATGGCCTACTGGGACCACTGGCCCCGGTGTGGGCTGTGACGTTTTGCGGATGGGAAAATCTGGGCGGAAAGTGAAGACCGTCCACCGCCCGCAGAAGTCGGCTCGGCCCTCGATTGCAACAACGCAACCCGGTGCACGGTACCTTGAGATTCGACAAGCACAATGGCAATATTTGCTCGGCGCGTGGCCGAGACAGGGCGACAAGACGGTGTGAGGCAAGACAAGAAGGCCCAATAATTTCCGCCGTCGTACGTGCGAGTGCTCAGGTTACTGAGCGGTTGGGAGGCAACAGCAGCAAGAACATGAGAATTACCTGGAGCAGGCCCAGGGCCCCCGAGGGAGAAACGGATGGCCACACACTGCTTGTATATACCTATGATAGGTAGCTAAAGTGGAGGACTGAAACAGAATCCGTGTAACCAAGCAGCAACACTCAGGATATGCTTGTTGGCGGGCACGGAGGGGTGCCTCTTAGACATTGGGATACTTGGATGCAAGGGTATGGGCGTCGGTGTAGGTAGTATCTCGGCCAGAATAGGCAGGGCATGTAGTGGAAGAGGGTTTTTTTTTTTTTTTTTCCTTGGTGAAGACTGGAGGTTTGTCGTCGCACGTACGGCCGAATCTACGTTGGTAGATTCGATTGGTGGCTGACAGTAGCTGAATGAACCGGCCTGCTACTTGGACATGCTGTATGCTGTATGCCGTCAAACTATGTACGGCAAGTAATACAGCGCTTGAGGTCAAGTAGTCTAGGTAGAGATAGTGGGTCGGGTCTAGAGCAGGTATTCCCTTTAGTGAGCGTGGTGATTGCCCACGCCAAGACGACAGTTCCGCCCCCCTTCCCCCCTCCCATCCATATAGTCTGTCGGAATCTATGCCCATGTGTCAGCTAGGTTGTGCCTGACTAGGTATTCTCATCAAATATTACCCTACGTGCATGCGAATCTCTGAGATTGGGATATTCTTCTAGGCCAAGCCAAGGCGCGGCATGCATTCCGCCGCCACAGGAACTCCTCAGACCGGTGGTTGATTCTGTCCTCCTTGCCTCGTGCCAGACCGGCTCAACAAGGTTGGGTTGTAGCGAAGCACAGCGATGCAAACATGAAGCCGATGTTTTATCTATGTACATGATCTGCCTGGATGCGTGTACACTGCAATGCATGTGTAGTAGACTTGGTCGTCAATACGGGCGAAGGTGTACTTGGCTCTGTACAGCTGTGTGTGACGATCGCTGCTGAGCCTGCAACTACTACTGGCTGACATGGGCCATGGAAGCCCCGAACCCCGGCTTCGCACGCACTCAACCCTGGCAAGCCATAGCCCAGTCATGCGGCCTAGATGCCCCGGCGATGGCGTGCATATCAGCATACCTCCTTAGTCAGAGGGATATGTCGACGACGGCCAATAGATCCAGTCCATGGAGCTGAGCATGGTACAACTTATTCTGGATCCCTGATGCTTATACTAAGATGGCTATGGCTACATTTGGGGGGGGGGGCCGAATCCGTTGACAGCATAGGTGGCTTGCGCCAGACCAACACAACATTCACTGCAGACTGGTCATTTAAGCTTTCTGTCAAAGCCAGAAGAGTTCTCAGTCGAGAGCGTGCCGCCACCACGAGTCTGTCCGATGGTTGTGATCAAGAAGGCTGCCCACGATTACGAAACCCACGTCACCGTAGGTAGGACATTGTCAAAAGCGCGAGTCGCTGAGACTTTGGCCCGACCCTCAACGACCAAAAGCCGTTGCGCCAACTATATCGTCTCTGTACCACTTCCAAGGCACTTGAATCATTTCGTAGCATGTGCTAGCCTGCGGTGTTGCTCTTTGGAATGCTGGCTCGCAAGATGGGCCGTGGATCTATACCTACCTGGGTATGCATTCAAGGTACTTGGCTTCCCCACGCTCGCCAGCGCCAGCGTGGGAGAGGCCCATGGGCGGTACGAAATCTCCAGAAAAGTTTGCCATGGTGACACAAGTGGTGAACCGTCTCCAAATGGTAGGAGGAAGCATCCGAGGTTCACGCACAAGGTTATCTAGGCAAATAGACCAGCATGTATGCAGGTTGCCACACCACCCACCCAAGGCTTGGTGACATGGGGTGTTGTCGGGAGCAGAACGAGAACGAGCATTAGGCGTTGCGAATGGTTACTGTTTGCCCCTGGCCTGCCACTGGCGGGTATGGCTCAACCATCCATCATTGGCCGGTTTCTCTCCTTTACGCCCGCGGACTGCTCAGACCCGAAGATACATGTAGATCGTATCCTGGAAACGATCTCGGGGAAATAAAAATGCAGAGGGCGCATCTTCGTAACCAATGCTGCTATCAGCGGCGAGATCTACCTAGCGCGTCAGCGGTTGCTTGCTGGACGCCGGGGCTTCCGCTGGGCGTTTGTTCTGGAAGCTTCAACACCCTGCCCTGAGACTGGCCAGTGTGCATCGGTAAAGATCCCTTTGAAGCTGCTGTAATTGTGAGTGAGTGACAATGGAAAGGTAATTGAATGTATCAAATTGTCATCCAGCCCCGCCCTTTGTAGTAGGATGCAAAACTGTGATACCAGTAGAGATGAACTTGGACAGATTCACGGTTGGCTGAAGTAGACTAGGAAGCGGTGTCAAGATTCGGACCGAGTATGATGAGAGCAGCCGTTGTGTCCAGTTCTGATACTCAGGAATGGCCATGGCATGGCACAGTGTTTTATTGTCTCCTGGAAGAAGTGTTGGTGGACTTCAGGAATTGAAGCAAAGAGTCTACCACAGCTTTTGTGCAGGTGGACCTTTCGGACTAGTATCTGCACGGGGTTTCGCACCTGAACCCCACAGAGCCATTTATAACATGTACTTTCTCCTACCTATGACTCCCTCCGGTGGCCTCTATAAAGGATAGATAATTCAACAGCAATTGCCCTTTGAAGGTTGATTAACAGGCTTGCTGGTTAAAAGCCTTGCCTGCGCTGAACCTCTATTTTCCCCACTGGCAAACTCAGGCGTGTCAATCATGTCGTTCCTCACGGTGGCCGCAGCCACTCTGACAAGTGTGCCCCTCGATTTCCAAGGCAACCAAGATAGGATTCTTGAATCTATCAGGGTCGCGAAGGACAAAGGCGCAACAGTAAGGACTGGGCCAGAAGTACGTATAGATTGTTAACCATCTTCCGGTAAAATTAATAACCAGGTTGCAGCTCGAAATTCCTGGCTATGGGGCCCTAGACCATCTTGGCAAGTTCGATGTTTCCATAGAAATAATGAGTGACTGAAAGCTAACTGTCGATACAGAAGGGGATACTTTCGCTCACTCTTGGGAGGTGCTTGCCAATATCATCAGCGATGAGGTTTGCAAAGACATGCTCATCGATTTGGGGATGGGATGTCGGCATCGCAATGTTCGTTACAATTGTCGCGTTCTTTGCACCTACAAGCGAGTACTGTTCATTCGCCCCAAGATGTCACTGGCAAACGATGGTCTATACCGTGAGGCTAGGCATTTCACTGCCTGGGCCAAGCCCCTGCAGACGGAAACATACTATCTGGAAGAGGTAGTCTAGAAAGTCACCGGGCAACACACAGTTCCTATCGGTGATGCCATCCTTTCTACGAAAGACACGTCCATAGGATGTGAGTCATGTGAAGAAATGTTCACGCCTCAGAACCCATCGACGACCCTCTGCTTGAATGGGTGCGAGATAATTTTGAATGTACGTTGCTGTGTTTCCCCCTTTATTGGGTATTGGCTGTTCGGTCCCCAACGGGACACGAAATCATGCTGCTGACATAGTGGACAGTCATCAGCCTCGCACGCTGAGCTTCGCAAACTTAGAAGACGGCTTGATCTCATTGCAAATTCAACAAGAAAAACAGGAGGATTGTATCTGTACTGCAACTTTTCCGGGGTAGATGGAGATGCCCGAGTTCTGTTCGACGGTTCTAGCATGGTTCTGGTAGGCTCTTAACCGGAAATCTTGATATCTCATTCCGCTAATTTATCTCAGTTAAATGGAAAAACCCTCGAGCAGGGAGCCCAATTCTCTCTTGAGCCATTCGAAGTTATAACAGCCACCATAGACCTCGAAGAGATTAGGAGTTACCGAAGTAGTATCTCGAGAAATGTTCAAGCTGCGCAGCAGGCAGAGTATACCAGAGTAGAGTGGGATATCCGGTTATCACGTTCGGCTGATGATATATTCCTGTCTAAGACTCTCCAAATTTCGACAGAAAGGGAGCTTCGTATCCTCGACCCCATGTCCGAGATATGGATGAGTACTTCTGTGTATCTTTGGCAGTATCTTGCCCGGACATCTTCTCCGGGCTTCTTCCTAAGTCTTTCCGGTGGCTTGGACAGCTCTACAGTAGCCCTCTTCGTCTACGGCATGGCCAAAGTCGTGCTCAGTTCCATCGAAGCCGGTTCAAAGACAACACTGGCCGATCTAAGACGGGTCACTGGCATGGAGACGCTGGTTCCGAAGACGCCGGAAGAGATTGTGGGGCTCTTGCTAACCACCTGCTATACGTCGACCGTCAATTCTTCCAAAGAGACAAGTTCTCGGGCGCAAAGGCTCGCGGAGAAGATAGGGGCGCGCCACCTCAGTCCCTATCGACCAGGCAGTTCAAGCCAGCATGGCTATAATTAACGAGGCACTACGCTTTACCCCAAAGTACACGGTCGAGGGAGGCACGCACTCTGAGAACCTCGCACTCCAAAACATCCAAGCACGGTCGCGGATGACAACGCAATACATGTTAGCACAGCTTGTCACCACGGCTTCCCAGTCCCCCAGGGCTGGCTCTCCTCTCCTGGTTCTCGCCAGTGGTAACGTGGATGAGAACTTGCGGGGATACTACACAAAATACGATGCGTCTTCCGGAGACCTGGCCCCCCTGGGCTCGATCTCAAAGAACGACGCGAAACTCTTCCTGAGATGGGCGATGAAAACCTGGGACCTGCCGATCTTGGAGGAACTCCTTACCGCAACCCCAAGTGCGGAGCTGCTCCCGTTGTCTGCCGGTGTCCAAGATGACGAGTCTGAGAGCGAAATGGGCCTTACGTACACCGAATTGTCTACTTTTGGGATCTTGCGAAAAGTAGAGAAACTCGGTCCTTGGTCCTGCTATCTTCACTTGCTCGGTCTCTGGAAACATCGCGATTTGACGCCTCATCAGATCGCGGAGAAGGTCATGCGCTTCTTCAGAAATGGTAAGTTTAAACGTTGATTATACGATAATCTAGAAACAATGCTAACTTCTTAATTCTAGTACGTCACATAGTTATCTATTAGATCGCGGGAACTATCTTTAATATCACGAACAAATAAAATGCTAACTTGTCCTCCCAGTACGCAATCAATCGTCACAAGGCTACAATCATCACGCCGTCGGTTCACATGTCGGCATACAGTACGTTTTCTTTCCGGTAATTATAGCTGAGCAGCCACTAACCTGCACCATAGACCCTGACGATAATCGACATGATCTCAGACCATTCCTATACAATGTGAACTGGCCCTTTCAGTTTAACAAGATCAGAGCCCATGCCGAGCACCTACAGAATATGATGAGCAAGTGAAGAAAGAGATCGCGGCAAAGAGGGGATTCGGCAAACTTGCTGATGCGTAGTGCAGTGGTAAGGGGGAGGGGCAACACTACGTTGATAGCAGTAGATTAGATGATGCCCTTTAAAAAAAGAAAAGAATAAATAAAAAGAAAAAAAACCGAGCATATGTCGGTAGGTCTGGCCATGGATTTGCTGATTTGGGGGTTGTTAGAGAGAAATAGAGGTTCAGTTCGCTATCACTTGTATTAGTGATCAATGAACCACTAAACCCCCAGAATCGACCTGCCCCACCTAATTGACTGATTGGTCAACAGCCTGCAGCGAACTAACTCTCCGGCGCAATCCCTGTCTGCTGCATCCATTATGGACCGCCCTAGGAGGTACCTGCCGACCGAAAAGTAAATCCTAAAATTTTCGAACCCAGCAGATTGATATCCGCAGTCATTGAACTTCATCACCATTGGACTGGCCTTTTCCGAGTCTATGCAATTGCCAAAGGGAGCAACTCACTGGTAATCTCATACAATAGGAGTACCTGCCGACCGAAAAGTAAATCCTAAAATTTTCGAACCCAGCAGATTGATATCCGCAGTCATTGAACTTCATCACCATTGGACTGGCCTTTTCCGAGTCTATGCAATTGCCAAAGGGAGCAACTCACTGGTAATCTCATACAAACTTCTATTTCCATTTTGCCCCGTTTCTTTTCGCCTCAAAGTTTCCCCCAATCTCTGGAATTCTAGTAGGTCACCGGAGGAAAACCACCGATATAAAACCTAAGATGTTTGCCGTTCCAGGCTGGTCGGTGTCCGCCGCCAAGCTCAAGGCAGAGTCCATAGCTCCTCCTCCAATAAGGGACCTGCGGCCAACAAGGAATCAATGAGAAGCCGGAAGCAGCCAAGGACAACAAGACTGACAAAAAAAAAGAGGCCCTCGTCTGGCCCGGGTGGCCCAGGAGGCAATGTCACCGCGGCCAATCTTGCAGATCTTTATGAGCAAGTGATTGAGGGCAAGCCGAAGAAGAAGAAGGCCAAGGTCCCTGCCACCGGCTTTGGCTCGGTCCCGAAGGGCAAGCAAGAGCCCGCCGCTTCCGGCACTGAGAAGGATAAGGACCGAGGCAGCTGTAGTGAGGGATGCAGAGAACGGTGAAACACCCGCGGAAGCACCTTCATCGAAACTCAGTAGGAAGGAGAAGAAGAAGGCCAAGAAGGCCGCAAAGCCCCAGCAGGATGCAGAAAACCGCCGCGGACGACGGAGAGCCCGACGCGCAAGCCAAGGAAGCCCCGACAAAATCACCTAAGCAGAAGCAGTGGCTGCCCCGGCGCAAGCCGCCCCTAAGCTCACGCCTCTGCAAGCGTCCAGCGAGAGAAGCTAATCTCGGCGCGGTTCCGCCATCTTAACGAGACACTCTACACGAAGCCGTCTGAGGAGGCTTTCCATCTGTTCGAAGAGTCGCCCGATGTTCCAGGAGTATCATGAGGGCTTCCGGAGACAAGTTAACGTCTGGCCCGAAAAACCCCGTCGACGGCTACGTCGCCGACATCATCCGCAGAGGCCAACCCACCCGGGGCAAGGCGAGGGCCGGGCACCAGCTACTGCGCACTAACGGCACCTGCACCATTGCCGACCTGGGTTGCGGCGACGGAAAGCTCGCGGAAAACCTGCAAGCCGAGAAGAAGAAGCTGCGCGTCGAGGTGCTGAGCTACGACTTGCAAAGCCCGAGCCCCACGTGACGCGCGCCGACATTGCGAACCTACCGCTCCACAACGGCAGCGTCAACGTGGCCATCTTCTGCCTGGCGCTCATGGGCACCAACTGGCTCGACTTCATCGACGAGGCCTACCGTGTGCTGCACTGGAAGGGCGAGCTCTGGATCGCCGAGATCAGTCGGCAACGCCAGAAGACGGCGCTGCCGCCCAAGGGCAAGCTCAGCAAGGAGGCCAAGGCCGAGGCGCAAGCTGAGCTGGAGATGGCCCGCAACGCCGAGCTCGCCGTCGAGGTCGACGGCATGGACGACCCGGCGACAGGAGACGGACGTCTCGGCCTTCGTCGCCGCGCTGCAGAAGCGCGGCTTCGTCCTGCAGGGCGAGGGCAGCGACGCCGTCGACCTGAGTACAAGATGTTCGTCAAGATGCATTTCATCAAGGGCGCGCAGCCAACGGTCGGTAAGAACGTCGTCGCGGGAGCAGGGCGGCCGGGCCGGGCCCAACAAGAGGAGGGGCAAGGCCGGCCGCAAAGAAGGAAGAGGACGACCAGGTGGACGAAAACAAGATTCTCAAGCCCTGCGTGTACAAACTTAGATAGGTCTGACTGATGGGTTACTATTTCCTTTCTTTTCATATCTCCCAACCCCTTTCTGCCCTCGGGTACCTCCTAGCGTCGGCAGAAAGTCACATAGGTCTACACATACCAACAGCCTCCTGAGGCGACAAAACAAAACCAAAAACCTCTAATCACACAAAGTCTTCCTCGAGATGATCCCATCAAAATGAACGTGTGGAACACGTGTTACTTGCTTGCTCGTTCGGCTCTTTTCGCCCCCGACCGCATTTTCTATGACACCCGTAACTGAACCAAAGGGCTCCTCTGGTACACAACCCCATATTATACGACGCGCAAATGCATGTTATTAACCTGTTTGTTCCCGAATTCTCAACGCTATGCGATGTCCGTCCGTCCCCACCGAGTTCCTGTGCCAAACTCCACCGAGCGGAAACACTTAGGCTTGCCAACGTAATCTTATGCAAAAGGAAAGGGTTTACATGTTCTGGACAGCAGGCCAGCGGCGTACTCGACGTTCCATCAGGCCTCGAGAGCATTAATGGCAGCCTGTCTGTCAACGCCAAGCGCCTGCAGCTTCTCGATTTTCTCCTCGGGGAACTGCTGGGGTTGGCGCTGGGATTGGGCACTGGCACGGCCGAGCCTGGAGCTTGCGAGCTGGGTGTGGGCGTTGATCCGGAGGCCGAATGACCGGCAGGAGGTGTAGGCGCAGCTGCGGTTATGCCGATGTGCTCGAAGACGCAGTGGAGCCGCTGCACCAGCGCCTGGCGCGGATGGGGCAGTGACTGCGCCAGAACGAGCGCCTATCGTAGTGCCCCCCGGGCCTTGGACTGTGGGTTCCTCATTCATTGCGGCTTCCGTCTCCCGGGAATGTCCGACTCGCCCAAAAATTCGACTCCTCGCCCTGGATGATCAGCTTGTTGCGCGACAAGTCGATGGTCGCCTGGTGACCCTTGAGAATATCCAGACCCAGCAAGAGATCAACCGACTTGCCCTCCATGACGGTAAAGGCGGCGGGGAGATACCGAGCCAAGTTGCAGCATCGTGTAATGCACCCGACCAATAATGTTAGCTGTGCCTACACCACGAGCATACCGGCAAAACGGCGATCGACAAGATGCATAATATTGCAGGCTTCGGCACATGAAGGACATGTTGCCTGGGCGCCGGAGTCGACCAGCCTTGACCTTGTGCCGTTGACTTTGACATCGATATAGAGCAGGTGTACACCGAAAGCTGTCCAAGAATTAGCAAGTGAGTCCTGTTGCGAAGGAAGGGGGCGGGCGATTTACATTCGGGATTGTACTCCATGGCATTTTGTAGGTTCTCCATCACGTTCTGCTGCCGGATCATCTCCTCGATGCGAGCTTGCGCATCCGGGTTGAACTCATCCCTGTTCAGCTGCTCGATTTCACGCATTCTCTGGCGTCTCTCGTCCTCCTGGCTGTCGTTGCCTTGTCGCATGAGCTGGGCGAATCGTTGAGGGTCGTTCAGAGCATCGGCAATCTGGGGGTTTCGTCGCCGGAGCTCAGCAGTGAGGCGAGGGTCGCCCAGAAATTGCAGGCGGACCAGCTCTGGGTCCTGCTGTGCGGCGGCGCCGGAGCCCTGTTGCTGCTGTCGTTGCTGCTGCTGTTGCTGTTGCGGCTGCTGCTGGGGCGGAGGAGGTTGAGCGACACCGGTATTACCCCGCATGTCACGAACGTGTAGCGCAAGCATGTCGCCGTCCGAGATCTGTAGCTCCTGAAGGGTCTTGGAGGCGTCTGTTATCAGCTGGCCGTTGTGGTAGATGTGTTGCGACGGCGCCGGGATGCCCTCGGCCTCGATGGAGCTGCGCAATGCGCCGAGGGTCATGTCGGGGAAGACATCGAGAGTCAACAAGCGCAACTCGGCGTCTTCGACTTCGGGGTTGTTGACGTTTAACGTGATACGCCTGTCGAGAAAAAGAAAGTCGTTAGCAGGCAGAGCCTAAGGAGGTGCCTCGGCAGGTAGCGCTTACATTTTGGCGGTGACAAGAATGTGTCAGGGCGGTTTTTGTGAATCAAATCCAAAGCTGGGCTTGTGACGTCGGAAGCAGGATGGATGATGAAGTACGAAACAGAAACAAGCGGCAGACCAAGCTCGGATTTGCAAACTCTTAGTGCCACCCAAGGTTCCGGTTCCCTGGCGATTCGGCTGACAAAAGAAGATGCTTATCTCCCCTAGGAAATAGAATGTTGTAGAAGGCCAATGTCAGGCTGGAGGTGGTTAAGCTTCTGAGGGAGGATTACTGCATCCCAAGGGCAGAAGGCAGACAGGCAGACGCAGCGCGGGACGTAAGTACGGTAGGTATGGATGGGCCAAACTGGAGTTACTAGATGGAGCAGGGAACGACCGACGTAAGAATAGCAGGGACCTTGGGCTTGGGGACCTCTGGACCTCTGGACCTCTGGACTTCTGGACCTGGCCTGGTCTGAACTGCACCTCTCGCGTACCTCAGCACGACAGAGCTCCCAGCTTATCTGGCCCCGTTCCGAGCCTTAAAGTGGAGAGCAAATGGGTTGAATAGGTAGGTAGTAGTACTAGTAGCTGGTACATTGCGACAGTTGATGGATGCGTGATGGAGTCAGGTAACTCTAGCCAAGAGTTGAGGGCTATAAAATTTCCATGGTCACTGTTGAATGATCCATCAATGGAACGTCGACTATACGGTCGGTGACTGGCGCGCTGGATAGAACCTCAGCTGTCAGCCTCTGAGCAGCCCCATCTGGAAAAGCCTCAACCAGACAGCAAGCAGCATAAAGTAATATCATGGCGGGGCTCAAAAGTAGTGACGACGGCATAAGCTGGAGTAGAGGAGGGTCGAATCCCTTGTCTTGTACCTAGCCTGGCGGCCCTTGAAGAACGACCCCTGTCGATAAATTCAATTGATGAAGGTTCACCCTTGGCCTGTTATTACCTACTTCTACCTGAAGTGTTTGGCTATATCCTGCGAACTGCGTTGAAACCCGTGATGACTCTGTGTCGCCTGCCTGGACTTGGGAATGGGTACGCAAAGGCTACATCAACGCAGCTAGCATTGCTTGGCGTGTCACCTACTTCTACCTAGTAGTAAATGCATCTTGGCCATCTTTGCAAGTGGAAATTCTCCCCGAAGGATGGAACATGTGCGATCTGTGATAGAACCAAACGGCCACCAGGACTGCAAAATATGCAGAACCTAAACCTAGGATTTCCAGAAACCCGTGCCACTGCAAATGGACCATGCCGAACTTCTGGCTCTTTCCCACTCCTTAATTGGACATCGAGGTCGCTCGCAAGCGAGACAGAGCGAAGGTGGTTCGATGAATGGCAATACGCCGCATTCCGAAATATCCCATATGATTGAGCAATGCGATTCGGAGTACAGCCTGCGTCATTGAGCACCCTATGCAGAGGCTGGATTACGCACGCCACCGCGAGAGAAAGAGGGCAATCTCTCGCACCCCTATTTGGCAAGCCTACCTACCAATATATACGTGTACATAACTTATGCAGATGATTCTGTTTCAGCCCTCTTGCCGCTACCAGGTAACACTATGTTCGGCTCGTCATCGTCGTCATCAACATCCTCATACTCATCGCTGTACGACTTTGCTTGGTTGTGATTTTGCTGTAGTATTTGGCCGCCTCCTTTCCGACCAAAGAAGTCCTCTGTCCTCAGGCCTCGAACTTTAGTGGGATCAATGCTCGACATGGCATTGCCACTGGCCTTGTGCTCGCGTATGAACTCTCGCACGGGAACCATGGCAGCGTCCCTGCAAGCCTCTTTGATGTCGCTGCCAGACATTCCTGCCGTAACCCGTGCGATGTAGTCGATGCTGAATTGGTCACTGTCGGTCTTCGTGTCCTTCAGTACCAGCTGAAGTATCCGTAACCGTTGGCTCTTATCTGGTAGAGAGACTGGGAATTTCTTGGGCATTCTTCGCAGAATAGCTTCGTCAATGTCGTGAATGCGGTTGGTCGCACCCAACACACAGATCCTTGCGGGCACACCGCGAGTGTTTGCTGAAGTCAGGCCATCCCAAAGAGTCATGAACCTGGCGTTTGCATTAGTATGTATTCAGGAAATATGATTCTGCCTGACCTACTCGGCTTTCACCATGCCACTGGCTTCGTGCTCACCACTTCTACGAGTACCCAAGACGGCATCGATCTCATCAATGAAGATGATGGCCGGCTGAAGTTTACGCGCAAGAGAGAAGACAGCCCGGACAAGCTTATTCGAGTCTCCGTACCATTTCTCAGTCAGGGTAGAGATATGTAGGTTGATGAAGGAAGCACCGCTTTCGTGGGCAACGGCTTTGGCCAGCATTGTCTTTCCGCAGCCGGGGGGTCCATAAAGAAGAACACCTGAGGGTGCTGATAACAGTGGCGCTGCGTGCGAGTACAGATGAGGCATGGTTAGCGGGTATATGACTGATTCTTTCACCTCCTCGATGATGTCTTCCAAACCGCCGATGTCTAGTATCAGGTCAGCAGACTGGTATTGGTGACGGCAGCCTGAGTACACCTACCGTCGAACCCAACCGAGATGTCTTCCGGCGCCACCACTTCCATGGCCACGAGGTTTTCGTATTCATTGAGCTGGAGGTCTTCTACGTGGGGTCCCTTGCGGGAACTGCTTGCCGATTCGTCTCCGTCTGTGCCATCGTGTTCCCGCGACTTCTGTAACCGTTGTAGATTGGCCTTGGCTTTGATCCTAGCTTGTTCGTGCTTCTCTTTTTCCGGGTCCGCGAGCGTCGACTGTAGGCTCGAAACGAGGTTTCTGGTAACCCACCAGGTAAGCCCAGTCTATCGCATAGCAAGGACACTCGGTTAGCATACGATCGCATTTCAATTGCGCAGCCCATGCGACTCGGTGTTTCTTACCAAGCCCAGCAACAAGGTGACATCCCAAAAGTAATCGGAACCGCCGCGCCTTCGGTCGCCCATGCTGACGGCGTTATTGAGCCAACCGGTAAGCATTTGCTGGTGCAATGCGACGAGGATGAAGGCGAGGAGAAAAAGCAAATATGTTCTACACTGCCGGATGGGTAATCGGGCAAGTTCGAGACGAGTTGCTGTAGCTAGAACACATGGGCTTTTCCTTAAACCATATGGGATTTGTTGAAAGAGACCAATCATGAGTTGATCCGTGGCGAAGAGGGGATATGTAGATAGGTACCTCACTTGTTCAGTTAATCAGGTAAAAAAAGAGGTGACGCCACCAAGACGGCTAGCGATGGTAAAGTGTGGAATGATCATGTCCTAGATTGATCCATTTGATTGAGAACTGGAGCGTAACTTGATAGGATACATAATGTGGTACTGAACGGCTGGGACCTAGACGTGCGGCGGCTTGTTCCGGTGGGGCCTGGCCGACAGCACGGTCTATTGTTTACTTGGGCTTCTTTACATTGATTGATCAAACTTGTTCCTCGTAACCCGCCAGCTCTCGAGCCGACCTTGTACCAACTCGAACGCGCTCGGCACGGCGCAAAACGCGGAATCCAGAACGCGGCACGCATAGCACTACGAAGTACGAATCTGATAATCTGGCATTTTCTACTTGAAGTTCTATTAGAACCCGTATAAGTCGAATTGCAGAGGAATAGGCGGCCCCGCGATCGTACAGTGCAGTCCGCCCAATCTAGCACCGCGTTGCCCTGGTTTTGGTCCATGCCAAAAGCCAAGTCCACTGCCCTGCTCGATCTTGTGGAATCGGATCAAGAGGAAGAGGACACGCTGATTTCGACAATGGCGCCAGCAAAGAGAGGACGGCCGGCGGCCGCTGCAAAAGCCACCAAATCGGTTCAGAATGCGACGCGCCCGACGAGCGTCGCACCCCAGAACACCACGCAAGGGAGAGGCCGAAAGCGCCAAGCAACAGAGGATCCTGAGATGGAGGATGAACCATCGCAGAACGAAGATAGCGTCGAGGGTAATGCTAAGCCCAAAGCTGCTCGTGGCCGCCCGCGAGGTGCCAAAGCCGCGAGGATATCAGACGTGACGGATCAGCCGGCGGTTGAGTCTGAACCAGAGCCAGCTCCTCAGCCAGCTAGGAGAGGGCGCAAACCCAAGGCGCAGACGGCAACACCTCCCATGGACCGAGAGATACCTGAAACGCAGCCGCCCCAACAGGAAATCCCGGAGACGCAGCCAATGGAGATGTTTGACGATAGTCTGGACCAGGATGATGTCGAAGATCTTCCGATGCCTACATACAGCCACTCCGTTATGGGCTCCATACAACGACCTCGGCCTCAGCATCATATGGCACCTTTCAGTGCGAGTCGCCGGCCAATGGCGGCTTCGGACTCCGAACTTCACGACCCTATGTTGCGCCGCCGTTTGGGAGACCTGACCCGAAAGTACGATAGCCTAGAGGCTAAATACCGCGACTTGCGTGAACTGGGAATCAAAGAGGCGGAGCGAAACTACGACAAGTTGAAGAAACAAGGGGAAGAAAGAGCCGAGAGTGAGTTTCAAAAACGTGAAGCATTTTCCCCTCAACACGACTAACACATTCCAAAGCTGCCGATCAATTAATTGCCACCCTGAAAGCACAGCTTGCCAGCCAGACAGAACAAGCAAAGCAGGGGCAGCGCATGAAGCAGCAGCTTGAGTCGAGCGAGAGCAAAGTGGCTGTGACACAAACGAAGCTTGAGGAAACGACCAAGTCCTTGACTGAAGCCCAGGGGGAAATCAAGACATTGAAAACAAAACTAGCAGCAGCCCGATCCGCAGAAGCCGCCCAGGTTAAAGTACCCAGCAGTGCAATCAAGAGCAATACCGCGCCCGGGCGGCTGCTCGCTAATGCCGAAGCGGCTGCCCAGGTGGCGCAACTCAAGGAGGATCTCTATGCCGACATGACAGGTCTGATCATCACAGGCATCAAACGCGAGGAGGATGGCGAGGTGTACGATTGCATACAAACTGGGAGGAATGGCAGTAAGTTCCCCGATCTGGGCAATATCCTAGTACCCAATACTGACTCGAATTTGCAGCTCTTCATTTCAAGCTCTCCGTGGGACCAGATGAAGAGTCTGAGAACATCGATGACGCGGAGTTTATATACATGCCTCAGCTGGATGAGAGCCGGGACCGAGACCTGATTGAGATACTTCCTAATTTCCTAGTGGAGGAAATCTCATTCCCCCGCCCGCACGCGGCCAAATTCTACGCGCGTGTCATGAAGTCTTTGACAGAACGGCCGGAGTGAATGGAGTCAAAAATACGATATGCATAGGATGGTTTGCGAGGCTGCAAGTTTAGTGATACCCTTTCCGTTTCTGGCGTTTAGTGGATTGAATGAATTGACAACGCGCGTGTTGTGTCGTGAGATACTCCTGTCCAGAAATGACGGTCTTCTAATTCAAGTTTACAAGTGAACACTCCTAAGGACGTGTGCTTCAGATATCAATGCAGCGCATCCATGATATTATTTGAAATTAGTTAAGTAGGCAATTTCTCCCGAAGGCAGAGCCAGGTCGATTGCCACATGTTCTAGACGCTATATCCTTCAGGATTTTCGGTAACCTTGATGGCTTCTTGAATCGGCCGTCAAGGTCGTATCCATATCGATGTTATACTTATTGTCAGGATCTACTTATAAGATATACTCCTTTCTATAGTCAAGGGTCCCTCTGGACAAGGCCATCAGAAGGCACCAAAAGTGCATATGCGGAATCCGAGCCACTCGCATCATATCATACTGACCAATAAAAAACATGCATACTATCCAGTAAGATCTTGGAGCGGTGTTGGTTGAATAAGGCGTTCTTGCAGAAAGATGGCAGATGGACGGACATGGACCCCTTAACTGCAGGCCTCACCCCAACTGCCAGCTGCTATTGACGCGCTAAGGGGTTCGATCCCCTGCAAAGGATGGAGAACGCCCTGTCTGGTGCACCATTGACCACTGACGAGCTGCAACGAGCAGACAAGCTCCGGAACTTACGGGTCGCCGTACATAAATGAATACTTAAAGCTTGGTACATGTAGCGTCAAGCGTCAACGTGTTGATCTCCACACCAAAGATTGGCAGACACAGCAGTGTGCATCCATCTTCATAATAATTTCCGAATCGTGTGTTCTGGCCTCTTTCTTGGTTGTCAAACTTCTGGGTGCTCTTACCTGTGTAGATTCCGTACTTTCCTTTTTATTCCTCTCGTATGGCCAAGTCTCTGGTGGATTCTATCTGAACACACTCCTTGTCTTCCCTTTCCTTGGACTGTTGCATATGGCGGAACAACGTACAGCTTGCGACTTGGACTTCTTGGGCTTGTGACGACATTTCTCGTCTCGTCGCATACATACGCAAACCACTGCTGGAGAGACACAAACAGCACCTCGCCCACCACCATGGCGGCTTTCACTCGCTTCAGGTTCCTGGCTATTGCCATGGTCTTTCACATATTGTACTTTGTATCTATATTCGATATCTATTTCGTCAGCCCTATTGTGACTGGCATGCGATTGTTCCAAGTCAACAGACCCGAAGCAGCCAAAGCACCCGCTGATCGCTTAGTCCTGTTTGTTGGTGAATACAGCTTCCAACCCATAATCGCCTATATGTTCTTCAACGCTGATACATTGTAACCAAGGCGATGGTCTACGCGCCGATAAAGCTCTCCAGTCTTTCCCGGACCCGACCCCCTCCTCGGAAGACGATTTGACCCCGCGGCCTCTTGCTCCGTTCCTGCGCTCGCGCATTCTGGAGCATGGCACCTTTGGAGTTTCGCACACACGAGTCCCTACCGAGTCGCGCCCGGGACATGTGGCCTTGATCGCCGGCCTGTACGAAGATGTGTCGGCCGTTGCAACTGGCTGGAAATTGAACCCGGTCAACTTCGATAGCGCTTTCAACCGAAGTAGGCACACATGGAGCTGGGGCAGTCCCGATATTTTGCCCATGTTCGAACACGGTGCCACGCCAGGCAGAATTGACGCCGACTGCTACCCTGCAGAATTCGAAGATTTCTCTCAAGACGCCCTCCATCTTGATCTGTGGGTGTTCGACCATGTCAAGGAGCTATTTGCCGAGGCAGAGAAGAACAAGACACTCAACCAGGCTCTCAGACAGGACAAGGTAGTCTTCTTCTTGCACTTGCTGGGACTTGACACGACCGGCCATGGCTTCAATCCCCACTCAAAGGAGTACCTGAACAACATTAAGGTCGTGGATCAAGGAGTAAAGGAGACGACCGAACTGATCAACAAATTCTATGCTGATGATAGAACGGCATTTGTCTTCACCGCAGATCACGGCATGAGTGACTGGGGTAGCCATGGAGACGGCCATCCGGATTGCACCAGAACCCCTTTGATTGCGTGGGTTCTGGTGTAGCTAAGCCCTCTGTTTATCCGGGCACCATTGCGCCAGGTCACGACGAATACTCCTCTGACTGGAATCTCGATCACGTGAGAAGACACGACGTTGCTCAAGCCGATATTGCGGCGTTAATGACCTATCTTATCGGCACTGAATTCCCTGCCAACTCGGTTGGTGAGCTGCCGTTGTCGTATCTGTCTGCAAGCGTCGAGGAGAAAGCAGAGGCATCCCTAGTGAATGCGCAGGAGATATTGGAAATGTACCGGGTCAAGGAGGACTCCAAGAAGGCCACGGAGCTTAGGTTTCGACCGTATGCACCATTAAGTGCGGAAGGCCAGACCCTAGAGGCACGTCTTGATGCTATCCGCGAACTCATCAAAAATGGACGATCAGAGGAAGCTATCGAGGAGACGGCGGCCCTCATCCAGCTTGCGTTGGAGGGTCTGCGATACCTGCAGACTTACGACTGGCTGTTCCTACGTGTCCTCATCACAATCGGGTATATCGGTTGGATGGCTTATGCGATCACTTCCGTGGTCGACCTTCACGTGTTGCAAGGGTCAACACAGCCGCAGAGGTCTCTTGGGGGTGTGCTCTTCTTTTCGTCCATCCTCGTCGCACTCTGGGCCTCCTTTATCGTTTCGAAGTCACCCGTGACTTACTACGCTTATGCAATTTTCCCCGTTCTGTTCTGGGAGGAAGTTTTCGCGCGCCGAGAAAGCCTGGCTAAAGGACGACAGGCCCTTTTCGGGCACGTCACGTCAGGGCCTCGTGTTTTATCTCTCGTGGTGAACTCCGTCCTGTATCTTGGAGTAATCGGATCGCTCGTGAGTATTCAATGGGCTTCTGATTTAGTTAAGACCCCTGGCTAATCCGCACCAATAGGCATTGGGGTACCTCCACCGCGAGGTACTGACCGTCTTGTTCTGTATTGGCGCCTTCTACCCAGCTGTTCTGGGTATCTCGTTCCTTCAGAAGCATACGGTTCTCTCGGTCACCTGGCTTGGTTCGTGTCTGGTTATGAGTGTTTTCACTCTGTTGCCGCCTGCCATGAAGACTGAAAATGTGATGCTTATGTAGGTTATTACTTCAAGGTGTTCCTGGTCGTCAGCTAACTTTTACATGTAGAATGATCGGTGGTTCGCTGATGGCGGCTGCGGGTGTCTGCTATCTGCTTTTCGAAGACAAATTGGTTGCCGATATTTCAGGGTCAAAGAGGCCGACGAAGAGCAACTATATCTCACGAACGTTGATTGGTATACAGGTAAGCTTTCAGGGAACAGCATGCAATCTACCAGCCGGTTCCGATGCTAACAAAGCGCCAGACCGGTCTAGTTTTACTGGCAATGCTTGTCACACGCTCCAGTGCACTCTCCCTCCAAGCCCGAGCCGGGCTGCCTCGCGGTAACCAGGTGGTTGGATGGCTGGTCTTGGTCATCTCGCTCTTGATGCCCTTTACCCATCGCCTCCAACCGAACAATCACTACCTTCACCGCTTGATGGTGATTTTCCTAACATTTGCACCCACCTTCGTGATATTGACGATCTCTTACGAGGGTCTATTCTACTTCGTCTACTTCCTCACCCTACTCACCTGGGTTCGCCTCGAAAACTATGGGCACATCTTTACGGCATCATCGCCCCCCAACGTGATGGATCCGAACGACTCAGCCTCCAAGGCTCCGGGCTCCAGTGTAGTCTCACCGTTCCGACCATTGAAGCTGTCGGACGTGCGAATCGCTTTATTTTTCTTCGTGCTCCTCCAGTCAGCTTTCTTCAGCACCGGAAATATTGCTTCGATCTCGGGCTTCAGCATGGCCAGCGTGAACCGACTGATTCCTGTTTTCGATCCGTTCTCGCAGGGTGCGCTGCTGATCTTGAAGCTGATGATCCCTTTCGCATTGATCTCTGCCAACCTTGGTATTCTCAACAAGCGGTTGGGTGTAGCGCCTTCGGCTCTGTTCATGGTAGCCATGGCAGTCAGCGATATCCTCACCCTGTATTTCTTCTGGGTTGTCAAGGATGAAGGGTCTTGGCTCGAGATCGGGTCTACAATCACTCACTTCGGCATTGCCAGCTTCCTCTGTATCTTCGTGTCTGGCCTGGAAGGCGTCAGTGCTCTGTTCATCTCGGGCATCGAAGTTAACAACGGCAACAAGGCTCCAAAGACCCCGCCGAATGGTTTAGCAGCCATGGATCTGGTTGCTGATATAGTGGTTGGCGACGTCAAGGAAAAGGAATTGGCACCCCCCTCTGCACCTACTGCTGGTGCTTCTACCACTGGCGAGACGTAACGTCTTGGCTCGTGGCTTGAATAGCAAAATAGTACAAAATTGTTCGCACCTCGTAGTACCTGTTTTTGGTCCTGTGGCATGTGTCATCTCGTTTGTAACATACTTAACTTTGCCCGCCGCGATATAGGGTCGGCTGGATTTAGCTGGGATTTTTGAGGATGAAATACAGCCGAGGCGAGGCTGGTGACTTGCGTGAACAAGTATAGTATATCAGGGTAGTTTATAGTCTAGACTGATGGTGTGTCCGGAGGTGTGGTGGGGGATGGTAACCGGAAGCAGACGGTGTATCCTCTCGACACGACCGACTAGCATTGGTGGAAGTGCGATTTTTCCCCCGTTTGGTCAAGAACTCGCAACCCGGCTCCTACACCGATCCTTCCACTCGTCCGGGAGTCAGATATGGGTGGTGTGACGGCATTGTCTACGACGTTTATTTACCTACCTAAGAGGTAACCGGTATATATACACACAAGCACAGAAGCACGAAGACACCTTCTTGCGATGGTGTAAAGCCACCCTGGCATTTTCCAGTAAGTATAGCTATATCGCTACGAAACGGCCGTTTGAGCAAGAATGCGTTGAGCTGGCCACGGACCTCTGTGGCCTAACTCGGTGCCAGCGCCAATCGCGACGCGGACGAAGTCTAGTTCCGTCAGCCGACCGCTTAGTGTTGAAGTCGGCCAGAACAACAATGGGTGGCACAGCGCAGGTTAGAGCCATGAGGCCTTTGGGGCGAACCGTTGGGCTACCAGTGCTGCTGTCGTAAGGCTGGCTGGCTGAAACATGACTCATCCATGATACTGTGTATGTGCGGCACCCGGGTCCCGCTTCTAGATGAACGGTGAACATTCACGTATATGTAGGAGAACGCAACTCGGCTTCATATCGGATGCCCACATCGCGATGTCTGCAGATCAGTTCGAAAAGTGCGGAGAATTTCGGAAATGCTTCCAGCCCCAGGATGGGGTAAGTCAGATGAGATACCAGGATAAGTTGACTCTGCATGCGTGTGTGTGTATGTGTACAGACTAGTATACGGCTGCATCCTCAGACCAGGTTTCCATCCTTCCCCCATACTTGGCAAAAAATCCAACTGCCATGGATGGTGGAAGAGTCGATGATGGGTAAGTATGAAATATGCAGGTAGGTGTGCGGTCCGCTATTTTACATGCCAATAGGAATAGGAGAGAGGTGGTGGTCAGGGAGGGTAGTTCACACCATTTGAGATCTGGCCCTGACCATCGTCCGATTGCCCATAGGGCTTCAGACGGCAAGTGGGCACCTGACAAGTTGACTTCGGGTGACAGGGGCCTACGGATCTCAGATGGCTCTCACATGTTATTATTCCGCGTGAAGAAGCAATAGTATCACGTTGAACATGGATGCAAATACACAGACATCGGTATGCATGCTCTATTCGGAGTACGGAGTAGTAGTATATTGTTTGAGAGGCGGAAACCCGGAGCTGGTTTAATATCCAAGACCAGGGGGCTGGGCCTTTCTGTTTCGGTACCCTCTCTCATCTTCAACCTTGACGGTTTCTCAAAGAGGCCAAAGCCAAACCATTCAGGACCTTTTGATACGCAGCTTAGCATTATAACTCGAGTAGATATATATTCTGCGGGCAGTTGGTCGGCGCTATTCAGCGCTCCAGACTGCCAGAGACACATAAACTGGAGCACCTTTATGATTAACCTCCTTTGCGGTTTGCCTACGGGCCAGCAACTGCCCCTGTTGGAGATGCCGAGGCGTCCGTCGGCCTGTTCTTGAAACAAACAAAACCCCCCCAAAGGAGGAGGACTCAGGGACTGGATGACAACAACTAGTAATCCGGCCTATAGCATATACTTACTTGCATCCCAACATCGGACGAAACCTCGTATACGCAGAGGTAAAGTTTCTTCAATTACGAAACGAAACGGGCAAAGAGTCGCCAACCGAACCGTTCGTGCTGCCTACCAATACATGCTTACATACATCCAAATACTGACAGGTATGGGAAAAAAGACCGGTAGGTGGCACCGTCGCAGCAGCCCATGCGCGCACGGGAAGTCTAAAGTCCCCGGTGCTGCCATGCTGATGCGAAGTGGACATTGCAATGACAATATCCCTGCTCTAGGTACCTACGCCGCTTTGTACAGCACCACCAGCACCACTGCGCAGTGGATAACCACCGCACCGATTCGACTTACTTTAACGTCTAGTGCAGGCCTACATAATCAATCATCTTGGCCGACTTGCGCTCCATCCATCCTGTAAGAGGCCCCCAAGCACACGAAACCTTGCCTGGCGCAAAGTCAAGCACAGGACGACCAAGAGATTGAGAAACAAGACGTTGGCGCACCTCTCGTTTGCGTTGTGCAAACCCCCCTCCGCTTCCTCAGGCTCTGTCCCGGCTTTCTCTTATCTTCCATCGATCGCGATTTCAATCGGGCGATCGGGCTATTCCCAGGCGACAACACCCCCAGCAATAGCCACCAACGGCGGGCCGGCGACGACGACGACGAACGACGCTTTTTTCCCCCCCTTTCTCGAATGGTGACGCCGAATGGCTTTGGAAGTACAGGCGACTGCGAAGATGGACGCGGAAATGTCGACAGGCGACTCTGCAGGCCCTAAATCCCACTCGCCGCCGCAGCAATCTAGTCAGAATGGCGGTTCCTTGGGAGGAGCTCCCAGCTCGCAACAGATCAACGCTCAAAACAGCTTGAGCTTTCGCAGGTTTGCGACCAACCCCCCGTCCAAGTCTCTTGGGCAGATGCGTATTTCCGTAACGGCGTTGCTGACAGTGTTGTTTTCTTTCCGCGATTAAAGACAGCGTGCATCTCGAGCCTGCGAGGTATGTTTGTTTCGAGTCTCTCCCTCGTTTTTTTAAGGTTGAGGACGCGGGTTGCTTTATCTGCCCTTTATCTGGGTCTCGTCAAAATCGTGCCGAGGCATCTCGGGCTTCGTACCCAGCGCAACCTATCAGCATGCCGCCAACAGCCACCACCCAAGACCGTATTGCCATGTAACTGCAGCCTAACATATTTGATTCTCGATAGACATGCCATGCTCGAAAGGTTCGATGTGACGCTGCCTCGTGTAAGTCTTGTCTCGTTTTTGTTCTTGTTGCCGAGCCGCATCCCCTGCCGTCGCTTGCTGCCTGCCCCTCCTCTCCCACAATTCTACGAAGCGTTGCGGCGAAGTAGTTGCTTATTGTTGGCGCGCCCGCCCTATGGCTTGCTTGTTAACTCTATTGGCTACTTTACTGTCTCCCTGTGTTCGGAGTCTACCTATACTCTATCAGGACGGCGTTGGCTGACCACAGTATTGGCAGTGGGTGTCCCTTGCACGAATTGCGTCGCCTTCCAGATCGAATGCAAGATCCCAGCACCAAAGAGGAAAAAGACCACGGGGACGAGTGGCAGAGACTCGGACAGGTAGGCTGGCCCAATTGCATTTGGTCCGCGCAAAGGAATGGCAGCTAACGCGCGACTAAACAAGCGAACGAGGCGATAATGTCGAGGAGCGCTCGCCGGCGGCGGCTGGCGTGTCGTCCACATTTCAATCCAGACCAGCCGTATACCATTCGTCGGAAGGTACACCAGCAACGACTTTGACAGAAGCACAAGCGAGGAAAGAGGAGGTTGACAACGATACGTTTTTAAATCTAGTCATGAAGCCGAAGTTCACCAGAGCACCCATCACGGAAGCCGGACGAGTCGCCTTCCTCGGAGAGTCGTCCAACCTTACCCTCCTGGTCCACGACCGCCAAGGTTCTTCCGATGTCGTCCATTACCCACTGCCCGACAATGTGAGGGGCTCAAGGGCCCGACTGACTGAATTGGACAACATTGAGATCGACATATTACACCAGCGTGGCGCCTTCCTCCTTCCACCGAGGTCACTGTGCGACGAACTGATCGAGGCCTATTTTCGATGGGTTCACCCCATTGTGCCAGTCATCAACCATAGTCGCTTCATGAGACAGTATCGAGATCCCAAGAACCCCCCGTCGCTCCTGCTCTTACAGGCCGTGCTGCTTGCTGGTTCGCGAGTTTGCAATAACCCGCAATTGATGGATGCCAATGGCTCTACAACCCCTGCCGCCCTGACGTTTTACAAGCGTGCCAAAGCGCTCTATGACGCCAACTACGAAGATGATCGCGTAACTATCGTCCAGTCCCTGATCCTGATGGGCTGGTACTGGGAGGGACCTGAAGATGTTACCAAAAACGTATTCTACTGGAGCCGTGTCGCAACCATTGTAGCTCAGGGGTCCGGCATGCACCGAAGTGTGGAGAGCTCTCAACTCAGCAAGGCAGATAAAAGGTTGTGGAAGCGCATCTGGTGGACCCTGTTCACGCGGGATCGATCGGTTGCCGTGGCCCTTGGACGTCCGGTGCATATCAACTTGGATGACTCGGATGTGGAGATGCTTACTGAGGACGATTTCGTCGAGGACGAGACTGATCATGCGAGCGGTTTCCCGCCTGACCCTATCCATGTCCAGTTTTTCTTGCAGTATGTCAAGTTGTGCGAGATCATGGGCTTGGTGCTATCGCAGCAATATTCGGTAGCCTCGAAGGGTCGGCAGCGAAACGCCATCGATCTTACCCATAGTGACATGGCACTGGCCGACTGGTTACAGAACTGCCCGAAAATCATCTACTGGGAAATGCCTCGGCATCATTTCTGGAGCGCCTTGCTTCATTCAAACTACTACACCACCCTCTGTCTGCTACATCGGGCGCACATGCCCCCGAACAACAACCATGGCTTCAGATATCCGGACGACTCATCATATCCTTCCCGAAACATTGCGTTCCAAGCGGCGGGTATGATTACGTCCATTATCGAGAATCTGTCGGCCCATGATGAACTCCGTTACTGCCCAGCTTTCGTCAATTATAGCCTGTTCTCGGCGCTCATCATGCATGTATACCAGATGCGGTCACCGGTCCCGTCAATCCAGCAAGTCACTCACGACAGAATCCGGACATGCATGGGCGCTCTCAAAGAAGTTTCGAAAGTCTGGCTGGTAGGCAAGATGATTTACACGCTGTTCGAGTCCATCCTCGGGAATAGGTCGCTCGAGGAGAGGTTACAGAAAGCTGCAGGCAAGCGACATCGCAAAGCGCAACAGAGTTTCAACCAGTTGGAGCAGCAGCAGCAGCAACAGATGAGGTCGGCGGAAGCAGCCAAAAGAAAATACGATGAGATGGCCATCGATTTTAGTGTGAGCACACCTACACAGCAAGAGTCGTACGAGAGGTCAAGGCCACAGACGCCGGCACAAACGCAAAAGGGCGACCTGCACCAGAGCCATATGGGACCTCCCGTTGCATCGCCCAATACCCGGCCAGGAGATACGTTCATGGGTGGCACTCACAGTCGACCGCATACTAGACCAGCCACACCATTCAACCCTTCCTTCTCGGTCCCTGCCACGCCCCCTGACCTGTACCTCGTCACTCGCAATTCGCCAAACTTGTCGCAGTCGATATGGGAGAACTTCCAACCCGATCAACTTTTCCCGGAGAACACATCGATACCTCAGTTTCCCCAAGTCTCGCCATCGCAAACTAACCAAGGCCTGGATCCCAACATGATGACACAGTTCCAGGGAATGTCGCAGATGCCGAGCCAAGGTGGGCAGTATCAACAGCAGCAGCAACAGCAACCACCGGCACAACATCACCACCAAGCACAGCAACAGCCGTCACATCAGCAGCGCGGCAGCACATCAACGGCCAAAGGGATGAGTGGAAGTCCGGGTCAGGCGGACGGCATGCTACAGCCCAACATGGGACAATTCCAAGGACAGCCAGGACAAATGTGGCAGCATGATGGTGGTCTACCGGACGGGCATAGCCCAAGCGACAGCTGGAGTACAGGATCTGCAACGGGGCAGCCAGTACCAGCCACGCTGAATGTCGAAGACTGGTGAGTGCATGGCACATGATTGATGACGACCAACGAATGGTTAGACTGATATACCTCTTCTCCAGGTTTCAATTCTTCGGGATCAATGGCAACGATATGAACTTGGGCAATCTGGATCTGGGTCTCGGGAATGCCGGACCGTGAGTCCGTCCAAAAGGTGAAACGGACATTGATGAAGCATATGAGAGGAGAAAAAAGGAAGTAAAATTTACCAACATTGCTTGATGACCACGGGCGGAGACCATGCAAACACCAGTGCTCAGGCAGGTATGAAGGGAAGAGAGATGATGTTGCTCTACTGCTCGGTCGAGAAGTGTGTATATCCATACCTATGTAACGAACACCTGGGTCTTTCCACCCATACGTTGATATCAAGGGCCAGAAAATACAACCATATCTAATCTTACAAATGCAGGTGTTTTCCAAACACCGACAAGCTTCTTGTCCCCTGCGAGCTCTCGCTTATGGCATGCCGGTGACACTTGGATGCTAATAATTACGTAGTCGGAGGAGTTTCTGAGATTGCGGTCTGGAATCTGGATCTCTACCATCATGCCGGAGTGCATAGCCAAGCAGCGCCTGAGTTCTGTTAGGTAAACGGTGGCAAATATATCTTGATTGACGGTAGGATGGTGGGGTCGAGCATGATTGGCAGCGGAGGCGGCACTGGACCATCTGAAGAGGTGATTGGCCTGGAGACATGAAACCCGCGCTCCGCATGCTGGACCATGCTGAAGAGCTGCAAGGGCCAATATTCACGTACTGTCATATGTAATGAAAGGGGGGGTACGTAAGACAGTCTCCTTTGTAAGGCCAGCACGCCGGCACGGGATCCCAATCCAGTTGCCAGTCCACTCCACGCATGCAGAGGCCCCAATCCCATCCAGTCGGTGGTCGGCTAAGCGTGTTACGTACCTCCCCGTTCGCTGAGAGCAAGTTCCAATGTGGTGTTACCTGCAAGCCTTGGTGGGATGTTTGTTCACTTTGACCAAGCCGGAGTCGTAATTTTGGCAGCTCATCTGGACAGACAGACAGGCTCAGGCTCAGACTCAGACTCTGCATACACACGCACATTGATCAAT
Organism: Arthrinium phaeospermum; assembly: GCA_006503535.1. NCBI lineage: Eukaryota > Fungi > Ascomycota > Sordariomycetes > Amphisphaeriales > Apiosporaceae > Arthrinium > Arthrinium phaeospermum. The sequence continues at coordinate 3,234,588 of QYRS01000002.1, read as the reverse complement.
ACTGTTACCTCCCGTTGTTGTTGTTGTTGTTTACCCTCATTTGTTCGCGGGTGCATCCCAATTAGGATCATATCCATCCATCCTCCAAAGTCAACGACAGACAGGCAGACAGACAGGCCTGGACCAAAGAAGGGGTGTTGCGATTAAGCCACAGTTGTAGCAGTTAGGTAGTAGTTCCGGACACCAGACACCACGCTCCATTCCTTTCTACACCGTCCACCACCCCCAACCCATCAGACGGGTAATACCACCAATTCGTTGTCCTTTCACAGACCACAACCCTCGGGCTTCAAAACCACCTTTGCCAACTCTCGAGCCTCCACCTGCGAACCACTCCCACCTGCCCTCTCAATTAGATCCCCACGACCAGGAATTACCGGCCGCTCGAGGCTCCAACCCTCATAAATGTCATCAACAACCGGCATCGACCTGTCGCGGCTTTGATGCACCTCCTACTGCATCTGCATCCCACCCGCTTCGCGCGGACACGAGCAAACCGTCTTGCTGGTCTGGAAACGCTCCTGTCTTGAACAGCCGATCCGCCCCTAGATCAGTCCGACCAACCATGGCCCCTCCTCCCGCCCGCTCTACATCCAACCAGAATGTGAGCTCCATATCCTCCACGGCTCTGATGCCGGCCGGCGTCGACGGGGAGTCGCGGCCACGCAATCGCCGGGGACCCAGCGCCAACGATGCCGCCTCGAATCCTCTAGCCTCCCGGTCTTCGCCCCGTCTCAGCCCTGCCCCCAGCCGTGGTATCAGCCCTCTACCGGCAACCCACCTCAGCACGACCAAGCTCGCCGATAGCGGACGATCGAGCCCAATCACTTCGTCCTTCAGCAAGGGTCTACTCGACGGCCAGTGGGCCCCGACCTGGGCATCGGTGCAAGAGCTCGCGTCTTCTATACTTACCGGCGGTGAGAGCGGTTACAACAGCGAGGCATCGCGACCTACCAGCAGGAATGGCAGTAGATCTCGGCAAAAGGCAGCAGGGAAAGCCCCGGGTGCCAATGGCAATAAAAGTAACATGCCCGACAACTGGGGTCCAGCACCACCGAGAAAATCGGGCCGGCCGAAAGCCGAGGATATCGCCGCGGGAACCCTCGCGGAAAGAGAGGCTGCTCTCAAGGCCAGGAAGACCGCGAGCGTCCTAGAGAGCTACGAGGGTGTGAACGGGGGTCTAGATGTTGCTGGCAAGTACAAGAGGCGCAATTCGGACGAGAACTTGGCTGGCGCCCGAAGCGAGCCGATCATGGAGGATCAGTTGGTCTATCTACACCATGTGCTACCAACCGACACATACGCCGGCCTCATCCTCCGATATAGGTGCCAGGATCACGCTTTCAGGAAGACGAATGGATTGTGGTCCCGGGATAACATCCAAGTTCGCAAACATTTGATGATACCTGTAGACGCTTGCGAGGTTAAGGGCCGACCTTGCGACCCCCCAAATTACTTCGACCGAACAGTAGACCATTTGGCAACAACGCCGCTGCGAGAGAGTCCCATGCAGAGTGGGATGGCAGACGGCTGGCCCAACGAGCTTCCAGTACTTGAACAGTCTTCTAACCCACAAAACACCAAAACCCAGTCACTACCGGAAGAGGAACAACCTTGGACACATGTACGCTGGGTAAAGATCGACGGCGTCAGTAATGCCGTGGAAATCGTAAGAGTCCCAAGGCAGGCCGTGGGCTTCTTCCCCCCGAGGCGGAAGAAGAGCATCCGCACCGTCTCTGCCTTCTCGTCACCGCGCCAGTCTCTCGACCTGTCTCGCGGCATCACAGGAGGGTCCAGCGAGCCCGCCATGGATAGCCCTGGCAATTGTTCCTCGCGGAGACAGAGCTCGATAGGTAATGCGCGACGTCCTACTGTGGGGAGCATGGGTACATCGTCCACCGGCAGGAGCAGGGGCAACAGCCTAGCCAGTCCCAGTGATGGGGCACCGGCCTGGATGCGGAGACCCGGAGGCGTCGGTACAATGGGCCGGAGCACTCGGGCTCCCGGGCCGGCCAAGGACTCTCTCAACACCTGGGTCAACAAACGGCTTCCCAAGGGCTTCAACATTGATTCCATGCCCTCCATGTCGGTGATGGGCTCGGAATCCGCCCATTGGGGTTTCAACAGTGCTAAGACAGACGATGCTACGGGTATTGTGGAAAGCCCCTTTGAGGATGGCCGCGACGCAAATGCTATGTCTTCGAAGCAGGGCATGGGCCTGGAACAAGCAGCGGCGACTGTCGAGACGTGGCTGCGGGGTGCATGGGCAAAGCGACCGTCCACGCCTAGGTTGAGCTCCACAAGGAGACCAGCGGAAGACTTGGATCTTATCGAATTGACCGATACCAACAGTGATGACGGGGGTCCCAGGACACCGTTGCGCATGCCAGAGTCGAACTTGTTGAATTCGGGTTACTTTGGCACCACTGGGAGGAACGAGGGCGAAGGCACGGTAAGGGGCCGCACAGGAACATCTTCGGCAGTAAAGGGCAAGAAGGACGACTGAAGCAATGTTCGGGTCTCTTGTCCCACCTTTTGGACCTGATGGATACCAGTATTCGGACCGTTGGCTATTTGCATTTCAGGCGTTGCTGGTGCTGATACGACATTTCGAATTTACCGACTGCAATGGGCCCTTTTGTATATAGAGATAGCATGGGATGGTTTGATGTGAGAGCAAGCAGCAGAAGCCGGGTCGAAAGTTCAACATACCAAAGTGTCTTTACTACTGGGCGTTCGAGGGTGTTGGGAGAGCAGGAATGTTTTAGTTCTTCATTATAGATCGGCCAATACCAAAGGCTACGAATTCATCTACATCAATCAATCAATGACTGCCCCATCGATTTAGATGTGCCGGTACCTGAGGGGAAGCAATCGGCGATCCACTTTTAGCGAGGGATGACTCGGTCAATGGATCGGAGGCCAGGCACCAGGCGGCTGGATTTGGACTTTAATCCATCAATGTTGTAGTGCAAGGTATGTACTTATTATTCCAACCAAACTGCGACTCTCCAAACAAGCCGCCGTTAGCCTGCCTTGCCTCATTGGCATCTCGAGACTTGCGAATGCTGCGATGAAGCTTATACAATTGAGCTGAGCGGGCTTACGAATAATTCAACGAGGCGATATTGGAAGTCCTACAGCGACAGACGAGCCAACCAACCAAACCCCACGGCGCATAAAGCAACCCCCCATCGACAGACAGCCCACCCCGTTTGCGCGCGCGCGAGCAACAACGCACCATGCCCATCTGCATCGAGTGCCGGCACCCGGTCAAGACGCTATGGACGCAGTACTCGGGCGCGGGCGACCCGTCGAGCGGGCATAACATCCGGCTGACGGTGTGCAAGAACTGCGGCCGCTTCTGCGACAAGTACGTCGAGCACGACTTCGTGGTGCTCTTCATCGACCTCGTCCTCATCAAGCCCCAGGTCTACCGCCACCTGCTGCACAACACCCTCATGCGCGAGGGCGACCAGTTCGACCCCTCCATCGTCCGCCTCGGCACCCTGTTGCTGCTCTTCGACGTCTACCTCACCTGGGCCCGCATCGAGAAGCAGACGGTGCCGGGGGACGCGATCACGGCGGCGGCGGGCTCGGGGGCTTCGGGGGCGGACGAGCTGCAGAACCAGATCGTTGGGAGTAACCTTGGTTCGCTGGCTCAGCAGCCCATCGTCTTCCAATACATGTTCTTCCGTAGGTGTCTTCTTTTCGTCGACCCCTTTTCCCCATTTCTTATTCTATGCTGTTGACATCACCCCGCAACTCTAAACTAATTCCTATTCTCTCTGCCTCTCTCTAGTAATCCTCTGCACCTGCTCGACCCTCGCCTTCCAGCTCTCGATCCGCTTCCTGACGTCGTCGCCGCTGTCGCCGCTGAACCAGCTGGGCCTGCTGCGGACGTACACGCGGCCCAACTCGGTGTCGACGGCGCTGCTGGTGTCGAGCTCGACCAAGCTGTTCCCGATCCTCATGGTCATCTGGGACTACGACGTGCCGGCGGCGGCGCGCAGCCTCGGCTGGGCCGTCGTGCTCAACAACGTCGAGGCCCTCAAGATCCTGCTCGACTGCGGCTACCCCGTCGCCCTCGTCCTGGCCGCCGCCGGCGCCGTCGCCCGCTGGGTCGTCGGCCGCGCCATCCTCTGGGTCGTCGGGCTCGAGGGGGTCGACAGTGTGAGCGAGAGCGCTGTCGCCGCCGACGGGCGGGCGATTATGGAGGTGGTCAAGGAGTGGGCAGGACGGCTGGCCTGGTGACGGGTTTTGTGATAAATAGATAATGAAACGAATTCACGTACAAAGGACGGCAAATCACTTAATCATGGTTCTGGGTGCAGGTTGGGCATAGACTTGAAACTGTACACTCTGTAGCCAGTCGGCCAGGTTCGGGTTCTATGATTCCTGCTCAAGACGAACTAGCAACAACCCGCAAATTCCCTCCTTTCTTTCCCAAAACGCCGGTGAATATGACATGTAAAACAAGCCGGGGCGGTAGATACGTGAGCAATGAAACACCACGATACTACTGCTGCTGCTGTTGCTGATGACTGAGAACGACATTGGTAATACAGGGACAGCGGTAGGCCTTCCGATGAATGCCTTTCGTCCATACCGCCCGTTTCGCTCGTTTCCTCAACATCTTCTTTATATCTTCCCCTTGATATGTATTGCTTCCTCTCAATAGGTCTTCCTTCGAAGCTTAGGCGGGCAAAGGCTGCTGCTGCTGCTCTCCTGGCCGTTGCCCCAGCATCGGGCAAGGGCACCATCCTCTTACAGGCTTGACGAGCATTCGTAAGCCTCTTCTTTCCTCCTCGAAGTCGTAGTCGGCCTCCATTTCATTTCTCGGTCCTATTCGTGTTCGTAGCCCGCCCGCACGGTGCCGGATCTCGGCTCGATCAGCGGGTTGAGCTGCGCCATAAAGGTGATGAACCACATCAGGTAGCAGGCGACGAAGGCAATGATCAGGGAGGAGCGCCAGGTCCTGGATGGGGATTGTACAGTTAGCGAAATGAAACTAGGCCCTTGTGCCTTTGAACGCGCATGCGGGAGGCCGCCGGTGGGCTTCTGATGGCGCGAGGTGTCTCCGGGTATATGTCTCTCGGGAATGATTCGGGCGGCAGTTGGTTCGCAATGGATTGACGGAATATCAGGTGAGCAAAAGAGAGAAGCGCAAAAAACTCACGTCTGGTTCTCGCCCTTGGGTGCCAGGAACCATGCAGCGGCGCAGAAGGCGGCCACGATGATGGCGCCAATAAAGACGCTGTACCTGTTGTTGTGCAGCGTTTGGGTTAGCTATGCGTACAGCGCTACCAAGTTCAGAGCAGCAGCAGGTGCAGCAGCAACAGCATTGGGAAACCTACCCTTGAGCCATGGTGAAGTGTTATTTTCTTTTCTGATGCAAGAAAGTGTAGGATTGCGCCGGGGAATGTAAAGGAGACAAAAGAAGTAGACGAAGGAAGACGGGGAAATATGGCGGAATCGGATAAGGCGATTCGGATTGTTGACGACGTCGGTTTGAGAGCTATTCGGCGGGTGGATTGGAGCTGCTGCCGCCTTGCGCTGGTGCTGGTGCTGCTACTGCTGCTGCACGTCGTTGCATTTGACGGTCGCCAAGATTCCCGAAGCGGCTTAGCTTAGGTACACGGTCATCTGTAGGCCCCAAACCCCTGTACAGTGCCTCCATGTGCCTAGACTGGTAATTTAGGTAATTGGTTGTCTTTTTGCTTCTCGCTTCTCTAAATACAAGAGCCAATTCATAGTAATCTTCCGATATATGTATTGATGTCCATTAACTGCTACACAATATGACTGCTATTGTCCTTCGCTCATACTTTTTGTGTTGTACAGAAGACTCAGGATCAACTTAGAGAGAAGCTATCCATGTGATGCCCCTTTTGTTTTTCATGCGTCGTTCTCATATTGCAGGCCAGCCCTCAGACGGGCCGCGCCATATATGCCAGCAATGTCCCCTTTGTCTCCGCCTGCATGTTTAGCCACATCCTGCACGTATTCTTTGGCGACTTGTGCATTCTTCAGCTCTACGCCATTCTGCTTCCCTAGGTCGAGGGCATGGGAGGCGTCCTTAATGGCGTTGTCGGCCGAGAAAAGGGGCGCGTCCATCTTGTGGTACACGCCCTGGATCATCCGCTCGCCGTACGCCGACCAAGGCCCGCCGACGAACAGGTCGACAAACTGCTTCACCGGCGCCGTGCCCACTTCGGACTTCTCGGCCAGCGTCAGCGCCTCGGCGAGCTGCGTCACCATGTTGAGCACGAAGGTGTTGCCGATCAGCTTGAGCTTCAGGGCGCTGCCGTACGCCTTGTCCTCGAACGGGATCTCGGCCTTGCCCATGACGCCCTGGATGAAGGGGCGCAGCTTGTCGATGGACGACTTGGGCCCCGCCGGCACGAAGATGAGCTGCGCCGCGTCCGCCGCGGCCGGGGCGCCAAACACGGGGCTGGCCACGAACTCGGCCCCGGCGTCGGTGAGCGACTTGGCGAGGCGCTCGGTGGTGTCGGGGTGGATCGTGGACGTCTCCACGAACAGCTTGCCCTGGAGGCTGCCGGACTGGAGGATGGACGCGTACAGCTCCTCGACGGCCTGGTCATTGCTGAGGGAGGTGAAGATGATGCTGCTGCGCTTCACGCCGTCCGCGACCGAGTCGAGCGCCTCCGCCTTGTCCGAGCCCACCTTCGCGACCAGGTCGTCGGCTCGCTTCTTGGTCCGGTTGTACACCAACAGCGGCTTGTCGAGCGACCCTTTCTCTGCCAGGTTCTTTGACATGCCCTGAAACTCGTATTAGTCGTGACTCTTGAAGCGTCTCTGCAGACCGAAGTTGTACTTACCCGGCCCATGTTGCCGAGGCCGATCCAAAACAGTTGGGGAGCCATCTTATGCGATTAGCAGTATACGGGGTACTTTGATGAAATGACAAGTATTAGTCGTGATGAATGTGAGTACGGTTGGTGATATGCAGCAAAGCCCCGATGAGATAGTTCAAGACTCGATGCCAGAGAAGTTGGAGGGATGTATGGGACAGTTATATACTGGGAGGCTTCAAGGGGAAATGCTCATGCATCTTAACCTAGCACCTAGATGCTCCTCAATTATGGTGACTGATAGGTATCCCACCAAAGCGTCAATGGAGTACGACCCCGCAACCTAGCGGGCAAGCGGGCTAGCCGATCCACCAGCGGGATCCCTTACACCAAGCCAGGTGCCAGGGCACTCATTCCTCCATACTGTAGGCATGCTTGATGCTTAAGCATCACTACTGTAATACTGAGCCAAACCAGGCATATTGTCTAGCGCTGACAAATTGTCAAAAAGGTTTACCCGGTCGAGTTGATGAACTAGGTAGTACGATCTACCGGTACCAGTCCCGCCTAGGTCCGGCACTGGGCTAGCTAGCCGCTATTGTCGGGCATTCGCTGCTCGGCTTGACCACGTAACTGCGACGGCATACCAGTCTTTAACACGGCGGTCTCGGCATTTCGCTCCAAACGAGAGGCTATCCTGCAGCCCCAGCCATCTCCAAAGAATCACATTCAGCAATGCGACCCCGTGGCATATTATGTTTTCTAGCAAAGCTCTGATGCGCTGGCCGCAGCAGTGTTTCGCGCGAGGGCCACGGCTGCTGCAGCAGCACCTCGGGCAGGTGGTGGCACGCCAGCCGAAAAGGTCCCTACACCTGGCGCCTCCCTTCCTGCTCGACGACTACATCCCACGATACCAGCTCCTTTCGAGCGTCGAGGCATCCAAGAAGCGCTCCCGAGCATATGCCCATCTTAGTAATTGCAATCTGTGTCCCCGGCTGTGTGGGGTTAACCGTATGAGACGACTGGCGTATGTCTGATTGGAGCGGACGTCAAAGTCAATGTAATTGCACCACACTTCGGAGAAGGTCAGTCTATCGACACCTACACACGTATATTCACACATTGTATTAGAATTTTCGTCCACCCGTTTCATATAAATCTTTACTAACAGGTCCTTGACAGAACCCTGCATCCAGGGGCACAATGGCAGCGGCTCCGTCTTCTTTTCTGGTTGCAATCTTCGCTGTGCCTTCTGCCAGAACCATGACATTGCACACCAACGCAACGGCTTTGACCTTACCCCAGAGCAGTTGGCGGAATGGTACATCAAGCTGCAGGATACGGGAGGAGTGCACAACATCAACCTGGTCACCCCCGAGCATGTGGTCCCTCAAGTTGCTCTATCAATACTAGCGGCGCGGGATTTGGGCCTGACGCTACCTATTATATACAATACCTCGGCCTTTGACTCCCTCGAATCACTTGAACTTATGTAAGTGGCACTCCAATCATGCTCATTGGGGGGATTTATACAGACAGTACTTGGAGCGACGCGGTACTGACCCAGTGGCTGGAAAAAGGGATGGGCTGGTCGACGTATATCTACCCGACTTCAAAGTGTGGTCGAAGAATGCTTCGAGACGGCTACTAAAGGCGGACGACTACGCAGCAGTTGCCCGTGAAAGCATCCAGGAGATGCAGCGGCAGGTGGGCGACCTGTGTTTCACCGCCGACGGCATCGCGAAAAGGGGGCTCCTGGTCCGCCATCTTGTCATGCCCGGAAAGGAGGCCGAGGCCGAAGCCATCATGGGGTTTCTGGCAGAACACGTCTCCAAAGACGTGTTTGTCAACATCATGGAGCAATACCGCCCCGCGGCCCACGTGGGCAAGCCGAAGAAAGAACGCCAGCGGCGCCGGCAGGTCACCGAGCCCGGCGGCGTGCAGCACGAGGTGGTCGAGGACGATGTGAAAAACGTCAGGTACGCCGAGATCAACCGGCCGGTCACAGAACGAGAAGTGTCTAGCGTGAGAAGAGCAGCGGAACAGGTAGGATTGTGGAGGTTCAATGATCCGCCTAAACACGACGGGTTTGCTCTTTGAGGCATTAGTATGAAAGATGGCATACCGGCAGGCCATGATACGTCCTTTACATACTTACTTACTCACGGGGTGTAAGTCGATGCCAGCAGTATATGTAAATTAATTGAACAGGGGGGTGGTTGTCTGGGTGGGCGGAGCTTGGCCAAGTATGTAGGTACCAATATGAAATGATAGGCGATCGGCTTAGTGGGGTTGGGCGGTCCCTTTGCTCCACCCCGATTAGAGATAAGGATTTTTATGCAGCAAAAAGTTGCGAAGGCGCCGCAAGAGCACGAGAGTACTTCGCATCACGCTGATTCTACAAAGCAATTGCACCCACAAACAACATTCAAAATGGGTTCCGGTCGTCGTATGAAGAGAAAGCAGCGTGGTGACATTGAGCTCACGCAGCAGAAGAACCACCCCAGAAAAGAAGGAGCTCCCGCGGCCAAGAAGCGCAAGACTGCCACTGCCAAATCCGCCCCTGCGCCTGCGAATAGGCAAAAGAAGGCCCCCAAGCCCGCCGTGGACGAGGACGACGATGAATTCGACGTAGACGCCATAAACTCCGACGACCTCGAAGGCGAGGGCGAGGGTTTCGACGAGGACTCGGTCTTCGACTCGGACGAGGAGGAGCAACAGCTGCAGCAACAGAAGAAGGAGTTCCTCTTCTCCGACGATGAGGACGACGACTCAGACCGGGAGGAGCGCCTGACCGCCGCCAACATCGAGGGTCTCACGAGGAAACTCGACCAACAGATGGCAGAGGAGGCAGAGGCCGCAGAAGCCGAGTTGCAAGAGGCGGCCATACAGACCAACATTGGCGGCGAGGATGTCTTTGCCGACGACGAGGAGGGCGGAAAGCCTATGTCTATGCTCGCGCCCGATCTGCAGCTGCTGCGCTCGCGCATCAACGACGTGATACGGATCCTGGGCGACTTTTCCAAACTGGCCGAGCCTGGCCGCTCCCGAGCAGAGTATACGACGCAGGTCTTGAAGGATATCTCCGCCGTAAGCAGCAATCGCGCCGCCCATATGAACCACTTGACGGCGAAAGGCTGACATGCAATCTATAGTACTACGGTTACAGCCCCTTCATGGCCGAGAAGCTGTGGAACCTGTTCCCGCCGCAAGAGGCGTTTGCCTTCTTCGAAGCCAACGAGACGCCGCGTCCTGTTGTCATCCGCACGAATACCCTGAAGACTCACCGGAGAGAACTGGCTCAGGCTTTGGTATGTTCTAGTCGCGGTCAGGTTAGGAGTGCAACGGGCTTATAAAGTAAACAGATCAACCGTGGAGTCACACTCGAACCTGTCGGCAAGTGGTCCAAGGTTGGACTTCAAGTATTCGACACAACCGTGCCCCTAGGTGCTACTCCCGAATACCTCTCCGGTCACTGTAAGCATATCCGCCTTTTAAGTGTAGAATAATAGAAGTGGCTAACCATGTTCCTAGATATTCTTCAGGCAGCCTCTTCTTTCCTACCCGTCATGGCTCTGCAGCCGCAACCGAACGAGCGGGTTCTTGATGTACGTTGTCCAAAGGGTTACCAATGGTAAAATTACTAACACGGTTTAGATGGCCTCGGCTCCCGGAGGAAAAACCACATACTGCTCCGCAATGATGAACAACACCGGTGTTGTCTTCGCCAACGATCCTAACAAGGCGCGTGCAAAGGGTCTTATTGGTAACATCCATCGTCTAGGAGTGAGTTTGGCAACGACGCAGAGAGGTACGAGACCAGTGCATTTGCTAATGTCGCATAGGTGAGGAACACCATTGTTTGCTCCTACGATGCCAAGGAGTTCCCCAAGGTCATGGGAGGCTTTGATCGAGTTCTGCTGGATGCACCCTGCTCGGGAACTGGTGTTATCTCCAAGGATCCCAGCGTCAAGACAAGCCGTACAGAGAAGGATTTCATACAGCTTCCTCACCTCCAAAAACAGCTTCTGTTGGCAGCGTAAGTATCCTCCTACAAGCATGTCCAGTCATTATCTCTCTAACCTGTAATGATTATAGTATCGACTCGGTGAACCACGCTAGTAAAACCGGCGGTATCATCGTGTACAGTACATGCAGTGTTACTGGTAAGTTACCCTCTCCACTCAACGTCAACCCAAACAAGGGGTCTTGCAGCATCTCCCTAGTCCGAAAACCAGGGTCATGGAGCAATTGCTAACTGTTGATATTAGTTGATGAGGATGAGTCTGTCGTTCAATACGCCCTTCGCAAGCGCCCGAATGTCCGACTGGTTGACACTGGAATTCCCGTAAGTCCTTGATATTGACTACTCCAAGTAAGATTTGGTATTGACTGTTGTAAACAGTTCGGCCGAGAAGGTTATACCAGCTACATGGGCAAGAACTTCGGCGCCAGCCTCAAGCTGACCAAGAGGTTTTTCCCCCACACCGTCAACATGGACGGTTTCTTCGTGGCCAAGTTCCAGAAGGTCGGTCCTTCGCCCAAGGAAGGCGGCCGGGCGAAGGCCGACAACGAGGACTACGACATGGACCTGCACCAGCCCGTCCTCGGCGAAGACGAGAAGAACGGTGCCAAGAAGGACGACGATTTCGGTGGCTTCGATGAAGAGGAGGACGAGGACTACATCGAGCGCGCCAAGCACAACGCCATGCGCAGGAGAGGTTTCAACCCTCGTGCGGATAGCGCCAAGCAAGTAGCCAAGAAGGAGGAGTCCAAGAAGGAGGAGGCGTCCAAGAAGGAAGTGGCCAAAGAGGACGTGCCCATGGAGGACGTGCCCAAGGATGAGGTGGCCAAGAAGGTCGAGTCTAAGAAGGAGGAGTCCAAGAAAGACGCGCCCAAGAAGGAGACCTCCAAAAAGGGGGCATCCAAGAAGGGGGCGTCCAAGAAGGCATGAGGAGGAATCGTCCGCAAATAGACAGATACCCTAGAACCAGTGTCAGGATGGACCAGCGCTTGAAAAATGTATAATGGGATGATTGTGGCCAAATCCGAAAATGTTTGTTTGAATAATAAATGTGAATTATGGGAGTCAAAAAGGGTACATAGTTTTAGCATCTCGAGGGATGCATTAAAATGTCATTCCGCGTAAAAGAGCATATACTATAGACGTGACAATTGTTGTCATGGAAATAGGGGCTAGACTTCATGATGTACACTGGTTTATCTTTCTCATTTTTTAAGGCTGTTTCCCCGTGGCAGTCTCTAATACAACGGTGGCATCGGCATCGCCACTCGCACCCTGAACAGCCTCGCCGCTTGACACGCCGTGGCTACCCGCCATGACAGGACACCCGGCGGCCGCCCCCGCCAGGGCCGCGGATGACTGCTGCGACAAAGCCGAACCCTCCGGGGCGATCTGGCGGAACATCTCGACGGGATCGAACCAGGTCTCCAGCTTGGTCACCTGGAACCTGTCGTTCAGGTGGGCGACGGTGACGCCTTGAATATCAATGGCCCCGCCGTGGGCCTTGGCCGTGATCTTTTCGCCGTTGCTAGTTTTCTGTTGTTAATGTCGACTTCGAATACATGCATGATGGAAAGGAGAAAAAAAAGACGGCAAACTAAAACAAGAGCGCGAAGAAAGACTCACTCGTCCAGAGAGACATAATCCTCCTTCATCTCGCCCCAGTGGCGCCACTTGAAGGCGACGACGGGGGGTCCGCCGTAGACCTCGAGGACCTCCCAGGCAAAGGTGGGCATCATGCGCTTGAAGGTCTTGTGGCTCGAGGCGAGGTCGGAGCGGCGGGGGCTGTACCAGGCGTTGGGGGCGCCGATGATGGCGTTGTAGGTGCCGACCTTCAGCATGTGCGCGGCGGGCTCCGGTGGGCCCCCGTTGACGGAAAAAGTGTAGGTGTCCGGGTCCACGGTCCGCCAGTCGCGCAGGTTCGTTTTGAACGAGGCCTCGATCTCCCAGTTCTTGACCAGGTTCTGCACCAGGTCCGGCAGGCTGCCCGGCGCGTGCGAGGTCTGCTTGGCTGTGGGCGCAGGAGGCTCGCGTTAGTCTTCATGGTCTGTTAGGCACATAGACGACAGGAGGAGAACTTGATGATACGGCGAACAGAGAGTGTCCCGCTTATTCTGGGGTTGGTCTGAGTAATCAAACTGTTTTCTACTAACTTTGCTCAAAGACCTTTCTTGTCTTTGAATAGTCCGGCGGCTGGCCGTGTCGCCATTCGGCATCGACGTCACCCAGCACAGCATTGGGATCTGTCATATAATCTGGAAGATCGGCCATGCTCCAGATATCAGATGTGACTGATGATATGTAACTAGCGGTTTGATGTTAGCACACAACCAGAGAAGTTTGAAGTTCGAAGAGGATTTGTTGTTCGCGCAAGGTACTGTGTTTTCGAAGCAAAAGGCATTGATAACCTGTTGAGCTTCCACCCCTCTCTATATATGCATAAGTCTACCTTCGTATGTCAGCCGTACCCCAATGGCAGGATTCATCGTGCCGCCGGGTCTCAGGCCGCGCCGGTTTGCTTCCAGTTTGAACCAAAGACGATAGTAAGCCCTACCAGGTTTTGGCGTTTCCTATTGGATTTGGTGACCCTTGTTGCGGCATAGGAAACTGGATATGATCGAGGCCACGACGGCCAAAGCATGTTCGACCCACGCGGAGAGGCGCCAACTCGGCACGCCAAGATCTCTAGCAAGTCTGGAACTTGTGAAATTCCCCAGTTTAGGGGTCGAGGTACCGTTCCCCAGGTGCTGGCGATCGTGAGTGCCCAGTCAACGCGGCTCGATTTTCAGATCCAGTCGCATGATTGGCCGCGTGGGAGACATCTGTGCCGTCTCCCAGGCTAGGGAGGAGGGAGCGGCAGGTCGGCCAAGAGGCCGACCCTCATACCAACGACTAGTGCCATCCTCACCATGCGGATCTGGCTTAGATCCCCAGCAGTGGGATATGTACAGTATCTGGTGGCGGCAAAGTTTACTAATTCAAGCGCGAAATCCTCTGTTGAATAACCCCCCAAAGGTCGCGATGAGGTGCAAAGTTGGGGAGTGGTAAGCACATATAACCCCTCGCCCGCTGCTATAGCAGCTGAACCAACGTGCAGTAGCCTGGCTCGTGTATGTACAGGCAGGCAAACAATCCGGCCCAGCCCTTTGCTGCGTTGTTTTGGTTCGAGTCCCCACGGGGCGGGAGTTGCCATGTACCGTGGGCTTTTTGACTGGACATCGTAAGACATGCAGCTCGGCTCTGTTCCGAATTGATGGCGAGTGCAGACATATCAACGAATGTAGAGTCTAGACCAGTTACTCATAGCAGCTCAGCAAGTGCCGTCTCCATCAGGATTCGAGTATCTCCCAGGCGCCAAGGTGGATAGTAAACACTCCTCTGGCATAGTTGGGCATGTGTTGGTGGGCAATGCATATTGCCCAAGAAGCCGCCTAGACTGATCCCAATGTCAGTCTGTCCACGGAGTCAAGCCCGCAGTGCACCGTATCGGAGGCCAAGTGCTCTGCAGGGTATTCAATAAGCCGATGAGAATCACCCCAGAGAATGGTTGGTTAAGCAAAAGGGCGAACGAAGGTGTCCTTCGTAGAAGAAACCCTTGGGCCTGAGCCTGGGCTTGGGCCCGTCTTCCCCTGTAGAGTCGGGGTATGAAGCACAGCATGGCAATGAGGAGTCTCGTGGATGCCCAGGGGCGAAGGGTTTGTTGCACTGAGGGCATGTTACTCGTCACCTTTGCGAGGATGACACAGGGCGTCACCATGAACCTCGCTTTCGCAGCAAGAACCCGCGACTAGATGTGGTGGCGAAACTGCATCGTCGAGTTATTATCTCTCAAAGGAGTCGTCCGATCTTTTTGTAGTCCACGTCACTCAAGATTGCGCAGTCTCATCTCACCGGTGAGCGTCCGTTTGTAAAGCGATGTACGGGGACGCACAGGAGGTCCGGTTCAGGTACAATTGGAAAAAGTACCACGACTGAGCAACACGATATGCCGGAATACTTCGAACGACCTTGCCAAACCCTTGGCAGCCTCTCCTATGGCGAGCCCATCGATGCCCAAGGCCTGTTGTTGGCACTGCCCGCGGACGATGCGGCACTCTGGCTTGGTGGCATCGGGGCCCTACATCGTTAGCTTGTAACGGTAGGTATCGAGTATGTAGTCAGATTGTACAGGGCATATCTGCATACCAGGGGTATCGTGGCAGGAGCCCAAGGGAGGTGTACCATGGGGGACTTGGCGGGACGGTTCGAAGCGCGCAACCGCCTACCCAAAAGGAAGCCGATATACAAAGACTGTGTGCTACCCGCTGGCTGTGGGGTGTTGAAAGGAGAAATAGGTTCCTGCAAACCTCGCCTCTCTGAAACTCCAATGCTACTCTCCAAGTTGTTCCCTGCATGATGATCTCGCTTTCAAGGTGACATGTTGCTTCAAGTCTTGCTATAACTGCCCGATATCATGTCGTGGCCGCCACGGAGCCGAGATGGATAGACAGGCCGCCCCTGAGGGAACTCGAAAATATGGATTCCCGGTGTTCCCTTGATATGTTCTTGAAGACAGAGGGAAAGGGTCTTGTGACCTGCCACATATGACGAGTCATTTTCGCGGTCTTATTGAGGGGTGGAGCGTAGGGAAGCGGCATGCCTCCAAAACCGTAACCGACAAAGAGCGGCGAGCTGGCGGCCGGTAATGCCCGCTGTAGAAACCACGCGATTCCCCCAGATTGTTTGCTTGCGTGATGCAGGGCGACGGGGTAGAGATTTAACGGGCAGAGTGAGGCGGACCATGTCCTCCACCGGAGACATTGCCTTCTCTGGCCAGAATTTCGGCGAGTGATGTCCAACTCATCTTGCGCCCATGCAGTCTGCCATGCCATGCTGCGAGGGACAACTCCCGCTGCTGGAAGAGCGGGAGGCAGCGCCAAAAAAAAGCACGAGGGCGTTGGCCTCGGAGCAAACCCTAATAGCAGCAACGGGTTCCAGCTTCTGGGCTCAGAGAATAATGTGCCAATCATGCCCACCAATGCATGCAATGGTGCCGGGAACATTTTGGAATGACGTCTGCGAGGATGTCGTTCCAATGCCGCCAGATGCGGTGGGAATTCGGTCATTCGACCAGCCAATCTCCCGGTACCCGTCAGGAAGGTGGCATTGGCAGTCCATGAGTAGGTAAGGGAAAGAGGAAGCGGCTTGGGAGCTGTCTGCGGGTAGCCGCATGAAAACTCAGACGCACGTGGAGAAGCGAACCAAGGAAGAACAAGCCCGGGATATTCCTGTTCTCATGTGCGACGTCGAAGGCCTCGCGTACTGAGATTGGGAGAGAAAAAAAAGAGTGATCATACTCCCCAAGAGTTGCACCTGACATGCTTCTTTGGCCGCGTCCACAACACGGTCTTTATTTCAACTCCCTCCTCCTCCCCTTCTGCCTCTCACCGGTCAATGCAGGCCCCAGACTAGATCACCAGAAGCACACATCTCGGACACTGCCCCCGGAAGATGGAAGAGGGAAAGAAAGCAACAAAAATGCAAGGACGTGGTTTGTGGAAAGAGAGCTGCGGCACGCAAACGAACAGGAAATGGAGACACCTCGTGGTGGGCAAGAGGAGGAAAGTGCATTAGAGTTTCAGGAGATGCGAGGAACTTTTTAGTCAAAGCTCGCTCGCTCGGTCTGGCTCCTGCTTGCGCTGCTATCTCTATCAGGGGGCCAAGATAGGAGGGGTGGACAACTGGGAGGTTCAGTTAAACAAGCAGCCCCTGCTCCCCTCCCCTTTTGGTTACAACTTGTAAAATCCATGTCTCACAAAACTGATAGGTCCTTGGGTATATTTCTTGCAGCTACTTAGCGCAGCCTCCTATAGTACTAGCTCGAAGGTATGGCCGTTCACGTCACCTCATTTCGGTGCCAGGCTGGAGTTGGGCGAATCAGGGACGGGGCAGCCAACATTAGGATAGCTGGATGGCAATGGGAATAGCTGGCTAGCATCTGCAATTGCATGTGGTACATTGAAGTACCGGCAGCTGGTTCTTCAGGCCTGCCCGGCGACGACCTGGCTTCAGTCGCTCATCTATCTGATCATCTATCTATCTATAGACCAAGATCCAAACAACAAACCATATGATGGAATGCCAGCAGGTACATATCGCCCACGTATCAGATAGGTGCACACACCGGAGTTACACCAGCGCAAATGAACGAACCACAGAACCGTTGCAGCCCATGCATAGGATCGTCAGTAGTCCAAGAGTGCCAATGGTCGTGTCCGTCCCATTACAATGATTACCTATTCCCCCCCAAGGTAGCGAGCGAGAGCGTACTTTGCACGACCGCATCGTGTGTGTGCTTCATCGCCCGCCGCATCACCGAGGGGAGAGAAACCTCAGCAGGCAATGCTTGGCGAACCCCCTGCGCGAGGAGACCAATCGTATCGGTGATACTCGCAGCCACCATCTCCACGAGGACTGCGATCGGCCTTCTGAAGAGCACTTCGTGCAAGTGCGCCTCGAGGCCTATCTTGCCCTACCGGTATACCACCAAGGGAGGACCCGATCCCGGGCTATATAAACGCGTCTTTCTCCGGCACCAATGGGGAATAGGTGTTGCTGAAACTGTCAAGGTCGACTTTGTGTGTTCTTTGTCTTTTCTTAAAAAATACTCGTATCCCTTTCTCTATTCACACATCATCAGCATATCCAATTCTCAAGCCCCTTAGACCGGGCTTCATCTCCATCACGTGAAGCAGTCAACAGCAACAGCGATAGCATGCCACATAGCGTACGATCTTCGGGCACTGATGCCAAGAAGTGTGTATTGATAATTCATACCCTCTGAGCTAGTCCCTGAGATGTTACAGGTGCCCCAAGGCCACGGCCGGAGCCAATGGCATTGGTGATGGCTCGACCATGTGGTCCTCTCCAGGAACATCACCGATGTTGGATCAGTGGGCTCGAGAAACTCGTCTGGAGAGACTACCGATCACCGAGCTCCTCGTACAGCAGAGCGCCAAGTAGGTGTACCTAGGGTTGGTAGACAGAGCGCCTATGCTAATCTTTGGTGTTTTAGGCGCGAAAATTGAACCCCCAACTCTTGAACGCCTTTGGTATATATGGGAGGTTAGTTGAATGAAGCAGGACTTCATGATATTCTGATGCTTCAGGGCAGGTAGTCTCATGACTCCCACTTGGATAACCGGGTTTCTATTTGAATAACCGCGCTCCTTCCCATTTGAATAATCAAACTCCTACTTGAATAATCAGGCTCCCACTTGAATAATCAGGATAATTGCAAGCCAGTGACTGGACAAGTTCGGTATCGTAGACTGGCCAGGAAGGGCTGTCCCAATGTACGTCGCATCATCACAAGCTACGTTGTATGCTGGTTTCCCCCAGATTAAGAAACCGGGTCAGTCGACGCACCGGTGGCGTCGGCGTCGGCGTCGGCAGTGGCATGAAACCCATCCAGGTTTATGTTCACCGCACCCGCTTGCACTAGAGATCGCGATAGATCATCAATGAGATCGTGAACATCCTCAATTCCAACGCACAATCTGATGATATCCTCGGGCATCTGGCGTTCCGCCCTGGTCTTGGCGTCGATGCTAGCGTGGCTCATGCGGCAAGGCATGCTGATCAGGCTGTTAACGCATCCGAAGCTGACGCTGATGGCGTAGAGCTTGGCTGCCTCAACAATTCGCTCTGACAGCTTGACGTCGCCCGTCTCGAATGATAATACGGCGCCGGCGCCTCTTGCGAGTGACCAGTGAAGGTCATACTGGGGATGTGACTTGAGACCCGGGTATCTGACCTTGAAGCCGTGAGACTCGAGGAATTCGGCAATGGCCTGAGCATTGGCCTGCTGTTTCTCCATTCGGATAGCTAGCGTTTTGACGCCTCGCATGAGAAGGAACGAATCGTTGGGCGAAAGTCCGCAGCCGGTCGAGTTGATTGTGAAGTACATCTTGTCCCCAATTGCACTGTCATTGCAGGCAATGATGCCGGCCATCATGTCGTGATGGCCTGATAGGTATTTGGTTCCGGACTCGTAGACAACATCCGCACCGAGCTCCAGCGGGTTGCACAGCATCGGCGACAGCATAGTATTGTCCACGATGACAAGGGCCTTGGGTTGGCATCATGTACAGCCCGAGCAATCGATGTGATGTCGACGATCTTGATCAATGGGTTGGTGGGAGTCTCGAGCAGAACCATGGATGTCTTCTCGGTCACTACCTCACGCACCCGGTCGACTTCAGTGGTATCAACATGGTGGACCACGATGCCTTGGTTCGAGGACAGGTAGGTGAGTAAACGGTTGGTGCCTCCATACAGATCATCCCCAGTGATTACCTCATCGCCTGGACGCAACAGTCGAGTAATCACGTCCAAAGCACCCATACCGGAACCGACGGCCAAGGCACGGGTAGCGTTCATGATCTTTGCCATGTGACGTTCCAGGTGCGTCCTGGTGGGGTTACCCGACCGAGTGTAATCATATTCGTTGCCTCCACTGGCAGAAGTTTGCTTGAACGTTGCCGATTGATAAATTGGGATACTGGAAGCACCGTACTGATCCTTCGAATCGGTGTATACGAGCTCGGTCGCAAGAGCATAACGGCGGCGGCCATTGGTCGGACTCGATGGGGCAGGCGACGGCGGCAGGTTGTGGCCGTCTAGGTCTAAGGCCTTGTTGACGGGCGCAGAGGCGCTGTTGTTGCTTGGAGGTGACGCCATTTCGAGGGTGATGCGTCTGTCTGAATAATGTGAAGATAGGAAGTATTACAGATGTTGGTTCAAGTCCAATGGCGGGAAAATATGTCGTAACGTTGGAGGCACTTGAATGATGACGGGCCAGCGGCATCGGCGTGGGGCGGTCTGGGGAAACTGGGATAAACTGGGCTAGTCAGATATTGCGCCATACAAGCTATCCCACCTCTGAAAGTCACAGTTATCTTTAGCTTCACAATTCATTTTGAATACTCGCAAGCCAAAGTACCTACGTTCTATTCTTCAGATGTTCTTTACTCGTTCTCGGGAGTCTGAAATTAGTGCTTGAAAGCGCCAATTACGAATAAAATACACATTCCATGGTAAGGATGGTAGGTATGAACTGCGTATTGCGTCCATGTCGTATCTTGCCCCTCCCCCCCCCCCCCCCCCCCCCCCCCCCCCCCCCGCCCCAAGTCAGCCCAACAGAACGGAGTATTATGAGTATTCATGAAGAGCGCAAGTTACCATTGAATAGGTATAGAATTCAAAAGCAAGCCATCAAATCCGCGTCTACAGCTACCCAATACCTCCGGAATCGTCAGAAATGTAACCAGACACCACTCTTACAGGTACATTGGATATCAGGTAGGTAGGTAGCCGCGCATTAGCTTGATAACCGTCAGGTCTGGGTAGCTTGCTTGCTTAGATAGCGGCTCTCTCTTCGTGGAAGTGGACAGGATTGGCTCTGCGCACCGTCTTGGACTGGTTGTGTCTGCTTGACATAGCTACAGGCACCTACTATAGTAACATGAAGAGAGTCAGTAGAGAGAGCGGGCAATATGTTTCGATGTATTATCGGTATACCTCGATCGAGGCAGCTTCCGTCCGCTGCCGTTTCTTGTTACTGGTACAGTACGTGCCGTGCAAGACCAGGACGGATTGGGACTGGGCAGGGTGGGGAGCATGAAAAAAGACCCATAGATTAGCACGGGGGCAATTGAGAAAAGTTGCAAATCTGCGGATTGGTCTCCTGGTAAGATTCGATTTCTCGTTTTACTTGTCGTCCTCACACCCACGCACCACGCGCGCCCGTCCAAAACCGTCTCACCCAGTCGCCCAGCCCTACCTGCTCTACCTTACCTCGTGCTAGCCTTGCCATCCCAAAAAGAGGCGTGCAGCACATACGTTTTGTACGCGTGTATGTGTGTAATACGCGCGCACCTGTATATACCATACCGTACGTTGTGTCGCGTATAGGCGTGTGTTAGAGGTGTGTGTCTATGTGTTGTGTCAGCCTATAGCGATAGGCCGTAAGTCAGTCTACGTAGCTCGTTTGTATTGCGCGAGTGAACGATCGCTTCCTGTCTCTCTGCCTCTCCCTCCCAGCAAGACACACCACACACCATGTACTCCGCCAACTACAATGGCTTCCCCAATGCCGGCCAAACCTTCAATGGCGCCCCACACTCATCACAGAACCCTCATATGCAGCCTGGTCAAGCTGCGAATCCCAATCAGCCGCCCCAGCAGCAGCAGCACCACCCGCAACAACAGCAACCGCAGCAGATGATGTACAATCCACAACAGTATCCCATGGGCCCTGCTCAAGGCCCTCCCTTTCCTGGCGCTCCCAATATGATGCCCGGAGTCGGCCCTGGCGCGGGCATGATGCAGAACACCGGCATGCCGCACATGGCCAATGGTCAGAGTAAGCTTGCCTCTCTCTCCCCCTCTGTTTACTTCCCCTTCGCGTCCCCCTTGTGTTTCCGACCTTGTCCTTCGATGGCGCCCTCTTCCCTTACCCTCGCGCGGCCTTGTCCACATAGCTGCCCCGACCAGTCGCTTGCCGCGCTCTTTTCGACGGCCTTGATGCTGCAAGGAGGCACCAACACACGGCTAGCCGCGATTCCTATGCAGGACCCGACCTCGTCGCTTCGCCACGAGCGCAAACATTCGGGCCTTTGTTCCTCTATACCCTGGATGCCGTCCTGGCTAACCCTAGCTTGCTGAAACAGTGCCGAACTACCCAACTCCGTACTCTAATTCCCCATACGGCGCTGGCATCCCAACTTCAGTTCCGCCTCAGATGAATGCGCCCCCGAACTACGCGATGGGCGCCGGCATGCCTATGCCCGGCTTCCCCATGCATCCCAGCCAGATGAACCCGCAGCAGCAGCAGCAGATGATGCAGCGTATGCAGCAGCAGCAGCAGCAGCAGCAGCAGCAGCAGCAGCACCAACAGCAACAGCAACAGCAACAGCAACAACAGCACCAACAACAACAGCAGCAGCAGCATCAACAGCAGCAGCAGCAGCAGCAACAACAACATCCGCAACAGCAGCAACAACAACATCCGCAACATCAGCAGCAGCACCCGCAGCAGCAGCAACAGCATCCGCAGCAGCAGCACCCACAACAACAGCAGCAGCACCCGCAGCAACAACACCCGCAAGCGCAGCAACCTCAGCAAGCGCAGCAGCCCCAGGCGCAACCAAGTGCCCCCGGTATGACCAATACCACGCCTCAGAGACCCTACCCGGGTCAAAATCATGGGCATGGCCAAGGACCAGGACCCCAGGGGACACCGACGCCGACACCAAGTAACGGCATGTCTGCCCAGCAACCGCAATTCGCGCCTCCGCCGAATCACCAGGGAACCCCTCAGAGCCAAACGCCAAGCAATGCTCAGCAGCCTCAACAGCCGCCTTCTACTACTATACAAACTCCACAAACACCTACATTTCCTTCCAATATTCATGCCCCGGCAACAAACGGCACAGCCAGCACACCACTTAGCCCAGGCGCAGACTCGAGGGATAAGGAGCGAGTATCGGTCATATTGGAGATCAATAATGAGCTACTTGTGGAGGCTATGCAGCTACAGCATACGCAGTCATTGTTGAAGAAGGAACATACGTCGCCGTTGGATGGAGCCCTCAGCGATGTGGATAAGAAGAACAAAGAAGACGAAGAACTTCTGGCCCAGGACTATCTACAGTAAGTGTAATACTCTGCCCTCGCATGAGATATGTGTTCCTAACCCAGCTCTTAGGTGTATGCGCCGCTTGCAGACGAACCTCTCGTATCTGGCAGCGTTAGCCGATAAGAAAGGTGCTCTACAGGCACCACCGTGCCCGATGTATCTGAAGCCTCCACCTTTGCATACAAAAGTCAAGTTGAGACCGATGCAGAATCCGGATGGCGGCGAAGCAAAGCCAGAGGCCTCGGACCGGGAAGAAACAGCTAAATATATGACGGACTTATACACGAAACTCCAAGGGTTGTACCCAGATATCGACCCAAGCAAGGAGCCCGCCTACCAGGTTCCTGCAAACAGATCGAACAATACAAAGCCTGGCGCGCAGACACCAAGCCAAGCAAGCCCTGTACCCGGGAACAAGAAGACACCTACCATGCCATCAGCACCGGCACCACCCCAAATGCAGATGCACATGGGATAGCCCGGTACAGAGCGACACTGATATGATATCCCACGCGTCATGCACGAACCTCGCGACTAGCTCGCTCTTCGGCATATCCTAGGCTTCATGATGTTGAACTTTCCTTCGACCAAAAGCGCGCTATAGTCCAATACCCTTATCATTGATTAAGTGGCACGTTAGATTGGGACAGTACAGTTTTTTGATTGGTACCTATCTTGGGCTTTACGATAACTTGTATAGAAGTGTGACGGAACTTATTTGGCACTGGAATTTGGGCAACAAAAGGGTCTGAGACTATTGAATAGCGCAGGTGTTACGGGGATGATCTGATGGATATTCAATTTGGCCGGCGCATCAAATACCTTACAACCTGACCCTTTCTCTTTCTTGAGAAGATACGTATATATACACCACCGCTTGCATGTATCGTTAGTCGAGCTGGTAACGCCCAAGGCGGCCACATGATCAGTGCGTGTTATTCACTGTATTAATAATAAATACCCTGACAATCAATCCACACAGAGTTGCTGTGATATGATAGATCACGATAGTTTCGGCTGGGCGACCCTTGCAAGAGTAACGCCAACTCGCAGGATTTTTTTGGCTCTATTAGAAGTGAATGTGTCTTGTGGTGATATAGAGTTGCTTCACCCCATGGGGCTCGGCAAGTATGACCAAGGGACCAGAAATACCTGCAATCTTTCTACTATATCTACTTTGACCTGCCTCGTGAATATCTGATTGAAACACCCAAGCCTTATACCCAACCCTTATACAGAATTAGGGGGAGATGGCCTTCCAGTATTTTCCCCGACTCCCTTGCGAGTTGAGAACGATGATATTTGACGAGGCCTTGCGGAATGAAACCCAACACAGACTCCTCGTCCTATCCGAGGCCAATCAGCCTGATTGGGAACTTCGAATACACCCTTTCGCAGATCTCGTTTCGCCTCTTCTTTCGGTGAATCGCGTCAGCCGTGATGTTGCACAGCGATTTTACACTTGCAAACTCGCCGTCTACGAGGTGCCTCAGAGGGTAAAAGGGCTGTCCTGTCCCGACTATACCGACAGGCATTGGGTCAGAAAAGCGGATGCCTGGTTCCAGGAAATGGCGAGATCGAAGGTCTCGTGTGAAAAACATACTGAGTACCGGGGCATGCTGTACCTGAACCTGGAGCGTGATATTGTCACCACAGGTGGCATATCGACGAGCTGGCGTCCAACGCACTGGCGGCCAACGGACATGTGGGCTCGCTTGTCAGCGTCGGGGCCCCGCCACTATATCACAGAGGCCCTGGGAGAGACCGACCGCCTCATGGTCCGCAGGTACCTCGTCGTCGCCGATAAGCCGGGTGGCCATGGAACGACGCGATTCAGGTGCATGTGCCACAACAGGAGACTCCTGATGGTAAGCAAGGCCTGGGCCGACCTCCATTGGCAAGTCCACCGGTTTCCGCGCTTGTCCGAGCGGTTGGAGCTGGTCTGCCGCAGCAGCACCGTCGAGGACGAATTCATCCGGGACCGCGCCGCGAATCGCGATCGCATGCTGAACTGGCCGGCCTATGAGATACGTCGCTGGTCTGAAAGCAAGATACGTTACCATGCTCTAGGGAGAGGGGCCGCCCATCGAGTATTCGTCCAACGCGACAAGCTAGTCCAGCCAGGATTCTGGACGGAGCTCTGGGACCTGCTCCGGTACTGGGTTTATGTGGCAATAGGGTGGTGGTTTGCTGCGGCGAGCAGGTTGGTTTGGTCATATCTTGACATGTTTGCTCGACTCGGCATGCACCAGCTCTGACCGCCTCAAGCCTTAAGGTTGTGCATGTCCGCTATTGATGTAACACACGGACTTTTGTGCAGTAGTCGTCTGCCTAAGAGACAGCTTGGGTCCTTAGCACATGCATGCATGCTCTCAGGTTTTTTCCTTCCCTCTTCTATTCCAGCTTCTCAGGGGAGGTTGGGGTGCTTGGTGGCCAAAATAAACAAATGAGGGGGGACACGAGGGAAATCTAAAGAAAGAAAGGGAAAGAAAATAAAAGCCGACCGAACTCTCGGAAATACATAGTCAAGGCAAACGATCCGGCGAACAAACAATTTCGATATATTCCCGAATATTGATGTATGTCATTCACTTGAGTCTTGTCGGCAGCATACATATTTTTGGTGACCACGTCTACATAACGAAGTATGTACACAGCACATGTCGTCGGTCGTCAAGTTTCTGCGCTGCTGCAGCACCAACCTGGCATATCACACCGCACAAAAAGTATGTGGGGTCTCTCCGCCGATGCAAGTGCAAGCAAGTTCATGCAGTTGATGTTTCCAGCACGTTGGTCTGGGTCGGCCAATCAACGCGTCCGGCTGTGAGTCGCGCCACTAGGGCCGAGCTTGCTGCATGAGCTTGTAATTGACACTTTGCCGGATTCAGCCATGCTACCCCTGAGCCCCTGCTGCACTCCTCTGAGACCAACTGGCCCGGCGAATCATATGCCGCAGCTGATGGACAGGGGAAAAAGTGGCCCTAATTTCCATATCTCCTAGTAGGTAGTCACTGGCTGTATATGTACGTACAACCTCTACAGGGCACATACACACTTTTCTGGCAGAAGGCATGGGGTCGATTGCCTGGCTGGACGAGAAACTCAATCTGGAGATGGCAATATCGAGTCTGGAGGAAAGCCGTTGGTGGCTACTCGATGCGGTCCTGTCTAGTTCAGCCTCTTGTTAGGAGGTGCGTTTCGAAGATGCGACCTAAATTCGGCCCAGGATGGCATTGGCTGGGCGAATGTGGGGGGCATGTTGGATGTGACATTTGAAACATACCCTACCTCACTCTACCAGAGTACGTACATGACAATGTACATACGCTTCTTAGACACCCACCTCCCCCTCTGCCCTCGTCGCCTCTTTCCAACCTGTCAAGTCAGTCATGTCTGCTTCAAGGTGAACTTAATAATCAGTATATTGCATTGCTGTCACTCATTACCACCACTTTTATAGTGGTCGTACCCTCATTTCGTCGTATTTGTATGATCCAGGCGCTCGCTCAGTCACTCCCTCACTGCCTAGTCCGCAGCCACGGATCTGCCCTTTCATTCGTTTGCTCGCCGTCGTAGCAAGAAGCTCCAGTTCAAGGAGGAAGAGCCAACTCAACTGCCCGTGCCGTGACCCCTATTGTTGCGTCTGCTCATTCTCTTCAGACGTCAACTGCATTCACTTTCTTTCTACTAAAAGCCGCCGTTCTGATTGCCCGTCTGCCTTCATGTTCCTCTTGGGCTTCATTGTGTCAAGTTACAAAGTGTTTCATTCGGCGCTGGAAGTCCGACTGAGACAAAGAAAGAGAGCCCCATCTAACCATCGTCGCCTCCGTCTGCTGGACCCGTTCTCCCTGCCCGGGAAACCCACTTGACTATTGTAGTCTGGAATACCCCTGTTTCCTTCCAGAAGCTGGCCCTGGGCCTCTCTTTATTTCCACGGTTCCTTGCGGCAACCTCGAGAGCCGCTCTCCAATGGAGACATAATATTTCTAATAAGTATTTGCGAGCGAGGAAAACCCATACGACCTTCAACGCTCCAAAAAGGACCACCCCCCCTCCCCCCAGTCGGTGCCCGCCTCTGCATAAACAATAGCACCGAGAACCACGGTACAACCCACACCCTCGGACACCACCTTCGTCGTGTCTACCACGCTGGCCCAGCAGCAGATCAACAAGGCCACGCTCGTTGGGGACTACCCGATTTGACCTTGACGCTAGCTGACGGTTGGACCGCAGTCGTCAATGCAAAGACTTGTTACCTGTGTGACGGAATTATTTTTGTAGCCGTACGAAAAGTCAAAATAGGTCTTCTCAAGAGCCCTAAGGTCGTGTTAATAGGGCTCCCATCGGTCGCCCCTGCCCGGCCAGTTCTCCCACCCAGCCCGCTACATTCTTGCCGTCCGTCGACCCGCATTCCAGCGTTCACCGGCCACTTGTCGAGCGTTCCCCGGCTTCTGCTGGTATTTCCGAGGGTCTGCGCTTCAAGATGGACGCAGACCCAGTCAGGCGGCAGACCATGGAGGCTGTGTCTGCTCCTCATATGCCTACTTCACCAGCAGATAAAGCACATATGTCGTTACCAGCCGTCAAATCAGAGCCGATGCCATCCATCGATCCAGAGCCAATGCCATCCACCATATCAGAGTCGATGCCATCCACCGAATCAGAGTCGATATCATCCACCACACCAGAGTCGAGGCCTGTCACCATGATACAATCACCCACCGAGAAGGAGAAGCCTGTTTGGCCGGGACACGATTCGATGGTCACTGTGCGGCTGTCGGAACCGCCGACCTTATCTGTTACTACCGACTTTACAGCGCTGAATACAATGCCAACACGACGGAGTCTTTTCGGGCCAGAATATACGCCTACGCCGATAAGTGCCAGATCTTCGCGCACCAGAGAAACCGACACCATCCAGGAGGAGGATGAAGAAGAGGCGGAGGAAGAAGAAAGAAGCGGGGAAAGCGATGGAGATATTTCCCCCCAAGCAACGGCCGACGGATCGAAAAATTTGCTGCAGGAGCTTAACGACTCGGCCCAAGACGACGAGGAACATGAGGAAAATCAGGAGGAAGTATCAACCGAGGTAAAAGACAAACAGGTCGCGAGGCGCGACTCTATAGGATCCGATACAGAGGAGGAGGTCAACTGGGACGAGTTACAGAAAAAGGAAGACGAACAGGCCCAAGATCAAGATGACAATGTGAGTTTTCCCCTCGGACCGGACCGGTGTCAACGAGGCAGCGCTGCGAGATGGCCGAAGTCCAAAAAAGGAAGAAAGTATGCCATTATTGAGAGAGATCACTAACACGATGTCCAAATCAGTCGACGGCCATGCTCCTGGCCCGCCTCGAAGAGGAAAATAATAAGCTGGCAACCAATCCGAAAGGCATCAAAGTTAAAGTGGTGGAACAACCGACAACCCGAAGACCCAGACCGCCGTCGATGGCTCAGCTGCGTGATATGGTCCACGGCCCAACGCCGGTCGCTCTACGATATTCGGTACTTCCGCCTCCTCCAATGACGGAACTGGAGTTCTACATGGCCTTGGTCAAAGATTATCAGCAGACCGCTGCCCGACTGCCTACTCTGTTGTCGAAGAAGATCCGGCAGGGCATTCCGCCGCCGCTCCGAGGAGTTGTTTGGCAAAGCATGGCCGGGGCCCGAGACTCTGGCCTTCTGGAGCAGTATGAGAGACTTGGTGGCGAGTCGAGTCCCTACGAGGGCTTAATCGGCAAAGACTTGGGCAGAAGCTTTCCGGGCGTGGATATGTTCCGCGACCCAGACGGTGACGGGCAAAGGATGCTGGGGCGAGTGCTGAAATGCTTCAGTCTGTACGACCAGAAGATTGGATACTGCCAGGGACTGGCTTTCCTTGTCGGGCCTCTCCTTATGCACATGCCAGACAACCAGGCATTCTGTGTGCTGGTACGGTAAGTGACGACATCTCTCATTGGGATCGTCCCTCTTTATATGAAGGAGAAGCGAGGCTAACGACGACATGGGATGATCTGACAGATTGATGGATCAATATGATCTCCGTTCTTGCTTTTTACCCGACTTGTCCGGGCTGCACGTACGCATCTACCAATTTCGCGAGCTGCTGCGACAGAACCTGCCCACTTTATCAGCCCACTTGGATGATTTGCAGGTCGATCCCGCCTACGTTTCACAGTGGTTCCTCTCGTTCTTTGCCGTGACTTGCCCATTACCCATGCTGTTTCGGATTTACGATGTCATTTTCGCCGAAGGTGCATCGGAAACAATCATGCGGGTGGCCTTGTCACTAATGCGCAAGAACGATAGCCGAATTCTGGCGTGTTCCGAATTGGAAGATGTTATGCAATTGCTGCTATCGCGTGGACTGTGGGATTGCTATCATTACAATGCGGATGAATTTGTTGAGGATTTCGTCTCCCTTTCCAACGTGGTATCGCGCGAGAAGCTAGCGCAATTAGAGCAAGACTACCGCGAAGCGCAGATCGCTACCGCCAATGCCGCACGCACGTCGGACGTTACTACAGCAGCCTCCCGATTCCTGGGCCGCCTCTGGGCCACCTCCACCATTTCAACCCCTAAATCAGCCCTGTCCCTGGGAGCATTATCGCCCGGCCTCATTGCATCCTCCCGACCCATGAGTATGTTGCGAAGAAGCACATCGAAGCAAAGCTTGGCTTCAACCCTCAATTCTATGGACGCAAGCTCTGCTAGCGTTTTGAGTACCGCCTCGACCGATGCGACCACCATTTCTCGCGATTCATCCAATGCCGACGACACCTCCATTCGCGAGTCAACCCCGGTCGCCCCCAAACAGAGCATCGGCGCCAGTAGCCGCGCCACCGAGAGCCGAGCGTTACACACTCAGATCGAGGACCTTCTCACTGCACTAAGCGACTTGCAGAGAAACCATGCATTGCTTGCCACCGAGCTGCAGCGCGAGAGGGAGCAACGCGAAGAGGAGAGACTAGCTGTCAAGTCGTTACTTGATGGATTGAAGAAGAGCGGTGTTGGCGCCGAGGCCGACCAGCTCAAA
This sequence comes from Arthrinium phaeospermum, assembly GCA_006503535.1. Lineage (NCBI taxonomy): Eukaryota > Fungi > Ascomycota > Sordariomycetes > Amphisphaeriales > Apiosporaceae > Arthrinium > Arthrinium phaeospermum. Next base: position 3,205,033 of record QYRS01000002.1, on the reverse strand, counting down.
GAAGACAGCGATGATGCATCAATTGATCTGTCCAAGCTGATTGATGGCGTGCAAGAACGAATTGCCGCAAGCGACGGGAGCAACAACCAAACATCGGGCCAAGAGACGCGGGCGCAGCTGCGCGATGAGCTGGCCCGGGCCAAAGAGCTTCTAATGAACGAGGTAGCCAAGTCGCAGGATCTGAACCGTCGCATCGACGACGCCAACCAAGAGGCGCAGAACCTGAAGGACCAACTGCGTGATAGCCACACCCACGCGCGTAGCCTGCACCAGGATAAGCAGCGACTGGAGAAGCAAGTTCATACTATGCGTGTGACGCGTTCCTCGGCCGATGTGCAGCCAGGTGCAGGCGCAGAGGCTGGGGGCTGGCTCGCATCGGCTGCGAACCTGGCTGCTGGTGTTACTGGCACCAGCGCCCCGGCTAATGGTGGCCTACGGGAGCTGAAACTGGGCCGTAGCAAATCGACTCCCACCTCGCAGGGGAACTTGTCTAACAGGTCATCGTCCCTGATTCGCAGAGAGACGGAGCCGCCCATTGGTCAGCAGCCCCAGCACGAGAATGACGCCCTGCTCATGGAGCTGGTGCAAGCCAAGACCGCGGAGGCCGTGGCTAGGCAGGAAGCCGACGAGTATAAGCAAAAGCTCGAGAGCTTCAAGAAGGCTTACGGCATCGGGCCTACCGAGACGCCTGGGACGGCGAGCACAGCGGCCACGGCTGCTATGGGCATGTTTGGGCGGCTGACGGGCGCGGCGGCTGACGGCAGTGGTTCCGGTGCTAAGAGTGCCGCTTCCACCCCACCGGCGGCGGCAGCATCCACGCCGGCTGCACAGCCTGCCAACGGCGGGGGATTCTGGGGATGGAGAAGGTAATGAGGAGACATGATGTTCTAATCCACATGTCGTGTCGGGTCTATTCTGTTATTCTACTTGTCTCGGCAGAGGCACGGTAATCTGGGTTGGGGGAGGGCGGTGGTTTTTTGTTGCATCAAGAAAGCAAGCGACGTTTTGCTCTTTAGTTGGCTCACTGGTTTGGTCATTCACGACATTCTGCATCTGTACTGATCGGCGACACACGTCACGTCGTCCCGTTCCGGCACAGCTTTATAGGTAGCTCTACTGCTACTCATCTTTGGTTCTAATACCCCCATCCGATTCTCGGCATGGTTACATAAAACATGCTTCGTAGAGTTGGTCGAGTTTAGATGGTTTCTTAGGTAGAAAAATATAACCTTGGAGGGAGCCTGCAAGGGATTTAGAATGATATCTGTTTCAAGTAACACTGAGTGTGCAAGCCATCACCGCCATCATTACCAACTGGTGATGCTGCGTTGCCTCGCATTCTCGTGCTATGCTGTGCTGCGACTATAAACAACCTCTGCGATAATCAGTAGCCGGTATGTGCAGGCACTTCGTTAATATATAGAACCTCATATATCATGCACGTACGAGTTCCAATCATGGACAGTAGGGTGGATGATATAGATTGGCTTTATATATGCGCATGAGTTTGGCACTACTGCTGAAGCTTCCATCGTCAAGCTCGCTCGCTGGCTGGCTGGTGGAATGGGCCGGCTCCAAGCAGCTAAAACTGGGGGGCAAGCCCGTGTCGTGTGCCCTTTGCAGAAAGAAGGCTCAATTGACAGGTAGGATGGTAGGTTAGGTCGTATCACATGTGAAAATTGTGGGTGGATCAGATGAGCTAATCATTTGCCCCAGGGGCTTTCACTCCATCCTGTCTGCATGGGTTTTATTATTACAAAGAGGGTTTTACTCTCTGAAGAAACAGCAGTCTATGCTCCTTGTGGTTTGGCAGGTGCATGTGAGATGGGGTAAGAGTCCATGCGATTAAAAGTCGTGCGATGGGGGGGTTATTACTTACCTAGTTCCCTCGCGTCCCCCTGGATGCGATGGTCTGAATTGGCTACGTGGCTGTCTGGTCTATCGGCAGGAGGTATGTATGTATGCATGCATGTATCTGGCCACGAGTTTGCGCCCGCACGTCGTTCAATTAGCTGGGTAGGTAGGCGCTGTAGGTAGCTGCACGCACCAATCTACGCAACGTGTTCTTAAGGGCTCGGTCACGTAGTTACTACCTACGTTGTTGCATCATGGGCGGTTACGGGATTCCTCTGGGCCACCTAGTACAGTACCTCGTTGACGGTCTCAACCGGGCAGCTAGTCGCGTGCACTACGTCGCAAAGATGTAAGGCGTGCGGGCGGGCAGGCGCTCCGAAAGCTGGGAATGAGCATATGGCTATGTCTTGGATGATGACTTTGGCCGTCGACGGGTTGGTCATGTCGTCACACGCAAGAGCTAGCTAGGAGCGGGGCCCATTGACGCAATCCGGCCTGAAGCAGCAGCAGTCGAAACCCAATCACTGCACTTTTCGGGGGGCTGGACCAAAAGCTGCAGAGTTGTCCGGCAGTCTGTTACAGCAGTGGGCTCTGCACTCTCTCTCTCTTTTTCTCTCTCTCTCTCTCTTCCATTGTCTTGCTTCTGGGTTTGGTCTTATGTTTGTGCCATGCCAGGCGTGTGTGCGTGCGTGGTGTCCTGTAGAAGTTGGTGCGGGCAAAGACAAATCAAATTGATAGCAGCTGGAGGGAGCTTTGACCGAAGCAATTGATAAGAAAGGACCTGGATGGGGGGCAGTAGGCAACACCCGACCTCAGTACCTACCTATCAATGTAAGCAGCAGCAAGGCAGGTACCTACATCTGTACATCGGTAAAAGCCCGTAAGCCCGTACTACCTTCCTACGGGAAGTACAGTAGCAGGAGGTAGCTTAGGTAGCTAAAGATTGCCGGGGAGTCAAGGAAGTGGACAGACAGCAACGGGGTGGGAAAAGCAATATTAGAGGGGAAAAAAATAGAAAATAAAAAAAGACATCGAAAACGTGAGGTCATCCCCTGCCTGGGTTTTGAATCACGCTAAAATTGCATCTTAGATCTTTTGCGAACACACAGACTGACGGACAGACTGACTCTTCCACAATCAATCCTCCCTCCCTCTCCCAATCATCACCTACCTTTCTCCCCAGCTGTAACTCCTTACTTCCTTTCTGCCGCTACTTCTACTCAGACTCTGAAAGAAGAAGAAAGAACACCACAACCAAACAACACGTTACTCTGATAACTTAACTTGACCCTGTTTTGCTCATCCACAGAGAGACTCGGACAGTCCCCAGCTTCACTCACGTCAGAACAGCAGCACGCACCACCCACTCCAGATTCAGACCAGGCTCGCAATCATCGCAATGGCCGACACTGCGACCACCAACGGTGGCAACACCATGGACAACATCAAGGGTAGTAAGGTAAGTCGTTTCCTCCTGCGCGCAAGAATCCTCTCTGCGGGCTTCCTTTCTTCTTTCCTTCAGCCAATTCTGCAGCGGCTGCGATCCAGACAGGTCGGCTAACCTCCTCATTCAGTGTTTCAAAACTAGTGCCACCGCCTCAGACACAAGAAGCTCAGAGCTCCCCCAGAGCCCGCCGCAGTGTCATGATAACGAGTACCGTAAGATGGCTGACCAAGGTTTTTCCTCGCCACAGATGCCCAAGCCGCCTATGATCAGCTTTCAAATGGCCCCGTTGCTCAGAACGTCAAGAACCAGCATGCCAAGACCACTTCCGAGCTCTCCAACCTCGCTGCCGCCCGTCAGACGCCCTCGGCGCCCGCTGCTACCGGCCAGCCCTTGACGCACTACCACTCCTTCTTCTCCGAGCTGTTGTCGTGGAACAACCCTCGTACGTCATCACCACGCCCGCATTTGCAATGATATTTATGTCGGTGCTTGTTGCTAATCTGCTCTTTTTTTTGTTGATAGGCGCCTCTGCTATCGCCTACGCCAGTGTCGTTACTGTCATCTTCGTGGCTAGATACCTCGATCTCCTGCGGTACAGCTTCAAGCTGACATGGATGGCTCTGGGCGTCACCGTTCTGGCCGAGGTTGCCGGAAAGGCCATTCTGCACCAGGGTCTGGCTACCCAACTGCGACCCCGCAAATACTACACCATTCCCCGTGAAACGCTCGACTCTATGATCGGAGACGTTCACGAGCTCATCAACTTCTTTGTCATTGAGGCCCAGCGCGTCTTCTTCGCCGAGAATGTCTTTGCCTCCAGTGCCGTAAGTACTTGCCGATCTACGCGAGGCGGTGTTGTCTTCATCGTGCTAACCCAAGCCCACAACAGGCCGCTATTGGCGCTTTCATCTCCTATTACCTTGTCAAGATCGTTCCCTACTGGGGACTTGCCCTGATTGCCACCACGCTGCTCTTCTTCGTGCCCTTGGTCTACACCACCAACCAGGAGCTGATCGACCACTACCTTAAGCAGGCCTCCGAGGTCGTCAACTCCCAGACGGAACAGATTCGCCAGGTTGCCAGCAAGCAGACTGCTCAGGCCGCTGAGATGACCAAGCAGTACATGGGCGACTACACTGCCAAGGCCCAAGAGATGATCCGTGGCCGATCTACTTCTCCCGCTGCCACCAAGAAGCCTGCTCCCGCCGAATCCGATTTCCCCAAGGCCCCTAAGGCTGACCCCGAGTTCCCCGCGGTCCCCAAGTCGGACTTTGCTGATATTAAGGCTGAGGAAGAGCCTCTTCTGTCCTAAACGCCTGGCAACTCTACTTTCCCCAAGGGCGTTTCCTTTTGTTCACAAATAAAATGACGGTGCGACCACGCCAGAACCTTTGGCGTAAGGCTGGCGCACAACTTATTCGACACGACGTCACGGCATAGATTCTATGAAGATACTGCCCGTTTTACGACCCCTTGATGGAGGCTCTGATGAGGCGGGCGGACGACTCTCCTTGGCTCGTCATTGGCCATGGTGGAATGGCCGGATGGTTTACAGGACGTGAGGGGCATTGACAAAGCAATATGACTCGTGATGACGACACAATTGGGTTGTTTCTGATTTTAGGGGAGAAGGACTGCAAGCTGAGGCGATCAGTCGAGCGAGGAATAAGATTGGTACTTGCTATATTTGGTATGGTGTTTGTGAGATAGGTGACTAGGCGTGATAATCGACTATTCCTGTTATTCTTACCACTGCAACTCGCCTCGATGATATACTTGATGACTGTAGATACACAATCGCCTTGGAATGTAATGGGCCATCCCACCACTAGTGCTATTATTAACATTGCACCAACAACTGTTGGGAGACTTAGGCCTTCGTAGTCGTATTAATATATGCTGCAAATCTTTAGGTAAAACCCACACCTCAGCCAGCCACAAAAGCACGATTGTATACGCCCACACATTTCTATTGACACATACCAGCTCATCGATATGTTGGCTACTTACCGAATGAGACGATTTCTCTGGTAGAAAGAGACTTCGTTCACACGCCTATGATGTTGATGGCATCTTGATTGCTTGAATGTTCTGGATAGTCCACTAGAAATACAAAAAAGAAGAGAGCTTTCTGGTATCTCTCTCTCCAACCCTAGTGGGACCGTAAAATAAGAGTAGAAACGCAGACTCAAAACTAGAACTAAAAGTGAATCGATACGCTCGTGATACTCGTGGTTGACTTGGGCCTAAAGAATAGGAAATAGCAAAGGAAAATGTACAATTGCCGCCCTCTCCTTGGGTAAGTAAGTGAGCAGTCGTACTGGACCCGGATATCTTTTTTTCCCTTCTCTCCTTTTCCAAGGTGCAACAAAGCAAAGGAACAAACTCCCCCTTATTCGGAGTCATCCATGCCAAAGTCATCACTATCGTCGTCGTTCGCGCCAGCATCGTCATCATCATCATCCAGCTGCATGACGTCGTCCTCCTCGTCCTCGTCATCATCTTCGACGACGTAGACGGGCTTCTTCTTGACAGCAGCCGCACGACCTGGTCGACCACGAGCGGCGGGGCGAGGCGGGGTGAATCAGGATCCGCCATAGCGATGTCGTCTTCCTCATCGTCGTCGTCATCCAAGTCGTAAGCACCCTTCTTTGGCTTTGCCTTCTCCGCGCCCTTCTTCTTGGCGTAGAGTTTGGCGGCAGGGGACAGCTCGACGGGCTTGGATGCAGCTGCAGCCTTCTTCTTTGCTGCGGCAGTGGTTGGGGCGTCCTCCTTAGCCTTGCCCTTGGCGGTACCGGCGGGGCGGCCACGAGCTGTCTTCTTGACTGCGGGAGCCGGGGCTTTGGACTTGCTATCCTCCACCGAAGACGTGGAAGATTTCAGCTTGGAGGCGGGCTTCGCGACAGGTAATCATCCTCATCGCTTAAGAAATCGTCGACTTCGTTCCGTGCTGTCTTATGAGGACTCGACTTGGCCAACATCTCGTAGTTGGTGTCGTCATTGGAGTCAAAGTCGAACGTTCTGTTCGACTTCGCCTTGGACTTTGAAGCGCCGGACTTATCATGGCTACTCTCTGGACGCGACATGGCAAACAGACTAAGTCTACCAGGCTTCTTCTCTCCCGAGGGCTCGCCACTGGCCCCGGGAATGCCCTTAACGAGTGCACCGACATCGCCAAGCATGTTGTCGTCGTCTTCACTTTCCGATTCGTCGTCATCGATGACCCAAGACTTTGCCTTGGCTGCTGCGGCCCGTTTGCTGCGGCTGGGAATTGCAACCGGGACCTCTTCAATCTCCTCCTCTTCCTCCTCTTTGGGAGCAGGAGCCGATTTGGGAGCAGGGGCCGCAGCCTTCTTGGCAGGGTTGTTCTTGAGAACTGCGAAATCATCGTCAGAGAAGGCGTCCGACTCGTCAGCTGCCCCATCGGTTGTCTTCTTGGCGGGTGCAAACTTCTCCGCAAATCGTTGTGATGATGCTTGAGGGATTGTCTTTGTCTTGGTGACAGGCTCCTTTTTCGGTTTGGCAGCAGCCTTGGATTTGACCGGAGCAAAATCATCATCATCAGTTGCTTTGGGCTTTCGGCCGCGACCTGCACCAATCTTTTTGGAGACACGGCGACCCATTCTGCGGATATTTGTCTTGATCTCGGCATCGAGAGCCAGTTGAGCGTTCCATTCAACCTCGAACTCGTCAAGATCTCTGCACCACAGATCCCTCTCGCTAAGAGCTTCGAGATCGTCATGCTCGGCCTTCTTCTTGGCGATCTGCTCCTTGAGCCGGTCAAGGCGTTCTTGGGTGAACGACCAAATAGGCATCTATGAGTTCAACGTTAGTCATGGTTGCATACAAAAAGTATTATTATGAGATTCATACCGAAAGAAGGTAGTCGAAGTCGCGGGCATCATCGTCGGAACCTGCCTCGCCTTCATCCTCGCCCTCGCCTTCATCAGCTTCGTCTTCGTCTGCCTTGGTCTTCTTGTTGGCGTTCGTCTTGGGGAATGGCTCGTATTTTCGTTCACGAAGCTCTTCGACCACAATCTGCTTCTTCTTGCGGCTGACCACGAGGTCGTTGTCCATAATCTCCTTGATGAACCTAGCCTGGTTCTTGAGCTTACGGTAGTCGGCATGGTATACCCCGAGCCAGTGAGCCTGTGGTCTATTAGTACTATTTTTTGATGACAACTTGCATATCAGGGAGCATACCTTGCGTTCCTTGTACATCTTAAGTCGGAACACGTAGAACTCCTCGAGGATTTCTTCCACCTTCTCATACTTGCGAATCATGCCGCGAGAATCGAAAGCCACCAAGTTCGAGGTAGCAACTTGCTTCGTCAACTTAAACTTCTCGAGGAGGCCTTCCCGAACGGCTGCATCGTAGTGTTTCTCATCCATCTGGATCTCGAAGTGAACATTGTTGTGGTCGTTGAACTCCTTGTAGTCCTTGATGAATGAGGGGGTCTTCTCGGCCTTGATCACCTCCTCGAGCTTGGCCTTGAAATCATCTGTCCACATGCGGATAGGCAGTTCCTTGATGGTCACTTCACGGGTCTGGTCATTCCCCTCGGCCAGACCATTGAAGACAAATCTGTTCGCGTCCTGAGATTCACCCACGACACCCTTCCAGCCACGGAACCAAGGTCTCATATGCTCGAACGGCTTTTCTTCGGGGCCATCCAGGCGGCCCATGCGCCGCCTAAGGTTTCTGATGATATCCTCGGGGTTGTAGTTGGGAATAGACGTACTCCAACCGGTTCCGATACCATCGGCACCGTTGACAAGCACCATGGGAATGATGGGTGCATACACCTTGGGCTCGATCTTCTTGCCATCTTCCACCCATTGTTCTAGGTTGGGCTCGTCCAATGGAGAAAAGATCTTGCGGGCGAAGGGAGACAAACGAGTATGAATGTAACGAGCGCTGGCAGCATCTGATCCACCTGCTAATCGAGAACCGAAGTTACCACTGGGTTCCAATACGTTGACGTTGTTGGAACCGACAAAATTCTGGGCCAGGCCGATAATGGTCTGTTGCAGTGACATTTCACCGTGGTGGTAAGCCGTCTGTTCTGACACGTAACCAGCCAATTCAATGACCTTCTTGTCTTTGACCAGATTACGCTTCAGGCAAGCGTATACGACCTTTCGCTGACCGGGCTTGAAGCCATCTAACATTGATGGGATCGATCGCATGTTATCGGCCATACTGAACAGAATCAGCTCTCGGTTAACGAAATCATCGTACGAGATAGATTTCGTAGAGTGATCCAGATATGTTCCGGGCACGAAGTTCCCGAGCCATTCCTTTCGCGCATCGGCTTTCTTCTTGGAGAAGGCGAGCTCGAAGAGTTGCGCCTCAGTTGGCTTCATGATGTCGAAGCCCTTCATATGGTCGTCCAGATTGGTGAAATATACCTGGGCATCCTCGTTCGAACTGGTACCCAAACCCTTGTAGTACTTGTACTGCCATCGTTTGACTTCGGCTTGGTGAGAAGCCTTCCACTCCTCATACTGAGGCTGGGTGAAGAAAGAGCGTAGCTTCAGGGGCTTCTTGGGGTTGGGTCCTTGCCAAATCTTGACAATGGGAGTAATGAACTCTTGGAAGAAATCCGGTATCAGGAGAAGCGATGGGAACTGAACCTGCAGAAAGTTGATGAGAAGACCCTTGATATGACTACCATCATGATCCTGATCGGCCATGATCATGAGGTGGCCATATCGAAGACCTTTGGTATCTGTATAGGTCGCCTTGTGCTTCAGTCCAAGGAATTGTTTGATGTTCTGGATCTCTGCGTTCTTAGTGATCTGGTCGATTGAAGCATCCCGGACGTTCAACATCTTTCCTCGGAGGGGGAAAACTCCAATGCGGTCAGGGTCCAATATAGCACGACCAGCCACAGCTAAACTCTTGGCAGAGTCACCTTCTGTCAAGATGAGCGTGCACTCATGACCGTGTTTAGTACCAGCCAAGTTAGCATCGACCAGCTTGGCGTTACTGATTCGAGAGCGCTTGTTGCCGTCACTCTTGGCAAGCAACTTGTCTGCCTTCTGTTCGGCAAAATGAAGGATGTTGTTTGATGGCTTCTGTGTTGCCCACAGCCTTCAAAAAACTTCTCAGTCAATTCGCACTTGCTGCCAAACTGGCTCGCCTTGGTAGTAAGCTGCTCTTTGGTTTGCGATGTGAAAGCCGGGTTCGTGACGAGACAGTTCACGAAGACGAAGATGTGATTCCTGATGTGGTTGCTCTTCAGAGCATGACCCTTCTTCTTCTTGTTGAGGTTTTTGAGAAGAGAATCGCAGATCTTGTCTGCAATATAGTTGACGTGCGTGCCACCTGATGTTGTGGCAATGGAGTTGACGAACGAAACTTGTTGGAATGAACCATCTGACACAGCGAATGCGACTTCCCATCTCGGGTGGCCCTTGGAGTCTTCCATGATGACAGTGGCAGCAGCCTCGGTTCCTTCGTCCTCGCCATTCTCTCTAGCGATGGACTTCGCGTACATGGCGCAGTACTTCTTGAAGTCCAGCTTCAGGTGTTCATCATTGAGATAGACCTTGATACCGGTAACAGTGCCAGCCATATCGTAAACTCTACGATACAGTAGAGCCTCAAGGTCTTCATCGATACCATTCTCCATGCCAAACCGAGAAAAATCCGGATGAAACGTCACTCGGACGAAGTCTTGGGACTTGTTGCTGGTGATTTTGGCGGGATCCATCTTCCCCATGTTGTTGCGCCATGTCTGCTTGTATCGTTTGGCGTTCTTGGAGTCCTGACATTCCAGGGTGAACTCGGTACTGAAGACGTTACAAAGCTTGCACCGTAACCGTTGCGACCACCAACCGTCTTTTTCTCATCATCGTCAAAGTTGGAACCAGCCAGAAGATGACCAAACACCAGCTCAGGAATATACACCTTTTCCTTTTCGTGTTTCTCGACTGGGATACCTTTACCGTTGTTCTCGACAGTTATGATGCCTTCTTCACGGTTGATGGTAACCTTCAGGTAGGTCATTCCTTTGCTGTCACGCTGCTTGTTGTCGGCAGCATTGACAATAATCTCGTCAAAGATCTTGTACAAACCAGGGACGAAGCCAACCTTGTCCCACTTCATCTGCTTAGTCTCCTTGTCGAAAACCCACATGTGCTGCTCAGTACGCTCGACTGAACCAATGTATGTATCGGGTCGCGATGATGTGTTCAAGTTGTGTCAGCTTCTGATAAGTTTCCGTGGCCGTTTTTCTTTGTCGGTTTCGCATCGGGCGAGCCATCGAGCATCATGCTGTCGTTCTCGACCTCTTCGAGAGGTTTGCTTGAGGCTTTCTTGGCTGCGGGTGCCTTCTTCTGCTTCTTGGCATTGGGTGGCGTGTTGGAAAAGTCTGAATTGACGCCCGCATCATCTTCGTCGTCACTCGCGGGCTTTGCGCGCTTCTTGGGCGCAGCCTTCGCCGTCTTCAAAGTAGTCTGAACCATCTTCTTGGCGGCTGCGGGTTTAGCTGGGCCTTCTTCACTGCGGGCTTGGCCTTGGGCTTGGGTTTCTGTGAAGCATAATAATCAGTTCTGCTCCTCAACGGACATTGCGGAGTGGGCGTGTGGTGATGCCAGTTGAGGAAGGAAGCGGCAGCGAAAGATTGGGTGCTAGCAATGGCCTGGGGGTTGGCACACATACCGGCTCGGGCGAGTATCCGTCTGAGTTCTCGTCAAAGACGGAATCGTCCATGATATCGGAGTCGCTCATGGTGTTTTTGTATAGCAGCGCGATGCTGCTTGAGCGTGTGGGTGTGCGAAAACGCGGAGGTGGAAAAAAAACCCCGAGGCCAGGTGGTTAATGGCCAAAGGGAGAAATTAGAGTAGAAGGAGTGGTTGTGCTTCATCAAGAGCACAAATTCAATTGTGTCGAATGCGCGTTAGGTTAGAGAGCGGAGCAGAACTGGCCGTCTGCTGGTTCGGCGCCAGTCACGATGTCGACAGGTATACTATCAGACCAAGCCAAGGCTGTGTTGGTGATGGTGTTTGTTTATTGGTTTTTGATAGACCAGGGTCTATTGCGGTCGGGTAAACAGCTAGTGGCGGTGGAGTCAACGCGTCGTAACTGACAGACAGACAGCCGCTGGACAAGCGCGTTCTGAAGGGGGACTGGGGGAGAAAAGAGATAGGCCAATCCTAGCAGCAGCCGCTGCAACCTCGATAACCAACAGATAGGCTAGGCTTCGTTGGGACTAGTGCGTCTCGAGATCAGTGGGATGCAGCAGTCGATATAACTTCACTGCATATCTCCCACTTACAAGGCTGGCAATTGATGTTCTTCTCTTCAGGTCTGGGAATGGTAACACAATCATTTGATAGATCTTGCAGTTCGACAGCATCAGCATATCTCCCACTTACAAGGCTGGCAATTGATGTTCTTCTCTTCAGGTGGGAATGGTAACACAATATCATTTGATAGATCTTGCAGTTCGACAGCATCAGCAGCGGCCTCCTGCTCACAGCTTTTGCAGACACAACCAAACCGGGCCGCTTGGGTATGAATTCGAGGGTGGAGATGGATCGCAATCCGAAGCTTATCTGTATGTGCTTGCTTACCTCGTAAACACCACAGCTTCACCTTTCGAAATCCGTCACCACACATGCCGGTAGATCTGAGACCAGATGAAGCGAAATGTAAGATGGGCAAATCCAAGTACCTACCGGCCTATGGATTGACTAAGGTCTCGTAAGACCAGTTCACCCAAGTAGCCATCGCCTCTCTCATCCAGTCTTAATTGATCTATCTGTTGAAAAGGGCCTCAGTATGGAATACGAGGTTGCTGCTCTTTCTCCCCTATGTAGGTACTAGTCTATCTACTCAGGCCACTGCAGCCACGAGTGTTTGGTGTTACGTGATCTCCACTGGATGTAGGTAGTCGTGAATCGCAGCAAGTTGCCGACGTGATTCCCACCTATCACGTAGCAGACAGGCCGTGTCTTGGAGCAGCGCCTACAAGCGGGTATGCCCCCCCCTTCTTGGTGATTAATCTTGGACTAGCACGGATTTATATATATAGGTACTATGTAGGTTTGCGCATAGCGGACTTGAGCGGCACCATTCTGTCACTTCTTCTTCATTCATTCATTGTCGGGTTCAAGGGCGATGGCAGACCTTTGATATCATATGAGCCAGCCTTGATCTTCCGTTTGGCTTGGGTCCAAGGGTCTAAGATTCTTCGGTCTGGCCGACTAATTGACATATCCGTGCTATTCCCGGCCCGATACTTCGCAACTGAGTATATCGCTTCTCAAAAATCAGGACATGACCGGCGGCGTCCTTGGCATCAATGATTGTCTCGTCGTTGTGTACTGGGATTGACCATTGAACCAACCAGACCAATCGAAACACCACTCAACTCCCAGTATCGAGGGCATCTCCGACCTCGTCTGGGTCCCCGACTAGTGAAGCCTTCCCTGCGATGCGCTCAACATATCACAACCGACTTGCATGTACCTTGATGCTTGCCTGTCCGCCCACAACACATGGCAGGCTGGGGTTGCTCCTGGAGACGATTGGTGTCGGTTATCGTCCCCCATCTCCTGTTACACGGCCACTAATGCTCCGAAGATGAAAGAGCAAGAAATTTCCCGAAGTCACTGAGCACAACCGCGCTTGTTGTACCGTCGCACTGGCTTTCATCAGAACAGCTTATGGCAGGCAGGCAGGCAGGCTCCGGCAAGGCCTGCATCGAAGTTTTACGTGACTGCTTCTGGCTGCGGAAAGTTTCAGATGATTGTACAATCGCTCGCTGGACACGGCATAGGATGACAGGAGGGAGTTGTCTAGGCGAGCCAGCGGGGAGAAGCCGATCGATTGTTCATCAACTGCCATCTGTCTCCTTTTCCTTTCTCGTTTTGTTCTTTTCTCATTTGCCTACTCCCGACTATCGGGTCCAGGGGGTCTAGTTGATGCCACCTCTTCCCACATCCAGTATAGGATGATTCAGGCGCTCACCAACTTGCTTCACCTCGGAATTTCCAAAGATGGTTCAGCCATGCGAACTGGTGGGGCCTTGGTCTCACACGGGCGCAGCGGTCATCGTGGCATCCAATATACGTATACACAGCCATCTTACACTACCAAAGTAGAGATAGTACGAGCAATTACACGGGCAATAAGCTTGAAGGTATGCTTTACTTTTCACGAGGCCCGTTAGCCTTCTTTTGTCTGTGCTTCAGTCTGTCCAATGTGAGCTCTCCCCACCTGCCCTTTCCGTTTGTAGGCATAGCTGCCGACGACGTGATTTGCCAGGAACGTTAAGAGGCCCTGTCCTATCCCGGGGGACGGTGCATGCTCAGTACGCTTGGGACCCTGCTTGAAGACAGGTAAACCACATCAGGGCTGTGACTCGAGATTACCCTTTTTTGCTGTTCTCGTTTGGCACGGCGTACCTTGGGGAGGGCTACCCGGTGAATGCCTCTGAACAAAGCAACCCTCATTTCTCCAGCGGCCTGTCTATGGCCAGGAAAACACCAAAGCAAGGAAGGGATTTTGCCGACGAAATTCCAAGGTCAAACGGCTGAAGGTCCCAGTCTCCCATTTTGAGCTATTGTTCGTAGGAGATAGACTATCGAATGGTATTGCTTTGTTTCATGACCAAAACCCGGGAGATTGTATATCTTTCCATCTTCCTCCCTATTCCTTTGCAACAGGTCAGTAGATCTGCGCAATCTCTGGCCCGAGGGGAGAGCCTCCTTTCGGCTGACTAGACGGGTCCTGTCACGAAAGTCGAGCACGGCCTCTTCAAGAACGGACAAGCTTCCGCTCTCTGTGACCAATTCGGTTCATTTCTAAATGCTTGTACGTGCTCAGCTCGTGGGGAAAACATGGGTTTGTTGTGACTACTGCAATCTCCGCATCAGCTAGAGCCACTTACTGTTGGACCGCCCCTTTGAGGCCGTGGCAATCTTTGGCAATCTCGAAGGAGCCGCAGAGGGCAACTTTCCCACAAGCGAGTGGGCAAGGAAAGAGCTGCCCGGTTAAGCACAGGACTCCCCAAGGTTCCCACTTGAGAGCTGCTGCCTCTGCTGCCTCTCGGGGGCGGTCAGCATCAAGACATCCTTTCTCTCTCCGACTTCGTTTCGCTGCTCCCAGATATGACCAGTAGCAGCAGTAGTCCCTCACAACCAGCTAGGAAAATGACATGAGGCCGGTCCCCTGTCTATTTGGTTGGGGGCCATGAGATACACGTATGTCGAGTCAAGCAATCTTTGTCTGGGATCCCATCTGCCACCACTGGATTTTCTTTGTTCTACTTTCTTCAGAAACCCGTCTAGCCTGGTAACCTCCCCGGCGCTAACTGCAGCTATCCGTCAGGCTGCTTCTGTCAAGACTGCCCCCCCATACACGTACTCATACAAGCCGGATCCCTGTTTGGGCTTTTTTGGCAATACAGTATTTGCTGTGTCAAATCATTTGTTGTCTCTGGCAACAGATCCGCTGCGTCATGCAGTCGCCTGTGATCACCCCTTTCGGGCCAGCACCTGGGCTGGTGGAATATACTGAAACCTGCCTAACTCGACTTTGGTGTATTGGGCGCCGCTGATCCGACTTCCACCCATTTGCTTCTTCCTGGGACTTTGGGGAGCCACATCTACAGTTCCTGGTACTTTTGAGACTGTCTATTGATGGCTAGGACGGCTTGAGGATAGAAAGAGATCAGGGCCACAAGACGTCACGCTCCCGCGACGAGCACACACTTGCCCCGACCGGGCTTCAAGTTCCCTTCCACCTGTTCCGGATGTACCGCCCATGGCTTCTAGATCGTAGTATAGATGGCTCAAGCGACACTTTCGTCCTCGTTCCCCTCGTCAACACCCCCCTCGCCCGCGCTTTCTCTGCCGATGCTTACTCAGTGGCTTTGGCCTCGATATTCCCCCAAAAAGCGGTGGGCGTACACAAACGGGCTTCTCTGCTCTCACAGGTCGATTCCAAGATAGTCGACAAAGAAAGCTGCACCGAATACTCTCAGCGACAAGGCTGCGCCGGTCACCGCCAAGTGTCCCACCAGAGAGCTGCATGACTGGATACAGTCAAGAAAGAAGCAATCTCGGCCCTTGTGGCAAAGCCGGCTCGTCTTCTCTACGAAGCAGTAGTTGGTGCCTGCTATCCAAGCTGTTTGCCTGATTATAACGTCGTGGTTTTCCTTCTTGATCCCCATCCAAGCATATCCTGCAAGCGCTGTCTGAGTCCCTGGCATACTCCTCCATCTGACTTCCTGTACACTCCCAGCCAGGAACCTCGACTTGCAGCATTGCCATCTTCAGTTCCAAGACATCACCCCACTCACAATTCACGCCATGCTGTCCGTGGCTCTCTTAACCCTGCTCCGTCGGGGCCTCAAGGCACCGGCTCCCTCCAAGTCCGGCAGCATCGTCGCCACGAACTCCTTTGCTGACGAAACTGCATTCTTCGATCGGCCCATCATGCCCAAGCAAAAGGTAGCCAAGGACGCGGCCGTTTTCACAAAGGGAAAACCCAAAGGTACTGTCAACTTCCAACCGCACGAGAGATTGGACGAGCCCTCGTTGCGCGAGGCCCGGAAGTTCCAAGTGTTTCCCTCGGGAAGATACAGGAATACTGCCGACACATCCCATACAAACAGTGGCAAAAAAGACTTCTTCGAGAAAACAGGCCGGGAGAGCTTTGAAGGTAGATATTCACGAGCATGCTTATACGAAAGACACGGCCTAACCATACGATGATAGTTTTCCAGTACGTTTTCAAGCTCCCCGCTGACGATACCGAGTATGTGGTGATGTGGGACTACAATGTTGGCCTGGTTCGCATGACTCCTTTCTTCAAGTGTTGCAAGTATTCAAAGGTAAGTCATTCGCTCCATGGGATTTGGTCGAGGACCTGTTTCTGATTTCGCCAAGACAACGCCTGCCAAGATGTTGAACATGAACCCCGGTCTCAAGGAAATCACCCACAGTATCACAGGTGGCTCGATCATGGCCCAAGGTAGGTGGCTACTCGCACCCATAGGTATTCATACATGGCCGCTTCATAGGAAGAGCTACACCAGTCTGCAAGGCTACTGGATGCCTTTCAGCTGTGCCAAAGCCGTCTGTGCAACGTTTTGCTATCGTATCGCAGGAGCCTTGGTTCCAATCTTCGGCCCGGATTTCCCTTCTGTGTGCATCCCGCCTGACGCGCCAGAGCACGGTCGCATGATCATTGACCATCCATCATCCTCCACTCAACGCGTGAAGCAGATCGCTTCCGGAGACTATATTCGAGCATAGTGACGTCCGCAGGCTGTGGCGGCGTGAGCCCGGTCATGACCACCGCCGGCCGATCAGACTCGGCGGCTACGACGATGCCAGACCGCAATACCCGCGACTACGAGTGCGGAGCAGACCGTTTATTAGTAGCGAGAACCCGTACGGCATCGACACAGACGGCGAGGTCTCACCGGCGACCGACCGCGGTCTTCATGACCGTTTCTTGTACTCGCCAATTCAAGCTCTTACGCCGCTACGGCCCCCTACGAGTAGCTGGACGCCCGTCAACAACCTCACCCGCACCCTCATCCCCATCCGCACCATCACCATCACTATGACACGGTCCCGCCGCCGCCACCACCACCACCTCCTTCTCTTCCTCACAGTCACTGGCTGAGTGCTGTACCAAGACTGGCCAGCCCGCAACCGTATCACCAACAACGCCTCCCATGCATGCCTCGAGCCCAGATCTACCATCACCACCATATCACAGCCATGTGCCCCACATGGCCACATTCGCAGCGCCGCCAAACGGCAACATCCACCGCAACGAGAATCGCCACGCAAACGGTCCGCGGAACACTTAGAGCACGGTCATAGCGAGACCGTCCGAGTCGAGAGCGGCGGGAGACGAGATGATCCGTATATCCGCCAGCTGCCTTTGCATCTTCCATGAAAGAGGAGAAGAGATATACTACCGTAGAGGGGGCGGTCCTCGGCCCGGAAAAGAAGGCTGCGCTCCTCCTTATGAACCTGAGCGTTCGGGACGCCGTCGCCAAAACCCAAGGGAGACCAGGGGGTATCGCTTCGGCATCGACTTCACCTACGGACTCGGAGTTTCCCGAAAGAGGCAGAGGGCCAGCTCCATGTAATATGGAAAACCTATTGGTAGTGCTTGTAATACAGCATGATAGGGGTTCGGGTAATGGTTTGCAAACGGAGTAACGCATAACAATGACAGGATATTGGCATTAGGTTGGATGTTTCTGGCGTTAGCTGGGAGGGTTTCCGTGTCTGTTCAAGAGCAAACAAACAGTGGTTTGCATTTCCAACATTGTGGTAGGGGTCAAAAAGCATATTGTCGAAATGAAAATCTAACTTGTAATATCATTAACTTGTCTTCATCACTACCGTCACAAACTGTAGATCATGTGCTCAATTCTTTTTATTTTGTTGTTCTTATATATTTTGGTGATACTTCCATCAGCGACCCATCCGCTTAGCTCTTCCTTGTAGCTTTTCAGCCAGCCCTCGGCCTTCGCCTTGGGCAACACGAACAAGCGCACCACTTGATCGATCACCACGTTGTTCGAAGATAGGAGCTTGAGGCGAGACTTTCTTGCCGACTGATGATGCCCCTGAAATGGTGTCCATGTAGCACGTTGGCCAGCGTGTATTCTCCCTTCTGGTCCCACGGCAGCGGGAAAACGTAGCCGAGATGGTCCGCGAGGGTCTCGGTCTCGTTGAAGGCCTTGATGAAGTCGGTCTCGTAGTCGGCCGGGTACAAACAGGAGGGCCGGAAGCTGACTGCGCTGCGGGGTCGTCCGGATCCGGCACGAGCTGGACCTTGGCGTCCTCCATCTCGGGCGGCTTCTCCGTCGAGCGGGTCGTGATGTTGCGCGCCTGCAGCGCCGCCTTGAGCAGGGCCTCGCGCTGCTTCTCGCGGGCGGCGCGCTCGTCGTCCTTGCGCTGCTTGGCCGTCACCAGCTCGTTGCGCTTGAGGATGTCGCGCGCCACGGCCCGCAGCGCCGCGTTCTGCTCGTCCAGCGCCAGGCCCCGCGCGCACGCGTCGTCCGCCTCGGCGATGCGGTCCACGGCCAGCAGCGCCCGCGCCGACCGGTAGAAGGCCTTGACGTTGCGCGGGTTCAGGCGCAGCGCGCCGCGCAGTCGAGCAGCAGCTGCGGTAGTTCTTGAGCTCGAGCTGGCAGGCGGCGCGGTTGACGTACGAGGCCTCGAGGGACCTTGCTGCTCCTGGATCTCCTCCTCCCCTACAGCTTCCCCCTTCTCCTCCTCGGCGCCGCTCGTCGTAGTCGGGGCGCATCGGGTAAGGCCTCCCCTTTCGCGGCAGCGGCACGTTTCCGCTCCTCGACCGCGAGGACCTGGATGGCCTTGGCGTAGAACTCTTTGGCGTCCCACCAGCCCTTGACCTTGAAGCACTCGTTGCCCTTGTTCTTGAAATCCGTGGCGACTTCCAGCGGCGACCCTTCGTAGGCCATCGCCTTGAGCGCCTCCGTCTCGTCGTTCTCCTCCAGGTCCGTCATGAAGAAGGGAGACTGTTTGAGCTCGGCGACCACTTCGTCGACCGTCTTCCGGTGGGTCATGGCGCGACCCGGCGAGAGCTCCGGCCCGGCCGCGACGGGCTCGCCATTGTCACTTTTATCCTTCAGACCATCTTGTTGCGAGTCGGAGGAGAGCAGCTTGGCGGCCAGCTCGTCGGTGATTTCCTCAATGTTTCCTCGTCCGATTTGCGTGCCGTAATTTCTGTGCCGCGCAACTCTTGATAAGAAACCAAAATTAAATTCGTCTCCGTGATTTCAACTTCCCTCACTTAAGTTGACAAGGCAGGGCTGACGTATTTACTCGATCTGAAAACCACCTCCTCTCCAATTCGTCCAGGAAGATGCAGGTGGGTAGGGTTAAAAATAAAATTTCCACCAGGTACTAACACGCAGGTACCTACTCGTTATTTACAAGATATAGCACAACCAGCTAACTTCAATACCTATCAGAGAGATTGTCTTCACTGTTGATTTAGAGATTCAAATTTCCCATGATTACTTTTGTTGTTGTAAGAGTCACTATAGCGGAAGGGCGAGAGTTAGCGAGCTAACATGCAATGTACCCGAGCCCCAATGCCGGCGTCGGACGCCCAGGCAAAGCGGGCCCCAGTGTTTTTGGCAGTACACTTGCTCTCTCCAGTCTCCATTCGCCATTTGCAGTTCATTGAAGAGTGACTCCCACCAGAACTGTAGGGGTATCATCGGAACACACACGTGAGTCAGGAAACCCGGGAAGCAGTCACGTATCTGGTTTCAGAACTTATAAGCCTAGTCTCTGGTTGAGGCCGCCAAACAAACACAAATCAGATAGCGTCATCTCTTTCAACCTGCAAACCTGCGCCAGGGCCATCCTGCGCTTGAACCGTACCGTTGCGCCAGAGAGTACGTTAGGACCGACGCCTCTTTTAGAGGTTCAACCTCATGAACTGTTGGGCGTAGCAGTGACACTGACCTGTTGGCTTACCTTAGTGACTACAAAGATGATGGCACGTCTGGACGCAAACGAGAATGCCTATGGCCCCTCATTGCCTAAAGCGGCAGTCGAAAAGGCTCCTCCTCAGCCGTCGGCACCAAGGGGCCAGAAATAGACCTGTTGGGCTTGCACAGATACCCGGATCCTCACCAGCATGACCTGAAACAGCTGTTGTGCAATCTGCGCAACACCCACCACCACACCCCAAGACCATCACGCCGGAAAACCTTTTCGTCTGTGGGGAGCGATGAAGCCATCGACGGGCCTGCTCCGCTGCTTCTGCGTTCCGTCCCGCGATCGCATCCTGGTCTGCCCGCCGACGTACGGCATGTACTCGGTATCGGCCCAGGTCAACGATGTGGGCCTTGTCAAGGTGCCACTGCTCCCTGCGCCGACGTTCGGCATCGACGTCGACGCGGTAAGCTCCGCGCTTTCCAACGAGAAGGACATCAAGTTGGTTTATTTCTGCTCGCCAGGCAACCCCACGGGCTCCCTGGCCAAGGAAGACGTCAAACGGATCCTCGAGCACCCAACGTGGAACGGCGTGGTTGTGCTCGACGAAGCCTACATCGACTTCTCGCCCGATGGTGCATCCATGGCCGAGTGGGTTGCCGAGTGGCCTAACCTGGTAGTTCTGCAGACTCTGTCCCAGCTTTTGGTCTGGCGGGCATCCGGCTGGGAGCGGCATTTGCCTCGGCGCCCGTCGCGCGGCTGCTCAACAGCCTCAAGGCGCCTTACAACATCTCGAGCCCGACCAGCGCGCTGGCGTCGTACGCCGTCTCGGCCGAGGGTGTAGCGACAATGCGGGGCAACCTGGAGAAGATTGTGGCACAACGCAACAGACTGATCCAGGAGCTTCCCAAGATCAAGGGTGTCGGTCGGCTGCGGGGAGGCACTGAGAGCAACTTCCTGCTGTACGAGATACTCAATAGGAAGGGTGAAGCAGACAACGTCACGGCGCTCGCAGTGTACGAAACGCTAGCGGAGAAACAAGGGCGTCGTGGTGCGATTCCGGGGTAAGGAGCATGGTTGTCTCGGGTGCCTCCGGATCACAGTGGGCACCGAAGACGAAGTCACGAGGTTCCTTTCTGCGATCGAGAAGACTCTGGCCGAGATTCACGCCAACCAAGATGGGGCTCCGGCCGATGAAGCTAAAAAGGAGGCTGAAGCGAGTGGCGTTGTTGCATAAAAGCCATCTAGAAGACATTCACATGTTGTAGATTCCAATAGAGCTGAGATTATATGTATAGATGTGATCGCAACCTGCGCCCAACACGGCTAGTCGTCGCCGATCTTCCTGCCCTCGGAGATTTTTTTCTTCTTTTTATCAGGTACGCATCAGGCGAGATGAGCTGCTCCAAGGCTCTAGGTTCTACCTAGGACCGGGTCTGTCGTATTTCAGCAGCAAGATGAGGGTGGGCGCCCAGGGCCGGGTGAGGTGACGCCAAGCGAGGGTAGCAGCAGCATGCGCCATGACCTGTCCCATCTACAGATCTTTTCTTCAAGCGGCGGGGGCGCGTTGTCTTGTGTCGATTAGCGATAGAACAAGCGCATGTTTTGTAGCTTACTTAAGACTCATGGCGTTGTAGCAGACGAGGGACGAAAACGTCTACGGGATCCGATTCGATAGAGTTGCTGTGTGCTGCTTGCTTCTAGAAAACCTTATGCATCGGCCCGCGGCTACCCCGGACTGTCTTGGCCGATGGCCCAGCTCGATATTCCGGAGAAGGACTCGCTACATATCTTGCTTTTCTGTCTTCCATGTGCTAGAATGGGGCCTGGAGTGACCGGGGAGGTTTCTTTGGTGGCGGGTGGATCAGCCGACCGGAAAAGCACAGAGTTCGCAGGCCCCGACTCGCATGCCTTTGTGGAGACGACTGACCCATCCATCGTCTGATAATGGCGCCATTTCCAACCAGAACTCGTTCGAGGTCTTGCCAGCTTGTGTCAATACCATGCGAGCCTGCGAGCCTCCGGCCTTGGGGGGGTGGACTGCACCTTCCGAAACTTTCTTCTTTTCCCAACTCGGCAAACGGAGCAAGAGGGCGAGGAGTCAGACTGTCCGTCGCCCTCCAAGGTTCTCCCAGTCGCTCTCGTCGGGGGTCTGCAGTGGCCGGCCACACACAGTTGACAATCAGCCAAGTCTTATTATTAGCATGGCGTGGCGGGGAAGAAGGTGGAAGGTCAAGGCCCTCAATAATAGGCGACTGCTATCGATTTGATGGATGGGATCTGGGGGATGAGGGGAGGAGGGGACCGACCAACGCCTTACCGGGCTGGCTAGGTATTTTGGATTGAAGATCACTGGTAACTTGAACCACCCAACCAAATCCCCCATAGCCAGCCAGCCTGCAAGTCCCGAACATTCATTCATTTCGTCAATTCCTATTTTTACCGTAGATATTGCATCCCCCCCTCCCTTCAAGACAGGTTATGAGTAAAGGCACGCGGCCAGTCTCGTCCCAATGGCGCCAATAACATCCCAACAATTGCGTGGGCCGGTGCCGCCCACAACTGCACGCCCTAGATACCACATTTGATGAAAGGTCCCGAAGCCACCTGCACCTCCTGCATTGCACACCTTACGGCGCCGGAGTTCTACGGCCTAGCAGTCTAGCAGTACCACCCTGCGTGCCTGCCACCGTGCCACCGTTCCTCCCTATCCATCCTTGCGGGTACCCAGGGCCCTATGCAACTTCGTTTCATGGATGACTTGGATGGGCGTTCGGAATCACGCGACCGCAACAAGATTTTGTCTCTGCCATGGCCTATGTCATATTCCATGGATTGTCTCGTATACAATTTTCTGCTACAGACTGCCTGACCGATCACATCGGGGCCTCAGCTCCTGCCCAAAGGTAACTGATACATCACTTTTGTGGTCCGGTGGGACCTTCCACGACTTCTAGATCACCAAGTGCCAACCTGCCCCGGGTGTATCATGCTC
The DNA here is from genome assembly GCA_006503535.1 of Arthrinium phaeospermum. Classification (NCBI taxonomy): domain Eukaryota; kingdom Fungi; phylum Ascomycota; class Sordariomycetes; order Amphisphaeriales; family Apiosporaceae; genus Arthrinium; species Arthrinium phaeospermum. Next base: position 3,182,279 of record QYRS01000002.1, on the reverse strand, counting down.
GGCTTACTCGAGCCCCAATCCTCGTCTGGCTTTGGGTGACAGCAACAAGTCTGAGCAAGTGTAAAGACTGCCCGAATCTTCGTCTTGTTTTTCCTGTTCCTTTCCACAACCACACTACTACTTCATCTACAACAGCGACAGCCAATACCGACCCCTCTTGTCCCATGCACCACCAACTGTCTCTCATCTTCATCGTGTGTGTCCGTCTCTACTGACCCCGTCATTCACGAGACCTCCGCGCGGGAAAAAAGAGACCAGGAGGAGAGAGAGAGAAGTATAGAAAGCTATAGAGGCGAGAGGAAAGAGGTACACACCATCCAGAGAAGAGAAAGTCACCCTCATGGCGCTCTCCTATCAGCAAGCCAAGCTCGTCAAGGGCACCGTACCCATTCTGAAGGAGCATGGAGAACACATAGCGACCGTCTTCTACAAGACGATGCTCAAGGATCACCCAGAGCTCAATGACTACTTCAACAGCGTCCACATGAGGTCGGGCATGCAGCCCCGGGCCCTGACGTCGCTCATCTTGTCCTTCGCCGCCAACGTTAGTCACCTGAGCGAGCTGGGTACAAAGCTGGAGCGCGTGGCCAACAAGCACGTGAGTCTGGGTATCCAACCCGACCAGTACGAGATTGTCGGCAAATACCTGATGCGCGCACTCGCCGCCGTGCTGGGGACGGCCATGACGGAGGAGGTCCGGGTGGCGTGGACCAAGGCGTATTGGATAATGGCCAACATGCTGATGAGCCGCGAGGTGCAGCTCTACAAGAGTTTTGGCACGTGGACTGGGTGGCGAAAGTTCTACATCAGCGGCAAAACCCCGAGACCCCCGACAACGACATTATTTCTTTCCGGCTCAAGCCCCTGGATGGTACGCCATTAGCCGATTTCCTGCCGGGCCAGTACGTGTCAATTCGACTTCGCGTGCCTGGCTCGGGATACCTCCAGTCTCGACAGTACTCGCTGAGCGACGCTCCCAGGTCAGAACAACAAAAGGACACTACTTTGGCAGTGGCCAAGACCACTGTTCCAGGCCGCAAGGAATCGTCTCGAATCTGATGCTAGACCAGATGCAAGTGGGCAGTGGCCAAGACCACTGTTCCAGGCCGCAAGGAATCGTCTCGATCTGATGCTAGACCAGATGCAAGTGGGCGATGTCCTCGAGCTTACACCCAGTCGGCGAATTCCACCTCAACACTTCTCCGGATCATGGTTCCATGCCGCTTGTCCTGATATCGGCGGGCAACGGGGTGACACCATTGTTGTCCATGCTGAACACCATCAGCGAGAAGCAGCTTGAGCGGCCCGTATCGTGGATCCAGGGCTCTCAGAACACCATTCCCTTCGAAGAACACGTCAAGAAGGCCAAGTCCAACCCCAGGCTTAAGACCACCTTCTTCAACACGGGGTTCGGTATGCAGGATTTGGCCGAATCTACAGATAGTGACGGGTTTGGCTATTACCTTGAATGGCTCAAACCCGAGGACTTGTACTTTGGCAACAAGTCGACTGAGTATTACATTTGCGGGCCCAAGCGATTCATGCTGGACATGGCAAGCTACCTCAGCACAAACGGTGTGATGCCAAGTCAGGTACGGCACGAGTTGCATGCCACAGGGTTCTTCGAATTGGAGCCGCCAATGGAGGCGAATCGTCGCAAGAGAGTGATATGAGAGACGGGCCTGATATTGTGTTCGGGAACGGATACAAGCTTGGCTTGGAGGCACAAAACAGGGAGCCAGTCGGGAATGACAATATGGTTAATTTGGCTCGGATTTTCATTGTTGTTGAGGCGTTCGGTGTTATTAATTAGACTAGTCGGCAAGGCAAGGGAATCATACGCTACGATAAAACGAAGAAAGGAACCAAAATAATAGAACGAGGAGGGGAGAACAAGCAATACGTATAGATAGGCCGAGTACTCTTCTCTACATGTTCCCATTAATTGGCCGTGCAAGCTTGAATCATCCTCAACACAGTGTGTCCTGTCAGCGGTTTGAATTAGAGGTATTATAGTCCAGAGGAAGAGTACCAGATGAATGCCACTAGGTGCTAATTTCCCAAGGGGCGAGAAAAAAAAGGGGTAGGGAAATCAAGAATAGTCTCCATGCATAGCCTTATTATGCCTTTCGAGATTATCTTTGCGGGTGAACGGTTCGCGATGCTTCGGGCAGCGTTTCTCTTCACAGAAGTATTTTTCCGTGTACAGTTGTGGGTGAGCCCGGGATTCCTTCTGGTGCCTCTCACACTCCTTTTGGAGCCGAAAGTCTTGTTGCATTCGTCAACGGTACATACGTATCTGATATGGGTGGACGAAGAAGACTTCCTATCCCTGGACGTGCCCATAGCATGGCAGGTGTCAGCGAAGGCATTGAGATTCGGTGGGAGAATGTCGGTGGTCGGGTGGTGCCCTAGTGCATATACCGAGAGAAGGGACGTACCTAGCAGGTTTCTCCAGGTTTTCTAAACGTTTGCGTTTGTTGTTGTTGTTGCCCTCGTTCGGGCTGCTGTGGTCCGAGGAAGAATCGCAATAGGAACTTGGCGAGTTCGGGTTTGCTGTGCTGGTCCTCCCGCTGCTACTGTCGTATGTGAGCATGGACCGGTACCGGTGGTTGCCCCTCTCGTGCCCATAGAAGGCACTGGTTGAGTGACTGTTGGTTGTTGCTGGCGATGAAAGGCGCCTTGTTGGCCATATCCTCCTCCCACCACGGCAGCAGGTTGGATTGAGGCTGGAGGCATGCTCATGGTAGTACCGGGGGCGATGGTTGCGATTGGGTCACTAAGCGAGTTTGACCATCGCTGGTATTGCGGGGGTCGGGGGCTGTGTTCTTAAACGTACTTCCACCGTTGAGGGGAGTAGGATCAGTATCGGGGGCCATGTTCAGTTTGATATGCGTGCGGCAGTTGGGACAGGGGAATGTCGCTTGCACATTGGACGGGCTGTGGCTGTCTGCCGGTATCCATCCACGTCCATTCCCGTAGTTACCGATGAGGCTAGGCGCCCCAGGATTGTTGAAACCGTGGTATCCCAATTCTGTCCCGATATCTTCATCGAAAGAACAAGGGGTGAACACATGCGGGCCATTCCCAGCGCTACCACTTTCGTTAGTACCCAGCCCTGATTTTTAGAGAGGATCTCGGGGTACCTTTCAGCACTGCTGGTTGGACTGGAGTGTGTATAATTCATGTGTCGGTCCATAGTCCAGTCCATTCCATTGAAGATGCCTGAGAAATTCTCGGAGCCCATAGTCAAAGAGGATGGCTCGATGGCTTTCACGGGGTCCAGGACTGAGTAGGTACGGATGGTGAGATGTTAGCCAGCATTCATAGCTGCAGGTTGATTATCCGTGAAGCTCCGCCAAGCGCACCAGGGACCTTGGATCACTCGGCACTCGCTAATTGATTACCAGGAGACCGCTTCGTTCTCGAAAGGGCACTGTTCAAACCAAAGAAATCGACGTCCGCCAAGAACGGGGTTGCTGATAGGGGCAATGGCCGTAATCTTTCGAATGGACACATAGGCCGTAATCTTTCGAATGGACACATACAATAGCGGATAATACCAGGTGTATCTCAGCGGACGAATATGCTAACAACAGACACCCTGCTGCTCATGTAAAGCGCCAGGGGTGCGCAGTGTCTGGCACACTTTACAAGTTTCTGGGGTTTTACAGACTCGACAGTCTGAAACCCATTCAGGATTGGCTCTGACTAACTTCCACTGCGGGTCAAAGGGAGGCTGTGACTCCCGACAGGATTGGTTCCTCGGGTTGCTTGTGGCATAGGTAGCCCTAGAACGTGATTTGACTGAGTTGGAGTGCGCCCTAGCTGATACTAGACAGTATCCCAGGTTCGGGTCCAGGAGCGTGTATTCCCTTCCAGCCAGACCAATGCGGGCGCGAGTGGCAGTATCTCTAAAGAACGGTTTTTCCTATTCAGTGGGAGCTTGGTGAATTGATATTGCTGTCCCTTGTGCCTGGCGGTATTGCGCTTGCAAAAGTAGTATAATATGAAATTCGGCGTGCTCTCCGGTAATACCAAACGGAAACTGGACTGGCTGGCCTTCCCTTGGCTATCTGGCTGCATTAAATAGGATTCCAACCAGCTGGACTTGGGGCAAAACCGCTCGGCTGCTGTCAGGCCAACTCGCAACTCCTGGGCCGTCAAAGTGCAGAAATCCTATGTCCGAAAACTCCCGACTGTCACAACGGCGGCTTGGACGCTGAAATGGTTTTCTTAGAGACTCCTGGGGATAGTCCGTTCATAAATCGGCCGTTGAAAGTGCTTTCCTAAGGCCCTATGGATAGAAAAGTCCTCCCTGGGCTCGCCGTAAAGAATGATATCACCCTTAAAATCCTGTAAGTAACAAGTCCGTTTGAGTCAATATGCCAACTGGCTTGGAAAGGAAAACCTCGGGCTGAGTCGATATGTCGTTGGCTTGTGGTATTGGGTCCGGTTAATTTGCCGGAAGTCGTCCCGTGTGTCTTCCGATATGGACTTCGCAAATGGTGAGTCGCAAAGGCTGGATATCCAAAGGTCTCGATAAGCTCCAAGTAAAAAGAAATGAGAAAAGATAGGGGGTAACCGATGTGTCGAAAATTCATGAAGAGAAGAAGGAGCCAAGCACAGTTGGGCTGCGCGGAATAATATTTATATCTGTACCTACCAATTTATCGACTGCAGAGATGGGCGAGGCAGAAGAAACGTGGGCCTCCGGAGAACCCATAAATCCGGAGGCCCCAGGGAGGCCGGAACCTGACGTCGGGAGGAGGTTCCTCTCATGGAGGCCCAAATGCAAGATGTACCTTGATTTGATTCGATTGTCTGGATAAGGCGAACCGCAGAGTGGAGGGGGCTTGATCCTAGGCGGTCGAGTGAGCCGGGGCTGATGGTTGATTGGCCAGGTGCGGCTCGAACGGCTGGGGAGGCCAAGAAAGCAGCATTCGACCCCATGTGGAAAAACATGTCAGCACGATTGGCAACCTTTGTCTGTACCTGCCTACGTGTATGCACCACACACCTGGCTGATAGGCTGGGCCTACGAACGCCAAGTACATGCAAGTTTCTAAGCCTTGCCAGACATCCTTCCACTCGGCGCAAACGGGAGACCGTGACTTGCTGTGATACAGGGGCGAGGGACATGCAGAATGATTCGGTTCAATGTTGTTGTTATGGCTGATTACTGGCTCGGGGCAACCCTAGCAGACGCGTTGGTGTATCAAACAAATTCCCTATAGGTGTATCACGCGCCTCCACCGAGTATACGGTGCTTTGCTGACCTCCCATCTCCACCAATTACTGGCGGCAAGGCAAAATGCATCACTGACGCTGCCCTGTCTGTTTCTGCTGCCTGGGTGCTTAAGTATGTAAATTGTCCCCTACCCCACTGAAGTCAAAGGCACCGTCTTGGGAAGAAGTCGGGGGCCTCATCAGCATAGCATGGCAGATGGAGCCTCCGAACGCCCAACGGTTGTGATTAAACGAGCAATCCTGAAGCCCAACCCCATGATGGCATGCAATCCAAATAGATAACCGCCCATGACCAAACACCGAGTCCCCATGCAAATGCTATATAACGAAAAAGAAACAAGCAGACAAGGTATCATCCATGGGAGTATGCAAGAGTGACGAGGGGATCATAGTCGACTTAGGGGGAGGAGCGCACATGTGAGCCATCCCTTGATGTGTTGGCTCCTCATCTAGAAAGAAGATACGGTAATCAAAGAAACAAATACTAGACATTACGGCGTCTTGCCCTCCTTCTGTAATTCCGTAGCGTCGCTGTCTAATACAGAACTAAGCCCGGCCAAAGCCCAGGTATCGGATGTCGAGTGAACGGCCACAAGCCAAGCAGCCACGAGGTTGACCAAGTAATGCAACATGTACGCATGAGAAACACCATATACAGCCGCGTAAATCGCGATGCTGAACAGCAACACGCTCGCCAAGTGTCGAAAGCGACTCGTTACCCGCGGTACCATCTTGCCAGTCGTCAAAGTCTCGACTAACAGAATGAAAGGGAGGATCGAAAGCACGTTATGATGCGACGAGAAGGGCGTGAACCACTGGACAGCCAGATTGCGGATCCATACCACCAGCGTGGGCAAGTTGATCGGTAGCACCCACAACATGAGCTGGAAAATCGAGTGGACATAGTTGTAGAAGTTGGAGTTGGCTGGCGAAGGGACTTCGCGTGCAAAGTGAAGCGCTCGAACGCAAGTGGTCAGCTGGACGAGGCATGCCACCACGAACGCAAATTGATAGGGGATGAACGTCGAAACGAGGAAGAGGAGGACACCGGTGATGACCAAGCGTCTTCGTGGCGAGGATGGCGCGAACATGGGCGAGACAGTGCGCCTCTTGTCATCGTAACGAACCCATGCCGGCCGCGTTGTCATGTACCTGTAGATGACACGGCAGGCAGAAATGAGTAGCACAGCCATGTAATGCAAACTCGTACAAACCCCAACGCAGACAAGACCAATCATAGGTATCATAAACCAAAAGACTGGGTCTGAGGTCCCGATGAGAAGATCGTTCTGCGAGAAATCGATAGCTGCTGTGCCGTTTTTCCATGGCCAAAACCTGCCAGGCTTCGATGAGTCCACTGGCCCTGTTGCCATGGCGAGAAGCGTCAAGGATAGGAACAGCAGGGGCAGCGACTGCCGTAGACACATGTCTAAGCTGTCCAAAAAGGGGACGAAGACCCCAGTGCTATCGTAAACTCGGAACTGCTTCCGTATAACCATGGCCACAACAAGCAAGGGGAAGGCCGCAAAGACCGTGCGGTAGCGCATCACCAGTTTTCCCAAGCTGCCCAATGGGTCCACTCTCAGTGATATGGTCATACTCGACCCGCAGGTAGGATCAGTCCAGAATTGGAAGCTTATGCCATCGTTGGACCGTCTGGGTCTCATAGGCGGTGGAACATATGGTGCCAGGCCATGCAAGCTAACCTTGACGTCTTGAGCATTCACGAAGAATCTCGATTCGTAAGGCTCACTCATGAATTGCCGGACCATAGGCGCAAAGAGCTCTCGACTTCCGTCACATCGCTTTTTATCGATTCGAAGGTCATAAGCGAACAGACTGCTTCGAATCGAGGGGATCCGAAATTCCGTAACCATTGGTTGGTCAGACGGCATTTCCACATGTACTCCAGAGTGAGCAGTTGCCGGAAGCTGATGTTGTTTGTTGTCATGGACGATTTTGGATCGCTGAATTCAGCTACAACCCAGCCTGGCAAACCAGGCATAGCTTTATCCACAACAGCAACAAATTCATGGTCCGCGACATCTTCTATATCGTATTGCAGATACGAGTAGGGCGAAATTGATTGCTCTCCGTCTCGGTAAAAGGGCAAGGTTGTGCTTCCCGTAGATGCAGGAAGTATTACCGTGTCAGGTGCGGAGCTCTTACAGGCCAGCTTGGTCGAGCCATGCTCTTCGCCCGATAAATCCAAGTAAGAAGAGAATGCCATGCTGTTTTGGCCTGATTGCGTAGGGATCATGCTACAAAACAGCACTTCCAGTCTCCCGTTTTCCCCTGGACTGTCAAGATTGACGTCGGTTAGCAGGGTGAAACGGAGCCGTTCGGAATCTCTGGGAGGAGGCACAGGCATAAGATGTGCCATAGCCTTCCCGGAGTGACCAAATTGGCGGAGCGTCAGTCGCTCTCCTTCCCTCAAGACGCGACTTGAATCATGCCCATAAGTTAGAAGAATATCTGGCTCAGCCTGTGGAAGTGTCTTCTCTCGGCAATGCTCTCCAAGCCACTCAAGAGCCACTTCTTGAAAACCCGCATCCTCTCAGCACGTGGCTTTGTCTGAGAAGCTCGAGTATTATCGACAATCTCGTATAAGGCCTTCGTGATGACTTTACGAAACTGGTCGCACCACAAGATCGCTGCGTGATCCATGCTTGACCATACCCTCGGAATCGAGGACGTGAAAACAGTGAAGCCGTGGGTACCGGGACAATGGATTCCACGCTTGCGTAATCCGCAGGGACAACCGTGTCCAAGCCACCCCCGGTGATTGATACGAGAGTAACATGCCACAGCGGATTATTGTTTGCCCACTTCTGTGCATATGCATGTCTCCAATAGCTGTTGATGTCCTCGTAGATATTCACGAGTTGGGAGTCGAAGCTGACGGGCGACCGCGCATGGGGGGCCGACATGGTTACGATCGTGTTGATCGACTTCGACTGATAGTTTGGCATGATCAGCATAGTGCGAGCTACTATACCGCCCATGGAGTGGCCAAGGATGATGACCGATGTCGGGTCAGGTGAGTTAGGGTCTCTACGGCCCGAAGTACGAGGGTCCAAGTATAGAGATAAGATGTAGCGAATGACCTCGTTGAGATACTCGGCCTGGTCCAACATAGTCTGGCCATGGAAAGCCGAGAAGTCCTCGTTGAAATCCACGGTGAAAAAATCTAGATTTCTTACTCCAGACCCTGCAAGTGACGGGTCGTGCTGCAACACGTCGTGAAAGTATCTGGCAGCTTCCGCCGCAATAGGCCGGACTTGTTTATAGCTGCCTGCATTTCCAGGGACAAAGCACGGGGATGCCAGAAACCTATGCGCAGAAGATCAGCTCACCGGCAACCAGCGCGGACCGGTACAACGGCCGCACGTATGTAGTGGTTGTACTCACCATGGGGCTCTCATATACACCACCCTCCCGATATAGATACAAGGAGTACTTGCTTGCGAATCGAGTGTGTTCCGTGTCAAACTCGCTGAGGTGTATATAACGGGGTTCATATATGACATGCGGCACCCTTTGGGGTCGAGTTGTCGTGTAACCGAGGAGCTCAGGATCGAGGCCAGTAAAGCGACGCCAGCCAAGGTTGTCAGAAATACCAACCAAGTTGTTGCCCAGGGACTCCGCGACCACGCCCGGCGGCCCAATTGCTTCTTGTCGGTCATCTTGCTTGTCTCGTGCTCATCTTCGGCCAAGTCTTTCTGTCGATACCGTCGCCGGAAAAGACGGGTTTATCGGTGTGTCCCTTGCTGCCGCGGATCCATTCCGGGAATGCGCTGGCTTCCAGTTCACATTGCTCGGTCGCCGTATCCGAGCTGCCGATGCCCTGGAGCTTGCGTGTGCCTCCTTTGCCCTGGTTCTGACTGCGCCGCCTTCCACTGCGCCGCCTTCCGTGGGCTGTTGCCCAAGCCAATCGGCTTGTCCACCTCCTCCTTTCCATGCGACCGTTGGATTGTTGTCTCAATCAGAGCATCGGCGCTGCTCTCGGACGAGGCTGACGAGCGCCTCTGCATTGAAGCAGACAACTGGGACCCCGCCGAATCCTCGGGTCGCAGGAGGCCGCAACAGCTTGGTATCTTGGGGGGGCGCGGGGCGAAAAGAACGGACCGAAGCTGCCCTCGTTTGTGGAATGTGATGTTTGTTCGGTGGGGAAGGAGTCACAAATACTCGGGGGTGTTGGCTGCCGTGTATGGCGGACGAAAAAGCGTTGAACGAATGTTTTGCAACGTGAGACAAAATTTGCCCTGAGAAGGTTCGGAATGTTGTTATTAGGGATTAGGGAGTTGGACGAGACACGAGTCTGCGTAACCCACGAGGCCAAAGTCAGATGCAATGGCTTGTTTTAGAAATGCGCCGATCTTAAAGGGATGGACCGAGAGAGTGAGCGAACGAGACTGAGAGAGAAGACGGGACCTAGACCAGGTTGAGTCGAGTGCTCCAGTGCAACGAGTGTCCAGTAGCTCCACTACCCGGCGTAGTGGCAGGCCTAAATTTTGGCAACGATTGGGGGTGGGAGGAGTCAAGAAGCGAGAGGCAGAGAGAAACGAGGATATAACCAAGATAATGTGGCGGCGGAAATACGACTACTCAGGCAGCGCCGACGACCAAGATCATCATCGGATGGGATGTCAAAGGCTGGTGGAGGCGCCGGACGGGTTGATGCAGCTTGAGATAGTGTGATGCGTCCCTACTGTAAGTGCGAGTGCAAACATCCAGCCATTGGGCACTCCGCGGGTTACCGACCGGGGGAGGGAGCTTCTAGCGCACAGGCTCACAGGTTATCTCCATACAGGATGTTGGCACCATCACTCTGCTCTAACCACCATTAATATCTCATGCATGCGCTCTACCTCGTGACATTGCAGGTGTGTTTCAAAAAGATTTTGGTTAGGTTGTTGCCGATCTCCAAAATATCTTGTTTCCCAGAGAGCCCTGAGTAAATGTAGAGAGAACCCCCAAACTTCCAAGAAACTGCCTGACCTTCTATGCAACCTAGCCTAAGTAGCGGGCCAAGCCTGCTGGGGGGGCTTAAACAGCGGGTGGGGAGTGTTTCCCTCTCCATTGATGAAATCCCATGCAGGCCAATAACGAGCTTGATGAAGATCTCGTAAATTCGAGAGCCAGCCAGCTTATCGCAAATATCTTGGCGGGCTTTGAAAGGGTCGTGTGCTACGTAATGTAACTCACGGCTTGCAGCGAATAACGTTGGACTGGTACCTTTGCAGCTTCCCAAAGATGCATGGCTCACACAGACTCTGATGATAAATCAGCTCTGATAGACTTCTGACCCGACCCCCTTTACTGTTTAGAGCTACACAAGCAGTAGTCAATAATATGGCCCCTGTGGGGGAGGGAAACATTTCGCGACGCGGCGGGCAACTTGTAAGTGTCTTCCGAGTATAATAATGAAGGACGTGCCGATTTATATTATGCATGTAGTGTGCTCCTTAATTATGCTTACTCCCTCACCGCAGAAGAGACATTGATTGACAGACACCGGACTAACTAACTTGAACAGCACCAACCCGAGTTATTACACCTGGAACGGTTTATTGGAGCCTATTCTTAGTAGATCGTGTAATCATGTTATTCGAATGCTATGCAGGCGTTGATCGACATGGTCTTCGTCAGCTCCAGCATGGAGAAAGAAAGAAAGAAAAAACCGCCTGGGAGAAAACGACGCGTTGCTGAGATGACTCGTGCAGCAAAAATCCCGAGCCTGCCTGAGCGAGCTACCCGCATGGGATTGCGTTGCACCTTTCGTGTTAGCTGGGCACTTTCCCTGTATGCATGCAGCTCTCAATGCGACTACACGAGGCAGGCGGGCTAATCTGAGTTGAGTCTTGAATGCGACATACATGAAAAAGTCAGCCACCAGTCTCCTCAGTATAGGCACGAATCAGGCGGGCATCTCGCACTCGTGCAAGGCCCCGAAGTTGCCCGGGGGGTGTCAGTCAAGCGCTTCTCGCTGGCCAGAATCATCTTGACCAGCATATGAGGTGACAACCAAGTTACAAGTCACATCCAAGTTGATGGGTTACACCAAAAGGCCTCGGAGTGATTGTGATTGCCAACATCCATGGATCAGGGTTGCTTCATTTGCCAACTTCTCTGAGGAGGTCTGCCTCTCGTACCATAGCATGGAACACTCAATCTAGTGACCTTTCTCGCATACGAAGTACTCCGTAAAGCCCATTATCTTTAGTTGCAGAGATACGAAGAAACGAGGGTTGTGAATGGCCTGCATCCTAAGGTTCCCTGGGAGCACCATGTTTGCAATTGATATGGATGGGGGAGTCTACCATGTGGCTGGAGCCTAGCTTGTTGGCTTTGGTGGAGGCAGTGGCGGGCGTGGGGGGCGCGTTCCTGTCAGCCAATTAATCAATTACCAAGACGCGCCGAGGCTGAAATGAGGTTGAATATCAAACACCTATTCCAGGTTGCTATAACAAGGCTGAAATTAAAGTGTGTGAAGAGAGAGTCTCGTGCTCCTCACTGTTGGACAGTCTTCAGCTTGCTGAAGCCTTTGGAATCAAGTGGCTTGCCTTGTTTCGTAGCTAACCTTGATGGCTTCCAATACTTGCTTCGCTCAACATCGCAACATCCACTACCTTTGGAAATTGACATCACCCGCCAAAACGACTCCATGGCGACCATCAAACCCATCGAGGCACGAACAGTACGTGATTGCACCATGCCCACGATCCAGATTGCATGCTCATTCGTAATCTAGATACATCAAATCCAGTCTGGGCAGGTCATAGTTGATCTGTGTTCGGTGGTCAAGGAACTGGTGGAAAACAGCGTGGACGCCGGGGCTACCACCATCGGTAAGTTCTCCATACCTGAGTTGATTCCCGAAGCACACGCTGACTCCAGGCACTGTAGAGATCCGGTTCAAGAACCAAGGGCTTGATGCCATCGAGGTGCAGGACAATGGCTCCGGCATATCCAAGGAGAATTACGAGACTTTGGCGTTGAAAACTACACGTCTAAGCTGTTAACGTACGAGGACCTTACCACTCTAGAAACATTTGGCTTCAGAGGAGAGGCCCTATCGTCCCTCTGTGCATTGTCCAATTTCTCGGTAACTACGTGCTCGGCAGCCGACGCTCCCAGAGGTTCCAGGTTGGAGTTTGAGACGTCGGGAAAGCTCAAGAGCACTTCGGTCGTTGCTGCACAGAAAGGAACCACGGTCACAGTTCAAGCACTTTTCAACAATCTGCCCGTACGACGTCGCGAGCTGGAACGTAACATCAAGAGAGAGTGGAACCGAGTCATCAGTGTTCTGAATCAGTATGCTTGCATCCTGAAGGGTGTCAAATTTACTGTCTCGCAGCAACCGAACAAGGGCAAGAAAATCGTCTTGTTCGCAACGAAAGGCAATGCCACCACACGAGACAACATCGTCAATGTTTTCGGTGCCAAGACTTTAACTGTCCTCATACCCCTTGACCTGAAGTTGGAGATGCAGCCGACTTGCGCACCCACTCAACGCCGGAATAATACACAAGAACACCGAACTACCCAAGAAATCAATATCGTCGGTCATGTCTCCCGGCCCGCTAATGGAGAAGGGCGTCAGACCCCAGACCGACAGATGTTCTTCGTGAATGGACGGCCTTGTGGACTGCCGCAGTTCGCTAAGGTGTTCAACGAGGTGTACAAATCATACAACTCTTCTCAGTCTCCCTTCATTTTTGCCGACATCCAATTAGATACCCACATGTACGATGTAAACGTCAGTCCAGACAAGAGGACCATTATGCTTCATGATCAGTCTCGAATGCTCGACAATCTTAGGGAGTCACTTGTCGAGCTTTTCGAAGCGCAGGAGTACTCGGTCCCGGTCTCGCAAATCGCTGGCACTAAGCAGACTCCCATTCAAGAAGCTTACACTCAATCGCCAAAGCACGGTAGGTCCAGAGAAAAGCCAGACGGACGACTCGGAAACGCGTGAAGATGCAAAAGATGATGAGGACGATTCAGTTCATGGGGGTTCAAACGAAACGACCGAGACTGCTGAGCAAGGAGAACTTGACGTCCTCAACTCGGGACTTTCTACGTTGGACAAGCGAACAAGATCGCCAGAAATGGCTCCTGGAAAGGGTCGTGACCTGGGTCTTATCAGTCGTTGGGTTAGGAGAGAATCTTCTGGTCGTGAAGATACGGCTTCTGTTGCCACGTCTCCTGAACTTCAAGTCAAGCTCGGCCCCTCAAGATCAAAAGAGAAGATTGTTCGCAGTCCCATTGAAACAGAAGCAAGTACTGTTGCTGCAGCCGAGCCAACAGACGACTCGCCCCTTCATCTATTGAGATGGGAAATGAGAGTGCAGACGGCACTGATGATACCACCGTTCACAGGCAGCCTCATGGTATTGCAAAAGAAGGAGATGATCACATTCAACCATCTGAACCGCCGATTGCTAGTATACCGACGCCTTCCCGCCTCCCCCAATCTCGACCAAACGCATACAGCCCATCACGGTTTCACCGCGGGTCGCCAGAGGTGGCGACCATCACAATTGGCAACGAGACTGTGACCAGCATTATTGGCTCGCCGGCCAAACGTCCTCGATTAGACCAGCAGAAAGCACAAGAGTCGACATCAAAGCGCAGTACCAGAGGCAAAGACAGTTCGCTCCCGTCATTCCAGGACGTTTGACACAGATGTTCTCGGCTGCAAGTGCAGTAAAACCGCGAGATACCCCCGGGCTCGATGTCTCCTTGAGCCAGGATGACGGTTCGGACAGTGCGGAGCAATCACAATCGCCTAGCAGAGCTTCCAGCGAAGGTTTGTTCGTTGAAGATCAGGATGACAATGGCTCTACGCACGATCCTGTCCCGCAGCCATCTTCGCTGGAGCCCAAGGAAGAGGAGGAAGAAGTAAACATGAGCGATATCGAGGCAGAACCCCCGGCCACTTATGGAAACAGCGACGGAGGCGAGCTTGAAGAGGACGAGGCACCTTCTTCACCTAGTCCATCGGATGGCAGCAACTATGAAGATGAGGAGGCCAAGAAGGCGAGGGAGGACAACAAAGTCCAGATATGATGATGCTGCAGAAGTTGCCGCACAAACGAACTCGGAAGAGACCGAGAAACGCCAGCAGAACTTCGTCAAAGGGGCAGCCAAGCGGAAAGGTGCAACGTATTCCCTACTTCAGACAATGCGTCTGGATGAAGGGCAAATACAGGCGGGGCTCCAAAGTTCAGCGGCGATGTCGGTAGACTCGAGTTCTGGCGAAGATACTTCATTGCCCACGGACAATCTGCATGCTACCGACGCGGAAGAGAAGCTATCCTTGGCCATCTCAAAGTCCGACTTTGGCAAGATGAAGATCGTGGGCCAGTTCAACTTGGGCTTCATCCTGGCCGTGCGCCCGGGCATGGCGGACCCAGAACAAGGCGATTCAGAAGCTGCTACCGCCGCCGCCGCCGCCGCCACGGACGACGAGCTATTCATCATCGACCAGCACGCCACCGACGAAAAGTACAACTTCGAACGGCTCCAGGCCAGCACCGTCGTTCAGTCCCAGCGGCTCGTGCAGCCCAAGACGCTCGAGCTGACGGCCATCGAGGAGGAGGTCATCAAGGAGAACCTCCCGGCCCTCGAGGCCAACGGCTTCGTCGTAAGCGTCGACGAGAGCGGCTACCAGCCCGTCGGCTCGCGCTGCCAGCTGCACAGCCTGCCGCTGAGCCGCGAGACGACCTTCTCGCTCGCCGACCTCGAGGAGCTCGTCGCCCTCCTGGCCGACCACCCGGCCGCCTCGGAGAAGACGGTGCCGCGCCCCTCCAAGGTCCGCAAGATGTTCGCCATGCGCGCCTGCCGCAGCAGCGTCATGATCGGCAAGTCCCTCCCCCACCGCCAGATGGAGAAGCTCGTCCGCCACATGGGCGAGCTCGACAAGCCCTGGAACTGCCCCCACGGCCGCCCCACCATGCGCCACCTCTGCACGCTCGGCGCCGCGTGGATGCAGTCGTCCGGGTGGAAGGAGGGGGATGGGTTTGACGGGACAAAAGCCCCGCCTACGGATTGGGCGGCGTACGTCAAGAGCACTCGCGAAGAATGAACCGAAAACTAGCGAAGGAAGCACCTCACCACAATCCAGCAAAAGGGGTTGAGGGTCCGGGTGCATCACCTACTGAAATCGGGAAGGCGACAATTATGCTAGATCCGTCATCTACAGCTGGTTAAATCTGCACCAGACTTTTTGATATGGATGAGGCACCAAGGCCATTGCAAGGAAAGAGAATGGAATCATTGGGTATCTTGTATAAGAAACATGCTCACGGGCTTCACTTTTTATTGGTGATACATAATTCGGACAGTACAGGCAAACATACTTAACAGACCCGAGGAATATGGTCTGGAAAATAGAATCTTGTCTGTTTGCGTTTGGTAGCCCACCGTTCCCACGAACGCCGTCTTGATGAACAAGAAGGAAAAATAAATAAACAATACACGAGGTTGGACCGTTATGTTTCGATCCCGAACCACATTCCCTCAAAAAATGAATTCCTGGTAGTAAAATCCGATTCGCCTGCTTTCTCCGTCACCGTACCCACGCAGGCAAGCACTGCTTCCCTGTGTAGTTCACCATGTTACCACCGACATTCCTTTGTACCCGCTTTACGGTTCATAACTCTTAACCTGGCCATCTCCCCCCGGAGGTGGAATTGACGCCCCCAAGGACGGCGCGGAACTGAAGCTCAGGCTGTTGTTATCACCCATGCCCATCTTCAGATCGCCGCCGTTCATTGCTGCCGCCTTGAGACCCTCTTGAGTCTCACGGACTCGCTTCTTGAATGCCAGGCGGTCCAGGAAGAGTTGTTGGCGACCCCGTTCCAGTTCGCGGCGCTCGGCTTGCAGAATGGCTTCCATCTCGTCGAAATACTTCAGCTTCAGCTCCATCTTCTGCATCGTGACGTTCACTGCGGCAGAGACGAGGCGGGTCATCTCGCGCTCCTCGTGAGATGCCAGGCCTCCTGAGCGCGCAGCCATGGATGCCAAGGGGATGCTGGCGATTGTATTCGACGTGGTTGTGGTGGTAGTGGTCGTCGTGGTTTCTTGCCGGATATCAATTTCCATGGAGTCTCCTTCCTTCTCCTTGCCCTTGCCGTTCGTCTTGGCTACAGCATCGCCACCCTCGATCTTGTTTCGAAGACCCTGTCGCAGTTCCTCTACAGATAGCTTGGCGGCGGCAGCAGTGGTTTTAGGGTCTGCAAGGCTGGCCAGGAAACCAATTACGGACATGACCGGATTGTCTGCCTGGCTGAAAGGAAGGTGGCCACCTTCGCTACCGAGCATTGACAACCCAGTCGGTGCATGGACTGGTGCTTCCGACTCAAGGTACTTGTCTTCAATGTCAAGCTGCAGGAATTGCAGCACACATTCCTCTCGGGTTCTCGTAGCAACATGTTCGGCGATCTCAGCCCAATCATCGTCATACTTCTCCAGACCCTCGAGAAGCCGTAGAATCTCGGCATCAGACCAGGGAGCATCGCGGTCCAATGTGGCAGAGTATGTAGGGTTCTCCGTCTTGATATACTGCGTATTGGTGTGGCCGCTAGGCATGCGACCTTCCATGTAGCAGCTGGGGCAGACTTCATACTTGCTCTTAGTCTGCGATTGCGGGTCGGGAAGGCGGTGGTAGACTCTGGTGCAATCAACACCGCAGTTCTGGCAGTTGACCTTGGCAATAGATGCCTTGGGGAGCTCAGTGGCGCCAGGTGAGGCGCTTCCGGTACCGTTTGTGGCCGGAGCCTCGCCATTGGTCTTCTCGGACTTGTTGATCTTGTTCGGCTTGGCAGTGGCGTCATAAAAGTCGCGGCTGATGCTCATGTTGCGCTCGCCAGCTGCCGTCGGAGCTGCCGCAGCCTTCTTGTCGGTGTCAGGATCTTGCTTGCCCTCCATCACGATCGGATCCGCCGCAGGTTGCCAAGGCTGGAGACCGCGGGGTGTGTCGCAAATGACCTGGAAATGGCCAGTGAAAGGCGGCCCGACCTGTGAAGGTCTTTGGTCGGCATCGACCTAGAACGAATTAGCATGATATGCGGGGGGAAGCACCCGGGAAGCATGACTTACCTGGTAGTTGATTAAACCCCATTGCTCCAGGAAGGCGTGCACGCGCATGATAGCACAAACGTCACCAGCCAAGTTCCGCCTGCAAGCAGTGACAGTCAAGTATTCAACGGGGTTCAGACGGTAGGTGTTGATCATGAAGTCGCGATAGTCCTTGTAGACGTGGGGGGTCTTGCTCCGGTTGCGGCTGTTGAAGAATTCGGGCAAGGCCTTCCTCTCGATGCTGTGGACTGTGTTCATGTCGAACCAGGTACTGTAACTGGGCAGGACAATGGAATGGGTCTGGGAGATCAGGTGCTCTCTCGCAGCGTTCTCGATGCTTTCCTTGGTCTTGACTTCGGTAGCTCCAGCCTCGCCGGTTTGGCCAGCTGCATCGCCTTCTTTCACCGCGGATTGGCCATCCTTGGGAGCCTCCGCCATTTCCTCGTCCTCCTTGGCCACCGTGGCGTCGGCAGGTGGTGCGTCAGGGGCGTCGAGGGGGTTGTCTGAGATACCAGCAGAAGCAGAAGCAGGCGCAGGGGTCGCACTATCCTGCTTGATGTTGGCATCGGCGACAGGAACCTCGGACATCTGAATATCTGTAGCACGCATGAAAGATCAATACCAAGTTTTGCGCCAGAGGTTCTGCGAGTTCAAAACCAACCTTCTGATGTCTCGGGCGCAGCTGCGGCGTCTGGCTGCAAGGGCGGCTGAGCAAGTATGGGGTTGCTGCCGGGGGTCGCCGCATTGGCAGGGGAGCCGTAGTTAACGTGTTCGTCCTCCATCATTGCGGGAGATGTGGGATTGGAGATCCTCTTGAAGATGGTCCGATTGCCGCGAGCTTCGAGTTTGTTGTGTGTAAGGTAAAGTCAGATGAGCCAGGCGAACCAATGCGGAGTGCGCCGCAAAGTTATTGATGTTGATCGCGTCGCAAACGAATGGACACTCTACTGGCCAAGTGTCATTAACAATTAGGCGTTGCGCAAAAACGATGCTTCGCCGTCGCGAAAAGTGTAGACTGATGATTGGACTCGCCGTGGGTGGTTTGGGGAATCGCGTTTTTAGATGGTCGCGAGTTTCCAGCCTCTACTTACTAGAGCAAGAAAGATCCATCGAAAACGGGCCCGAGCTTCTTGTGTTTCAATAGCTGCATGTGGCCCCCCCCTTGGCTGGTTTAGCGTGGACAGATGCACCTAACAGATATTACGGTGCTTAGTGAGTCCGCATCGGTTGGCGGCGGATGGCATAGCCGCAAGCTGGTTGTGGCATATGACGACCGAGGATGTGAAGAAGGGCTAGAGCACCCGCGAGATAACTTTTGGTCGTCGCAACTTCTTCAACAACACTGTCTGCTTGGAGGAGGTGTCCTGCGACAACTCAATTCCTTTTACAACATGTTCTCCATAACAAAGCGGACTGCGCTTCGGGCAGCGGGTGCTGTTCCGCGAACCCAGTCCGTCTTCTCAAACCTCGGCCCCTCCGCGCTGCAGCGCCTGCTGTCGACATTGGCGGTTCTGGAGCAGCGCGAGGGCCAGTTGAACCACGGCTCCTTGAGCGCAATCACTGCCGCAAAGAGCCTGGGCGGCCCCGTACATGGCTTCGTCGCCGGCAGCAATATCAAGTCCGTGGCCGAGGAGGCTGCCAAGGTTGACGGCGTTGAAAAGATCCTCGCCGTTGACAACGCCGCATACGACAAGGTGGGCTCTCCTTTGTTCGCCATATACGCAACGTCCCCCAATACTCTCCAGTGCTGATGAATTTTGCCTACTACTACTATAGGGCCTGCCCGAGAACTACGCGCCGCTTTTAGTCGAGAACATCAAGAAGGGCGGGTATACCCATGTCATTGTGGGACATACTTCCTTCGGAAAGAGCGTTATGCCCAGAGTGGCTGCACTCCTCGATTCCCAGCAGATCTCCGACATCACCGCCATTGAGAATGAGAACACCTTCGTACGGCCCATCTATGCCGGCAACGCCATTGCCACAGTCGAATCGGCGGACGCGACCAAGATCATCACAATTCGAGGCACTGCGTTTGCTGCCGCTGAAGTCGCCAACGGATCCGCTGCTGTTGAGGATGGAGTTGACCCCAAGGGTGATCTCAATGCCGAATGGGTCTCGGAGGACTTGGCCAAGTCAGACCGGCCAGACCTCGCCACAGCCGGCAAGGTTGTGTCTGGAGGCAGAGGGCTGAAGTCCAAGGAGGAGTTTGACAGAGTCATGCTGCCTCTTGCCGATTCGATTGGTGCTGCGGTTGGCGCATCTCGGGCTGCCGTAGACAGCGGCTACGCTGACAACAGCCTGCAAGTCGGCCAGACTGGCAAGGTTGTTGCGCCTCAATTATACATGGCCGTAGGTATCTCGGGTGCCATTCAACACTTGGCGGGTATGAAGGATAGCAAGGTCATCGCAGCCATAAACAAAGACCCGGACGCCCCTATTTTCCAGGTCGCAGACGTCGGCCTGGTAGGAGACCTTTTCGAGAAGGTGCCCGAGCTGACGGAAAAGTTGAAGGCTTCGTAGAATGTTCGATAGATACTTATATACAGCTTTACAACTGCCCTCTCGATGGGTATTATCCCATTGCTTAGGCTGCGGCTTCTAGCATGTTTGCCGTGCTCGTGAACTTTTCTCTCTCCTTGCCAATGACCTGACCTCTAGCTTTTTCCGCCTTATCTATTTTGTGCCAGTCGTTCCAGCTAATTATGTTACACCTGCTGGTATCGATATCGCCCTTCACCCCATCCAAGCCAAGACTATGCCCATCTCCGGCGAATCTAGCGTTTGATGTCCAATCGGTTGCTATGGCGTCTCCCGTGGAAAATGCATCCTCCATGGTTGATGCAATAACGCCTGTAGGTCCCCTCTTTACCCAACCAGCGCAATAAACTCCCGCCAGGGGCGCTGGTGTCTCGCCCGGATGCGCCTTGTTGCTAAACACTCGGCCAAGCCCGTCGTTGCGTATCACCCCCGTTCTGTCGTCGAACGATATACCAGTTTCAGCAAAGCCGGGCAGTGCAACCGATTTGTAGCCGATGGAGCGGAACGCAACAGCCGATGCCAGGTCGGTCTTTTCGCCGGTGCCGTTGACTTTGGAAGCCGCATCAAACGGATCCGACAACGACGTCTTCTCAAATACTGTCCGGCTCAGATGGCCGTTCGCGTCGCCAACAAACTCTGTCGGGGACTGGCAGAAATCCAGCGACCACGACTTGGATGCACCGTCGACTTTTGCCGTAGAACCCTTGACGAGGATTTCCATCAGCCTCCTCCGGGCCCGGGGCAGTTTCGAGATCTCCGGCGGCATCAGCGCCATATCTACCGGGTGAAAGCCGACATGTTGCAGCTTCATCAGCTCGCGGATCTCCTTGATCGTGAAAGCGGCCTGCATGGGCCCCCTCCTGCCGACGATGTGCACGCGCTTGATGCGGCTCTTTAGCAGGGTCTCAATGGCAGCCTCGGTGATGTCCGACTTGCGCAGCACGTCCACGTTCTCCAGCAGCATACGCGCCACGTCGAGTGCGACGTTGCCTTGGCCAACGATAACGGCCTCGTCGCCCCGGGTCAGGTCGGGCGCCAGGTCCGCGAACTCCGGGAGGCCGTTGTACCACCCCACGAACTCGCGGGCCGAGTAGATGCCCTTGAGCTGGGACTCGCCGGGGATGCCGAGCTTCTTGTCCCGGGCGGCGCCGTAGGCGAACACGACGGCGTCGTAGTTCTTCATCAGGGATGCCAGCGGGACGGTGCAACCATCGAAGTGTGTGCCCAGGTCGCCGACTGAGGTGTTTCCGACAAAAGTGAAATCGGGAGAAGCGGCAACCTCCTCGAATTTATCTTGGCAATTCTTCACTTATGTTAGACATACGTGCGTGGGTGTGTTAGTCAGGAGTCTATTAGACTGACCTTGACCTCGGGGTGATCCGGGGCGACACCAAATCTCACCAGCCCAAACGGCACCGGCAAAGCTTCGTACATGTCTACCTTGGCCTTGTCAATTTTGGACATGACCCGATATGCAGTATAGAAGCCGGCGGGCCCGGAGCCGACGACGGCCATGCGGAAGGGGCGATCATTGCGCACGACAGTCGAGTAGGAGCTCCTTGGCGATGTTGGGACAGGCTTGCGCCGAAAAGCTGCAGAACGGCCGAGCCATGATCTCGCAACAGCATTCATTTGCATAGACTGAGAGTACCCAGGAACTGACTACATGTGTACTCTGGAGGCAGGCAGATGAATAAGATTGGTTGCGCAAATCTTCATGCGCTAAACAATGAAACGAACACGCAATCAAAGGTTTCTATCAAACTTATATCAAGACGATTTTCGGAGCCCGCAGCCATGACGTCTCGGTGTTACGAGCTTGGGCTAAGGCGTGGTGCGTGGTGCGGGTGAGTGTGGGCCTGGACGAGCCGACCTCAATACCTAAATCTCTGGAGATCGCCCTACCCCAATGATTCGATTCCATAGACCCATCTGTCTATCACTCATGGACGAAGAAGTTCAGCATATACCACTATATAATCAACCGATATGTTGAGCAATTATTATTTTTCAATGACCAGCAGGGAACTTGTAGGGATAGCAATGTGACAGGACCTATGAATGTAACCTGTGTCGGGCCGGCGAGGTAGGGAAGTTGGTAACTTGGGCGCTTAAGTTGGCAAACTGACGGTTGCTATGCCAACGTCAACTTACAACCCGCCAACAAGCTCAGCTTGCAATAGAAGATGAGGGTGAAGTATGTATGCATCTCCAGGTCCTTGACGAATTGGACCGCACTGCCAACTCACCTACTTTCCCTACCTACATACATACGTTGTCCCCCTCCACCAAACTTATGTCTTCTAAGACAGGGCATTCCCACACACATAGCTGCTGATCGTCCGCCTCCCACGCTCGCTCGCTCACTTTCTGCGTACCACCAACGAAAAGTCGGCATAGTGCTGGCTGACTCAACAATCTTTTCTCGAAATGAGGGTCCAGCAGCCGTACCTCTACGATTCTGATCAGCGCGACTCGAGATTCCCGGTCAAGGAGTTCGATCCCAAGGCCATTACGCGCCAGAGTTGGGAAGTCAAGCCCGCGAAGCCCCCCAAGCAAGATGGCCCTCTAGTCTCCTTCAACCGCCACCCCGAGTAAGTCCTTTGGTTCTCCATCCTTCATCATCCACCCACCCCACGCGCAGCTGCAGTCCCGATCAACGAATGACCGAACTTGGCTGACCTTGACGATGGAAAAAGTGCGCATCAAGTCCCAGCCGGCCGGGGAAATGCCTTCGTGAAGCCTATGGGGCCAACCGCCAAGTGGTGGATCAAGTTCTCGAGAAAAGTGCAACTTGCCCTGCGCGTGTTTGAAGGAACTGCCGGTCTTGGCCTGCTCGCCCTCATGATCCTGCTCACCAAAGTTGACCCGATCACTTCATGGGTTCTCCGGATCACTGTAAGTCTCTTCGGCACATCCATTGCTGCCCTCTCCCAGTCAATGGGTTTTCACTGACATCATGATAGCCTGGCGTGGTGGCCATCTGCTCTGTCTATGCGATCTATCATCTGGGGCAGGCCCCCGCTGCGCGAGCTCCGGCATCTTCTGCGGCCTATCAGCTGTTTGCTGCTTTCACTGATCTTGCTGTACTGCCGCTCTACACATTCGGTGGCATGGCTATTGTGAATCATGGATCTGAGTGGACGAATCTCACGGGCAACGAACTGCTTTCGGGCTACTTTGTCTCCGCGGCATATTACACTCTGATTGCGTCTGGCGGCCTGCATGTCGTCTCCCTCTCCATTTCCCTCTGGCTCGGTTACATGTTTAGACGCATCTCGAACATGCCCCCGGACATGAACCCTCTTGAGGATCATCTGACCGCGCGCCACAAGCGAAACAAGTCTTCCATCTCCACAAACTACACGGCCGAGGACAACAAGCGTTTCTCTACGCCACTGGAGGACTACCGTCGTTCTGGGGCACCGTATGCGAACGATCTTTCGCGCCCTCCGAGCATCCCGTTCATGCACACTCGCAGCAACTCTGGGGATTCCTTGGCGTCCATGAAGCGAGACAGCCAGGTGGATTTGCCCAGTCGCCAATACCAGATTGTTCCGGGCAACTCGCCAAGAAACAGCGTGGCTTCGGCAGGCGACCCCAGGCGTCTATCGAAGCCACCCGGCCCCTCGCATCGCGGCAGCTACACGGAGATACCCCTTCAAGATACAGGCGCGAACCAGATGTCCCGTCGCGACAGCGATGCGCCCGAGAGCCCATTGAACAGCAACCCAGCGCCATCTCGTCCTGCTAAATTCACTGAAGCTTGGTATGCCTCGGAATCTCTGGTCAACCGGACACAGGAGCGCGCCCGCAAGATGAGAGCAGCCAGCAAGAAAGAGGCCAAGACGAACGCCTACGAGCCCGTGAATCAGAGATATGGTCAAGCAGATTCGGATGGGGAAGACTCGGACCAAGAGAACATGGGCAACAGGATGATGATGGGACCGGACGAAGTCTCGGATCTCGAAGATGACCTCATTAACGAGAACTCGATGCATCCAAACCCCTTACGATCCAACCCTACCCCCTCCATATCTTCCATCTCGTCCTCGGCATTGGGACCGCCACCGAAACCCCCTGCGCATGGCAACACTGGTCTTCCCCGAGCGAAGACTCCCTTCCAGCCCCACCGCGGCTCCGCGCTCCAAGAAGTCTCGCTGAACTCACGCGCCGTGAGTGGCAGCTTAGACATCGCGGATCAGCAGCCCGCAGGCCTGACGGTCCCGAACACTTGGCAGGGTCGCAACCGCGACTCGTCGATCCAGCCCGAAGAAGGCATGTTCTCCGCCAAGGCTTACGGCGACCTGAAGGCCGCGACGCCGCCTATCATGGTGGGCAACCCGCGCCAGGTCTCGTCGGGCAATGACTATGATCTCGGTGGTGGCGTCGGCGGCAAGTACCGACGAAACGTCAGCGGCAAGGTCGCCGAGGAAGGCCGGGCGGGCAACAAGGGCGGTGTCTTCTCGCGGTACAGCATCTTGAACTACGATTGAAGTGCGGTTAGGTTCTGAACCAAGACAGCCAAGGGAAAGCCCGAGTTGTTTGGTCTATTGGCATTGTTTCTGTTTCTGGATAGGAGACTGCGAGCGCAACCAAGGGGAACGGGACGATATGTGATGATGAGAAACGGACCGTGTGATATCCGGGGTGTGGGGGTTTGGTTTTTCACTCATGGTTCATGATCACAAAAGGCGTTTGCGTGGTGTCTTTGGGTGCTGATTTCCGGCGTACAGTTTAAGGCAAGGCACGACTTCTCGATGGATGGACGAATAATTGGACCATGGATCATGGAAGAGTTATGTGTAGGGATCATGTATTAATATAGTAGTAGCTTACTTAGGCTAGTTGATGACAAACCGAGGCAAATGAATCGGTTGCCTTATCCCATCCCCCCTTTCTGCTGCTGTATTTCCCCGTACCCAACGTTCTATATTTCGTGATTGTTCTCCGCCCCGCCACGAAGATAAGATGCGACGGCATGCAGGGCTTACATCTCGTGAGGAGGGAACGTGCCGTAGGTCTCCCATTCGGCAATGTACCGGAACCCTTCTCTCCAGTTCCTCGCCGTGGGTTCCATGGTGGCGCGGTTGGTAAACCCAGCGGCGGCGGCCGCCTTACCCCCACCGTCCCTCTCGTAGTCGGAGCTCTTTTCCCGCTTCACCGCCGCCGCCGGTGGCAGCGGCTGCTGCTGTTTGATGATGTTCCATAGCTGCGCTTCCTCCCGCGCGCTGTACCGGGCATCGGCGTCGTCCGCCTCGGCTTCCATGACGTGCTCGGCGGTGACGCGGGTCCGGACGCTGTCGCGCGCGCGCGTGCTCTCGACCACTTCGGCGGAGAAGTTGAGTACCTCGGCGACGTCGCGGTCGATGGCGGCTTGGTCGAGAGAGGGGTTGCGGCCGTCGGGCTTGTTGGAGGGGGAGTCCGAGTCGCTGTCGTCGTCCTTCTTCAGGTCTTGCTGGCCGATGCCGACGTCTTGTTCCTGTTCTTGTTGTGCCTCTTGGTCTTCGTCGTCGTCATCATCTTCGCCGTCGCCAGTAGGGGCCGCCGCCACCGATTTCGTTTCGTCTTCGCTGGAGGATGTATCGTCTTCGTCAATGACGTACTGTGCCGAAAGCTCCGTGGGTGGTTGTTCCCGGTGTCGCCCAGGAGCGGCAATTCCGAATGCCGCTTCCACCTCGTCGTAAGATAATGCGTGATCATCTCCGTCGCTGCTTTCCTGGTCCGCTTCGTCCTCGTTATCCGTCGCTTCTTCTTCCTCGTCGTCTGATGATGATGCCCGAGACTCGTCGTCTGTTTGTGAGGCACCATCCCCTTGCACGTCTAAACGCAGCCTCCGCGCCGCCCGGGCCCAGAAGTCGTGGCTGTTGCTCTTCAGGTTCAGGGACTCGACGGCGGCTTGGACGTCTCTTGCCTTCACTGCCTGTTTCGCACGCGACGCCGGTGCTCTCCTTGCTTTGATCCGGGACTCGCTCATGAACAGCGTGGTTGCCACCAGTCTCCTCGTGACGCTCCTCGCGAGCTCGTGGAAGTCGGACAGCGCCGTGGCCCGGATCGCCGGCAGCTCCTCGGAAACGTGGCGCCAGTTACAGTCGGGCACGGTCGAGTTCATGAACACGCGCTCGCTGAGCCTAAGCCAGTTTGGCAGGACGAACAGCTTGGCGAAAGGCAGGTCCCCTTCGATTTTCCTGGTAGCAGTAGCATCAGCGTGGCCTGCACCCATTAGAGATTGCGTGACAAGCCAGTGCTCCGCGCCCCACCGCTTCTCCTCGAGCGCCTGCTCGTGAATCTCCTGCCGCTCTGACAGGTCGTCCGCGACCCCGTCCAGGGCGACGCAGCACTCTTGGCTGATCTCGGCGGCCGCGGGGAAGTCGACGGGACGCAGGGTCTCCTGCCAAGACGCGCGCTCGTCCTTCCTCGCCTTGTCGCGCTCGGATAGGAGGGTGACGAGCTGCGCCACCTCGAGCGGGCTCTTGCTCCCGATGCGCGCAGCAATGCCGGCGTGGTCGTCCCGCCCGAGCCGGCCCAGCGCGGAGAAGAAGGCCTCCTTCTCCGAGACCCTCCAGTACACCGCGCCGATCTGTGAGGGCTCCAGGGCAAGGCGGTCGTTTTTGCTTAGCGCGGCGGCCGCGTCCGATATGTCTTGGTTCAGAAGATCAAGATATCCCGCGTTGAAGGCGCTGCGCATGCGCTTGAGTCGGACATTGGTTTCAGTGTTTGTCGCACGCCTCTTACGCGGCGATTGAGCATATTGTGGTGTGGCGGCGCCTGGAGTATCGTGGATTCTGCGGCTGCTGCTCGCCAAACCTGGCGGGGGCTGGTTCTTCTCCGGTGCACTTCCAGATGCGTCTGATGCAGCCGACTCAGCATCGCTGGGCTCGTACGCGCCTTCCGAGTCGGAAGCCATGGCCGCTGTTCAAGCAGGGGTTGGTGCCGACGAGATGTTACGCGAGCAGGTTCAGGATTCGACTGGTGGAGTCCATTACAGACTTTTTGCACAGGAAACTTTCAATACAGCTGGGTCGCCCAGTCATGAGTAAAACTTTTATATACGCGAAACCGTTACTGCGCTGGGAAGACGCAGTGGATATCGCATCTCCCTCGTATCACGAATACTGGTGGTGTGTTGTTGCGAGCAAGCTGAATTGTTCCGAAAATTGAAGGTAGAACCAAACCATCATCCATCGGCCCCGGGATTTGTGGATAGTGGGCGGCTCGGAGACAGATCGTCGTACCCGTTCCCAGCACCACCGGTCCGCTACTACAACTCTCTACTTGAACAAATGAGACGAATTAATTTACATGGACTCTTCCTTTGCTCAGATTGTCATCGTGACATTTCTCTCCACTCCGCAAGAAGAATAAAGCCGGGAATCGGTTGGTTGCGAGTTGGCGCAAACCACCTGCTATGAAACAGAAATATATAAACCTCCAACCCTTACCAATGTTCTCGTTCCGAGTCAAACAAGTGATCTTCTGCTATGTTCACCCCATGAGCTCTGTAAATTCCCCAGCCTCCTTCACCTTGAATAGACAGATGATGCTGTTCGAGGGAGGCCATCCAGTTCGTACCTCTTGACTTTCTTATCTGACACAACTGATGACCGCGTCTGAGTCTGCTGCAAAGGCCGCCCCATCGGCATCTCAACTTGTTCAACCTGCTTGACTAGCGGCGACGTGCTCCGTGGTGGCTTGGGTAGACTCCACGTCTCCGAGCCCGCGAACGCGAATTTGGGGGTCGGTGGCCATGGGAGCGAGCTCACAGACTCTTGGTCCGAATCCTTCGCCGAACGTTTGAGGTTCACCTTCTTCCGAAGGTGCACGCATAGAATCGCGGCACATACAAAGGAGAAGATGCCGCCCACCGAGATCCCAACGCCGATTCCAACCTGCACCGCCAGACTGATCCGCCCGTCTCCTCCCTGTGCAGGCGGGCTTGCAGGAACTATTGGGGTGGTTGTCGGGGTAGTGCGTGCAGGGGGTGCCGTCGGGGTTCCTGGGGACACTTCAAGGCTGGCATAGCTGAGGTACTTGCTTGTAGTAGATGCAAAGGGGTCGGTAGTCATATTAAAATAGGGCGAAGTCACCGATCTTGAAGCATCACTAGTATCTCGGAGCCAGAAAAAGAACATGTTGGAGTCGCTGAGTTTCAGATCATACGACTCAACAGTCCAGTTAAAACACTTGGGTAGATCCTGTCCCGGCAGTTCTACAACCAAGAAGAGGTCAGCATCGCCTGGATCTGTCAAGTATGTAACAACAACAAGCCGAACTTGTCCACTCACGTTGATACAAAGCTTTCTGTACTGTTTGGTTCGCATGTTCTGCTCCAACTGACTGCCATAGTTCCACAGAGAACTCGGTCCAGGGGGTGTTGAAGACCACTGTACGAGACTCCCCAACTCTCCAGACTTCAACGGCGCCAAGGGGGTCGACTTTTGGGTTTCGCGTGTATCCTGGGCTTTGAAAGCCAGCTCCTTGGGCCTGGAAAGACAGATCACATAGAGTCGCGAAGATCAAGAGGGAAAGAGAACGCATAGCTGGGAGACAATATGAGGCAGGGCCAGGTCCTACGACTAAATTTTGAATGAGTGTTGGTAAAGAATGTGTCTTTCAAGTGCCCAGGTACCGTCCAGAGTCTCTAGAATGGGGTTGGGTCGGAGAGGGACGTTGCTGGAAGAACGATGCAAAGCATCCCGGAGGAGAGAGCCTTGGGGTCCGGCGGGTATGGAGGCGACAAGATTCACGGGCTGGCCAGGCCAGGCCAGACCCTCGTGATATATGCATCTCCAGGTAGGAGCAGCCTCAAAATGAACGAATCCTCTTCGGCTCTCTGAACCATTTTTTCTGGGCATATTGCAGTTTGAGGTCAGCCTACCAGGGGGCGAAGTACATGACATTTTGGGGGCCTGGATTCATAACGATTTGTCGACCCCAAACGGCTGGCCTACACCCATCAGCCTCAAAAGCACCAGCACGTCGTATGTACTTGGACCAGTGCGATTTCTCTAAAAGACCTGTTCATGGCGTGGTGCAAAAACCCTGGGGCCGAACGTTTCTGTTTGGCTTTTCCTTGTGATACCCATCCGTTTTGTCAATTGGTTGATGAGAGCCGTCCCTGACAGTTCAGGTAAAGCGACTCCGGTGACGAACATTATTTATAGGTGTCCAGAACCGCCACATTGCTGACCACTTAGTAAGTCGGAAATCAGGTTGTTTCATACAGACAAGAAACCCGTTTGTCCTTGGAAATAGAGCTGGCACCGAGTTGGTCTCTCAATTGGTTGTTGAGACGTAGAGAGGGACAACGTGGATATGTACTTTAGTTTTGACAAAATCTTCAGGAATCAATGGCATACATCAAGGTTCGACAGTATAGTAACAATTCCCTACGCTCTATGCCCTCCATGGACGGAAGAGAGTACTGAGCGACGACATAAAAAATGTTAGCCAGAGTGCATCCTCTACCCGTGTAAGAGCAGGCAGCAGGGGAGTCTGTGGAAGATCCCCACTGTCTGGTCCGTGCCCACTGCTTTGGGGTGAAGGATGTACGTACCGCAGACAGCAGTTCCTGAGGTCATCCATCCCCATCAATCGATCACCTCAAAGAGTCGGCAAACATCGGAATATCCAATCCAGGCATTCTGTCAGCAGGAATGTGCCATGCGACTCCCTCGTCTGACATGGCGAGCTATTGTGCCCCTGTTGCACCCACCCAGGAAGGCATGCAATATCAGAGCCCTGCCAGCTAGAGCTAGGCCTTATGCGACCTTGCAGGAAAACACAAAGGCACCACCAGCTCAACCACAGCCAGTGCAGCTGCGTGACTACCAGGAGGAATGTATCCAATCCGTTCTTTCGTCTGTGGAGAGCGGGCATAAGCGCCTGGGCATATCCCTAGCAACTGGATCTGGGAAAACGGTCGTCTTCACCCAGCTGATTGACCGTATCAAACCAATCAATCAGGAGGCAAAGAAGACTTTGATATTGGCCCATAGGAGGGAGCTGGTTGAGCAGGCTGCCAGGCACTGCAGCAATGCCTACCCCGATAAGACTGTCGACATCGAGATGGGGAAGATGCATGCCTCTGGCCTGGCTGACATAACTATTGCCAGCGTCCAGAGCATCGCCTCGGGTGATCGTATCAGCAAATTCGATCCTTCGCAGTTCAAACTGGTCCTGGTCGACGAGGCTCACCATATCGTGGCCCCAGGATACTTGAGAACGTTGGAGCATTTTGGGCTGGACCAGAAGAGGGACGCCTCTCCTATTCTAGTTGGTGTTTCCGCCACATTCTCTCGCTTTGACGGGCTTCGCCTGGGTAGGGCCATAGATGAGATTGTATATCACAAAGACTATGTCGATATGATTGGGGAGAAGTGGCTTTCGGATGTGATTTTCACAACAGTCGAGTCAACAGCCGACATCCGTCGGGTTCGCAGCGGGTCCAATGGCGACTTCCTGACCGGCGAGCTATCTCAGGTAGTCAACACTGAACAAGTGAATAAGATAACGGTGCGCAGCTGGCTTGCCAAGGCTCAGGGGAGGAAGTCAACACTGGTCTTTTGTGTGGACATAGCCCACGTGATGGGCTTAACACAAGCATTTCGGGACCATGGAATCGAAGCCAGGTTTATAACGGGAGACACCCACAAAGTCGAGAGAGGCGAGTGTCTAAGTGCCTTCAAGCGCGGAGAATTCCCTGTTCTCATCAACTGCGGTGTGTTTACCGAAGGGACTGACATCCCCAACATCGATTGTGTCGTGCTGGCCCGGCCGACGCGCTCGCGGAACTTGCTTGTGCAGATGATCGGAAGAGGCATGCGTCTCTATCCCGGCAAAAAGGATTGTCATATCATCGACATGGTGTCGAGCCTGGAAACTGGCATTGTCACGGCACCAACCCTATTCGGCCTCGATCCATCCGAGATCGTCGAAGAAGCCACTATGGACGACTTGAGCAAGCTAAAAGACGTGAAGGCCAGGGAAGTTCAAGAACCCATGAAAAAGGGCTCGGCGGCTAGGCCACCCAGTAATGGATCCTTCAGTGGCCACGTCACGTTTACTGAGTACGATACAGTATACGACTTGATCTCGGACACGTCTGGGGAAAGCCATATACACGCCATTAGCCAATATGCGTGGGTACAGGTGGACCAGGGCAAATACATTCTCTCCGCGCCGGGTGGTACTTACATCCGATTGCAAGCCGAAAAAGGCGAAGGGGATGAAGGAAAGGCCCCGAAGTATGCAGCATACGAGATTCGGCAGCTTCCCCAAGGCATCAAGTCCAAATCCCCCTTTGCAGCGCCCCGGAAGCTATTGCAGGCGGCCACGTTCTCCGATGCTGTCCATGGCAGTGACAAATACGCTTCCGAAAAGTTTCCTGTATACTTCATCACAAGAAGGGCACGGTGGCGAAAGAATTCCGCTACGCCTGGCCAGCTGAAGGTTCTGAACAAACTGCGAGGCCCGGAAGACCAGCTAACGGAAGACGATATCACGATGGGGAAGGCGGCCGATATGATCACTAAGATCAAGCATGGCGCCCGCGGGCGATTCACGACGCTGGCAGCGGATAAGCGTAGGAAACAACGCCAAGATACCACGTTAGAAGAACGGGAGGCTCGAAAACTGAGAGAAGTTGTCTCAGTAGGACCAGTGGCAGCCTGATGTAATGATGATAGTAGGACTCTCTTCTATAGAAAATGAAACAAAACTCCAATCATATAAGATCCTCGGGGCGATGCATTCTTTCAAGTGCTTACAGGTTTATTTTGCAAGGGTGCGAACGATCGTGTAGGTCCAGTGCTCTTGCTTCCAATACCCTGCATTCGCCAACTCTTCTGCGTGACAATTGCATTTCCGATAGCTAGGCGGCCAAAAGGTACTTTGTTTCGTAATTTACTGTTATCTTGACATCTTTCAGTGGTTTGCAGCGCCTGGAGCGTCCCACCCCTCCATTCGTCGCCTACTTAATACCCAGTAACTGGTACGGAGTGCGTCGATTGATCTCCCCTACGCTTATCGGAAAGTTTGTTTATTTCCCATCTCGAGGTTTAGAAAGCGCGTAGTGCAGGTACTTTCCTCTTTGTTGTGGTGATGCTAGGGTCAATCATCGACATCTTACTCGGACCGCACATCAACACAAGACTACGCGAGGTGTAGATGGCAATCATTTGAGACTGCGAGCCTTGCACAGGTGCCGAACCTTATCATTGACTGTTAGCCTTTGATATGTCAACATGTTCTCACCTCATCCCATCTTGGAGCCAAGTCCTGTTGCTGAGGCTGGTGCTGGTGCTGGCTCAGGCCCAGGCTCAACCCCTATTGTGGCCACCCAAGATGAGAACGAGTTGCCCAGTCTGGGGCCGCCGCTCCCAGGACGATATGGGGTGATTTTGAAGGGAGGTTTGTCGACGGTTGTGGTTGATCTGGTGCAGTCGCCATCCAAGTCCAGAGCGTTCGAGAAGGAGCATGGGCAGCAACAGCAGTTGCCGGGCGCTCCTTCCAGTCTCGAAACTGGCGCCCCACGCCGGTCGTATCTTGCTGCAGTCCAGGCCTCGAACCAGCCTTTTGCTCACAGAAAGACGCTGTTTCCCGACGATACTGACTTTGTCCCTCCTGTCTCTCCGCCCCCGTCTCTCTTGCAGACCGACCTTGGCTGTTATCCTCCCAAGGGCCCCGACGACGAGATTTGGTTCATGGAACCGGGTGAGCTCCGAAAGA
The DNA here is from genome assembly GCA_006503535.1 of Arthrinium phaeospermum. Lineage (NCBI taxonomy): Eukaryota > Fungi > Ascomycota > Sordariomycetes > Amphisphaeriales > Apiosporaceae > Arthrinium > Arthrinium phaeospermum. Next base: position 3,149,672 of record QYRS01000002.1, on the reverse strand, counting down.
AGGTTCTCGGCAAGCTTCAAGCAACACCAGGCCTCTACAAGGTGATTTTGGGTGGCCCCCCAAGAGACCCCGAGATGGAGGCCGGCATCATCGATGAATTCATCCAGTACAAGGACGCACAGCGCCTGCGCCTGCGAAATGAGTTTTTCAACAACGAGAAATGGCAGGGCATGCTGAAGGAGCTCCGCGAGTGGGAATACCTAGAGGCCTTTGGCGATTTCGAACAGCGCCAGACCGCCATCACGCACGGCCTGCCCGACGTCCGGCTTCGGGTCAAAGCTGCACTCGACTCCGTGAGGGAAGCCGACCGCGCCATCAGCGCCGAGCTGGGGGGAATCTGCTCCAGCATGATGACTGGCGTCCCGCCCAAGTCCCTCCTATCCGACAGCCACGGGGCGAAGAAGCGGTGGACCTCGCACACGATGGGCAACCACTTCAGCCTCTCGAATCGCCAGCTGACATATGTCGAGCGCCCGCTCCTCGAGGTTGGCCCAGAGGTTCTCCCTCCCGACCCCGTCTTCAGCTTCACGCCGCCTGGACTGGGCAGCCTTGGCGGTGACAGGTCGTCCTCCACCACAAGCCTTCCTAGGATGTTCGCCATAAGCTTGGACAGTAAGGAGGAAGTCATGTCTCTGAAGGATCGGTTCAAGTTTTACAAGACCTACGGGTTCCACGCAGCACGTATGTATCTCAAGCATGCCAAGTTGAGATCTGTTCAGCCAAAGCAGGCCGAAGAAGACGTTCCCGAGGTACGTTACTTCGCACAGACACCAAACTTGCCGGAACTCGACACTGACTATTCTCTTGCAGTGGTTTCGCTTCTTCGAGGTCCAGAACAAGGTCTTTTTCTCCAACAGTGAGACGGCGCAGGGCAGGTTCATTGACCTCAACTACCACCTCGGCAGCCTTGCTATCAAGGTACGGGACAACCAAACTATGGCCCATGTCATGAGCTCTCAAGACAGCGGGCAATCTTCTGCTGGGCTGCGGAAGGAGTATCACAAACCGCATCCTCACTGGACCACAAAGACGCGCCGGACACACGGAGGTTGGTAAGTATTTCACTCCTCTTACTACTTTCATTCTCGTCATAGGACGGACGTATCCTCGTCACACCAACATGAAAGCGGAGGATGTGCATACCGTGGCTCGTCATCTGGTCAGTGTACTGACTTCCCGTCTTGCAGGTGGAGATGCCGAAGCGGCGACGGCGCCCCTCTCTCGGAGCGACGCTGCCGGCTCTGCCATGGGAGCAGACCCCGGAGTACTTCCTTCACCCTGGACGAGAGCCACGCAACCCAGTCCAAGTTTGATCTTCTCATGGAGTGCATCCAGTTAGCTCAGCGAACCGTCGCCCGAGCGGACCGGCAGGTCGTCGAGAACCGGATGCGAGTCGAGGCGCGGATCCGACAGGCGGCGGCAGGAGCGTCGCCTCACCCCTTGAATTACCACGGCGGTGCCTTGGAGCGCGTCCGCGCCGAGCTCCTCGCGGAGTATGCCGAGCGCGACCGGTTTAATCGCCGGGCCCCGGGCTCCACGGCAGACGAGGAGAGAAGCGAGGCTACCAGACGTCTCGATTCTCGCAAGTCGCGGATTTCTGCGCATTTCTAAGTCGTTGTTGCTCCTGGCAGGCACGACGGCATGGCATACGACTTTGGCGAATAAACAGCAATGAAGATATGGTTCTATTGAGCTTTGCAGCGTTTTCACTTTCATTCGATCAAGGAGAATCGAGCTAGTTCTTTGTATGAGTAGATAGAAATGGATGAGTTCACTCTGCTACTGGTGATTTCTCTCCCTGTTGACACGATGCGTGGTAAAGCGAAGTCCCCGAGTCGAACACACGTACGAACCAAACCAAGCCTTCATCCACACCCCTGCCGATACTATTATACTAGTGACAAATAGAAGGGGCAGCACGGTCCCTCTAATACCCACGCGGAGCTACCTGTCGAGCCTGTCACCTGTATAGCGATGGAGTTGGAAACGGCGTTGACAATCGCGGTGGTGTCTACGTACATGCTGCATGCTATGTATTGTATTGGACGGAGCAGACCAATATTGATCCATGATGGTCACCCAATACAAAGAAGCTGGGACACGATAATGACCACGGGGAAGCAATGTTTACGTTGCTCGTTCGGAACAAACCATGGGGCAGTCAGTCAGTGATTTGCACTGAGCGGAATAAGTTGCCGGGTGATTGGTTAATCTATCGCAATGGAAAGGGGGTGGATTATGGCCAAGTGGCCCCCTGGATGCTCATCTTCCATGTCCGGACGCTACATACTTGTACTGTCGAGAAATGAACAGATGGTGACAAACGCATCTCAACTCCCATCCATTGCACTAATTGGAACCGTACATAGAACGCGATCTTGACATACCAAGTGAATCCACTATCAAGTGCCTGTACATCGTAGAATCCCACAGCCGGATTAGGCAGCTCACCAAGACAAGACATATGAGGTTGGCCAAATTATGAGATCACAATTCATTTCTTCTACAATTACCTAATCCCCATCCAACCACGGCACGAGCAGCCTTGGCCGCCGCGCCAGTTATCTGCGAAGCACTTCTGCGAGCGCCTCAATCCGACGATACTCTCTCCCATGGCTGTAAAATTTGCCTCTCCCACGCTTGGCGCATTAATTTGGGTTAAGGGACATGGCTAGTGGTTGCAATTGATCGCTTGCTATGTCCACCGACACCGACCTCCACATATTCCATAGTATAGTGGCTGAATAGGTCTCTCTATTCCTCGTTCATCTGAACACCCTCGCGCAGGCCCTCAACCTTGAGCTCCTCGCCAGTGCAGCGACGGTAGATATCCTGCACATCATCAGTAGTAGTCTCGAAGTGCGACGTCGCGTCGTAGCTCTTGGAGATGAAGACGTTGTCCTTGGAGCCATCCTCGAGAGGCTCGTAGATGGGGATCGGCGGGCCCTAGTATACAATGTTAGCTCGATCTGCGGCCTCCTCGGCGAGAGAGATGTGGAAGTGTGGTTAACACTACTTACCATGAACTGCTCCTCGACCTTGCCCAAGCGATCGATACCGGGCTGGAGCTCGAGGTGGTGGTTGGCCGAAGTCTCAGCGATTGTTGAGACGATGGCAACGTAGTAGCCCTTGGGGCATACGTTGTGCGCAGACGACACACATGCAATGTAGATGTCGTTCTTGCGTCCGACTTGGGACTGGGGGATGATCAGCTGGCAGGAGTCGGCGTCGTTGGTGCCAGCCAAGGGGTGCTTCAGGACGCAGATGGCCCTCAGGACGTGGCCAACCACCTTGGCCTTGTCGGGGAAGTAGCTCGGGTCCGCCAGGATCATGGGGGCCTTGGTCTCGAACTTCATCTCGGGCTCGACGCCAGTCATGGTGGCCTTGATACCAGAGAACTTGCCACCCTCGTACTTGATCTCGTCGATGTTGGCGTTCAGCATGTAGGTACCGCCGTAGATGGCAGACAGACGGGCGAAGCCCTGGGGCAGCTCTCCGAGTCCGTAGAGAGGGTAGATGTAAGGGGACTTTCCGTAGCGGGCGACCGAGTTACCGTAGAGGCGGATACGGTCGATGGTCTCGGGGGCCTTGCCGGGGGCATCGATGTAGCCGTCGTCGAGGTAAAGAGCCATGGCGTGGCCGATGAAGTCACGGGTGCCGGGCTCGAGGCCGAACTTCTCGTAGACCTCCTTCATGGTGCAGTTGGCCATGTCCAGACCTGGTTCGTTGGTTAGTCGTGCTGTGAGCACTGCGAGCAATATGGGACCACATACCCTTGTGCGAACCGGTATCCTTGACGTCAAAGGTGCCAACCCACTCGATGAAGCTCTTCATGCGGCGCTTCTCGAAAATGCCCATGAGGGGAGACTTCAGAGCCTCGGTGGCATCTGAGGGGACCTTGGCGACGGTGGCCTTGGAGCCAGTGCCCTGTTGCACGTAGCTGCCAGCGACCTGCTTGAACTCGAGGTAGCGGGTGACATCGGTGGACACGAGAATGTTGGTCAGCTCGCCCGAGGACATGAGCAGCTTGGGGACCAGGTCAATGTTCCAGTCGGCCGGTCGTCCGTAGGCCTCCCATGGCTTGGTGCCCTCCTGGTAGTTGCCGTACTTCTTGAATAGCGTCTCGAGGTTGACGGATGCGGCCTCACTGTGGCGAAGGAAGCAAAAGACGTCAGCGGACCCGTGGCGGGACGGAATCAAGCGGAATCAGGAGATGGGTGTATGTGACTTACCCTCCGTAGTGGTCGTTGCGGTCGATGTGCAGCACCTTCTTGCCCTTGACACTGAGTACACTGTAGTCGAGATGAGCGGTTAGCTACCCCTGTTCTGTCCTCAATCGGCGCGGTGCATCGAAGGGCATGTAAGTGTAGGAGCTGGCAACATACCCAGAAAGGACACACTCGGTCAGGCCTGTTGTTGTAATAGAATTCGTCAGCACTCGTCGCCTTCTTGTTCATCATCATCGCGAGTCTCGGCGGGCGAGTGTTGCTGGATTGCGCAAACGGTGCACTCTGTCAAGAGCTCTCCGTCCGTCTGCCAAACCCCACCAAAACAAGTGTACACCTAACGTGAAGGGGATGCGGGGGGGAGTTGCTTACCTGTGCCGAGGACTATCACGTCATAAGAGGGAGCAATCTCTTCCATGATGGGCAGTAATTGGAGAATGAAACACTAGATGCTCAAAGTGAGGAAGTGCTATGTCGGAAGAGAGAAAGAAGAAAAAAAAAGTTATGTCTGGAGAGCAAGAGTTGAGAATAGGGACCTATCGACTTGTTCGACCGGAGAGGGGAATGAACTATCGGCGGTGAAGTGATAGGTACATATGTAGGCCGGTAGGGGGGTGCACTGGTCACTGGTAGGGGGTAAAGAGGAGAGTGTCCCGCCCGTATTTAGGTCTCTGCTGGGTCCACGTTCACATCCACGGCCCATTTGCTTTCGCTAGTCTCCCCCCCAAACTCCAACTCGACATAGAATCATTCAATCTCGAGAGTGACAGCTTGTCCAGCCAATAGCAAGTGGGGTCGACTGAAGCCTGCCGCGTCTGGACTTTGTTCCAACTCGTTCCAATATGGCAAGTCCCATCATGCACATCTGTTGGCATTGATCAAAGTACCATACCTCTGTTTCCTCTGTTTCCTCTGTTTCTGCCGGCCTCGCAATCGCAATTTACCAACAGCAGCTTACATCAACGACGTACGTGGTCACACCTGCTCGATGCGTACATCAATATTCGGCGAGCCGAGAAAACCATGGTGGCCTCCCCGCCACGTGAGCTGCTATTAAGAGTCCGAACCATGGCCCTTCCCAGGCTTTATAATTACGTGCCTAATTACCTACTTCGGTAGCCAGCCCAGCACCCTAATATACAGGTAATAATAGGATGACGGGAGATTTAACGATCATCACCGCTCCACTCGAATCATTTGCAGAGGTGGGAGCAATAAATCGGTGGTATATGATGCATGTCTGGTGGTGGTGTACAGCTTGTAGCGTACTTAGATGGTACAAGTAGTATTTACAAGGTCCTCCTCCTTTCTATTTTGTTTACAGGGGAGATATTTGCTGCGATCAAGGCTTCCGAAGCTCGCCTCTTTGCTTCATTTGATCCTCCTAAGTTCTTACACTCTCGGAGAGCTTTGCGGTTGCTCCGTCTTAGGGAGACTCGAGGGGTCAATAGACTCAGTTGCCGGCTTTTCCTCCATAAACTTCTCTTCTCCCTGCTGCTGCGCAGCAGTTTCGGGGTCGAGGGCCAACTGCTCCATCTCCTCCTCCATATAGTCACGCGGTGTGTAAGGGTTGCCTTCGCCCGACAGATCAATCTCGGGGTCTTTCTCGGCGAGTTCTCGCGCGTCCTCCCATGCGTAGTACCGCTCCGTTAATGTGTGCTTGATAGCCTTCATCGTCTTCCAGATCTGTAGAAGGGATTGCTCAGGTCAGCGCCCGTTTCCTGCTGTGCATGCACCTCGGAGATGGGGGTTGTGAAGCGAAGGGGGAGCTTCGGGACAGATCGTCGCTTACCTCGTAGTTACGTGTTTTGCTCTCGTCTTCTCCGACCACCAGCTTCATCCTCCGCCGCTCTCGCGTCGCAGTGGCGATCCGGTTGCGTTCCTTGACACAAACCCACCAGAGTCGATGGAGGTCTTCCCAGCTCTTGTGTCGCAGCTCCTCGACAATCCAGGCGCGGCCATGCTGCGAGTCTTCCTCGGGGGTGGGCAATGCCTTGTCCCTGGCGTAGAAGAAATCCCAGAGGCCGTGGTTCGGGTCCGTCGTGATCTTGGGCTTGTAGTCAGCCGGTCTGGGCGTTGCGAAGCCGTCGACAGCCATGCGCCCCTTCGTTCCGGATCGGTAAATGCTGCTGAGACCGCGGAGGCGGTTGTTGTCACGGGTGGGCCGGCGCTCGCCAAGCGACGATGTCGTTGAGAACGACGCAGTGTTTGGTGGGGAGGACCATGATACCCGTAACGGTAGGTTCAATGACGAAGTTGTCACAGGGCATCTACTGGCCGGCTGCAACGCCCGCCCAATAGACGACCTAATTGGCGCAGAGGCAGCCATTATGTTATGGATTTGACGCCTGGGGCCTCGAGCGCAAAGATATGGTATTGCTGTATTTCGGTAGTGAAAGCTTCATGCAGCTTCAGTCTGCTCTCCAAAAAATTGCCCAGAGCCTGGCGTTGACTTCAGCCACACCAGCTCAGCCACACATTTATAGTCCACTACGTGGGGGTCAGCAGGGAAAACACCATTATATAATTTTGGCGCTCGTGAAACACATTTTCTCGATGTAGAAACTGGTAGTTTCTGTTCTGTTGTCTAACAGGTCACTGGATTGTAATTTGTCGTGTCTTGGTATGTTATGTGGCATCCCAGCATGCCAGTGTGCGCTGGATCCAGGCGACATCGTTTACAAACCTCACGTGAATGTAGGATGGCAGCAAAGCACAGCGTCACTTACGCATACCTGCATATCCCAGCTGGTATAACCAATGTTAGATAATATTGGGTGGGACATGCCATCTTGTTAATGAGTTGTCGTTGAACGACAGTCCATCGCCCTACCCAGCTTACTGTCTTTGAGCAGCATTCTACTCCAATGCCATTGTTGCAGTAACTCACTCACCTAGCAATTCACCAGCATACATGACACTACTCTGTCGCTGATATACTCTCCAGCAGCCAGTAGTTCTGCTGTCGAACAGGTCGCCGCCAGCTGCTTGGGGCTTTTCAGAACCCGTCCTGGGGGCGTGATGTTCAGACTGCAGCTGGTCGAGAGTTTAGATGTGTGTGTGTGTGTGACGTGTATCATAACCCGGCAAAGCCAGAGACCTTATAGCTGGCCTCTCTTGTTCCCTTTGCTCCCTACCGAGATCCGGAAGTTCGAGATCATAGGCTTTGCGTGAAGAGTTTCTGTCCAGAAGCTATATTTGACAAACGCGACAAAGCACCGATGTTTGAGCAATGCGCAGAGATATGATATACCTTATCAGCACATCTTAAATACCTGGTATTGCGGATGGGCAAGTGAATAGGCCTAATGGTCATTGCCAACATTCTACTTCCGAGTTACGGTGTTTCAGATGGCTAGTACCTGCTGAGTTGAGCAATGATGCGGCGACCTTGGGATGCTCGAGAACAGCAACGATAAGCTACCGCAGCCTTCGAACCGCTTGACATCAAATACAACTGGAATTGTGTCACTAAACTCGTGTCGCTCTTGGCATCGGCCGAGAACTGCTACGCATGCAAACTAACCGTGACGCATGGGGTCGTGACGTTCGTTTGCTACTGTAGACCCCAAACCACTGGACCATGACCGAGTAATTCGACTTGAATACTGCCAAGCTTGTTCGATATCACATGTCCAGTCCAGTCGCTGTAGGAATAAGCCCTCCGCTATCATGCGTCGACGCCGGCAGGATGGGGCGAGAAGCAACTTAATAGAGAAACACAAAACACTTCGGGGGAGTAAACAGGTTCGGGCGCCCAACATCTTTGGCACAATGCGGCATAGTAGCGCAACGAGCATGGTCTTCTCCCAGTGGCATACCGAGGCAGTTGTCATCGTTCATATAACATACGTGGAGTGGTGTTGGGGCTCTGATAGACACAGTCCGTGTTATACAACAGCCACCAGAGCAACACGGCTCTAACATAAACTCGTAGATCCAACAAGCAACTGCAGGGTCCCAGAGGATTGCCGTATAAATGGCAACGAGGTATACTAGCCATCAGTATGTAATATAGAGGATGATCCAACTTCTCCCTGTAGCATTGTGCTCAAAGGGGAAGGATAATGGTGGCATCTGATATCCGGCCAAGTAACGCCTGATCGACGGCGGAAGCTGACAATCTAGGTATAATCCAAACCCAGCTCTTCTTCTCCGACAACGAGAGTTGCATTCAGGACTCGTGGGTTGTCACTTTCGTTTGGTATCCTCGTTCAATCCGCTGATTGTATCTTATCGTAACCCGAAACGCAGCTGCTGCGCATGGGTAGGAATGGTGCCGGGGGTGGGAATCGATCGGACGGGTGGAGGATTCGACACTCGATAGGAGAAGCAGCCGGCAGTTAAGCGTGTTCATGTTGACGCATCGCCTCCTCGGATGACCAGGGCACTAAAGACCAGCTGGGCAGAGTACAAAGTTGATCAGTTTGGCGAAATAATCGATCGACCGTCAGCAGCTGCGTCGGTATTAACAGAGCATCGTCGATAATCGGTTGAGTAAGGTGCGTTGCCGTGCCGCATGTTCGCATACCATGCCCAGCATAATGTTTCCATATAACATGCAGCCATACTTGGACTTTGGTGGGCTGGCTGGCTGACGATGGGGTGAATCAGTCGACTCCTGCGGTAGTTTGTGTGCCAGTCTGGCAAGTCAGTATTCTCTAGCACTCAAGAGTTGATGATGCACATAGAATGCAACACGCCCCCAGCAATGTGCATCTTTTGAACGGACTTGGGACCAAAAATCGATTCTTGGTGACTTTCTGACGAGTTCAGGGGATCAGGCAGTTTCCCGGGCAGCCGTACGGCACGTAATTGGTAAAGGTGGGACATATATTGTGTGCCATATTTGGGCCAGATCATGATGCCGAATTTGGCGGTTTCGTTTGATGTTTGCATCGAACATGAAGGACGTTGCTAACAGGCTGGTTCGCAGCGGCGCACGGAAGGGAACGAAAGGGGGAGATACTGTATATGGTGGATGGCGATGCCGTGTTTCTTAATTCCCATGGGAATGGCATTTGATATCTATCTATCTATCTACATCTATGTATCTACCCAAGTGGTCCAGGTGGACCTTAACGAAGCCGATTCTGGGGAAGCGGGATGGATGAGGCCAAACCCACAGCGGCTGTAAATGGAGTCAAACCTTCGCTTGTGCTGTCCGGTCTGTCTGAGGCCTCCTCACCCACACCCACACCCCTCAGAATCAAGCATCTTCCTGATGGGGGTCTGGGTCACTTCACTGGAGATGGGGATGGGAGGAGATCAGCCAGATCTTGTTGGATTCATGGCTGGCTTTCCCCTTGGTGGAGTCCCCCTTCCCGCCCTCTCTCTCCATCCGAAGAAGCATCCTTTTCTTCTTGCGGATGCAATTGTGGATGTTGGCCGGCAGAGCTACTGTAGAACCTGATGAAGGCGAAGTTTGTGCGCTTGTTCCAACGACAACCGCATATTTTGCCAATGAAGACGGCCCTCACGACCCCTCGAAGAGTCGAGCCTCGAAAGTCAAAAAGAGGCTCGGACCATTCGAGGCCGCACAACTGTCAACAGCCTGGGACCTGGGGGGCGCATCAAGAACCAACCTCCAGGACTCGAATATACCAAAATTTTGTCACCTCGACTGACAGCCCATGCCCAGCCCAAATCATCGCAACTACAGCAGACAGCCAGATACTGACCGATCTCAAATGACTCGTCGGTATCGAAACAGCCTGGGCGTTCATCCTTACGCGCACATACTGTACACACTTGGATGTCAGCTACCCCCCTCCTCTGCAACAGTTTCCATCATCTCCGAAAACCCCCTTCAGATGACGTGTATTGACGTACTAAACGCCCAGCCGAGGAAATAGATCGTACCGAAACAAGACTGCATAGTCCCCCCTGGTACGATTTCTTTTTATTTTTATTTTTTTTAACCCTCTACTGCTGCTGCCCGGATACCCAGGCAGCCAGGTCTGACGGGCTGAACTCGTAGCTCCCGAGTCATGGAAATGCCAAACCACGAGCTTCTGCCGTCAAGGTTTGCCAAGCAGATCGTGATGTGATTTGACAGAGATATTTTTCTTTCTTTCCCTCTCTGTCGGCACTAGCATTCCTACGCTGGTCTTGATCCTCGATATTGCTACGTTGCGCGTGAGACTGACTCGCGCTTCGGATGACTACACCATCCCGGGCATGAAAACCCGGCAAGTTGCAGAGTTCCAGGCGGTTCATACAGTGTACCGACCAGCTAGTACTATCATGTCGTTGTTGGTTGGCTTGACAATGGTCACGATGAGCAGAAACTTGCAAAAATCTATCTTCATACTGTAGGCACTACTGGTTACACGTCGACGATCTGCGAGTATACTCCTCATTCTTGCTTCCGGATCGGTGTTTGCCGCATTGGCTCACGTAGGTTACTGACACGATGCCCCCTCGAGCGCCCAAGTGAGAAGCAGCGCCCGACCACCCAGCATCGTGAACTCGGCCAAGCATAGCGTGAAACAAGTTCTGATATGTTGGTCTCTTTTTTGGTAGGTTCTTGTTCATGCCAATAGCCAATAGTGCAACACTAGGAGGAGAGATAAATAACTAGACAGGGCAGACACGATGGTGTCTAGTTTAAAGCAGAGCACGCGCTCTAAGCGCAGCTTGGTCTGATTCGACGATGGGTGGAAAGACACTCATTGTAGCGGTACTTCGCGAGGGCCGTCGGAAGACCATGGCAGTTTTCCACATGTCACCGTTGGCCAAAGTTCGTTACGGAGTACAGTAGGGGCCGCGGAATTACGGATTTTCACGCTGCAATGTGTCGTTCGTTGCATGGGATGGGACAGTTTACTTGACGCAAATAGGACCTACATAAGCTGCATAGCACGCATAAAAACACCAACCACAACGAATTGAGAGGCATCGCGCCGGGCTGCTCACGGCGTGCCGGGTGCGTCGACGTATCCCGAACATCGATCTACTTACCTAACAATGCGGATTATGACCATCGACTCGGAAGGCCGCCCGAACGGACAAACCAAAAGAATAACAAAGGAAATGAACGGGCCAAAAGGAACATCTGCCCTGGCGCATACTGCATGCCGAAGAATGCTCTATGCAGAAACTTGGATACAACCACAGGGGCAGGCTAGTAGTATGTAGCTGATCTTCTTTTTACTTACATGCACAGGGCATCCCTATTCGGAACAGCGCCCCGCTGGCTGATTATGGAGAGCTGAGTAAAACAGCCCAAACAGATCAAAAGGACGTGCAAGCAAGGAAACGCCGGCACTACAGTACCCCCCAACAAGTACAGTACCTGCAAGAGGTTGGCGCCGCTTTCATCGGCAAACTTCCGACGACAGATCCACCTTTCTTTCGAATGGTTCGCCTCCAAGCCCACAATAAGCCCGGTGGACGAAAGGGGCCGGACCGAATGTGTCCCAAAAGCCTGTAGGGTCCAAGGTCCTGCTACCGCTACAAGCAGATCTGGGACAGCTATTTCCTCACAGTTTTCAAGATACACACACGGTATTTGGGCACCTACAACAACAACAACAACAACAACAACGCACCGCACCGCACCGCACACGCACTCTCTCCTAATCGCGCCTGCGGGAGCCCACAACTGCGAAAGGGGTCCTCAGTAGTCTGTGTATGCGCTGGTGCAGCGACGGCTGGGCGACAGGGGGTGTACCGGTACCTCACCGAGCATGTCCCGGGCCATCGTCGTTCGACTCGCCTTCCAGCCACATAGGATTGCACGCCTAGAGGAAGGATGCCATCAACTAGTCGGCCTGACTCGTGCGCACTACAGCGCCGGGCTTCACCGCCTCACCACCCTGTTGTTGCGCTGTCAAACAGCACTTGACGTGATGCAACAGCGATGACAAGTAAGATCCCGTCAAGCAGTTTCTTGGGACCAAAACTGTTTCGCAAAGGGTTTTCTCCTAACTCCGAAAGTGGGAAGGGCGGCTGGAGTGTTGAGTATAGGCGGTGGGCAGCGCAATGCAGAGTAAAGGGTGAGGAGTTGACCGTCTCGCGCCCATCTGGCTCTCTCTCTCTCCTCTTGACGATGGATACACGCTATTGGCACGCGCAGCATACTGTAGTGGTGAAATGACAATCGTTGATTTGTGTGGTTACGATACTCGCCGTGTCCAGGACATCCTTCTGGCCTGACTTGCGGCTAGGCTTGGCACTATAAGGTTGGATAGTTGCATGCAGATGCAGATTGGAAGAATTGGCGTTTCCTGAACGGGTGATTTCATCAACACCGCATTGGCAGTCAAGCCAGCGGAGCGATGAGGTTTGCTCAGAACCCTCAGCGCGCCCGTTGCGTCTTGCCCTCTGTGTGCATACCCAGCCAATCAGACTGCCAGATAGACCAGACCAAGGTCACATACTCAGAGGTGGGCCATGATCTTCAGAAGCCCCCTGGAACAAGCGGATTTCCTGTTGCGGCAGTGCCGCCATCGTATTTTGTCTTTCCTTCCAAGGATAGAGGTTTGTTCTTAGCATCCATCCCAAACAAATTGATACCGTTTCGCGACAACATGAGGTAGGTGTGGTAGTATGAAGTAGTGCGAGGTGGCTGGTTCTACGCCCGCTTCCATGGAACTGCCCCAAGTCGTAGGAAATGCAACCCGCGACAAGCACCATCTTATCGGCATATGGTCCGAAAAAAAAAAAAAAAACCACGCCCGAGAGCTAGCGCGACAAGACCTGACACTTAGAAGTTTTGTTTCTTCCATGCGGTGCCTACGATGGCAGCAGGGACAGCCAGTAACGGGCAGGACACACCCACACACGGTATCCTTAGCCGATACAGATAGATGGCGCATCCACCCCCTACCTGCCTACTCTACTGGTAGGTAGAGGTATTGTTGGCGATTGTGTCAAGAGAAGACTGTCAAGCTACTGTGGCGTACTAATAATTCTCAATTGGCTTTCATAGCTGCCCCAACTCCCGTAAGCTGTTAAATCTGGTTACCGGATGTGGCAAGTCCAAGAGTTTTGACGGTCCGGGGGAGGGCGTTGAAGGTGCTTTGCGCGAGTCACCATACCTGACATGAGATGCTTCCAGAACAGCAAGCGGCAGTCAAGCGAGTACTTTTAGTAGGTGAGGCTTGCCTGCTCCGGGTGCGTTGCATTGTAGCATCGCGCGCTCAAACGACTGCATACCAATGAGAGATGTTCACACGTCTGTAATCCATGTTGGCCGCAAGGGCATGCGATTTTGGGCATGTATCGAAGTCGTTAGTGAGCAGCCGCGGAATAGTGTCGCGCTCTCTGGGTGCAGACAGTCCGCTAGTTCATGCTCGGTGCAAGCTCGGCGTGAGGCGTGGTGCCTAAAGAAGAAAAGTTCGTCCGAGCTAGCGATCTGAGTCTAACTTCAAGAAGACAGCAGAGGGAAACGGCCATGATGGTCCGTCACGGCTGGCCGGTACATGCATAAAGTATCTCAAGTATCCCGTCGAGCCGTGCATACCTGCCCTAGTGCTTTGGTCAATAGGATACCGTAGGTAGTGTAGGATAATGTCCAATACTGTGCCTGATAAATGACGTTACGCGATTGTCATCCAGCATCCTCGTCATCGGTAATCTGGCAGCAGCAGTGATTGTACTTCTTGAACAAACACACTTCAATGTGCCCAGGACTGGAGGATGCGATGCGTACCGTCATGGTTCTCTCACGCTTTATCTAACACCCTCAATCGGGCGGCCGGGATTTGCGGACATATTAAGAGCCAAACATGGCATTGGCTCAATGAATATCATCCATTACGCGATAATTGGCAAATCTAGCCAGGCGGCACAGGATGAAGAAACCATCTATACTACATGTACATAAGCTGTAACAGCAGTCTTCAAGGCCTACCTGTACAGACAGTACACGTACTTACAGCAGGGCCCCTAATCTGCTAAACTAGCTGCTGGCACTACTGTAAGCTACTACCACGGCTACAAGCTACCTCACCTCCTTCCATCAATTCTCTTACAGAAGGACCAGTACGCACACGCGCACAGTACAGGAATCCATTTTATTCCATCACTTAAGTTGTCTCACAGTATGTGGTAGTTTACCCAAAATGAGGTTAGCCTTGGCTTGAGCGGGAATACTACGGCAGTATTGCCTGCTGCCTGCCATCGGCAAGCCTGAGCCGTTGGTGGAGGGCCCGAAATGCCTTATGGCAAGCGGCGCGCGCAGTATAGTAATCAAATCAGCGCTGCCGCCGTCATTACCGCATTGCGTAACGCCAATGGGAATTGCTGCGATGCATTTGAGATGAAGGGGAAGACGCCAAAACATCGCGGTCAGATTGCTGGTCCTGGTAGCATATCTGACCTTGGCGCCTGCAGCAGTCTGATGGGCCATGTGGGATGTGGAGCGCGTTCGTGGCTACGTCGAGGGTCTTGAAGGCTAAAATGTGTTTCTGAGGGTGTACAGACCCATCTTGAAGAACACCCGTCGAAGGAATGGAGAATGGGTACTGTTCGCTTACCGCGCCGTAGGTTACACAAGATGGGTCTCCCGCGAGCCTCTGCCTCTTGCCCTCTTGCTGCCCGTCCAGCTTCGCCTTGCGAATTATCGGTCAGAGCAGGGGGTCCCAAGGGACTGACTGAGATCTTTGTACCCGACTGGAGCACCCAGCGGTCCACTTGTTATGTCGTACAGCACTTCAACTGTCAATCCCATCCATGACTGCTGCTGGTGGCTGGTGGTGGTTTGTGCAAAAGATGGGCCATGTCATGCCACGCCATGCTGAGGATACCGTACGAATACCCCACGGCGGCTGATCAGTCAGCATCTTCTTTAATGGCCTGAGGGTCTGAGACGGGATGAAAACGGGCCCCACGACCCTTCCTGAGCAGAACAGAAGACTCCAAATAATAATGCATGGCAGGTGCGGTAACCAGTAACAAGATGGCAGGACAAGTATGCCATCTCCACCTGCATTGGGATTGGGCGACTAAAATACATACGTGGGATTATGTAGTATACTCCTTTCTTGCAGCATGTATACATACTACTACGCAGACCTCCTAGAACCTCCTGATGAACGGAAGATTTTTCCCCCCTTCAAGCAGATCCGTCGAGAGCAAATTACCGACGAGTAATATTGCAGGCGCGAACGAAAGGAAAGTGCCGGCTTCCCATATTCGTCTCACACTGTTCGCTCCCTGGACGCTCAAGGCGGTGACCAGGTTGCTTCACACTTGACCTAGGATGCGTGTTTTGGGGCTGTTTCGCGTGACTCGTAAACATATAGCTTTCAGCATTATCGTGGGATAACATGAATCAGAACATTATCGAAGCTCGATGGTACCTAGTAGTATGCATCGCGCGTTGTCTGCCGGAAACCCGGACCCATGACCGAGGTGTGTCCTGAGGGTGGTTGAGTAGTTTACTCAAGGCACCAATAAGCTGGGCCATTCACATACTACGCACGATCGCGAAAGAAGGAAAATAATAATAATAAACACACACACACAGGAGAATTAGAACCCAGACACAATGCCAAGAGCGCTTAGCCAGCAACCAGGTCTGCAGTTTGGTTTCCCCCCCTCCTCCTCGATGCCTTGCGACGCCGAAGAATCTCCCAAGAATCTCCCTTGGGTGTGCCCTCCGGTGCGCATGATTGGGTGGTGTTTGGTTTAGTTTTGGCTCTTTTCTTTTTACTCTTTCATTCTCATCTGTTTGTTCGCAGTAGTAGAACCCTTGGCTCGACCAGGGCTTCAATGACCTGAGATTTGACAGGAACATGGCTGAGCTTCTGATTCGATACCCATGGCTTTTCTGCCATTTTGACACAAGACGGGCACTCTGTCTGACGAGAATGTGCTCTTGTGATCGATCATGCGGGCAAACACGCGCTGCATGCCGTGCTTGGCCAAGCAGGGGTTACGAGCGACTATCACAGACATTAGGTAATTTGTCGGGGAGAAGAGTTATTCTACTCCTGTTCCGCGGTGTATGCTTTGTGATGACATCATCTGGAAGTGTTACATTGTGACATTGTCCCCTAGACCTGACCAGGGAAGGATTCACCGCCATGTTCGAATCAATGGGTTGGCACGAGGTTGCAGCATTGACCGCAAGGGGGCATCCAGATTGATCGTCCAGGTGTCTGAGGGCCGAAATGCCGAAGCTCTCAATCTTCTGCCCACGGAGCCCAACCGAGCGAGTGTTTGCTCTGAACTCTACGAGCCAAAAACAACAAGACTTGACCCACCATCCCCCGAGTCGCGCATCCGCATCACCCGCCCACCGGCGGCCTTGAGGACAGAAAACTGGAGTCATCGCGGGAGCTCCATGAGGGGATCAGTCTGTCACGGCGCCGACTTTGGGGATACGCTATAAATCGTCTGTAGAGGATATATGAGGTATGCATTCGACAGTGCATTGTTGAGCAATCTTCTCATCTTGCGCTTTGCTCGATGCCTGCCCACCCAGTCTCAATCATTCTACAAGTAAGTATCTTCCCATCCGGTTGAGGATTATTCTTGACGGGCTTGGAAGCCAAATCCGATCCCTGCAAATTGCATACGAGACAGTTGCTACTCGGCGGACCAGAGGTCATTTGGAAAGAGTGCACTATGGCGATCCCGAGGCCAAGTCTGATAGATGTAAATAACAAAAGCTGGTAGGAGGACCCTGTTTTGTTCTTTGGCTTTTCCGCCCGACCGCGGACTTCCTTATCCTCTTGCTTGGTCACGGCAGAGCTCCTTGATCGGACGGGGACCGTAGTCTGCAATTGGTTCGTCATTAATCGATTGTGATATTAGTCGCTTTGCATCATGTCATATTCTACCTACTTGGCCACTCTTCCGGCGTACAATTGCACTGTTGCCCTGGATAGGAGCCAGGAGCAAGTGGTATGACTTCCGATGATGCACCTGGTTCTCTATTCACTTGCCGGATCCTTTTCCAGTCAGCAGTCTCTGACTCCCAGGAGAACCAATCCAAGGGAGCAGCAGCACCGACCTCACCTTCCCTACGCCGATGAACATTCGATATCTGCATGCATAGAATCGCCATGACTCCATGGTTTAAGGCGGCAAGTCGAGGCCGGCTTTTGGCTTGGCACGGGGTTGTGATGTTGGTTGGCCCTAATGAGGCAATCTACATATGTAGGTGGTATTTCTGAAGGCACGATACGAGTAACGGCCACCAGTCGGTTTCTGCCCCCAGCACAGTAGCATCTCTCGAATTGAGATTGGAAGCGCGGCTCAACTTCACACCAGGCTCTTACTGGTATTTCCTAACGACGCAAACCTGGCAGGTGTTCACACACAAGATCAATGCTGGTAGCTTACAGCGGTAACGCTGCATCGCAAAGTACTGCGCCCATCCGTGCTGCTAGAATGTAGAAACCGGTCATTTCAGCGCTGATTGGACAGCGGATGCATGAATTGGGTTGCGCAGGCAGAATGCGTAGAACCGCAGGCCGACGCCCGACTGAGCAAAACAAGAGAAGCTAACGTTATTAATCAATGCTAGTACAAGACGAGCTGCTAGATAGGTAGCCCTCCCATGTACAATACATGCATTCACAACACTGGTCTACTGGTCTGGTATCGAATGTGTAGTCGATCCCCTTCACCCGGCAAATGCGACACTTAGAAGGCCGTATACGCCGCCAAGCCATGTACCCATATCGGTTCTACGTGTAGAGCTGAGAAAGGTGACCAAGACCGGAAAAGAGCATATCCCCAATGAAACGGAACAAAATCGTTCACACTGCACAGGTTACTAAGAATATAAGCCTTGCTTCCATGATTGCTTTTACTTGTACCTACGTCGATACCTACCTACTTAACGGCCGACTCTCTATGGCTGAACCTGTACTGTACCCGAGGTATGTATAGAGCTTCCTCCCAATTAATTGTTTCAAATCTCCCTCCTCCTACCAGACCAGACACCTCTCAATGTCTCTCTCACACACACACACTTTCCCTGAGGACACCCATTCACCCACAGCACAGTACGTATTGAGGAAGCCGATATGGGAGCAACAGGATACATTGGCTCGCTCTACGTGTCAAACGTAGCGGTTTCATGGACTCAAGAATAGATCCTTGACTGGACCGAGGCACAGGCGGTGGGAAGCAAAGATCGATTCCAACACCTGCCAGCATTACTGTCTGAAGCGCGACTGGCGTATCGGCGGCTCCTTTGTGGAGCGGCACGGTTCTATTGTGTACAACAAGTACTCCCCCCCCTGCTGGCGTGCATTGCCCCATACCGACAAGCGGTCCTCTCACAGTCTCTTTTCCCCCTTGGAACTCCTAGTACTACGGTAGTGTACCACGAGCAACTGCGTGTCAAGTATGTATGCGTGGTCCAGTTCGTCTGGAATCATCGTCTGCATTGGAACACATCATATCCAATCGAGTCTATCCAAGCAAGCATGAAGCAGGGTCGTAAAGCACAGCACAGCTAGCTAGCTGCTATGTATGTAGCTAGAACGCCCCTTCGCCTTCCCGCGACCCTCGGCCCAATTTACAGTCGGCGTTGCGCGTTGCTGCTGGGCCTGTACCTACCTCCAAAACCAATAATGGTAGAGAACATGTCTGTTAACCCCCCCGTTCGTGACCAGGCGAGACAGTTCATCATAACCCTGCGCGTGCGTGTGTGAACGTGTAGGTAAGTAAGGATGTACCTTATGTAAGAGTGTGTAAGTGGATAAGAGTATGGCAGGGTGGATAGAGTCAGTCCCAATTCGCACTGTCTTACCAATCTTCAGAAAATCCTGACGACCCCGTCTCATCATTTATCGTCACCCACTTTTTAGCTGTCCAGTACCAAATCTGCAGCCATTACAATTACAACCACACGGCCGATCAACGGTTCTTTGGACGGCACTCGTAGAGATGACCCACTTTTAAGATCCAGGTACTCGAGGTACCTGAACCTGAACCTGCCTACCTTTGATCCGTCCCCTGGTCCTGGGATTTTTTAATAGTTTTTTTTCTCACTCTGTTTCCTTTTATCTTTTTATCTCAGGACTTTTTCCTCCTACATTTGCCAGTCTCCCTCCCGGTTCTCAAGAAAGCTGTCTGATTTCCCTGCTCTTGCCCCTACAAGACCCAAACCCATCTTTACTCTCTACCGCGGTCAACCACAGTGGAGGGAAATTTATACGAGTCGTTAGCCAAGGACCCAGAAAAACCAGGGCGGCGGCAAGACTGCGGAATAGATAAAATCCATCCACCACGCAACAGCCCTCGAGGGGATCCAATTCTCCACTTTACAAACAACTCTTCTTTTGGGACTCGCCCTGCCTGCCCACCACCCCCAATCCACTTACTACTTACTACATACTGCATACCATACCCATTCCAACGTGCGTGCAGCAGTAGTAGAAAGGCAGCGCAGACAGACAGCAGACAGACCGAGAGCGCGGAAGCCAAGAAGCAGACAAGCATACCCAGAGAGAGATCGCAGAGACAGAGCACGAGAGGAAGACACACAGAGCAAAGAAGAAAAAAACGCTCGCTCCCAATCTCTCGCCCACTCTCGCATCACTCACACAATCAGCTGTCCGATCAGGCATTTTTGTTCTGTCAGTATTTTAATTTTTTGTTTTTTCGTTTTTTTTCTCCTACCCTTTTCCCACTACCACTACCGAGTTTGGACCTTGGAGCCTCGCGAACTACCTTTTCATCCACCGAGCTCCATTTGGCCCCAATTCTACCCCAAAAACCACCGTTCCCCTCATCACCAGAATTTTTGTTTCCATCTCCTTGCCTGCCCACTTCACTCTAAACCTACACAACGCCACGCCACCCACATTTGAAGCTTGCCCCGAGTCTTGCAATAGCATCACACATCACTGGCGACAGCGTCACCACCACCCGCGTCCGGTATCAAGTGGAGGATTTCTTCGGGTTTTGATCTCATCACTGTCGTCGACTTGCCCTCGGTTGATTGTGCTCGTCGAGAGAAAAAAAAGAAGAAAGTTCGACAAGCCGGCAGGATTTGCGCGTCAAGGACGGGTATCCATCTTGTGTTCGCGACATCCCCACTCTCGATCCTCAACGCGCTTGCTTTTGCATCGTGCGTTCTGAGCCTCGCAGCACTCCCACGTCTCGACTAAAACATTTCTCGAGTCGAGAACGCGTCTTGGACTCGTTCTTTCAAGGGAATCCTTCCATCTAAAAAAAAAAAAATCGGGATTGTGAGGCGGATCTACCTTCACTGACCAAACCTCCTGCTAACACGGTGACCTCTCTTGTAGTGTTCGGTAACGTCGCGTCTCCGGGATATGGACGGCTCTCAATACCCTAATGTCATAGGCACATCGGGTTCTAGCTATCCTTCACCTGCTGCTATCTCGCCTCATCAGCTCCAGAACGGCCAGTTGCACCAGAACGGACATCTGGCGCAGCACACCTTGCCGCCCCTGCAACCGCATACCAACCCTGCTATGCACTCGGTTTACAATAGCCATCCTCATACCCCCCGAACTCCTGGCACCCCCAACCCACCAACGCCTTCCAACAACATGAGCAACTATCCTCCTCCTCAAAATGGCCCGCCTCGAGGCTACCCCCAGATGATGGGCGGTTACAACCCACCCCACCAGGGTTATGGAACTACCTCTTCCATGATGCCTCAGGCCTCGGTGGCTCAATCCCACCAGCAGCCCATTGCTCCCGCACCTGCATCGCGCCCCCCTGTCTTGCGCCCTATGCCCGCCGGAGGTGTCATGCCTCAGAGTGGTATCTCATCGCCCTACGCGCAGAGCCCTCTTATGCCTCAGCAGTCGATCCTGCAGGATAGTGAGCAGCCCACCCATGTGGTTGGCTCCCAAGGCCGCCGTGGTATTTTGCCCAGCGCGCCTGGCCGACCTGCTGCCCCCACCGGAGCTGGCGCCTCTAAGAACACTGTCATCCCCCAGAAGGACGCAGATGGCAAGTTCCCATGCCCTCATTGCACTAAAACATACCTCCATGCAAAGCATCTCAAGCGCCATCTTTTGCGCCGTAAGTACCCCCAACTGCCATGCCTTTGCGCGTGTGGAAGAAGGATGCTGACGTTGTACCTAGATACCGGCGACCGCCCTTATATGTGCGTGTTGTGCCGCGATACGTTTTCCCGAAGCGATATCCTCAAGAGACATTTCCAGAAGTGCTCTATCAGACGAGGAAATCCTACTGGGGCGAGTCACTTGTCTCACCCCCAAGCCCACGTTAAGAAGCATGCTGCTGCTCAGCAGAAAGCCCAGGAAGGTGAAATGAACCAAATGAACGGACTTAACAGCATGCAAGGAGACAATGTCGTCCACCCCTTTGGAATGGTTCAGATGTCCGATAATATGTCCAACATGCCCAATGACCAGAACCAGCTTTCCAGATCTAGCAGCATCAGCCGTATGGATGACCAGCAGAACCGCGACCGACGCAGCATGACCAACAACGGGCCCGTCTATGGCAACGACGTTCAGGGAACCATGGCTTCCAACATCAACCCGCAGCTCGCCAGCTACAACATGCCTCAAGGCCAAAATGGCATGCCTATGTTCGGAGGATCCAACAATCCCCAAGGGCCCATTGATTGGGCCCTGTTCCAGCCTGGTGCGCAAGATACCTACGTCAATTCGTTCCCACCTCCTAATCTTGGACAGAATCAGATCGCAACCAAAGCAGACCCGCATAACGGCGAAACCGAGAGAGCCGCCCCGAACGACCTCAACGACCGATCACTCTTCTTCTCCAACTGGGGGACCCCGCCTACTGTCAATGACCCTTACCAGCATATCTCTAATCAGATCCACACTTTCTTCTACCCTCCTGGCACCGTCGTTACATCCCAGACGGCCGGTGTAAACGCCTACTTCTCGCCCGCAAACATAAAAGATTTCCTCGAAAAATATACTCACTTCCACGTCCATTTCTCATTTCTACACATTCCGACGTTTCGCATCCTCGACGCTTACACGGGCCTCATTGCAGGCATGTGCTGCGTTGGGGCTTGCTATTCCGACCGTGTTACGCCGGCACAGGTTCGAGACATGATGAACTTTGTCAAGGTTGCACTTGAACGAGATTCAGGCCTCTTCTCCGGCGGAGTCCAGTCCAATCCCAATCAGAACGAACAAGGCAATGACAAGTTACAGATAGAAAAGCTGCAGGCTCTCACGCTCTTGATTGCTCTATTGGTTTGGAACGGCACACCCGTCCAGCGAGATAGTGCGAGACACCTGTTCCCCCAAGTTGCTGACATTGCCCGGCGATACGGCCTCCTGCGAGTATCGTCTAGTTCATATCTTTACAGTGTTCTTCATCAACCGCACATGAGCCTGCAGAGCATTCGCCCTGAAGATTTTGACTGGAATGTTTGGACCGAGCAAGAACGCCGAATCCGTCTGATGCACTTGATCTACTTGTCTGATGTGGCACACGGTCTGTACTTCAATAGCCCTCCTCAATTCGATGTGTCCGAGATGCATATTCCCCTCCCGGCTGATGATGCGGCCTGGGAGGGGCAGACACCAACGGAGTGTGCAGAAGCTCTTCACTTGTACGGCTCAGAAGCCGCCAAGCATCGGAATCCTGATGGCTCTCAGCGAAGCAAACAACCTGAACTTGACCTGGCCATCAGAGCTCTGTTCCACGAGTCGTATCAGATCCATCCTGGAAGTACCAACCTGTACGGAAAGTTCATCCTCGTACACGGCTTGCTGTCTACAATACGCCGTGCACTCGCAGATGGCAATCTGGCTGCCCTCAATGGAGTCTCGACGCCCTTGTCCCAAAACGACTGGGTAATGAAACCAGGCTCGGCCCCACCTAGTGCTACGGCCAGTGCCAACAACAGTGGCAGAGCTACTCCGGTCTCTGGTCTGAACCAGGGAATGTCGCCAGGGGCTTACAAGAGTATTTGTACTGCATTAGAGAAGTTCAAATCAAACTGGGACATGGACATGGCCATTCAATTCCCACCATCAGTCCAAAGCCCACGGCGCTACGGGTTCTGTCGTGATGGCATCCACTTTTTCTGGCTGGCGAAGTATCTTGCGAAGAACGGCAAACACACCGACCTTCAAATGCCTCCTGATCAGCGCATGGGTCATGTGATGCATCTACTCAAGTCAGTGAAGAGCTGGGTGATGTCGGATGGGGCCTCGCGCCGTGAAGAATTGGGCTCCGTTGGCGATATCGACAATGACTATGGTGTTCACGATCTCACTCTCAACATGGCAAGCCTTTTTAGACCTATGCCACAGGTGGTGGGCTCGCCCACTATCCAATCTGTCAAGACTGAGATCTGAGCAGCGTCTACTATCCCTTGAAATTCAATGGCGACTTCTTCAGCATTCGGCGGCGTTTTTTATTATTTTCCTCTTGTTTCGGTCGGTTTTCTCTGGAACAACGTTTCGATCGTTCAACTTGCATCGGACTGGCATGACGGCGGCATCTTTGCTTTGCATTTTCCCTGGCGTGGTTGCGAAAGATAGACAGGCTTTGACTTCTGCATTAGACTCGACACATAGAAAGGGCTAGGGGTTATTGTGTGGTTTTGTCTCTTGATCAAGGGACATTTACGAGAGTGACGGTTCACGTTGACGGAAAGGTGGCTCCTTGGAATTCTATGCGATTGAACTGACGAAAAAAGAGCTTGTGTCGAGGGCGTTTACTCTTTGTTACCACGCGTGTGTATTTAACGTTGCATTGTTTAGAAGATGGCTAGAAACCAAAATCAATAACGTATATGACCGTCGACCGCAGATCGCCTACTAGTTCCCATCGCTGTATTACGTCAAAAGATTGAGTTGGTTTCTATTATTGTCTATGAACAATCCTTTTCGTGATTAGGATGTTATTATAAAGCAGAACATGTTACGGAGTACTGGGGCTCATGCATGTCAAAAGGTACAACAAGGCTATATGATGCCAGCGCAACAGAAGGGGTGATGAGTTTTTGGGATTCAGATGCAATGCTGCTTGTACGCAACAAGGCCGCGCATGCAATCGAGGTGTGTGCCGTGTTCTGAGTACTGGGAAGCGAAACGAACGATCGGCCAGGTGCTGCCAACTCGCAGTACAGGACACATTCGACCCTGGGTTGAAATGATATGCCGCCACGTTCAGTTCGCAGCCGTGTACAGTCTTAATAGATTTGGGGGGGACCCAAGTAAAAAGGAGGGAAACAAAGTAATTTGTAGTTCTAGACAGCATTCTCGTATTCGCTTGTGGTGGCTTGATGGTACTAAGTACTGGAGATATTGTGTGGCATGTGTTGGATGACCTATAGGCCTATTCTTTGTCCGAGTCATCGTATGTAGGGAAGGCACTGCAACTCTGACAACCCGAGCAAGGTTCCAAGCGCCATGCTGACATGATGGGTGCCGTCCGGATAATATGTATCGGTCGGGCCAAAGAGATCGGCCGGCACGATGACCGATCACACGCAAGCACACACATTGCTCGCCACCTCTTTTCTTCTTCTTCTTCTTCTTCCTCCTCTTCCTCTTTTCGTACGAATGACAGGGAGGTTCTGCAGGTAGCACAGGTGAAAACGAAATGGGCCTCATGCGCAAAGTTCACAGTCAGCAACAACGACAACAACCTGGCCATCTGTGTGTGGTCCGGGATGGCTGTCATGTAAACCGTCGTGCGAGTCTAACCTGCACGTACTTTTAGGCGACCGTGCCACATGACGCTATTGCCATCAGTTGATCAGTCGATCGGTGTTCTTTCTGCCATGACGCCGGGTTTCCAGAATCGGCGGAGGGCTGGGGAAAAGAGCCAAGGCCTGCTTTTGTAAGGTGAAAGGTGAGCGGTAGCATCACCGCAACAAATGAGCAATAGCCAGTGGCTGGCTGGCCGCACGAGATGGGGAATGGATAGTGGTACTTGTCGAGGGACATCTAAGGAACAAACGTGATGCGATGGGCTATACTGAACAGTAGTACTATTACTCAAGAATATGCATGCTGTCCGACTCCACGACCTGCTTGATGGCCAATGCAAGCGAAAAAGGGGAGGGAAGAACCCAGTACGAAATGTAGGTCTTCGTCCATCAATCGTCTTCATCGCAGATGCAGAGAGATCCGTCTTGGAGACTCGCTGAGGACGTCTGCCGAGAGTCGTTGTTGGTTGAACAATCTATGATTTGGGAATGCAGCTGGGTTCCACAAGGCCTGCAATGTGTGGATGACAGAGGCGGCCAGCAAGCGATGGGCCGAAATTTGACGAAGATCGATGGACTGTCGGAGCCTGACAAGACAAGTGGACTGGAGTTATATGCAATCAAGGGGGGTTGAATGTTGATTGTATAGGGCGTGGGGCAGATGAATAATGAGGCTTCACCGCCTGCTGCAAAACCCCTGTGGTGGGTAGCAACGGAACGAGCAAGAGCGACAAGAGACTGGCCCGTCGCACACGGCTCACCGGTCTTTGGTCTTGTTGTCGCCGGCGCTGCTGCTACTGCCATCACTGCTGTCTCTGTCCACCGTGACGATTCTCGGGGCCAATTGACGGAGACGAGCCTTTTCCTCGTCGCTGGCCTTGAAGCCGTACTTGTCCTCTGCGCGGTCGGACAGCTGCAGCCCGACGGCGCCCCAGGCCAGCAGGCCAAGGCCGACACCCAGGCGCATGCGTGGGGACAGGTTCCGGAACGATCTTTTTGTTGTGCAGGTTCATGTCAGAAGTTTATAGAGGCATTCTAGAAGGAGTGGGTTCCGCTCACTGCAAGACCGACATTTGGCTGTCTGTTTGCCCGCTCACCTTGCACGTAACAGTTTGGGTGGATGGGGTCGGGATTCTCGGTGAGCAACGTGAACAGGCGGGCGTGCGTGTGCGCGAGAATCGAGAAGGCAGGTAGGTACGGAGTAGGTGTGTGAGGTAAGCCGGGCGCCGGGCTGGTTGGTTCTCTGACGCGAGCAAAGGGATGGATGTGATAGGCCCCTGCAGGACAAGACTAAGAAACGGGAAATGGATCAGAGAGTCGGTGTGACTGTGACTGCTGTGACTGGGAGGCTTCTCTCGCGCTCTCTCTCCCGTTCTCGTGGGAAATCTGGCCAAGGATCTGGATAGTGTAATGGTCAAGTCGATGCGACCGACCACGCGGCACACGACGGCTACCACTTGGCCAGCTCGGCACTAACCCAAAGCGCTTGGAGATGTTCACGCGTGATGTCCCCCGGTGCCCGGTGCCAGAGGTGGGCAGCAACGAATCC
Organism: Arthrinium phaeospermum; assembly: GCA_006503535.1. NCBI lineage: Eukaryota > Fungi > Ascomycota > Sordariomycetes > Amphisphaeriales > Apiosporaceae > Arthrinium > Arthrinium phaeospermum. The sequence continues at coordinate 3,123,277 of QYRS01000002.1, read as the reverse complement.
ATTAAACTAGAAGCAAGACGGGCGAATCACCACGTGGAGAGAGCCGATGGAAGGGGATGGCTTCTGTACACATCCCATCCCACCCATCAGTGAATGTACGACTAGGTGTGGTGTACTCCTAGGCTGTAGGCTGTACTTGTAGGCTGCCCGTACAGTAGGCCATGCCGGCAAAAGAAACCAAACTACTACCCGTCAATACTTAAGTCGGCTAGGCATGTAGGTGGCAAGCGGTCCTAGGCGGTCCTATCGCTACAGATCAATGCCGTTAATATGCAGGTACTTGCAGCCCCTTGCCTTTTTCCCTCAGGCTCTCTATCCCGCCTTTTGCCCTCCGTCCCCATAAACCAACCCTCCATGGTTTACTACCTACCGCCTACCTCACCTACTGCCACGTCAAAAGGGAAGAAAAGTGGGAAGGCAGAACAGCAGCATGCTACTACTACTACTACTACTACTACGCACACCACACCTCACACCCCGGGGAGGGATTTAGGGATAGCAGAAAGCAGGCCCGGTCGGTGATGATTGAGGTAAACATGATGTCGGTAAGGTTTATTCACTGGAGATGCCGTACCCATCCAAAAAGCTGTACCTACTGTACCTAACCTAACTAAAACGATCGTACATTGCCAACATGAACATGCTTTTGCTTACCGCCTTCTTGGGAACGCTCAACAACATGCATTCCCAGCTGGCGTAAGCTTCACTACATCCCGTCATGGCTACCAATTACCTCCGTCCATGTAGACAAGTGCAAAACTGTTTCCCCCCCAAGGGTGACCAGGGAAAAGGGAAAAAAACAAAAAAAAAACAAAAAATAACTTTCTACCCTGGCCTAGGCGACTACTTGATTTCGAAGCGAAAAAATATCCACATGGCATGGTAGATGTGTGTCTCACCCTCACCGACAGAACGAGAATGCATGCCTCTCTCAGCTTTGTCAAGGCTATCGTATTGCGCGAAGAGGCTTGGTGCAGAAAAGCATGACTGTTTTCTAGTCTCTCCGCCACTTTGTCTCGCTTCCTTTTAAATAGACGGTCACCATCCTCCCCATCATCCCGCCCTCTACCATCTAAACCCGCTACTACTACCCTGACTGGCTTTTTCATTATACATACGTACAATAGACTGGTTCTTGTTATTAGATTTCCTCGCTGTCGGCAGCAATTGTCTAATCGTGGGGGAGCAGTAGAAGCAAAAGAACGAAACACACCTCGCGGCATCTCGGTCTTATTATTGTTTTATTGTTACTATTTCTTCGGCTTATACTTACATCCTATCTGTCTCTGTCCATCTCGCCCGTCGCCCGTCGCCCGTCCGCTGGTTGCTGTTGCTATTTTTGGACCCCACCATCCACCCCTTCACACCGAAAAAAGGGCGGCCACCTCATTTGAATTCCGAGACCTCAATGGAAACCCTACCGGTCGAGTTGCTGCGGCTCATCTACAGCTACTGCGATTTCCCTTCGACCAAGGTCCTTCGCGAGGTCAACTCCACCTTGGCCGATGTGGGATACGAGTACTTGCTGTCGCCCAGCTTCACGGCCCTGAGCTACCGGAATGACATCGACCGCCTGCACAATATCGCCCTGCACCACCGGTTGCGGGGCTGTATTGAGACGGTTGTCATCAATCTCTCCGACCTGGATGACTACGACGCCAGGCACGCCGCCTACGGCCGGCATTTCCTGCAGCTCCCGGAGGACCGCTCCGACGTGCTCAGCGCGGCCTTTGTCGAGTTCGAGAAGATCAAACTCGGGCGCAAGTCGCTGGCCCAGTTCCACACACGCCGCGACGATCTCCGGGAGGCTCTTACGTCCCTTCCGAATCTGAAGCACGTCGAGGTCACCTTCACCCAATGCCCCCTGGACAACCAGATCCTGCGCGAGGTGTACGAGGTGCCAGGCTGCCGGAGGATGAACCGGGCCGCGGCCTACCAAAACCTCGAGGCCATCATCTTTGCCTTGCACAGCGTGCGGCTCACCTCCTTTTCAGTCGACCGGTTTCCCTTGGAGATTTTCAAGATTCCCGACCAGCGCAGGCACTGGTTCACTCACGCACAGTCGTTCGCCAGCTTATCTCGCCTGAATCTGACCATAGACCCGTCCGGCTTGCAGGGCCCGGCCTCGGCGGTGAAGGCCGTAAACGGTCTGGGGTATCTGCTGCAGTTGCCCAAGAACTTGCAGCATCTCAAACTCGCTTTCCACCCATACAACAGCTGGGATTCCAAGTTTGTTCTTTCCTTCCGAGAAATGCTGAACGGCTTCCGGTATACCCAACTGTCCGACTTGACGCTCGAGGGCGTCTCCTGCGAGGAAGAGGACCTTCGGGATTTCTTGATTATGCACGCCTCCACTCTGACGCGCCTGCGTCTCGGCGGCCGTGGCCTGGCAAAGCCCTTCTCGGCCTCCACCGGCGGTGTCCATCTGCACGAGGGAACCTTCAAGTCGCTGTTCACCGCCCTGCGGGCCAAGATGTCGAAGCTGGAACGGATACACCTGGAAGGCATATTCGAGTGCGAGCCCCACGGCTTCTCGTCTCACGAGTCATACAACTTTTACCCGCTGACGGACGAGTCCTGGGAGCCGGTGCCGCGCCCCGGCTGGGTTCGCGCCTCGCGGAAGACGATCAGCTGTCAGCCGTTCGAGGAGTACGTCCTCGTCGGCGGAATGTACCCCGGGACTCTCTTGGCCCAGCAGCAGGACGACTGAGAAGAAGGGGGGGGGGAGCGAGAGGGATGAGGTGAAGAGGAGGGTGGCCACAACTTAGAGAGAAAGGGTCGAATCAACAGGCAGGCAGACGGCACTGCAGGGATACAGCCAAACTCTCGGTTCTTGATAGCGTCAAGCGGAGTTCTATTTTTCTTTTTGGCGCCCAATACCCTCCTCTAATTCTTTTCCTGTACAACTACAATACATACGTTGGAAGCATGGCATTTAGGCGTTAGTCTTAGTTACCTTTTTAGCGGTTCCATCTTGGACGGTCTCGTGGCGCAAATTTCACATTGAGATGCACTTATTTCTTCGGTTCTGTCGCATGGGTACGAAATAAGGGTCGTGATATCACCGAGCTTGAAGCATGAATATGGAAGTTATGAATCATAAACTGTCGACTTGGCCAACTGTCACTGTTGATTACAAACGAGGACTTTCAAAATGACGATGCATTGCTAATCGTCTCGCGTGCCACTCATCCACATCGGTGCCGCCATGCCAGCGGAGCAAATTTTCTGCTCCGTACTGGACCCTTATAACGGCTTGACTCCGGCATTGACATGGGGGTGCCGGTATGTTGGGATGGGTAGCTCACCGATACCCTCTACGGTGAACGCGGGAGGGCTTGTCAATGTTTATCACTGGAGCCGAATGAACACCAAGCGCCCTACACTGCAGCCCGCATTAGACCGGTGTAAGGCGAGGGTTTTAGTACACAATTCGTTCAATCCACGTGGTCTCAAGCTGCATGAATGTTTATACCCTCGAGTCCGTCGGCCATCCCTTAGTGAACGCCGCTAGGCCTGAGACACATTTGGCGGGATACCTATGTTGTCCTGGATAGCGGCCCGTTTTCTCTATCCGCATTTGCGGAGCTGGAGGCTGATTGGCACTTTTTCGACTGTGGATGTCATCTCGCTGGCGCAAGAAAAGACCCGACGAGATTTGTTGCTTACCTAGGGATGGGCGCCGTGGGTCATGCCATGGGTCGGGAGCCTCGGGATCCCTACTTTTTCCTCCCTATTCCATTTTGTCATCTTCTCGAACCCCATTTGTCCAGCACGCCTCCCCACGCCCAGCAGCCTCTGTCTCGTCGATGACGATATACAACGGTGTGGACGCGCAACCAACCGTAACCAGCAGCCGCAAGCCGTCCGTTGAGCTGAACCTTGGGCTCCGTTGCTATACATAGGCCGAAAGTAACCCTAGAACTTGGAAAAATTCACGTTCAGCGTTGCATGCCATGTTGATCAATGAGGCACTGGTGACTGGGGTAAATCTTCACTGGGTCAATAATGGACCCCAGCTATGATCCAGGAACAATGGAAAAAAGAAAGAAGAAAATCCCAGCCAAAGAGAAGAACGCATGAGGATTAAGTAATTTAGAGTGGCTCAGAAGGTGTTCGTTCTTTCGCAAGGGCCTCCACTTAGGTTAGCCGGTGGGTTCTGTCGGGGCATCCTTTGGAGGAAAAAAAAGGCACGCAAAGAGCTGACTGGTAAGGGGATGCGTTTCCGGGGTAGACCTTGTCGGGGCGAACAGAGCCGCTTCAGCAAGTGGTGTCGTGCGTGTGCTCCTCCTCGGCTCCTCTCTCCTCTTGTCGGGATTGTGGATTATGTATGAGGATGGGTGGGCTCCATCCAGAGGGTAGGTATCATCCATGGGTCTTTTTGGGCAGCTTTCGCTCCAGTGGATTGCAAGGCCGGGAGTTTGCTGAACCCACGGATCTAAGACGTGTTTCTGGCCAACGTGATACGACTGCAACCCAACCCCCGGGGAGCGGAATGTCGTAGCACGATGGGCCCCAGAATGGTGCTTCTCTCCAAACCGCGAAATGTTTATTGTTGTTGGGGGTGCAGCAGCCGAGAGAGCATTGTGTAAGTGTGTGTGTGTGTGTAAGCTTGCTTGTCGCTAGCTGCCGGCATGACCACTACTGTGAAGCAGATCGTTCCTACAAACAAGCTCACATCCTTCGTCTCCATTGCGGAATGGGAAGATCTTGCCAAGAATGCAGGATAGGGGGGCCCTGGTTTTTTTTTCTTGTGTACGGAGTACAAGGCACTTGTAAAGTACCGTTGGGACCTCCAAGCGCTGGCTGGAATGAACCTGCCCGGTGCCTACGAACAGTATGTACTCCGTACCTTAAAGTGAAATACAATAACATCAAAACTCCGTATACAAGTATTTCGGTATAATGATTTGATGCTTTCTTCGCTGTAGTGGTCGTTGAACTATAACAGCACCTAGCTTAGAGACTCGACCGGTTTGTTCTCGCAGGGGCTTGCCCCCTCCGGCTTCTACGGATCTGCGACTATGTTTGTTGTTTCCTTTTCTTCGCCGAAACGGCATATCCAAACAATACATGTAGGGAAAAGGAAACCGGATAGTGGCAACCGCTACAGATCACACGCAGCATGTCGTGATGGAAAAGGAAGGGATACACGTGTGTGGGATCAAAAAGGGGATGTTTAGCAAGAAGAAGAAAAAAAAGACAAACGAAACCATGCCGGCCTGGCTGGCTGGGCAAGAGTAAAAACCTGACTCTGAGACACAAAGGGACGCCATGGAGATGAGCAAGTTCGAGTTGTCATACAAAAGCTGCACTGGCAAATTGGCGAACATAACGCCTTGCCGTTCCAGTTTATTGGCTGCTCACATGGGGGCATCACTTGACTCGGCCACGCTCGTATCGATGGTTCCATGGTTCCCCGGATGGCATGGAACGATCTTACTTACATATGATCCAATTCGCGCCTCTATCTCGAATACAAAAGCAGGAGACAGGCGGAAAGCGGCTGCTGGGCTGCAGGTAGTTCATGTAGTGACCTGGCATCAAGGTCCAGAATGGACTCTTTTTAGAGCTTCTACCAGGTAAGGTAGATGCTACAGTTCGGCTCAACAAAGTTTCGGCAAACTCTCTCTCTGATGCCGAATCATCTCACATTCCCAGCCCCTATCATACAACATGACATATCATTCGGGACAGCTCAGTGTCCCTCTCTTGGCCTCTACTATCTGAAACCTTTGTGCTTCCCAAGCTGGCGTCTGTGTTTACTCTATTTTCTTCTTCGTCCTCCCTCTTGCATTCCCCGCATCGGATACGGTTCGCTGCCGGTGCATGTGTGTGTGTGTGAAGCCCAAGGCTGTTCGTTGGACAGGGGCCAGGGCCTTGGTGCTTGGTCTAATTGACGAAACTGCTGCAAACGAACGGTCTAATTTAGCGGCTTGGGCAGGCTATGTACATAATCTATTTGGCACGCACAGCCCACCCCTCGTCGTTCCTGGGTCTGAAATTTTAATTCATCATGGCCGATTTGATTGGGCCACATCAACGAAACAAGAAATAAGGACCTGGCAGCCCGTCATCCTTCATCCTCTGGGTATCCACAAGGCACCAGGGTACGTCCCCCCCACCCCTGTCTCTAAGGCCTACTGCGAGTCTGCGACTTGTACGATATAAACACGCGGTACATTGATTGCGGGCAGCATATTGCTTCTTGTTGCGTGGTGAGTGTGCGTGTCTTTGCTTCAAGATTGCCTGGATCTTTCTACGCCCTCATTGGCGCAGTAGATCCCAGCGTGCACATACACGCAACGCGACCCCCGAGTGGAGGACGCAGCATGGTACGGGCCAAGGCGAGAGGGCGAGAAAAAAAGAGAGAATGAAGAGAGACGAGACGAGACAAAGCCTTTGATTGTCATTAAATTTCTCTGGGGCCGGGCTGCTGGCCGCTACGCTCGGCGACACCTAACGGCAAAGCTTTTTCCAAGTTGGAGCCCATGCTAGCCAGCAGCCGTCAGTACCTGCTGAGGATGTATCTACGTTAAAAGAAAACCTGGACTTGCTCCTCCAGGTTCGGCCGCCATCGAACGTTCAATGCGGCAATGCCACATGCGATACATACACTACGCATCGGCTTCCTTGCTTTGCCCTTGGCTGCTTGCAGCTGCAGCCTTCCATCTTTCCCACCATCCTGACCATCCATCCATTCATCCTCCAACCCACCCAGGCTTGTACGGCATCCCACCCCTGCGCTTTCCTTGTCTACTTGCTGCGCAGGCCCAGTCAAAACGTCACTCCCGCGCGAAACCGTCACTCTTCCAATCGCCTGTTGTTCCCCTCCTCCCAACCACGAATTCCGACTTTTGCTCCTTCTTTCCCATGTAATTGGGGGCCGGGCCGGGCTTACTCAAATACCAGCGCTGGGATTTCACGACCATTCGATTTCACAACCCTGGAAGCAACAGCTCCCCCTCTCTCCCACGCAGTGTCGTCGTGGCTACGCCAGCATAGCTTGCCGGGCATTTGTCGACGACGCCGCCCGCCCACGATCTAGACTCTTTCATAATGCAGCGGGTTTCGGCCCTGCTGCCGTCCTGGGACCGGTCGTCGAGGAGTAGTGCAGGGTCGACGGGCAAAAACAGTCTCGATAAGGTCCGGGGATGGGCGGATAAGATACCCGCCTCCTCCGCCTCCTCGACCAACCGGCTCAGCGGCTCGCGTTATGGACGCGAGGCCTTCTGGGCCACTACTCTGGACAAGGAATGCGAGAAGGCCGCGCGCATTCTCCAGGCTTTCTGCCGTACGGTGGCCCGCTGCTTACAGCCTTGAGAGAGAATCAACCGCTAATATGTCTGGTGTATAGGCGAAGGCCTCGTGGCACCCGATGAACGCCCCAGCAGTCCGTCGACGACATCAAGCAACCAAACTGCGACGAGTCAAGTGTTGAAGAAGATCCCGCCGCGAATAATACAGAATGCCGTAGGCTTAGCCGTTTTTACGTCGATGCGCTCTGGCCTATGGTCCTCGGCTGGCTCAGGCGGCAGCGGCATCCTGATAGCTCGCAAGTCGGACGGGACCTGGTCGCCTCCGTCCGGCCTAATACTCCAAACAGCAACGCTCGGTTTCCTCCTCGGCGTCGACGTGTACGACTGTGTCGTAGTTATCAACACATTTACCATGTTAGAAGCTATGGGCCGACCGAAAGTGGTCCTTGGGACGGACGTCGCCATGACGACCGGGCCATTGGTATCGCTAGGACTGTGGGAAAACGAAATCAAATGTACAGATTTGAGCGACACGGTTTTCACCTATGTGCGATCAAAAGGGCAACTGTCAGAAGTCAAACTGGAGGGAACCGTACTGAATGAGAGAACCGACGAGAACGAGCGATTCTATGGAAACGCCTTCAGTGTTCCCAAGATCCTGGCCGGTGATGTGAATCAAAGTCTGCCGCAACTCAGGCCTTTGACGGAAATGCTAAAGGCCGCCGAAGGTCGCACCGATTACGACGCTACTTTACTGGAACAGTTATCCGCCCACCCCGCGCCGAGCGATGCAAGCATTGAGTCGACGGGTAGCACAGCTTCCCTTGTACCAACGTTTGGCATTCCAGACTACGACGATCCCGACCCATATGGGGTCTTAGCTCTGGAAATGGCTGGATTGGAGATCCGTGAGGCAGGGAGCAGGCTAAGGCCAGACAGCAGTCAATTCGAGTTCTGCCCGAGTCCCGCGAGCTCAGTCTTCCCAAGGGTCGGTCGTCGTAGTGTCGACACCTACTCGTTGACACGGAGCAACAGGGGCAGCTACATGTCGAACAGGACTATGGCCACCGAGCGCAGCCATCTCACAGATGCCCAGACGCAGACTGATGTCGCCAACACACCCGTCACCACGCCAAGTCCAGGGCAAAGCGAGGACGGACACAAGGAGTCGGAGGCACCCAAGGAGCCGGAGGAGGTTGACTATACAAAGATTGACATCAGCGCTCTTCGAAAGCTGTCGGCTTTCCCAGATCTTGACGAGCCCATAGTCATGACGACAAGTCCGATAAAAGAAGAGAGCCTTGATATCCATGCCAACGACCATGGTAGTCAGACTTCAACGGCACAGTCGGAGACCGAGAACGGAGTCGATGCTGATGATGAAGACGACGAAGACGATCAGGATGATACCGATGATGACGTCGACGAGGATGAGGACGATGATGAGGACGAGGAATTTGAGGATGCGGAGGAACCTGTTGTATATGAAGTTGCAACAGCCCAACCACCTCGAATGGCCATTGTCGCTTCTCAGGCTGTTGCGGTCAAGGGTTCCGTAGTGACCATTCCACGGCGGGTGCCGCCGCCACTGCCCGCTCGCAGTTCTGCCCGGCTGTCTCGTCAGAACAAGTCGGAGTTTGGCGATGTGAGCGCAATCAACATGGTCAGCAGCCCACTTCGACAGGAGTTCGACCTGGACCAACAAGCCGATGAAGCCGCGACCCCCAAAGCCGATGAAACATTCGCTGCCCCTCTGTCTGCGCCCAGCAGCCCAGCCCGGTCTAAGGATCAGCCTGAAGCGAAGGCTGTTACTGTCGGAGATATTAATGAATCTACTGAGACACCCGCGAAGAACGACTATACTTCGCAATCTACCAGCAACACTCTGCCGAGAGAGGCCGAAATTATTGCATTGGCCCCGGCCAAGGAGGCTCAGAATGAGTCGAGAACGGAAACCGCTATTATCACTGCCTAAGGGCGTGTATGTATTTGCTTTGTTCATTTTGCTGTTCAAGCTTAAAAGTTATGAGAGACGGGCAACGGCGTTTGGAACCGGCATTAGCATGCTTTTAAGGGGGGGGGACAGGCTTGCTGCATGGCGGGTGAAAGCTCACTGACCATATGAGGCGAACCAAGGACGGAGGCACATTCTTTACTTTTTCGCCATCTGGAGGCAAGGCCAGCATCATGAACGGGAGGCAGAGGGCTATAACCTCCCCATGATTCTTTTTTAACAATTTTCAGGACGGAATACCCCTTTTAGCAAAATCTAATTAACTAGATAATCACTTGTACATATTCACTCGAGACGCGATGCTCTGATGTCACGGAACGGTCACCACCATAACAGCTCTACAGAGAGCAAATAACGAATAATACTGTCAAAAATAGCTCCATTTGCTCATTGAACCACGCATTCAGTCAAATCAAGTAAGTGCCGCCAATTTTGTGGTGGGTGGTTGGTTATGTGTACTGTAGATGTAGAATGGGTGCCATGCCACTGAAGCTTGCAAGCCACATTCCACCTGGCTGTGGCTGTGGCTAGAAACGCTCGGATCATTGAATGATCGGTTCGTAATCAGCCAGCTCGCTACTTACAAGCAAAGGCAAGCACCACGCAGAGCCAATTCGCGACAAGCGCCAACCAGCTTTCCACATCGCGACGTGACGTGACGAGGCTGACAATTGTATCTCTGCGACGACACAACGAGCGCAGATGCACCATTTTTGACATATATCTGTACAACGTTGACGGTTAGTTCCGAATATTCTGACACGCCCCATCCCAACGCCCTCAATTGGATCCTGGCCTTCGCCGCATTGGTCTGCCCGACAGCCAGTAGCGACTACAATTGCGAAACAAGCCGTAGAGTTTGCGCGAGGAACGCGTTCTACACCAGGACAAGGTCGCAACCCATAGTCTTCTGCTGAGCTTTTTGGGGGCGCTCAAGGAGCAGATTGTCGTACTAGCAGCTCGAGGGCAACTCGAAAGCGACATGTCGGGCCAGCAGGGCAAATGGAAGGAGGAGCAGGTCCTTGTGATCTGCCCCGGCAGTCAAACCACGCTGGCTCAACTGGGCTGCAATGAGCTTACACTGCCCTCGCACCGCCTTCCCACTCGCATGTTCAAGGATCCGGACACCGATGACTACCTTCCCTACCACACGTACAAGCGGAAGAAGGCCACCGCCGCCGCGAATGGTGGCGGCGACGCGGCCAAGCCCGAAGACGACGATGAATTCGAATATGTCGAGGACCGCGACTCGAGCGAGGGCGCCATCTACCCGATCCAGCGAGGGCGTATTGCCAACATGCCGGCCTTTTTGGCTTTCCTGGACCATGTCCACCAACTTCTCACAACGAGCTATCACAACACCCCCATAGTGCTAATGGCTTCACCCCAGTGGACCCGCGGCGACAATGAAATCATTGCGCGCTTCATATTCGAGAAGACCAAGACGCCAGCTCTATGCTTGATGCATAGCGCATTCGCTGCGCAGTATGGCCTCAAGTGGCTCAACATGACCGTGGTCGACATTGGCTACGAAAAGATGGACGTCTCGTGTGTTTGGGACAGCAACCTTGTCGCGCACAGAAGCCTGGATTACTTCACTCCCGGCTTGGAAGCGGGCGGCAACATCTTGACCAAACGACTGCACGGGCTACTAAAGGACAAGGGCTTCACCCTGGACATGTGTGAACAACTGAAAAAGTCCCCGCTCGCCGAGGTTCTGCCTTATGTCGCAACCGCCAAGAACTGCATGGAGCTTCCTGAGGAGGATGTCGCAGCTGACTCGGCCCAATTCGCGGTCGACGCACCAAAGATCAACGAGCCTACGATTGCTGCTCCTAGCACCGCTGCAGATGTCGAGAACGGCATCGACGATAGGATAGCGGACGAGGGTGTTCTTGATGTGGCCAACATCGTCACAAGCGGTAACACACGAGAGTTCCTCGCCAAGAAGGAGAAGGAGAAGGCTGAGAGGGCCAAGGCGAAGCACCGTAAGGTTCAAGAAGCCGAAGCTGCTGCCAACCGACCCGCTCGCTTGCCCAACGCCAAGCGCAAGACAAGCATGTTCCACTACGAGGAGACTGTCCACGAGGATGTGCAAGTTCCGCTTTCCAATGGCGCGCCTAAAATAGAGCCTGTGGCCCCGCCTGCGACGAATGGTGATGGGACTGCCGCAACTGAGCTAACGCCCAAGGTGGAAGGAGATGCTGCCGCTGCTGCTGCACCTTCGGCCCCTCCTGTCGAGACGGCTGCGGATGTCTTGCCTTTTGCCCCTGAGGCTACCAGCTCTGTAACAGAGCGACGAACCAAACGCATTCGCAAGGATATCGAGGTGGGATTAGAGAGGTTCCTCTTTGTCGAGCGCGAGTATATCGATCAGATTGCCAGGCTCATTTACAACACGATCCAGAGCATACCCGAGTTGAGCAAACGGCCCGATTGCTGGAACAACATCGTGTTTGTAGGCAATGGAAGCAGGCTGCGAGGTCTCAAGGAAAATGTCCTGCAGACACTGATATCACGCTATCTCATCTCCCCCAGCACTGCCACCATGTTCACGTCGGAGCTTCCCTCTAATATGGCCACCCCGACTGGCACCGGATCACAGACCCCGACTGGTTCCACGACCGGTTCGCTCCCTCTGGGCCAGATGCCTCTGCCCACCACCAGCTCCGTCAACCCCTTGCTGCAAGCTGCTACTACCGCTTCGCTTGGTGTGCCGGGAACCACAACGGCGGACGCACATGCTTCCCACCAATCGCATGCCCAGACGCCGACCAGCATCAAGCTGGCCCAGTTGCCCAACTACCTACAGGATTGGAGCAAAGCTGGCTACGAAGAAGCGCACTTCCTCGGCGCCCTCGTGGCCGGTCGCCTCGTGTACTGCATGCATCCTGGCAACGATCTGAACGATGCCCAGCGTCTCTCGAGTCTCAGCCGGGTCGATTATAAGTAAGTTGGTCATTTTTCGGTCTTTTCTACCCTCGGAACATGAACGCTCTCCAATAGCTATCCACTCACCCTCCTTTTCATCCCATCTGTGCTAACAACGAATCGCAGCGAGCACGGCCCCAAAGCGGTTCGAAAGCATTGCCTGATGCCCTGAGCTGAACGGAACGGATCAAAGTGTATTGGGAATCGACTTCCGAGTGCCACACCGATTCAGTAACCGCATCGTTAGTTACTCTGTACCTAGTTCCAGGAAACGGAAGGTAATTTCTAAACCCTCCCCGGGAAGACTATGCACACTTCATGATAGATACCCTCCCAACGAAAGCCCCTCCGCACTCGAAGCAGTCTAGTTTGTTTTCCATGGCCTTAACCACACCATTCATTGCCCCCGGGCGTTGAAGTCACATCATACCAAAAAGAGGGAGGGGCGTTCTGAAAAAGGGGCAGAAGAAAGACAGTCTTAGTGGAGGGGTGAAATCAACTTATGAAGGGGGGTGGATGGCGCCTTGGGTACATGTGTTAATGTAGGATTAAATGGATTCAAGAAGGGAGACACCATTCGGCAGTAATTCTTTTTTTGGTCTTTATTCATGGGAGATTTCGTCCCAGGCATGTCAAGTACTCGCCACTGTATGATATGGGATGTCGGTTTTTACGTGCAAAATTTGGGTTCTATAAGTTACAGACAACTCTTGCCCTTAAGGAGATGTGCATGTATACTAGGAGAGCAGATGTGGAGGGAAAAGGAGGAAGTCGTTCATGGTCGCCAAATACACTAATAAAGTAGTAGTAGATTGTACCAAGACACGTTTGTGCCGTCTTTGCTACTGGGGCACAGTCTACATACAACAGCAAACGAGAACATGGGTAGGGGGTTAAATCCTTTTATGCACGATGTCTAAAGAACATTTTGAGATATATTTCCCGATCAACTCCAGAAAACGCCATCATGAAAGCCTCGACTAAAGCGTGGCACATGCATTCGCAGACATAATAGCAAGCCATCCCGAGCGTCGAGTTTACCTGCGGCTTGTCTTGCCCATAGAACGCTTGCCAGCAAACTGTAAATGAGATTAGCAATGATTTCGCGACATAGGAGCAGCAGTTTATAAAGTGGCAACTTACCAAATGTTTAGGCATGGTGGTACCGACGTGTCGATCAGCCTCACCCTGCTTGGCCATGCGGTTCATCTTCCTCTGTCCCAACTTCATCTGTCTCTCGGCCTTCTCCTTGGCCTTCTCATCCGCCACACCGTCTTCGCGTCTGTTCATCTGGGGGCTTCTGGCTCTGCTCTTGGATCGCAGTCTATCGCGAGGAGTAGAGTCGACATCCATGGCGTCGGCATCCTCAGTACCCATACGAGACCGGGTGACAGAACGTCCACGTGTGTTGGCCTGAGCCCGGGCTCGAAGGCCAAGATCTGTCGTATCGACACCCAAAACATCGAGTCCTTCCTCGAGCTCGGACAGGGGTTGTTTGACGAGCTTGCGAGGAATGACCGCGCGGTTCTTGAGAGACTTGCGCATCCGGGCCTCGTTGCGAAGAAGGGCCTGCTTCTCTCTAATCAATTCGGCCTTGGTTCGGATTTGCGCCTCTTCCTCGTCGTCAATCTCTTCCTCCGACTCATAGAAGCCCTCAGCTTCAAGACGCTCCTCTTCTTCCTCGAGAGCCTGCAGCTTAGCCTCGATATCAGGATCGACATGGTCGTAGACGTTCTTTCCATCGAAGATCTCGGGGATACGGTCTTGTTTCCACTCGTCGTTCTCGAGCAGATAATCGGCTCGGAGATCGACATTGTAGACACCAGCGCCACCATTCTCCTCTTCGACATCACGCGCCAACCTCCGTCGCTCGGGGTCAGTCTTCTCATACTTCTTCATGTTCTTAACAGCCTCGGGGATGAAGCTCTCGCGAACAGGGCCATCGGGGACAGCAACGTGAATTCGCTTCATGACGTCTGCCAGGCGGCCACCAACGTCACCCGAGTTGTTGGTTCCTGCCTTCACCTTTGCGGCGGCACGGTCTGCGATCAAGCGTTCACAAGCAGCGTTCTTGACTTCTTGAACACCTTCTTGGGTGTTGCAGCTTAGCTGGAGCATCTCGACATCGGCGGCGGTGAGCAGCGATTGGAACTCCTGGGCCGTCTCGGCGTCGAGGTCTTCGGGTCTCATGACATCGATCTTGTTGACAACCAAGAAGACGAGCTTGTTGGCGAAAAGGGGCTTCAGCGACTTGAACAGCTCGATCTGCGCGTGCACGGAATAACCACATTGCTCACTCAGGTCGAAGAAGTAGAGCAGAGCAGAGCGAAGATGGGCAATTGCCGTGATGCTCTGAAGCTCGATAGGGCCCTTGGACTCCAGGGGGCTGTCAAGAAGACCGGGGGTATCAATAGCCTGGAATCGAAGATACTTGTAATCAAAGTGGCCGACGAAGAGCGACTTGGTGGTGAAAGCGTAGGGCTCCACCTCGACATCCGCTCGGGTGACGGATTTCAAGAAACTGCTCTTGCCCACATTGGGGTAGCCGCAGATCAGAAGGGTACGTGTTGTCGGGTCAATGGAGGGAAGTCTGCCGAGATGTTCGCGTACTTGATCCAAGTACAGCAGGGGATCTTTGAGTCTCTTGACGAGCGTTGCCATACGACCACTAGAAGAGCGAGTATAAGCTTGTGTTGACGGTTATTCGCCGGTGGTGGCATGGGGGAGGCACTTACAGCGCGGCGCGCTTGAGCTGCTTGCACTGGTACAGCGACTGCGCATATTTGATGAGGCGGACGTAATCACGGCTGATGGTCTCAACGAGATGCTTTGCGGTAGATCTTTATCCCTTGTCAGAACTTGCCTTTCGTGCAATCAATCATTGGGCTAACTCACATTTGACCGAGAGAAATCTTCAAATGATCTCGTCTGTTTTTAGGGTAAAATGGGTTAGCATATAATACCAGGTGTGGCCACGGCCACATAAAACCTTGGAGCGTCGCTGAGTGCGGAAATCCACTGCTCTTCTATCGAGATGGTTCTGCACCCTCGCAGGCTTCAACGGGAGAATAGGCATTGACGTACGAATACAGAGTGTTAAGCCTAGCAATCAGTCAGTTAGCGATCGAACATTTGATGAGCACCCCGAGGTTAAATTTTCCTCTAATCTCGCAAGAGATGACCCGGGGGATTGGGTGGCGGCACATACAGATCGGCGTGGAATGGGTGAATATCGGCCAGGCGCGGGAAGCCGTTCAGGATGGCATCGAACTGGCGGCAAAGAGGTGAGCGACATGTCCGACATAGCAAGCGTGTTTCCTTGGTCTTCTTTTTACGCATTCCCGATGCGATCGCATATAATCATGTACGATGCGCATCGCAGCTGGTTTGGAGGGGGAACAGGATATGTCTGTACCTTTTCGGTGCATGTCTCCGATGTGAATTTGACCTTTCGGGTATAGAAACCTCGAATACGACTGATCTTGAAGCCCGATCGAATCTGAGTCGGAAGTCGGCGCTGAGTGCGGCTCAGGACGATGTCGAGAAACTCCTGGCTCGTGGGCACCGGAGCGATCTTGAAGAGAAAAAAAGTTAGCATCCAACCGAAAGCGCAGCAGCAATCGAAGCGCCGCCGCAGTTTTCTTCTCCTCTCGAGTGTACACTCACATCCTTCCAAGTAGTCTTCATGTTGGCGGTTGGGAGGAACTCGATGTGCCGGAGATCGAGTGAGTATGGTTTGGTCGGGAGGGCGGCAGCAGGGTGGTTGTGTTTTGTCAAAGAATGCGCTGCGCCTGTCAAGTGCTGCTACCGACGGACTGGCTGGGTGGTACAAGCAGTGCAGTCTATCGTGTATATGGGCGGTTTTGCCTCCACGGAAATTTTTGGCGGTGAGTGCCGGCAGACATCCCAATCAGATTTTGATTTTGCGCACTTTTACCCCGCCAGCAATCCACTGATAAGTTGATGTCAAAGTGGGCCGTCCCACCTTACAGAGTCAAATCTGGACCCCACCGGGACTTATATCCAAGAGGGACCAGAGAATCAGAGTCGGCGACAAGTGGTGGATGGCGCCGGAGGGGGAGGGGAAACGGGAAAAAAGAAGAGTACATGTACATACATGGTTTTTTTTTTTTTTTTTTTGTTCCTCCTACTTCGGCTTCTTGATTTTCTTGATTATCAAAAGCAATTGAAGCGCAGAAAGAGTGCTCTCCTTCCTACTTGTCACTCCCTTGTCCCTCTAGAACAACAAGCAAAGGTTCACACCTAAACCCAACCCCACCTAATATAATCTCAATATACCCTTCATTTACAATGTCTCTCGAGTCGTACAAGGAGACCTTCCTCCAAGCCGCCCTGCGCGGCCGCTGCCTGCGCCTGGGCACCTTCGAGCTGAAGTCGAAGCGCATCTCGCCCTACTTCTTCAACGCCGGCGACTTCTACCGCGCCGACCTGCTCTCGGCGCTTGCCACGGCCTACGCCCACACCATCCACAACCACTTCTCCTCCGCCGCCGCCGCCGGCTCCGACCTGCAGTTCGACGTCATCTTCGGCCCGGCCTACAAGGGCATCCCGCTCGCTACGGCCGCCACCCTGGCCCTGTCGCAGCTCGACCAGGCCCGCTACGGCAGCGTCGAGTACTCCTTTGACCGCAAGGAGGCCAAGGACCACGGCGAGGGTGGCTCCATCGTGGGCGCCCCGCTCAAGGGCCGCCGCGTCCTCATCATCGACGACGTCGTCTCGGCCGGCACCGCCAAGCGCCAGGCCATTGACAAGATCCGCGCCGAGGGCGGCATTGTGGCCGGCATCGTCGTGGCCCTCGACCGCCAGGAGACCCTGCCTGACTCGCAGGGCAGCGCCATAGGCGAGCTGCGCCGAGAGTACAACATCCCCATCGTTGCCATCTTGAACCTCGAGGATATTATTCATGGCTTGAAGTCCGGCGCGTTCGCCACCGAGGACCAGCTCAAGGCCATTGAGGACTACCGGGCCAAGTACGGAGCTAGCGATTAAGATGTTGTGTTGTTTGGGTAACTTATAAGACCAGTGTTGGTCGTGAGTGTGAAGTTATACGTCAAACCATCCCAGACAACAACCTCTTCTTGAAGATCACATCGATGAGTCTACGGAATCAAGCACAGAGTTCACGTGTGCCAAAGATGATAGCCGAGCAGAGCATCCTCCCAGTCACCAGAGACCAGCCACCCTTGCATTCGAGAAACCATTCTCTAGGATAATCGTTACGATGTGTGCACGAGATATGTTTTTGGTAGAGAACGCGTACTGTGTAAGTCTATGGATGTCTAACCACACTATTCCGCCCGCTTCTCGAGAGAAAAGGCAACATTCTAGAGCCGATGCAATCTTCCATATGAAATTCAGAGATCGACCGCTGCTTGTCGCGCGAACAGCCCTGGCTGTTGGGTATCAAATGCCGGCACGACTGCTGGTACCAATGACGCTATGCAGTGTAAATCGACGATGTAAAAAAAGAGAGCAATCAATCATACCGTACCAGGCATGGATGTAGGGAGGTAATGTAAACCCCTCGTGGCATCGCTATCTTGCATATCTGTCATTCATGTACTGGTTGGCTTCAGACCAACACAAGGGAGTGCCAACCTCCTTGGGGGGTCTGTCCCGTTCTATGCTTCATAACAAAAAGCGATTGGAGGTGGGGGATCAGTGATGGTTACTTTTTTGCTGGCCCGCCCAGTTTGAATGTCTGCGAAGTCTTGTTAGCATCAGTAGAAGCAAGGAGGTTTTCTATAACTCACCATGTCATACCACCCCCCTCCCCCAAACTTGGCTTGGGACTGCCCTAAGGACTTGAAGCCAAACCGGAGATAGAAGTCGACCAGGTACTAGATTACATTGTCAGTCCTAATGTATGCTTTCCCTGGGGCGGAGTTCTACTGTGACAGGCAACTCACATCTTGGCATATCAGAGATATTCGGTCCGCAGTTCCCGAATTGTTAACCTGTTGCATGTACGACTTCATAAGCAGCTTTGCGAGCCCACAGCCTTGTAGTTTGGGATGCACAGCCAGCGAATGTAGGGCCACAGTGCGGCCACTCTCTTGATGGCCAAGCTTGGTACAGTTGGACTTGACTGCCCGGAAATCTTTCGGGTAATCCATTGCATCGTCCGTAATGACATCGCCGTCACACTTGGTCGCAACCACATGAGCCAGCAAGACACTGACCGCGTCGCGGCCTGTCTCAACTGGCCAAGCAGTCCGTACTGTGTCGATCTCAAATTCTTGGGCCTTCTCCGCGGTCACAGTCACGAACAGGCCCATGCAGATCTCGGCGCTGTTTGAGAGACGGTACTCGAACTTTGCATGATATATCAGTTAGACTTGGATTCCACAATATTGCGGCAACGGGCCGACACAGCGGGAGCACTGACCTTTTCGCGCGTGCAACGGTGCTCGGGATCGCTAAAGGAGGCATTCTCCAAGGCCACACAAGACTCCAGATCCGATATGGTGAGTGGCCGGATGTTTGGCAGAAAGGGAACCGGCAAGAGATGCTGGATGCGGGAGTTTCCTCCTGGCTTGGACTGGCGGCGGCGGGTTTCTGATTTTATCTGCTGAAGCTGGGCCATGTCATCATCCAGGTCCTCGGAATCATCAATGGCGCCCTCGTCGGCGTCGTCGTTCTCCGGGCGCTTGAGGGGGTTCTCGCCGCGGTCTGCCATGGCGATGCTTGTGTTGGGTGAAAGTAAGGTTCACGTCACACGGTGGTCAGGAAAACAAGTTAAGTGGAAGGGAAAGCGGGGATGACGTTGAAACGATGGAAGCTATGGTTAAACAGTCGTCGAATAAAAAAGGCGTCGATCTAGTTGGCGTGGCCGTGGGAGGGGAGGGGATTGTATTGTTCAGTAGTAGTAGTAGGTCAGAAGGGACATTGACATGGAAGACAGACACAAGACTACCCAGTTGCCAGCCTTCATCCATTACCTTAGGTAAGTACGTAAGTCCACCGGTGTAATGAGGACCACAAAATCGAGTTATTCCAATTGCCTCGTTTTGCTCGACTGTCCCAATATTCGCGTGTTCCTGTACTTAATAATTCTGGGCATCAATTCAAGTACTGCGTAAACGTCCAATCCATGGCAGTGGCATGGATCAATTGATGTACATGATCGAAGTACATGTAGCTTTTTGGTGGTGGGATCTGCTTAGCCCGGACTTCAGTCTTCCATGCTTCAGCGCCCTTCTGGAGGTTGCTGGCCAAACCAGCCAATGGAAACAAAGGCACGCCGAGAGATGTATCATGCAGGAGCCGGGGCTGAGGTGACTTTGAGCCTTACTTTACGTTCCATTGCCTCAATACCCCTTCAGGTGAGTTGCAGCACACGGCAACAATGCAGGTACGAGTGTACATGTATGATCATCGGCGCGCCTTCTTTAAACATACATCAGTTACGACATCCATCTGGGGTAACGAGGTGGGCGTGGACGGACATATTGCCTACCTACCTACTGTACGTGGAGGCAAGAGGGTACCGGTAGGCAGTAGGCAGTAGGCTCGAGTTAGCATGCCGCTAGAGGGCAAGTTGTGCAACCACTGCTGACCTCCTCACTCCGAATTGGGCCTTTTCGTGCTTACCGGTTGTGTGTAAAAGCAAAACCTCAAAGTTAGGGGAACAGGGGCATCTACCACACTTATGTACTCCCACAACCCTGCATTCAATTGTTTGCCCAACTGACCCCAGACAGTCCAGCACCTTCTAGGTCCATTAATACATACATAGTATGTAAATTATGTACGCAATTATAGCCCACTTTTGATGTTAGTGGAACCGGATTCTGGCTCGACCTACTGGATCTGTACTCTTGGCCACGCGTCACCCATTTCCATCGAGGAATCAATTTGCTGTATGTTATGTTTGTGCTTTTAGGGGGCTCAGCAAAGCAGTAGCGAAATATGTGAAATAATTGCGAGAGCTAGTGGCTCGACCATTTTTACGCACGTATGTATCAAGATCAAAGGCGAGGATCCGGTGCCCCAAATATGCTGTAGGAAACCAGAGGGTATCATTGCGTTTATCATCTCCGTATATCGTACACTTGACAATCCGCCATCCTACCATGCCAATCATGTCATCGCGCCCGCCATCTCCTATTTCAAAGCAGAGTGCATTCTCCCTTCATCCCAGCAGGCCGCCCGGCAGAACGGGCAACCACAACTTCACATCTCTCCTGCCACATCCGGTGTTGCTTAGCATGTCCGTGATAGTCCAAGATGCCGTGGAACTCCCACGGATTCCGGGACCGGAAAAACGTGCAGGAAGCAGGATGCTTTGAATGAAAGTCGACGCCAAATATAAAAAAGAGCCCGGGAAATCATCGCGTTTTGAGGTATTTGTTGCATAATATCGACTTTTTGGTGCTTTTTGTGGTATCATAGGGGTGTATTCGCCAGTCGATTTGTTGCAAACGCCGTTCCTCCCTCGAACAGCTAACTCATGGTATCATGTCGGAGAGTCGTGGATATATGTCAGGCCATATCGTGTATAGCATGGCCCGATAGCCTTTAGACATCGCATAATGAAAGACGAAGGGGAAAAAACAAGCATCAACAAGGATAACGCGAGCAGTAAAGGAAAAAAATGAAAAACAAAATCAAACGTAAAATCAGCAACAGAACCGACCAATGCAAAATCAGAGGATCGGGTATTTTGACGACGCCAGGGTATATCCAGCCGAAGGGGTATTGCACGTTCGAGAACATCTAAAAGATGAAAAATCTAACGGAAGGGTCCAATGGGACCGGGGTATCCTGAATTTGTAGAATGAGAAGTGGACGGCCGGCCACTGTCTCCCGAGGCACGTGTGCCATGTCGAGGAGTAATGTCACCACCGCCATGGGTGATGCTGTTGGGTGCCAATTTGTTGTCGAACCCGTTACCGAAGTGACGGGTCGACCAAGGGTTGCCGTCATCGTCTGGAAGATTGACGCCGCTATCGTTCCAGGGATTGCGGTCAGCATTGAAGCTGCGCGTCGATTCAATCGAGATCAACGACGACTTGGAAACATTACTAGAACCCTTGAAGAAAGTATTCACAGAGTGAGAGCTGTTCTTTCTGCGATCCAGCGATGAAAGAAGCTGCGACGGCTTCCGGAGCTTATCGAATAGAGTGGTGGTGCGCTGCTGCGACGTTTCCTCGCCGAAGCCAGCCTTGGTAGGCGAGTCTGTCGCAACGACAGTGGGGGCATGTTGGAGAAGTTTCGAATCGAAGAATTGGAGCGTGTCTTCGAATGAGTCCGACTTTGGTCGGGGCAAGGCACCTTTGACAACCGTGGCCTCGACGCTTGCAGCAGCAAACTGTGCCTGGAGGAAGTCAATGGCATCTCGAAGGCCACCGGCATTGTTCCGAGTCAGCTTCCACAGCAAGGTCATGGTGCGGCCCCCGTCGTCCGTCTTTTCCTCGGGGTTCTCGTGAACCTCGAGAGTGACTTCATACTGGGCTTTGAGTTTGCCACTCAGATCATTGACAAACTCAGGAGACTCCAGGAACTTGACCAGAGACGGGGTTCGGGTCAGTACGAGTTCATGAGTCTCTGGAACCATGCCCTTCAACGACTGTCAGCTTGCATTTCATCGGTGAAGTTGGGGAGAACGTACAAGGAACTCGTCAGCGCAGAGCGGCACCTGCCATTCCGGGCCGGTGACTGTGACCTCGTCGCTTGCTTGCTCCGTGCTTGGGAAGACAATCTTGCAGTTCCATTTCTTCTCAAGCTCTTCGATCTCGGGCAGGCGGGCGATCAGCTGGCGATGATAAAGGCGGTCGACAGTGACCACTTGCGAGGTGAATTCGGAGTGCTAGGCCAGAATGTTAGCAGAGTGTCTGCACAGTACAGGAATTGTAGTAACTTACGGCACGGTCAACCATGTCCAAGATCTCAGACTTAACCAGCTCCAGGTTCTGAGCGTTGCGGGCAGGAGTTCGGCAGATGACGTTATCGACTTTGACATCGTCATCCTCCCGGCCCATACCACCACGGTCCATGGCATTCGAGAACTTGACGAAAACCGAGTGCTTCTTCATGATCCGCTGGATGTGCTGGCCACCGATACCAATGATGCGTTTATGATATTGGTCTGGAACATGGAATGAGATGGAAGCCGGCATCTCCTGTTCGACAAGGCCCAAGCCCTGTTTCATTGAGTCGTAGCTGGGTGCAATCACGTCAATGTCAAAGTTGTATTCTCTGAAGCTATCGAAGATGATCTGGACATTGCCTGGAAAGAGTATTCGGTCAGTATGGATACGCTTCTCTTTTGAAAGCTACGATTCTCAACTTACTCTGGGTCATGATCTTGTTGATCTTGCCGTTCTTCTTGCCAGAGACAAACTCTTTGTGCTCGTTGGCTAGTTCGATCTTCACCCTGATCTGGTGCTGCGTCTGGTTGACAAACTTGATCTGGGACAGGACGGCCAGTGCAGCTTTGACGGCATCGTCGGAGCCTGTGACGGTGAAAGTCATCTTGTCGAAAGAGATGTCGGCATCCGAATTGGCACAGATATCCCCCAGAATGACACGGATTTCTTGGGGGCTAGGAAGCTGAGATGGTCCGACTTGTTGAATCCACCACGAAGCGTAGTAAAACTGCCCAGCCTAGCCATAGTAATTAAGTCAGTCACTGGGGGTTATTGAAACAGAGCTAGGGGAAAACCTACCAGAGACATGATTTCTTTCATGGTTCGCTCAATCTGAAGACCCTCGACTCCTTGAACTCTGATCATGTTGCGCTGGGAAGCGAGCGGCGGGAACATGATGTAGGTGCCGTTGTTCTCCATTATCTTGCGCACCTTGTCCATACGGCCCATAAGAACGGTGTCGATCTTGGCAGGCGATGCAACGGCATCCTTCATGAACAGCTTAGTACGGCTGACCAGCTCGTGTATCTTACGCTTAGCCAGCTCGATACCTTGAGGATTCTCGCCAGTAATGTAGATTTCTTCAGGGTTCCGGCGCTGGGCATTGGGCGGGCAGTAGCGGTAGAGCTGGGCGAACGGTGGAAAGTAGATAGCCGTGTTGGTAGCCGACTCGATCAGCTTTATGTTCTTCCGGGACCGGCCACACACAATAGGATGCAGGGTGCTCTCGACACGCATGATGTCCAGCGTCCGTCCAAGCAACTTATCAATGAAGATCAAGACCTGTGTTTTCGCATGTTCCGACGATTCTATGTCTCCATAAATTGCAACACGCCATCTCTGGTCACGAATAACCTCGACATCACCGTTGAGTCCGTCTAGCATGGGGCTCAGTTTGGGGCCGAGAATGAAGATGTCAACACCGCAGAATTGGGCGAACGTGTTCAGAGCATCGGTGACATGCTTGAAGAGAGAGCCAGCTTTCGAGTCGGCAATGAGGGCATACTCGACATCTACCGTCGTACAACGCTGTAAAGTAATTTCAGTCAAAAGATGTTTGGGAAATAGCAATACAGATTCTCTATGCATACCAGCGCCAACGGGGTCTCGTTGAGAATGGTCTCCCGGCTCTTGTGCACTAGTTCCGGAGCGCCGGACAGACACACAGTCGTGACCTGGCCCTTGAGGTGTTTTGGGGTGGTCGAGATGACGTGAGCCTCGATGGGAAGCGGCCCCTTTGTGAGTTCCATGCACATGTTTCCCAGGTTGGCGACGTTCTGTGCGTGAACGGGCAGCTCGTAGATCGGCACGTCGTCGGGCGCATCCCCCGGGTGAGTCCATCGCATTACTGAGTCACCGGTAGCGTGCAGAATCTCCTCGGTGTTGGGGCCGGCGAGGTCGGAAGCGAAGGGTACGTTGAAGGAGTAATGTATCGTGGTGTCAGCAGCGGGCGAGGGACTTAAGGGCGGAGCTCCCGGAGCGGCAGTCTTTTGATGAGGGTTTATCGATGTCATGTTCATATTCGGTCTCGATGACATGCCGAAGCTAGGACTCATCCTCTCGGGCCAGTGACGCATATTGGCGAGCTTTTGCATGATGGGTAGAGGGCATATACACGCAAAGCAGCAACACGAAGGCCAGGAAATCCGACAACAAGGATGTACCGCCGACTGGGGGAGGAAAGGCGTGGGTGACGGGACGGATGGGGTATCACTGGGGGGAAGAGGGAGGGGAACGGGGGGGAGGGAAGGGGGAAAGTGAGGGTGCAAAAAAGAAAAGGAAAGAATGAGAGAGTGAGAAGGAAATCGGGTCAATCTCAAGCCTCTCTCTTCCTTTGGCGCAGAGCAATACCACCTCAAATGCAAGATGGAGAGAAAGGTGGGAGGAGTTGAGGCGTAGTGAGGAGTAAGGAAGATGGTGAGAAAAGAGAAGTGGTGGTGTGGTTGTGGTATGGTGCAACGAAGTGTGCGCTGTCCGCCGAGCCAGAGCAGAGCCAGAGGACCAGAGGCGCTCAAAGCTATGGTGCTTTCTCTTGCTCTCTTGCTCTCTTTGCTCTGCCGGGGGGGGCGGTTGTTACTGGCTGGGAGCAGGGTACTGGCTGGATTAGATTGGTGCGGTAGCGGGTAGCGGTGCGTCCTCCAGTTGGTAGGTTAGCTGGTTTTCTTGCTGGGGACATCAGCGCCAGTGGAGCGAGACTGCTGGGCGGGCAGGGAAAAAAATCCGTGCACTGATCCGCCGACGATACATTGAAACCTCCTCCTACCAGGTTTGTATCAATGTATCTTCCAGCTTTAACCTCATGAACTGCCCAGAGTCGTTGCTTTGAAACCTACATGGATATATGCAGTCACCCCTCGTATTATGCTATCGATTGGAGATTTGTTTGGGCGATACCCGGGGTCATCTCAGGGTAGAGCCATAAATCCTCAATGTATGTACAGACCAAGCCCATCTCATCTGCATGTAGCTTCCATATATTGAGGGCTGAATTTAAGTAAAGGGTTCCCACCTTTCGTCGACATGGAGAGCGTTCAAAGGCTTTAGTAGTAAAAGTGTGCCTGCCGTTGAATGTCCTCTAAAAGAGAAGATCCAAAGCTATGTATATCAGTATAAGAGTGTTGCCAGGGCAAGATCAAAGTATACCCAAGGTATTTAGAGAAGCCCATGAGCGCGATAGAATGAGACTCTACCTACCTGTACGTACAAGTATACATACCTATGGTAGATCATGTTCCCGTCTCTGCCCAGAGTAATTTGTGACCCACCGTATTGAAATCGAATCTAGGCTTATCAATCACTGCATCTACTGAGCATTGCGAACGCAACATTTTTGCGAAAGACTGGTTCCATGGCAGGGTCCATCCAGGCATCCGTGGTTCTCGTGCAGATTCTGGCTTGCAGTGTGATCAAGTCTACCTCCTACATGTATGCAGATAGACAAGTTGCCGAGGAGTGTCTTGGCTAATTTGTTCATTCCTATGTACCTGATAGCCCTCTTAAGGTATGTAGGTATGTAGCATTCTCGGCAAATTGGCTACCTGAGAGACATATTCCAGAGAGGCAGGCTGACCATTTCGGCGAGGACCTCCACCGTTCTGGGATTCCATATTTTACCTACAATCCGGACACCTTATCACAAGAATCCTGGAATCCTGGCAGAGTAGAAGAAAAACAGGCTGCTGGGCAGGGATGGGCAAGGATGTAGTAACTTTAATAGGTTGACCGTGTCATAAAAGCCCCCAATGGGTTTTCTAAACAGCGCTCTGCCCTTGGGAAACGGGTGTGCCAATACCGCGAGGCAAACACATAAAGCAATTCGAGCTCAATTTTACTCGTGTCTCGACATAGCCACACAACCAACATTAGACAGGGTCCACACAATCTACGAACGCGCATGCCCTTGTCCCTACCTAAGTATGTACCGTATGTACGTCTTTGATAGTTGCACGAAAATCCTTTGTTGACATCTGAAATGACTCTCCTGCCCGCAGACCCCGTCTTTCACCATCCCTCATTCGGGTCGCTTCGAAGGGTGTGACCGGACCCTTCCACTACTGGCGTGACATTGGCATGGCCACATACAAACATCCTGAAGAGACGGACTTGAAACCCGGACTCCAGTGTACTTTGCCGGGTTCTCGACGAGATCTTCCTGTATCGAGAGGGCGAAACATTTCAGAGTCGGCCAATTTGGGGCAAATGCCCACGGTCCCCCTTCCATTGACAATTTATGATACAAGGGATTGACGTAGCTATTGGAATTCACAGAGACGATGGTCTAAGATCCTCTGTAATGCAATAAGGTAAACCTCGGAGACTTATGGCATCAGGCCAGTTTGCATACCCTGGCCGCGTATCCGTAGTTTGATGTAGACAAAACATTGGGTTTTCAAGAGGTTCGTCTCTCTTCTTAAGCTCACACGCAGAGCATCCAGCGCTCCTCGTACTTCATAGATCCTCCACATCCCAACGATCACCCTAGCGGCCGGGCGATCCGCATGCATCTGTATCATCTAGCGCCTAAACAAGAGCTTGGGAGAATATCAATCAGTTGCTAAAGTACTGTAAGCAGAAAAGGGCATTCTTTCGTCCGTCGTGTCTGCTTGCCAGACCCATTAGACACCATTTAGCGGACTCGATCCGGCTTCCCTCGATCTTGAACGGATGGGACAGGTGGTGCTAATCCACGTCAGCACACTCCGGACTTCAAAGTAAGAACGCCGAATTCCGCAAACGCGGATGACGAGTACTTTTGCTTGTACAGGAAGAATCAAAACGGTACGCCTCTACGTGCTTCTCTGGGATTCCTCAGCCGCGGGGCCCGTATCACGTCAGTAGTACCTCACGGTATTGCATACTTCCGACCCATTCTTGTTTGCCGGTCGTAGTGGCAGTGGTTTATGGGTGGTGGGGCACACATAGGGCTGGGAGGACCTCACCTAGTCTCTCGACAGGAGTATCCATCTGTATATCCATCCGTTCTTTCGCGAGCCCCGGTGACGCCGGCCCGGATAATTTTGCCGATCCCGAGATTGCATGGTGAGGAGACAGGTGTTGATGAAGACCCCGCTGGGACCGCTCGGCGTTCTCTTTCATTGCACTGTTTGCATTCAACATCACCATAACTGCATCACACATATAGAGGCATAAAACGAAGAGACAGGTAATGTAAGTGTAGTAAGTACGCCTATACTGCTGTAGGATGTTCCGTTGTATTGTCAAGCGCGCACTTCTGGTGTGCAGACCCTCCCTTTTCCTGCTCCAATGGAAGACACTCGAAAGACCTGAGCCCCTTTTCCCGGCTACATAGTTGGTTGGTCACATGCTCCTTCCATATCCCTGCTGTGCTATCAGAAGTTGAGTAATTATCGTATTGTGAAGCGCCTCTATTGACCTCCAAATAAATCTTATTACACAGGTGACTTGCCACTGGACACCACGCCTATCAGTCAACAAGTAGGCTAGATACAACGCGGAACGATCATCTCGTAAACCATCAACGTTATGCTCAAGGCCGGTTTCCGGAACCGCCAATATATACAACCTCAGTGGGGTTCTGTTTCTCTGCAGTCACCCCTCCATGTAACTTGAATCGAATATCCTCCCGTTACCGGTACACCTCCCTACGGCCATCCTCGTAGACAATTTCGCGCTGCACCGTACGTGGTGGCTCAATGTACGCCACCTCATCGTCACGTAGGGCAGGCCTCTCATAGTAACGTTCCATGGGACGAACACTGTATTCGCGCCTAGGCATATCCAACTCTGCCGGCCTCACACTATACTCGCGATATGTTGGAGGAGCAACTTCGCGCCTCGGATCTGGGTGAATACTGCCAGCGTATTCTCGAACGGGAGCTTCAGAGGGCCTTATGCTTTGCACTCTTGGGTACTCGTATCGTACAGGCTCCTGAGGCCGAACACTGCCAGGCCGCATAGCGTATTCCTGTGCCGGCTCCGGCGGAAGTCGCCTTTCTTCAGTGCCCCGATACTGGACATATTCATGTCCGGGAACAGGAGCAGGTACCGGATGTATAGAGTAGTCTCGTTGGCGATAGCCACGGTAGTCTACGGCGCCATACTCTGGCTGAGTCACCACTCTCCGTTGTGACGAAGCAGGAGAGGCCCGCCTGTATATTATACCGTCTTGTTCAAATGTGCTCGATGCAGGAAGACGCTCGTAGACGAGTTCGTGCTCAACCGGTCTCCCAGGAGGTGCGACGGAAAGACGTGAGACTGATGGCATAGGCGGGGGCTCAATATACTCACGTCCAAACTGGTCCCTGATAATCCGTGTTGGGGGCCGAGGGGGGCCCATTGTAGTAGCAGACCGTGATTCAGCCCTCGCAGGAGACCGAGATCGAGCCCTATCAGTCCCAGGACGAACACTCATTCGCCCATCGGGGTAATAAGCAATGGGCTCTCGATAAGGCGTATCAGCTACGGAATACGTTGCTGAACGCATTGGGCGCGCCTCAGAAGGAGCGTATGGGACAGCATAGGACGATGGCTCAGGAGCACGACGAAGGTACTGGATCGGCTCATCCAGCCTTCGGTCCTCGTACACGGGCAGGTCAACTCTCTGGCTGCCTGCCGCAACAGATTGACGCATATGACGCCCATAGGGATCTTCAATAGCTCTCTCATAGCCAATGGCGACCGGTATTCTTTCTTCTCGCGTAATTCGGGGATCATATTCGTCATGGATTACCTCAACGGACCGCTGTCTTCTGGGCTCATCGTAATTCAGTTCCTGTTGGTTCTGCGATGGGCGCTGGCGCTTGGCCGGTCTGGGGTATTGGGGTGCGGATAGCGGCGATGGCGAGCGGGGCTCGGGCTTGATGAAAGGTGATGCTGGTCGTTCTGCTGCTGCTGCTTTCCTCTTGTTCTTCTTCTTGTTGTTCTTCTTCTTATTTCCCTTTTCGCCTTGTGGGGAGCTCTCCGGAGACGTCCCGTTGCCAGCTTCCTGTCTTAACGCCGCCACTTGCGGCGGCGCGCTGGGTAGTATGCTGATCTCGGGATCAGGCATTTGCGGCTGACGCGACGTCGCTAAGGGCGAAACATGAGCAGGCTGAGGAGCATAGGGCTGGAGGTCATGGCTTCGTATGAACGGGGGTTCTCGCGGAGCAACTAGGCCTCCTTGACGGTGTTGCTTTGGCCCAGCTCTTCCATCGACATCATGTCTATCATCAGAGCGGCTGGTCGAGCCACTTCCGTTGGAGCTGATTACCATTGGCTGGACTTGATCACCGTCATGCATCCGGCCCTCACTTGAATTTCCGATTCCATATCGCGAATACGCATCAGGGGCATGACCCTGTAACACTAAACCAGCAAGGCTGGCAGCATCAGGAGTTCCCATGCAAGGCTGAGTATTCTGTACCAGCTGTTTTTGATGGGCAACGTCGTTCGAGGCTATTAAGGACGTCGAGGCTTTACCAGCCGCCGGCTGTGGATTCGCTGCTCTAGCATTTTCATCATGAACTTGAATCCGGGGGGATGTGGTAGTGGTTTCTCGGATCGGGGCACCTTCTGACGCGCTGTGAGCTCGAGGAGAGGACAAAAAGGGCTCTGGAGTATCATGCTGACTGGAATAGAATGTGTTGTTATCGAAAGAGTCGCTTGAGTCCGAGGAGTTAGCAGCTAGTTCAGCATCAGCAGGCGGAGCAGTTGCCTGGACCAATGTCAGGGCTTTCGCAAGAATATCAGGGAGATCCAAGTCAGCCTCCTGCTCAGCTGGCTGAGTTGTTTTACTAGCAGTACGACGTTGTTCTAGCTCTTCTCTGAGGGTCTTCTCGATCCTCTGTCGCTGCTGCTGCAGCTCGGCTCTCACGAGCACATCTGATTTTGTGAGTAGGAGGGGATCGAACTGAGCAGCGCCTGCTGCAGCATCTTTGGCGAAGTTCACAAGGCCAGCGGAAGCAATTGCCGATTGCTGCGAGTTGGCTTTGAAGGATTGGGAATTGTCCAGGCGATAATCATGGACAGGAGCAGAATTCAGCAGGCCAGAAGTCTCTCCATTTGAACCACCAAGCGACGAAGATGTCTGCAAATTACTTTGGGCTTTCGTCGCACCAGACTGAGCTGGTGGTTTGATATGGGGGTGGGAGCCCGATAGGACGGCATTTCGAAATTGAACAACTCTGTCATACTCGTGGATCTGTCGCAGCTCATCTTCAGATAATACCGTACTTGACTGCAAAGCAGGTCCAGTGGCCACAGGCATCGCTGCCATGCTTGCTTGTGCCATTATGGACAAAAGCGATTGATTAGTAAAGCTTGAAGCATCCAAGAACCCTCGACCCCCCGGTATCAGAATAAAAGGCAGATAAGAGTATGCTACACAATCATTAGGAGGTGTGTATCGTGGAGCAAGGTCAGTCGCACGTATTGTACAAACCGACACAGCAATGCAGTGTAGGGAAATGAAGGAGGTACGCGTCAGTCTTCAACGGCGAGCAAATGTTATGGTGGTTTTGGATGTGGTGATTCAAATAGGTTAGCAGAGGGAAGGCTTGCTCGGAAATTGGTCGGAGGCCGGCAACTGTTAATCAGCCAGCTAGCAGCCAAGTTCTAGATATTATATATGGGCCCCAAAGGCATAACTGGGTCATCTTGCACGTCGACTGCACCCAGCCACATGGGGCTTGCGCCCATCAATCGAAGGTCTAAGTCGTAATGTAATACGGTATCACGCTCGCCGGTGACTCAATACATGTGGTCCAGCGCGGAAACTTAAGGACACTTCCTGCTTTCAGAATATAAATTGGCAAGATAGAGACTCCGACAAGCTTCATGAATGCTAGACTTTGGTGCACGTTTCGCACGCCTTTTACGCGACCATTAAAAAGTCAGAACCACACTCAAGCCGCCACTCATCAGCTTACCGGCTATCCCAAGGCATATAATCGCAATCGTTATACACTTTCTTCGTTCCATTTACGGACTAAACCTGAAGACAACAGCAACACTACCAAGAATCATCCTACATTATCGTTGAGATCGAATATGGGGTCGCAAACGGGAGAAACACACAGAAAAGATAGCAGGCCTGTCCTGTTCTTGTATGCAGAATTGCTTTGTCTATTGGCTGCTCTATAAATATAACTAACATGCATATTAGTGATATAGATAATTGTCTATATCCTAAGAGTAAGTCTCTCACTTGCTAGCCTTGGGGAAGCACCAGATTCACTGACACCCTTGCAGGTGCCAAAGTCCACGACCTGATGGCAGGTCTGATCGACCAATACTTTGCGAAGCACCTTGGGGTAAGCGAGGAAGAGGCGGTCCGACTCCATAAGGAGTACTATCAGAACTACGGGCTGGCCATTGAGGGCCTGGTGCGACACCACCAGATCGACCCTCTCGAGTATAACGCGAAAGTTGACGATGCACTGCCGCTGGAGGGCATCATCAAGCCCAACCCTCAACTGCGGAAGATGCTCGAGGACATTGACACGACCAAAGTCAAGACTTGGCTCTTCACAAACGCTTATGTGAACCATGGCAAGAGGGTCATCCGCCTGCTCGGCATCGAGGACTTGTTCGAAGGCTTGACGTACTGCGACTACGCGGCTGACCCCATACTTTGCAAGCCTCACCCCGACATGTTTGCCAAGGCCATGAGGGAAGCAGGAGTCGAGCAACCCGAAAACTGCTATTTCGTTGGTAAGTAACATTCAAGCGCCACTCCTGACATGGCAGTACTAATTCCTTCAGACGATTCGTACGCAAACTGTGTTGGCGCGAAGGCAATAGGCTGGACAGCAGCACATCTAGTGGAGGAAGGAGTCAAGGCTCCGAGAACCCCGGCGTCGCAGTATCAGATCCGGTATCTAGAGGAGCTGCGCACTTGCTATCCTCAATTCTTCAAATCGACCGACTAAGATCATTATGCCTGTTCCCCTCTAGATTTCCTTTTATACATAGTTCATTGCGGTGTAGAATCTTGGTATTAGGGCGTTAATAGAATCCAGAGCTTGGAAGGGAAGGGGTGCTCTTTGGGTGTCCGAGTGTCCGGACAGTGATCTCAAAGCAGCTGACGAGAAGCAATATACTTCTTTCTTTGTTTTGTTCGGGTTCCCTACTCCTATAACGCCTCCATCTTGGGTATCGTAAATCATGCAGCCAAATTGGGCATCCTACTATGGTCTCCGGATGCTTCTGATAACCTCGTCAAGGTTTAACATGATGTCCTTCTTCTCTTGGATGGCCTCTTGGTGTTGGGCCTCTGCCGACTTCAACTCATCTTCCAGCTCCTTGATGTTGCGCTCCTGATCTCGCTCGCTGTTATCTAGACCTGGAAGTATGGATATGAGGTACTCGATTTGCTGCTCCTTGGTGATGAGATCCTGCGCCAGCTCGATTTGTGCCGCCTTGAATACATCCGCTGGGTGGGGGTCGACTACGCACTGCCTATTAGCATTGCCCGAAAAGCCGGCCAGCGCTTTCCGGTCTGCAATCACTAGCTAACCTTCTTGTTCGGCATCTTTGGGCAACTGCCGAATCTCATCGTTGGGGCCCAGGGTCTCGAGGTTGTGATGTCGGTGGACGTAGTGTATGCAAGCGACGAATTGCTGCGCCAACTGCGAAAGAAGCCTCAGTTAGCGACGCGCAATTCTAACGGTTGGCAATGGGCGCACACCTCGTCCACTGCATCCTGCAGCTGCGTGAGTCTATCGCCCATGGTGACGCGCCAATCCTCTTTGGCAAGGAGAACTGTCGGGTAAATGAATGCTTTGCGACTTCGATGAGGAAACTGGCGGGTGGTGTAAAGATGCTTGCATCAGTGCAGTTGGCAGTTAGTGGTTACCTGTAGGTACGAGACTGGAGCTTTGGTGGGGTCTGCCTGTGCCAGTGGCAGAGTGGTTTTGGATTACAAGGGTCCCCAGAGAGCAAGAATGCGACCTTATTGCTTATCGAAGCAGCGCGCTTGCTATCACACCACCCCTGACGCAGCATCTCGATATTTACCGATACACCTTATGTTGGTTTTAAGCTCGACCAGTTTTCCCCCTTATAATGAGCATTTGTTTATCCTCCGGGTATCGTAGTGCTTGCCTGAGAGCCACGCGAAACATTATTGGCATATCTCACTACAAGCATAATTTCATCCCCAGTCAGGAGCGCGCCGCATCTACAAAAGCAAAATCGAAAACAAAGTCGAAAGTTGATTTAGACAATGTTGTGAGGTCTTTGGGTGCTCTCGACGCCGGAGAGCATTGCGATATTGCCACATATGCAGCATATGCACAACGGACTGGACTGGACACGGGTTCAACTACCTACGTCGGCACTCACTATGAATACAAAGTGGCCTCCACACTGAGGAACTTTGGGTTCGACCTCAAGCGAGTGGGAGGCCGTGGTGATTTCGGCATCGATTTGATCGGAACCTGGCTGATTCCGTCAAGCCCGCGCCCACTCCGGGTTATCATGCAGTGCAAGGTTGCTGCCACCAAGACGATGATCGGGCCGCGCCTAATACGCGAACTCGAGGGTGCATTCGTTGGAGCGCCTTCGGGATGGCGAGGCGAAGGAGTCGTTGGCTTGTTGGTAGCGCAGAAGCCTGCCACCAAGGGCGTCCGTGACTCCTTGGGCCGCAGTCGCTGGCCTATGGGCTTTATTTCATGCCTGCCGGACGGCAAGGTGCAGCAGATGCTCTGGAACCGCCAAGCAGAGGATCAAGGGTTGGCTGGCCTGGGTGTTGCCGTTCGCTTCTCCGAAGGCGACCGCAATGCGCAAGAATTGATCCTTACGTACCAGGGGAAACCTTCAGCTCGGTAATCGAACGACTGGGAAAGTGTAGAATATACCGCTGAACCAAAAGCCGACGGCCGACTGATGAATCAATCGCCATATCTGGTATATGTATCGTCAGGACCAACAGAAAGTAGCACAGTTGCAGCTGCATCTTTGTTCTGCCCGCTGACCAGCAAAGGAAAAACCTTGCCAGAATATATTGCGGCACGTTCCCTGGTAAAGCGGAAACCAAATCCAGTAGTCAATGGCTGTTGGAAGAGCCTTCGTAGCAGGACCACCAGGTTTCAAGGGTTGGGATATATCCGTGTTGTGAAAGCCCCCGACAACACTGATGTCAATATCGCCATTCTGATGAACCGGCATTCTATGCTTGGTTCGTGCAGGTCTCGTTAGACCGTCCTAGCATCCGGACCGCTATAGATCACCTGCGCTCAAACGATAAGGAGGTTGAAGCCAATTGGTTAATAAGATGTTGTCAGTTTACCCTTTGGATCGTGCCAGATTACGTCAAGCTAATGTTGACCGGAATAGCCCAGAGTCCAAACCCTTGGAAGGTGGCGACGAGTCTGGGAACGCTCGACTCCGTTATGAGGAGATTATCTCCAGGGCTGGAAAATGGGGGTTGTTTTGTTTTTGGATCCCCCGTATCACTTGAATCATATATAGTTTGCTAGCAATACGATGATTCTGCAAAGGCAAGTCGCCTGCGGACAGGCAGTTACATAGAGCAGAGGGTATAGATGGCGATCAATAGATAAACTCAGTTGGACATCCTTTATTCTAGCAGCAACTGTCAAGATTGGTCTATTAGTACCCCTTTATCGCTAATTATCCATCTTTGAGTCCAAACCCGCGTTTTGTTCTTAACTTTACGGCTGAGTTGTTTTGAGTAAGGTTATAGTTACAACCTCGACTCAGGCTCAAAGATTGGGAGGACCTTGTCATGTTTTCGTTATAGTACACGACGTGCCGCAATCGCAGTAATGCCGAGGTTCTCTCTGTCATCGGTCCTACTCGAGCAGCCCCTTTTCAATACTTCCAAAGCGGTGTCAACATCGAAAAGGAGGTTGGCAGTGATTGCGCCTGACGGAAAAGACATGACACCACCGTCCTGCCTTCTCCTCCTTCTTTGCGCTCGGCTCAATCGTCCCATATAGCCGCCTTGGCCTTCTCAGCCTGCTCGGCCTTGCGCCGCTCCTCCTCCTTCTCGAGCTCGCGCCGCTTGCGCTCCTTCTCGCGCAGCGCCCGGTCGTAGGCCCGCTGCTCCTCGGTCAGCCGCGGCGCCTTGACGCCCAGCGCGCTGGCAATCATGCGGCGCGCCACCGCGTCCGTCTTCTCGGGCCGTCGCGGCTCCGACGTGGAATAGGAACCGCCGTTGCTGTCGGCCGTCGCCGCGGAATGCCACGGGGCCGAGTCCGCGTTGTAGCTGGGGGTATTGGGCGTGGGCGGCGGCGCGGCGACGCCGGTACCGCCGCTGTTGCTGCTGCCGCGCGGCGCCGCAGTGGCGGTGGTGTTGCTGGAGGTGTCCTCGGTGGAATCGCCGTCGCTGTCCGACTCGTCTTCCCACGAGTCGGCTACGGCGGCTTTCTTGGACTGTGCTTTCTTCTTTGTCGCCGGGGCCGGATCAAGGGAAAGTCTGGCCATTGATGTCGCCGCCTCGGCGGACTTGGAACTACCGGCCATACCGGAGAGAAAAGAACCGAAATGCCCGAGGTATCGGGTACACGGTTCAAGGCATGCAATGCAGGTGTTCAGAAGAGCGACAGTATAGCTTCTGAGCTATATCCTCCAGTATTGCGAAAGACTGGGAGGATCGGAGAAACGTTTGATATATGGGTATATATAGTACTATATCCTTACACGGCAGGTTAATGTGAGGAAGCTAGGAAGCTGGAACGGCGGACTCAAAACCTACCTCCTAGAATTCACCGAAGGGATTTCGATCGCAAGGTAAGAAAGACTGTAACGATCAAAGCAAGGTCTAGTCGGTTGCGAAATTCGACGGGCGCTGAATATAGACGAATCTAAGTATAGTGAGGACACAAGAAGTAGTGGGCGGAGGAATTATCTAGAGGACCTTGGACATCAATCTTGGGGCAAGCAACATCTCAAGGTGATGGTGGGGGTTGCAGGTTGGTTTCCAAAATAGTGGTTCCAATCCTTAGCCTTGAACTCCCCCGCATTCTCCCTCTACCTGGTAAGATCTTATGTACCTACCCTGCGAGTATGTTCTGCACGTAGGTACTGTACCTTGAGTGCTCTAGGTACTACGCAGGCAGATGTTTTGAACCCCTGTCGGGTTTCTTCGAAGAGCAGATGCGTAGCGCGATACCTTCATAAAGTGAGGGAACTGCTCGCACAGAATGATCTGTCTGTACAGAAGCCAACTTCGTTACCCTATATGTACCGTCAAAACATGCCCACCCTACTTGGTACTTACATGATATTACCATGTTTAATATGCATCGGTTTCTGGCCCTGTGTCGCGTAGTCATCGTCCCAGGAGTTTAGCTGTATATACCGTAGCTGAATCGAATGGGATTCCACAAGGTACAGGACTGGATAAGGGTCACCAAATCATCATGCGAACCGGATTATGAACGTGTGTCGTTGTTTTTCACGGAAGTAACAAGAGCTTTCATGGAAGATGACGATTGGAAAGAGCAGACATTGCATCTACAATGTCAATATCTGACATTGGTTCCATTGCCTGTAACTGCTCGGTCTGGTGAAGTTGTCCCAGGGGCCAACTCTTTGTCGACCTGGAGGCCAGCGGAGTCAGAGCCCTATAGATAGTGACAGTGTCATACTGGCTACAGAGGTAATTGGCCATGCTTGGGCGCATCGGTGAAATGCCTCATGCTTTTCGCCGTGGCATTGCCCGTTGCGCATAAGCAGCCGTAAGCCCGATTAGTCTCTGCTCAAGATCGTAACCCTGATGTCGCCTCTGCCAGGGGCATGCAGTTGTTGAGAGCATGTAGTTGGGTGCAAGTTGAAGGCGACTCTTCTTAGGTTTCGTCTTCAAGAAGGTCAACTCCGACTCCGCGCAAAGCCCCCGTAGCCCATTCGGGATAGTCTGCTTTGTTGGGGTACAGATTGGCAAAAAACTGGCGTATAAACGCAGGATATCTATCAGCAATGATGGCATCACGAGCTTCTCTCATGAGGTTCAACTGATACCACACATTGTGCAGGGTGAGCAAGTGCGCTGAGACAGTCTCCTTCGCGATGTTGTGGTGAACAAATGCCCTTGTGATGCCAAGTCCTCCATCTCCTTTCCGGCAGCAGATGCAGCCACAACCTTCCTCGATGGGACCAAAGTCAACACCAAATTTGGAATTTTTGATATTGAGTACGCCATACTTGGTGACAGCATTCCCAAACCTCGCGGTTCTCGTCGGCCACACACAGTCGAACATATCAGCGCCGAGTGCAACGCTCACGACGAGGTCTTCAGGATAGCCAATGCCCATCACGTAGCGAGGCTTAAGTTCAGGCAACAGCTCCGTGCAGGTGGCAACGACTTGGCAGTAGTCTGCCTTTGCCTCCCCGCCACTGAGACCACCGATCGCGATACCAGGGGTGTCTCTGGCAACCATCTCCTTGCAACACTCCCGGCGCATATCAAGATCCAGACCGCCCTGAATAATACAAAAGAGGTTCTGGGTGTCTGGATTTTTGTGTGCTGCTATGCATCGGTCGAGCCATCGCACGCTTCGCAGCATGGCCTCTCTCATACGGGCTGCATCTGGAGAGGTTGTTACCAGGACATCATCTAATTGCATCATGATATCGCTACCGATGGTGTTTTGCAGCGAGATAGAGTGTTCTGGGGTGAGGAGCATAGGCGTTCCATCATGTGGACTCAGAAATCTGACGCCCTCTTCGGTGATATTTGCGAGCTTCAGCAGACTCACCATCTGAAAGCTGGATATACTTTGTTAGTTGGTGTAGCAAATGGTCGGAGAGAAGGGGAGAGAGGATCTCGCAAAGACAAGTTCATACCCGCCACTATCTGTCAGGATATTATGTTGCCATCCTTGTAATTTGTGAGCGCCGCCGATAGCCGCAAGAACTTCTTGTCCTGGCTTCAAGCCCAGATGGTAGGTATTGTTCAGACACAGGCGGCAGCCTGTTTCCTCAAGCTGCTCTGGCGTGAGCCCTTTCAACGACGCTTGAGTTGCAACTGGCATAAACATGGGCAGCTGGACTGGGCCATGGGGTAGGGTCAGATATGAGGCCCGGGCCCTGGTTACGCTGCATCTCGCTACTAAGTCAAAGGTGAGGGCTGCAGAGGACTGGGACGCAATAGTGGCTGCCATGGCTCTTTGCATCACTCCTGCATCTACCCAGGCTCAGGTAACCAGGTTTGTAGATCCAAAGAAGGGGGGTGGTGTTGGTGGGGACCAACGGACCGAACTCCGGGCAAAACCGTGAGGTTAATCGTATTGATGGAGAGACACGGCTTCAGTTGCAGCGGCTTGGAAGTGTTGGAAGTGACAGAAACTGCCGGCCGACGCCTTGTCTAATTCTGGGCCGACTCTTTCCAGCCCTCAGCCACAAATCTATGAATAGAGATGCCTTCAATGCGCCAGAGAGGATGGTTGGTTTCGAGAGCTGGCCAGCTGAGGAGAGCATGAAAATTCGTGATTTCCCAGTCAATTCGAGCTAGCACATAACAAGAAAACGTGGTTCGCCAGGGGCCTCCCGCCAACCGCTCCCAGAGGGGCTGCCAGATCTGGCCTAAGGTTAGGTGCAAAGTGCCATGCACCAAGGGAAATTTCGGGAGTTCCTTGAAGGTGGAAGGAAGTCACATAAATTTTACAGTGGGGAAGTGGCATGATCGCAAAGTGCTGTACCACCTGCTACCACGCTGCTACAGTGATACTACGCTGCTACCGCGCTGCTGCGCCCGATCGGAACGCTCTGGGCTTTGTTCAGTTGACTTGGCCTGGGTCCCGCCTTGCCTGACTGGCAAACGCGGGCTCGCATTCCATCTTAAAGCACACACACACACACACACACCAAGTCACCGACCCCAGTGTTCATGCCGGCACAGACTGAGAAATCGTACGATCACCCCAAAGCTGTGTGGGTGGGATCAAATGGGAGATCTCCCTCTCCATGAAGTCCAAGTGACGAGGATATTGCGTTCAAGCTTGGTCTCAAGGGGCTCAAGGGGTCCAATTACAAACAGCGGGACAGCCTTCCGCCCTGCCCAAAGAGCCCAAATTCACTCTGACCCGTGTCATCCACTCATCTCTGGAGGTTGCCGGCACCAGGACAGGCCTCAATCTGCGTTTGAGATATTGCCATGCAGTCGCACCAACCGCGACAAAAAGGCCAGTCAATGAGTGTTAGGGTTTACTAGTGAGCAGTTCGTATCGACTCTCGGCGATTGCTCAGGTGTCGACGGGCCAGGCTTGGTATCGGCCGTCAGCCGCGATGATTGACGCCTGTCGTCACGAACCTGGTCTTGTCAGTGGGTCTGCATATGGTCTACATAGGACCCTAGGTTCAGTCGAATGCCCAGGAGCCCAGCTAATCCTTTTCATTTCGACGTCTTGATTGGAATAGCGCGGGCTGGGCATCGGGCAACCCCAGGCTTCCCAGGCTGCCCAGGCCCGACCCAGGCGGAGGAATTTGTTTTCTTTTTGCGGACAGCGCATCTGCCAAATTACCCAGGGTCGACCCCTACAGACGGATATCTATGTGGTCTGACGTGTAATAGGGTGGATAGCTTCACCCATCTCTCATCGGCGCACTCAGCTAGTCAGGAACCTTATATCCAGCTTGCAGCCCACTTACACCAGCCGCTGCTTTCATCGTCACCTCAAGCCTGTTTTCCTTCTCTGTACAATACTTGCTGTCCATCACATCTCCATTCAACCCCATCAACACTTCCTCACCTCCTGTCACAATCATGTCTTGCCAGTCATTTCATTTATTTTCGGCGTTGCCTATAGAAATCAGGTGGCAGATATGGCGCTTGAGCTGCCAGCCTCGAGTCGTGGAGGTCTCTTACAATTCTGACGAGGACTGCTGTAGAACAACAACCGAACCACCCCCGGTCTTCCATGTATGTCGAGAGTCAAGACAGGAAGCACTGAGGCTATACAAAACCCTATTCGGCACACGCACACACAAACCGAGCATATACTTCCACCCGACGATAGATACCCTTTACCTCCCAAGGCCTCCCTACATGGGATACGATGATGCTTGTCGAGACTTTGCAGACTTGGTCACAGACATATCCGAAGTACAGAATCTTGCCCTGGACCACGTCAATCCCGCCATCAGGCGCCCCTGGGAGACCTACAACAAGTACGTTCTGATGCAGAGCTTCACGCACGTCACGGAAGTCTATCTTGTGCTCGCCTCACATTCGGACCCTACGCACGACATCAACAAGCACGGCTTCCTCAAGTTGACAGAACCCATTGGCGACCCGACATGCATCAGCCAACTACTAGCCGACTTAAAAGATTCCTTCACCTACGAAGCGGGAGCAAGTTTCTCAGACGACAAAGTGGAAGAGGGCCATGCGAAGGCGCCTCCATTAGTACTGAAGTCGAAAATATCCTCGGAGTATCTGCGTCTGTTATAGATGGCCTCATCCTGCTGCTGGGCGCCAAATTATGTACTAATATTACAACGAATGATTGTCGATACCTATCAACTTTCTTGGGTCTTATCAAGCCTCCTTTTTGACACCTTTGTTTCCTAGCCCGCCCGTAACATTGTGATCGCGGTTCCACAAGTGGAATTGAAGCCAGGTAAGACGCCTCAAGCATAGACTACCATGCGACGTGCAATGATGCCTCATTATTCCTGGCCTCACCTGCCTAGAGCTAGGTGGATCGAGGAGGTGCTATTTACAAGAGGCATGAGACCAAAGCTACGTGTTTTGTGCAGTCTTATGGCCACCTCTTCTACACCGATCTTTCTAGGTCAAGGAAACACAAATTTACAGAGTCGTACTGGAGTGATTAGCCTGCTGTGTAACAGAAACTGCATGTCTGATGGATCCATTGCGAGATCGACAATAAGAGCTGACGGCGCATGTCCTTGTACAATACGGACTTCAGTATTGCAACCATGGCACACGGTGCCTGAACTTCCATATATGTGCGGATACAATCAATGTGTGTACTGGCAGTTTCTTGTGCTTACTGTTTGTCATGCGACGGCGATTCTTATTGAGCCGCACGGTGGGAGATGCCCCGAAGATCAGACAGGGGGCCCTTGGGTGCCTCAGCAGCGCCGAGAGTGGATGCAGCTGGCATGATGTAATCAGTACCTGGCATTCAATAGGCCAACGCGAAATGCCTGGATTCCAATAAGGAAACAAAGAGATCTTCGGCAAGCCTATCACCTGTCTCGGTGTGTAACATTTTTCGTGGGAGTGGGCAATGTGCATAAGACTATACCGACATTACCTCAGTAAGCAGGGAGACTTCAAGACCGGGTTTGATCAATAAGTTATTGAAAACTACAAAAAGTGATATCTAATATTCCTCTCCCGGACAGGCTTGAACTGTCAACCTCCCGATTGCTGTAGCCCCTGCGAACAGGGAGCATAACAGTCGGACGCGCTAGCCAATTGCGCCACGGAAGAATCAATCTATGATTGAGTGGCAATGTAGGAACATCTGACCACCTCGGTCGTTATGACAGTCTATATCTATGAGTAGTCCGCTCACCGTCCAAGTGCTGTAATTCGACCATAAACAAACCAAAAGCCTCTATCATGAAGTATAGCTTGGTCAGTATTCTGACAGGGAATCAAGTGATTGCGGTCATATAGACTACAACTACAATGAAGTATCGGCTGAAAACCATCTGCTGGGTAAACCATTGCTTGCTGTAGTTCGACAACTAATAAAATGACTTTGTCCTTCGCGAAAATGCCCAGATCAACCCCCCCCCCCCCCCCCCCCCCCCCATAATGCATCTAGTCCCCGGCATGAATATACAAGTAGAAGAGGTATGGCTTGTCAGTGTGTTGATTTCACTGGCATTGCTCACACCCGGTGCAACGGATACGCATGTCGCACCAAGAACCACCACTTTCCGGCTACTCCAATTGACTTTCCAGGCGTCTGCTAACGCATTGAGATCTGCTTCCCCGGGAGACTTTCTAGCTCCTGGGCGTGGGTGGCTACCTCCCGTCTCTCAAGCTCGGTGGATCGAGACAGTAGGCGTTCTCAATATACAGCCCGGTAACACAAGAACAGCGACGCTTCTCGCGCACGCCTCAGCGATATGTCACGTACGAGAAGGACCGGAACTTCTTCGCATCCGGGGCCATGGTAGAATTGACACACTGGCCATCCGGCACGGTGTGGTTCGCGTCGAGGAAGTTGGCCTGGCCCACGCTGGGGCCGGTGCAGTCGTCGGTGACGAAGTGCTCGCCCGCCACGTTGCCCGACTGGAAGTTGCCGCTGTCGAAGCTGACCGAGGCCATGCCGCCCTCGGGCAGCTTCAGGCAGCCGAAACTGTCGAAATCGGTGACTTCGATGGCCATGATCCCGCAGTTGGCATCCGAGTATCCCCGCAGCCTGAAGTCGGCGACCGCCAGAATGGTCTGGAGGATTGGTACGGCCACCATATTTCCGGGAGGGCGGTCTTGCGGAATGGCGCTCCTGGTAAGAGAAAACGAGAGAGGGGGAGAGCAGTGCGGGCGCACAATATTGGGTTTGTATATATGGTGCCTGCTTCCGGTTGCTTAGGCGGCCTGTAAGTGACTTTTTCTATGTCGTACGTCCGGTGAATTTACTTTAGGAAGGGGCTGGGAGAGAAGAAGCCCTGTGCCCTCGTCAGAGAAACTGTTGGAGGCAAGCTTCTCATTTTGATCGTGATCATGACGATGATGGCCGGTTGCTTTAAATTCCATCGACCGCAATCTAGCCATGTTGGCTTGGCCGGATACTACCGCCGAACGTCAGCAAGCAGCCAGGCCTCGGTCGTGGTATATCAGGTGGAGTCGCTGCAACTATGACGGGCGGACGTGGGCGGAGGTTTCAGGGATCCTGCGATGCTCAATTGAGATAGATCTTCGCCGACGAAACTCGCTAGGGCAACCTTATCGCGCTGGCGGTACGAAGTTAATAACTCGAGCATGCATGGACGTCGTTTGTTCCGGGTATCCCCTCGTTCGAGAGCGAACTGTCATCTGTCAAAGGTGCCAAAAGCTCATCTTATTGGATAACAGCCAGTGTCGGCTGGATGGTGAAGACGCCTGTATCTATCTATTGCTATTGCCCTGCATCGGCGCATACCTAAAATTGGAAAGTATTATACATTTGGTGTCCTCTTATTACAGAGCACTGCCTGGGTATCTGCTGCATCACTACCCTGGCTACTAGATGTATATCACCGCCTACTATTTCTCGCATAGCCGACGGCAGTGGCGACAGTGGTAACACGCAGATCTCCTGCTTTGGCTGGCACAAACCACTGTCTTCTCAGAGACTGCTAGAACTTCTTGCTCATCTCCAACCGTCGTCACCGCCGGCACTGGAATAAGCAGCAGCTGTAGCTGAGTAGCTGGCTGGTTGTGGAAAGCTGCTTCGTGATGGCCGAGTTAGCGCTGGTGATATGGCCCCTTTTCGAGTACTCGCGGCTCTCCCTTGTGATTCAATGGCATTTATTTATACGCTGATCTACCATTTGAATAGTCAATGCCACTATGACTCCTTCCACTGCTATATGGTACCATTATCCACAGTGTGCATCTGTCCAGGCCGCCAGGATTGAATCTTCATCCCATCTCGGAATGAATTCCCAATGTTATGGCCTGTGTGGGTTCCAGTGCTGCATACATACTCAGCTACCTCAGATGCACCTGAGAAAAAGGGATAACCCAGTTCAAACTAACTACCTTGCCGTCTAGAGACTGCATTTAAGGGCGTGGTCTCCGTCAGGGGTAGACCCAGAGGAGATGTATAGTCTCGTGGCCCAGTAGGAAGTCTTTAGGGTTGTATATGCTCTCGATGGCCATTTCTGCCCTCCCAGCGGTCAAATTCATGGTGTTCATGTAGTCTATAAATACTGAGTCACCTCGAGAACAGACAATGCTATTTAAAGCTAGGAGTATACGTTTCTGGCGCAACACGCATCAGCAGAGGGCTGGCTACCCGCACGTCATTGTGAGCTGAATGTGTTGTAATAGTGTAAAACGAGTCTGGATAGTAGTTACCCATGTGCAAGTCACTGTCTTCTTCTTCGAACAACACGCCAGCCACGAGAGTGCTGTTTGACTAGAGCCTGTATCATGTATCCTGGGATTGTCAACAGAGCGGGGAAGGACAATGTTTATTCAACGACTGGAAGACGCCCACCGTCAAATACCGATGTCAATATTCCGAAGGGTGACTGTCGTCGTACGGGCTCCTTGAAAATTACAGAGAATGCATGTTATAGGTGCTGTGTTTATGTGCATGAAAGCGACATAACAGAGGGCAGGTCAACTAGGAGTCTCCCTTGATTTGTTTACGGAGGACATATTAGTCGATAGTCCGGGAGGTAAAAATGGCTTGTTGCGGTCTCTAGAAGAAAATGTGCCGGTGTACTTAACAGAGCGTCAGCACTTTCCTGGAAATCTTTGAAACGTCTTGTAGAGATGCCTCGATTGATTACGAGCCATGCACCTAAGTTGATGTAGCGAATTTCAAAAGTTGAAGTCATACGCCTTGTAGGTTGTAGGTAAGTTCTGTATCTGTAGGCACTTACACAGGAGACCGACCGGCTGTCAAAACCTGGAAGCCAGCTGGCGGATTAAGGTCCGTTGCGGCGCCCGCCGCCAAGCATCAAGCCGATCCAAAACCAGTGCGAAGCTCAATCAGAATTTCTGTCGCGAGACCACAGCATCGTTGAGAGGTTCCTGCCATTGAACCCTTTTGGCCGACAATGGCGTCCACACAACGGGCGGTCTCCCCGGGAGCTGCCCTCCTTCGCTCTTCGCGGTTGTTCTCAATGCCTTCGCCAATTGCGCCCCCGCCTGGAGATATGTCGCAAGCGACAAAACACAAATCCGAGACGGCCACGGCAGCTTTTCCTACGCATCTTAC
This sequence comes from Arthrinium phaeospermum, assembly GCA_006503535.1. NCBI lineage: Eukaryota > Fungi > Ascomycota > Sordariomycetes > Amphisphaeriales > Apiosporaceae > Arthrinium > Arthrinium phaeospermum. Next base: position 3,078,342 of record QYRS01000002.1, on the reverse strand, counting down.
CGTGACAACACCCTCGACATCTCGCATGGTGGGCGACTGGGGTTTCAAGCGCCCGCTGCCTCTGAAAACAACCACAAAGTCTACTTTTCCATTGGTGCGAGTTAAGAAGGTCGACTCGATCGAACATGTCACCGACTTCCAGTCCGCCTCCGACCATACAATCACCCTCGAAAAGTTCCGCGAAATGAATATGAGCTTTTCGGTTCCAGTGCCCAGAGACATACAGGGAAACCAAACCCTTATCTCAGTGTTTGAAGAGGGTCGGGACTTCACTACTCCTGCGCCTTCAAATCTCAATGGTTTAGCGAAGGTGTCGAGAAACGACGGTGATCCTCTCAATTTGAGATGGAAGTTCGGTGGGCCGTGGCTCGCAGGCATGACAGATGGGGAGTTTGATCGCTATATCTCCAAGAGCGTACGTGCACGGCGGTCCGAGTTCCGCCAGTTCCTGCGAGAGCGTTTGGCGGCCGAGAAAACGGCAGACCGCAACAGTGCCATCTCGGAGCAGGATCTCAACACTCCTACAAACGCCATCCCAGCTGTAAAGGCAGAAGACATCACCGAGGAGGAACTTCTGGAGTATACCCGAGGACTCCGTGGAGATCGCCACGAGCTTTTCAACCTTGTTAGCCGATTCCTGGACCTGGCCCCTGTTAGCAACGCCGACTCGGCCCTGGCGCCAGGTATGCTTGGGCATTACATGCCGGACAAGAAGTATGATCTGTATCGGGACAGCCCGTACGCTTCTAATGGGCCACCTATCACTCATCCATCAGCTGGTCTTTCATACTTGCGTACGCAAAACTTCATGGAGAACCACCCGATTTATGGCCCGCAGCATAAGCACGCCTCCATCAAGGCTAGAATTGTGACGCCTAGGTTCGGCGTGACCAACCAAAATCCCAAGATCGGTGTTAATGGTTTCATCGGCAACATCCCCTCGACCGAGACATCGTTCAGTAACAGACGCCGGAATGACTTGAGCGCCGTGGGTAGTCGCGACGCCATACCCGGGCTCAATGAATTTGATCCCAGCCAACCAGGTGGCTCCAAGGTCTATGTACAAGTCCAGACGGCGAATGTGGATGCGACAGGCAAGGTTCAACTGAGGCTACTGGACCGCGATCCAGAAGCAGACACAGTACAAAAGGAAACAGTGGGAGAATGCGATACATTTGCAGGTGCCGTCAAAGAAGCATCGCAGCCAAGCGCGAAATACCAGATGCCTTCAGGAGAGCGGAAGTTCATGCCCAACAGAAGATTCGGCAGTGCTCCTAACTACGGCCTGGGTGGCCCTGGTCTTAGGGATTCCTAAGATTATCCAGAATAATGAATCGACATCTCTGATCACGCTTTTGCAACTAAGGGGTGGCATCATCTGATGGTCACTGTGGTGTATCATTTGTAAAGTAACTGTGTAACTACTAAGGAAATGGGAACTCCTGGAGTGTAGATATGATAGATATAAACCTCGTCAATCGATCTCTTGTGCAGACTATCGTATAAGCCGAGGAACATCGAAAGGATTTACATCATCGTCTTGGTGGACTAATGGGTGCAAGATTATTGGATTATTACATGTGGCTAGGTACCTAGGCTGTGGCTCATGACAGTACTAGGGTCAGCCACACACCTGCCCCATGGACCCACTTCCCTCTATTCACACACAATGCTGGTTTAAGTCCTTATCTTATCCGGTCCCCACTTCACAGATACTGGCACACAACACCAGAGAGATTCAATTTACTTACACAAAGTTTGACGAACTTCCATCTTCAACATCGCCAGCCCAACCAACCACACCACCGACTCCCACAATCCTCAGCCAACACCGCCAAAATGGGTCGCGTCCGAACTAAGACCGTGAAGAAGTCCGCCAAGGTCATCATTGAGCGCTTCTACCCCCGCCTGACTCTGGACTTCGAGTGGTAAGGCACTCGCGCAGCTATCGTGGATGGAAGAAAAATACTAAAACAAAATGTAGCAACAAGCGTGTCTGCGATGAGATCGCTGTGATTGCCTCCAAGCGCCTCCGCAACAAGATGTAAGAAGTTCCGACACGACAAGATACGACATACGAACACTCGCTAATCAATTCCTTAAAGTGCCGGCTACACCACACACTTGATGAAGCGTATCCAGCGTGGCCCGGTCCGCGGTATCTCCTTCAAGCTCCAGGAAGAGGAGCGTGAGCGCAAGGATCAATACGTCCCCGAGGTCTCCGCCCTCGACTTCGCTCAGAACTCTGACAACGGCCAACTCGACATCGATGGCGAGACCAAGGACCTGCTGAAGCACCTCGGCGTACGTTTTCTGCCATCATTGCGCGCACAATTGCCTCTTTGGCTAATATTTTTCCTATCTAGTTCGATGCCATCCCCGTCAACGTTGTCCCTGTTACCCAGCAACAGACTGCCGAGCGCCCCCGCCGCTTCGGTGACCGTCAGGCTCGTTAAGCCTTTATTATGGAAGGGGGAAAATGGTGAATGCGGTACGACGCAACGGACATATGGAATGTTTGATTTGGGCAACTGGCATTATTGGTCTCACGGCTTACTCTCACGGCTGCATGGCGTCTCTATGGACGATAGTGAGTACATTTTAGATCTGCAAAAGACAAGATCATCTCCCAACTAGGTGTCCCCGATCCCCCAGAATTACTCTGGGGAGGACGGTTGATTGCCATTTATTCCCTGTTCCCGTTTGTGATTGTCACGTTGACCTTGCTAAATAAGTACCCACTACCACGATGTCCTTGGCTACGCCACTATGCGAATATGCCTGGCGTTCTTCCACACCCGAATGCACCAAGGGATACCTACTCGCTGCATCGTTTCCAAATGCAATTCATGTGAACGCTGGGGCCGGAATATTGACTATTGTGCCGAACGCTAACTGGCCAAGATCTCTGGTCCAAAAACTCTACGTTGGATATGCATATTTGAATTCTACACGCATAATGCATAGGCAGCACGCGAATAGAAGCAGCATGTAGACTTGATAATAGACAAATTTCATATGCCATTTATTGGACTAGCACACTAGGGTAGCCGCCCGATGTTGAAAAAAAAAATGATTCAAGCAGGTTCTCTCCATGCGGAAGTAGAAATTGCCTATCTCTTAGTATGATGTCTACATCGTGTGTGATCAAGCAAAGACTGGCCATATAAAGACCAGTTGGCGACAGCAGATATCGAGGGTTATGGCTGTCATATTCTCCACGTCGAAGTAAACAATCAAGGGTCCTCCAAGCTGTCCACAGAGAAGATGTTTTTAGCATAATTTCTGTATGCCTACCATCAAACTTACTTGATCATTCGTATACACGACAATTTGAAGGACTTATAGAGAGGGTGGAGGGGTCAAGAAGGGATGGCGATTGCACAGCTACTCCATGCAAGGAACTCGACAAGAATACAGCATATGTTGAAGTTTGAGCACTGAGATCAGCCAAGCGAGAGTGTGAGTTGCAGATTGACTTACTATGTCCAGACTGTGTAGAGTACCAAACACTGCAGTGGGCAAGCTGTGTTCAACTCCTCTCTCATTAATTTCGAGCGGGTCATGTCATGACACACGGTCTTTTTGGTCGTACTTTGGTTTGTATCCCTCAAGAAGTAGATGGCCATCTTCGTTCTGATCGAGCGAAGGCTCTGCTGGGGCCTCTGAGACATCCTTCTCCTTCACGTTGACAGCGACCCGTCGCATTTTTGTCTTATCACCGGTGTCACCTCTCTCCAGCGCAAGTTCCCTTGCATCGCTGGCTGCTTTGCGATCCGCTTCTAGCTTAAGTGCCCGCAAGTCTCTGGTGATATCTTCAGCAGGGTCGCTTGATTTCTTTCCAGTCTTGCTGCTGCCCGGCTCCTGATACAGCTCGATCTGAATACCCTCGATACCGGCCCGTTCCCAGGCGGCCGTCTCGTTTAGCTGCACCTTGATGTACATGGCTCTCCTTGCGCAGGTCTGCGAACACCACCTCTCCATCTCCTTTTTGGGGACAATGGCAAAGTCTTTCCGCCCAAAGTTGACCAGCTTGAACTCGCCCGTCTGGTTCACCTTGATGCGCGGCTTGGGGCAAAGCACGTAGCCGCACTTCCCCAGGCAGTTGCGCTCTTCGATCAGGTCTTCGTAGTCGGAGGGCTGAAAGAGCCGGATCTGCGATGTGAAGGTTGCGGCGTCGTCGTCGCTCGGCGCGGCGGCGCTCGGCGGCGGCGACGAGGCCGACCCACTAGGCAGCTTGGACAAGTCGATGACGGAATCGGAAATTGCGTCGGACATCTGTCGGCGGTCGTGTATGATGTTTGCGTGATGTATCGCAAGATTGCGAGCTTTGATAGCAGCGTCCGGTTCCTCTGGTGTGGGTTCAGTGGTAGGTTTGGTCTTCTTCAAGATGCCCTTTGGGGGCTGCTTGGCTTGGGTAGCCATGTTTGCGCCAAAGACGCCCGTAGCCCGGCAGTGTGATATTGTCTAAAGTTGAGGTACTCTGGATTGATGCGTTCCGATCTGCGTCTTGCTAAAAGGGAATGTTATGCCTGGACTGGACGACCTCTGTCCGCCAGCTGCCATGCATTTCTCGGAGTTTGGGTGCTCTCTAAACTCCAGCGGCATGACGTGAGGTGGGTGGATGGTGGGTGGCTCGTGTGGCTGCAGCAGCATGGAAAGCACGGGCCAAGACGGGGCGCCGAGCGTGATGATGAAACCCCTGCTGCCGCTACTGATGGGCGGTACTGCTTGCTCCAAACTTGAAGCATCCAACAAGCTTCAACCTTTGAGCCTTGGAACCTTGCAGGTCCCACGACCAGGCACCTGAACACTGCGTTAATAAATCAGAGACGGGAGGATCTTGCGGCATAAGGTGAACATTGGATGACTCGGTGCGGGCTGGTGGCGGCGGTTGGTTGGAAGTAATTTGATGGTCTACCTACTCTACATTAAGGCCCGGGGCCGTGGAATTGAGTGCAGAGTACTTTAATGTTGCTAAAACGCCGTCGTCTCAAGAAAGCTCCAGTCAGCTGCCTGGGTGGTGGTACAGACCACAGGCAACCGGTACTAGGGTAGACTGGACTCACTTTCATGCGCTGACGTCGACCTTTTTCCAGGCATAACAAATGGGTAGCAGCAGCAAGTAGGCTCTATTGGCATGGGTAGTTAGCAGCAGCAGCAGCAGCAGCAGCAGCTCATTATTCTCCTTCCTTTTTCCTAACAGGCAGTCGAGTTTGCATCTGTTCTGCCTGCACCTGCTCAGCCCCAGCATCACTGTTTGAGGAGAGAGATATCGGCCGTGAAAGTCGCCCTGGGATCGACTTGCCTAACTTAGGTATCCCATCTGTCTAATACAGCCCATCTGCCTCTCCAGTAGTCGATTGCCATTCCTTCCGACCATCTGTCACCACCCCCAGTCAAACCCCTCACAACCCCCGATCCAAGGTCCATCAACATCTCCAAACGCACGCATACGTTTCGCCCCAATTACGACTTCGACTTCCACAATACTGTATGCTTTACACAACCTCTCTCCTATCCACCCCCAACAATATTATTGCTTGCTTTCGACCGTAAGCTTTCCATCAAGGTGCGGCTAGCTGCCAATGCCAAACCATGGCGTCTGCACCTTTCAAAGTCAAGGCGCTCTATGAGTACAGCTCAGGCCACGAAGACGATCTGCCCTTTGAGATCGGCCAGATTATCACCATCACAGAAGATGACGATCCCGATTGGTACGGTGGAGAGTATCTAGATGCCTCGGGCGTCAAACAAGAAGGTATCTTCCCGCGCAACTTTGTCGAGAAATACGAACCTACCGCCCCGCCGCGCCCAACCAGACCGCGAAAGAAGGACCAACCGGAGCATACGGCTCGCCCTGACTCGGCGCACGAGGCGGTCGCAGAGCCCGAAGAATCCTACGAGCCTGTCGAAGAGGAGCCGACCGTCTCCTCGCCGCCCCCTGTTGTCGAACCGATGTCGCCCAAAGCCCCGGCTCCCCCGGTGCCTAAGCCGGTCGAAGCTGCCCCTGTTGCAGCCCCGGCATCCCCGGCACCCCCGAAGCCAGAGCCCAGCGCCGCCCAGCAGTCCCCGAAGGCTCCGGCGCAAGCTCGTGCGCCGCCGCCAGTTTCTGAGAAACCTGCGAGCTTCAGGGATCGCATTGCCGCCTTCAACAAGCCTGCAGCTCCTCCTGTGGCCCCCTTCAAGCCCAGCGGATTGGGCTCGGGCAGTTCTGGCTTCATCAAGAAGCCATTCGTCGCTCCTCCGCCTAGCCGGAATGCCTACGTTCCGCCACCCAAAGAAGCGCCAACAACCAAGGTGTACCGACGAGAGGAAGACCCCGAAATTAGAGACAAAGAAGCAGAGAACCTCGAGAGTGCTCAAAATGCCGGGTTGCTGCCTGGCTCGTCTCAGGAAGGTCAGGATGAGGACCAACCCAAACCCACGACACTAAAGGAACGCATCGCTTTGCTGCAGAAACAGCAAGCCGAAGCTGCTCAGAGGCACTCCGAGGCTGCTTCCAAGAAGGAAAAGCCAAAGCGACCCCCGCCCAAGAAGCGCACCGAAAGCGAGACCACTCAAGAAGGCGCTGCTGCTACCCCCGGTGTCGGCGAAGCGCCTATACCCTTAGAGCGTCGAGACACCGAGTCTACGGACGATTCGCACGCTCCGAAGCAGGCATTGCCAACACGGCGAAAGTCTTCGTCTAAAGGCATTCCTGAAGACGGCAACGAGGCAGATATGTCTGGCGCAGGAGATGTCACTGAAGACCAAGAGGATGACCTTACTGAGCGGGAAGACAGTGACACTCATCCTAAGCCAACCATTTCGCGCGCTGCAACCGGGGCTACAGAGAAAGCCGCTGGCGAGGAGGCAGCACCCAAGGAGGAGGGCGAAAAGGAAACGGGAGAAGAAGTTGACGAAGAAGACGATGATCCTGAAGCCAGACGCAAGGAGGAGCTACGCGCCCGGATGGCGAAAATGAGCGGCGGTATGGGAATGATGGGTATGCATAGTATATTCGGCCCACCTATGCCCTCGCCGGCAGGCAAGCCAAAGAAGGCTGCGCCGATGGAGCGCCGGTCCAGCGAGCAGCCCGGAGAGGGAGCCTCGACCGGTTCGCCTACTGCTTCGGCGCCTCCAGTCCCAACTATGATGGCTTTGCCAGGCATGGGACAGCAAAAGCCTGCGGATGAAGAAACCACCGAGCACGAGAGCGAAACACAGGACGACGATGGCATCACTCCTGTGGCCTCAACTAGCCCCCGCGCCTCTGAATGTAAGTGTATTATTCACAGATTTGAGCTGCAGCTCGCTAAATATGTTCACAGCATCCCGAAGATCGATTTCTGGCCCTCCACCACTTCCCGGAGGCCGTCCTGCCCCGCCACCTGTACCCGCTGAGTGTAAGTCTTCGATGAATGCTAGGCTGTTTCCCTCGTATTAACCAGGCACTCCAGCGCGACCTCCTCCTCCACCGCCGCCAGCAGCCGTCACTTCTCCTAGTGTCGGCTCGGAATCCGACGACGAGCTGTCCGAGAATCCCATGAGATCTTCTGTGGAATTTTCGCGTCCTGACTATGCGCCCTCTGGACGTGCACCCCCTCCCCCAATTCCGGTGGGCTCACCAAAGCTTCCTCCAGCGCCGTCTGCACCTACAAGCGCCAAACACGCATCATACATGAGCGATGAAGCTGCACCGTCCTCTCCTCCTCTGCCCCCTCACCCAAGCAAGAGGACCAGCATGCCACCCCCGGTTCCTGGGTCGGCTCCTGCTCCTCCCCCACCAACGCAGAGCCGCCCGCCTCCTCCACCTCCACCCGGAGTGCCGAGCCGTCCCTCGACGTCGGATGACAAGGTAGCATCGCCAATGAAACCCGGTCATCTTGATAACAGCGAGGAAGGCGAAGTAACTGAATACGACGGCGATTACGATACTGACATTGCATCCTCGGTCCCACATAAGGAGGCGCTGAAAGCCCACGCTCGTGATTCCAGCGTGGAAGACAATACCCCGGTTCGGCCTCCCACCTCTGAAGCTCCTCCGCCGTCTTTGCCTCCGCCGGTTCCCAGCGCTGCAGCCCCCAGAGCCGTACCTCCTCCGATTCCTAGCCAGCCAGCACCAAGTCAGCCGCCGGCACGAACATCTGTAGATGCTCCTCGAGGTGCCCCGCCACCGCCACCGCCTCCTCCTACCAAGTCTGTTTCATACGCTCAAGATGATGAATATGACCCGTACAATTATTCGGCTCCCAAGTCGTCAGTGCCCACGGCCATGTCCTACAGCGTGGCTCAGGCAGATGATGCCGAATCAGTACCGGAACAATCTCCTGTATTCCAGTCACCGCAGTCTGAACGACGTGAGCCACCTCCAGCACCGCCTGCTAACCGTGCTCCTCCGCGCCAATCTGTAGATGCTCAACGGGGGGCTCCGGGCCGGCGCTCTACGGATGCCGCGAGGCCCTCCATGTCTATGGAGACCGGGTATGTCGCCGACGACGTGGACCTTGCCGAACATACCAATTGGTGGCTGCAGCCCAACAGTGTCCCTCCTGCGCTCCAAGGCCGAAAAGATATCTATTTCGAGTCTGACGAGAGCACCTCTTCGACGCAAAGCGGGACGACCGAGGTCACTAAGGAGATCTACGTTTTGTTCCAAGACTATTCCCAAACCATCATTACGGCTCGGTTCGATCCGCAAAACCCAGCCGATACGCAGCTGGATCAGCGACACGAGCCGCCGCCGAGGAGCTTGCGTCAAGATCAGCTAGAACAAGCCTATGAGCGCTATGGGCAACCAATTGCCGCCGCGGTTCCGTCGAAGAAGGACACAGTAGTTGGCGATGGAACTCCCCACGGGCTGCTCTACGAACTGCTGAAACAGTTTAAGGATGTTTTGCAACCTGTAGGCACCCGAGCCTATGGCGCCTTGGTCTATGCCAACATAGCAAACGCGTCAACACAGATGCATGACGAAATCAGGCCTGGTGACATTATCTCCATTCGCAATGCCAAATTCCAAGGCAAGCATGGTCCAATGCATGCCAAGTACTCGATGGAAGTGGGCAAACCTGACCATGTGGCCATCGTTGCCGAGTGGGATGGTGTGAAGAAGAAGGTACGGGCGTGGGAGCAGGGACGCGAGAGTAAAAAGGTGAAGCAGGAGAGCTTTAGGCTCGATGACCTGCGCAGCGGTGAAGTCAAGATTTGGCGCATCATGCCTCGCAGTTGGGTAGGATGGGATTCTCAGCACTAGCGGCACGAGAGGACATCGTTCGACTGTGTCTGGCCGCTCTTGATAAGGATCCATGGGCAGCAAGCACGAGCACAAGCACAAGCACATGCAGACATTAGGCGTAGGCAGACAACCAATTGTCCACCACGCCGGTCCCTGGTCGATGTTAGATATCCTCGTGCGAGGCAAAGGAGAAATGTTCGATAGGAGAGCGGCATACTGTGACGCCTTGCCTGGTCGTGGGAACGATTGGGAATTTCTTTGCTACATTAATTACTGCAATGCACCGGGCTGCGTACTACTGCACTACAACAACACCATGGTCGAGTCGAGATTATAGTTTACTACAGGCAAACAAATAAGTAATTTGTATACACCCTATCAGCTGGTTGAAGTAGTCGGGGACGCCCGTTTACAACACGGTACATCTTGCTTGACCTCGAGAGTCGTTTCCATAAATGCCAATAGCAAATTCAACTGCTTTCGCCAAGTAGCCATGTGTGTGCCTCCCTGCTTTGCTGTAGATAGATGACACCCCCAATGATGCGACTACGGAAATGGGCGACACCCGTTCAATAAGATATCCGACAATAGATGCATTGCATGCAATATGGTGTAAACACTTCCTAAATGTTACTTTCTTAAACCCAAGGAATGCTATAATAGAGACGAGATGGAATTCCAGCTACAGCTCCGACATCCGACCAAGTCGAGAGAAGCCACCAATGTCGCCTGCAGCCACAGACTAAGAAATAAGCAAAAGAGAAGAGGGAGAGGCGTTGTGATGAACAGGAAAAACTGGGATGTGGTTATGCATCATGATGATCGGTGTGAGTGATGAGCGAAACGGCCGCACTCGTGATTTGTCTGCTCGGCATTCCAACTGATCACCTGCGTACAATTGCTTTTTCCCCTTCTCTTAGTTATCAACGGCCTCCTGGGGGTTTTCTTTTAATCTTCTCGCTCTGTATGGTCCGCGCACATGCATTCTTCGTCTCCGCCAATAACGAAATAATGTATTCCGAAAGACGACAACAATTGTAATTCGACCCGAACAGCCTGAGACATTCGAAAAGTAGAGAGCACTCGGGGTGTGAAGTTCAAGCCATGGTATTGGATGAGTAAGTAAGCAGGTATCCAAAGTCAGCACGCTGCGGAGTACCCGAGACAAAACACTTCGGGATGCACGACAGACAGCGCGTGGACTTGCTGGAAGAAGCTGGGCGCCGGTCACAAGTATAGCAGCACCCAATTTGTGATAACATGTGTAGTTATGACCTAGCTATAGTTAATGTACTCTCTATACTTATGACCAGGGGTGTCTCTGGAGGAATGGGCTGGGCATGGCTCAGGTGACCATGTCGGACAAGATATTGTCTTCTCGGGACCACGTGCTTTTTATTCATTCATGTCTTGACGCCTACGCCGCCCGATACATTAATCCCATTCGAAGGCAGCGTGGTGTCACTTCAACTGTACCACCACACTCGTGCATCTATCCCTCTCTCTCTACGGGGCTCCTGATATTTGTCCATGGACCAGAAGATGGGATTTTGAGACGTTGTCCATCGCCAGCTATCACCAGCAAGCATGCACTGGGCAAGGAAGACCCCAGATGCCCCAGATGAATCTGTAACGCACGAGCTGCCCTCTGCAGCTCCTTTATCTCGAGGCCACACGGCACAAGACCCAGGGGATCCCAGGGATGGATGTAAGTTGGGCACCAACTTAAGACACGCGCAAGCTAGCTTGGCAACGGGAGGAATTCCCTTCTACCAATCCCATGGGACACTCTTCCTTTTCAGCAGCCGACCGTGGTTGCGGCCGTCAGCCAGGCACAGCAAGACAAGCAGCAGACAAAGGGGGTAGAAATAAAGGCACCCGCCTGGCCACCTACATACGAGATGGATGCTTGTCTCAAATGCAGCATCATGATCCCTGATCCCAAGCTGCGCAAGCAAAAGCAGCTTCTCCGCACTCTCCGACCCGAGAGAACCGACGACCAAGGTAGGCTTCAGCCCGAAACTCCGACTTTCCCCAAAGGGGAACGCCTTCCCTGGTGGGAGGCCACGATGAAGCCGATAGGCTGGACTCGGCCTGCTGGTGGTCTCGCACCTCCTGATTGTGGTCTGGGGTATTATGGACGACAGTACGGCAAGTAAAGAGCTGGGGCGGCCAGTGCCTTTGTTCGGTTTTTCTTCTTCTCCTAACGGTTAACCACGGCGATCCATGTTCATCCACATCTTGTCATATAAACTAGTATCGACCAGTAGTGGTTGGGGTGTTCTATTTGTCCAATGGAACCGCTATCATCGTGATGATGCCCCGGGGTGATAATCACTCAAATCCGAGGTAAGCAATATTCGCTAATAGTTATCAAAAAGACATGGGGTAAAGAAGTACACAAGACGACCCAGACCAGTCCGTGGCAAGTAGCCCTGTAACCAGAGTCGTCAGCATCGTGGGATACTGCATCGAATTCCCGTAGCGCTCGTGGGGCTGACGTGATATGAGCGGTATCCCTAACAAATACCACGGAACCAAAGTTCATTATGCACGAGGGGAGTATGCCATGCCGTGAATCGAGTAGGAAGGCTTCATCGGAACATCGACAGTATCCAATGCCGAATGCTCCTCTGTTATGTTGAGTCCAATAAAGTCGTGAAGGTGTGAGTAGGGTCGCAATTGTAAACCGCCCTTTTCAATTCGCGGTGATCTTCGCAAATCCCATGGACTTTTTTTCTTCAATAGGATTGGACCAGTCTTGGAAGATCTTCCACCTTACGAATATGCGTCTCGTCAGCATAGCCAATCATGAAGGGCGGGAGCGTTTATGCCGTGGAGCAGAACCTAGGGCGGCGAGAATGGCATGATGTTGACTAATATGCTGGAGTTTTCTCCAGTATCGAGACAATATTGAAACTTCACACAGAGGGCTCATGAAGAGACCGACCATATGCTTGGTACCAATAGTCTAGGACAAGCAACCTGCGTCGTCGAGATGCTTGAAGCTCCCGTTGCCATGCACTGACAGCTCATCCCAGTAAGTGGATAGAGGCCAAGTAAGTGAGAGAGATCACGGGAAGATCGTTACTGTTTTATCAGATACAGCGATCCTCGAGCCGCTATTAGTCAAAGATCATCGCAGCTCGAATTCCTACCATCTTGGTTCTTGCGTAGCCGCAGTCTCCGTATGGACGACGCATTCATCCTATACGTTACCAGATATTGCGTCAAAGGGGTCACAAAGCAGCCACACCAACATTGTGTGCTAGATTCCATGCCCGATTACGGTAACCTGCATGTGGGGTGCGTGGGTGGATATCAAACAATACGCATGCTGTTGTGAAGTTCATCGTGCTTGACATTGACAAGCGTGATGATGTAATGCTATGTCGGGTTGCCTCTAGTGAGAGCCTCTCTTCGCAGCATCTCACGAGTATGGAAGTGACATAACATGCTGCTACCCTATGAACGGGAGCTTTTGTAGGAGACGACATGTCAGATTCCAGAAGCTCGGGGTACTCCCGGGTCACAACATGCTCATCCAAATGAAACCATCATGCATGTAGCCAGGAGCACACTTATGTCCGAAGAATCCCTTGGTGGACGATGGGCACTCCAAGAGAGATCGTCCAGTCTTTTTTTTTCTTCTCTCTCTCATGCGCCCTGTGATTAGCTATGTCATTCTGTGAGTGTACTGGTAATCATCCTCTTGGGATTGTCTCCTACTACCCCGCAGGCGAGAAGCCAGTTGGGGATGCAGAGATGACAAAGGAGGTGACCCATAACGACCCAACTCTCTGCTATTGATAGTCAGTCTTCCTCAAAGGAGGATAAATCGACGACCAGCATGTATTGCAGCGCGGCATTCCGGCGCAGTACGGCCACAAGCGTGGTGAGTATTGTGTGCCTCAAGATAAAGCAAATGAGTGATTTGTGTGTGCCTCAAGATAAAGCAAATCGAGCTTGAGGCCCAAAGTCGCCAGCCAATGAGAGGCTGACACACAATAGGGCCCATAGTGAACGACCTGCAGCAGGCCACAAAAATCTGTCGGACAGGAGACTAATGCTCTTAGAATGCGTCAGTAGAGGCATCAATCTTGTAGGAAAGGAGAACTGATGCACCGTAACGGACAAGCGCCATGCATGGAAGCAGAGAAGACTGTGGAGAGTGCACCTGCCACAACACCCAAAGGGTACTTGTAGATAGCCACGGGCGGACTTGAGTCAAAGTGGTCTTAGTACAACGTTCAGCATTGGTTTGTTTCGTCTCGGCCAGGACGATATACAAGAGAAACATACGGAGTACACATTGCCTATTTGAGCATGCGGTGCCGGCCACGGTGGGCAGGGAGCCGAGACCGGCTATTTGGGGCCTTGGGGAATATTGGGTTATCGAACTTGGTCAAACCGCACTGGGTGTGGCTTGAAGTGAGGCCCAATCCAGGCGCTGCGCGCATCGATGACGGGCGGGAAATGCTACGCCTTGTTGCTGCTTGGTGTGTGCCACTAGGCCGGAAACTATAGCATTGATTGTTCTGGCAAGCGCGCTCAAAGGGCCGTAGTTCAATAGGCGAGTTGGGCACCATGACTAGACAAACAGCCTCGGCAGGTTGCCACGTAACGACCGTCGTCGGCTTGGGAAGCAACGTATTCCCAAGGAGGCATCCCACGATTTCCGGAACGGGAGCGACTCCAAGTGGCCTTGACGAATAGGCTATGCGCCGCTGGGCATTGCGTTTGCGACGCGACACGATGCGGCTCGGATTAGGGGACCGAAGGCCATTGTCGGGATTCCCAAAGGGCACCGCCAGTCTGTGGACCCGAAGAAGTGATGGGCGGTGCTGTGTGCTGCTGTTACTGTACCTGCCCTTCCTTGCTCTGCTATCGTTGGGAGTGGCTTTGAATGGAAGGTAGGTAGCAGGAAGAGCAGAGCCAAAAGACCAGGCCCCCCACGTAGCACACACTTCGGCGTAAATCCAGAGAAGAAGCACCGTCCGGACGGCAAGAGCAAAGGGGGCCTACCGGCCCTACATGCCCAGTTGCGCAAAGAAGGCTGTCATGTGAACGCCTCGCATTGCACAGCAGGTTCCGACAGGAAACATTTGTGCATGGATGACAAAGACCGGCTTGCGGGCGTGGAAGGGGTCAGGATAGAATAGGCATCCATTTGCTCTTTGCAGGTAAGACTTGTAAGGCTGCACGGCAAGGAAGCTCGAGCGGGAAGTTTAGGTCAGGCTACGCCACGGAAACTCGAAGCTCCAGGGCACCTGGCACCTTCTGGGACATACGACAAGAAGTCAGTGAAATAGTGCATCCGTGGTATAACGGAATTATGCTGGAGCACGTCATTTGGAATGAATAGATTCGACCAATTCAGATCTCACAAGCGTAGAGATGGCAAGCAGAATCCCGATTTGCGTCTTATTCGCTATCGCACCCTAACCTATAGTAGTGCTAGGCGCTTGCAGCCGGGAGTTCAGGGCCGGCCGGAGCAGTCAGTCATCGGGCTCTGGCCAAGTCCGACAAGCAATTGTCATGGCCTGTGGTGGTACCATCATGACCAGACTACACCTTGCGCTTGCTCACCTACTTTCAAACCTTGTTCACGGTCGGCAATCAATAAAGGAGGTAATTGCAATAACATTAATAACCTCAAATAGGTATGCAGTCAGGTAGGACACTCGGTACTTTTGACAGTTCGGCCGCCTACTTGCTGCTGGGTCACGCAACGCAAGCAACGCAACGCAACGCAACGTGCGCCACACCCAGCGTGGGACAATGAACGAACTGCTGCGGACGTGTACTACGTATGTGTGCCTATAGAAACCACTAACCTTATGTACGGTCGGCAAGGTTAGGCTGTGAAGTTGGAGGCAGGCAGAGAGCCAGAGACTGCCAGCCAGAGTGCAAGTCACTCTTGTTCCTCGCTTGTCACCCCAGGACCTGAGTGCGACCACTTACAAGCCCAGACGGTGACAGCGACCGGGGTCAATCACCAACGGGAACTATCTTAGCCTGCGATCCCGAGTCTAGCGAACAGGTACAGTACCTTCCAAGGTTCTCGAGAATCGGAGTCAGACATTTCTTTTAGTCTTCCCACCCGGACCCTGGAAGGCTGAGTCCAATGAGAGACAGCTCCGGTTTTTACTCGCAGACGTGGGCGAACCGACGGCCATTCGCGGGGCGCAAATGCACTCATCCCATCCCATTCCCATCCCATCCCATCGAGAGCATGCATGGGTATTTCGGTAGGTAGAGGTGTAGAGATGCGGTAAATGTGTGTAGTATGCAGACAGCGGACAGTGACCACCACCCCCAATCATCGATCCTCAGTCAGCGTCTCTTCATTTCATACATCAGCAGCTTACCCCCCCAGGAACCCAAACATTGCCCGCCGTAAGTCCACTTTGACCACACATTATATGGGCATACAGACTCCAGTCCCTCAGCTTCGTTTTTATCGGACCTCCTCCATCAGAATCGGGACCAACCAAGTCCATCCCAAAATATCCTTCGCCTTGGATACCTCCTGTGCCTCCAGTGTTGCCCACATCCAGACGTTTCATCCCGCCCCATCTATTCGCAAATCCCAGTGCGCCAGTCCGCCAGTTCACCACCACAAGGCACAAGGCACCAACCCGTGTATATCTTAGATCTATCGTTGGCCCAGTTCAGGCTCCAAAGGCTATAAATTTTCCCCAGTTCCACGCGCTTACCGCTCCCTTGGGAATCCCTAGGCGCATGCCACCCCTGCCCGAGCGGAAACACATACAAACACGAGCACACACACACCCTCACTTATATGTGCCCTCGAGCATCCCGCTCTTCTTCAACTCGAAGCAAAGCAAGCTACCTACCACAAACCTCCTCATATGTGCCCCCCTTCTAAATACCATCAGTCACCATGACACGAAGACAATTCACCAGCTCGTCAAATCACACGACCTGCACTCGGGACTCGCAAAGAAGTGCCGAGTCGTATGAGTCTCGAAGTACTGCGCCTACCTCGGTCTACGAAAGCTCCCGGCCGTCCACCAAATACTCGATATCCAAAGCATCCAGAGCTCAACCCCAACAATGCCAAACGCAGGATCTCTCGCCCTCGACCAGTTTATGTTCTTCCTCGTCGGTCGACACGTATTCGTCCCGAGCCTCGCTAGACGAGGTTGAGGATGTTGACGTGTCGGATGCCAGCGTGGATTACCGAGATCCCCCCGCTACCCACATATCGCCATGAAATTGTCGACACCAACGTCCGCCCCTCCACGCCCGAGGCTTTTGCTGCCCTGTTTCCCTCCATGAACCGTCTTTCCATTCGCCATGACGACTTTACGTCTGACGGCAACATGAACTTGCGGGTCGACACTGTCGTGTCAGGCCGCAGGAGGAAGACGATCCAGCTTTTCCACCTCCGCATGCACGACCTCAACAAGCGCGAGTTCTCGTTGAGGAGGTACTGCCGCGACTCGGGCCGCGAGGTCTGCAATTCAAAGCGGAGATTCACCGAGCCCGCCGACCAGAGCCGCCCCAGCCTGCAGCGCTCCATGTCTACTGCGATGAAGAGTCTTCCGCGACCCCATATCGCGAGAACGGGCACGGCTGGATCTGGGTCCTCATCCTCCACCAGGAGCCGGCCGAACACGAGTTACTCGACGGCCGACGCTGATGACGATTTCCAGACATCCTTCAGCCAGGCCAGCAAGCGGCACAAGTCGCATGGCGTCGCCACCAACGCCATCAAGCTGGAGTTCTCCAACTATGCCAGAGTCGACATCGCTCGCTGTGGGTACACGGGCTCGAAGCGATATGAGTTCGAGTGGTGGGCCACAAGTACGCATGGAAGAGGGTCACGGACAAGCTCACTGGCGTTGTGTCCTTCCACCTGTTCCGAGACGGCCATAACAAGGCACCGGTGGCCCATATCGTACCCGAAACCCGCTCGCCCAACCAAGTCGCCGCCGACGAGGAGGCCGGTGGCTGGATCCCGCCGTGCCATATGTGGCTAAGTGACGAGGAGCTGGTCAATGCCATGACTGACGTCGCCGAGTAAGTGACCTATCCCGCACACCAATCTGCAACGGCAACATACTAACTATGCATGCAGTGTCGTGGTCTCCACTGGCCTCATGGCCCTTGTTGACGATTGCATCAAGGAGCGATGGGACACTCGCAAGCTTCGCCGCATCAGTATCCCCCTGAGCTCCAAGGCCATGGACTTCGAGCATGGCGGGCCCAGAACCTTTGTACAACACATGTTCGCCCGGCGCCATTCGGCCCCTCAAAGGCCGTTACACTGGATGTCGCCCGTAGCGGCGTACTAAGTGGCGCTTTCGGCGCATGCGACGGCAGTATCTCAGCTCGTGCTATCAAAGCACTTGTTTACTATTTACGACCTCTCACCGGCTTCTTTCCAGCAAACCGAACGCTGCCTGCCTCCGCCCAAGAGCAGGCTATGACTGATGACACACATTCACTCTTCCGACTATCGACGATATCTTTTGAACCTTCCAGCCAGCCTTTTTCGCGTCTCGAACCATTTTCCTCACATTTTTTCAATAAGTTTTACAGCGGTCAACCAGATATAATGCGGATAACAGAACACCTGCATATTTTTGAGCAAGGATACTACAGCACTCTTTTCTAGCGTTGCATTTCATTTTCATTTCCATTTTTATTATTACGGAGTCTGGGGGGGCGTATTGGGCATGCATGCATTTGTGTACAAAAAAGGCATATCTTGTGTATAAATAGGGTCATATGACGAAAACCTGGGCGTATTGGGCATGCATGCATTTGTGTACAAAAAAGGCATATCTTGTGTATAAATAGGGTCATATGACGAAAACCTGGGAAACCAGGAAAATTCCCACTCGAAGATTGGTTCTTCTTGGGTGGCATTCTCAACGATGGGGTCATTTGGTTAGTCTGCATTTGAGTGGTTTCCATAGGAGGTACTTAGGCAGCTGCAACTGGGGCACAGCTCCAAAAATAAGAAACGCACCTAGCCGAACAACAGCAGATTGGCATTCTGGCACAGACAAATGCGGGTTTGAATCGGTTGTGTATAACTTGTACATGGTATCCATGCTAGCTTTCTTGCCCCAAGGGTGCTGAGGGCTTCGTGACAAATATAGGTGATGTTGTAAGTTGTAATGGTGATATTGGCTAGACGTTCTCAGCCCCAACGCCGCTATTGAACCAACCGCCAAAGTCCAACTTCATCAGGAGCCGGTCAACGCCGCCGACCCTCTTCGGTATATACCGCCCCGGATCGTCGTCCAGGAACTCTTGCGCATCCGTGTACAATTCCTCGCCCTCCATATCCGCCAGGAACTTGGAGTCTATGCTGAGGTTCCGCAAAACCCCGACCACGTTCTCCACCCCCTTCTTGACCTTGTGCTCCATCTGGCCTATGTGCCTTGATTTCGGTCTCTTCGGCCTCGAGGTTGGAGAAGGCGTCCACGACGCCCTCGTCCGCCTCCAGATCCAGCGCAGTCCATATACCTTGCAGACGGTGTACTAAAGCGACCAGACGATCTATGTGAACCAAAAGCCTGTAGAGTGGGTCGGTAAAGGTGGGCTGCGTGAGGAGGAGACGGCGTGTCAAGGCGCCGAGATACATCCTATGGCTACGGAGAGTCTGCGGATCCCGGTGCGCTGCCAGGTTCGGCCCGGCGGGGGATACTGAGAAGCAGGTTGGTGGTTTGGCCGTCCTCCAGCCAGAAGTCGTCATCGCCTCCGTCGGGCTGCTGTTCTCCATGGCTATTTGCAGCATGCTGTTTGGTGTGAAGTTGGCGGTCGACTTCCCGACGTCTCTCTACCAACAAGCCATCCTTCGAAGTGAGCCCAGAGGCCTTCCACAATCTCAACCTGGAGATACGCCTCAGTTTCAGCGAGGAAGAAGATACCGCGCTACTCGTTCCATGTGCTCCGCATAGTCAGAGCCCGGTCTGTACAACGGTCCCGGAGAGTGCGTGTCTTTTTCTGCCCGGCCTTTTTCAAGCTGAAAGGCGGTCTTGGGGCGCTGGATGATGGCGACGGAGATGTGATTTTCCACAAATCTGTCAGTCGAAGATGTGCACGCCGAATAGAGAGGAGGTACGAATTAACAGAAGAGTACGTAGCCACGTCTGCAGTCGAGAGAAACAAATCCAGCGGCGAGGGTATCTGTAAGCTCATGATGACAGGCACCGAGAACAGCAAGTTGCCAAACGGTGTAGTATCTGTAGGGTAGTTGTCCTGTTTGCCCGTGGAGTTCGTTGCACTGCTTTTGGATAGATTGAGGATGAGGTCTGGCACGCTCTAGTTCCTCGTCTTCTTCTGCATGTTCACTCCGCATCGAAGCGAGTACAGCCCAAGCCCGGGTAAGGACCGCGGCGACTTCTCCTTCTTTAACGACTGCAGTGCCGAGTTTGTCGCGTTTCTCATACGCTAAGTTGTCTGCTCGATGCCACCTGTTTCGCAGCTTTTCGTCGGCCTTTGCGTCAAGGCCATGGCAAATTCACCGCGTCCGAGTAGAAAAACTCGCGCAGGAGATGCAGCATCTCGACTACCTTGTCCCGAGGTAGAAGTTTTTGCAGTATCGTCTGAGATAGGTATTGCCGAATACTGGTTATTGCTCTCGAAAAGGCTGCCGTATTGAGAGGGAATGTTAGTTTCGACAGCTCTTGCAGCTGAGAAGAAAGATGGCTGAGACCCCCAACGCTTGACTCGGATCCGGCTCTACTCCGCACATGGTTCAGAGACGTGCCGATGAACAACATCGATGATACAGTAGAAGGGTTGACGAATGCTGGCAATAGTTTTTGGTCGACGTGGAATCCCTGTGTATCACAATGAGCTTGCTGCTTTCACAAATATATCTCGGGAAGATATACTGCTTACATGAACCGTATAGAACCCAAGCGGAAACCTGCTTGAGCCATGCCGTCTCGGCCACTCTGGCAAGACTCAGCGCTGCCTCCCAATATCTGCATACCCAGTCTGTATTTCGCTCCGGAGCTTGTCCATTAGCTGTGACCCTGTGCATGAGCCATTCTTGTCCTTCCTGAGCATGAACTGGACCATGTCCCACAGCCACTCCATTCTTAACGTCCAGTCTGAGAACTCGCCTACAACTGCCGTTAAAGGCACAATGTCGTAAGCCCCAACGAGAGCAGCTTCCTTGCGGAGAATGCTGCTCTCCACTTCAAGTATCTTTCGCTGAAAGGCGGCCAGGTGAATAGAGCCGATGGCATTGGACACGGCCCGACAGATGACTGACCCGTGCGACGCATTGATCTGAGCTGTGGTCTTAATGAGGCTGCGGTGAAGTTCGCTCAAATGAGCGGCAGTCTTTAGCAAATCCCGCTCCGGAGGCGATAGGATGGGCTGTGCGGTTTCTGCCACCGCCCCTCCCGCAGGAGCGCGATGAGTGCCCTGATAGCGACAGTAGTATCTCGTGCAGCATCGTGGTAGCCCGTAGATGCCGCAAAGCAGGTGCTTGGAGTAAGGGGGGCTCAGAGCCAAACCTCTGGAGGTTTTGTTTCTTCCAGGTCACGAGGCTGCTTTCTGTACCAGAGTGCTTCGCTGATATCGTGTAAGAGGATGAGAGACCCTAGGCACTCGTACCGACACATCCCTAGAAATGTAGACTGTTCACACTGGAGGTTGGATTGGTTGTCAGGGAAAGCTCATGCCACGGCTGCAAAGGAACAGGTGAGATGTATGGATGCGGGCCAATTGTGGTGGTTCCTCGGAGGTTGCTAGTTAAGGAAGCGTTGTCAGCCAGCCATATGTTGAGACTTGTGGATTGCCAGGTCGAGGTCGGGTTGAGAATATCCTGGGATGAACGCCTAAAAGCTGCCGCCACGACTGTCAAGCATGCGCAACCGCCACAGAATTCATCAAAACAAATGATCTCCTTGGTTTAAAGAGGTACTGGTGCAGTTTTCTCAAGCCATGACATAGCACCTGCTGAAGTTTCAGAGGGTTTGAACTTGCCGTCTTTTGCTCGAAACGACAGGCACAGACGCGTTAAGTAGGGGTCACGTGACAAAATAGCAACAGTTTACAAGAAAAGAGGTAATTAGAGCTGTACTACTGTTTACCTAGACAGCCAACCATTACTTTCTTTTCTACAAGGTTTTCTTCTTTTACTAAGGGTTCAAATAAATAACTCTGGCCAGTCACTTGTTTCGTGCTAGGAAAAGGAAATTCGAGTAGTGAGGCGTTGAAGCACCCATGTTCGCCACCACCACAACAACACGAAACTGCTCACTGATGTGCTAGAGCAATGCTGCTTTCCTGCCGCTCTAGAAGGTGAATGATAATCTGTAAATCTTCATTATAAGATCTCAAAGATTAGATATGAAGTATGATCCTTTCCCATCGCTTCAGTTTTGTGACCCATGTCTTGCCAATCACTTACCGCACCCAACCATCCTGGCTACATCCTATGCTAGATTATTTTCCGGTGAACGGATTCTTCCCTTGCCGCTTGCTGCGCTGCTGGCACCGGTCGCATCAGGGCTAGGTTTCGTCTTGGGTACCTGGTCTCCGTCGCCGCCCATGGTACTGGTATCATCGCCAACCACAATCTCGCCCCCTCCCTTGACCCTGCCTACAACCATGCCCTTGCCCACAGCCTTGACAATCGCGCGGCGCGAGACACCTGTCACATCAATATACACCAGCCGACGTTCTTGACGCTTCCGCCTAGATGCTTGGACAGCTCGCCAGCCTCATTACCCCATTTGTGCGTCACCACGTTGGTCGCAGCCGACGAGCCCGAGGCCAGTAGGTTTCGCCCGGCGTAGTCAATGCCATCAGCGATGGTAGAAAAGGCCATCATGCTCTTGTTGAGCAAGCCTGGCTTGTACGACTCGATCGGCTTTCCATCCGGCCCGAAGCCCCTGCCACCGTCCTTACTTCCCTTCCTTGCCAGAGTTGCGCCGAGGTTCTGAGCGACCTTGGACACTTGGCCCACCGTCTTGGATGACAGGTCGGCGACGTTGCCAGAGAACTTGCCAATACGGCGAACGCGCTCATGAGTAGTTGGCGAACGTGACAGCCTTATCAGCCGGCTTCGTCTTTTGCGTGAAACTGTCTGCCGAAGTCTGCATGCCCTTGGTGATGAAGTCAGAGGTGTGACTATCAGACGCGACGCATATGTGGCTTTGGAAACGAGGAACGACTTCTTATAGGCCGGGTGTAATTCCATCTCCTCTGGTGACGCGGGCGCAACTGCTAGCTTACCCGCACCACCCTCGGTGGGAAGGGTAATCTCGACAGGCTCTAGTGACTTGCGTTAGATAGAAGTTTCCATCGGCGACTCTACCGACTGTACTGACCTTTAGACCCTGGCTTGAGCGAACGACTTCTTATAGGCCGGGTGTAATTCCATCTCCAGGAACTCTGGTGACGCGGGCGCAACTGCTAGACCCGCACCACCCTCGGGGGAAGGGTAATCTCGACAGGCTCTAGTGACTTGCGTTAGATAGAAGTTTCCATCGGCGACTCTACCGACTGTACTGACCTTTAGACCCTGGCTTGATCGCGTTGTCGTCGATCTGATAACCCTCACCGAGCTCGCCAATGACGCTACCATCTTCTTCGTCCACGAGCACGATCTGGCCACCTTTCCGGGACCGCTGTGGCTTCCCTGTGCATAGGCCTCGCCCGGGGCGAATGAGGCCGGGTTGTAGGCCGGTGGGAGGATAAGGAGGGACTTCTTCCTTGGTTGCCATTTTCGACTTGGTGCTTGTGGGGTGATACGCCCGCACCCGCCGAAGGAGTGGCCGATGAGGAGCTTTTGTCCTTCTTTGCTGCTTTCGGGGGAGGCCCCTCTCTAGGAATGCAGTGCATTGTGCCAGAATGGTTTCAAAGGTATCCACATCCTCTTGGAGTCCCTTGCGGCTGCCAATCTCCGGGAACTCGAGTCGCGTAAAGGTGCCGCTCTCTGGGCCAAGGTCCCATCGCGGGATAAGATAGCTTCGCGGAGGCTGGGTGGTAGATCTGTGTGTGGCCGGGAGAGGAATATCCAGGCTCTCGTCGACGTGCAAGTGTAGGTAGAAGTCAGATGGGGTCTGCGAGTCTCCGTCAAAAGCGGCCGGGTCGGCGTAACTCGAGGAAGTCGGCACCATCAACAGCGACAGAGTCTGTGGCCCGGTTGGGGTGAGAGACTCCTCCTTCCCGGCAGTTACATGGTAGGCGGACACGCCCTGAATGGCGTACTGCGCAGGTTGGGGTTAGAAGGGGCCGGGAGAAGAACGAGAACAACGCAATCGCTTACCAGCAGCTTCGGATCCTGGTAAACAGGTTAATGACATTATCGTGATGAATGGAGCGACACCAAGAGTGCGAATGTTGTAAACTCACATTATGTCCGGACGCCATGACCCAGAACACTTGCAGTAGCAGGTTTGGTTGCGATGATTTCAGAACACCTTGGAAACGCGATCGTATGTAAGGTAAAAATCGGCCAAGGATTGAGGGTACCAAGAAAAGATCTATTGATTCAAGTAGGGAAGAGTGGTGATAAGCGCTTCAATTTGCCGTGTACGATTCTTTCTATTTCACCTTGCATCATGTGAACCAACCATGGAGCTATGTACGTTGAGGCGCTAAATCACATTGCGAGGCTACGACCCTGCGCATCATGAGAGGCCTCTTGCCCGACGTCATTGGACATGTAAGCTGTGACAAGCCCAATACCCCGCGCAGGTCTGGAACGTACTAAGCTTGACGTGCGTGGGTGTGGGATCCCTCACCTCGCCCTTGGGTCAGAAGCCTGTTTTCTGTTTTGGCCAGGGGGGGCCCAAAGCACGTTTTGCTTCGCTTCCTCCCTGCTGTTGGTCCACTGAGAGGGTAGTGCCAAGCATGTGGCAATGCTCAGCGCCGGGCGCCGGGCGCTTGTCTTGCTTGTCGCTTGCCTGCGTCTCTTTTCTCCTTGGTTGCACTAACTGATAATGGGCGATGAGATACATGATGATCATGGTGAAGTCCAAAGAGGATGCTCGGCATACCAAGCACTTGCCGAGACATACATTTAGCTTTGCGAGTTGTGTTCGATCGATGCTCGTCGCCAATCAATTTAGACGGGCGCTGTCAGAAGCCCCCATCGTTTCCAACTTAACCCATCTTGGACCCATTTCCAGCTTCTTTCAATGCCTGTTGAACATGGCCTAGTAGTGAATCGCGCGGGCTTACTGATGATTGCGGCATGAACTGGACAGTAGGAAATCCCCATGGTACCTGGGGTAGGATAAATGCTCGGTGTAATGGAAGTTTAAACGGATTTTTGAGTTGTGTGCAGTGACGTTGGTATTCAATTGACCCGGGGGTCAATTTGAAGCATCGCTTACATGGGGCGAACCGTAACCTCGTCGTCTTCAAGTTGCATGCGCAACCCACAGTTTTAACTTCATCATATACTCTGCTGTGCCGAACGATGTGTGGTGAGGAAGGCTGTGAGATTTGCTGCACTTCAATCATGCCTATTCTCTATTCTGTGTATTTAAACTGTTCAATGTTTCTCAGTTGCAAGGCAGGTGCCTGGCTGATGAGCATCCAGGAAGCCCAGTTCAGGGGCAGCTGCGAACTGGTCCGAACTGCGCCAAACGATCATTTTGAAGCCATGTAAAGGGGTTTGATTTTTGGTCGTATATACTGCTCGTCAAACAATCTATGCTTCTGTGCTTTGAGAGCGTCGCTTACCATGTGCAATGTTTGAGTTGTCAGTCCGGCAGCTGCCGTCAGCTCCTGTAGATGGCATTATCGCGTATTCGCATTGTGGAGTTTTCCCTTTTCATGAAATGCATATTATGGACTAGCAGAAGTACATGCCTAAGATATGCCAAATTCGTGATGCGATGATTCCTGGAACCCATTCTTACCGAGCAAACAAGAGATGTTTGGGTTCTAGGATAGCTGCTAAGGTAGGCATCGAGACGAGTATTTGTTAGCAGACGGGAGCTAAGTGCCATGGCTCAGGGACAAAGCTCCAAGTTGGGAACTGGCTGACTGGATTGCTTGTAAAATCTTCGACTTCTCCCGGTCGGCCACTTCGCGATCAACCAGAGCGCGTTCAATGGGTTTGGAACTGCTATGCAGCATTCAGAATATCCCAGCCTCTGAGCTTCTCTGCGAAATGTCACCCCGTGCTAGGGCCGTTTTATTAAGCAGGTGGCAAGGTATGTACTAAAGAAACGAAAATGTCAATTATATCGTTATCAACAGCATATCGAAGTCTGAGCAGGGGAGCATGTAAACACACACCCTTGGAGCCCGGCAAGGCTGCAAAAGATGATCAGTAGCCACAAGGAAAAGCAGCTCGGGAACCCATAAATAAGGGAATTTTATTACATCATTTACTTGCCGGCTCGGCAATCATTCGGGACGGCAGCATAAGCCATCATCCCTACAGAAGTCCCGTGGGCCGTAGTGTACCAAGCTCTCGGGTCACGATGTCCAAACAGCCTTTGGCAACTGATTCGTTACCCATACACTGGGAATGGTCCGGTACGTGTGGTGGCACAGCGTATTGAACATTGGTATCTGAAAGCATGCCGCCAAATTCACTTGGGATGTCATGTTGTACTTGCTACGCCGGGACATGGTGATCTATCACTTGAGCCGCCGTGCTGGTAGTACGATCTCCCTCGATTGATATACAACGACTAAGTTTACTTGTAATACAATTAAACAAATTTCATACTGCAGCCTCAATGAAAAAAGACCACCCCAGCGACGAAGCAAGCGACGACTATCGACATGTGAAGCCGAGCGACTGATGTATCAATCTCTTTAAATGCCTCAATGCAAATAACACCAATAGCCACTGGAAAACACTCCTTACCAATTGGGATTCGCTCACATAATGCCAATCACTCGGCGCGCCCACCGGGCAACAGTCAAACATGATGGTTGGGTTTGCCAGAGCTCACTGCGGTGAGACCAGGGACCATGGAATGCCGGGTAGATATACCATACAAATACCCTCACGACTGACTAAAATTCGATATCCGCTCATACACCGTCTTGGCAATTGACTGATATTTGATAAGCGTTTAATTCACATGGCGTTACTTGCTAAAGGAGCAAATCTAGTTGATAGGGCACTCACTATACAAGACATATACGAACACTGGATCCTGCGTACCAATGATAGCTGTGGACAACACTGTTGAGAATATCGATACTTCACGTCCCGGCCGCAAGGTAAGATATGATTCTGCCCATAGCTTCTTGACGAGGCCATCCCCGGGAGTGGACTGCTCACCATGGACAGACAAGGTACATAGTGCAGAACTCGGTGCCCTTTATTTCCTCAGTTTCCATCTCAGTTAGGTATGCCATTGCCATGTGTATGTTGTTAAATGTAGAGGTCGTCGTGGCAGATGACTTCCCGCAACTCGTCCACCCCGGCAGGCATTGATGTGCTAAATATAACGTTCGGTAGAAACGACACTGTTCGCGCCTCAGTAGGTACATAGACAAAGTTGGGGTCCGAGGATAACTATTGTGTCGAAAGGATGAAGTGCTCCCCGACGGATCCCTGATACAATATTTCCATGAACACTTTCACGGCCTCTAGCATTGCCAGTGATTTGTCAACCTCCATAAGACCATCAATGCATTTTGCTAATTTGAGCTGTCTTGTCTGCCTGCCTACTCACTCACCTACAAGATGCATCTACTGTACTTGATGCTTGACATTACTAAGGGTTGTTGGATGGCGAAAAGATGGGCGATGCGACTCGTTTCTAAAAACGACGCTTATGCAGCCGAGGCCGCTGGTTTAGCGCTTCGGGCAAAGCACAGCCCCCCCCCCCCCTTCCCCCCAAATATTAACGTTGATGACAAGGGGGGGCAGCGGTTAAATCTAAATCGATACTCATCATTTGGGGTGAGCCACACGGAACCCGAACAGACCCCGAACCACCTGCTCTTCATGCTCCCTTTTCATCTTTTCGATCGCATGTCTGTAATGGCCTGATGACAACAAGGGGAAGGGGTGGCTCCCCTCCAACGGGAAAAAGCAACAAACGCGTAGAACTCGTGTGCTGTCAAGTAAGTAGGCGTTGCAACGGTCCATTGAGCATACCGGACCGAACATGGTGGGTTAGGAACTTAAGCATGATAAGCCAACCACCAACCTACCTACAGAGTGGTGTAGGGCAGGGGTCGCACGCACTGCTACCGTACCGCATGCATGTAGGTACATACCTAAGTACTGGCTACGTACGGTACCTACACCTAGCCAAGACTCAAGTTGATCGTGCACATGAGGTATCAGCTGTACTTTTCATGGCGCTGGAAGCGCATACGGTACGCGTATCGGCCAGCCGAATTACACAGTCGGGCTTGCGCCCGCCCGGGGTGCTACCACGTTGATATCCGCACTGGCTTGCCAGACGAATGATTCTCGCACGTTGCGCGACGAGGAGGTGGTTGCGTATGTATGTATCAACCCATGTTGGTTGGAAGTTCAGGAGGCAGGAGAGGTGGTACATGCTGCTGGGAACAAAGAACCGCCACGGGGATGGGGATGCTCGGTGTTGGAAGTTGAAAACAGTCTCTTCATACAGCATACATACATCAATAGTATATCCAGGATGCATAAGGCCGTAGATGTCATGCCGCGTTAGTCATCTCAACCAGCAATCAGCCTGCAATTGACAGAACTCTACTATGTTTCTCCTTAATGTAGGTAGCAGTACTGGCGTGCCCTCAGCTCAACGGCCGCAGGCGGGCCGGTAAGCGACAACTGCTGCGCCGCGGACTAAGGTGCCTGACCCCCCCCAAGCAGCACCCAGCATCTTACTTTTAACCTCGCCTAGTGAGGATGTGCACTGGAGAGAGACACGGGCCGAATCGGGGTCAGAGTTGCCGTAGTGTCAGAGCTTATGCTCTTCCCGTGAAAGCGCTCCAGCGCAATGGGTTGCCCGGATGCGTGTTGTTGGCCATGGACAAGGTTGCCAATCCTTCGATTTTGTCTGGCGCCTACTGACGTTTTGTTTGTTCGACGCAGGCGAAACAAACATAACAGCTGAAGGCAGACAGCACAGGATAGCTACCCACAGTACATAATCTACCTAAAGCATGCACATAGAATTGTGTTATTTTTTGTGCCTACCTGGCTTGCTTGATAACACCGACGCCGGGCGGATAAAAGGCCGCCAAATCCTGACACTACTGCACTTGCCCTGTACCTAGAGCGTATGTATAATATCGCTAATGGACGCAGATATAGATATGTATGTTTGTATATATGTGGTTAGGCCCGTCGTAGAGACTCAAGGTATGTACGAGTACCTCCTGCTGTGATGCAACCAGAAACAACACAACATGGCAAGGGTGTGACGGACGGTATGGTTCTGGGAATGGGATGGTGGGCAAGGGGAAGAAGAGGTACATGGAGATTGCATCGATCCCCAACTGCGTGTCCGCAGCAAACACGTACAATCTAATGTACGCATTTCCCTAAGTGGACAGAGACATAGAAAGGGCAACTCGGCAGTCGTGGGACATTCTAAGAGTATCGCACACATCAGCCATCGCTGGCAGATGAGATGTCGGCGCATCAATGACTTGTTCACGAATGCAGTGCTTACCCCTATTGACAAAGGAGTAAGAAGATACCTGGATACATTTACCCTCCCTCAGGTTCGGATGGGGTTACTTCATCTATCATTCCTACCCGCTGAAGATTTCTCGATCCGACGACGTTCCCGCTCTAACCGGCTGGAGGTACCCAAAGTCGGGCGGGAGGAATGTCTGACCTGTAACGTGGAATTCTCGCGCGCTCTCTTTTTTTTTTTTTTTTTTTTTTTGGCTGGCACACCTCCAGAAAACAACTCCTTGCAGGTCCGTACCTTCCTGCCTGCCTTGGCTTTTACCAAGTTCCTCCAATCCCTCCTGCCGAATGGACTGAAGAGGAGTCGACAGGACCGCCGATCGGGCCACTATCATGCTCACACCGTCACAGCGACCCTCCTGCCCGTTTTTATGAAGTCGATTATGGTACAACCTGCTATTTCGCTGCTACTACTGCACGTACAGTGGCTGTGGGTTGTCCTTACAACCCGGCAGTAACCTGCATTTGCACATCTTCTTTTTTTTCTTTCTTGTCGAGATGGGAGGGAGCCTAGGTACCTCACCGAGGCCATGGATGTTAGGTATGTACAATGCAGCTAACAACTGATGAAAGTCTCTTGTCCAGCCACCGCGTCACGGAAGCTAGGCTCCCGATCATTCACCATTAGCACAGCGCCATCACCTACCTACACGTACTATTTTGAACTGCCCAATGCAACACCGGTCAAGCAGACCTTGGCGCATCCCAGGTTCTGCTTCTCTGCTGGCATGTATATAAGTGTATATATATATATATATATATATAGCCAACTGCCTGTGCCTCCTATGCCAGCAATACGTCAACCAACACACTTCTTCCCTCTCCCCCGACAACAGCCGATGTACGTAGAGTGGTTTCAAGTGTTCGGCATCTACGTGGGGTTCAAATTTGCGGCCTGCGCGGGCCTGGGCGCCATGGATGGGCCGAGCCGATATGGGCTCCAGCTTGGAACGCTAGGTACATGTACTTTCTCGTCCTTCGTGTTGGTGAAGGGGCCAGCCTGCCAGAGGAACCACCTATCAGGTAGAGCGTAACTACTTTAGCACGCTGGGCGGCCTAAAGGTTCCCAGGGTGTGGTTGTGAATGCCTGTCTATCCGACCCGTCCGGGGAACATTGAATCGAACCCTTGCACTGGCAATCAATTGCAGGGAACAAGTGCTAATGTTCTCTCGTCGCCTTTACCGGTTCATACCTAGATGGATGTAGGCAATTGATGCTATGTACCTCCTCTTCTCTCTCTCGCTCTGTATGTAGGGTCGGTCCCATGTCGCCATGCCGTGCGTGTTGGACCAGACGTTCTCAATGTTGGCTTCCCAAGTCTTCCTCCCCATTTGAACCAATCCACAATACCGTCGGGGATTCGTAACTTCGCGTCTATTGTGTGTCTGTCGATCGTACTTCCCTCTTTCTTCCCATTTCCAACCAACGTCGCCTTCACCCCAAGAAGTACTTACTTGCGCAGTCCGACGAAGAAGCACGAGGGCAAGAACAAGAGCGACTATACCGCCCAACTTGAACTGATTCGTGCCGATTTTCTTGCTACCTTCTGTGCCGCGTTCTATGCCACCTTCAGCCATCTTCACCGCGCATTTTCATATCCACACCAAGCCTTCGAGAACCCGTGGTCACCACGACTTCCCTTTCTTCGACCAAGTTGGCGCTTCGACGGACGGACAACCACTTGCATATCTTCAGTCGTATCTCTGCTTGTAGACCTGCTGTTCAGCTGGACTCTTGACGGGTAGCTGCAGTCCCCTTGATGTTGTAGCACCCTCGTTGGACTTCCTTGCTTCCACCTCGTCCAAGCGCCCTTTGACAGCGGAGCCTGGGGCACCCGGTGCACAAGGACCACGGCTGTAGACGTCGTCTTGAGGATTATACACCGCGCCTGTGTTAGAAGGGGAGCCCAAAACCCCCAAACGCGGCGTTACAGTAACCGCACACCACAGGGCTTGACAGCACGAGGCCCAGTCGCCGTTTGCCCACGAGTCTATTACACCAAGTTTCACGGGTCTGTGCCAGACCCAAGCCGCCACAATTACCTCCCCACTCCGAATAGCTTCAATCCTCTCCCCGCCCGACCCCGAATCGCAGAACTCCGGCAACACGTCGGCTTACCATTCTACGCCGAAGAGGAGGTTCGAGGACGCCTTCGTCCCTCCCGATGCCCACCTGGCCCCGCCTGCCCATCTAGCTCCCCTCGAACACCGACCGCACTCGGCAGCCACGGAGCGACCGCAGAGTGAAGGGCTAGGGGGGGTGGTGAGGGGCTATGTAGTGAACGATGGAAAGGGGGTCTTGGCGGGGGGCTACGAAAGCAAGAAGCAGCAAGCCAAAATGCGCCCACCAATGCGCTCGAGCATTGCCTGTCTGAGATGCCGCAAGTCCAAGATCAAGTGCGAGAACAATGGCGGGAGCAGTCCTTGCGACAGCTGCATCAAGACGGGCAAGGAGTGCATCTTCAAGCTTCCCGAAGCCAACCCGGCGCCGACGAAGAGGACCGAGCCACCGGCCGGCATCAAGCAGGACAGAGATGGGGGTTCCGATCGCAAGAAGCTGAAGCGGATCGACGACATCTCCAAGATGGACAATCACAAGGTAACATTATACGCAGACGAAGTTCTTGCCGCGCCATTTCTCACCGAAGACCTCTGGGAGCAAGTTCTTGATCTCTATAAGCTTCATTTTGCACCTGAGCTGCCGTTCTTGCATTTGCCGACAATGAAGGACAGGATTGCTCACAGGTTCAAAACCTCTCAACCGGACCCTTGCCCTGATTTCAATTTGGTACTTCTTGGTGTTTTAACCCTCACTGCTCGGTTTCATCCCGACCTTGTCAAATATCTTGCCCATGTATGCAGCTCCCAGAGCGGTAACGCCAGGTCTCGACCAGTCCAGACCCAGATCGATCCGGCCGCTGCATCGGAATACTATGCCGACACACTCACCATGGCTCTCGGCCCGTTGCGGACGACCATGAGAACTGCTTCGGTAGAAAGAGTCCAGGCTCTGCTGATGCTTGGGTTGTATGAATGGGGTCAGACACGCCCTCAAAGTGGCGGGTTGGCTGCTTGGATGTATGTGGGTTCCGCTATCCGTATGGCACAATTCCTGAAGCTGGGATTCGGCGACAAGTGCAAGAGTCATCCGGGCTCAGAAGAGCCCTCAACTGAGCCCTCGACCGAGCAGCAGCCGCGGAATTCGATTTCATATTCCCAAAAAATACAGGATATGGAGGTGCAGAGGCGCACCATGTTCAGCTGTTTTATCCTAGACCGAATGCTAGCATGTGGCAAGGAAAGGTCGTCCATCATGAGGGCAGAGGACTTGCAGATACAGCTGCCCTGCCCCGAGGACAGATTCGACTTGTCTGTACCTGTTGAAACGTCGTTTCTATACCCACGGAACTTTGGAGAGCGGCGACATGTACAGGATGATAGTGTCTTGAGCCGGTTCATACAACTGGTTGATCTTTGGGGGGATATCTCCAAATTCAGTATTGCTGGAGGCCGGCTGAGAGAATTTCCCGCCGTGGGATGAGAACGACATTCTTCAAGCTACGGAGAGCCTTTGAGGCTTTCGATGCTGATCTTCCGGACACCTTCACATTTTCCCGTTCCAATTACTTCAAGCACGAGAATCACCAGGCCTCCAGTGTATATGTGCTTTTGCATATGCTTCGAAACGTTTGCCTCATTATGCTACACAGAGAGTGAGTGGGATTTTGGCTGAGAGTGCCTATTAATTCTGGCTTGACTGGTGCTAACTTGATTTTCAGGTATATTCCGTTTGTTCCTATCCGATGCGACAGGCCAGTAGGACCCCTTGACAAGCCAACGTTTCCAAAGGATGAAACACGCGACCCGTTTTGGCTTGAAAGCGCGGAGTATGTATTCAAGGCCGGCAGAGAGATCATTGATCTGGTTGAGATTTGTCAAAAGAAAGACAAATTGCCTCAGTCCACCATCGTCCTGTTCGCCATTTGGACTGCAGCATTTGTGGCACAATATGCCGTGCATTTCCCCCATATGGATACGGAACAGCACATTCTTGGCCATCGATGGCGCGAACCAGCGCCAGGCGAGTCCAGGGGGGGCCCCTTTGAACATGGTCCAACGGGTCTCACTTTTCAGACACTGCATAAGATGACCATTTGTTTGAAAATGGCATCAACATATGTTGGTGTCCTTAAGCAGATGGAGTCTTACTTCGTCAAAATCAAGGAGGACGTTGAGAGGCACGAGAACAACCAATCCCACAAAGAAAAGGCCAACGTTGGTCTCCGACAGGGTGGACCTGGTGCCGGTCTCGATGAATATCTCGAAAAACCAATCTTGAAGGACTTTGGCGACTTTGGTACGGTACATCCCGGTAAGCCAGTGCGTGGTGTTGGTGGTCTAGATTCTTCTCGAGATAGCCCTGTTGATCGCGGCTCGCCGATTGCAACCGACAACTCCGGGTCGGATCGTATATTCCCCAGGTCGGCCGCGTCAGGCTCCTTTACCGCAATTAACCACACACCAATGAGTGCGCCACCGATGGGACATACAGAAACCAACGGGCCCATGGAGCCCAGGCCCGAGACCGGCCCAGCTAACGAAGGCCAAGAGGAGCACTGGCCTCGTTACTCGGCTCCTCCGCTTCCAACGCATTCTCCTCCCCAACCCTACCCTGCACCAGGTGACTTTCCGGACCCAGCTGCAAGGTATGACATTGGCGACGAAGAGTGTAGAAGATTTAACGTCACGAATGATTTGGGGATATTGACGCAGCACAACGATCCCTGGATCGATGAAATCTTTGGTTTATCGACATCGGACGCCCCGTACCATCTGCAGCTGCAAATGCAGGAGCACGGAGCATTTGCGTGAGCGTGTCGAATTCTACAGCCATGGTTATAGGCCTCCTAGGAAACAGAGGGGGCCGGTGTTTAAGGAGTTGCACAAAAGCAGGATGATGTGTGAATTGCCGTTCTTTTTCAGGTCAACAGTTTGGGGGTTTCCTCTTTCCTTGCACGTCTTGCACCCCCTTTTCTGGGTGTGCTATTCAGCCTGGCAATGGCCGAGTAATTAGTGAGAATTCCCTTTGCAGATATCCCTGGCATTTGCGGATGCAACATAGATTCAATCATGTGTCTAACCTATGAGCTTCCTGGATTTTGATAGCCCCTTGCCTAACTTGCTTTGTGTCTGGCGTGGGTGTTCCTGAAGTACGTGGCATGTGTGATGTTGCCAGGACGGTTAAGTATCTGGACTGCTAAAGCATGGCGATGGTGTATGCTTCTCTCTCTGCCTTCTTGCCTGGTGAGTCTCAAGGTAAGAACTGCAGGAGTTTGGCAGCTTAGCCTATATCTTGTCTGGGTCCTATATTTTGATCGGACTGGCACTGGTGACGATGGAAGGGGGGTATTTGGAAGAAGACCTGCCGTAGCCTGTATCTCTTTGGCTGTTGTTCCAGTATGTCCAATCGAGGCTTCAGTAAGGATGCGAACTTAGGAACAAAATTGATTTCTGGAGATGTGTCCTGTTGCATTCGATGGTGGTGGGATCTTAAGCTGTCTTCCTTTCATATCCAGGCATGTTTCATCTGCGGTCTCTACCTACTCAACGTCTTATATACTGTAACCTTGAGCTGCAGACAGTGAGAAGTGACTGGGCTTGTAGTCGAGGGGAATAGCGCTCCCCATGATGACATGATCTGTTACACGGCCCATAACGCCATCTGTACATGTTGATGCCCACGCGGAGATACGG
The DNA here is from genome assembly GCA_006503535.1 of Arthrinium phaeospermum. NCBI lineage: Eukaryota > Fungi > Ascomycota > Sordariomycetes > Amphisphaeriales > Apiosporaceae > Arthrinium > Arthrinium phaeospermum. The sequence goes on along the minus strand of QYRS01000002.1, from coordinate 3,043,747 downwards.
ACAGTTTTCAGCATCTACGAGTTATCTGGATCGTATGGAAATGAGTAAAGATTGGGTACCAGCAATAGCAACATCCTGGAAAAGTGATAAAGCCAAGATGGCTTCTATTTGCTGTGTAGCAAAGAAAGGATTGAAACAGTCCTGATAAAGACGACCTCGCGGTTTCCTGCCTCGATAACTCCGTATAGGGAAGCGAACGAATTGAGTCGGGCATCTTCCCCAGACTTTGCTGCCGTGGCAAGTCAGCAGTCCATAGACGACATCGCCGTCAATTCATCATGATTGGTTCCAAGGGACCGCGCTCCTTTTGTGCGCCAACGGCGATTGTCGTTGGGAAGTTCCCCGCATTTCCTTGCTGCAAGTCAGCGGCGATCAAGAACCGATGCGCGCCATCCATCGACCTCCCTCGGACTTTTCTTTTTCTTTTTTTTTTCTTTTTTTTTTCCCCCTGCCCGTTGCCCTTCCACTCAAGAACGAGCGCAAGTTCGGCGAACTGCGATGACTTTCCGCCAAGGATCACACCATCCGCAAGGAAGCTTTGCGTGAGTTGCGGTCCTGTCTCCCGACATACATAAGACAAGCAACCCGTTTCCTAAGTGCGTGAAGAGGGGTAGAGATCCCTATTGAGGGGTAATACCCGCCCGTGGCCCCATTCCACGTCGAGATGACGTGTGTAGGCATTCTATCACGGGAGAGAGAGCAGCAAACAAATCAACCAATGTTCACCCCAAGCGCGCTTACATAATCGCCATCGAACATGGTGGTCGGTCCAGGACGGGCAACTGCTGTACTGTAGTTCCGTGTCGGAGCAATTCATACAATCATATCCCACCACGTGCCCGCAATAGCTGCGGTGTTCGCTCGGCTTGCCCGGAATGGGCTTTAGCCTGCGCGGTGGTCTGTATGTAGGAACAATCAAGATCTGATTACCCAGAACAAGGTCCTTGACTGCGATTATGGGAACCTGGTGGTTTCTAGACGCGCGGACCCCATCCAAATCCGTCCCCCAACCCCCGTACGATGGTGAGCCCGCTCCGCACCACTCATATCGGGCATGCACCCTGCGTGTGCATGGGCATCCCACTCTCGCTTGTCGCTTCCCATCGTATCGTTGGTCACGGAACGACACCTATATAAGCCTTTTTCCATGTATTTCCGCCCCAACCGAGGATATGATATCCATTGCTTAGTAATGTAATGGCCTCCTTTGGAGGCCATCAGGACCGGGACAGTGATTTACGGCCCTAGAAGGACATGGACCGGGCGGGCAAGACGAACGAACGCGTAGTATCTACCAATTCAACCTTGGAGGCTGCCGAAAAGGCAGTTAGTATGTTGCTGATTGGGCGTGTTTGAGTTCTCTCCCGCCCTCCACAAACCAGGATCGGGGTATGGCAGCAGCACGTTTCAACCATTTAAAGACATGCCTTGAAGCCACTCACACGGTGACGAAAAAGCCGTGCGTAAATCACATGGAAATGCTCTGGATGCATGTGTTTAGGTATGCACCCAGGAAAACCAACAAAAAACAACAACAACAACAACAACAACAACAGCAAAACCATCAATAGACAGACAGGCAGGCAGGCAACTAAAGGAATACGTTGCAGTCTTAACTTGCTGTCCCAAGATGGTAGGTAGTACTGCAGCATGTAACCTACCAACACTCGCTCGCTCTTAGGTAAGGTGTAGACAGAGAACCATGATGACCAGCAGCTGCAAGCTGCAAGCCTGGTTTGCGGGGCGTGGGGCTCAACTAATAGCTCTGGGCCTCCCCTGATTTGCTCCTTTCAGACACCAGAAAAGTTACCATCCCACACTACCACTACCCGTCTGCCTAGGGGATCCTAGGGCATCTGAGATTCAGGTCTGCCAAACAGGGGAAACTAACCCCCAAACACGCTGCAAATCATGACAAACCGATTCGGCTTTCCCATGCTGAAAGAGAGCGAGAAACAACCGTGGACCAGCTGCCCGCTCCCCAACGGCTAGGCTTGGTCCCGTACCTTGGTCCTCTTGGTTGCACAGCCCTATTGGATACCGATGGAGCCAGAGAGGAGACCTCGGATGATACTTGCACCCAACAGCAGCGTAAGGCGACATAGCGGGTTTCGACTGAATGTAGATTGACATCATCATCATCCCGAGTCGCCCTAACTGTTTACTGCGCCAGCGTCAGCAAAGCCCATTAAGGTTTCGGCCAACATCGACCTGCCAGGCTTGTTGCATCCAGGTACTTGCCCGCGTCCGCCTTACTTTATATACCTCGGCCATTTTCACCTAGATACATCGGGATCTCGTCCAATCAAGCCTTCATCGCAGTGCTTTCATTGCAACTTCTGGAGTTATCGTTCAACACGACTCGCCTTGCTGTATTGAACCAACCCAACCGTTGGCTCATCCGCAAGAAAAAAGAATGCAGACTCACGCTGTTGACGCCCTCCCTGGCTCCCCGTCCTTTGCCTCGGCCAACAACACCGGGAAAGGCGGAGGCCTGCAGAGGGATGTTGATATTATCGACATTCGACAGGCTGCTGTTGAAATTAACCTGAAGGAAGAAATACACAAGCTGTTCCGACCCGAGGAGGGCCCTCGAAAGCTCCCTACGTTGCTGGTCTACGACGAAAAGGGGTTGCAGCTTTTCGAGAAGGTCAGATGAGCACAACAGTGTCACATTCCGCGTGATGGCGCGCTAACGGCGTTTAGATAACCTATTTGGAGGAGTACTATCTGACCAATTATGAGATCCAAGTCCTGCGTCGTTCGGCCGCTGCGGTTGCCAAATCCATCCCTTCTGGCTCCATCGTGGTAGAACTTGGCAGTGGGTGAGTTGACGTCCTATTTCAAATCTATGCTGTGCGATATATAACCGTCATATCAGCAATCTGCGGAAAGTCTCCCTTCTTCTTCAGGCTCTGGAAGATGCCGGTAGAGACGTCGACTACTATGCTCTCGACTTGAGCCGGGAGGAGCTTGATAGAACTCTTCGCCAGGTTCCAACCTTCCGTCATGTGCGCACTCACGGGCTGCTTGGAACCTACGACGATGGCCGCGAATGGTTAAAGCAACCCTCCATTGCGAAGCGGAGGAAATGCGTCATGAGTCTTGGCTCCAGCATTGGTCAGTAATCCCGAGGATGCTTATTGTTTCAGTCTGACTTGTGATGTGTATAGGCAACTTCCACCGGCATGAAGCAGCTGAATTCCTCAAGGGCTTCACCGAAGTCCTCGAGCCTGCTGATACCATCGTGATTGGCCTGGACTCGTGCACCAACCCATCAAAAGTTTAGTATGTACTCTTTGAGCCGGATAAGTCGAGACTAAACTGACTTTGGTGATAGTCATGCCTATAATGGTCAGTACTACTAACCTAGCTCTGGATCCAAACTAAACATTTCCCATACAGATCGCGAAGGAATCACTCACCAGTAAGTCCCAAGGCGGATGTGTCCCGTTGGGCCTAGCTGACAGTATTTTTTTTTAGGTTCATACTCAATGGCCTCCGGCACGCCAATGAAGTGCTGGGGAGCGAGGAGTTCAAACTCGAGGATTGGGAGGTGATAGGGGAATATGTATATGACAATGAAGGTGGGCGGCACCAAGCCTTCTATTCGCCTGTCCGCAATACGACGGTGCTGGGAGAGACCATTAAGGCCCACGAGCGCATCCAAGTGGAACAGAGTCTCAAGTACTCGAAAGATGGTATGCAAAATTTGTGGAGAGCTGCCGGGGTGGTCGAGAGTGACAGATGGATGGTCGAAGGCGACGAATACGGTGAGTTACTCTTTCCTTCCCGTTCTGCTGTCCAACCCGAGGCAAGCTTGGGCACAAATCTCTTCGAGGACATCTGGACGAATAAGCACCCTTCCCCCACATTTCCCTAGTCCATAGTCAGACCACTCGGGATGCCTTCTTCAAGTAGCGCATATTGCGCACTTCACCCGGTCTCTTCTGCCATCATGATACTGATAAATTATGACCGAGCACTCCCTTCCTTCTTTCTGTCATCGACAGGTTTTCCCGCCCGGTTTAACCCAGCTGACACACCCAACTTGTAGGGTTGCACCTACTGACCAAGCCCACCACCATGGAGTTCGGCCGGAAGCCCTCTCAGTATGCTCAGGCACCTCTCCCATCTCTCGATGACTGGAAGAACCTTTGGTTTAGCTGGGATACCGTCACGCAACGCATGCTGCCCAATGAGGAGCTGCTTGACAAGCCTATCAAGCTGCGCAACGCCTGCATCTTCTACTTGGGGCACATTCCTGCCTTCTTGGATATCCAGCTCGGCAAAGTGACCAAGCTGGCCCCTACAGAGCCTGCATTTTACCATTCCATCTTCGAAAGAGGCATAGATCCCGATGTCGATAATCCAGATCATTGCCATGCCCACTCGGAGATCCCTGATGAGTGGCCTGCTGTTGAGGATATACTCAGCTACCAAGAACGAGTCCGGGCTAAACTCATCAAGCTCTATGAAGATGGCCAAGACTCGATCCCCAGAGGTGTAGGAAGAGCCATCTGGGTTGGATTTGAGCACGAGATCATGCACATGGAAACACTTCTCTACATGATGTTGCAAAGCGACAAAACCCGCCCACCTTCTCACACCGTAACGCCGGACTTCAAGGCTCTTGCTGAGAAGGCTTACAACGAGCGGAAAGACAATGTGTGGTTCGACATTCCCGAGCAATGTATCACTATTGGTATGAACGACCCTCAAGACAAACTTGACTTCCAGGGCCATTTCGGTTGGTATGTATGAACGATCCGCAGGCCGCTAGGTCTTCCACTGATCGTCATCTTTAGGGATAATGAAAAGCCTGCGAGACAGGCGAACGTGCATGCCTTCCAGGCTAAAGGACGCCCGATCACCAACGAAGAGGTAAACAAAACCATCGACCTCCTACTTACATGACTAACTCTGGCAGTATGCGCAATACATGTACGATACCCAGGCGACGAAGCTGCCCGCCTCGTGGGCAGATAATGAGACACAAACCAGCAATGGTACTAATGGCGATGTCGACGGCCACACTAATGGAATCGCCGGAAATGGGAGGCTCAACGGTCTAGGCCACACAACACATGCAGTGCCCAGCTCCTTTCTAGAGGGCAAGTCTGTCAGGACTGTATACGGGCTTGTGCCCCTCCAATATGCGCTCGACTGGCCAATCTTCGCCTCATATGATGAGCTAGCTGGATGTGCCGCCTGGATGGGTGGGCGCATCCCAACTCTCGAGGAGGCCCGAAGCGTCTATACTCACGTTGACTATATGAGGCAGGAACAAGCCGAGCGTACGCTTGGGAAGACGGTTCCGGCTGTAAACGGGTACGTAATCTGACTTTCATCATAGTTGACCGCGCAGCACAACAGAAAGACTATGGACTGACGCTGGCATGTACAGCCATCTTGTCAACAATGGTGTCGAGGAGACCCCACCGTCCAAGGGCTCGAACTGGGTCAGCGGCAAGTCGTCTGAAATGGACGGAATTTTTGCTGACCTGACCGATGCCAATGTCGGTTTCAAGCATTGGCACCCTGTCGCCGTGACGGCTCACGGCGACCGGCTCGCGGGGCAGGGCCAGATGGGGGGTGTCTGGGAATGGACCAGTTCCCCCCTCGAGAAGCACGAAGGCTTCGAGCCCATGACTTTGTACCCAGGCTACACCGGTATGGGTACCCCAATACCCTCCACATTGTGTCCTTCCTTGTTCCATACCCAAACGCTGACCATACAAAAAGCCGACTTCTTTGATGGCAAGCATAATATTGTCCTCGGGGGATCCTGGGCTACACATCCCAGGATCGCCGGCCGAAAGTCCTTGTAAGTCGGATCGGCCCTTGCCGTAGTACACCCGCATCTTTGTGTAACTAACCCGTTACGTATAGTGTCAACTGGTACCAACGCAACTACCTATATGCTTGGTGTGGAGCTCGTTTGGTCCGAGACTTGTAGAAAACGTGTTTTGTACATGGGGAGGGCATGACCGCAAACAGTGGTAGCAACCAGCCTTCAACCCTGGGCATCACAGCCGCCTCCCAGCCAAAGCAGCTCTCAACTCTGATTTGCCTGGTCGGTGCGGTTATCATTAGGCCTCCTTTTCGCCTCTCGAGCTACACATATTTCATCGAGTCTTGGATAGCAAAGCAAATATTTGCGCGTACTGAACTTATCATTGGGGATGACACTTGCGTTACAAAGAAAACGAACATCTTGGCCTACAATGATTCAACTATACTTTTTTACACTGACCAATTTAATCGGTGACGATGGCTGCGCGCCCCCTTGATAGGTATATTGTCCAAAACCAGGCTGGAAGTATTCAATGCACTACCTGGCACGAATCTGATAGCCACCTCCCATGTATCTCAAGACCGAAACCATGTGAAACCAGTTGTAATATCATATCAACGACTTGAAAAATGGATAAGACGTCAAAGAGAGCTACGAGCTGATTCCGCTCCGAAATAGTATGATCCGGTTTTACATGTGAGAACACCCAACGCAATCCTTCTCCATTCATCTCGTTCAGCCAGCAGGGATATCTCTTCCTGGTCCTTTTGGTCTAATTCCTGTACCTGTAACGCCGGGCGATGAGAAACCAGCAGACTGGTGAGGTCTGTGATCGTCCAAAATCAATAATACCACGTGTTTTGAAGACTACCGCCATGAACCGTACGCCAACCCAGCCTTCGTTTTTCCTATGCTACTGCGTCGCTTCCGGGCAATGACAAGTCGTCTTACATCAACATATCAATAACCTCCTTGGCAACCTCATCAGGGTTAACACCTTGTGATCGGCGAAGAAAGCCTCGATAAGCTCAGGGGGCTGCGAGTATTGCAAGCGTCAATAAATGTACGGAAGCGAAGTATAGGGGTCAATAGGGAGAGGGGCAATATACCGTAAAGTCGATGGGGTCCGGCATCGATACTTCCTTGCTCTTGGTATCTTTGTTGTTGTTGGAGTAAAAGTTGATGACGCCCTGGTCGAAGCTGAAGTCGAACTCGTCGACGGGGAAGGTCTTGCCGAACTTGTGCTGCTCGGCGGCGACGTAGAGGGGCTTGCGGCTGGCCTTGGCCAGGACGGCGAGCGAGTAGGTGCCCATGCTGGAAATGATGCCGCCATTGGCGGTGACGGCCTCGGCGCCCACAATGACCTTGTCGACCTTGGCCATGGCGTAGGCGAGGGCGGTAAAGGGGATGGTGGCAACCTGGATGCCCTGGGCCCGCAGCGACTCGACGACGCTGTTGCTCTCGGCCTCGAGGGCCGGGTCGACGGCGTAGAGGACGCGGAACCGCCGCGGGGGGTCCGTGTACCAGCCGTAGTCGTGCTTGGCGGCGGCGCGGCCCAGCAGGTTGCCGACGACGCGCGAGCCGCCCATGGTCAGGATCGTGGTGTTGTCGTGCAGGTGCTTGCGGCCGTGGACGGCGATGCGCTCGCGGGCGTTCTTGGCGCGCGTGGCGAAGAGGCGGCTGTTGCGCAGCAGGTGCTGGCGGACGACCTCGAAGCTCTCGTGGGGGTTGTCGAGCGGCGGGGCGTGCTTGCTGCTGGCGGCGCCGGTGCCGGAACCCGACGACGCTGCCGGCTGCTTAAGCGACATGATCAGGTACTGGCTGAAGAGGTCGGTGCCATGGCTGAGGGCGATGGGGTTGCGGACGGCGGCCTGCAGCTTCTCGGACTGCGTCTTGACGAGATCGATAGTCTCGTAGACGGTCTTGACCTGCGAGTGGCCCAGGAACTCGATCAGGGCCTCGATGGCCGCCATGGGCATGGTCAGGTCCGGGTCCTCTTTGAGCAGGCGGTGGTAGGTCGCGACGATGCTGTGAGCGGGCAAGAAGGCTTGTCAGTCAAATTGATAAAACCGTTGGGCGGGGGCTCTCTCTGTCTGTCTGTCTCGGGAACGTACTCGAAGGACTCGGCGTCGACATTGTTGCTCCCTCGTAAGGGGAGATCGCGCGTGACGGCGCCATCTTGCACGTTGGCCATTGTCGTTGTGCGGTTCAGCTGTGTGCGAGAGAGGCGTTGGGTCGGAACTGAGCTGTTCCTCGAAATTGGTTCGGAGGTGCCCCTCCAAGATGACTCAAAAACGTCACCCCAGAATTGGTACAGCCCACTTACTTTTTTCGGAGAGGACCCCTGTCGGTTTTTAGCTTCGGAATCTACCGTAGTGGACGAGCCTCAACCCCAAAAGATGCAAGTATCCAGTATAGGATGTGTATACGTGGTTGCATATCATGGCATGCTTCACTTGCACATTCGTACATCGCAGTGGTCGATTGAGATGCTGTTCAGACGAAATCGATGAATATGAGCAGCCGTTTCTCCTTATACATTCGCTCCGTTCACGGTGCTATTTCGACTGGGCCATTTACGCTCATTTTCGATCCAGACGCCCTGATAAAATACACCCAACCTTCGATGGCCTGCTCTTATGATAACGATTGACATCAACTACGACTGTCCGGACATATGTAATCTGCCTACTAATCGAGTCTCATCTCTTTCGCTGGCTGTACTGGACACCCCATTCACTGTGGACCTGGATCGTCCCCGCTTCCTGGGCTTCCCCATGAACTTGGTGTTGGTCACTGGGCGACGACATGACCGTAGCCAGTCTGGCGCCCTGCGGCTCCTGCACGTAGTTTTCCCGGCCAGGCTTGCTCCCAGAGGTTCCCGGCACGGCAGAGAAGGGCTCGGCGTCTTGCTCGTGTTCGTCGGCGTTGGTCTCCAAAAGGGACGCTCCCCAGGTCCGCGGCGCCCGCCTCTTGGACGACCGCTGGAAACGGTCGTGGAGGCGGTACGAGGCCGACCCGGACGAAACGTCGGTAAAGCGAGCAGGGCGGAGCATCAGCCAGACGGGACGCAGGGTCGGTAGACATGCTGCCGCTTTTGGTTAGCCGAATATCTTTCACAGGAGGAACAGTTCTCCAGCTTGTAAGAGTAAGGAGCGCGATACCCGAAACGATAGCGAAATCCGCCTCCACCACAGCCCAGATTCCCTGGTTAACGATATTCCATGAGATGTCCTCGTCCGTCTTCTGGGTAATTACAGCTACAAGTCGCATTATTGAAGCAATGCAGACGCTAAACGATTTGCCGATCAGTTTTTGGGGGCACCGAAGAAAGGGGAGGGGGGGGGCTCAATTATAGCCAAAGGTCTATACGTACAACCCGCCGAGGAGGAACATGGATAGAACCAGCCGCCGTTGGCTGGTGGATATGTTGAGCTTCTTGACGTAAGGGACGGGAAGGCTAAGAATGGCCACATCGATGAGGATGTTGGGAATCGAGATGGCGAAGAGGAACTTTTGGCTGTCGACGTTGCACGACGCGTCGACGGTTGAGTCCCAGAAACCGCGCGTGGGGATGCATTGTAACAGAGTCAGTAGGAACTGTAGACGCCTCGGTGAGTCAGACGATACATTCGGTTCGTTCAAGGGCAAACAAAGCCCAATGGAACGTGTGAAGGAATGGATGTGCGCGTCAGCATACCACGGCTATTCCCCACATCACGACCATGGCCCCCAGGACGGCGATGGGGATCTTGATGCTCGAGCTGTTCCGGAAGATGCGCCAGTACAGGGCGAGGATGGAGAACTTGACAAAGACGATGACGCCCGTGTACGTCAACTCGGCAGTGAAGAGGCCGATGGAGACGTCTTGAACGACGTTTGGCCCGAACGTCTGGACGTGTCTCCCTAGGCCACGCGGGATCCCTGCCCCGTCCCGACTTGTCAGTACGCTTGCGGCGGACGTGGAACTTCCAGTGATTATACTTGCACCATAGCATGTTCGCCATAAGTCCGACCCCGCAAAGCTGCAACGGTCGATGGTCAGTCTAATTTATTTCTTTCCACGAGAATGCACAACTCCATGTGCGACGGAGACGGCGTACGGTGGCGCAGAGTATGAGCCAGTCATCCAGCCAGAAACCGGCGTTCTTGTTCCAGCGGCACCAGAAGCGAAGAATGACACAGAGCAGAGCGAAGCACATGGGAATTGTAGATGAAGCGTAGAGATCTGGCTGCCGGTTCTGCGAGAGATCGACCGGGGCTGCTGTGGGAAGCGCCATTCTCCTTTCTTGTCGAGCAAAGTAATTGGAATTAGGATAGGAAAGGGATACTTGACGAGTTAAACTCGACCTGTAAAGAAATGAGGTAATCAACTGGCGAATAGAATTGGCATTGCCATTTGCTGTTAGGTATTTTTGATGGTTATGATACTCTCTCTGCTACGAGGTAATCAGCGTGGCAGGGTGGGAGGGAATTACCAAAACACAATGCGTGTCTACAACCAACCGATGCGCATAATGGTCCAATCCAATGGCAGTCAATTTGTTCTTACTACCCAGCTTCCGGGCCCGAAACCTCTGTGATATCAAAATTAATTGAGGCATGTCAGCGATAATGCTGACATACATGGTGATGAACCGCCCAAAGCCGAACGGATGGGGGTCATGGGTGGGTGGTACCGTCTCCAACGACATGCATCGCCAGTACCGGTCCCGCATGTAACAACAGCTGTAAGACTACAGAACTGCGCCCCTTGCGTAACAGAGAAAGAAGTATATCCAGAGAGGGAGCGTCATATATGCGGTTGGCCTTTCTTGTGTCACGCCGCGGCGCAGCCCTTTCTTCTTCTTCTTCAATTTCTTCAAATTCCTCCTCACCCCCTCAGTGATTGACCACCCCGGCTCAAACATCCATCCATTCAATCGAGTAAGCAGCCGTGTGTTTCTCATCCGCAGCAGCCATCATGCCATCCTCCCTGCCTGTCCTCGTCCTCGTCCCGGGCGCCTTCGGTACCCCAGAAGGCTTCGCCAAGTTGTCGCCGTACCTAGACGAGGCGGGCATCACCACGCAGCCCGGTGGCTATCCCAGCGCCGACCCGGAGGACCCGACGATCACTACCTGCGCCAACGATATTGCCTACCTCCGCGACCACGTCCTCTTGCCCCTCTTAGACGGCCAACAAAAAGACGTCGTCCTCCTCACCCACTCTTACGGCGGGGTCGTCGGCGGCGGCGCGTCTAAGGGCCTGGACCGGCAGACACGCACCGCCGGGGGGCATAAAACTAGCGTTGTCGGTTTGATCTACGTGGCCGGCAATATCACGCTCGAAGGTGAATCGCTCCTACAGGCCGTAGGTGGAGCTTACCCTCCCTTCATTAAGCTGAACAAGGTTGGTGCCTCCTCCTCCCCCCCCGCCCCTCTCTCTATATAATTCAAGTACCTAATGCGAGTCGAAAGCCTTCTCCCAACGTCGCGCTCATCGAGCCGCATATGGTCCACCTCTACAACGACTGTGACGCCTCGCAGGCCGAGGAGCTAGCCAAAGCCATGGTCCCCCACGCGAATCTAGCTTTCGAGACGCCCCCGTCGGCCCCAGGCTGGGCAGACGCCGGATTCGAGAACCGGCGCGTCTACGTACACACGCTGGACGACGCTTGTAACCCGGCCTCGCTCCAGCAGGCGTGGCTGGCGAAGTCCAACGTCAAGTGGGAGGTAGTCGACTTTCCATCGGGCCATATGCCCATGGTGAGCAAGCCTAAGGAGCTTGCAGCGCAGATCGCAAAGTCCGTTGGGGGCTTCGTGTCACTGTGACGGAATCGGGGGTATGTTGGAGAAACGAGCAGATTAGCTATGGGTGGGTGATAGATCAAAATAGCAGTTGGAGGACTTTAGCAGAACTATATTCGACTCTGGCCTAAACTCCATATGCGTTCCAATCTGTACTTGTCTGTTTCTCATGAGTACCTCATTAACCACAACGAAAGTGACTTGTCCGATGCAGACGATGCAAGATTTGCAACCCGTTTCCGACATACGTTTAGCTGGTACTGTGAGCTAAGCTCTCAAAGGTTTAGGATTCTTGGTCCTCCCTCGGTCTGCGTTACCGCTGCTGTAAGCTCAGTCGGCTCGTATTCTACAGCTTCATGGCTGGTTCCCAAAGGATCAATAAGCTCAGCATGGAAGAAAGGAGGGGGGTGGGAGCGTTTCGTGGCAGCCTGTTGCCTTACCGGTTCCCTCTCGGCCTTACAGGAAGTCACAGAAAATCAGTTGATCTGAGATGAGACGGTTGTGGCCTCAGATCGTGGGGTGGGATTGTAAGCTGACGCCCTCCTTTACAACCCCCCACCCCGGGAGGGACGGAACGAGGTAGCAAAGACGAGGGGCTTTGGCGGCTAGGACTACCTGCCATATACTTAAAATAAACGATATCACTGCATACAACAGTGATGTCTATTTGAAACCATGTGGATATAGGAGAAAGAACCTCGAAAAGCGACCTTGACAGGTCTCGGAGTTCCGTCAGCCTTGTGTCCAGTAGCTGGCACACATTGTGGCACACAATCTATGCGACCCTGAGCCGGCCCTGCCGAAATCAGTAGTAGTAATAGTAAGAAAGCAGGCTGATGCTCGATTGGTGCTGACTTCAAAACAGACGGTTGGTTGGATGTCCCTGTCGTGTAGTTTTATTAATCTGTCTGCATATTCTGCAGCACGACCCCAAGAACGTCACAGCAGCCTGTAATCATCACCATACATGGCCCTCTCGCACTTACTTACATGCGCAAGCCAAGACCATATTTGCAACTCCATGCTTGATGTCGTATTGTCGTGTGATCTGCAAGGAGCGACTTATTTGGGGAAACGCGATTCAATTCTCCCGTCATACGAAAAGGGGGCTGCTTGGCTTACTACCTGGCCTAGCCCGGGCCCCCAACACGGCATCCAACCAAGTGTGTCCATATTTGAGATTTGGGAAAGGGGTGTTGGTGTTGGTGTTGGTGTTGGCGATAGAAAGACCGTTGTTCACTCACGCCACGATCCACTAACCTTTTCAGGGTGATCGTGTCGATATGATAGGCTACGACGTTTGTATATCACCGCCAGTAGAACAACCAGTGTTAAGATGACCGCCCTTGGCCGTGCTGGGTGGACAAGCATGCGACAGTGCAACTATTGGCTTAGGTACGATGCATTCATTTAGTTCGTTTACGGGTCAAGTCGTATGCCGGCTCTACTTTGCCCAGAATAGTGCATGGCCGAGACGTCCACAGCGGATGTGAAATCCGTCAGCCCTCGGTATGATGACCAGGCACGCTCTGGAAATGCGACGTGCCCAGGGCGTTTTTGGTTTGCCAACTAGGAACACAAGGTAGCCGGGAGACAGCTTTATACAATACATATAGTCTTTTGGAAACAGTCCAAGTCATGCTTCCTCGGTGCAAGAGCCTCATGACTTCACTGTTTTGAACATCGCGGACTTGCATCTACTCAAGCCTCTGAATAGCGTTTCCACTCGACACTCCCTTCCACTCGCAACAAGAATGGCTGGAGTCATCCGATCCAGTGGCGACAATGGCCATTACCCCGTGACGCTCGATCTCGAACAGCAGCAAGATAAAACCAATGTCGAAGCCGGGCTGTCCCGGCCTAACGGATGGAATGGTACCTTCGTCAAGGCGAAGGACCCCTACGCCCTGATGCGGGACTGTGATTCGAGTTCACGGCAAGAAGCCCTGTCATATATGTGACCTTTGAAGCGTACGTCTCTCACGGTGGCTGACAGTGATACAACACAGACTCACGGCACAGCATTATCTCTGGAAGGACCTCCTGGGATTCCTTCTGCACCCTGACATCCCCGCCAGCGCCACTGACCTGAAGGTGGCCGATGTCGCCACCGGCAACGGGTAAGCACACCGGGCTCTCTCCTCTTCGACTTGCTTAAACCTCTCTTCCAGCCATTTCCATCCTTTTCCACCTTCTCACAACCCAAGACCAAAAGAGCAGAAGCTAATCCGCGTTGTGCCGCGCAGAATCTGGCTCGAAGATGCCGCGCGCGGCAAGCCCAAGTCGGCCGACTTCCACGGGTTTGACATCAGCCTAGACCAGGTCGGCCCCAAGCCCTGGCTGCCCGCCAACATCCGGATGCACATGTGGAACCTCTTCGAAGAGCCGCCGCAGGAGTTTGTCGGCTACTTTGACGTCGTGCACGTCCGCCTCATCACCGTCGTGGTTCGGGACAACGACCCACGGCCGGTGCTGGCGAGCTTGGCGAAACTTATCAGTACGTTTATCGAAAAGCAAGGAGAGCCTGAGGCTAACCTTCGACACCCCAAATAGAGCCGGGGGGGTATCTGCAGTGGGATGAGGTCGATACCATTGGCTGTTCGATCAAGAGCGTTCCCGGTGTTTCCGCAGACAACCTATCCGCGCTTTTTGAACAGCTAAGGGGCAAAGACGAGTGAGTGCTACCTGATGGTGCAGCCCATTCAGGGTTCTTGTACAGCACTGACTGCAAGTAATTAAAATCAGCTGGAAGTACCGACTGACAAGCATCATGGACGAGAGCGGTTACCGCGATTCCACGCTGTACACGTTCGAGTATGGACTTGATACTGCCCGATTATGGAGTGACCTGTAAGCCAAGCCCATGCCACCTCATCCGTCATCAGCATCGTGTGCTGCCAGCGCGTTAACTCTCAACTTGCACAGGTACGTGAGCACTTGGAAGGAGTTCGCAGAGAACGTGCTGAAGACGCCCGAGATCTCGGGGCAGCTAGAGAGGAACGCCATGGCCGAGGCTAGAAACGGTGCGGCCATCATGGTTCCAAAACTGGTGTGGGTTGCGAGGAAGATTTAAGGGGCGGTATGCATGGTTTATTCTCCTAGTAGCGAGGAGTGCAGCTCCTCCGCACCGTTTGAATTCCGTTCTCTTCTCAGTAATATAGCTCTCTGCTGCTTTTATCTCATGGGAGAGCGGACGTGATCCCTAGACTTCAGCAGGATATGGTCGTACGTAACAGACGACAATACATCTGCAATGGAGTTGAGAATTTAGAATATCGTGCTCAAGAACTGGAGTAATCCACCAACACGAAACAGCCCAGGTGCATTTGGAATGCATGTATTTGATAAGGCGAGGGAAACCCATAAAATCCCGTTCATGTCTTGATCTAGAGAAGACCTCGCTAAAAATACAGACATCGTCTCCTGTCTTCTGCTCGACGGTTCAATCATAGGATGCGGGCCGTACGCAGAGGCCCCATAGTCAAGTCCAAAGCAATCACTCGGGGCAAACGAAACAGCTCGTGTGACGTCTGCGTAACAACGCTTATGGCTGTCAAGATAAAAGTACAAGTTTGTTCACGAATTAAAAGTTCCTATACAAATCCGGGTTGCCTCCATGAGCCCTTGAATAGGAGCATCCCATCTCTTGCTGTCAAAGTCAGACCATCTCAGATGCCACCGACAGCCTCATCCAGCTCGCCAGTATCCTCTGCCGTCATGGGCAGTAGTCCCTCAGCCGGCTCTCCCTCATGCACCTTGTTGTCTTCGTATGTGACGCGTTTCCATCCGTTTGGCGCAGATGCGTCCTTGATCCATTCCATGGTCGGGAAATAGTGTTCGTTCTTCTTCATCGTGATCATCCACGGAACGTTGTCGAACGTCATTGCTTTGATCCGGAAATCTGTAACATGTTAGTTTACGTCTTTGTTTTGTTCCCCATCCCGGTTTATGGGGGACTTACAAGTATTGTCAGGGATTTTGACGACTGCTTCCAAGAACGACTTGAGATCCGGAGTAGGCTTATTGTTGATGTGGGTGATGAAGTTGGTAGGTGCCAGGCCGTATTGATATGCCGGTGATCCGCGACTCCGGGCGGAGACATATACTTCGCTGTGCAGCTTGCTGATCTGCTGGCGAACAGCGTGGTGCGGCGCATGTAAGATAGCGCCACAGAAGGAAACTGCGTGGTCAGTCTCTACATCATCTGCAGTGACAGTGGGCACTTGAAGGTGAAGCTCTTGGCTCTTCCGCACAATGACCGCGTCGAGAACGTCATGCGAGTACATTACGTCCAGCTCCGAGACGCGAGTGATCATATTGCCATTCAAGGTAAGGATGATGTCCCCTTCCATGAGCACTTGAGGCTTGTTGCCGCGCTCGAATGTCCGCTTAGACACCATGAAGAGCTGATGTGTATGCTCGTTGGCAACCGAGACCTTGTGGAGCCAGTCCTCGCTGACCCCCATAACACGTGCCTGAGCCATATGTATCGCTCTGAACTCCATAGAGAGTATGCGCAATTTGGGGACTACGCCTTTCTGGATTTGAGATATCACAGGCAAGAGGGTTGGCGTCGCAAGGCCAAGATGATACTCTTCATCCCTGGAGCTATGTGCGGACCTCTCTCCCAAGTAGGTGAGCCAGAGAGCTTGAACTGTGCCGTCGTTGTCGACGAGAACACCGCTTCCGCATTGGCCACTGAGGTTGGTATCAACTGTAATAGCGTCGACATTAGTAGCACGATACCTTGGTGCCCCGGAGTTAGCTGGAATGGCAACGGCCGTGATCTCTGTGACCGTCGTGGCGGTATGAACTATCTTGCCGCTGCGGTTGTACCCCAAGAAAGTGGTGGGAGCTCCCTGAGTGAGATAATCGGTGCCCAGCTTGGCACTCTGGACCGGGGCATCGACCAGTTTCGGATCGTACTTGATGACGGCATAATTCTGCAAGGGGTGCAGAAATACTACCTTGCCCTCGACAACGATCGAATCGGCAATCGTAATCCAGATATCGCACAGATCGTAAGGCACAATAGCTCTCGAAATCACAACGAGGCCTGCTTCAGCATCAATGACGACACCCATTCCCCATTTGCGGTTTCTTGGGAAGCCATCCAACTTGACAGGCATGGTACAGCTGACGTGTACGAAGCTCCGCACCAGGTCAGCCACAGCAGGGTGGGACGTATGCTGGAGACGGATGAAGCTGCCTTTGCGACATTCGGGGGCTTCTTGAGGCAGGGCATCGGCCAGGTCTGTAAAGTCCCACAGTCCAGAAACATCGTTACGTACCGCAAGGCGCATCTTGGTCGACCAATGCCTATCAACGTTGATAATCGTTGTGTTGAGGGTGTGGAGGTCTCTCAGATGCTTGTACGTGACGACCACTCGTTTCTTGTCGGGGATTTGTTTCATAGCTTCGATGAAAGACTCGAGATCAGGCGTCTCTTTTTGGTCGACAGATTGAATCATCCAGCCGTTATCTGCCGATTCGAAACGAAAAGACCCAGTAGATTCGCAAACGAAAACGCCCTTGCACGCAACGCCGTAGAGGCGCGCTTGCTGATACGAGAGACTGTGGAAACTTGCTCCAGCAACCGAGACAAATCGATCAGGCGTAATTTGGTGAAGATCTCCGGCTTGGACCTCCACCTCGATCGTCTCACCTCCTCGAAGGAGCAGAAAGCGAACTGTCTTGCCCACGTGGGAATCGAGAATGTCGTCGAGGCGGATGAACTGGGTCAAAACCTCGTCGTTGACTTTGATCAGCACATCACCCTCCTCGATCTTGTTATGAGATGGACCCTCCGGCAGAACAATCTCAGCCACGAGCATGTTGGTTTCCTTGGGGAACTGCTTGCGCACAGCAGCCTCCCACTCTGGGGTGAGACCCAGCCGGCGGCATTCATCAAATGGCTTCAGTAGGAATTGGCATTGGATTGAACCCCGTTCCACGGGTCTCCCCTCTTGTATACACTTGAGGGCCCGCAAGGGACGATCCAACGGAAGGAAATAGTCGGTTGAGGCACCATCCGATCTTCCGCCAGCTTGAAGAGCTATCGCAAACCCATCGATGTTGACAACGGGACTGCCGGAACTTCCTCCACTGGCAGCAGCATTGGCCTGGTAGTAACATGTGTTGAAGTCACTGTATCCCTCACCGTATTCTGGAGCATTGCGATCAAGACGGCTGATGACGCCAGACAAAATACTGAGCTTCTCGCCGGCATCATTTCCGACAACACGGATCTCGACGCCAACTGTTTTTTATATCATTAGTGGCTTAACAAGTCAACACGGACATGAATGACGAACCTTTGGCGAACTCCGGCCGGAGTGTCAGGGCTGACACGGGCATGTATTTGATAGCCTTGGGATCGAACCTAAGAATACCAAAATCATGGACCGGATCACGGTAGACTGGGTACGCGTCTACCTCCTCGTGGTTATCGAAAACGACATAGCCCCAGAAGGGACCAGAACCCACAACGTGTCGATTGGTCAAGATGTAACCCTTCTCAGCATCGACTACGAAACCGGTGGCTTCACTTGTTAACGCAGGGTCTGTGTCGAAGGCGCATGTTTGACAGAAACGAATTGAAACGACATTTCTAATGACCTTTTCAACTGTGTCTTGCCATTCTGGACTTTCGCCAGGCTGAAGTGGATAACATGCGCCGTGCTCTTCCCACTCTTCAGCTGTGTCGTGGCCATCTCCCATCACCAGCTCTGGCGTATTGTCTCCGGGCGAGACTTTTCCATTGCTGAGACGGTGTTGCTTCTGTGGTCGCTCGTCGGACAGTATCGAGCCTTGTTTGCGCTTCGAGGAGCGCGTCGTTGGTCCGGGACCATTCATACTTGCGACTTGGACTGACCGTGTTCCTCCTTGCGCCGTTTCAAAGTCGGGTAATCTGGCGTGATGGGATACGAGTCGGCGTTGAGCGGGAATGGAATTTCGTTGCGCGTGGAGCTTCGAAATGAACGACCGAGTGATGATGGAACGGAGAACCGAGGACCGTATAGAAGTAGACAAACGAAGGTCTTCTGGTAGAAGGAGTGAGGCGTGGCGGTTTGCGAATCTTACAGGGCTGGTGAAGCAGTTACGCAGACGGAGGATGGGGCGCCTCATCCAGCGCAGCGAAGGCAGGATACGAAAGTGAAAAGACGGCACAAATCCAGGACCAAAACCTCTGGGTATAATTGACCAACTCCAGGCTCCCCATTGAAGGAAAAGGGAAGGAATGAAATAGAGTACAGTCCAATGGCTTGCGCAGCTGGACGAATTTTCGGACTCTTAATTCAATGTTGCGCTTTTCGATGTTGGTTGCGACTAGACGCGCTTTGGAATCCACCGCAGTACGGTGCACCTCTCAGCTGAGTGTGTACACTGTACGATACACTGTGAATCCCTGGACCAACCACTTTGACTAACGCAGCACCTTCGATCCAATTGATATCTCACACTATTGGTATGTATCGACTCGGTTTTAGCCATTTTAAATTATAACTGGTTATTCCAGACTACATGAGCGTTGGTAATAGATCGAATTGATGTACGGATATGCAATGCATCATAGATCCGGTTACTCCAGAGAGTCTACTTAGCGGAACTTCTAACTTACTTACGTACTCACGGATTACTTACTCACCATCTACCCAATTGTATACTTTCAATCGCCAGTGCTGGGCAGTCGGACTCGAACCTACACGTACTCCATAGCAATTATAGCGTTTGGTTGATACATAGCCAGCAAGAGGGCATACTGTAGAGCAAGAAGAGAAGGTTGGTCAGTAGCCACAAAAGGAGAGGCTGATGTGGCTAAGCTGCCACGATAAGATAACTAGCCGAACTGAGACTCCACCATCTTTAACGTCACTGCTAGCCCAGGGTCGGTGGTGCCTAGAAGGGTATCCAGGAACAACAGCAGTCGTTGACATCTCCGAAACCGAGTACATTAATTACTTACCCATATCTAGGGCCGCCAAATTCCACCTGATGCAGAAACTGAACGTTGAGGCCTTAGAAATGAACCATTAATTCACCAACTTGCGAAGTAAAAACACTCTCTCACGCCTCACAAGCTCATCTCAATCAATCAATAACCCCCAGACCCCACTATCGCTTCAACATGGCCGAGATAGTTATGAGCCAGACACCTCCAGTTCTCCATGGGCCATCCGACAAAGAGAAGAAATATGATCGACAGCTACGATTATGGGCGGCCAGCGGCCAGGCGGCCTTGGAGTCGGCAAACATTTTGCTCGTGAATTCAGGCTGTGGTACAGTCGGCGTGGAAACGTTGAAAAACCTAGTACTTCCAGGTAGGACAACACCAGAGAACATCACCTAGCGTTTTGTATGATGAGGCAATTTTCAAGGGCTGACAAGTTCATAGGGATCGGCCGATTCACGATCGTGGATGAGGCTGTCGTGAACAATGCCGACTTGGGTGTGAACTTCTTCCTGGATGAGAGTTGCCTTGGTAAGCTGCGATCGAAGTGCTGCACCGAGCTTCTCCAAGAACTGAATCCTGACGTTCAGGGTGATTGGTTCCCAAAGCAGCAGGTATGTTTCAGGGGTTGTGCCTCAAGATGAGAAAGAAATGGGCTAACATACCACACAGGAGCCTGTCGAGCTTGACCAAATCCTTCTGGAATCGTCGACTTATACACTCATCATGTACACCATGCCCATCAGCCCCAAAGACATGGCTGCACTGAAGGAGTATGGGCAGAAACATCATACGCCATTGATGGCCATCCATTCAGCCGGATTCTACTCCTACTTCAACATACAGCTGCCCGGCAGCTTCCCTATTGTGGACACTCATCCGGAGGCCGAGAGGACAGTTGACCTGCGCTTGACTAAGCCTTGGCCAGAACTTGCACAGTTCGCTGAGGAGATGACACAGGATATGGACCAACTTAGTGATCACGAACATGGCCACTTACCATATGTTGTCCTACTTCTTCACTATCTCGAGAAGTGGAAGGAAACCCATGATGGCAAGCTGCCGACAGAGTACAAGACGAAGCTCGAATTCCGAGAAATGGTGGCGAAGAGCGCAAGGACAAACAACTCCGAGGGCGGTGAAGAGAACTTCCAGGAAGCTGTGTCAGCGGTAAACCGAAACATCAAAGAGTACACACTCGAGTCTACACTGGCTGAGGTTTTTGCCCACGAGGCTTCTAATGACGTACGTGAATTATTTGGAATGTACGTTGATCCCTACTGACTCGCAAACAGGTCGATACCAAATCCTCTTTCTGGGTGATTGCAAGGGCCATCAAATCGTTTTACGACAAACACGGCTGTTTGCCACTCCCGGGAGGCTTACCGGATATGAAAGCGCAATCCGGGGTATACGTCAAATTGCAGGGCCTGTACAAGGCTAAAGCTCGGAAAGATGCCCAGGAGGTCCTTGAGATAGCAAGGTCTCATTCGGGTGGCGGGGATGTCGACTCTGCTGAGGTCGAGCTATTCTGCAAAAATGCTTCCTTCGTTAAACTGGTCAATGCTACGCCCGGCGATCAAGACCTAAGTAAGGTTTTTGGTGAGTAACCCACGTTCGGATATCGTGTTTGGTTGCGTACTGCTAACGAGTACTACAGAGGAGCAAAAGGCGAATGACGGCCTTGCGGAACTTACGATGATGCCCTTGTCCCTTTTCCCGATATACCTTGCGCTCTCAACGACCACACACGAGCCCACAGCTTCTGTGGAGCAGATAAAGGAATCAGTTCGTAGTCGCCTCCCTGAAGCAGCCGACGATATGCGGATCTCGCAGGCCTGTGAGGAGGTTGCTCGAGCGGCGGGCGGCGAATTGCACAACATTTCCGCACTTACAGGAGGCATGGTGGCGCAGGAGGCCATCAAGATCATCACGAAGCAGTACATACCAATCGACAACACCTGCATATTCGACGGCATCGCCAGCCGGTGCCAGGTACTTAGGTTGTAGGTGTGGATCATTGATAGGCCGCTAGGGTTGAAAGGCCGACATTGGCGTCAGATGGAAGCCCAGCGTTCGCGACTGACATGCGTCCTACGTGGAGAAATTGGAGTTTAGTGGACCATTTTGGGAAGAGCCTGGAACTTGGCGGATACTCTGATGATACTGCGGCACACCATCCCAGCCGTCGTAGCACTGGATTGGAACCTTTCTTCGGACCGTAGGCCCTTGCAGTAACCTTCTGGATGGATGTAGTTGCATGGTT
The DNA here is from genome assembly GCA_006503535.1 of Arthrinium phaeospermum. Taxonomy (NCBI): domain Eukaryota; kingdom Fungi; phylum Ascomycota; class Sordariomycetes; order Amphisphaeriales; family Apiosporaceae; genus Arthrinium; species Arthrinium phaeospermum. The sequence continues at coordinate 3,021,946 of QYRS01000002.1, read as the reverse complement.
GGTTAGGCGGGAGTAGAAATGAAAGCAAAGCTGAGCCGCTCGAGCAGATTCCTAGTCTGCGAGCTGGGTAAAAAGTGGTCTCGTTTTGAGATATGAGAATAGCTCCCTTCACGAGGCTATGGGTACTCGATCTGTTAACAGTCTTGGTTCCCTTCTTTATTAGTTGCGTGTATCATCGCCATTGGCTCCTCAACAATGCAATGCCCAAAACGAAGAGATACCATCCAGACCTTGACCTCGCTTTTCCGTGTGGTCCAGTCGACCAATCACGTCGCCAACGCTTATTTCTAGTTTCCCCCTTTACCAAGTCCTGTGTTTTGCGGGAAAAGTCATCCTGGGTCCCACGTCCTAGTCGTATTCTCCCTGGTCAGGATGGGGACTGCCAACTGGTCATGCTGTTGCACAGCATGCCGTATGTGCTTGATCTAACCCCAGACACCCATGGGGTATGTTGCACTACCGTCTCTTTGTGACTATCTCCGATTGAAAGTAAACAACGACAGAATGCTCTACACCCGTTCTGGTTGGCGGCGTTAGCGAAAGATCAGCCTCGATTGCCAATGCGAGAGGACATGAATCAAGAAGTACACGCCGACAGTAGACATGGCCAACGAGGCATATGATTAGGTTCCGTTTCTCCTCAACTCGCTTGTTAGATTGAACCTACGTACGCTGCGGTACTTGCCTCCAGCAAGTCGCTGCATTCGGTCATCAGCTCTACAGCAACAATCTTGAGGGTCAGGCGCACTTTCTCGCTAAGTTGGCGAAGTTGCGTCGCTTGGGCTCGTTAAGCATCGATATCACGAAAATGCGGGTGGGCCTCTGGGATTTTCGGGAACCCAAGCGAGGTAAGGGTCACAATGGGCGAGGCAGGCAATAAGAAGCGTGAGTTTGCTACACTACCTCTGGGCCTTTTATCCTCAGTCAGCACGTGGACAGAATGGCCTATTGGGAGAAAGATCTACCAAAGACCTAGATTGCTCTGGCGGCAAAAACCGCCCTAGTCTTGATCGTTTCCCCAGACCTGGCGATGAGACAGACTCGGTCTATTTTGGTCTAGGATGGCACCACCCCTCAAACTCTTCTACACCAGTGAGATCTCTGGGCTTATATGAGAAACTGGGCCACGCAGATAGTCGGCGAGCATAGTCGTGCCCGATCAATATAGAGACAGGACTATCAGTTGTCAAAGGCATGATGTGGCTTTTTGGCCACTCGCCTAATAAACATGCGTCGTCATGTGTCTGTAATCTACTCATCACAAACATACTTCCTGCCTTGGAGGACCTACGAGGCCAAGCGAGATATGAGGATTAGCTGCAGAGCAAAACCCCCATGAATCTACCTTTGAGCCATTTGTGTAATAGGGCATGTTATTCCTCAACGGCCAGGTGCGTCACTCGCCTAAGCGCGCTGTTTTCCGCACGACATAGGCACTGGAAATATACTGTACGGGTAGCTGTCGAGAAGTCTTACTTATCATTCGATGGGCAATAGCACCCGCCAAGCCCGGTACAGCCTCGGTATAAGCAGATTGACGTGCCCAGGGGCCCAGGACACCCATGAGGGTGTGGCCTTTTGCTTCTGGGGGCGGTTTATCTCAGAAGCGAAGAGCAGGAAGTGTCACCTGTCGAAATCTGCACTCCGCACTCGATTAAATGCAAACAGCAGCATCTCACCTACATCCTACATGTGAGATGCAGCTCGCAGCGCAGCACAAACGTGCCTCTGGCGATGGGAAGAATGTGGGGTAAACCGCAGCGAGCGGCAACGGCTACCCAAAAGCGGACAGGCAGTGGGTGTGCTCTTGACTGGACGGGTAATCGAGCGGCACGCAACGAACACGCACCACGCATTGGTCGAGAAGTATCCGGGTTCGGTTGTTTCGGAGCAGATCCAGGGTTTCCGGACCCCAAGCCCAAGGGACCCTTTGGAGGAGGTTTGGATCTGGCCGGTCTAAGTCATTACCAGCACGGGGCGAGGTGCCAACTCCAAGTGTATGGCGAGAATATCTTGCCTGTTTGGAATAGTGAGGTATGACTGGACTATCTCAAGTTACCTAATGCAGACCTGCCTATGCATACATGTAGGTAGGTTGGGATGGATCATGGATGGGTGGTTGTGTTGTCACGGGGGCAGACAGGGACAGGGGTGGTTGGTTTTTGGGTACCCGACTACCCCGGCCCCCAGTCATTGCCCATGGGTGAGTGCAATTGATCGATGTACTACTACCAGACGTTCGTCATGGAAGAAGACCTCAAACCTGATAAGTAAGCAGTCAAGTCACTCGGGGAACTTGCAATGGACATTAGGAGGCAACCGCCTCAAATACTCTCTGTGTCAAAGCTTCAAGGGGTCAATCACCTGATTGAGGTCTGGTAGAAACGGGCAGTCGTGCATAACACCAGTGACATGATGCTATATTTGCATCGGGTCACTCACGATGCTGGGAGGTAGACACTTGAAGTTGGTATGTTATGGGTAAAGAGTCTGGTGTAAGTATAGTCGGGCTAGGTGCCCCAATTGGGTGGGTGGCCATCCTGATTGAACGGAAACATTCGATCAATTAGGTACATACCCTGCAACATACAGGCATCCGCATCTGGAGGTCTTGATGTATCAACGCTAGGGCGTACCTGCCCATCTCCAGTAATGGTTCGGCCTGCTGGAAAAACTGGATCGGCCGAGCCGCCTAACCTACCTCACTTTAACCTGTTCATCCCAACTGAAGCCAGACTCGAAGCAAACAAATCTGATATACTACTACTGTATCTGCCCATGCTGGCCGGCCTGCCTGTCCGTCTATTGTGTGCATGCCTTTGCCCGCCCCCGTCAGCCATGACAAAGCAAGGCTCGCGGTTAAACCATAACAGCCACCCGGCTGCCTACATCATTGCGCGCTCTGCAGCTCCTGCATTCCCACATATCGCCGAACAAACCGGTGCACCTGGCTAAGCAGGCCAGAGCCACAGCAGATGCCGGGCAACAATATGTCATGATAGGATGCTAGGGGGCTGTTGCCCGTGGAGCCAATCTACAATGTTCTTGCATCGCTACCATCGACGCTGCGGCCTGGAGGGTACTTCACGTGGAGTTCGTCGCTGATCGTTCGTTTTCTGCATGCGACTTTTGACGCGACAACATGTCTTGCTCTCTCCCTCCATAGTGCGGATCTAATCATGGCATGAACGCACCTGTAGATCTCTCGATTTCTCACCTTCTGGGACCAGACCATACACGTTGGACGCCGCTTGCCCGGCCCAGCGTGCTCGATATTGAGGTCATAGTCTGACCGGCCTGGATTGGGACACCATTACTGACGTACGATGCAGCAAGAACCACAATCCCACATCGCTCATTTTGCCTGCTTGCTTTCTCGGCTTCCTGACCGACAACGACCTTGGCACACAACGCCCCTTGTCAAGCTAATGGGTCTTCCTCTTCTTCAACAAGTTTAAAGGTTGCAACCCTTCCAGGTCAATTTTGATCGAGGGGTTCGCGGGGCCTCATGGACCAACCCAATGGCGGTACAGGGGTACGAGAAGGACCATATGTGAATCTCCAGCCAGTCGCATTGCAGCACAAGAGTGTCTCTCGATCACGCCGGTCACAGCGAATTTATCCGAGCCTTGTAGTCGTCGCTCAACTGCCAGGGTGGGCTATTCTGTGGATTAGCCCGGCGATACTAGCCGCCATGGGGAACTTATGGGGAACCCAACCGAGGGTAACATTGCAAGCAATTGCTTGTCGCGGTACTCACAAACTCGATGCCATTCAGCGATGTACCCTGTCGCTTGTGTCTCCTCCTTTAACCTTACTTCCCCACAAAGCTACATCCAGTGGGTTGTGGGATATCCCGCTGCAAAGAACACCACAAGCGTTGGCCCCCCTGTCCCTGGCAAATGTCTTATGTCAGGTCGCGACTCGTCTGGTGTGCCCTGGATCCCTGGATCCCTGGATCGGCAATAGCCATAACCCCTGCAACGGACCTACGCCACCCAACCCGTGTCCTCACCCTTATTCTATTACTCTCATCTCGAATATACTACTGCCCCGTCCTAATGAGACAGGTTGTAGGATACATGTGCACCTACATATTCTCCGCCAGCAAGCCACTTGGCACTGCGCTAGCATCTGCACATATCCCTTACCAATATGTCCATCATGTTATTCTCTGGTGGACGGGGAGCAGCCAGCGGCCTACCACAGCCTTTGCCACAGTCTGGTACCTGTCCAAGGTGGAAAAAGGTGATGCTCAGGGTGGAGCTGCAAGTGTACCCTCCTGCTTGCACCCAGTGTCTCTGCCACGTCGTATAGCAAGCATATTATACAAAATACGCAAGGGCACATGGGTTTCTGTACCTGAACGGGAACGAGGGCCTCCTATCCAGTGCACTCCACACGCTTCACTCGTCCGTCCCCGGGTTTTTCGGATTTCCCATGACTCCACATCTAGGAGCTGCGGATGATGGCACTATATAAATATTTGCCATCCCTCGTCTCCCGGCTGTGGCATACCGTTTGACAAAGCACGCCTCTTTCTGCAGATCTTCTAGATATCTTTGGTCGACTTCAAGCTCGATCTTGGGACCATACAGCTGTGTACTACTTTACATAACGCCAAGGTCATGGCACCGTCCATTCCCATACCCACCCAAGGTGGAATGTTCCACACCTGTGAGTAGAGAGTCGTGGCATTCTCATGCTCTTGGTTCTATTACTGACGCCTCGCAGTCCAGGGAGTCACCCCTCGAAAGCAATCAACCGACTCTGCAGATGGCACCAAGACCAACAGCAACGGCACAGCCAAGCGCATCACCACACCCCATGCCTGCGCCGAGTGCAAGCGTAGAAAGATGTAAGTGCTCTTGAAAGCCATCAGACGTCCAACACAGGGCTGACATCACCGCAGTCGGTGTGACGGCCAGCAGCCCTGTGGGCAATGTCTCTCAAGCCGAGCTCCGAAGCGTTGCTTCTACGACAAGCACCGCCAACGTGTAATCCCTTCACGGAAAACACTCGAGGCTTTGTCACAGTCACTCGAGGAATGTCGGTCCATCCTGAAAAGATTATACCCCAACCATGAGATGCAGGCACTTTTGCCTCTCTCGCGTCAAGAACTGCTCAGTCTCTTGGATCGGCCGACATTGGACACCACGAATGGGCTACCATCACCCCCACTTCACACATCTCCCATGTCTGCGGATCTGGGTTCTCCTTCATTATCGGCAAGCGAAGGTATCGGGAACTTGGAACAGATCCCAGTACGCGACATAGAATGGGACGAGGAACGCCGTGGCCGAGACCCAATCCCAGTCGAGGCCGACGACGTGAACGCCTTGTCTCTCTCGGTAGACCGGCAGGCCTCTTACCTGGGTGCTTCATCCATCAAAGCAGCTCTGATGGTAATGCTGAAGGTACAGCCAGGGTTACGCAACTCTCTCACACCGCCCCTGAACAGTGTCGAGATGGCACACAACATGCCAATCCTCAAACAGAAGGTCTCGACCTCCAAGGAGCCACAGCGGGTACCATGGTCCTGGAAAGGCCAGACATTGATCGACGCCTACTTCAAGAGGATCCACGTCTTCATCCCAATGCTGGACGAGGCATCGTTCCGAGCAGACTATCTCGAAGGCCAACGCTTCGATGCTCCCTGGCTTGCTCTGCTCAACATGGTGTTTGCCATGGGGAGTATTGCAGCCATGAAATCAGACGACTACAACCATTTCAATTACTACAACAGAGCCATGGAATACCTACCCATGGATTCTCTTGGAAGCAGCCACATCGAGACCGTCCAGTCCTTGGCTCTGATTGGCGGGTACTACCTGCATTATATTAATCGTCCAAACATGGCTAACTCGGTTCTTGGCGCTGCTATTCGGATGGCTAGCGCCCTGGGCCTTCACCGCGAAAGCCTAGCCCATGGTCCAAATGGTAGCAGTAGCAACGAGTTTGCTATCGCTGAGACGAGAAGACGAACATGGTGGAGTCTATTCTGCCTGGACACTTGGGCCACAACTACCATGGGTCGACCATCGTTCGGCCGCTGGGGCCCTGCGATCAACATACGTCCCCCTGAAGCCGGTATGAGCTCAGGCCGCGACTCAGCACAGCATGCAGGGATTCTTCCTCTGATCGAGAATATCAAGTTCTGCAAGATCGCCACGGGTATCCAGGACATGCTCGCAATCACTCCACTCCTCCGCGCCGAAGATCGTTGCAACCTTGATGGACAGTTGGTCAACTGGTACAGCAACCTGCCGTGGTTGCTGCGAACCAGTGATCCTTGCGCCGAGCCTCTCTACATTGCGCGCTGCATCATGAAATGGCGATACCAGAACCTGCGCATGCTTATCCACAGGCCGGTCCTGCTGAACCTGGCAAGCAGTGGTGCGTCTCATGCCCCGGAACATGACATCGCTGCCATCGAGGCGTGCCGCGATCTAGCAAAGCAAACCATTGAGGATATCGCACGTGAATGGACACGCAATCAGATGAGCGGGTGGAACGCAGTGTGGTTCCTCTACCAGGCGGCCATGATTCCCTTGGTCAGCATCTTCTGGCAATGGGACAGCCCGCGGGTGGCCGACTGGCAAAAACAGATCGAGACGATTCTCGAACTGCTAGACTCGATGCAGGACTGGTCACTCGCAGCCCGGAGGAGCCGGGAAGTCGTGTGGAGAATGTATGAGGCCTCACGGCAGCTGGAGCCGGATTTGCGGGCCCACAGCCCCCTGCAGCGACTGGTAACAGATCGAAATATCCTCATGACAGACGGCTCCGAGTTACACATGTCCCCAATCGGACTAGAGACCGAGAGCTTTGGCATGATGGGCCTGCTGGATCAGCACGGACTCTGGGACTTGGACGGGATGCTCTGGGGCAGCCCCGACGACGTGGACTTTGGTCAATTCGGCAATGTTCACGACGGGATGATGCACCTCGACTATGGTATCATGGGGCATCAACAGGTAGCCGCCGGCATGGACGGGGCGGCTTTTACGTTCGCTCACTGAGAGTTGCCAGCTATTGGTCGGCGTGGGGGATGTCAATCTGGGGGAGCAAAGCCTTACCCCTAGAACTGTATACATAGTCCGCGCATCGGTCATTTCCTGAAGCGGTAACCTAGGGTGGAGTGGGAACGGCTATATGGCATCGGCGTTCAGGGCCTGCAGTATGGACGGTCAAAAGGAGGAAAGCGCCAAAGCGCTGCAGGAGATAACAGCGAATGATAAGTGTGTATGAGACATGATCTGCTACTAGTTGTACATGGATAGCAAGTCGGATGGGATACCCAATTACAAAAAGCTCTTTACTATAACACCTGAACCAATACCTTTTGAGTTTCTTTTTTTTTTTCTTCTTCTTTTTTTCATGGAGGACTGGCAGCATATGGGAGGGGACCCTGTTCCAAGGGCAAGCTGCTGGGGGTACTGCCGTTGGGTTCCCAACTAGGAAAGGGGGTTGATGCTGGTGGCTGCAAGTAGGCGCCCAGTGCACCTCTTTTCAACGTGCTACTTGTACGTACATATGCTGCCCCCCCCCCCCCAGACTGAGCGGGCAGAAGTGGATATCGGCGGCTTGGTGATTTCATGATGATGGCAATGATCATATTCATGAGGTAGTGGGTGTTCGAGAAAGAGGCTGGGTGCATAAAGAAATATAAAGGGCCAGTGAGTCAAGCAAGCAAACGGCCTGCAAGAGGGTGTGTGTGTGAATGCGTGCCTGCCAGCCTTTTCTCCAATAGGTGCCATTATTATTAATGTCTTGCATAAAGACCGGATTGTGGGGTAGGCGAAGAGGGTGCCAACCGGCCAAGGCTGTATGCCATTGGAAGGGATGAGACCGAGTAGAATTTGGCCCCGTCACAAGGAGGTGTTTGGATGCAATATGGACCGTCGGGCCGTAGCGAAAGACAGTTGTACGCTATAATCGTCCGTTCTAGTACCGCAACTCCGAGGCCAGTCGCGGGACCCCTGGCTCGACGCTAGCCAAGTTCATACCTTAAGCCTCTCGACCGCATTCCTTCCAAGGCACAATGCTACTTCATGTACATTAGTCGGCAGAGCAAGCATCGTGGCGTTTACAGGCCGGTGCCGGGCTAGCAAGGGGCATATGGCAGCAGGGACAGGCGTGCCGTGGCCAGTAGGAAGGCCGGCATTTTTTGCTCTTGCTAGGTTACGTACGTACGACGGTGCCGTACAAGTACATACCGTGCCGCACATCACGTCGGCGTGTTCTCAACCAAGGGTCGCCGCCCAGTGGCCGAAGCGAAGCGCGGGAGTCTATTAGAGGAGGGAAAACACACTGCAGCCTGCAGGGCAGACACACTGACACAGGTCTCCGGTATCGGTCCGTTCACTCCCATCAGATCAGGCCAGACGAGATAAGCATGGGATGATGACCAAAGAATCAGAGCGAAAAGGAAAATTAAAAGCCGTTGGGCCAAAGGAAAATAAACACTCCGAGAACAACACACGACTGTGGATATGGGAATATGTGCTCCGTACCTGCACACAATCGCGCCATGGTTCGAATTGATGTGTGTGTGTGTGTGCCGACAGACAGACTGCAGAGGCGACGAGTGTGGTATGACCGTGATCTGGCTGGGCCAATGTGGAGAAGCATCAAGAGACGATCTGGATAATGCGGGGTACTTGTAGAAACGTGCTGATCCCTGACCCTCGCTGCCACCTCCCCTCCTCCCCTCCTCCCCTCCTGCTCCCCCAATTTGAACCAGACACCAGACCTCTTCTTTCGTGTCGTCCAGCATGGAAGACAGCACAGTACCGGTTCTGCTGTGCGACCCCAAAAATGCGCAAGTGCCCTCCCTGGTCCTCTGCACACAACCACCGGCAGTGTACGCTCACAGCCACGTTGGATCGATTGTACATGCTTAATGTACGTACACACGTCAAAACAGAGGGCGCCGCGAAAACACGGGCGATGACTGCTGGTAGCCGAGAAACTCGCTTCAGCTCCCGCAAAGCCCAGCCATGCTTGCGCTCGCCCCCTCGGCCGTGTAACCGAAGCCAAACTTATTTATGACAATGGGTGCGTTGTGGTCAAGCAGCCACCCGCTCGTCGTGTTTTCAGAATCGTGTTTTTGGAGGTGATGAAGTGTTTTCTTTTGATTTTTCGTTCCTTCCAAGCATGAACCAAAACGCCGAATGAATGCCCTGGATCCGATGGCCCTGGCCCTGTAACTACAGACCTATATTTGGGCGGCATTAGCAAAACCAGGTCCCGGGCCCTCCTTGCTTTTGCTTGGGAGTTTTAGAAAGAAACCCCCCCATGGCGGTTTATATATGGCAGGCTTATCGGCAAGCCCTCCGTCTGATCTGACGTCGCATTCGAGGGGTGTCATTCCTTGTTTTCTTTTTTATTATGGTTGCCCTGGTGGGATGGCTAGACGGCAAGAGAAAGAGGGGGGAAGACGAGAGAGAGCGCGAGAGAGACACACACAGAAAAAGGGGAGATGAAGCAACAAGCCGTGTCTCGGTCACCCATGCGAACTCGTGGTTTGGTACGCCAAGCAATATCGCTTCCCCAGACTTTTCCAGCAACTTTTGCCGGCATGAAGAAGAAAAGAAAAATGAAAGGAAGCAGGTTCGTTTCGTCACCACCATCCATTAGTGATACCTATCGCCTCCTCGCCTACCTACTTACCAGCCCACCTAACCTGTTTTTCTTTTCATCCAACACCACCATCCTATACCTGATAGTAGACCGACATATACCAGGCGACTCCTTTAGGCTTGTTTGGTGCCTGCTATAGTCCAGTGAACTTTTTGGTGTAGGTAGACCAATAGCTTCATGGTTTCTCCTTGTTCTTCTTCTAGAAAGTTGATCTATCAACTCTTCATAGCCAGAAGCCAGAGCTCGGTGGACATGTGAAGTGGCAGGGCTATGTTTCCAAGTAGGCCAATGAGAAAGGCAGCTCCTACACCAGTCTGCAAATGAAGACACAGTTCTAGATGGCGCCCTGGAGACCTGGTATATAGTACCCGATGGACTAAGAAGAAGCAGTAGGGTTCAGTCAGCTCATTGCTCACTAATGCAACAGCTCGAACATAACCAAATCTCCACTCGTGATCTAGGTACCCGATCCAAATCTCTCCTGAATATTCCTAGCTAATCCTATGAATTATACCGGTACATACGCCGGCGCATCGCCTTCTCGGCCGCGATGTGAGAAGTGACTCGTCCGATTCATTTATCATTCTCTCGCAAGATGTACTGTACTGTTCATACACAGCCTTGTGTGATGAATTCGGTAGAGGGCAAGGAGTGAGTCGGGGTATATTTGCTGTGCTGTATGAGCCTTGACTCACAGCTAACAGCAGCCGACACCATACCAAGACTCCTGTAAATTGTGTCTTATCATAATTACCCCGTGAACGTGACTGTATTAAATTAAAGCTTCGGAATGTTTCACGTGGGAATATGACTCGGTAGGTAACGGCTATGCTGCGTGCTACAACGTTGTAAGGGTGCGGTAAAATGCCCAAAGAAAATGTCCGTCGGGACGTTGACGTCAAACAGGATGCCAAAGAGGGACCCTCGTTTCTTGCCTTGACGACAAGGCACGATGAAGTACACGTTCTCTCTGGACCTCCCATGTAGCAAGATCGGTCCATACTGGATGCTGCCACTTAGAGAGCCCCTTTTAGAAAACGACCTGGGCGTCATACTGACCGAAGACTGCTAGGGCATCGCGGCAATGTGAGGCTGTCGTCAGAGCACTGTCTAAGGCAGGTGCTGAGAGAAAGAGATTACGACAGAGACGGTACTTTTCTATTGCTGTTTGCGAATGCAGATGTGGAAAGTAGGTAGCGTAAGTCGTAGCATATCATTGGCCCATATCATCATCAAGTCAGTACTTGCTAGCATTGTACACCGTTTTTCGATATCACAGATACTTTCATGAAGCGGCGGCGTCGTCGTACTTGACAACAAACGGCACCGTCTCCACCACGTCCCAATCCTCCTCCCTCGCCTCATCGCCAAACACCCGCAACGCGCTCGCCACCAGCCGATAGGTCCCCGCGGGCAGAACGGTCCCGTCCGCCAACATTCCCTGGAAGAAGGCGCGCTGCTCGTCTCTGGAGACGTACGCCTGGGGGTAGCCGGCGAGGGCGCCGAGGCACGGCCGGCCCGTGGGCGTTTTCTTGTTGTTTCTGCTGTTTCCGTCTTCTTCCCTTTCTCGTACGTAGTTGCCGCTGCTGCTGTTTGAAGAAGCTACGACGACGTCGACGTGCAGGGCCCGGGTGCCCAGGACGGGCTGCAGCAGCATGTTGGGCGTCTTGCCTACGTCGGGGATGTGCACGGGGTCCTTGTTGGGGTTGTTGAGAAACGGCAGGTCGGCCGGGTCCGGCGGCGACAGTGTGTAGACTCGTCCGGCCTCGGCGGGCGATCCGTAGTCCGCCAGGAAGCTCGAGCTCGCCTGGAGGATGGGCACGGATCGCATGGAGCCGGCGACGCCGAGGTAGGGGATTACGAGGTGCTCGTCGTCGCGCGTGTTGTTGATGCTGATGTACCCGCTGTACACGGGCAGCAGCGTCGCGTTTATATTGGCACCACTGGGGGCCGTGAACGTGACTGTGACGTTGGCCGAGCCGCCGGCGGGGACGACGACCGAGTCCGCATCAAAGCGCAGCTCGGCCCACACGTCGACGGTGGGGTTGGGATAGCCGGCCTTGATGGGCGAGGCGTTGCCCGGGACGAGGGTGTACATTGTCGGGGTCTTCATGTGGCCGAGCACGTACGTCGCCTCCTGGGTCCCCGTGTTCTCGATGGAGAAGGTGTGCGCGCCGGCAAAGTGCTCCGTGTCGTTCAGGTTCAAGCTTTCCACGCCCAGGACCGTCTTGGCAAATGCTGCGTCGTAAGCCTGGATCATACCGGCGCCCTGCTGCGAGACAGGGGCTAGGGTGCCTGGGTAGGTCTTGGTGCCGTCGAACCAGATTTGGGGCTGGGCCGTGGCCGAGATTAGGCGCTTGATAAGGCTGGGATCCGGCAGGGAGCCGCGGGCCTCGCCGATGAGCGCGAGGACGCCGGCCACCAAGGGGCAAGCTGACCCAGGAAAATGTAAGTCACATGAGTAATACTAAAGGAAAGGCCATGGATATCTGCTTACCCATAGAAGTGCCCGTCATGACGCGATATCCACCAAGGGGCAAGGGGTAAGTCGACAGGATCTTACCGCCGGGAGCCGTCAGATCAGGCTTGGGAAGAAGCTCCCAGGTCGGACCCCAGCTGGAGAAATCGCCCGTGTAGCCACCAGTGATGTGGTCCTCGAGTTCCATCAAGGTAGTGGCCGGCGCGTCGGGGCCCGGGACCGTCACCGTCACCTCCATCCCTTTATTCAAGGCATCAACCCACCGGGCTCCTTGGAACGGCGCCACGCTGATGACTCCTTTGATGTTGTCGACGTAAAGGTACTGCTCCTCAAACGTCACGTTGCTCTGGACAATGTACGCCATATACTTGCCCCCCTTGGCGACTATGTTCTCCCCCTGATCGATGGGATAGCACCGTGTCTTCTGAGAGTTGGGTACACGTAGCAGCACCAGCTTGTCCGACAAGTCTGGGGTATCATCCGGCAGTGGGCTGCAGGCGTCTTCGGCGGTAGAAGCGACATCGTTGCCCATAGCGGCCCAGAGGAACAGCTTTGTCTCCCGAGGGAAAGCAGGCGTGCCGGCCAAAAAGCCGAAGCGGCTGGCAGTGGCATTGCCGTTCACAGCAGCCGCACCACCATCCACGGGGTTTTGCGAAAGCGAGTACCCGCCCTCCGTAACAAAGACGGGGAACACGGCGTTCTGCACTGCCCCCACGCCCGCGACGCCACGGGCACCGGCCGGTGTCGAGGCCTCGAAGATGCCCGCGCCTCCGTCGTTGCCGGCGGCAATCACCACGGGCACACCGGCGGCGGCGATGCGCGAGGCCACCAGACCCCAGGCGTCGTCCGACCAGCCGTTGAGCAGGCCGTCCGAGCACGAGATGATGTCGTTGCCGTCCTCGAACGCCTTGAGGAAGGCCGCGATCAGGACATCGGTCGTGGCCTTGGCCGAGCAGCCCCATGCGCGGTAGGCGGCCAGCTTGACACCCGGGGCCGCGCCGGTGAAGCCGTATTCGTTGCCCTGCAGCTGGGCGGCAATGATCCCGGCAACGTGGGTGCCGTGCCCGACGCAGCTGTCGTAAGGGTCTGGATCCGGCGTTGGCATTTCTGGAGGGTTGTAGTTGTCACCGACAAGGTCCCAGCCGGTCTCGACCAGGCAGCCTGGGCCAAAGCAGCCGCCCAGAGCCGGGTGATGATAGTCAATGCCGCTGTCGACAATGGCGATACGAAAGCCCTTTCCCGTGATTCCCCGAGCATGCAGCTTGTCGATTTGGGTCATGAGGTGCGGCGAGAAAGTATCGGCAGTCTCATTGGCCACATCCCGTCGATGGATGCCCCGGGCGCCGGAGGAGGAAGCGGGCAGGGGCACGTCGTGGGGGGCTGGCTTGCCTACATTGAGACTGACGGTGCGTATTGGCCAGACGGCCTTCACTTGGGCCTTGGTCTTCATTGAGGCCAACAGCCCAGCGTGGTCGTGGCTGGACGCATTGCGCACCTGGAACGAAGCGCCGTGGAAGAGGGCGGAGCTGGCCAGATGCATCCGCTGCTCGGCCTCAATGCCATGGTCGCGCGCGAGCTGGGTGTAGAAGGCGTCAGGGCTCTCGTTGGAATCAAGCTCGACAATGTAGGCGCCCGGGACCCAATTCGACTGGTCTTCGGGCGGCTGCTGCTGCTGGGCAGTGACGGTGGTCGCGACCCCAAACAGGGCAGCGCAGACGGTGCTGGCAAACTTCATCGCGGCCGTTGGATATCTCTTGCACGGAAACGAGTGACGGATGCTTGAGACATACTGGCGACAACGCTGCCGGGAATGGCAGGCTTATATACATAACATAGTCTTCGTCGCATGGCTGGCGCGCATCGTTCGGTTTTGAAGATGCATGGTGTGGAGTTGGGAATACGAGCTCCCCGCCGATCCAAGTGGAGGGTGTGGAGAGGCGGGAGCGAACGGGCGACATACTCGCTCGGACATGCTCCCGAACATGGCTTACCAGTTACCATCTACTTCGCATGAACTAATAATAACTTTTCTTACGCCCGACACCACGCCATGCCCGACCAAATATTGCAATGACCGCCGGGAAGAGCGGGCTGGGGTACGAGGTTCCTGGTGAGGATGGGCAGAGTCGTGAGAACTGACGTCCCGTCACCGAGGCAAACCTCAATCCCACTGTCATTGCATCTAGATGAGGACCTCTATCGCAGTTGGTAGCCGGGGCTGGTGAGGTTATCATGGCAGCATAGGCACGAGAGCTTCGTAGCCGGAGGGCACATGCAGTATCCCACTATCTGCATGGCCCTTTCCGGTCCCAAGGAAGAAGAACGAGGGCAAATCAATTGAGTCTCCTATATTACTTCTTTGTCAGAATGGGTGGGATCTTGTCAAACCGCAGTTTGGTTCTTTGCTTTACGGAATGTCTTTGTCGACAGCCTGTTTGACGGATTCATCCCGACAAAACAAAGCATTTCAGAACAACCATGCCAGTGACGGCACCCAATGCAAACGAATATATCTCACGGAACCTCTGTGTGCCAATCCATCACCTCCATGCTGAATGTGTCATCACAGCGACCTAGCACAGCACAGTCTCGCCGGGTCTATTGAATTTACACCCAGATGTCGACTGGGCTGTATCTGATAGGCAAATATCCCTTCCGTTTTTAGAAAAGAAAATCGAGAGAAGCACATCCAAGCAAACAGACTGCTGCGAGCTTGATATATACCAACGCCATCGTACACCGGCGCACGCCCTCGATTGAACACACACACACAGACACAAACACTTGCTCCTAAGAGCGACAGACAAACAAGGGGGCCGCCCGGCCATTCCCGATTTCCACCACCATCAAAAAAAATCAAAACAATAATCAAAACAGAAAGGACAACATGGACATGATATGGAGCGGCTTCCGGCGCTCCCCCAACAAGGGCGACATGTCGCTCTTCAGGAGGCTGTCGCCGCGGCTGCTGGAGCTGGCCAAGCGCATGTACGGCGAGGAGCGGGTGGGCCAGGTGCGGTTCGGGCGGATCAAGGAGACGGCGTACATCGTGGTGATACTGGTCAAGGAGCCGGTGGGCGCCGAGGGTCCCGCGTCGGACGCCATCACGGAGCTCAACGCGCGCTTCTACGAGGTGCTCAAGGACGGCCAGGCGGGCGAGGCCGAGGCCATCGCGCAGTGCTACCAGCGCCGCCGCCGCTACCGCCTCCGCCAACGGGCGCTGAGAAGAGGGAGGGGGCCAGAAGAAGAGGAGGAGGAGCAAGCAGAAGAGGTGGCGGAGGAGGACGAGGAGGACGAAGACGAGGATGAAGACGAAACGTACGATCGCTATATGGAACAGCAGCAGCTAGGGAAGAGTCTGGTGGAACTGTTTGAGGTTCAGGTCCATCACCCCATTAGTGGGAGGCTGCTGGTCGGTCCCATTGAGAAGCAGAAGAGCTTTAGGGGGTCCTAAAAGGAGGAAATAGCTCTGAGAGGAGAGGGTGTGTTGGATCTATGGGAAGGAAACCTGGGTTGTAGGGGAAAGAAGGCAGTGACCATCGAAACATGCAAAGTGAATGATATTTACAAAATGCATAGACTTGGCCATACCATAACACGCATTTAAGTTGGCCAACTACCATGAAAAATGATCTGCAGCCACCTTGGTCCAAGTCCAAGCTGTTCAACGTGTCCTTCTCCCCTAGTTGTCCTTAAATGGTGCCCAAAATGACAGCATCGTAAGAGGCTGTGATACTGGCATGCATTATACTAAGTTTATAATTGGTCTAGAGCTACTGACATTCGTTTCGTCATACTAGGAGTGACCGATATGGTCTCTACTCTTGACATTGGTCAATTTGACCCGATCGTACCATCTTGGCCATCGGCAGCAGAGCCTGCTCAAGTATAGAATCGAAATCGCTTCCCAAAGGAATTGAACTCACGTGTCGACCCGCCCAAGGAACACTCGAAAGCGACACGAGATTCGGCTGTACTCGCGGCCGATCTCACACTCGATAATTCAGCCCAGCCGTTCCAAGACACTAAAACGGGTATCACATAGACCGTTAGAGCAAACAGGAAGAGGGAAGTCGACTCGCTCTTGCCATTTGGTAGCGCACTGGAGAATCCAGGACATGCAGCCAAGCATGTCGTAGGTTGGCGACCCTGAGACATTGTTGGTTGTATACGGAGCGTCATCTCGATCCAATGGGCTCTCGAAGAGAGCGATACCACTGGACGATACTGCCTCCACACGTACTAGGTGTGGAGATCGTTGGAGGGGGCGCTAGGCTTGTGGCCTTGCCTTCAGCGTGCACTGTTTACCAACCACGGCCTCGGAGGCTGTCTGAGCAGAGCGGCCACTAGGTTCTTGGGCGGTTGAAGAATGCCTAGATACCTCTCTTACTGCGTCAGTGCGTCGATATAACTAGGCAATAACGGCGATTATGTCTATGCTAGGTGCTCAGTGCTCAATGTCAAAAGACAGAAAGGACCTATACGTACTAGGGACGACATGTAGATCTTATTCTGGTATGAACACGCAGCCTTTCCCAAAGGGACAGCATACGTCCATGCAGAAGTAAAAGTGAGGCGAAGTCATTGAGTAGCGACGCCCGAGTTGTTCAGCAGACTCTGGCCCCCAAGAGATACAAGTACCACTTGGCATGGGCCGCGATATGGTCCCTTACCTTTGCCATGCATCGTTTCTAGATGAGTGATGAGCCAACACATGGCCGTAGTGAAATACCATTTTCGAAATGTGTGAGGACCATCTCCAAACTGCACTCCAAGGGTGCATCTGGAGGCCGAGAGGCAGGCGAGGCAGGGATGTACATGCTCGATGATTCCGCTAAGTAGGGGGGGGGGGGGGGGGGGGGGGGGGGGGCGGTACGATCGGCCCCCTTTGACGGCGTTTCATTGCTCCGCTGACAAACCAACACGGAGTCAACCAACAGCTGAGAGCTCCCTTATGGATTGGTTCACACTGAAGCCAACATGATATGGCTCAGTCTGTGAGGGGAAAAGTGCTGTGGCAAACCATCACATGTAGGTGTAAAGGGGTAAAGGGATTCAAGACACCCGGGCTCATATTCATGAGCCACAACCATAATGGAGCAGCTGCATCAACATGTAGGCAACCTTGTTGGGATGTCCCCCCTCCATTATATTTGCCGTTCGTCTGATTGAGCAGGCATGGTATCATGCTGAAGTGACACAAAGTTGGGTTACAGTGTGCTCAGAGCACATACTTATGTTCCTGTATTCGGCATATCACTCACCACGTTTGACGTATAGGTGTGCAGACGAAACGCACAGGAGCCTGTTTCCGGACCGCAATAATACCTTGCCATCTTCAACACCCAAGAAAAGACTGTCGGGATGGGCCGCAGAGGTGCTGCGTTATCGTGTCGGAGTAGATGCGCCCCAAATGCGATTTGTTGCCCGTTTTGCGCTAGGTGCATTGCCGATACAGAAACTCGGGCTAGGAGCTTGCCGGCAGTTCCTGCAATAAGAGCTGTCCCATCGCTGGAGGGCTTCGAAGGATATGTCTGAGATGGGCAGCAGGAAAGGGCGTCTTCCAGAGGCGTATAAGAGACTAGCCGGCCTGCATTTGCTGAAGAATGTATGTGCTAATGCATAGGAGGACGGCATGCTGCAACAGTGACCAATCATCACTGATACCCCTGGCCCTCTCACACCCTGACCTACAACGTGTCTCCCATACCCATTGGCTCTCAAATCTCAACAAGGTATGAAGCCCGACGAGTCCTACATGGAGTAGGTAACGGACAACTTGCAACCGAAGCGGTCAGAAATGGTTGGCCCACTAGGCCCCTATACTAGTATGCATCCGGCTAGCAATTGGGCCGGCTGTCACAAGGTCCTGAGCCCTCTGCCGCTCTCCACTTCTATTGAGGGTACTCGGATGCGACAGATTGACGTAGCCGACTTCGGGATGCCGATTTAGTGCTGACCTCCTGGGGCTCCTAGCCTTGTGATTGGACATGTCGAGTAAGATTCACTACCCTGGTCTGCATCTCGGAGGGACTGGGCTTGGCGTGGCAGTTCCACAGTCTCCGTGTGACTATCTCTCCGTTGTCGGGAATGTCTCTTCACGTCGTCTTGGGCCGGCCGTATCTCCCGATGTCGAGAATGCGCAAAGATTACTACAGCCAGTCGGTGAGCAAGGTCTCCGCCACACCACCAAGGGCTCTGTCAGCTAAACAAATCATGCCAAGCAGGTGAGGTTCCGCCTGGGAGCGTATGCGTAACCTGCATCACCCACCCTCCTTACTTTTCATGCCAAAGGTAACCCAAATCATTTCCCCGCAGGGTAGATAGGGTCATTGAAACGTATGCTGGCCGATGATAAGGCTTTCATAGTAAATCATCCGACATCCACACTAGAAGCCTTCCCATTGATTGGAAGTCGAAGGAGGGGCGGAGGAGGGGGGGAGTTGTGATACAGCTGTGAGCTAAGGCACAACAACTGAGGAGAGAGGCGCTGTCTCGAGTCTTAGGACTACGCTGTACGAAGCCGATGTACCCGAACCCCATATTGCCTGGAAACAAGCCAATGCTTATAAGTATCGCTCGGTCACCTCCCCGAGACGAGCAGTACTGTAGAAAGAAATCCCCAGATCAAGACAAGCAGATTAAACATGGATAACCACCATAACTCAGCTGTTCTTTATCGGAACCTGAACGCCCGGTTCTTATCTCTTGCTAGAGCAAGGGGTATTTACCTCGAGCTGGAGAATGGTCTTTCAGTCATCGATGCCTCGGGTGGCGCTGCTGTTGCTTGTATAGGTCATGGCGACCAAAGGGTACGAGATGCTATTGTGGAACAACTGGATAAGGTAGCATATTGCTCTACCTTGTTTTACACATCTGATGTGTGCGAGAAACTCTGCCAGGAACTCGTCAGTTCCACCAACGGGCATATGTCTCGAGCGTACATTGTCAGCTCCGGTAAGCCCCATGATGGCAGTATAAACGACTGAGCAGAAGCTACTGACGCACTTCCCAAAAGGATCCGAGGCTATGGAGGCTTCCATGAAGCTGGCACGGCAGTACTTTCTCGAGAAACCCAACCCCGAGCCTAGGAGGACAAAGTTTATTGCGCGAAACATGTCCTATCATGGTACAACATTAGGTTCCCTTTCCATGGGAGGACATGTCAGCCGGCGAGCGAAGTTCGAGCCGATGCTATTGAGCAACATCTCCAAAGTCTCACGCTGCTTTTCGTACCGGGATCAGGGGCACACGGAGACTGACGAGTCTTACGTGGCAAGGCTTGCAGACGAGCTTGATAATGAGTTTCAGAGACTCGGCCCCGAGAGTGTTTGCGCGTTCGTAGCTGAGCCCGTTGTGGGCGCGGTAAGTCATGACTTGAGGCTCCATGGTGATAGTGACTAAAAGCTCGCAGGCCCTGGGCTGTGTCCCAGCTGTTCGAGGGTATTTCAAGGCCGTCCGTGCCGTTTGTGACAAGCATGGCGCGTTGCTGGTCCTAGACGAGGTGATGTGCGGGATGGGCCGTACCGGAACTTTGCAGTGAGTATCCTTTTTCAGGCAATATCTAGACAGCAAAGACCCCTGCCAGATGACTGCCCAGTGTTGATCATTGTGTGCCGAGAGAGCACCATTACTGACCCATACATCTTGCAGTGCCTGGGAACAAGAGGATGTTGTTCCAGACATCCAAACTCTCGGGAAGTGCCTTGGAGGCGGGTACCAGCCAATAGCTGGTGTCCTGGTTTCCCGTAAAGTTGTCGATATACTGGCGAATGGCAGTGGGTAAGTCAAAGTATCCATGGTGTTTTGCTGGTTAACAAAGTTCTGATCGAAGTTGTTCCCTTAGCTCTTTCGCACATGGCCACACTTATCAAGGACATCCGATAGCTTGCGCTGCCGCAATCGAAGTACAAAGAATTATTCGAGACGAACAGCTGCTCGTAAATGTCCGCAGCATGGGCGAGCTGCTATCCAAAAGACTGGCAGAGTCGCTTCAAGACCCCAATGTCGGGAGCATTCGAGGACGCGGGCTCTTTTGGGGTCTCGAGTTCGTCTCGAACAAAACCACCAAGGAGCCCTTTCCTGTCGCCGCAAACGTCGCCATGGGGTTGGCTGAGTTAGGTCTGACCAAGCCGTACAGAATTGCTGTTTATCCGGGTGCCGGGACCGTTGACGGCGTCAACGGAGATCATGTCATCATTTCGCCGCCGTACAACATCACCGCCGCCGAGGTTGAGGAAACCGTGAGAACCATGCGGCGACTGATTGACGATTTCTTTAACGGCAAGGTGCAGGCATCACTGTAAGACCAGAATGGTGACGTTGTAGTATAGATCTTAACTCCGAACTCCACGATCGGCACACAGTCTTGAAGTTGCCAGGACAACCATCACACTTCACATAAATCAATGGGCAGTTTTTTCCTGAATATCGCTGTGCTGTGAAATGAACATTAGAGTTGAAGGCCCGTGATTTGTCTGTACCTACATACTTTCGACGGCATACGTAAGGTGAGAAGGGAAAGAAAGAAAGCGGTAAGGGGTTGTTCAGTTGGCTTAGGCGGACAATTGGTGGGGCAAGATCCGTCATTCCGGGGGTGGGTTTGGTCCCCAGAACGCCTCCTTCTTTGGTTTAGAATCAACTGTGATTAGTCCATGGCAATCCGAACAACAACCTCGACAACACAACACCAGGATCGATCAGCCCCCTACCAGCACCGCCAATCCAAACATCCACCCCCACTGATCCGCCGACGCGATGGCGGTCGGGCTGGCCAACAGTCGTCATGGCGCCGATGAAGAAGCCCGCGCCGAAGTCGATGTCCTGAACTCGCGACTGGAGAAGACGGCGCAGCTGACCAAGAAGATCCAATCATGCCTTGGGCGCCTCGAGGCCACCGGCAAGAGTGTACGCGAAGTATCGGGTCCGCTCAACGGCGAAACGAAGCGGCTACAAATCCTGGGCAACAGTGAGTAGTAGCTTCGGTTCCGAGCACCAAGCCACGCATCACCAATTGACCGATCGACTGTAGATATCGAGTCCGTCATCTCCGCCATCGAGCGACTCCGACAACCCGCCGATTCCAAGAACGATGAAGAGGCCATCATCCGCCAAGGCCCCGATAAGGCTGGCCTGTCCAACTACCTGAATTCCATACAGCGGTTGAGCAAAGCCCTTGCCGAGATGCAAACGTCAAACCTGCGAGCGAACCAGCAGACAATAACTGAGCTCCAACGGCTAATCAAGAACGGAAACGCACAGCTCGAAAACTACTTCGATAAACTCCTTCGAGACGAGACCCCAGTATCACTCGAACCTCTGCATTACATCACCAAGAACCAACCATTCCCCGTCATATCGCAAGACAAAATCTCCCGCCTGAGTCTCGTCAACTCATACGTCGCCCGCAACGCGACGTCCGAAAACCCCTTGGTGAAAATATATGCTGAAGTCCGGGGCCAGTATCTACAGCAAACCCTGCTCAACTTGGCATATGCCAGCGTGAATACGGCCAAGAAGAAGAGCGAGGCCATCTACAGATCCGGCACTAATGGTCTCGGCATGTACTCACAGGCTCTGGAGGGCATGATAGGTGCCGAGTACGAGAATATATGCAGCATCTTCTTACGACAAGATTGGGGTACAGTGCTGCAGTTGTCGAGCCAAATTCCGCTGTCTGAACTTGCCCGTACCCTTCGTGAGCTCAACAACCACATCAAGACGCACATGACTACGGATTGTTATCTCGCGTACGAGGTTACCGAAATCATGTCAAACCTGGCTTCCAACATCGAAGAGCGTACCGGAGAGCTTAAAGGGACTTTGGCGGCCGCACTGAAGCCTGTGCGGGAGACGGCCAAACTGTCGCTCCCAGAGCTCCTAGACGACACGAAGCGAAAGATTGGGGCCTTGCAGATTCTCCCATCCGATGGTGCACCAGTGCCCGTTGTCTCGGAAACAATGCAACGTTTACAGGCCATGGTGGAGTTCCTGCGGCCTCTATCCAGCATCATGATATCGTTGGGTGACGGCGGCTGGAAGTCCATGGCTACTGCGAACCGTAGCACGGATGCCGTGCCGAGTCTCGCCTCGTTCGATATTACCGCCGATGGCAACGAGATCTTCGCGCACTACTGCACCGACACTATCGACGTACTGCTGTCCGCCCTGGAGCAAAAGGCCAAGATGCTGCTCAAAGGCAAATCGGTCATGGGTGTTTTCATCGCGAACTGCGCCACCATTGTTGAGCGAATGATTCGGGACTCTGGCTTGGCGCCCTTGCTGGATGGCAGACTCGGTGTGTTGGATACTTGGCGTAAGAAGGCTACTGCTTTGTACACCGATAATTGCAAAGAGCTGTCCTTGCATCTGTTTGACGTTATTCACACAAACAAGACACAAAGACCTCCTTCGGGCACATCGGAATCAACAGCGATCCTGAAGGGCCTCAGCAGCAAGGACAAAGACGCCATCAAGAGCAAATTTACGGCCTTCAACACAGGCTTCGATGACATGGTGGCCAGACACAAGCAATACAGCATGGAACGCGAAGTTCGCCAGATGTTTGCCAGGGACGTGCAGCAGATGCTTGAGCCACTGTACAACCGTTTCTGGGACCGCTACCACGAGATCGACAAGGGCAAGGGCAAGTACGTCAAGTATGATAGGTCATCCATTGCGGCGGTATTCCTTACCCTGTACTAAGTTGAGCCGAGGCTTGGACTCGCGTGGCACGCATAGCCTTGATGGCACTAATAACGTGTATCTACGCCCGTTCGAGTATAGCTAGCAATGCGGATAGTCTGGCACGCGCACAGACGCACAGATCACATCTTGTTGGTGCTCGTCCATGGATAGGGCCATCATATCATACTTGTTGATCCCAGTGATTACATATGGCCCGGCGGCCCGGCATTCGGCAGATGGCGAGGGCTAATACAGACTCAACCTCAAGACAACGGCAATTCGAGTGCAGAGGAGTTAGCGGTGTAAGATGAAAAGGCTTTAATACGCCATTCGCCATGCTTTGGTTAGCAACTGCCCCCGAATGATGATCGAACGAGACAGGGAGGAAGATGGAATTTTTGTAAGCAAGATACCCTTGTGGGCAGGTTCAGGCGTTATGGGATATTGGGGATTGGTCCCATGCACGTTGCCTATGTTTATGCCAGCCCTTATAGCAAACCCGTACATCATTATTAATAACTAGATTCGATTCGAACAAGCTGCTTGCCAGACTACCTACAGCCCATCCCTTGGGTAGAAGTATTACCGCATGCAGCCATAAGCTCACACTTTCAGCAGTGCGATTTGGACTATTGCTGCAAGCAGGTCAGGTTGTTCCCTCTTGGCCTCTCCACATTCCTACCTAATCTGGAGAGGTGCATTACACTCGTTGAGCTGGTGAGTAGTCTACAAGGGTCTTGCCTATCCCACGTAGCAGATTACCATTTTCCCACCATCTCGTGTGCTGGACTAAAGGGGGATGGATGAGGAGACGAAAACTCTGCCCTGCGCCCGGAAACAGTGGTGCCCCCCCGTGTCTATGTCCGTCGACCTGCATCTGAGATGAATAAAGATGCCCCCCTTCTCCCCCCTGGTCCCTTGATGTGAGAAAACCCCATCTAGCATTGCTTATGCGGGCGGGCTGGGACGGCAGCAATGTTTACTCGGAGATGCCACGCGTGATTGGTCGGTATGTGGCCGGTTGAAATAACCTGATCGGCTGTTCAACTAGGCAAAAGAGACGTTGGCGTGGGTTCAACATCCTCCAGGGCTGCTGCTAAACCAACCCCAAGAGCCTCATTGATACAGGGGTGGTAACGCACCAGGCACGACCCACTAAACATCGATTGCATGCTCGATTTGTAATGTCGGAAATCATCTGGGCACAATTTGCGAAGAATCAAGCGAAGGTGAAGAAGGAGAAGTTGGACAGCCGAAAAGGGGCAGATGCGTTAGGGGGGCCGGCCGTATTGAGGGGCCGGCTTGTCTTATGCTGCTTTTCTCTGGAACACGGCTGGAACACGGCTAGAACAAACTCTCTATACGTGTTCCGCAGCAAGACGATGAACCATCTACCTAGTATGCGTATGCTGTATGAGTGCTCCCTTTGGGCTAGCGAATGCAGATGAATACCCTGTCAGACCACTCCGAGCCCTGCTTGCCTGCCGCGAAACCAGTCAAGCATCCCAGAGCTATAGTAAGTAGCAAGGAGGCTGTCGTAGAGATTACAGTCGAGGTTGAATAATGGCCTGTCCGCGACCGGCTCCATACGGCATGGCGTAGAAAAGATTTGCGCGTCGGCGGCACGGGTGCATGGTGGGCACACGGCAGAAGCATTCCTTACAGGGACAGCCTGCATGATCGACTGTTGAGCAGGAGCTGCCAGAAGTTACGAAGAGGCCGTTATGTAGTTGGACTGAATCCATGATAAGTAAAAGTTCGCAAAATGTGACAGTGACAAGGATGAAGGGGAAATATGGAGAGATATCAGGAATACGACCACGCCCCCTGCCTTCTGCCTTCTGAATACTACCTAAATGACCCCCACCAATACAAGGCCAAAGACAAACCCGGCTGTCTAACCGTACGCGAAAGACGTTTGATAGGTTCCAGAGGACTGACGGTATCTTAGGTAATTATGTACCAACCCATGTACACCCTTGGATACTACGACGCCCTGCACAGCACAGACTGCCAATCCCGTTATAACCACTGTCAGCCCGCATTGCAGCATCGCAGTAGAACCTGCATTGCAGCAACTTGTCGGAGTACCTTCCAGCTTCACGCAACGAGGTGATTAAGTGGCAAGACGATGTTAGTAGGCATGATGGTCCTTTTCACGCACACGTGGGGACAGTCACAGAGCGGGTAACCTTCAGGGGCATAACAGAAGCGAAAAAGTTTGCCTTCTTGGCATGCTGTATAGTTAGTTGCCTATGATTCGCGATTGTTCCTATCAGTACACGTACGAGAAGAAAGTACATCAAACTGTCCGAGTAAGAAGATCGCAACAAATACACCCATGGTAATAACGCGGGCTGGTTAACGACGATGATGAGAAGACCGATTGTGGTACAATAGTGGGCTGACTGCCGCTTTTTCGTCCCTGTATGATGAATGCACATCCCATTGACCTGCTTGCTGACGTGCATGCGTAGCAACTAGGCAGCGATATATTGACTGGAAGCGGCCATGTACATAGCCAACAGGAGGGAGAGGCTGGTGAGGCCACGCACGCCTCATAAGCGGGTTGGCTGACACGCTAAAAACTGTTCCAGAGATGCTCGACGATGACGGTTATGATGATGATGATGTTGCGGGAAATACTATGCCATACGCATCGGCGACCAGGTAGGAAGTGGGAATGGCGTCTATGTATCTACGCATGCAATGGGATTTCTACTGTACTACCTAAGTGCATACCTGCTTACTCCTGGGCTTACTTACCCAGGTTCCTGTTTTTCTCGTTTCGAGGCTTGGCGCCGACGGATGGATTTGATGAACAGTGCATGTTCGCGTATCAGACATGCTCATATGTATGTACTACCTGTTGTTAACTTCTACCTGGTTTTGGAAGTGCGAGATCTCAACATGGGTACCAGTAGAACAAGGCAATATGGTCCGAGGGGAATGAATTATTGATCCAAAGTAAGCTCATACATGGATGAAATGCAAACCTGCACCAAAGAAGAATACGACGTCGGACGCGGTGCAGGCTAAATGGTGATTGGCTACTCTGCATCTATCTCGACCATACAAGACGTAATAGGTGATCTTGGGCTATCTAGAAACACTGACGTGTATTCGGTGCACTTATCTCGCTCCCTGTAGCGATGCCGTGAGCTGTTTACAGGCATACACCAAGCACGGGGAAAGGTGAGTGTGAGTATGGAAGTGTTTGGTATACATCTCGCTTTCTTGGATTCGTTAAATAGCAAACGAACTACATACAATAGTCTATCCAGATGGCCCTTACGAGGTCCCTGCGAACAGAAGGGTGAGTCTTTGCCTAGATAACCCATGATCGCTAAGCCAATCCATCTCCAGACTGATCCCGCCTGCCTCCGAAAGAGGTCAGGTAGGTACAAGACGCATTTCGCCAAACTGCGGAGGGACCATGTGCCCTCAGGGTAGGTGGGGGTCATGCAGATAGCGAAGAGTGTAGAAGATGGGAAAGAATGATGGAATAAACTCCCAAAAGCGCCCGACCATGTATCCTTGCTGGTATCAAAAATGCTGTTCCTGACGCTGATTTCCCTAGAAAATGATAAAACTCCAAACTTCCGAACCAACTCCCGTGAGTTGTCCATGCCAGTGCAGCGAGCGTAAATTCGTAGTTCGCCTTTTTATGACGAAAAAGTACAAGATGGTGTATGAGTACATGATGCTTTGCGGGAGGGGTATCTCTCTGAGCGATGTGATGAGGGGTCCGCCCTAGGTGTGTGTGTGAGGGTGATGACAGAAACAAAGAACCGCCTCGTCGGGCGTCCAAACTGGTATTGTACAGGTGTAATGACGCAGGCAGAGCTCCCCGACATGTACATGCCCACGCAGCGCGGGGGGACACACGTATATCGGGCAACACTGTCAGCCTCGCATTGCGGGGGCCTTGCAGGTAAAAGAAGGATCCAAAGCCAATGCCCCAGACGGGCGAGAGGAAGAGGAAGAGAGCACCGCCTGAGCCTCTGGGACTTGAGCCATGCGGCTGTGTGAAGGATGTTCAAGCCCTCCGGCTGCTTGTTGTTGAAGGTGATGAGCAGGGTGGCGTCGGCAATGATGAACAGTGATGTCGAGGCGCCGTGGATGGCGAGGTTCTAGAGCTGCCTCGTGGCTTGCAAGGCGCTTCAGGCGTGCTCTAGTTGGGGCACCGGTGGCAGGAAGAGCTTGCACCGCAGTAGTCGTGAGTGCCAAAGTCGACTGCCTTGCAACAGAAGGTGCAGCAGTGGTTGACCAGGGGTTGGTGCTCTTTGACGGCCATCTTGATGGTATTGTTGTGGTTGTCGTTGCTGTATAAGTGGTATACTCTTGTGTGTAAGTGTTGGTAGAGCCAATGTGGGGCAAGGGTAGAGATGCCGAGAATAATCTTGGTTGCTTAGATAGATGGATAGGTAGACAAGCGTGTATGTACTTTTGCGTGGCTTCTGTATTGGCTGGGGGTTTGGAGAGAATGGAAGCGGGATGCTGATGATATTGCAGATGCGGTCTTTGAGTCGGCGGGAATGGGATGTGGTGAAGGGGATGGGCAAGGTTTAAATAAGAATCGAGGGTATGCTATGCTGAGCTGTCACGGCTGCTCAAAGACTGGCGACGATCACCTCCTTGGGAAAAACGAGCCCTTGGATGGGACCAACTTTATGTGACGGATTCAGTTGCTGGCCCATGTGCCTTGGGAAAGGCGCCATGCCCTGTAGCCCCAGCCCGGGCCAGGGGGGGGTGATGGAATTTTTCAGAAAAACAACCCCCGCTGTAGATAAAATTGTCCGGAATAAAAGTAAATAGTGGCCTAATCTCCTCGATCAAATGCATACTTACTACATGCTTCTACGTACATGCAACACGCCAGTTGATGCAAAGCGGTGTGGCACCTACGGTCACGAGGATAGCGAGGTGAAAGTAGGAACTGCCAATCAACATGCCCTCTGTGCCTTGAGATATGAGACTTGGTGATGCGGCTGCTGGCTCTCTCGCGCGACTGTCGAGTTACTGATCACTTTGCTACCTACCTCCCGGTTGACAAGCAACGAGCCACTGCGTTTTCTCAATTGGTCCAATATCAAATACATCAATGCATAAGTACTTCCCACATGTACCGACCCAGCCTGACATGGGTCCTGGTAGCCCAGTGGTAGTGGAGGACATTGATACATCGGGGTGAGGAGACTTCTCGAGAGATATCCATCGATGATTGCCGCAGGTAGGTACAATTGACCGTCCGTGGCATGTTGGAGCATCTTCTACATACAGTAATGAAACTGCTTGGCTTTCCAAACGCAACCTCGCTGGTCGGCGCCGGTTGTAACATATGCGCAAGGTACATAACTTACTATGCATCAAACCTGCACCACGCACCAACTGGATGTGTACCTATCCGTCACTCCTGGGGACGCCTGATTGAGTTGAGCCTCCAGGCTACGCGACGCTACCCAAAACCCAAGGCGCCCACAAGGCAAACCCCTCACTCTGGGCCTCTGTTTCGGTCAGAGAGGGAGAGCGCAAATGCAAGCGGCAAACAGATGTGTGTGTGTGTGTGTGTGTGTTCCTGGATCAGGAGCGGCCAGTCTACCTACATTGTTGGTCCTGAGTCACACAATGCAGCCAACAACACCAGCGACAGAGCGACAGCCGGGTTGGTCGGCAAAAGCTGGCTGTCATGTGGACTGTTGGATGGCTTTTTTCTTTCTCTCCTTCAAAAGCGGTGTGTCGAGTGAGCGGCCAATTTCCATGTTATGAGGCCACCCGGCGCTTCTTACATGATGACTACACTTTGTGCGGGATTGATTGATGAGTGGTGGTGATGCATCAGACAGCGCTGTCGAATCAACCCTCAGATGCCTGAATGCCCGGGATCGTTTCGGGCCCCACGTCCATGGTCAACACACCCACACGTGGGCAGAGAGAGAATGAACCTCCTCCTACTACATACTTCTTTAGGTACTTACTTGGCTGCTTGCATGGCCCTGTCAGCAGTACCTCGTACCTCGCATACCCAGTTAATGGAAGAATGTTCGAATATTCCACCATGCTTCTCTCGGGTGCATCGGCATTCTGCAACACCGCGGTGCTCGAGTGTGGTCTCACCCACCGGTTGACCCTGCTTCAACGGTCTGGGGGATTGCTTAAAACGCAAGTTATGCTGCCCATCAATGTAGTGTGATTGGTCTGTTCCATTGTCCAATCACCATTCTGCTCCTTGCAAAAGATCGCCATGTCTCTGGAAAGCAAGGTTGACCCTGCCAGCAGCGGACGAAAAGCGACAATTCTTGTTAGGCTATTTGCAACGAGGCACTGCGAGTAAGGGGGGTGGGCTACGACTGACAGCGGATGCGCTTCCACCAGCCTCAACAGCACCTTACAGCAATGAATGATACGACCACGGAAGCGTAAAACACACGAGCCTTCAAATACCCCCCGAGTGAGGCCATTTTTCATTGCAAAGCCTGCCACATAAGAAGTGAGTTACTACATGATTGCTTGTGCGGAGAATACGACATGGAGATGTACGATCGATGGCACAAGGCGTTAAAGCCGAGCGCATTGCATATCCGTACATACTGGTGTGATAGGTGCTAGGTAGTCCAGCATACCACAAATCTCCGTCACGACCAGATCTCTCGAACCACCATATGGGGCTCCTGCAAGAGCGGCAGGGCCGAAGACAGATTTTTCTTCTTCCTCCCCTCCCTCTCTTGGCCCGAAGATTCAATCGTGCGCACCCAATGAACTGCATACATAGTCGGGCATCATTTGGCGCTCTCGACAGGCCAGAAGCCCCATCCCTCCAGCTAATGCTCGGTTGAGCCCCTGTCTGCCCGCAATGTGCCGTAAGCCCACGATGCTGTCTGTCCTCTCCTGGTTACAACAACGTCATAATATGTGGTGCGCCGACCGGCCCACTGGCTGCCCAGATGGCTTTGCTGTGCTATTTACCAAGGGCATGGTTCTCACATTTCGTCTCGGGCATGGTATTGCGGGGGACAACAGCCAAGGAATTTGTGATCAGCGACGAAAACTTGCTGGGTGCCGACAGGATCGATCGCACAATTTCGACATGAAACACTGAAAAAAGGTTATCGCAAGCGCATCTTGGTACTCATTGGCTAGGGATGGGCTCGAGCAGTACTGCACTGCTGCACTGCTGCATACACTCTGCTGTACAGAATCTGCAGTAAATCTGCACGTCTTGTCGTGCTTCCTGTATGGGATTGACGTTGGAATCGAATAAAACACACGGGTAGCCACCGCAGGACAGTCCCGAGGAGGTGGGCTCAGCAGAACAGGGACCAGAACAGGGACAGATGAATACCTGACTTATTAATTACTGTGAGCAGACCGGAGAGAACGACAAGCAGTCACCGGCCCCATCGCACACTTTCCCGAGCAGCGTTCATCCTGGCCTCGCGCAGCCCGATGTTTCAAAACAAGTGTAAATAGTGGCACGGCGCATTCTTCGCGTCTTCTAGTTAGTGCCTTACACAAGCATTCACGTAGTAAGTTCCAGCCTTCTTCCAGGGGACCACCCAGAGTCGAATGGATTTTCAGACAGCCGCATCATTCCGGGAGTGCTTGCTTTACGAGGCACTGTTGGCGGTACTAATTATAGGCGCTGAGAAGCGCCATCGGTCGACTTTTGTGCTAGCGAGAGACCGCCGGATTTTTAGAGTTCATCCGGAGGAGAAGACTACCAACTACCTCCCTAGGTCCCGCCGCTGGGCTGCAATGGCAGCTGCCATGCGCAGGTCTAGTTTAGATTAGGACGAGCAGAAAACAGCAGAGTTCCTTCGAATGTGCTATGTACATCTTACCTACCTAAACATCCCTTCAAGTTTCGAGTTGACAAGGGGACGGCCTTGAAAAGTTCCATCGGCTCGATCAGATGCATTCGGTGATGCAGCATCGTATGCACATACATGTATGTATGTAATGATGTACATGTCCGATCTTCATGTCCACACAGCGGCTCTCCTGCGCGGGGCCCATATGATTGAGTCATCATGCATACATATATGCGAACATCTACTTCATATATCTGATCTGGTGTCACAAACCCCAGAACAAACCCTCCCCCCACCTCTTATTAAGATCAGTCACGGGGCTTCCGACCGTGCTGGATTCTTAGTGGGAGATGTTGTGTTTGGTGGCTCTCCTTACCCCGCCGGGGGGACGTCGCGTCGGTGGGTAGGATGGAAAGTTCTTTCCCGCAGCCTGGAAGGCGAAAAAGATTGATTACATATGCACACAATCTACTCTTCGTTGGGAACAGGGGTGGGCTGGGGGAGAGATCTCATAAAGGTTGTCGTCGGGCCACATCTTTGCTGTCGTGTCGTGCTCTGATAGGGCAAAAGCTGGCTTAGAGATATAGTCAGTCGTCTACGAAGCCGAGGTCCTCTCCTCTTCTCGCGCGACCATGCCCCCCTTCTCAATGCAGTACTACTGGCATCATCCTTTGATGAGTGGGAACCCCTCGTGGACACCAACATGATCAGACTCGTACAGGAGCAAATCGATGCTTGAAACAGCCTGTAAAGGAAAAAGCCCAGCGTAAGCGCGATACGCTCGCTCTGTATGTAACCTAAAGCCAATGCGATTTAGATGGCTAATCTCAACACTAGACATTGCTCCATCATCTCCCGGCTTGGCGATTTCGGGGGCTCGCGGAGGTGCTCCCGGTGGGCTGTGAGGTGGGAAGTCTGTAACCTCTGTTCCGTGCTAGTGGGCAGCGCGAAGGGAACTAGGGATGGGCTTGCTACACCGGCCGATTCCCGTAGCTTCACATTGATTTATTCGCAGAGCATACGACGTGAGGGTAATGTCTCTCTTCGTTATCTGCGCCTCCATGCTTCCTATTATTGGTGGTGATACCTCCTTAAGGTCCATCTTAGACCTCTCCTCGCCATCCAGGTCACTTATTCTCCCATGGAGAGATTTTGGCACATAGCTATGGAACCTTTATGAGACAAATCATAATCATAGCAGTTACAACTATATCCTGCCCTGGTAGCATGTGATGCGTCGGATCACTATACGCTCTGACAACAAGCAAGGGACATAAGCCAAGATCCCATATCGGGTGGTTACCCAGAAGCCGTTGCCGTCGTGTCGTTCCATTAGGTATAGTGTTCCAATCAGTGTATTGCGCCACGTTCATAGAGAAGACTATGTTTCCTATGACTCCATCGACCTTCTAAGCCTAGCCCAAGGCGTCTATTTCTCGTTCTCGAAGACAGAGTACAGAGTGCCCACATGGGGTGTGACCTCCACTGCGAACTCATCACCCTCATGCAGGTAAGAGGGGGGCTTCTTTCCGTACCCTACACCGGCTGGCGTGCCCGTGAGGATGACAGTACCCGGAGGTAACGTTGTACCCTGGGACAGGAAACTGACGAGCTTCGAGCAGTTGAAGATCAAGTCGCTGGGCGGGTGCAGAAAAATGTCAGCAAATCATACAGCCCTTCCAAAGCAGCATGTGCAGGAAAGAAGGAAAACCTACTTCAGGCCGGAGTTCTGGGTGACCTCGCCGTTCTTCAGGCCGCGGATCGTGAAGGTGCTCGGGTCCTTGACGACAGCCGCGGACACGATTGTCGGCCCGATGGGGCACGACCCGTCGAAGCCTTTGGAGTAGCAGGCCTGCGACTGGGCCAGCTGGGCCTTTCGGCTGGACACGTCATTGGACGCCGTGTAGCCGAGGACGTAGCTCAGGGCGTCGGCCTCGCTCACGTTCTTGCAAGCCTTGCCGATGACGATGGCCAGCTCTGATTCGTAGTCGGCGCAGTCATCAGCGAGCGTGTGCTTGGGGATGACTGTAGGCACCGGCCAGGGGTCAGCAAGCGCCGTGGCGGGTTTCCTAAATAAGAAGAAGCAAGCTTGCTGTCAGAAAATATGTCACTTCGCTTCCCCTGCAGGGCGGTGGTGGAGGAGGAGGAGGAAAGTCCCTGGACCTGTTCGGAGGAGAAGGGGGGTATAGTGCGTCTCCCTTACATGAACATCATTGGCACGTCTGGGAGCTGCATGTTTGCTTCCTTCGCATGGTTCACATACTGCAAATACGCACACCGTCAGCAGTAGGCTCCCCACACACACACAGAAAGCCCTCGAGGCTTCCGACCAAGGGGCCGACCTACGTTTAACCCTATGCAGCGAATGGAACCGACTTCCGACGCGGACAAGGGGGACAGGATGCGGGCAATGGTCTCGACCTTGTCGGTT
This sequence comes from Arthrinium phaeospermum, assembly GCA_006503535.1. Classification (NCBI taxonomy): domain Eukaryota; kingdom Fungi; phylum Ascomycota; class Sordariomycetes; order Amphisphaeriales; family Apiosporaceae; genus Arthrinium; species Arthrinium phaeospermum. The sequence goes on along the minus strand of QYRS01000002.1, from coordinate 2,988,894 downwards.
GGAGACCCCGGGTTCAGGGCCGAATCACCACTGAACACCTTGACCTGCACCTCCTCGCCGTTCTTCACGGCCTTGCCGACGTCGACGTTGCTGTCGACAGGCTGGCCGATCAGCACCTCCCCTTCCTTTCCCTTGGGGGCAAACCGAACGAGTCCTAGGAGAGAGATCCGTTAGTTCTACACTTCCTGACTGACAGACAAAACAAACAGTGGGCACGGCTCGGGACTTACTTTCAAATGTCATTTTTGCGTATGTTCCTTCTAGATGAGTTTGTCGAGGCTGTGGACGAGGTTTGTGTCTAACGAATACGACTATTCGGTTGGGTTGATGGCGACGTTATGAACAACAGCACCTTCCGGTCTAAATCCGAAGGGGAGACAAGACGGACCGAGCCACGGCAAGTGTCGGAGGTTTCTTTTATGCCGCTCACTGTCAAGGTTTCGCGTTAGTGGATATGCTTCAGAGAGCAGCAACCCCAGGAACAAAACCGGGACTTGTTGGCGATTACCCGAACTGTATGGAGTCAGTCCCGAGCTCTTAATTGCGAGGCCAAGTGGGTTGAAGAGGCTGGGTAAGTCCTGAGGTAGGCCCGGATTTACATATGTACAGTGAATATATCGTCGGCTTGGACTGAACCAAGTGGGTCGGGCCACCACCACCACCACCACTACCCCGCACTACTCATATTAACCTACCTGCCTACTCCTATATATTTACAGCATTTAATTGCCCAAGGTAGCACCGGCACAACTTTGGATAGACCGGACGTCCGGTAAGGCTCACAGGACTCCGGACTTAGTTGTCACCCGTCCTGGGTCTCTAAACGCGACCACAGTCATCCCCACTACCCAGAGGCGTCGGAACGCAACTGGTGTCTCGACGCTAATGACTCCATATCCATATTGGTTGCTTAGTACGCCTCCGCTCCATAGCATGAATTCCTCTCGAATATTTCGAATATTTCGAATATCGATTTCTAAGACCGGCTTCACTGGATTTGGTGAATAAGCCTGCTTGGGGAGCCCCGGCATCAGGAACTCCAGATCTGTCACCTGCCTCGTGAGGATTACTAGAGGTGCTTTACCTCCAGATCGTGATCCATGAATAATACCATGCTGGGACAAGTTGGGCTTGTGTAATGCCAGCCAGTGACATTGGCTCACTAAAAGTTACGCTGATCGTCTCAGAAATGCGCTGGCGTCAGGCCAGACAACAAGAAGTCCACTTCTAGCAAGACCCCTGGGAACACCCTCACGATAGCTTCGGACCTCCTCGCCTTCCATTGTGGTTTCCATTTCCGTTGACAAGAAGTTGACCAGGTCGAGTCCAAGGACGTTCCCACCATCTAGGTGTACAATAAAGAACGAATGAATACACGAAAAAGAAAGCCTCGACCGCGATTGAATCATCTGCCAACCGCTAGTGGATTCTGTTCCACGTCGTGGGTCGGGTGAGTATAAGAGCCAGCCTTATTTTCTCAACTGCGACGGTCCTGTACCTTCAAGTCCTTGTCCGAAATAGCCAAGGTGATTTTCCTCCTGTGTCGCGTCTTGCTCTGCTTGACATTGGAATCACCCAGGCCACATGCAAGCTCCTCGTGGGATTGCCGATCCTGGAGGTATTGCTCAACGGACGGTGGGACAGAGCTAGGCCTTCTCCTCTCGTCTCTACCAGCCGTGCTTAGGAGTTGGACATTGCCACTGCCGAACTGGCCACCACCGCCGTTAAACGAGATGGGCGCGTGAACCCCAATGTCTGAGCGAGCGGGGGACGCATATTCAGGGGCTACATACGCAATGGGTTGCGATATGGTCTGGGGATGTGTGGCCCCCTGCGAATGATGGACGCAGGATTGGTTTCCACAAGGATGCGTGCAGAAGTTCGGCTGATCGTTCTGATCCGAGACCCAAGGGGCTGCAGAGATGTTGCCGGCAGGCTCGCTGGTATAGGCATCCTCTGGGTTGTCCACATTGGTGTAAGCTGCGGTTGGCGCAGACCAGTCCTCGCAGGTCAAGTGGAAACTGCCTCTGCGTTAGTATTGAAAACCCCCGAGCTTCGAGTGGGAGAACCCTGACTTGGATTGATTGCTCTGGGCGGGTGTCCAGCCCGATGCCCAGCCCCTTGAACCCATGTTGGTGAGGGTATACCGCGAAGGCTGAGAGATGTCCAAAGGCAACCAAGAGAACTTGGACTCCTAGAGGCATATGATGCGATACAGAGGTGACCGGATATAACTAAGATAGAGCCCGGCGTATTTGTGGGCTGAGATGGTCTTTGGGACCAACCCATATAACGAACGACCGAGTGGCACGCTGTGCTCAAACCGCAGAATGAATTCGAAGATGCAGAACGAGCGTGGGACAAGGGGCATTTGATAGTCGAAGCGCAACACGTTCCAGACGATGTGCTTCTCGTGGTTCTTACAAGAACGACAAGAACGGGTAGTTGTCAGAAGAAAGAAAGGGCGCCCATGCAGGAAGGTCGCTTCCTCGAGGTGGCGAACACGCGAGCGTGCCCTGAATATATAGCAATGTGCCCCTGATTCCGTCTCAAGGGAAGAGAGATATACTTGCCAAAGACATTTTCTGATATACTGGGACTGCTGCTCGGCCTTGCGCATCGTTCGATTTCTCGGAAAGCAAATGCATCGGGAACGTACTACTTGCATTGTGGTACCCTCTGATATTCTCGGTCAGATCCCGTATGCGAGTCGACAAGAAGCCATGGCATCATGAAGCTAGATGCCTGCCTGCCATTCTTTCGAAGAGAAATATTGTGTTGCCTAGCAGTCTATAGTCAAAAGGGCCGAGGTTATCCTGTGAATGCTGGATGGCCGGATTGTTAAGCGCTGCCCCCAATATGCAAGGTACTAGTGGGATTGGACAGGTTGGCGGGCTCTCGTATAAAGATGCTCGTAGATGAGCCTATTTACGACTTGACATCGCATTATCTGCCGTGCTGCTTCTTTTGCATAAGTAAAGGATGCGAGAAGAGACCAGACAACATTGCAGGCTGAAGCTATCATGTTGCTCTGAAAGCTTCTTGAAACCTCGGCATGGCTTCGGTCGCTTTGCATGAGGCTTGCATTGATGCAACTAACCTCTCGCGATATTCCAATAGAAAGACCATCCCGCAGTGCAGAAAGCAGATGCTGAAGCAAACAAGAGTTGACGTCGTAATCAAGAAGAAACTGGTAAGCCAGTAGAAACGATCTTGCATCTCGGTACTCGTCGGGAGTGCCGATGCAAGTGCTGATGCAGGCACCTGCCCGCTGGTACTTTATAGTCGCTCGATTGGCTGTAATGAATTGGCCCCCAAAGTTCAACTTTTTTTTTTCAAACTACTCGGCAGCCTGGTCATTCATCACCTATACCAATGCGTAGTATCCTATGTGTTCAATATATCCCATCAGCAAGCAAGAGGCCGCCTATGACCTTATCTTCTTACAAGCATCTTGTGAGTGATAAGATGCCCTAGAGGTGAAAAGGGCATTGCATCACGCGGCTGAGGGTTCTCGTAACCCGATCGATCTAGCAGCAGTTTGAACATTACGTACAACAAGAAAGGTCACTAGTTCCTTTCAGATAAGGGGCGGTCTCATAAGAAGTCGGGATTGACTTGTGCTCTTCTGTTGAGCAGGTGCCAAAGTTGAGATCTCAAATTTGGGTGCCTTGGAAAGAGGCTATCGATCAGCAAGGCCGCCGTATACAATGCAGAGCCCAAGGCAGACAAGATAGAATTGCGGCACCAATACGTATGGTTGCAGGGCCGCATATTGTGTCCCACCAAACCGGCCTCGTAGGCGCTTCCCAGGAGGCTTGCCGAAGATGCAGCTGAGCGGAGACCTGTCGTGCTTGAGATGCATGCAGACCAGACCTGGGCATCAGCCCCAGGCAGCAATTTTCTGATACCAGAAGGGGGGGTAGTCTTTATTGCGTCAAGCAGGCTCCCTCGACCGCGCAGCGTGCGAACTCTTCTGTGAAAGGGATATCCTCGATTAGTGCTTCGCCTTGGCGGGCAGGTAATTTTCATATACCACCTGCCTTCTACTAGCTGGGGTGACTGTTTAGAATAAGATTGTGACGTATGTAGCCTCGCAGCTATCAGCCCTGGAACACGAGATGACTTCTCGCGATACCCTCACGACTGTTTCCGCTGTTTCTTCAGTACGGAAATCAAATACTTGCTTTAATAATGGCAGTGTTAACAAAAAAAATTCAATCTCTTATGTCCCTCAGTTGGCGATGATTACGAGTTGATATAAACAGTGGTGGAGCAGCTAGATAGCTATGAATAGCTGAGGGTTGAGCCATCTGGATTGTTGGTGACCAGATATGGGCATGATGTGAATAGAAAAAGAAAGAGAAAGGGGATTGAGGGGCATATGCTACATGCTGCCACAGTGATCGTACATATATGATCGGTCTACTCCAGATCCGGTCGTTTTGCCCCTGCGCATTAGATTTCTTGCACAAGTTGGAGTGTTTCTAGAGGGAGGGAGATATGTCGAACAAAGATGGTGGAATGGCTGGGCAGGAGCGCTGAGATAGGTAAAGTGGAGGGAGGTTAAAGACGGGCTGTTTGACAAGGACCATGCTGTCGTTTGCGAACATTCGATATGCGCATTGCTGTTGCTGCTGCTGTTGCTAGCCTAGTCCTTCCAGGTTCTCCGTTCAATGTTTTCTTATACTTTTCTACCAAGGTACAGGTCGACTTCATGTACAATTCCTCACGCTTTGTTCGATACTACAAGATAGAGCCCCAGACGGATGCCGTCCAATTCGGGTTTCTTGTCGTAGTTCGAAGGCACTCACGGAGGTGGGCCATCCGCTGATTTCAATATAAAGAATGCCGGTTGATGCAGGTTTTATAGATCCTTGGTTGTTGAAGAACGGGTGGGTTTGGGGATAACTATGTACATGGCGATGGAACTTGTACATGTCAGGTAGCCCGATCGATGCTGGGACATAGCTAGTGAAAGCGTCCTGCCTAGTCCAAACTAACGCCGCCTCTGCATTCAAATAGAATTTGGAGTTGGCGAGTAGAGCTGGATTTCAACAGCGGCAGAGAGGGGCCTAATGTTCTTTGAAACATTCAAGAATATTATTAGGTAGATGGTATGAAAGATTAGGTAGTATGTACTCCGTACTTTGAGGAGATATTTCTTTTTAGTAGCAGCTGAACCACCATATGCACTAGCATTCACCTCCGCATGCGAATAGCCAATAACATCGTGGCATTCCAAGCGTGCAAGTGGGTGGACACTTACAAAGGATCCCGTCTTAGATATGCGAATGCGAGCTTACACCATTTCATACACGACCCATGCATGCATTGGTTTGGTGACGCTTTCTACACACACACACACACTCACTCACCTCTAAACGATACACGGGATGGCCCCACGAGCGGACTTTGATGGGACGGTGGTCAGGCAAGGACGAACTCGCTTGGCCGATATTGCCGCGGCTCTGCATCTTCGCTAGGTTATAAAGTTAGCAAGTCGGAGAACTTGAGCACATAGTCCTTAACATGGCGTCAACTATCAACCTCGTCTCGCTTATCACGATCCAACCTGGGCCTTGAACGTGGATGTTATGAAGCAATGCCATCGTACTCGGAGAGCCAGTCGTCCCAGTAACGTTGTATTCATTTGGGAAAAGGTGTACAAAACTGCAACCGAATCGCTCTCCAACCCCGAGATTGCTGGGCATCTTCCTTCTTTCTATTTGCTCACATATACTCAAACATCTACTCAGCACACTCACCCTCACGCTATCTGCAAGTCTGCCCGGTCGGTGGTGAATCGATGAGCGAAGATGGCTCGCCATTTCTCAGAATCTACCGTTGGGAAGCCCGAGGGCGTGCCTACGGCTGGCGATGGGGTCATAAACCCATACGCTGATGGCGAAGGCACCCGATCTGAACTACCAATTATGCGCTTTTGCCTCCTGGCTCTTGGGTGAGTGCCGTATCGAATGGCAAGAAACTATTCTAATGACAATGCATCAGCGTATGCCTTGGCCTCTTCCTATCGTTCATCGACACTTCGATAGTTGCTACAAGCCTGTTCTCGATTGGTAGTGATTTCCATGACTTGGAAAGGGTTAACTGGGTGGCAATATCGTACACCCTCAGTTACATGGGATGCGCTGTCTTCTTTGCAAGAATATCCGATGTCGTTGGTCGGCGGAATGCTTTCATATCCGCATACGTTATATTCTTCGCCTTCTCGATTGGCTGTGGCTTTGCTCAAGACAGTATGTCGGCTTCCTCTCCATCAGTATATCCCATCATTGCGATAGGATATAACCCCTGCTGATCATGCCAATCTTCCCCATATCAACTGTGTTCGTGTTGGGACTTGATAGACTGACTCTGTGGGCTCTTCGCAGTGAACCAATTGATCGCCTGCCGGGCTCTCCAAGGAATCGGAGGTAGTGGTACGTACACCGGGTTTGCTCTGTGCCTTGTTATCCTGAGCACACAGCTAAATATACCAAAGGCTTATATTCGCTCACCATGGTTATCCTGATCGAAGTCTGCCCGGATCGGGTCCGACCAAGTATTGGGAGTATTATTGGAGTCGTGATAGCTGTTGGAGGTGTCCTGGGCCCCGTTCTCGGTGGCATTCTGACCTACTACGCCACTTGGCGTTGGGTCTTCTGGATCAAGTAGGTGCCTCGAGTCGTCTGATACCTCGATTATGGCTAAAACTCTCCGACAGTGGCCCCATTGGCGTCGTATCCATGGCCTTATTCTATTGCACATGGCCCAAAGCCGAGTTTCTTCCTGATCTCGAGCGGAGAAAATGGAGCGAGCTGGACTACCCCGGATCGGTTCTCCTCATTGCTGCTGCCACCCTTGTTGTGTTCCCCTTCCAGAACGCCGGTAGTGCAGGTAACGTCTGGGGCCAAGCCATCTTCCTAGCACCTCTGCTGGTGGGCATATCTTGTTGGATTGCGTTGATAGTGTGGACATGGTGTGCGGACCGGCGATGGGGCGACAAGCTCGCAGCAGCTTTTCCGATGCGACTGATGAGGAAGCGGGTCTATACTGCGACCATTCTCAACACCACATTTGCTGGCTTTGAATTCATCATGTTGGTATATGCATTTCCGCTGAGGTTGCAAGTCGTCAACGGCAAGAGTGCTCTGCTGGCTGGTGTCATGCTCTTGCCTCTGCTAGGTGCCAGCGCGGTGGGATCTATGGCTGCTGGAAAGCTCAATAGCAAAAAGGACCGGATATGCGAGACGCTTGTGTTCGCGAGCAGTCTCATGGTTCTCGGGTGCGGCTTGCTATCAACGCAATCTGCCACACCCGAAGTCGAAGCCAAGGCTTTGGGCTTTCTGGTATTCGTGGGCTTAGGATTCGGAATGTCTGCCGCCAGTGCCACGACGCTCGCGAACATTCACACAGCTGTCCAAGACGAGGGTATGTGGAATCAACGAAGCCAGTAGTTCGTTTGCTCACTTTGGCACATTTACTGACCTGTTTCATTTTTTTTCCAGCACCGGCCCAAGGTATATTGTCTCAAGTACGAGTCCTGGGCGGCAGCCTGGGAATTGCAGCCTCGTCTGCCATTCTGGGTCGCCACCTTGTCGCTGTTGTCAGCCCCGGGCAGCTGACTGCCATCGCGCACCATCCAGAGGACTTCACGATTGAGCAGCTACAGGCGATCAGGGAGGCCTACTCGGAGGCCTTCAACTCGGATATGCGCGTGTGCGCCATCGCCGGCGTCTTTGGAGTACTCTTCGCTTGCGCCGTCTGGACCCGTGACCGACACACCCTGCAAGAGCTGCGGAAGCAAAGTCTGGATGAAGATGCCCAGAGGAGGGCCAGGCAACAAGTGGGTGAATATCGCCGACCGCTATGAAACAACGGTGGTTCTCAACTGTATCTATCTATTGGCTATATACCTACTTATCCCAAATAAATCAACAATGTATGTTATTCTCATCTATCGGCTGTATTCATTATCCATTGGGGTTTCTCGTCCCCAAGGTTCCAATTGACCATATGAGAGACATCGAGAAAATGCCGACTTGGTTTCTGTTTCACTGGTATAAGGTGCACCGAAACATGAGGTCTATAAATATTGTATAGTATGTTTTATATAATACATTCAAATGTGCAAGGAATCCGCCGATCAATAGGATTGCTATAATCTAAGAAGTTGGGGTCCTGGTAAAAAGCCCCACAGGCGATAGCTTCCTCTCTGATTGGCTGGAAAGGGACAATTTCTCAGAAAAGCGAGATCGTCTTACCGAGTCCAGTGCAGTGTCAGCCCAGCCAAAGCTCAGCGCTACTCCAGCAGGCCCCTCTCCAATCAAACTAAAAAGAGGTCGTATTTTGACAGTTCGGATACCGTAGTATCTTTTTTTTTGTACATCCTGAACGAATGGAACCGTGTGTCCCGGGCTCTGCGTATCTCACCTCACATCACCACTCTACTTCTCTTCTGTCCTTTGTATTCTTGTTCTAAAGGCCCTTCAATGCCATCCTACCTTGTTTCGTTTCAGGGATCTGTGACCGATTAACCGTCCTGGCCCGTACTTCCGCAAAACGAAGTTGATGTGTTGTCTTTAAGCCCCTTAATTGCCCCGGCGACCTTCGTGTCCTACTATTTTACTTGCGCCGCCGAGCACCATAGCCCGTCGGCAAAGGATTCTTCGTTTCGCATCCGCCTCAACGACCTCCATAGACAGCGGGATTGGCACCGAAGTCTCCTCATTGCGCACCGCGTCACTGTCGGCCTCGCGCTGACCACATTCGTTGAATGCTCCCCTCGTATGCATCGTCTCCGGACTCCAAGATGATGTCCCGGCATCACTCAGGAGCGTATGCCAATGGGTATCCTCGACCGAACACGTTCGAAATCTCTCCCCACAGGTTCGTCCGACGGAACCCATTTTGCGCGAGGAGGATGATTCCCAGTGGCTAACCCGGCCCTTTGCGCTTTCCTTTCTAGATTCCAGCCACGAGCCTCGACGCCCGCGACCCGCCGAAGACGGAAACTGTTGGTACGAGTGGCAATAGCGATTGTAGTGGCGGGTCTATTTGCCTGTTTTGTGTGGCCCGGTACCGCGAGCTTCATCTCGATCTTCTCGCTAGGCCTCCTGAGTTCCGACAACGAGGGGCTGCTAGATACTGTGCGATACTACGACCTGTCCAATGTTCAAGGCACCGCACGAGGATGGGAGAGGGAGGAGCGCATTCTGCTCTGCGTGCCACTCCGCGACGCCGAACCGCATCTACAGATGATGTTTTCGCACTTGCGCAACCTGACCTACCCTCACCACCTTATCGACCTTGCCTTCCTCGTTTCCGATTCCAAAGACCGCACATTGGACGTGCTCATTGAAAGGCTCGAAGACCAACAAGCCGACGACGACCCAAAACAGCCGTACGGAGAGATCTCCATCATCGAGAAGGACTTTGGACAGAAGGTGAACCAGGATGTTGAAAGCCGTCACGGTTTCGCTGCCCAAGCCAGCAGACGAAAGCTCATGGCCCAAGCAAGAAACTGGTTACTCAGTGCTACTCTTCGACCCTATCATTCGTGGGTCTACTGGCGAGATGTGGATGTGGAAACAGCCCCCTTCACCATTCTCGAGGATCTCATGCGCCATAACAAGGATATCATTGTGCCAAGTAAGTAGCGGGCAACTCTACTGCCCGGAACCTATTCTAATCTGTTGGCAGATGTTTGGCGACCACTTCCCGACTGGCTCGGTGGCGAGCAGCCCTATGACCTAAACTCATGGCAGGAGTCGGAGACGGCCCTGACTCTAGCAGACACCCTCGACGAGGACGCTGTCATTGTGGAAGGATACGCCGAGTATGCCACCTGGCGACCGCATCTTGCATATTTGCGAGATCCCTACGGTGATCCTGACATGGAAATGGAGATCGACGGCGTGGGTGGTGTCAGTATCCTGGCAAAAGCCAAGGTTTTCCGATCAGGATGCCACTTCCCTGCGTTCAGCTTCGAGAAGCACGCCGAGACTGAAGGGTTCGGAAAGGTTGGTGCAATCAACACCCGGCGTTATGCAATGACCTTACTAATGAACTACAGATGGCCAAACGAATGGGATATTCTGTTGTCGGACTCCCGCACTACACAATCTGGCATCTTTACGAACCAAGTGTGGACGATATCAAGCACATGGAGGTAATTTACCCAACCACTTGTCCTGTCTATATTCATTCTAACTGTCATAGGAAATGGAGAAGGAACGAGTGGCAAAGGAGGCTGAAGAGAAGGAAAAGGCTGAAAAGGAGAAGCAGATCAAGGAGCAGTTCGGCGACGCCAACAGCCAGTGGGAGAAGGACAAGACCGAGATTCAAAATCTCGCGAAGGAGGAGTCCAAGAAGGAAACCAAAGCCGGCGGTGATGCCGAGAAGTCGGACAGCAAAGGCACGAAGAAGGAAATCAGCGAAGCAAAGGACGAGGCTCAGAAGGTAGAGTCGTGAAGAGCGTAAGCCTTGAGCCCGGAAAGAAACCAACGAAGAGCCAGGCCGTGGACTCCCAGTAGCCAAAGCTAGGGGCCTCACGGGTGCATGGTATACACTATCCAATCACTCAACGTTTGCCTGCGCTGCATGCCGGCGGCTTTGGAGGCCAGACAACATGCAACAGTCTCATGTAAATCAACCTTCCTGAAATATTCGGATAGGAGGGACTATGGTGCGACACGTTTTGGGCGCCATTGGCGGATGCCGTTATATAGCATCGAGGCCTGCTGAAGAAGTCAGGCACCTTACTGGTCGTATACGCGCTTCAAAGTTAGAGTTGTATCCTCCTGTATAATTAGTATGGGTGACGTCACAAGGTCTATCATACAAGGCCGTCATTTTATAAAAATGAATTCGTTAATCACATTTGACAACTGAGTTGGGATAGTGGTTGGGTGCATAAAAAAATACAAAGTGTAAAGAATAGATGGTTGAGGGTAAGGGGGAGTCGGCCTCTCCAGCTCACCAGGATGCCATCTCGTCCGTGTGAAGGCATGCTGCTGTTGATAAGTATGCAGTTAGAGTACAGGTCTAACTGCTCGTAGGCAAGTGTCTCATTCCGAGCGAATATGGCCTCGCTTTGTAAATATTCTCTTGCGTGCGAGGCTACGACCTCGTGCGCGCAGCCCGGAATGGTTTGCACCGGCTGCCTATCATAGCGCTTCATCAACTCGATATCGTGCGGACTGCAAGTGGATATGTTTGAGAGAGGGGAATCGCTGGATTGTTCGTATTGGAACAACTGCCATATGATATGCTCCAGCTGATACATTATGGTCTTTACCTTTAATACGGCGGTAGGGGGGCCAGGGGATATCGTCTCCAGTAAGGTCACTAGTCGTGGATAATATATCTACTTAATAGTTAAAATTAAAATATTTTTAAATAAGAAAACCGTTTATGTATAGCTATTTATAAAAATTAATATAACGCGTTATAATCATTTAAAGCTAGATTATTACGGTATATTTAAAATAAGCTATTTTAAGGTTTTAAGGTGTTCTAAGGTTTTAGTTCCTATTAAATTCCAGCCCAGTAGGTACGTAAACTGGCCTGTGCCTATTAGTACCTACCTGCATGTGGTAGCCCATGTTTGAAGCTTCAATTGAGTGCTGGTTCCTCTGATCGACGTGTCAAGAGCGTACTAAACCGGTGCCTTGGTACACTACCCGGTCCGACATTCTCCATTTTCTTCCCGTTCACCTTACGTGCTGTAGAATCTCTTGCGTACCTGACCTTTGGAGCCATCATCTAAACCCGCGATCTCGCGACGTACACTTTGAACCTCCCTAGGCGGTCGACGCGAATGCGATGATGAATCAAGATGGGCTGTCCCAAGACACACAACACCCACAACTAGTTGCTAAACCGAATACACATCCGAGCCCTTCACAACAACACCCCAACAGCAACATGGCTGCGGACGGAGCGATGCAGACGCCGAATGCGCAACACCAATACCGGAGTCGGCCTGTGTCCGTCGCTATCGACCCCGTCGGTCTCGTCATATCCGAGTGTACATCTGTGACGTCGGCTATGCGCAAGCATGCTCGCTGGGAGCACTCATCCGTGTCATGGATCCTCGGTGGCAACCCGAATCCTGTTCAACTGGCCCCTTCGAGTCCTATGCTTCGACCTGGAAGCAGAAGCTCCAATGCGACGGTTGGCGGCGATGGCGCGCAAGACTCGGGCGTATCGAACCGTTGGGGCCTGCGGGGGAACAAGGCAAAGAGCATGCTTGACAACCCCTTGATGGCTGGCTTTGGACGGCTCCGGCACGAGCTGTCCAGCTGTAAAAGTAAGCAAACCGCCGGGCTCCTAATCTGATGGGTCTTCTTGACGGCTACTAACGTCGTTTTTCTGCTACAGATATTCACGACTTCGACGCCCCGGCGCTCCTCAACCCGTTCCTCCAAGTCGTGCAAGCATCCTCGACGTCAGCTCCGATCACTACGCTTGCACTCAAGGCAATCAGGAAATTCCTGTCGTACGGTTTCATAAGCCCCGAATCGCCTCGCTTCCCTCTGGCCATGCAGTCACTGTCGACGGCTATCACGCACTGCCGGTTTGAGGCCAGCGATTCAGCCCAGGACGAGGTTGTTTTGCTCATGATATTACATCTCATGGAGGACATGCTGTCCGGTCCTGGCGGCGCGCTCCTCAGCGACGAGAGCGTTTGCGAGATGATGGGAACTGGCCTTACGATGTGCTGCGAGCGTGAGCTATCCGAACTCCTACGGCGGACAGCGGAGTCTTCGATGGTGCGCATCTGTCAGATCATTTTCGAACACCTCAAGTACTTGGAGGTTGAGGCAGGGGACGATATCGAGGCCCTTGAAAAGCAGACCAATGGAGACATGGATGCGGTCAAGATTGTTCCATCTACGAACGGAGGCGTCATGGGTGCTCCAGACGCCCCCACTGAAGCTGCGGAGCAGAGGGACTCCTCCAGCTCCGAGAAGACGAGCTCCGAGAAGGTCAGCTCCGAGAAGGTCAGTAACGCTCTGGAGCAAACTGAAGAGGCTTCAGTGGCAGACTCCGCCGAGCTCGAGATCAAGCCATACTCGCTACCTTCGATGAAGGAGCTATTCCGGGTTCTCGTGGACCTGCTAGATCCTCATGACGACCGGCAGACCGACATTATGAGAGTCATGGCGCTGCGCATAATTCATGTCGCTCTAGAAGTTGCGGGCCCTTCGATTGCGCGACATCCCGCGCTCGCGATTGTGGCCGAGGACAAACTATGCCGTTATCTGTTCCAGCTGGTCAGGTCGGACAACATGGCGATCCTCCAGGATTCCCTCATTGTCGCTGGAACACTCCTGGAAACCTGCCGAGGAGTTCTCAAGCTCCAGCAGGAACTTTTCCTGTCCTACTTGGTGGCTTGTCTACATTCCCCTGTCGAGATACCCCGGGAGCCTGGTATTGACCCTTCACTATACGATGGGATCCCGCAGGCGCCCAAGTTAATAAAGCCCCCACCGTCCCAGTCTAGCAGTGGACGGTCGACTCCTGTTCCCGTCAAGGATCGCCAGAAGCTGGGGATGGGTGGTGGTGCGCGGAAGCCAGATGCTCGCCAGGCAATGGTGGAGAGCGTAGGCGCGCTCGTTAGAATGCCAAGCTTTCTGGTAGAGCTCTTTGTCAACTACGACTGTGACGCTGACCGCATGGACATGTGTGAGGATATGATCGGTATTCTGTCGAGAAACGCCCTGCCTGACTCGGCAACTTGGAGTACCAGGAGCGTTGCACCTCTTTGCCAGGATGCGCTCTTGGGCCACATACAGTTTATAGCTGACCGACTGGATGATGAGCCGGTATACGAGGGTTACCGAGACCCAGAGAGTCTGAAGAAGCAGCGAGTTCTGAAAAGGACTATCATAAAAGGGGCCAACAAATTCAACGAGAAGCCGGAGAAGGGTTTGGCCTTTTTGCAATCCGAGGGTATCATTGACGATCTCGGCGACCCCAAATCAGTTGCCAAATTTCTCAAGGGTACTTCGAGAATATCCAAGAAAGTGCTGGGAGACTTCATTTCTAAGAAGAACAATGACAAGCTCCTGGAGGCATTTGTGGACTTGTTTGACTTCTCGGGAAAGCGTGCCGACGAGGCCTTGCGGCTATTCCTGGAAAGCTTCCGGCTTCCGGGAGAGTCTGCGCTTATCGAGCGCATCGTCATGACGTTTGCGAAGAAGTACATTGAAAGCGACGTACCTCCGGATTGCGCAGACGACGATGCAGTTTACATCCTCTGTTATGCCATTCTCATGCTCAACACCGACCAGCACAACCCAAACTTCAAGAACCAGAAGCGCATGGTGGTGCAAGACTTTGCTCGCAACCTCCGGGGCGTGAACGGTGGCAAGGACTTTGCTCCCGAATACGTCCAAGCCATCTTTGATGCTATCAAGCACAACGAAATCATCTTGCCTGACGAGCATGATAACAAACACGCATTCGACTACGCTTGGAGAGAGACGTTGCTGAAAACGGCCGCTGCCGGCCCGCTAACGCTCATTAATACCAACATCTACGACGCTCACATGTTTGCAACGACTTGGAAACCCATTGTTTCCACTCTTGCATACGTGTTCATGTCGGCGCCGGATGACCCATCCTTTGCACGCGTGGTCACAGGCTTCGACCAATGTGCCCAGATCGCGTCCAAATACGGTATCACTGAGGCTCTCGACCACATCATTTACTGCCTCAGCCGCATGACAACACTAGTCACAGAAAACCTCTCCAGCACTGCTCTCAATACCGAGATGAAGGTCTCAGATGATGGTGCCAGCGTGATGGTCAGCGAGCTCGCCGTTAAGCTCGGGAGAAACTTCAAGGCCCAGCTGGCGACTCTCGTTCTTTTCCGAGTGGTGACCGGAAGCGAGTCTGTGATTCGCACCGGCTGGCAGCACGTAAGAGCTACCCTTGCAACCTCCCTTTTATTTATAGTCCATCTCTTTCTAACCTGATCACAGATCGTTCGGATATGGCTAAACCTATTTGTCAACTCTCTTATTCCTCCCTTCTTTTCTAACGATCTTAAGCGTCTAAATTTACCAACGATACCCCTCCAAACCCCTTCCCAGGTTATTGACAGAGCTGCGAAAACCGCAGACACCGGCCTTTTCTCTGCGTTGTCGTCCTACATCTCAAGCTATGCAGCGGATGACCCCCCTGAGCCGTCAGCTGAGGAGGTCGAAAGCACATTAAGCACCGTGGATTGCGTAAAAGCTTGCCACATGGGGGATGTGTTTGCAAATATCTCGTGAGTCATGAAGGACCCCTTTCACCCCTTTCGGCCAGTACTAACAATCGTCAGGAATATGTCGGCCAGTGCGTTGCAGCCGCTGGTGGAGGCGCTTCTCGACGAGCTTCCGGAAGATGAAAGCTCAGGAGTGCCTGTCATCACCGTCAAGCAGGACGGCTTGCCTACATCACCTACTTCGACTCCTAAACAAGGGAGCAAGCAGCCTGTCTACGATCCCTCTGTTGTCTACATCCTCGAATTGTGCACTGTTCTTGCTCTGCGAAATGCTGAAACCATTGAGGCATTGGGGAAGAAAGTTGCAGACGCGTTGCAAGCAATTCTGCGCCACTCAAGCCGGTTCCACACGATTCTGGTATCGAGGGCGGCCTTCTACCAGTTCAATATTCTGAAGGCTAGCTATGTAAGTGCCCTTGTCTGTTGTAACAACTTCCAGGCCATCCTAACACATCTATCAGGAACACGACTTTGTTCGAGCCCCGGTATTATTGCACACAATATCCAGCTGGTCGAAGGACACGCTGGCCAAGGCGGCACCACTTGTTCTGGAAGGCCTGAAGTTGTGCATTAGCCAGCCAGGACCGCTCCGGAGCGAAATTATGACTTCGCCCGACTACTGGGTTCTCTTGCGCACACTTGCAGTCAATCCGGAATCATCTTCGATCGTCTTTGAGATTATGGAGGGCGGCGTCTCGGGCACTCCGTCGGCAATTATCGCCGACAACTACGAGGCAGCGATAACTCTCCTGAACGAGTTTGCCACAGCTGCCAAGGTTGGCGCGGTGGCAGAGCAGAAGGGAAGGGCGGGAGACCGGCGACCACGAAGCGCTCGCCCTCCCAAGAAGGAAGCACCAAGTGATAATGCTGTTGTTTCCCGTGGCGTGAAAGCCATTAATCTGATCTACAACATGACGTCTCGTATACCGCATTTGATGAAGCAGTCGCACCTGGAGAGCAACGAAGGTTTGTCAAACTACGATTCCCATGAGGGCCGTTCAAGACTAACTTGCTTGCAGCATGGTCGGCATATTGGCTACCAATATTCCAGTCCCTGACAACACAATGCACCAACCCGTGCCGAGAAGTGCGCCATCTGGCGTTTACGTCGTTGCAACGATCGTTGCTATCGCCAGAGCTGACATGTAGTGACCATGAGGAATGGACGGCCATCTTTGGCGAAGTCCTGTTCCCCCTCATCTTCAAGCTTCTCAAGCCGGAGGTATTCCAATCTGACCGAGACGGAATGAGTGAGACGAGGGTGCAAGCCTCCTCGCTCCTATGCAAGGTCTTCCTCCAATACCTGGTCCTGCTCTCGAAGTGGGACGGCATGCTGGACCTTTGGCTGAAGATCATTGATGTCATGGACAGGCTTATGAACAGTGGGCAAGGCGACAGTCTGGTAAGTTGTGTTAAGTTATGACTTGTTTCCATGCAACGATGGCTAATACTCGTTTTCTTGTTTAGGAGGAAGCGGTTCCAGAAAACCTGAAGAACGTGTTGCTTTTCATGCAGAGCAGTGGGTATCTTGTGCCGCCCAGCGTAGATGCAGACCAAGAGAAGCTCTGGGTCGAGACATGGAAGCGTATTGATCGCTTCCTGCCCGAGTTGAAGAATGAGCTTGCGCCTGAGGAGCCGCAGGTTGAGAAGTCCCAAGAGTTGCCTGAAAAGAAGGCTGTAATCGAAGAAAGTGCTGCGCAGACACCAGAGCAGTCAGAAGCGGGGGAGAAGAAGGAGAAGGAAGAGGAGGCTGTTGCGTAAGCACAAAGGTGGTGATGATGGGAATGGACAAAAGATGCGGATGTACCCTCCAGGGCTCAGCCAATCACCCCCTACCATACATAGAGCGGGGCACGGATAGAGAAACCCGGAAAGAAACCCGGGGTAGTGGCTTGTGAAGCCCACCGGCTGTAGAATATGATCACTAGACTTTGTCACATTAAGCGACTGGCACATTTTCCCAGTACGAATCAACACTGCATAAATGTGAGTTGCAAGTGTCCGTCTCCTTCTAGACCGTTCGAAGCGCGTGGTGTTCATGCTCACCTATAGTGCAATGGAGTGTAGCGGGTGACAGTGGCCCCTTCTAAGTCAAATCAACCCCACCTCCCCTCACTCACTAAGTGACAGCCAACTTGGACATCTTCCAGTACTACCAACAAACGCAGCCCCTGAGAAGTTACCACGAGCTCAAGATAATATCGACTTATACATTCGCCGCAGGAACCTTAGGCAATATTCAACAAGATGGCCGGTCTAGATTTGGAGGAGATCCGCGACACACTGGTCTCGATAGCTTATGAGGCCGGTCGCATGATCCTCTCTGCCAACCCTACCGACATCGCAACAGATACAAAGCTGAACTGTGAGTATGAACCACCATTTCAGCCGAGATTCCTTGGAGCGAGCAGCATGCTTACGCTTCTCGTGTCGCAGCTGTGGACATTGTCACTGAGGCAGACAAGGCCGTTGAGGCGCTGGTCTCTGGACAGCTCCAGAAAAAGTACCCTTCATTTGACTTCATGGGTGAGGAGACCTATAAGCCAGGCCAGAAGCTGACGGCGGCGCCAACCTTCATCGTGGACCCCATTGACGGTACCACCAACTTCGTCCACGGCTTCCCCAGCGCCTGCATCTCGCTGGGCCTAGCTGTCGACCGCACCCCCACCATTGGCGTTGTCTACAACCCGTACCTGGACCAACTGTACACGGCCATCCGCGGCCGCGGCGCCTTCCTGACCCACGGGCGCGCCTGGGGCCTCCCCAGCGAAGAGGGCAATTCGTCGGGGGAGAAGGGCCGCGTGAGCCGGCTGCCGCTGTCGCGCAACCCGCCGCCGCTCGCGGGGCTGGGCGCGGCCCTGGTGGCGGTGGAGTGGGGCAACAGCCGCGACGGCGTCAACTACGCGGTCAAGACGGAGACGTTCCGGAAGCTGTGCGCGACGACGGAGACGGGCGGCGCCATGGTGCACAGCCTGCGCAGCCTCGGGAGCGCGGCCCTCAACCTCTGCGCCGTCGCCGCGGGCCAGCTCGACGCCTACTGGGAGGGCGGCTGCTGGGCCTGGGACGTCTGCGCCGGCTGGACCATCCTCGCCGAGGCCGGGGGCATCATGGCCGGCGGGAACCCGGGCGTCTGGGACCCCGAGCTCGACGACCGCAAGTACCTGGCCGTCCGCGGCGGGGCGGCGCCCGAGCAGCAGAAGGAGCTTGTGCGGCAGTTCTGGGAGGTCATGGGGGATGGGAGGATGGAGTACTAGAGAGAGAATGCGAGGGGGAAGGGAGTTGATTGCCCTACTCGTGCAGTTGTATGTTCATTGTTTCGTTTCGGGCCCTGCCGGGTACAACCCTTAGATAAATAAGTAGACACGATACGCTTGAATCTCTGGTCATACTCCTTGCATCTCGCGACGAAGACAATAGAAGTCGATTTAAACGAACCCTTTTCATATCTGACCAGTATCTTATACACTGCCGAAGTTTGACTGACTTGCCTTTTAAATGCCTGTAGAGGGGGTGGGATTGAACTGGGTGCGAAGAACCCACTTGCCGCATTCAATGTCGATAGCGGCTATGTCTTGGACGTCTGGAATGCCGACTCGACTCTTTTGTTCTCGGGGAAATCACCGTAAATATATGAATAAACCTCTTAGTTGGAAATAATATTCTGTGACATTCGAACCTCATGATCATGGATACGGGATGAAACACAATTGCCCTGGTGCTGTCATTGGGTCGGTTGGCAGTCGCGAAAAATGCGTAAAACTGAGAAGCTCACAAGAGATGGTGTCAGAGGTATGCACATGCGCGCACCTAAGCTTAGGGTCATGCTGCCTGTATATAGAAGCATTGGCTAACATTCTGTCGGCAGGGACTATGTGCCTCGAGGGTACCATCCACCCAGTTCTCCAGAATTGGACGACGGCCGATGCCGAGTTCTACGAAGAGCTACGACAACCCCTTTTGCTGGCCAGCAAGATCCTTGATACCGATGTTGCCCTAGAATGGATTTCAGATTTCATCATCGATGATATATTCTCTGGGAATTACCCGGGAGCACGACTTCCGTATGCCTACAGTTGTCTCGGCGCCCAGCAAAATCCCACCCCCTACAGCATAGCCAGACACCACAAAGCAACTTGGGCATCTCCCGAACAAAAAAAGCTTTGGCTCGACGAAGCTTTGAGGGAGTTGGCTCATGGCCTCGCAATTTCCGTTACCTGGCAACTCGATGCAGATATGTTCTCGCAGAAGGGCTGGAGCGGATACACCTGTCGGCAACGCCGGAACAACGTTGCCGTACCACTAGACGAACTGGACAGTTATACGGCCATCGAAATAGAGGACCAGGCGTGCAGGGAGAAAGGCCTCTCCCAGAGACACCTAACAATACTCTTGATGGCCGAGTACCCTGCCCGCTTGCGAGAGCTGAAGGAGAAGGGCGACAGCGGCGGCGAGGAATATATGCTTACGGCCTTCATGGCCGCTGTCACCATTTTGCACGAGTGAGCTCCCTTTTTCTAACATGGTAAAGTCCAAGTGGAGTATAAGAATATGAGGGCTGATAATATACTTGTGGGTGAAAACGAAAAGGCTGGCCCATGCAGTATACTGGAGAGACTTCCGCTCGCTTAGTAAGGGGATGCGGGAACCGTATTACGGGGCCGACTTGGAGATGGAGCTGGGCGAGAGCTTCATCGCACACCTGTTCGGCGGCTACGTCCCTGTGCCCATCAAGGGCATTAAGGACCTCGAGGAAGGGTTGGCTTGGAGGGAGTTCTTGAGCTGGGATTGCCATAGGGTACGGCCCAAGCAAAGGGCACACTACTCCATCCCAGCAGAATAGTAGGTTGCCTCTGTCTCCTCATATATTTCCCAATTCGAACCAAGTAGCATTGACTGACGGCTCTTTGGGCCGAATAGCATCTCAAAGCTATTTCAACAGAGTAACTGGGAGCCTGGGCCTATACTCGGGGGAAGCACAAGCATAATGACACTGCTTCGGGATCAGACATTGCCGAAATGCCGCGAACTCGGAAGTACGAAGCGATCACCAAATCGGCACGGCAGCAGCCCAGGGAGAGAGCCGTGTTACATAGTGCCAGATTTCCACCTCTCCGGCGAAGGATGGAAATGGAATCGACGTCCGGGGGCGCCGTTTCGCATCCCGCAATACGATGACTATATGTGTCCGGATCTAAGTCTACCCATAGCTCCTGACAATATGATTATGGAGCCCCAGCCCCGACGCCAGCACCAAAGCACTGTATGTACAGAGCTAGGAGAATCATCAGTGTCGCCTAACGAGCCCCGATTACACCCGAATGAAGGATCGACGGCGATCCCGGTGGCGATGGACTGCCGAAGTACCTTGTCGGGAGGTGACCCGGTTCACGAGATAACATTGGCGACTTGTGCAGATTCTACGAGACGACAGTCTTACCTCGAACTTCCACACATTAGAAAGTTTTCGGGGTTGGACATGGCCAATAAACCACCTGGTATTGGTTCGATCAAGTGTGGTGAGCTTACGGTGGACGAACTCAAGAAGAGGCTCTCGCATCTGATTGGCGTATCGCTTTGTGAGCTGGAAACGCTATTCGATGGTCATTGACCTGTCATGATGGTGGTTATCTATGTATGTGCCCAAGATAAGGATGCATATACTTCTGCAGGTCAAGAACTGGACGCCGGGATGTCCGGGCCGTCGACATACAGTTTTACGTGTACGTACTTCATGTAGAGTAACGATTTACCTATCTGATATGCATGGGAGGTGCCATCATTAAAACGCGGGAGGGATTCCCCGTTTTCCTGGGAGCCCCACCTTGATCTGGGCGTGTATCCATAACTCGCGTGCGAATCTAGATCCCTGCATGTCGCTTCCTTCAGCCAAGCCTCATCCTCTGGCCGGCATCTGAGTTGTGATGTATGTATCGATTGACCTGTGCAGATAATGCCCTCAGAACAAGAAACCTTGTTGATAGCCAGTGTCACGGTGACGTCCACTTTTCTTCGGCTTCTTTTTTGTCCTTTCATCTAGGTATGCAATCAGTCAGGCCACTGTTCTAACTCGTGTCAAGGAAACAACTAGAAAATTCGTAGGGACCACTTTACTCCTGAGTCGTTGCCATTATCCCGAGAGCTAACAGCACAGGATTGGGGGTGTCCCGGGAAAGTTTTTGGCGCCCTGATCACCTGGGACTGACAAGCCACGGGCTACTGCAAACGTCTCTTCAGAGTCCAGACGAGAATTATCTAGCGCAATGCACTAGCCCTAGGATCAACGGCAGACAGCAAGGGGCAGGTAGGCTAGCAGGCTAGGACCAGCAAAGCAGACGGAAGACTGCATGGCGCTGCGACTTCGGTTGTTGACCGCCTACCGCCAATGTTTGTGGCGAGATAGGGGAGGGAGTGATAGTAACAAGGTAGGCAGTAGGGAGGTAGGTAGTTTGCTTTGCATACCGCTACTGTGGGACGACCGACACTTGTTACGATTACTTTCGAGGCGTCCTCAGTCATCTTGATCCAACTTGTACCACTCTCTGTCTTCTGACAATCAGAATTACGTACCGAGTAAAGAGAGAAAAAGATAAAGCAAAGACTCGAGCCGCACAGAGTTTCGAAACATGAGCATGTTTACATTTCCCACTGCCTCAGAGTCGTCGGCGGTTTCGATCGGATGACAGGGGGCCAAGGGGGCGGGCTCCAGGGCCAGGCCAATGGATACAAGCGTCTTCCATGGTGTGGGTGGGCGGGTTCCAGGGCCAGAGGCGTGGGAAAAGACGGTTAGGCAGCTTAGCGGATCGCTGTTTTCTTCTGGGGTCAGGCCTGGAGTGTCCCATTCCTGGTCCACATGTAACTTATTCGACTCGAACTGCCTACAATCTATCAAATTTCTCCCTTGTTGCGACTACCTACCTTTTTTTCTCTCCCTTATCAGCCTTGTTTCTGTCTCTTTCTTTTTGCCTTTGCAGTAAACTCCAGCTTCCACTTTCTCACATCACAAACACATCAAGAATTACGCAACTTCGCACGCATACCACCCGTCACTCGCGCACCAAACCCGCGACCCCTTGATCCGACCAAGGAGGATACGAGCACCAGTGTGCCGCCACAGCACCCGGGACTTGTTTGCCACATCGGATACTCTCTCTTGCACGAGGCTATCTGATCACGCTTTTTAAAGTCTTCGTGTGCTGTGCTTGTCGTCGTAAGACTTTTACCAAGTCGTGAGAACATATTATCTAACAATGCAGAGATCACGAACACCTCGCAATCCCGAAAATGACTTCCCGACCTGGCAACTCTTCTTGCTCGGTAAGTCCATTTTCTTCCTCTATCTCCCTGTTGTACATATACAAGTATACTGACCAACATGACACAGGAATTGTACGGCTAGCGGAACCCATCGCGCTTACAAGTATCTTTCCGTACGCATGGTCCCTCATAAAGCAGTTCCAGGTTGGTAAGGAAAGCGATGCCTCCTTCTATGCTGGCCTGCTCATCTCGGCCTTTTCCCTCACCGAGGCCATGATGGGCATGTTCTGGGGGAGCCTCTCCGATAAAATCGGCCGCAAACCTGTGCTCCTCCTAGGCTGCGCCGGCACAACCGCGAGTTTGCTCATGGTCGGTTTCGCCCAGAACTTCTGGTTTGCACTCGCCGCTCGAGCCCTCGGCGGCATGTTGGTAAGTTTTGTCGACTTCCCGGCCCTGGATCTGGGTCCCACTGGCGCTTGCTGGTACTGACACATATCACCTGAAGAACGGAAACATCGGTGTCATTCAGACAATGGTGGCCGAGATTGTTACGCGTAAAGAGCACGAGCCGCGCGCATATGCAATCATGCCATTTGTTTGGTGTATAGGAACTATAATCGGCCCTTCGATCGGTGGCATATTTGCAGAGCCTCACAAGTCGTTCCCCAACGTCTTTGGCGAGAACAGCTTGTTCACCAAATTCCCGTACCTGCTTCCCAACGTCATCTGTGCTGTGCTACTCCTCAGCAGCATTGTCATGGCCTACTTTCTCTTGGACGAGACCCATCCCGATATGGCCCCCCGTGTAACCAGCAACAAGACATATGTCTCGGAAGAGACTCCGCTGTTCGAGACATCGGACTCTATCAAGCAACCGCCATTCGACATCCGCTCAGAGACTTACGGCACTATCCGCGGTAGCATCGAGCAACAACGCGAAATGCCTTGTGCGAAGAAGATCCAAAAGCACAAGCAGCCGAGCATATTTACGAAACCGGTAATGGCGCTCATCTGTGCCTTGTCATTGTTCACGTACCACAGCATGACATACGACCACCTCTTGCCCATATATTTCGAGGATGAGCGGGCTCCGGACATGCGGATTTCTTCTTTCAACCCTCTGCTATCCGCCGGGGGGTTAGGACTATCGATGCAGAGCGTCGGCGTCATCCTTGCGTTCAACGGCGCGATGGCACTATTTGTGCAGGTGGTGATATTCCCGATTGCCGCCTCCTACATTGGGATCTACAAACTGTTCATTACCGTCACAATCCTACACCCCATCGCCTATGCAGTCATGCCAATGCTGGTACATGTCCCTGAGTCGCTGCTGTATCCGGCCATATACTGTTGTCTCGCCATTCGCAACGTCCTCTCCATCATACTCTACCCGCTGCTACTCATTCTCATCAAGGAAGTCACGCCTTGTTCGAGCGTCTTGGGCAAGATCAACGGGTTTGCGGCCAGTGCCGGTGCCGCCTGCCGCATGATCGCCCCGCCCGTGGCAGGATATCTGTATACCATTGGTAGCCAGATAGACTGCACGTCGCTGGCGTGGTATGGCAGTGCATTCGTGGCCATCGTCGGGGCGGTGCAATGCTTCAGCGTGCAGCGACCAAAATGCGAAGATTCGTCCGAGGAAAGCTCTGGTGGCCATGCCAAGCAAGCATCCACCACCACCATCACCGAGCTCGAAGATGAAGAGTAAAAGGCTTCTGGAATTTGGGCCCGCCTTCGACTATGTGAGGCTTACGAATCGCGAATACGAACGAAAGAGGAGTTTTGATATTGGACCTAATTAGTTGAGAGCCACGAGCCAACACATATCAAGACACACACCCCCGGTACGACCCGGCGTGCAAGCAGTGCATCGCTCGCTGCAGGTTTCGTGTCTTTTTGGTGCTCAGGGGCAGGCAGGGCGTTCTAGACGGTTTAAAAAAAGAGGAGTAGGCTGATGATGATACCTTATACCCATGCCTAGAATTGGTGGCTTTCTCACCGGTATTGGATTGTATGTAAATACATAGCTCTGCTCAGGGTGCTTTCAAATCCAGGGGCGTTCGGGGCAAATACACAATTAATAGAATGTTATATTGTTAGACTATGGATCTCACTCAGGCTCGGCTGGTACTGTGTTGGGCTCCTTGTTAGTCCAGTCTAAGAAGACTGAATTTCACGCACGAGTCTCATATTTCGAATGTTCATGTAGATACTTGGAAGCGAATGAATACCTTCGCATGAAAATGGAACATTACGGGAGCCCTCTTCGGCTCAGACTAATTAGGGTATGTTTACTCTGGGCTTGAGACAAATAGAAACCGCCAGACTCTATGTATGCCCCGTCTTCCTCAACTACCTCACACTGCCTCTTTCAATTTCTAGACCCACACAAGTAAACCAGCCTCCAGCATCGACAATGTTTATCGTATTCATTTTGATGCAGACGATCGACCTTCGCGTCTTCTGAACAGGCGTGCCACAGCCTTCTACGACTGCGTGGCTGCTGCTGTGTATATTGCTTAGTTGATGTATCTACGAAAGCGGTTCATGTGAATTACTTACCTGGATCTGTGTCTGAAATGAAAGTTGCTTCGCTGAAGAGCCTTCCTGAATCGGTAATCTCCTCGTCTCCGATCTTCAGCTTCATTTCTATGGCCTCCGTGGGGCAGAACTTGAAAATGTCAGTTAGCGCATATTCAACCCCAAAGGATAAACAAGGGACACATACCTGGTAGATGTACGGCTTGGTACCGGCGGCGCCAGCAACAATCTTCTTGACAAACCCGGGCACCTCGGCCATGACGTCTATGCGGTCAAGACGCTTCTCGAAAGGTCCGACAATGACGGCCTCGACGGTCTTGCCGTCTTTCGTTTTGCCGTTCCATGTGAACTTGATCTCTTTGGGCTCCGGCCACTGGGTCTCGGCATCGAGGGCTGTCTTGGTGTGCGTGGCGGTTGTTATGCAGCCGGCGGCAATGATTTCGCCATCTTGAGCGATCGCTCCGACCCCGACGGCCGTGGATCCGTAGGACGGGGGTGTAGTGAACTCCATCATCACTGCGGAGTACTTGGCACTCTGATAGTTGCCATAGGTCCATTTGCCGGCAGCATGGTGAGGCTTCATGCCCTGCAGAGCGTGGATGAAGAGGGCCTGGCCCTTGAAGTTGATAGGTCCATCCTCGGTCACCATGGTCCCCTCAGCGACGCATCTCGGCCAGAAGGCGTGCCTCATAGTACCCCAGGGCTTGGCGAGATCCGTGCCGAACTTCGTGTTGCCGTCCTTACCGGCCACGAAGGCTGGGGCGGTGCGGGTGACCTTGAGGTCGACTATGCAGCGCTGGTCGGTTATGGACTTGATGGCGTAGGTCTTGCCATCTTCAGACAGCTCGACGGCGCAGTCCTTGGCGTAGAAGTTGACCTTGTCGTCGCTGAAGTCGGCGTCGTTCAGAGCGGTAGAGCACCACAGGTGGGGCTTGGAGGGGTCGGGATAAGAGATCTTCGAGTTGAACTGGCTTGTGACGCGAACACCGCTTCACAAGAAAACCGTCAGCTTAAGCCAGGAATGGGGTGCTTCCGTGCAGCCGGGTGCTACTGGGTGTGCCTTACGCCACATTACTATAAATGACCTGTGCGAGAGCGACGTGACCGGTTTCCGCCGTCAGGTAGAAACTCTGTGTCTCGACGCTGGTGTTGCTAAGGACATGCCACTTGTGATCCTGTCGGGACAGTTCGGTCCAAGGAGTAGTTTTGGCATCCTCGGCGACGGATCTGACGGCGGAGGGGCCGTAGATGGGCTCCTCGGTGCCGACGACATCCGCCAAACTTGACAGCGACGACAGCCATGTTAGCGGGGTTTGTTCTCTCGACAGTCAGCGGGCTGAAAGACGGGAAAAGCTCACGTCTTCTTGGCCCAGTTGAACATATTGTGGGCGGCGTAGCGTCTCTTCTATAAAAGCGGTTTCCCTGGAAGGAGCTTGTAGGTATCTACAAGATGTGGTTTAGAGGATGAAAAGGAAGATGATGATGAGGAAGAGGCGGTATGATGCTAGAGGTGAGATGAGGGAATGTTGTTACAGCACCGAGTGATGGCGCCAAGACATCTCTTCTCAGTGGGGTGCCTGACGAAGTGCTGAAATAGGTAGTACAGTATAGGTCACTTGGAAGTCACGGACAGGCCGGCGTGGCCAACACCTATCGATAACAGCAGCACACTACATCTTGTAGAGCAAAAGCTACATACATACAAGCCCTGTCTCCGGTTCCTCCAGGCGCCTGCTTCACATGCATAACCTTAACTCAGCTGGGGGTTTTAGTCGTAGGTACCAACGTTCAGCGCCTTCCCGTGCTTAGTTCAGAAGTAACATCAAATAGATACCCGAATAACCAGGCCAATTACCTCTGCTTCAAGCACTTAATTAGAATATTTAATAATAATAAACGGCCGAGGTATATAACGGTATAATATTTAATTACGCGAGTGCAATAATCGCCCGATTACTCCTATACCATTATTGTATCTATTGCCAGCTGTCGGGAGAAGCCTGGCTGTTTGGATAGTCCGGTGTCATGTTGATGTCCCTACTGCTTAGTTGACTGAAAATAGTAGTGACAGTGACAGGGGGCACAGATGCTTGACATATCCGGTACTTGCAAATAACTTGGCGGGCTGGACGTGCTGGGGCCGAAAATTCGAGAGCTCGGACGACAACCGCCGACACTAACGCCAAAATTTAGGATCGCCAGTCAATGGAACGGGCTCAATTGAGGTAACTTCGAGATTTGTGTCGCAATTCGACCCCATCTTTGGTCTTGATTTCTTCCCCAGCATTGCATTGGACTGCCGCCCATCCTTTCTGTAAATCCCGACTTCTTTTTCGCAACCTGCCCCGCCATCCACCCACAGCCAGTCGGTCGCAATGTCCAAGCGTGGTGCCGCAGCTGGTGCGGACCAGATTGTCAAGCTTATTGTCGGAGCTGGCCAGGCGAGCCCCAGTCCTCCTGTTGGTCCGGCGCTGGGAAGCAAAGGTATCAAGTCGATGGACTTCTGCAAGGTATGGAACAATAGCAGCGCTGCCAGCGGTGTGCAGCAGGCCGGGTGGTTCTCGGAGTCGTCGTGCTAAAACCTCGCTGCTCAGGAGTTCAACGCAAGAACAGCCCACATCGTACCAGGCACCCCGATGCCGACTCGCGTGACCGTTCGCGCAGACAGATCCTTCACCTTCGATATCCGGACCCCACAGACCTCCTGGCTCCTGCGCAATGCCGCCGACCTGCCGGTGGGCAAGAAGGGCAAGCGGAAGGGCGCCAGCCAGCCAGGCCATGAGGTAGTGGGCAGCCTCACGCTGAAGCACGTCTACGAGATCGCCAAAATCAAGCAGTCCGAGCTGCGGTTGTCAGGAATCACGTTGGAGGGACTTTGCCGGTCCATAATATACCAGGCCAAATCGATAGGTCTCGAGGTAGTGGCATAAGGGAAAGGAACTTGATAGGAAAAGAGGCTGAGCGGGAAAAATGCCACATGCATTTCGGGCCCATCTGTAAAATTCTATGTACCAACATGGGAAGGGGGAGTAAGGATGATCTTCTACGTGACCAAGTCGGCTCAAATCATACCCATACTTTGGCCAGATAGGGGCATATGGGCATGTGGTTACAGTATTACCTGTATGAAAGCCACCTCCCACTACCTTTCACTCCAAAGGCCATTCAAAACTCAACTCACGACTGTATGGACAACTATATGCTTTCAACAATACCGTATTGGAGGACAACCTAATGAGCCGAAGCCAGTAAATACTCCTCAATTTCCAGTTGGGGACTGCTTAAATAATGAAACGACTTCATGATCACGCGTGGCTAGGTAGCTCACCACCATTTGCTTTCCTGCGAGAGCTTGCGCAGTCGAGGGCCATGCGATGATGCTGTCTTTGGGGAGCCCGCGCCGAGAATCCACTTCCCAACTTCGATCTCAAGACCTCATGGCGGTGATGGCAACTTCATGGGATTACTGAATGGTATGGGCTTGTTGAACGATTCATATCTTTTAGTTGATGGAACAGAGTGGAATGCATCAGGGTATACTCAAGTTTACATGAATCTGACAATACAGTAAGCAGTCTTCAGCATGATATATATGTATGTAGTTGGTCCAGATCATGCAATGCATAGTGATAGTAAGGAGCCCAGTAGCTACAAGTGCCTCACATGTTTCGCTAAACCCCCCTGTGGCTTATAGCGGGATGATGCCTACATACAGTACATAACCCAGGGTGCAAGTCAAAAGTGAATGTTCACGTGACTGCCTTCATTCTAGTGTTGGGTTTGAGTCGAGATACTACTAGATACCGAAATACCGAGTGACGGGATAACTGATTGGCTACATACCAAGGTAAGTAGGTATAATAGGTATGTATGTATGTAGTATAGTCGATCGATAATGCGGGCCACCTCATGACGCGCAAGCCAATTGCCATTATGTGCGTCCATGGTGAGCAAATAGACCATTTGGCCGGGTCTTCGTCGGTGAGTTTATAATGGTGTAAACTCACATACCCATGATGAGAAGACGACTGTAAGAGTTTCATCAGCCTATTCAGCTAAGTCAACCTACCCCAATCCAAGATCGCAACCGGCTGATGGTCCGGGGCCAAGATGGGGACTTACGACAACTCCCCGTTGTGGATCTATCTGGGTTGGGTGGCACACAAGAAGAATGGGTACGCATGCGCACCTCATGCTCGATTCTATAATTGAGCATGAGCATAGGTGCGAGGCGTTGGGGGTAACGACAGTATATTTCACGTGGCAGGTAAGGGTGCCACGGCCATGTGTGCTTATTTTAGCAGCCGCCGGGACTCTCCCGCGTCCGTTTCTGGTTCATTGCATTCCTCTTGAGCATTTCACGTTCCTGGCCCAAGTGATTACTGTAGGAAAGCGGCTGGTGTCTCGCAAGTTGGCACGTCTCGAGATAAGAAACAAGTTGATTGGGTAATGGGGGGAACCTTGCCTCGTGGGCCTTAGGCCGAGTAAATGCCGGAGACCCTCCTTTATTGTGTCGTCTTGATGAGCCGCGACAGACGCACGCTTTCGTAAGTATGTACGCCTCATGATACTCGGCTGCCGGACCTCGGATAACCGGGCAGCTCGAGAGAGGGCAGGGAACTATTCCGAGTTGAGACAGACAGCCTGGTTGGCAGGACCTGTTTTTAGTCACGGTACCTAATCTGTACCTGTATCTGAACGGAGACCATCCCGATGTAGGGCACCCAGCAATGCAGCAAGCAACTTATCACATACCGGCAAAAGAAAACAGGTACATGTAGGGTGTGATAAGGCTTGCATTTGGAGCCTCAACTGACATGGCATGTGATACTACCTACCTAACCACGCAAGAAAGTGAGTGCCATGGACCAACCAGATCTACGGTTGCCCTGCTTGTTCCATGATGGCACTCACGTTTGAGCTGGACGCCGAGAGCCATTTGATGACGAGGATGAGGATGACTAACAGATAGGCAAGAAAGAGTCACATTGAACAAGCTTTTGTCTTGGAAGAGGTCCAGTTGAGAGAGATTTGAGCTATCGGTCCCCATGAAGCTGTTAGTGCTGGGATTGCAAGCGATTGGATTCGTGACTTTGGTTAGCACAGCGCAGGAAACAGGACCCCACATCTCTGTTTTGTATCGCGCACGCCGAGTGGGAAGCGATCTCAGCAGCCCAGCGAAAGGCAGCCTGTGCACTGCAGGGTTTTCTTCCCAAGAAGGCATACCGTCTGCATGCATACATCAGATGCCCCCTTTAACAATCTGTACATGTGTCTACTCGCTGATCCATGTGCATCCACATGTACCACTGGCCGAATGGAGGCAATCGGGAATAGTTGCAGATATGTGTCGTTGATAGGTGGAGGTGGAGGATTGTTGACCTCCCTCCATGAACTGCCCCACCATGACTTGGTAAAATGGTCGTAGTCTCCTAGTCTCTCCTACTACGAAGCCGGGCGGGACTCAATCAGTGCTGGAGGAGGCCTTGACGTCTCGCGCATCATGATCGTCTTCTTTTCTCTCTCCCCTCATTCACTTTCATATATATTGTAGGCCCGTACAGTCGCTACCATAGCATCGCTTTACGACAAAACCAGATCAATCGCCGCGCTCGGTTCCCATTCCACCCGATCGAAGTGCGAGCACCACGCGGATGCTGCAACAGCAATCATGACCAAAGAAGAAATCGACGGCCACCAGGCCCAACAACAACAGCCGCCAGGTACTTTTCGCCTCTGCTTCCCTTGCCGTATACCTACAATCTTCCCAAGCCTCCTACGCAACCTCGCCCGATGCCACCCAAACTCACTTTTTCCCCTTGCTTACTTACCTTGCTTGCCATTTCAATAATCATTGTCCCTCGTGCCCTTTCAACACGATCCGCCGCTATAGGCCGTTCCACGGCCCACCCACAACGCTTTGTTCTTTGCTGCTGACACTCCTTTCTTCTAGCCCGTACAGGTAGCCCCGATCAACTTCCCGAACTTTCCGAACAGCATGCGAAACCCCAAGACGCTGCACCGGCAGTGCGCTTTGCCTCCAAGGTCGAAGAGATCTCGCCCGGCAATCTTCAATCGAGCGCTGGGCCCAGCAACGACAGTGCTAGGGAGACCTCGGAAGTTACGCCTGAGCAGATCAAAGCTCTGTCTACTTCCTTACACGGCGTAAAGCTCCAGGAACAGCGCATGAAGGGCTACTCCTTTGAGCCCTTCTCGCTTCCGGCTTCCAGGGTACGTGCGGTTCTGTTGTGATATGTCATGCCTTGCAGGCCATATAGTTGCTGCTCATTGGTCCATTGGTTCCTTTTGCTCCCGTCGCTACCGCATTATGTCTTAGCCGATGACGGACGTGACATGTGGGCGTGCGCTTGGCTATGGTTTCTCTGAGCGAAGACGTCTCTGAACCCGAAACTTCGTATCACCGGCTGATCTGACATGCATTTGTATAAATCGGCTAACGTTCCCCTATAGGTCCCATCGCATGAGGACTCGCTACATACTACCCCTCAGCAGACAAATAGCCCAATGGGCCAGCAGTCGCCTGGAATGGGTTCCCGGCCTGATATTGTCTCTCCTCCCTTGACACCGGCCGGTACAAGTGGCCTGGACTCTTCGAGTGGCCGTGGGCAGAAGCAAGGTGCATCGTCACAGGATGGGGCCGTCGATCCTCACCAAGCGATAACGCCGCAGGCTTCCAGTCAAGAGTCGGCCCCGAACTCTCCACGATTGGGTACCCCACGAATCCACTTACCACATCGCCCTAAATCCGAGGATCATGTATCGAGACAACAGCAGGCATCCGGCGCTGACCGAAACACGACATCACATAGAAAGGGGATGTTCTCCGTGGGGCCTGATGGAGGGAAATCTTTACCAGCGTCGAGAGAATCAAGCCCGAACAGACTGAGCGCTGCTTCCCAGTTTTACACTCGGCCCTTCACGCCTTCTGGAGACGCCAACGATCCATATGCTGCCAGCAGACGAGCACCTCAAACCCGGAGTGCCGCCAACATTGAGCAACGATTTGTGTTTAATCGTCACAAGGGGCGGGGGTCCCCGGGATCCTCCACGACCAGTCTAAACAAAATGGACAAGGGCGAGAAGAGGCATTCCGGCTTTCTAGGTGTCTTGAACAAGAGCAATCACGATCTTCAAAAAACTGGCACTGAGTCTACTACGCACAGTCGCCATTCGTCCATGACTGACCTGCGGAGATTCTTCAAGGTTGGCCAGAAGAACCAGGTAAAGAAGTCGTCCTCCCCAGGCGCTTCCAAACTGTCCAATGCAACATCCTCAAGAGCGTCAGCTTACCAGGTCCCCTTTGCCGATGACCATGGTTTGACCTCCAAATATGGAAAAATCGGCCGAGTCTTGGGATCTGGGGCTGGTGGCTCGGTGAAGCTTATGAAGAGAAACGAGGATAACACAGTATTCGCCGTCAAGGAGTTTCGACCTCGTCACACATATGAGACAGAGAAGGACTATGTCAAAAAGCTGACGGCAGAGTTTTGTGTTGGTTCAGCTTTGCACCACGGTAACATTATCGAGACGCTGGATATTGTACAAGAAAAAGGGAAGTGGTACGAAGTGATGGAATATGCCCCGTATGACCTTTTCGCCATTGTCATGACAGGAAAGATGTCCAAAGCCGAAGTCTCTTGCTGCTTCCTGCAAATCTTCAGTGGTGTCACATATCTGCACAGCATGGGCTTGGCCCACCGCGATCTGAAGCTCGACAATGTCGTGGTAAGCGAGCATGGCATCATGAAGATCATTGATTTTGGTAGTGCGCATGTGTTCAAGTATCCGTTCGAAAGTGGGATAGTATCAGCATCTGGTAAGTCCGAAAAGTTTGAATACAGACTTGGTTTTCCCGCTAACACAATGTCTAGGCGTTGTGGGCTCTGATCCATACCTGGCCCCCGAGGTATACGATGAACGCAAGTATGATCCACAGGCAGTCGATATTTGGTCATTGGCCATTATCTACTGTTGTATGTCATTGCGCAGGTTCCCCTGGAAGGTGCCCCGCATGACAGACAACAGCTACAAGCTCTTTGCGGCCGAACCAAGCCCTGGACATGATCCAAAGAAGCTGGTTCTGCCACCTTCTCGCTCGACGGGAGATCTTGATAATACACCAGCCAGAGATATATTTACGACGGAGAAGAAGGACAAGAACGACAAGACGGAGAAGACGGAGAAGAGCGAGAAGAGTGACAAGAATGAGAAGACTGAAAAGAGCGAGAAGAACGACCAGCAAACCAAGCCAAACACAGCCGAGAAGAGTGAGGGTTCCACGACTACCACAGTGACAGCACAAGCATCCGGAAAGCCTGCGGCACCGACTACCCAAGCCCCCAAAGAGATCATCCGAGGTCCCTGGCGTCTCCTGAGACTCTTGCCAAGGGAAAGCAGGCATATTATCGGCCGCATGCTCACAATCAAGCCAAAAGACAGAGCAACTATGACAGAGATCTTAGAAGAGCCATGGGTGTCCGACACCGTCATCTGCCGACAGATAGCGCCGGGCCAGATTATCAGCGCGGATGATCATACGCATATCCTCGAGCCCCCTGCGCAACAAAGCAAGTAGGAATTAGAGGAAGCAAAGGGGCGCGTGCATGAAAAGCGGCACGATAAACCTCTACCAAACAAGTTGGTAGAGACGCTTAAAGGCAAAACGAGGAGGAGCTCGTTGGGCCGCAGTAGCCGAGAAGACTAGAGTGCCAAGTCAGAGTCTTGCAGAGGACAGCGCCGCGAGTGGGGATAAGGGCGAAAGCGATATTCAAATGAAAGAAACCCGATTGACGAGATGCCAGGTTGATGGTCATAGAGGAACCTTTCTTTACCTCTCTTGATCGAGCGGTTGTGTAGACATGTCGGAAGAGGCAGGAGACGACGAACTGGATTAATATCTTGTAATACCGTATAAAGAGCTATGGGTTTGTTTACACGAGAAAGGCGTTGGCAGGCTGCTTTGGCCAACGAAGCGGGATACAGCGGTATAGAGGTTGAGAAGCAATAGTTATAACGCCACAACACGAATTATAGATTAGACGATCGCTTTTTCAGGACTCGTTGAGTGGCTGACCAGATGAGCTTGGGTGACACAAAGCAGTCGACTTTGCCACAGTGCGTTGTCCAAATCCAAGCTGGCCGTCGAGGTGAACGTGCTGGTGAACGTCCCCGATCTGTCAATCGCGATTCAAGCAAGATCTCCATGCGTGGAGGGAGCGGAGCATTGATTGGCTGGGCTCCATAAGTCTGGAATAGGGCTATGTATTGGTAAGCTGGGGGGGTATGGGGACGGAACCGGGGCTGTTGGCTGTCGGAATCGAAGCTCGGGCCTTCGGGCAGATGGGCTGGCAGAAAAGTTCGGGCAAGCTCCTTGAGCTTCCAAGAAATTCTTCCTCGCGATAGCTTCAATTGATACCATTTCAACACCCACCTCACCCGACACAACCACGGTCTTCTCTCCTCAAGTTGAACTTCTCTTCTCCTAGACCCCCTCAATCTATATCCAATCACCAAAATGGTACGTGTGCTCGTCGCATTGCTTCGCATTGGCCTGGGTCCACTGTTGGCTTAGATCCACCATGGTTTTCGCTGGCTACGTTTCGGTACTCTCTTAAACTGACGCGAGCAACTTCTAGGCCACCGCTATTCGCTCAATCAAGTCTCTCGTCCCTCTCCTGGACCGTGTTCTGGTCCAGCGAGTCAAGGCAGAGGCCAAGACTGCCAGTGGCATCTTCCTGCCCGAATCGAGCGTGAAGGACCTCAACGAGGCCAAGGTCTTGGCCGTTGGCCCTGGTGCCCTGGACAAGGATGGGAAGCGTGTGCCTATGGGTGTCAACAACGGCGACCGCGTCCTGATCCCCCAAGTACGTAACCAATCCGAGAGGTCAATATGTGTCGGCTCCCATGCTAACTGTCATCTCTTCAGTACGGCGGCTCTCCGGTCAAGGTCGGCGAGGAGGAGTTCCACCTCTTCCGTGACAGCGAGTAAGTCTCCTCCCCCTTCATGCCTACTAGACGATAAACCTTGTCCGGTTCGCTCACAATTTCTCCTGCAGAATCCTGGCCAAGATCAACGAGTAAAGAACGGATACATATCCGGCACGATTTTACGAGATAAATAAAAAACCTTTCAACTGTACCATAACACCCCATGTACTACAATTTTGTAACAAGAGCTTGGAATCGCTGTCTACATAGAGCGGGGGATGCCGGTGCGCAGCTTTGGCAGTCAAGCACATCGTCTTGAGACCAGCCTCATTTACTGGCCGTCATCTCTGAGGGGTTGTACTCCGCACTTGGGCCAAGAAAGAAAGAAAGAAGAAAAGATTCAATCCTCCCCTCCCAATATCTACTAATTAAATCGCAATGACCAAGTTGATATCCGAGATCGAACCATATGGCCCATAGCTGCTTCTAGACTCTAGGCAGTTTTCGTGTAACGGGGGCTAATGATGTTTCCCCCGGACCCTAGGCATGGCATGTCATGGGCCTGATCGTGTCTGTTGCACAGACAGCCGTCCGGCTCGTGAGTTCGAATTCCAGAATATGAGTAGTGATGGTGTCTCGGCAAAAGCAAGAGGTGTTGAGAGGCTTGATTGGTCAGTAGGTTGTTTCGAAACACCCGTTTCGGTTGGTGATTCCGCCAAGTTGGAGTGTTGGTTGATCTCAGTGGTGCTTTATTTAGGATCCTGCAACCTGATCACTTTTGCACGCGCCGTTCTGCAATTCTCCAGAGAAAGATGCTGGGCCAAGAGAAGAAAAAGCGAAAAAGCAACGCCACCGGTAAACTCGGGCGCCACCGGTAAACTCGGGCGCCAATTAGGGGCTGCGGCTAAGGATTTGGTGAAACTTCGACAATATCGAAAGGCGGCTGTTTGCTCTTTCGACGTCAGGGGGCGTCTGTGGCTTACTACCCCATGCGCATACAATTAACATCGTGCAATGCACTGCACACTGCACATTGCAAATCCGCCAGCATGCCTGCTCCGCAATCCCCAGCTAATTAGGTTGTCTGCTGTTTTTCCATCCCTCTAGGCCGTCGTGTAATCCTACACTACATGTTCATCTTGTAATGCGTTAAGAGAGGAATAACAAAATGACAACTCCTCCTGCAGCAAGGGGAGGTCCTGCCATGGCCGGCCTCCCCTAAAGCTGATATGATTTGTTCTGCCCGCTGCCTGCCCGGACAGTTGTGATATATAAGATACCAAGGCATCTGCCTGCTTCTTACAATGTTGGAAAATCAGCATCACATCCATCGTGCTACTCATCGCACTCCGACTTGAGTCGATCTCTTCTCTTCCAGTCCTTCAATCCTTTGGACCAGTCATTCCTTTCCGAATTTCATCAGACAAAACTTTTACTATCAGCATACACTCACTCCGTGGGTTGATCCAGTGTCATACAGTTCAGGCTTCTGTATTTGCGAAGTCACCATTTTCACTTCATTCTACGACGTCTGAGTAGACCCTCGGACTTTACCACCAGCCCATTGTCCGGTACACTACTTTCTGTACCTATCCATCATGCAATACTCACACTCTCTTCTCGTTGGGTTCCTTGGCACCCTTGCAGCCACAGCCAATGGACACACCATCTTCACCACAATGTATGTAGATGGCCAGGATCAGGGAGATGGGACATGTGTCCGAATGAGCCTAAGCGAAAATCACCCCACAGACCCAATCAAGGGCCTAGACAGCAATGATATGGCTTGCGGTACGTCCCTTATCAAAAATAGTCCATAACCTTCAGACCAATGTGGCTAATACCAGTTAAAAGGTGTCGATGGAGCAAAGGCCGTCGATTATACCTGTCCGGTCGGCGCTGGCAGCACTCTCACTTTTGAGTGGCGAGAGTATGCGAATCTGGAAGAGCCTGGCTCAATTGACATTTCGCACAAAGGACCATGTGCTGTCTACATCAAGCAGGTCGGAGATATGGCGACCTCGACTGTCGCTGGCTCTGGCTGGGTCAAGATTTGGGACGAAGGGTACGACAGCACAACAGGAAAATGGTGCACCGAGAAGTTGATAGACAACCAGGGACTGCTCTCTGTTCGGATCCCCACCAACGTTCCCACTGGCAACTATCTCGTTCGCCCCGAACTGCTCGCTCTCCAGGACGTTCAAAAGAACGACCCTCAGTTCTACGTGGGCTGTGCACAGGTTGCAATCAAGGGCAGCAGCTCGGGCAAGTTGGACGTCCCGGCCGGCTACAGCGTCTCGATCCCAGGCCATGTCAAGGCTGGCGAACCCAGCGTCTCCTTCAACATCTACCAACCCAAGTTCCCCTACCCTCTTCCCGGACCCAAAGTTTGGAACACGCAATCGACGGCTGCGCCAGTCAAGGTACCCTCAGGAGACAACTCCTGGATCACCGGAGCACAGACCGTGCCGGTCACCTGCCTCCTGACGAATGCCAACTGGTGCGGCGTCGAGGTGCCCGATTACACGACTGAAGAGGGCTGCTGGAAAGCCCATGGTGCTTGCAATAAGCAGACTGACACGTGCTACGGGACGGCACCGCCTACTGGCAGCAAGAACTGCCAAGTCTGGGAGGCCAAATGCCAGGCCATCGAGAGCGCCTGCAGCAGCGGCAACTTCCAGGGCCCGCCCAACAAAGGCAAGAAACTGGAGAGCGCGGACCCGAAGCTGACGGCGAGCATTCCCCCGCCGGGCAACGTACCAAGTGGCGCGAGCAGCGGCCAGAAGAAGGCTGTTGTTGTTGGCGCAAGCGAAACTGTAACAAGCGGTACTGCCACCATCACCAAGACTCTGAGCTCTGTTGCCGCGTCGGCGCCGACCACCACTGCCGTTCCGGTCCAGGGGAAGCGCGGTTGCAAGTCGAAGAAGGCACGCAGGGCCAGGGCTTATAGAAATATGCCAGTGCGTCGACATGCTTGATTTTTATCGAGTCTTGTGGGACAATTACAATAGGGGGGATGTCCACGTTGCGATGAACTGATCTATGATAGACAGAGGCTGGTCCAGGACAGAGATCGAGCCATCCGCAAACGAATGGGCTATAGTTTCACTTCGAGAGAGAGGAGAGGGGGCGTTGTTCACTTCAGTTGACGACTGTTACACACAAGCTTTAGGTAGAATTGTGAATAGGACACACATATTGCGAAAGCACCGCATATACATAAAAGGGGCCCATCCATTGCTTCGCCGTTTAATGGTAGCCCGGCTCCTCATAGTGCTCTCTGGTAGAAATCGGTGTTGCACTCCAACGTCGCCGCTTTCAGAGTCTTGTCGTATTCCGCGTAGCCCTCGCTCTTGGCGAACTCGGCATGCTTCGCTAGGCTGTCCCAACCCCCGATTAGCACATACTCGTCTTTGTCCTCGCTGCCCTCCTGCTTCTCAATCCTCCACCCGCCTCTGTGCACAAAGGGGCTCACGAAGTCCTGCCGGATGTGGCCGACCTCGGCTATGGCCCTTTTGAAGCTGGCCTTGTGGTCGGCCACCACCACGAACCTCGACACGCTGACGTACGCGGCGCTCAGGACGGCCTTCTCCCCCTCGGCTTTCGTGTCGGGCCCCGTAAAGGCCTCGAGGCCGTCCACGTGGAAGAGCGACACGTGCGACATGTCCAGATGGGGTGTCAGCTTCTCGAGCACGTCCCGGTTCGCCTGGCTCTGGATCCACTCGCCGTGCTGCGCGGTGCTGTCCCAATGGGCCGTCAGGAGGAGCGTGGAGGGGTCATCAACCCGGCTGAACAGGCCGACGCCTTGGGGCGGCTTCTTGGAGTCGCCGGGGAGGTTCTCGGCGCACCAGGCATCTTGGATGTTCAACACCTCGCGCGCTGTGGCCAGGAGGGCGGGTGTCGGACCCTGCGGCACTCCTCCTGAGGTTGAGGTGGAAGAGGGCAATAAGGGGAGGTGTGCTAGTTCGGTTACGGGCATTGTTACTTGGGCTCTGGAATGCGATGACAATGACGAGGGAGGGATTTACACGACTGCGAATACTTCTTTCACTGGTAAGTACTAAAAGACGAACACCGCGCTGCGTGATATATTTATTATTACAATTTATTATTCAGTATGCTTCGTCATCCAACGTCGTGGCCTGGCTTATATCTCGCTGGTGCTAGGTAACGCGTTGCATACTTGCTGCCTACAGGTTTGGAAGTACCTGCGTCTTACTGAGGGGCAGCTACATGCAGGAGACTGAGTCGAGAAACTTGCACTACAAAGGCAAGCACGACTTTACACATCGGATATAGTCGTAATTGCCTGAGTGCCCGAGGTGTTCCAACACGGTAGGCGGTCTGGGAAGTACACTGTATCTGTCACCTGATCGCGTGTCTTCAGTACGCGTTAGTGTCTCAGGACCAAAACATCGATCAATTGAAGGCAACTATCAACCTTCTCATATTCGTGCCTGCAGGATACCTTATGCACTCGATTTCTTTTTGACCTTCCCCATTCGTTCTGTGCATATTTGGTGTGTACAGTATCCGTAAATCTGCCTGATCTCCGTTTGTTTGGGCCACTCTTTGTGACCTTGGCGTCGGAACGGATCCCTCCATCTACAATTGATTCAAGGTCCTGTGCCGCAATTGGTACGATTCAGACGCGGCTAAACAGGGCCCACTACGTGTAGCGCGTCACAACTTACAAGTAAGACAGCATGGTTCGAAGCAAGCGGCCTCACGATGCCGGGACCCAGCCGCCTCCAGCAAAGAACCCCCGTCTGAGCTCAAGTCAGAGCAACGGCCAGAGAAGCTCGCTTCCCGCCAATGCATCGTCGCAGCCGCCAGCCGCCTCACAGTCGGTCTACGGGGAAGAAGAAGACCCCATTGACCTGACCCAGGATGACCCCCAGTCGTCCCTGGAACTCTACGGTTCCTTGGAGAACAAAATTGTCGGTGTTCGATATTACAATGGGGTTGCTACTCCGCATGAGCTGGTCGTGCTCCGGCGCGAAGCTCACAATCAGTATGACCGCAACGCCATCAGAGTCGATAACGTGATGGGAAACCAGATAGGCCACCTCCCTAGAACCGTGGTCTCGAAACTCGCTCCTTACGTGGATAGGGGGGATCTTGTTCTGGAAGCAGTTCTCATAGGAGAGAAAGGCTACTTCGACTGCCCCGTCAGAATCTACTTCTATGGTACCAGCGACCCCGTAGGCCGCACCCGGCTCGAGGAGAACCTCAAGGCCGACAAACTTTTGAAGGCCACCCAGTTGAAGGCCACTAGGAAGGAGGCAGAGGCCATTCGCAAGTCAACGGGCCTGAAGAGCGGCTCCTCCAGCGTCGGTCTGGGCCAAGAAGCCATCCAACGCGAGGAGCAGGGTGCGACGCTCGAGGGTCTCGTCGCCAGCAGTGAAGCTTTCGAGACACAGAGAACGGACCAGCTCAACGTACTGGCTTCAGGCGAAGAGGTGCTGGAGAAGATGCCAATGGCAGAGCAGCCAGAACCCCTGAAGTCGACTCTCTTGCCCTACCAACTTCAAGTATGCAAACTCATATTCTGGATCGTGATGAGACATACTGACTCGTGCTACAGGGTCTTTCATGGATGATCACCAAGGAGAACCCACAGCTCCCTGCTGTGAAGTCTACGGATGTTGTTCAGCTCTGGAAGCGCTGCTCGAACAGCAACTCTTTCCAGAATCTGGCTACGTCGTTTGTGACAAATTCTCCGCCACAGCTCCTCAAGGGGGGTATACTTGCCGACGATATGGGCCTTGGGAAAACATTGCAGATAATCAGCTTAATCCTGTCTCAGGGACTCCAGGATGGACCGACTCTAATAGTTGCACCCGTGTAAGTGTATCTGCCCCCTAAATCCAAGTTCCTCTTTTCGTTGCTGACCTAAGTTTGTTAAAGGACTGTCCTCAGTAAGTTGGTATCCAGAGCCTGACCCCTTCTCGGCCCAACGCAGGGGGTAATTGGCACACAAGTTCCTTGGGGGCGCATAATCAGCCCTTTTCTCTTTTTTCTTCCTCTTTTACTGTTGCATAAGTACCCAAAATCCCCTTTGAGTAGGTGATGCTAATCGCTTTGGTCACAAATAGACAACTGGGAACAACAGATCAAGTTCCACGTTAAAGAAACACACCAGCCTCGCGTATTGTTGTACCACTCGTCTAAACAGGTCTCGAGCGCGGACCTGAAGAATTCAGATATCGTCATCACAACATATGGCAAGCTGCTCTCGGAAAGCAAAGTGAAGAATGGCGCAGCCCGATTATTCTCTTTGAAGTGGCGTCGCGTCGTGCTGGACGAAGGGCACAACATCCGAAACCCGTCGTCACAGACAGCTCATGCGGCACATAAGTTGCAGGCGACATCCCGCTGGCTGTTGACAGGCACTCCAATTATCAACGGCGTCAAAGACTTTCTGTCTCTCCTCCAGTTTCTTAAGCTCACAGGCGGACTTGAGGATGAAGGAGTTTTCGGCCAGGTGATTGCACGTCCAATTCGGCAGCTGCATGGCAGCGACCCTGACAGGTCCAAAGCTGTCAAGATCCTGGCTCATCTGATGAACGATATTTGTCTCCGGAGAAGGAAGGACATGAAGTTTGTTGACCTCAAGCTGCCTTCAAAGACAGAATACGTCCATCGTATTGCATTCAGCAAGACTGAACAGCCAAAATACGACGCCGTGCTTGCGGAGGCTCGCGGCGAATTGGAGAGATACCAAGCGAGCGCTACCCAAAACCAGCAGGGTCGGTATTCCAGCATCCTTGAACGCCTGCTTAGGCTGCGACAGATCTGCAACCATTGGATGCTCTGCAAGGAACGTGTGCAGGATCTGTTGTCTTTCTTTGAAGATCAGAAAGTCATCGCTCTGGATCCGAAGAACGTTGCCATTCTCCAACAGGCACTCCAATTCATGATCGAGAGTCAGGAAGAGTGTGCCATCTGCTACGAGGAAATCGGCTTGCATGAACCCGTCGTCACGGCATGCAAGCACGTCTTCGGCAGACCTTGCATTGCCAAAGCGATTCAGATGCAGGGAAAGTGCCCAATGTGCCGCGCTGATCTACACGAGGAATCCCTCGTGGAGCCAGCGCCCGAACAAGGAGAAGAGGCCGGCATAGATTCCAACGATGCTTCGAAGAGCTCGAAAACAGAGGCTTTGGTAGATATTTTGCAAGCCACTCTGAAAACTGAGGGGTCCAAGGTCGTGGTGTTCTCGCAATGGACATCGTACCTAAACATCATCCAGCAGCGTCTCAAGGATGAAAACATTGCGTACACCCGAATCGATGGTAGCATGCCGAAGAAAGTACGAGACGCATCCATCGAGTCGCTGAACACTGACCCGGATACCCGCATTCTACTGGCAAGCTTGCAAGTTTGTAGCGTCGGCTTGAACCTGGTCGCTGCCGACACAGTGATTTTGGCGGATAGCTGTAAGTCTATTTTATCTCCCGTGAACAGCGTGGGGAATCAGGTTACTGACAACAATTGATATAGGGTGGGCGCCTGCTATTGAGGACCAAGCCGTGGACCGAGTTCACCGCTTAGGCCAAACTCGTAAGACGACCGTGTGGCGTCTCGTCGTCGAGGGGACCATCGAAGAGCGTGTCCTGAATATCCAGACTGAGAAGCGGCGTCTTGTCAGTGAGGCGTTCCAGGAGAAGTCGAAGAAAAGAAAGGCAAAGGAGACGCGCGTGGCTGACATCTCCAAACTACTTGCTTGAGATGTCGGCCGCTGGGTGAGAGCCGTGTACAATATGGAATCAAGAAAGCAAAAGCAAAGGCGTGTCCCATCAGGATGGGACAATTGGGCATAGATCTCCAGGTCATTTCGGTCTACAGAAGTTTGCTGAGCACGCACAAAGATTGGTAGTTGGTTGTGCATTATGTTTGTGGCTGTACACTGTTTAGCTATCGTGCCTCAATAGCAGATACCGCGGATAAATTCAGTCCACTTGCATCCACAAGTAGTGAAATCACTTCGCTTGTATTGTCCCTTGCCACGCTCCCTAATCCTACACTTGGGCTAATATTACTCGAGTTAGCATGCCTCGAGGTGGTTATTGTGTAAACACGCTGCAATCCCTCTAATTGCCAAGAGGCACCAAGCAACATCTCT
Source organism: Arthrinium phaeospermum (assembly GCA_006503535.1). Classification (NCBI taxonomy): domain Eukaryota; kingdom Fungi; phylum Ascomycota; class Sordariomycetes; order Amphisphaeriales; family Apiosporaceae; genus Arthrinium; species Arthrinium phaeospermum. The sequence continues at coordinate 2,945,740 of QYRS01000002.1, read as the reverse complement.
GCGGTATCATCATCATTCTTGAGTGCTATTTTCGCTGTATTCGTAATTCATTATCGTCGACCAAGGTATGAACTCGACTCAGAGCGGCCCTGCTTGTTTCGTCGGAGCGGTGTACCAAGATTAGAGGCACTCCGTAATACTGCCAGACCAAAGCAAGGGGTCTGGGCGGCGTCTTATCAGGGGATCTTATTACCATAGTTAGCAAACATCTGGACCCCTGGCCTCGCAGCGACTTACTCCTGTGGCCCGTTCTGTAGCCATACGGTTCATCGATAACCCAATGTTCGTACTGGGGCATACATGGCCTGCGACTATATTGATGCTCCCAGGCATTGAACTGTATTGAGCAAGGATTGCGTTGTCAGTCAACTGCAGTGGCTCAGGGGAGGATTTGTTGTGTTCGAAGCGTACCTGTTGCTTCATTTTTTCGTAATGTCTGAGCTCAGCGGACCACACATACGGGACTTGTAGACCATGGACCTTGACGAGCACCTTGAAATGTATAATTGAGTTGCGACTTGAAAGCGCGCGCAAGAGGTCATTTACTACTTTCAGCCATACGTCCCCATTGCCAGAGTCGCCCTCTCCAAAGGCCACTCGCAGCTCGAGGTACCTTACTTTCAGCAGAGTGTCTCTGCTAATGAAGTTGCAGATTTCAAGGGGACTCGAGCGACCCATCGGCCACGGGGGGACGCGGTCAATCACAAGAACCCGTCTACGTAGTGCGAGGAGCGCCTCTTGTGTGATCTGTTTGCTGAGGAGGTATATAGTAGGTGTGAATCGCTGCGTCTGGGGATTCCTTCGGGAGTAGTATACGTGGTAGAGCTCTTTGGAGGAAGGATAGAAGACACAGTGGTCGTAGATCATGTTCCGCACCTCGAAGGGCAACTTCATGAACAGGTTTCTGGCGGAACCCTGAGGTGCTAAGGATGCGGACGGGGCCGGTTGTTGTAAGAAATTCGGGAGGAGCGTAGCGGCGGCTCCGAACGCACTCTCCGCTTGCATGTTGCGGGGCCGGAGGTGGGGTGGTTTTTGCGGCTCTGAGTTTGCCATCCTGGCGAGCTCTGTTTCCAGAGCGTTGGGATCCGGATCCCTAATCAATCTCGAGATCGCTCTTTGGCCGCGCTCTAGTATCTTACACCAGTCCGCGTACTCCGCGCGGGTTGCGGGTTTGCGGCGCTCCAGGTTGGGTAAGGCATGACGAACCATGGCGGCGGCTTTTCTTTTCGGTCGGCAACAGCCAATATACAGGCGCCTAGTATCTGCCGGACAGAGCGCGCTGGCCCAAAGAAAGACAGGTGTGACTAGCCACGTCTCGATTGGTGATGCCCAGAGCTCTTTCGTTCGTCCCGTCCGACCTGTACGGAACCTCTACGTTGACCATTCACTAGCAGATGGTAGCAGCAAACGTACCCTTGCAGCTAGGTTGGTTCAGCCCAATGCTGTAATGCCAAACAATCAAGCGAGAGCCAGGCAGATCTTGTTCTTGGCTGGGCTGCTGCAATCTTGTCCGCAGAGGGTGAGGTGACTATATCGGTACTCTTGGGTATGTTGGATGACGATGTTGGACGGTGAGGGACGCAAAGAGAGTGAGGCGTGTGTTATTCCGCAGAAGGTACCTTGCGAAGGCAAAGCCTCATGGATGGCCACCTCAGACGCCGGTACGCAAATGGCAGTGCTGTGAAGCCAGCGAGGCCTGACCTGCAGCCGTAGTGCTGTAGTCTTCTCAATGTATGCAGGCCGTCTCGAGGTGCGGGCGGACAGTGGACACAATGCCCGGTGTAGACCAGCGGCTCGATTGGTGTGCTGTGTGATGTATCCGATTACGGCCTGACAATGACGGACGGTCCTGAAAATGTTCGATGCAGAAAGGACTAGACTAATGAGAAGCAATGAATAAGGTAGGGGATATGGCCCGGCCAGATCTCGAAGAGTCAGTGTTGCGCCTTACTTCGTCACACCCACCTTTCAGACGAACTTGATTCAATTTGATTGTCAACCTATGCTGTGGTGACCTGTCACAGAGCACGCACCGTAGTCGTAGTTGCAGGAGAAGGAGCACAACAAGAAGAAAACCAGACCAATCCCTTTCTAGCCATAAAACTCCTACTTGATCTACACGCCTGCCTTCACATTGGGTACATGCGGGTTAGGTATCTGCATCTACTACTAGAGGGCTTGTGGTATTTCCTCACGGGTCGAGGCAGATGGGTAGGCCTACATGCATACGTTGGACATTGATGACGAAGGCCGGCAGGCCTGGACCCCCGGATAGCGAGCCATCATTGCGCTTTCTTCACCTGCAGCCAGTCTGTCAAATTTCTTTGTCAATTTCTTCCCGATGGCCGTTGATTGGTCCCGCTACCGCCTCATGGAAGCAACCCTCCCTGGTCAATTTGGCTGCAAGCAATCCGGGGAGGGAATCCGAGGTGACAGCGAAGAAAAGGTGGCTGCAGCAGCACATCTCTGGAAGCCGAAGTGGCAGGTGCCAGCCTTTTCACAACTCACTGGTTCTATAGTGGTAGTTGCCATGTGTCTTGGAGTATAGGAAAGGCGCGGCGATATACATGTACATTTATTCACTTATTTATACTACGACTTATTCCCCAAGGGCCCGAGCAAAGATCTATGTATTAAGATCGAGGAGCACTCCATCGATCAGCCTACTAGCACCTAACAGCTAACCTACTGCCTACATACCCCAAAGGGGTGTCTGCGACAGGAGCCGTACAGGCAAGCAGGGTGTGCATAAAGGCCTGAGAGCTCCGTAATGCAGCCCAGGGTCTAGCCCGGTTGAGGCTAGCTCTGGCTGAAACCGGGGCCAGCTAAGGCAGTACCTGCCGTCAGCGCAGTGGCAGTATGGAGCATACAAGTACCCGACGGGCAGGCCCCTGCTTATTTTTCACTTTCTCTCCGGGCCCGATCCCACGCACACCTGCCACCTATCCAGCAGCAGTTTCCACCATCTGGCACCCCCCCCCTTCCTTTCCCCTCCCCCCGTCCTTCCCTCACCCTCCTCTGAGTATTCTGGTCAGTACAGACACACCCGGGCCCCAGTGTTGAAGATCGTGGATTTTATAGTCACGCCTCCCTACCTTACCTTTCCTTTCGTCGGTGCAGCCAGGGTTGTTTATCCCAGCTTTGGCGTTTTTGTATCTCGCCTTGTTCGTCATATCATTTTTCCTTATCTTCTCCTTTGTGTTGTAGTAGGCATGTCTACCGCAAATGACCACAATCCACATTCCCATCCAGGCCTTGCCTTCCCCCAGGTCAACGGGTTGAGACGGACATACACCTCATCCTCACAACAACATTCCGCCACGCCGCCCAAACCCTCCCCGACACCGCAACAACACCAGTCGTCCTACCCAGCTCAGCAGTATACGCCCCATCAGCCGCCTCAGACCCATTATCCCCATAACCTCTTTACGAGCACCACGCCGTCGCCCGTCCCGGGGGTCAACGGCGTCCAGAACGTCCCCAATGGCACCTCGAGGAACACTCCGACCCAGGCACATGGCGCGTCCGCCGTGGCCGCCGGCCGCCAACGCGCTGGTCCGCAGCGGCAGATGCAACAGCAGTCGGGGCAGATGGCGTATCTCCAGCAGGCCATGAACCAGCCCATGCCACAGCAGGTTCAGCAACATGTCCAGCAGCCGGTCCCTCAACCAGTCCAGCCGGTCCAGCCGCTGCAGCAGCAATCCCACCAGGGGCATCAGAACCACCAAACACACCAGGCTCACCAGGCACACCCGAACCATCAGAACCACCAGGGCCATCCGAGCCATCAAACACACCAGGGCCACCCTGTACCACAGCAGGTTCAGCCACTCCCGCAGCAACAACCGGTTCAACAACAACAACAACAGCCGCAGCAGGTTCACCAGCCGAACGACGCCAACTTGATGTCCCATACGCCTCCTCGCCAACATAACCATCCTCTACCACAGGTCCACCCCCAGTCTCATGGTCAGGGCCTGCCTGCATCGCATCCGCAGAGTCACCCACAGAGTCATCCGCAGAGCCACCCGCAAAGTCATGCGCAGACTCACCAACAGAGTCACCAGCAAAGCCACCAGCAGCAGGCTCACCCAGCGCGTCCTCCGCCGCACTCCCAGCCGCCGCATCCTCAAACTCATCAACATGCGCCTCAACAACCGCCTCCACAAACCCATCAAACTCACCAGCCGATCCCACCACCACAAGCACACCAACCACCTCCAGCACTTCAACCACAGTCGACACCGCAACCGCGAAGTCAGTCTGTGGCTCCACCGCCGCCACCGCCCGAACCAAGTGTTCAGCAGCAGGACTCGCACAATGACGATGACATGGATATGGACAGTCAAGATGAGTCAGGCGAGGGGGACAGCCATTTGTCACCAAAGCTCATTGAAGGTACACCCTTTGTCCCTCGGACACCCATGGGAGGCATGATGTCGGCGCCGCCAGAGGGCGGGAGTTACGCTAGCCTTGAGGCAGTTCACCGCCATGTGCTGGAATATTGCACATCGGTGGGATATGCTGTGGTCATAGGAAGGTCGAAGAAGACTGTACCTGGGTTGAAAAAGGTTTTGTTTGTGTGCGACCGTGCCGGGAAGCCTCCCAGTCGCGTGAGCCCCGAGCAGAGGAAACGGAAGACTTCTTCACGCAAGTGCAACTGTCAGTTTGGATTTTTCGCCATTGAGCAGCGAACTCAGTGGACCATCCGCTATCGTCCAGCTGCGGTACATCTGCAGCATAACCATGGCCCCAGTGAGAGTCCATTGCTGCATCCTGCAGCAAGGAAGCTAGACAGCAAGATGGTTGCGGCGGTCAAGCAGCTTAAAGAATCTGGTGAGTAGCCATAATGCAACGTTATCGTACACAGAGTGCTAACTTGAACAGGCATTGGCGTTAGTCAGACGCTGGAAATTCTGCAACAGCAAAACCCACACGTTCCTTTGCTGCCCCGCGATATTTACAACGCGCGAGCGGCAATCAATCGTAATCCTCAAAAGGTTGAAGCAGGGATAGCCGAAGAGCGACCAGCCATCTACAGCAAGCCTGCGCCAACCCCAGAAGAGCGAATCCGCTCTGATCTGAGACGTGAGCTCGCCAGCACGAAGGAGGAACTGAAAAAGCTCCGAGAAGAGAGCAAGAAGACAATTGAGAAATTACAAGAAGATCTTCGAACCAAGGACAAGACGATTGAAAAGTTCGAGATGTTTATTGATATATGCAACCAAAGGGTCATGCTCCAGAGAGAAAAGCTTGCCGACAACGGCAGCAACAACCCAGCAAACGGTGGAGCGAACAGCTAGGTTCCGGGGACGGGGCCTTTAGATTTCAACGAGTTACAGAAACGAGACACTATGATTTTGGTTCGGCATGGCAGGGCTGGGCATAAGTAACGACGGCGTAATGGGAACCTTCGAAATTCGAAATGGGGATACGGGAAAGGGGGCGTCACATTCAGTGGCTATTTCAGCAGGCGGCTATGGCACGTTAGCGAGGCGTTCACATTTCTTTTTTAGCATGAGGTTTACGATGAAAACGGTTACTGGTGACAGCATTTTGAGAAACAGAATTTTATTGATTCCATGGCATGACTCGGTACGCCTCTGTTTAGTCCTGCAACTTGTGACACTGTTTATATTTGATCCAGAATCGCAGGATAGCTTCTGCGAGGCTGGCAGCTGCCAGGAGGCACATATCAGGAGCTTCGAAGGTTAATTGCGACGTGAAGTATGCTTGGGAGTCTAGGTACGTAGTTCGTACAGCTAAAATGGACCCCTGTTTGTTGATTTGGATAGAAGTTTGAAATAAGGTTGTTGGACTTGGAAGGGCTGGAGACGTTGCTTGTCTACGTACACAAGGCTACTGTTGTTCAGCAATGAATCGAGAGTATGTAGTATGTAGACTTATATAGGCCCCACGAGTGAAGGAATCATTGACAATGTTACCATACCTAGACATACGGCGGTGTCAGGTGTGTTAATTAGGTACTTGCTTAAGTACTTCTTATTCTGATTCAATATAGCACAAAGATCACCCCTCCATCTCCATCTGCCGGGCCAAAAGGTACAGCTAATAAGGGGGCCACTAGGAGCTCTGGCCAATGAACCGAGCTTAGGGGACGTCTCAGGCAGGGATGCACCCAAGAACCATCGATTTGGCGTTTGTACGCGACGAGAGATTAAGTATTGATGGATGGATATCGTCCAACTGTGGTTGTAACATTTGAACAAAGCTCACCCTCTCTTTTTCATGCACCATAGACCAAACCAGTCCAGAATCCCATGGTCGAAAAGCGACGACACTCTTCCCACCAAGAGCACCCGACACCACTCGACCTCACTTTTTCAGCACCCCACGCTCATTAGCTGCATCTGGATTTGCGCGTCTTCTTCGACTGCCCCTATTGTGTGGGAATATTAATCTATCGGACGAGCTCCTTTGTCCATCGTATACGATCTACCGGTTTCCGCCTGTCACTTCGCCCACAACTCGTTACCGATACCCACCACCGATGCCACGATCCATGCGATCCTTGAGGCCGAAGTAACGAATAATCCATCCTTCGATTTCCATCGCCAGCATGGATTCCGTGGCATCACCCATGACGCCACAGGATACCGTCGCTAATGGCCTGTCCCCTACGTCGACTTCCTTCATCGCTATCGACCCAGCGCTGGTGGTAGAATACCTGGCTTCTGTTGTCACCATAGCCCTTGGAGCGGCGCGCGACGACCTTCAGAAAGATGGAAACCTGCTCTCCGAATCCGCCTATGCCGACACTGTGCAGCGATGCACCCGATTCGCGAACGATTCGCAAGTCGCCCTGTACATCCAGAAGGAGATATTGTCGACGTCCGACCTCACCGATGATGTCCGCGCCGATGGGATAGCCACCACCTCATACAAATATAGCATCACCTCGGAAATCACCTCGACGCCCACCATTGTCGCCTACCTCGCCCTTCTCAAGCGCCCGCAAGCGATCGATCCTGCCCTGCCTCTTACTTCCCAAATTCAGATCCAGACTCTGCCTGGCGCTGCTTCTTCTAATGCGGCCGTTGCCGAACAAGGTGTTCCTTCTGCATCTCCCTTCGAGATTCTTCATACTATCCTTCATAATGCGCTGGCGCCCTACTTCGATGCCAGCACCAAGTCTTCGCAGGCCGTTAATGGAGCGAGAAGCCGGGCTGATGTCGACGCAAAGACGGGCATTCCTGTCACCAAGAAACGAATGACAGAATTGGAACTGAGTCTCCTCCATTTACAGCAAAATGTCGAGATTCCCGAGCTGTCTCTGCCCTTCCACCCTGTCGTCCAGACTGCTTTGGAAGAGGCCGCAGCAAGGGGCGTCAAACCCTCGACCGAGCTGATACCCGCTTCGCTCCTCTCGGACAGTTCGTTCATGAACAATCTCCAATCGACGGTGAATGGCTGGATCAAGGCAATCCAGGCCATCACCAAGCTCACGAGGGACCCGGTGACGAGGACAGCAACTCAGGAGATCAACTTTTGGCTGTCGATGGAGTCGTCGCTGGAGAGTATCGAGGCTCAGTTGCGCAGCGAGGGCGTCTTGCTGACTCTCGAAATTCTGAAGCATGCCAAACGTTTCCAAGCGACTGTCAGTTTCACAGCGGATACTGGCCTGAAAGAAGCTATGGAAACGGTGCAAAAATACAACCAGCTTATGCGAGATTTCCCGCTCGACGAGCTCCTGTCTGCCACCTCTCTTTCCAAGGTTGACGAGGCCGTCGCGCAGATCTTCGGTCACATGAACAAGAAAATGAGATTCAGCAACTACCCAATCAAGCGGACCCTCGATCTTGTTGAAGCTATCTCTGCCGATCTCAAAGAGGCAATGCACCGTCTGTTACCCGGGTCTGAGCTCGTCAATCTCGACTACAAGGATTTTAAGGCATTAATGGTGACCGCCGACGAGATCTTCAAGGGCTGGGAATCTCAGATCAAGGATTTTACCAATATCGCCCGCGAGACCACCAGAAGGCGGCAGGAAAAGTTCATTCCCATCAAAATCAACCCCAAGCACAGCGAGTTGCAGGCCCGCCTCAAGTACATTGACACTTTCCGGGACAACCACGAACAGCTACAACGTACTATTGTAATTGTTCTTGGACCCAAGGCTGCCGTGAATGGGATCAACGGGGAGGGCGCCAACAACACCCCACTGGCGGAGGAGATGGGCGATGTTGATGCCGTCGAGGAGGTTCAGCAAGCGTGGGATGCTCTCAAGAATGTCGACCTGCTCGATGTTTCTGAAGAGGGTACCCAGCGCTGGGTGAAAGCAGAGAACACATACAACGAGCGGACGACTCGTGTCGAAAATTCCATCATCGCTCGTCTGCGTGATCGTTTGGCAACTGCGAAAAACGCCAACGAGATGTTCCGCGTGTTTTCCCAGTTCAATGCCCTCTTTGTGCGACCCAAGATTCGAGGTGCTATTGCCGAGTACCAGAACCAACTTATAGAAAACGTGAAACAAGCGATTTCCGCCTTGCATGAGCGCTTCAAGCAACAGTATGGCCATTCTGAGGCGCATGCGATGGCCCAGCTACACGATTTGCCTCCTGTATCTGGCGCCATCATCTGGGCTCGTCAGATTGAACGTCAGCTCGACGGATACATGAAGAAAGTCGAGGATATTCTAGGTTCCGACTGGACGCTACATGCCGAAGGACAGAAGCTCCAGACAGAGAGTGATTTGTTCAAGAAGAAGCTGAACACGCAAGCTATTTACAAAGCCTGGGTAGACGATGTCCAGAGAAAGCAGATCACCATCTCTGGGCGCCTGTTCAATATCAACAAGGTCCGGTCTGCGAACAACGCCCTCGACCTCGCAGTCAACTTTGATGCCCAGATCATCACACTATTCAAGGAGACCCGCAATCTAGGCTGGCAAAACTTCCAGGTGCCCCATTCAGTACACAATACCGCCAAGGATGCGAAGCGCGTTTACCCATATGCCGTCAGCTTGATGGAAAGTGTGCGAACATTCACGCAAACGACGCGCCAGATCTCTGACATGCCCGGAGTATCCCTGTTGTTGAGCGGCTACCAGAATGATGTGCAGAACCTCATCGCTAAAGGAGTGCCCCTGAAGTGGGAGACATTCCTGGATACGTGGGAGGTGCACCAGAAGCCAATGCTTGCTAACAACGGACTTGATCACACCATTGGCCGAAACAGCGCCGGCAGCAAGCACGTCCTATTTGTGAGAGATTTCGCCGCCAGCACATCTGTGCTCCAGGCCAAGACGATTGCGCTTGCGACAGTTCATACCAACGTGCAAAAGGCTCTCCAAGAGCTCGCTACTTGCCCGTATGATGCTGGCGAGTTCGACTCGAGACTGCAAATCATCCAAGCTGCCGTGGACCAGCTGAACCTGGAACAGTATGTCAACTTGGGCTACTGGGTGGAGAGAATGAATGATCGAATTAAGCTGCTTCTTCTGGCTCGCCTACAGAAGGCCGTCGTGGCCTGGATCGAGGCATTTGAGGATGACGACTACAATGATCATGAGGCGTCGCGACGCAAGCAACTTGCACCATCGGGCGAACCCATCAAGTCGGATGCGCCGACCATGAAACAGTTGGTGCACGAGATTACCATGCGCAACCAAGTTATCTACCTAGAGCCTCCTTTGGAGTATGCGCGCGCCAGCTGGTACGTGCAATTGCACGAATGGGTCGGCATTGTCTGCAACCTACCGAAGGTCAAGGCCTCAAGATACCAGATGAGTCTTACTCTGAGCACCGCAGCCCCGGAAGAAGCCCGTTTCACGGAACTGCCCAGCGAATGCACCGACATCCTGGCAAGAGTCTACACAAGCATTGAGAAGAAGCTCTCTCACATCGGCGGCTATGTAGACAAGTGGCTACAATTCCAATCGCTTTGGGACCTCCAGTCGGAGCAGGTGTACGAGCTTCTGGGAGATGAGTTGTCTAGGTGGCTTCAACTACTCCAGGAAATTCGAAAGACCCGTGCGACCTTTGACACAACCGAGGTCAGCCGGTCATTTGGCCGCATCACCATCGACTATGATCAAGTGCAGACCAAGGTGAACTCGAAGTACGACCAGTGGCAGCACGAGATCCTGATCAAATTCGGAAGCCGCCTTGGAGGCCGAATGAGAGAAGTCCATGCGGAAATTGAGAAAGCACGAAGGGATTTGGAGATGCAAAGCCTGGAGGCCACCTCAACCGCGCAAGCCGTCCAATTCATCACCATTGTGCAATCCTGCAAGCGAAACGTCAAAGCATGGGCTCCTGAAGTCGAGACATTCCGCCAGGGGCAATCGACGCTTACCCGCAACCGCTATCAGTTCCCCAACGACTGGTTAGATGTTCAACAGGTTGACTCGCAGTGGGAAGCCCTGAATGAGCTGCTCACCCGAAAGGCGAAGATTGTCCAGGACCAGACCGATGCCCTCAAGGCCAAGATTGTTGCTGAGGACAAGGTTGTGACGGAGAAGATTGCCGAGATCGCTATCCAGTGGAACGAAGAGAAGCCAGTGTCGGGCACTATTGCACCAGAAGTCGCCTCCGAGACACTCAGCTCCTTTGAAGCTCGCATCAACAAGCTACAGGGAGAGTCAGAGATGGTAGGTAAGGCCAAGGAGGCTCTTGATCTCCCTGCTAGTGGAGAGTCTTCCCTGTCCATTATTTTGGAAGAAGTGCAGGATTTCAAGTCTGTTTGGGCTGCGCTGTCAACCATTTGGAGAAGTTTGAACGAGCTCCGAGAGACTCTCTGGGGCAGCGTTCAGCCGCGAAAGATCCGTGGCTCCATCGATGGTCTCATCAAGATGACGAAGGAGATGCCAAGCAGAATGCGACAATACGCTGCATTTGAGCACATCCAGAACATCCTCCGCCAGCAACTGAAGGTCAACACTATCCTGACGGATCTCAAGTCAGAGGCTATCCGCGATCGTCACTGGGTAAAGATCTGGAAAGAAATCAAGCCCGGACGACGATACTCACCGGTGTCGATGACTCTTGGCGATGTCTGGGACTTGAACCTCATCGCCACAGAAAATATTGTCCGGGACATCATCGCCCAAGCTCAAGGAGAGATGGCCTTGGAGGAATTCCTCAAACAGGTCAAGGACACATGGAACAACTACTCCCTGGAGCTTGTGGCCTATCAGAACAAGTGCCGCCTCATCCGTGGCTGGGACGATCTCTTCGCCAAATGCAGCGAGAATCTCAATTCCCTGCAAGCAATGAAGCACTCGCCCTACTACAAGGAATTCGAGGAGGAAGCCTCCTCTTGGGAGGACAAACTGAACCGCGTCCATGTCTTGTTCGACGTTTGGATCGATGTTCAACGCCAATGGGTCTACCTCGAAGGAGTCTTCACAGGTAACGCCGACATCAAGCACCTGTTGCCCATTGAATCATCTCGGTTCCAGAATATCAACAGCGAATTCATGGCTGTCATGAAGAAGGTCTACAAGCAGCCTATGGTCATAGATGTGCTTGGAATTGCTGGCGTCCAGAAGTCGCTCGAACGTCTCGCCGAGCTCCTGAACAAGATCCAGAAGGCCTTGGGTGAATACCTTGAGAAGGAACGAGTATCGTTCCCTCGATTCTACTTCGTTGGTGACGAAGATCTGTTGGAGATGATCGGTAACAGCAATGACACCATGCGAATTGCCAAGCATTTCAAGAAGATGTTTGCGGGTCTTAACGGGCTTGTGATGGACGATGAAGCTACCATCTCGGGCTTCACGTCCAAGGAGGACGAGGTTGTTCGCCTCAAGAAGGAGATTTCGCTTGCCAAGGTGCCCAAGATCAACGATTGGCTGGCACTTCTCGAGAATGGCATGAAGGCTACACTGGCCGAGCTTCTGGCCGAGGCCATTGACGCATTCACACCGATTTTCGAGTCTAACGATATTGGCCAAGCTGCTATGAACGAATTCATTGACGCCTATCCGAGTCAGATTGTCGTGCTCGCTACACAGGCTGTCTGGACTACTGCCGTCGATAAGTCACTTGCCGATGGGGGTTCTACTCTACAGGCTTTGTTCGACCGAGAAGTGCAAGTGTTACGACTTCTGGCAGAGACCGTCCTTGGCGATCTGGAAGTGATCCAAAGAAAGAAGTGCGAGGCCTTGATTACCGAGTGTGTCCATCAGCGGGACACTATCGAGAAGTTGGTCAAGGCTGGTGCAAACTCGACAACACATTACCTTTGGCTGCTGCAAATGCGCTACGTGTACAATCCGGAAGGTGACTTCATCCAGCGTCTCCATATCAAGATGGCCAACGCCAAGCTGAGCTACGGCTTTGAGTATTTGGGTGTCCCCGAAAGGCTTGTTCGCACGCCCCTTACCGATCGTTGCTTCCTCACACTCACTCAGGCCCTCTGCCAGAGACTTGGTGGTTCGCCTTATGGTCCTGCCGGTACCGGCAAGACCGAGTCTGTCAAGGCTCTGGGTGTTGAGCTCGGTCGCTTCACGCTGGTATTCTGCTGTGACGACACTTTTGACTTCCAAGCGATGGGTCGTATTTTCCTCGGTATCTGCCAAGTCGGTGCCTGGGGTTGTTTTGATGAATTCAACCGTCTCGAAGAGCGAATTCTGTCAGCCGTTTCGCAACAAATCCAGAACATCCAACTTGGTCTCAAGCAGGGTGTCGAGGATGACAAAGCACAGATCGAGCTGATCGGCCGCCAACTGTGTGTAAACCAGAACACTGGTATTTTCATCACCATGAACCCTGGTTACGCTGGTCGTTCGAACCTGCCCGACAACCTGAAGAAGCTGTTCCGCAGTGTGGCCATGTCCAAGCCCGACAAAGAACTCATTGCCGAAGTCATGCTCTACTCGCAGGGCTTTAACCAAGCCAAGCAGTTATCGAAGCAGACTGTGCCCTTCTTTGACCAGTGTTCTGCGAAGCTATCCAAGCAAGCTCATTACGATTTCGGTCTGCGTGCCCTCAAGAGTGTGCTTGTGAGTTCCGGTGGCCTCAAGCGTGCTCGTCTGATAAACAGCAACGGCGAAATTGGGGCAGAAGAAGTTGTCGAGCCCGAGATCTTGGTACAGAGCATTCGTGAAACAATTGCGCCGAAGTTGGTAGCTAACGATGTCGACATCATGATGGACGTCGAGCACGAGTGTTTCCCAGGGGTTCAATACGTCCCTGCGAACTTGGATAAGCTAGAGGAGGCTATCCGCCGTCTGGCTGCAGAGCGGCATCTGGTCGTCACTGATACTTGGATGACGAAGGTGCTTCAATCGTACCAAATTCTCAACATCCATCACGGTGTTATGCTGGTCGGAAATTCTGGCACCGGAAAGTCCGCAGCTTGGAGACTCCTTCTGGACGCCCTACAGCAGGTGGAGGGCGTCGAGGGTGTTTCCCACGTCATTGATCCCAAGGTTATGTCCAAGGAGGCACTATACGGAAACCTTGACTCTACCACTCGAGAATGGACCGATGGCTTGTTCACCAGCATTCTCCGAAAGATTGTAGACAACCTCCGTGGCGAAGACACGAAGCGCCACTGGATCGTTTTCGACGGTGATGTTGATCCGGAATGGGTAGAGAACTTGAACAGTGTCCTCGATGACAACAAGCTGCTAACGCTGCCCAACGGTGAGCGTCTGAATCTCCCATCGAACGTACGCATCATGTTCGAGGTCGAGACACTCAAGTATGCTACGCTTGCTACCGTCAGTCGATGTGGTATGGTGTGGTTCAGCGAGGATACTGTTTCTCCTGACATGATGGTCACCCATTACCTTGATGGTCTTCGCAGCGTCCCATTCGAGGACCTCGACGAGGACACCGCGGCTGCAGGGCAAAGCCCCGCCAAGTCGCTCCAGATTCAAAGCCAGGCGGCTGATTTGTTGCATGCTTTCCTGACAACCGACAAGTTCATCCATGAAGCCCTCAAGGAAGCCGAAGGTTATAAGCACATCATGGACTTCACTGTAGCCCGTGTCTTGACTACGCTTTTCTCTCTATTGAACAAGGCGGTACGCGATCTGATCGAGTACAATGCCCAGCATATCGACTTCCCGCTCGACCCGGAACAAATTGAGGGTTACATTTCCAAGAAACTCCTCCTTGCTCTGGTCTGGGCTCTCACGGGTGACTGTCCGTTGCTTGATCGCAAAGCCTTTGGCGACAATGTGGGTGGGCTCGCCAGCTTTGGATCCCCCCCGCTGGATGGAACCAGTTCCCTGATCGATTTTGATGTTTCTCTTCCCCGTGCGGAATGGACGCCATGGCAAAATGAAGTACCTACCATCGAGGTCAACACGCACTCGGTCACCCAGACCGATGTCGTCATTCCCACACTCGACACAGTCCGACATGAGGATGTGCTATACTCGTGGCTCGCTGAGCACAAGCCTCTGCTGCTTTGCGGTCCGCCCGGTTCTGGTAAAACGATGACACTGTTCAGTGCTCTTCGCAAACTGCCTAACATGGAAGTTGTGGGATTGAACTTCTCAAGTGCGACAACGCCCGATCTCCTGATCAAGACCTTCGAACAATACTGCGAATACAAGAAGACACTGAACGGAGTCATGCTGTCTCCCACCCAAATCGGCAGGTGGCTGGTCGTATTCTGCGATGAAATTAACTTGCCTGCCCCCGACTCTTACGGTACCCAACGTGCCATATCTTTCTTGCGACAGATGGTTGAGCATAACGGCTTCTGGCGCACATCGGATAAGTCTTGGGTCACCCTCGACAGGATTCAATTTGTCGGTGCCTGTAACCCGCCTACCGATGCTGGTCGTACGCCGCTTGCCGAGAGATTCCTTCGACATGCACCGCTCATCATGGTCGACTACCCTGGTGAACTTTCTCTCAAGCAGATTTATGGAACCTTCAACACGGCTATTATGAAGATCATTCCGACATTACGTGGCTACTCTGAAGCCCTGACATCGGCTATGGTGCATTTCTACCTCGAGTCGCAGCAACGCTTCACTCCCAAGATCCAACCACATTACGTATACAGTCCTCGTGAACTGACAAGATGGGTCCGCGGCGTCTACGAAGCCATCAAGCCACTAGAGACGCTGTCGGTCGAAGGACTGGTTCGTATCTGGGCCCACGAAGCTCTTCGCCTCTTCCAAGATCGATTGGTGGCCGAGGAAGAACGTCAGTGGACAGAAGAAGCCGTCAAGCGTATTGCCATGGAGTTCTTCCCCACTATCGATGAGCAGAAAGCCTTGGGAGGACCCATCCTGTTCTCCAACTGGCTGTCCAAGAACTATGTTCCTGTCGACCGTGAACAGCTGCGAGACTTTATTAAGGCTCGTCTCAAGACGTTCTGCGAGGAAGAAGTGGATGTACCGCTCATTCTGTTCAATGATGTCCTGGACCATGTTTTGCGAATCGATCGTGTCTTCCGGCAACCGCAAGGACATTTGATCCTGATTGGTGTCAGTGGTAGTGGTAAAACGACACTTGCCAGATTTGTTGCCTGGATGAATGGCCTCAAGGTCTTCCAGATCAAGGTCCACGGAAAGTACTCGGGCGAAGATTTCGACGACGATCTCCGAGATGTCCTCCGCCGTTGTGGCTGCAAGGGCGAGAAGATCTGTTTCATCATGGACGAGGCGAACGTCCTAGACTCCGGATTCCTCGAGAGAATGAACACCCTGCTTGCCAACGCTGAAGTACCCGGTCTCTTTGAGGGCGACGACCTTGCGGCGCTGATGACAGCCTGTAAGGAAGGCGCTCAACGTCAAGGCCTTCTCCTCGATTCTCAAGAGGAATTGTACAAGTGGTTTACTGGCCAGATTGTGAAGAACTTGCATGTTGTGTTCACCATGAACCCTCCGGAAGGTGGTCTCGGCTCCAAGGCCGCTACTAGTCCAGCCTTGTTCAACCGTTGCGTGCTCAACTGGATGGGTGACTGGTCTGACCAAGCCCTGTTCCAGGTTGCTAGCGAGCTGACAAACTCGGTCGACCTTGACAAACCAAACTGGGTGGCACCCGACAGTATTCCCGTGGCATACAGAGGCCTCACCCTCCCGCCTTCGCATAGAGACGCCGTGATTAATGCCATGGTGTTCATCCACCACTCCCTGCATCGCTTCAATGCCAAGCTACTCCAGCAGCAAGGAAAGCTCACCTTCCTCACTCCGCGACATTTCCTGGATTTCGTGGCCCAGTACGTGAAGCTATACAACGAGAAGCGCGAGGACCTCGAGGAGCAACAACGTCATCTCAATGTCGGTCTTGACAAGCTGAGAGACACTGTCGACAAGGTCCGCGACCTGCGTGTCAGCTTGGCGGAGAAGAAGACCCAGCTTGAACTCAAGGACGCCGAAGCCAATGAGAAACTGCAACGCATGGTTGCCGACCAGCGCGAGGCTGAGCAGCGGAAGAGCACGTCTCTCGAGATTCAAGCCGCGCTCGAGATCCAAGAGTCGGAGGTTGCCAAGCGAAAGGAAGTTGTCTTGAACGATTTGGCCAAGGCCGAGCCGGCTGTGGAGGAGGCCAAGGCCAGTGTCAGCAACATCAAGAGGCAGCACTTGACAGAAGTCCGTTCCATGGGTTCGCCCCCCAAGGGTGTCAAGAATGCCATGTTCGCCGTTTGCTCGTTGCTTGGACACAAGGTTCCTGACTGGAAGTCTGTCCAGTCAATCATTCGTCGTGACGATTTCATTGCCAGTATTGTCAACTTCGACAACGAGAAGATGATGACCAAGCAGCTTCGGGTCTTGATGCGCAAAGAGTACCTGGACGATGAAGAATTTACCTTCGAGAAGGTCAACCGTGCCAGTAAGGCCTGTGGTCCCCTGGTTCAATGGGTGGAGGCGCAAGTCAACTTCTCCGAGATCTTGGATCGTGTCGGACCTCTGCGAGAGGAAGTCGATCAGCTCGAAGACCAGGCTTTACAAACCAAGGCCGAAGCAAAGGCTGTCGAGAACACCATCACCAGCTTGGAGGACAGCATTGCCACTTACAAGACGGAATACGCTGCCCTGATCAGCGAAACGCAAGCTATCAAATCCGAGATGTCCCGCGTCCAGTTCAAGGTCGACCGCAGCGTCCGCCTGCTCGACAGTCTTTCCTCCGAAAGAGTCCGTTGGGAAGATGGGAGCAAATCGTTTGAGACCCAGATCAGCACACTGGTTGGCGACGTCCTGGTCGCCGCTGCCTTCCTTGCCTATAGCGGTCTTTATGACCAGACTTTCCGAAAGTCGATGATGGAGGATTGGGTTCACCAACTGTCGCTATCCGGTGTCAACTACAAGCAACACAACCCCGTCACCGAGTATTTGTCAACAGCAGATGAGAGGTTGAGCTGGCAGGAGAACAGCTTGCCGGTCGACGACCTCTGCACCGAAAACGCCATTGTCCTAAAGCGCTTCAACAGATACCCCTTAATCATCGATCCTTCCGGTAGAGTGATCGAATTCCTCCAGAAGGAATGCAAGGACCGCCGGCTTACTGTCACAAGTTTCTTGGACGACTCGTTCACCAAGCAGCTCGAAAGCTCGCTTCGTTTCGGAAACCCCATCCTCATTCAGGATGCGGAGCACCTGGACCCGATTCTGAACGCAGTCCTGAACAAGGAGTACCAGAAGACTGGTGGACGCGTGCTTATTCAGCTTGGCAAACAGCAGATCGATTTCTCGCCAGCATTCAAAATCTATCTGTCCACGCGAGACCCCTCGGCCCAGTTCCCGCCGGACATCTGCAGTCGAACCACGTTTGTCAACTTCACGGTCACCCAGAGCAGTCTGCAAACCCAGTCTCTTAACGAAGTACTGAAGTCGGAGCGACCTGACGTAGACGAGCGACGCTCCAATCTCATCAAGCTTCAGGGCGAGTTCAAGGTCCACCTGCGACAGCTTGAGAAGCGCCTTTTGCAAGCGCTCAACGAGTCGCGCGGCAACATCCTCGATGATGACAATGTCATCGAAACCCTGGAGACTCTGAAGACGGAGGCAGGGGAAATCACAGCTAAGATGAGCAATACCGAAGGTGTCATGGCGGAGGTCGAACAAATCACGCTCGAGTACAACAGCATTGCCCGGTCGTGCAGTGCCATCTTTGCCGTCCTGGAGCAACTGCACTATCTCAACCATTTCTACCAGTTCTCGCTGCAGTTCTTCTTGGACATCTTCCACTCTGTCCTGCATAACAACAAGAACCTTGCCAGCGAAACAGATCATATCGCCCGCCGCGAAATCATCATCAAGGATCTCTTTGTGACTGCCTTCAAGAGGACCGCTTTGGGATTGGTGCAGAAAGACCGCATCACCTTGGCCATGCTATTGACCCAGGCTTCGCCGTACCCAATGGACAGGGGCATCCTCGATACCATCCTCGACGATCGGGTTGAAGGCAAGGATCTCTCCACCGACAAGGACGCCAAGGACGAGGCGTTTGCCCGAGCGTCCCGCCTGAACGTACTGAAGGAGAGATTGGACCTGGTGTCTCCTGAGGAATGGGAGAAGTTCCTGAACGAGGAGCTGGCTGAGAAGTTCGTGCCCAAGGTGTGGGATGACAACACTGCGCCTCACGATCAGTTCCTCATTTCTCTCCTGCTGGTCAAGCTATTCCGCCTCGACCGCTTTGTGCCCACCGCTGAGCGTTTCGTGGCATCTGTATTCGGCGACGATCTATTCGAAATTGTTGAGGATCTGAAGCAGACAGTCGATGAGGTCTCGACATCACACCCGATCTCCCTCGTGTGCAGTCCTGGTTTCGATGCCAGCTACAAGGTCGACAATCTCGTCGAGCGTATGCGTACGCGCTGCACCAACATTGCCATGGGTTCCAATGAAGGTCTCGCCAGTGCCGACAAGGCCATCAACAATGCAGCCCAGGTGGGCAACTGGGTTCTTATCAAGAATGTGCATCTCGCACCGACATGGCTCCAGTCTCTCGAGAAGCGAATGGAATCCCTAAACCCACACTCGGACTTCAGGCTATTCTTGTCAATGGAGTCCAGTCCCAAGATTCCGGTCAACTTGCTGCGAGCTTCTCGCGTATTGATGTACGAACAGCCGGCTGGTGTGAAGGCCAACATGAAGGACTCGATGACCTCGCTGTCCGTCAGAGCCAGCAAAGCGCCAGTAGAGAGAACGAGACTGTACCTGCTTCTCTCGTTCCTCCACGCCGTGATTCAGGAACGACTGCGCTATGCGCCCAACCTTGGATGGAAGAGCTTCTGGGAGTTCAACGATGCCGATGTAAGTTCATACCCACTGCCTCCATCCTCCTTTCCCCAGACGGCTGCTAACTAATCTATTACAGTACGAATGCTCTGCCTTCGTCGTGGACACGTGGGTCGAGTTCGTCGCCCAGAACCGCACGAACATTGCGCCGCAGAACATCCCCTGGGACATGATCCGATACCTGGTGCGCGAGACGTACGGTGGCAAGATTGACGACGAAGGCGACTTCCACGGCCTCACGGACCTGGTCAACGCCGTCCTGCAGCCGGCCGCCTTCGACATTGGCCACAAGCTCGTCGAGGGCTCCGAGACGGACGGCGGCGTCGGCCTCGAGGTCCCCAGCGGCACCACCCTGCAGGACTTCATGGGCTGGGTCCAGAAGCTGCCCGAGCGCGAGCCCCCGACCTACCTGGGCCTACCCGCCAACGCCGAGAGGTTGTTGCTGGTCGGCCTCGGCAGGAGTCTGATCAAGAACTTGCGCAAGGTGGGAGAACTGCTGGATGAGGGTGAGCAGTTGGTAGCTGAAACTTGAGTGGGGGTTTGATGAGTTTACATTGTTATTATGTGACATAAGGACTGTGTCTGTTCTTTTTTGTCCTTGAATTCTTGTTGTACAATAAGAGAGCTCGGGACTCGACTACAAGGGAAATAGACGGATGGAACAGGAGAAGATAGGAGAGGCGGGCATAGACCTTGATGGAACATGGCGTTGTTACATTGCTGGTAGTTTTCGTGCAGACTGGGCAGGGGCGGCGTGCCAATCCTCGTTTTGTTGCACTGATACCCCAGACTGACATTTTACTGTACTACTTTCCTTTCGTTTGTCAAGACTGTATATTGCTAGATGCACCATTCAGTGGTTAATATATTACTTGTACCAGACACTTTTCCTGTATAAAAAAGTATTTGAATTTCTGAAGTATTGACTTTTATTTATCCGTCTTGATGATACTGAGGATATATTTCCATCCCTAAACCTCAATTTTACGGCCCTTGCGGTCAACCCTCTCGTCCCTGGGGTCGAAACCACCGTTGCCCCAAGTCGCCCATTCCGGCGTGGCCTCGCCCATGTACTCTTCGGGCGTCCAGTCGCCGTCGGCGCCGCGCTCCTCGAGCAGCTCGAAGAACTTCTGGTAGTCGATGCGCGTGTGCCACTTGCCGTCGACGCGGAAGCGGCCGCTGGCGAGGAGGACGCAGCAGCTGTGGGCGTGCTCGGCGGCGATGCCGTAGTCGAGGCCGCGCTCCTTGAGCTTGCGGTCGAGGGCGGTGACGAAGTCGGTCACCTCGGCGTAGAAGGGGACGTTGGCCATGCTGAGGCCGGCGCCGGCGCTGCTCGAGGTGCCGCAGTAGGTGACGCCCTTGATCTCGACAAAGCAGGGGAGGCCCTTTTCGACGAGGTCGGCGTAACCCTCGACCTCGTCGTCGACGTTGAAGCCCTTGACGAGGGTGAGGCGGAAGACGGTGCGCTGCTTGAAGCGCTTCTCGCGCAGGATGTCGAGGCAGCGCTGGAAGCGCTCCCAGAAGTCGCGGTGCAGGGGGCGATCGATCTTGCGGAGCGACTCCTTGTTGCTCGCGTCGATGGACACGTACAGCTGCGTGACGGCCTTGAGGGCGGCCAGCTGGTCCGGGTGCTGGGCGTTGCAGACGAGGAAGGAGGAGATGCGCTCGGCATGCAGCATGCCCAGGAACTCGTTGATGTACGGGTAGAAAATAGGCTCCCCGACAAGACTGAGAGCGCAGTGGCGAATGCGCATCGCCTCAGCAAACCGTTCCGACCTGACTCCGGGGACGCCACGCATCATCTTGATCTTTTTGTAGTGCCCGGCCTTGACGCCATCGAAGATGAGCTCAGGGGGGTCGACAACCCACCGCCAGGTGGTGCCGACCGGGTTGGTTCCGTGGCGCCAGCAGAAAACGCACTTGTTCGAGCAGGACAGAGAGGGTGTTGTTTCCATGCACTGATGCGAGGCAATGCCGTAGAAGGAGAACTTGTAGCAAGAACCCCGGCCGCGCATTGCACTCTTGGTCCACCGACAGATCTTGACCCCTGAGTGGCTTCCCACAATTTGGTAGCCCTGCTTCGTGAGCGATGCGTATGTTGGTGAATTTTTGGGTACCATCTCCTTCACAGTCTGTGTAGGCTTTTTCGTTGCCTTGCCGTACGTCGTGAAATCGATAGCCACCGGCGCCTTCGCAGCGGGGCCGTCCTGACCAGAAGACTTCATGATCCTGCCCAAATCTTCAACATCTTCGAGGTTGGAAGAGGTTTTGCTGAGTTTCTTAGATTCCTTCGCCTCGTCCTCAAACAAGACTTCGCCGTCATCGTCATCGGAAGCATACTCCTCGTCACTTTCGACGGCATCGCCACTGCCTGGGACGCCTTCGCCTAGTGAGCCAGTGCTTGCCAGGGTATTGACAACATCGCGGATTCCCTCGGTCCATTCTACCAGTCGTTCCGTCAGGTCGCGCTTTGGGTCTCCCATACCTAGCGGGAACGCTCTCTTGCGACTCGTGAGTTTTGCCATCCATTTATCGAGCTCTTTGGCCTGGAAGCAATAGCCCTCATCCTCCGTTGGCCAGCCCTCGCGGTCGCCGATACCGAATACAGCATAGCCTAGCAGTCCGGACAGAGGGGCAGTATCAATCCTGAAATCGTTGTGGGTCTCTTGCAGATGCTCCAGGAAGGTATCGTTGATCGTATCGATGTTGTAGCTTGGTACGAGCAGGAGGTACAGGTAATCCACGGGCGTTTCAGAGTCCTTGGGTGGGCTGAGAAAGTACTCATCATAATCTATGTCGGCCAAGTCCAAGATGCGACAAGGCAAGACGGGGGGCTCGTCTTCTGCGCTCTGTTTCTGTGCCGGGGCATCGAGCTTTTCCACCAAGCCTTTGGTGAGCCTCTCGGTGCTCCCTGTCAAGGAGGAGAAAAATAGAAGAGGCTGGATGGGTCGCTTCTCTTGTGGTTCCGCCACAAGAGGCTTTGAGTCTGGTTTGCGCAGCTCGCCCTTGATGCGCCGGGGACCACTGGGCGGCGATGCTTTAGGCACGGGTGCAGGCGCAGTCGCCGGCACGGGTGCTCGTGTCTTTTCATTTAAAGGAGCGGCTGGCGCTGAGGAGGGCTGCTCGTATATCTTGCGAAGGGCCACTGGACCTTCCCTCTCCTGGGTCAGGAGCATGTAGACCCATATCGAAAAGAGGATGCCAAATACAGCCAAGAGAATCGGCGTCCTATGGGCGTGCCAAAGATCGATAATATCTGGTCGCATGGGTCAGTGCAAAGGACTTGCCAGTGTACAATGGGAGTCGACTCACGCGCGACTGGGCCAATGGCCTCCAGCCGGCCTGTCCACCCCTCGTTGGACATTTTACTCAAAAGTTGGTATCCGGGGTCGATAATTTGGTGTATTGATTGAACTTTTGGAGGGGGCGGGGCAATCTTTCCAATTGATAGTGCCGTATTCGTAGGTTACACTGAATTGAGAATTTAGGTACTGGAGCTCCATAGAAATCTGGGCGCTTAGTCATTTCCAGCTTGACTGTTATCCGATTGATAAATAGCCACCCATCTTGTCGCATTCAGGACTTATATATGGATATACCTACGTCTATAGTCTCCTTGAATGTCGTCTCCGGCTCGGCCGTGCACATGCTTCTAATTGCCAATGCTACATACTTGTTGATAGATCTTAGGTGAGAAGACATGGGTCCTCCAAGTTGAAATCTTGAGATGCCATATGGAGGGGCACTACGAGCAGTCCTCAGGGCAACAACGAGTGGTGAGTGGTGCTCGTCGACCTGGACCGGTGATGGATCAAAAGTCCAGGCTCAATTGGCTGTTGGAATACCCACAGAGCATGAGCAGGGTTTGGTCCTGTTCATGTTGCGTGAAGCAACCTCCAACTAGAGACATGGTCACACAGGATGAGCGCAAGAGAATAGATGGTGGTTCTCATACTTCGTTATTTGTCTATGCCAGCCAATATACAAGAGGGCCCCGAATCAAGATCCAGGGGCCTGGCGCCCTGCCATGAATTATATCGTACAGCTTGACCGAGTCGCCGGGGATGCGCCGTCGTGTCGAGTCGGCCTTCTACCTGACCCATAAATAACGGCTCCCTTCAAACAGAGTAGGGTGGTGTGTGAGTTTGGGGATATTTTCTCCAATGTCAACTAGATAGGTATACTCTGGGACTTAGTCCAAGCCCGGGTGAGGAGGCATCTCGGAGGAGCTGGCGCCACTGCCGCCTTCCAGGTCGAGGTTCTTGTCGTATGCAATCATCTCGGCCAGAACATCTAATATCCTCTGCATTGTCCAATCGCATTAGTCGCAGTTCAGTAGTTCACCGGGATCAAGCAGAATCTTGTGGGCTGAGGGGTCTGCAGTATCGCTTACCTTGTCGACAGTCTTGTCGTAGATGCTAATAAGGTCACCAGGGGTCGGGTAGACCTTCAGAGCCTGGTAGAATGAAAGGGCAGACTCGAGCGTTTTTGAAGCTGTGGTGCGATGCGTTAGCCAGGTGTGCGATGTGATGCGAATCGGCGGCGGCGCGGGGAAATGTGAGGACACTCACGGTCTTGGGCGAGAATCTCGCCCTCCTGGACGTGCTCCATGAAATAGCCCTCCCGCTCATTGACGCCGGAGGGGAAGCCCTCCTCGAGAGCACGGTCGACAGCGGCGTGGACTTCCTTGCTCTTTTGTCTGTTTGAGAGAACTGCCTCCTCCTTCTCAGCTCGCTGTTGTCGGCGTTCTTGACGGCGCAATTCGCGGCGAAAGTCGGGAGATTTCCGGCGCTGTTGGTCGAAGTAGATGGCGTAGGCTAGAATGGGTACCGGTGAGCATTTGCTACCACAGGATGTGTGCTGGGGCGGGTGTGCGAAGCCGCAGAGCTTGACGCCCGCATGGTGACGTACCCAAAAGACCAGTGGCTACCGTCGCAACGGATACGGTCGCAATTGTCGAGGTCTGAACCATATTTGCAGATTTTGCAATAGTGACTATAGGAGATCGAGAGGTGTAGTTGGCGACGGATCGGCGAACAATGCAGTACGTCGGGAGGGGAATGGCGGAGGTAAAGATGTCTATGTAGCTAATGTTGCGGTTTTGGAGGAAACACTCGAAGCTTTTTTTTCGGTCGTCAGAGCTCGATTTCTTTCAACACCCAGCACAGCACGTCAATGGCTGCTACAAGACGACTTTTTCTGGGGCTGGAAGACTGCTGGCTGGTTAGGTTACCCAGCACTCTGTAAGTTAAGTACGTACCGATGTAGGTCACCTATCGGTCTATCCCTGCTTCGGACCCCAGTAGCGTTCCAGGTTCATCGGCACTCTAACCGCGACTAAGTCCGAGCCTGATTGATTGATGAACGTTAGCGAGGTACTGCTGCTGTGGCCCGCTGCCCTTTGCGCCATTCCATGTGTACACCTCCTGCCTCCTCTTCGACGCTCAGACAAGGTCACTCAGTACCTAGGTAATTGGCTGGTCCCAACAGTGAGGATGGTGGTTTGACAGCAACTGCAACGACAACCGCTTCAATCAAAACAAACCCAGTTGTTTTCCAACACCGTCGCGAATTATCCTACACACAGAAACGTGCGACCATGAGATTTCATTAGAACAATCAGCGACAAACTACACCTGTCATCGCAACAGGCCAGAGTACCTACGCAAGCAGTTGCCGCAACCTCGAACCAACACAACGCGACAGCCATCGAGGCATACCTATAGTTCCAACAGACACAGATCGCCAACATGTCCGAGAATAAGATATCTCTACGAAGCGGTGGCAAGAGGAAAGGCCGCCCGACTATCAGTGCGCCCAGACAGATATCTGGTCCTATCCCTAATGATGGCGTCGACGTGCCTCGCAGCTCGGGGGGCGCCCTTTTCCAGTCGGGGCACCTCCGCCACCTCCAGCAGCAGCAGCAGCAGCACAACCACGGCCGCGAGCTCCTCCTGCTGCGGGCGGTAAGACGAATGACTTGGTAAAACGGCGCTACTCGACACGGTTCAACAATATTCCTAACGATTTCGATGCCACCGCTCCGCCCGTGCCGTCTATGCCCAGCTTTGATCCCGCGCGGTATGACCAACCGAGGGAACGTCGACCTCCGCCATCTAGGGCAGGTGATGGTGGCGCGCGTCCTCCTGGGCCGCCTCCCGTAGACCTTCGGGCTCTGAGGGACCCGTCGCTGGCTGCGGACCAATATGTTGCCAACATCCTGAGCGAAGCCACCGAAGACGAGATCAGAGACTACGAAGACGCCTTACGGAAGCTTAAGAGCCGGGCGTCTACCGATCTGCAGCAGAACGTCTACCAAAACCGCACACAATTCATCAAGATCAGCAAGGAGGCCGAGAAGCTCAAGGCCGAAATGCGGTCGTTGCGCAACCTGATTACAGAACTGAAATCCAACACCACCGCCCTGAGGGCCGCCTCGGCCGGTCGCGAACCTTCTCTCGGTAGCGAGTTCAGTGCTGGCTTAAGCAAGCGTGACAAGCGAAGCTCGGTTGCGGACAGGACTGCTTTGTGGAACTCCCAGATGCAGGCCCTGTACAAAAACGTCGAGGGCTCGCAGAAGTTCTTGCCCAACTCTATGGGTCGGCACGTCGTCCAAAATGCCGGATTCTGGATCGAACTGGACAACGCAACTTACAAGTCCAGACGTTCTATGCAAATATTTCTGCTCAATGACCATTTGCTCATCGCGTCTAGGAAGAAAAGGAAGATGGACGCACCAGGCGATAACCGTGCGCCTGTAACCAAGTTGGTTGCCGACCGATGCTGGCCTCTCCTGGATATCGAGGTCGTGGACATGGCCGGCACGAGCGACAACTCTAGTAGCAGAACCAAGTTGGCCGATGCTATCATGGTCCGCGGGGTCGGTCAGGAGTCATTCATCTACAGGACTGAGAAGCCAGAGGATACTGAGAAATCCTCTTTGATGTTGAATATTCGCAAAGCTGTCGAAGAACTGCGCAAGGGGCTCCAGTCGGAGATGGAGGCCAATAACAAGGCAAAGGAGACTATCAACTACTTTGCATCTCGAGATCCTGGTCTGCTGCAGAAGACCGAATTGCTTCAAACGCTTTCTGATATCAAGGACATGCTCATCGAAGTAGACGGCAGACAGCAAAATCTGCGATGGGTGGAAAGCCAGATGGATGAGCTGGATATCGATATTGCCCTGCAGCGCATCGAGCTGGCTGTCGAGAAGGTCGAGAAACTCAAGGGTCTAGCACGCGGGTTGAAGAACAACGCGATCGCCCAAGACTTCATCAACTTCAAAGTGGAAGAGCGATGCACCAAGCTTGCTGGCTTGATCACGCGAGATCTTGTCGATAACCACTCGGAGCAGTCAAAGACCAAACGGAACGCTACTTGGCTGGCACGACTTGGCTCTGAAGACCGAGCCCGGGAGGCATATCTGGAAGCCAGGGGCGAACTTATCAAGAAAAGATCCAGGTAAGAGAGCAATCACCCCACTCCACTCGTAAGAATGGTATGACTGCATCAAGATGACTAACACTTTTTCCAGACAATGCATTTTCCAAGGCGATCTCCATCTCTACATCTGGCAGTTGTCGTTTGTTTATTTCAGCATCATCCGCAACACGGTGGCCTGCTTCCAGAGCTGCTTTCCGCAGACCATGATGAGCGCATGTGTCAAGTGGGCCAAGGAGGCGGTAGAGGCGTTCAATGTCATCCTCGCAAGACAGCTGAGCAGTACTGAAAAGGGTGGGAAAGTGTGGAACGACTGCATGGACAGGGCCAAGGCGCATGCCGAGATGCTCGCCGAAGTTCAACTGGATTTCAGAGAGCTGGTGGGAAGAGAATTTGCGGATTCGGCGACCAGGAACGGAGATGTGCCAGTCGGCCTGGGACTCGGGTCCCCTAAATAGCGGCGATGACCGACCGGTAAAGATGAGCGAGCAGCTGCCATGACGACCCGATGATATTATATGTATCTGGGGATTGTGAGCGTAGCTGTCGTAAGGAGATACGGCATCCCCAAGAAGGGTGCGAGCGAGATACCTGTTGTATTTAGTGTTGAGAAACCATGTTCACGCAGTCAGCCTTGACAGAAAGGCATCTGACATGTTTATTGCTAGAAGCAGAAATATTGTAATCGTATATTTTTTTTAGACTGAAGATAGTCTCTCCTGCGTAACGTTATGTATCTTGGCCATGGACGTACAGTTCAACCGGTCTGCAGGGCAGCAATAGAAGATGGAGAGGTTTAATAAGTTGCACGTAAAGCGGGTACAGGACCCGTCTGCGGCTTGGGCACAGGTGACTTGGAAGCTGCTTGGAGGGTATCAGACAAAGAGCGATACCGCTGTAGAGCAAAGAAAGGGTTGGCCAAAACCAGCAGTGGCATGTCTACGTATCCTACTGTTGACTGTTTCAGTGGCTAATCTACCTACCTAACTTACTGTTATTGCTCGTTTATCATTCATTCAATCAAGCAATGTTATTGTAGTGTACCTATACATACTTACTTAGCTGGCTGCTGGCTGCTACTGCAGCAGTTAGGTTGTTTTAGTAGTGCAGGTAATCATACTGCCCCGCTGCTTGCCCGCCCGCCCGCCTCTCGACTTGCCTGCTTCGCCCAAGTTCCGTTGCAGAGAACGGGCACATCTCATTCAATCCAATCAGTTCCCGACATCAAATCAATCAGTCAAAGAGGTCGACGTGCGCTGGATCCCCCTTGCTGCGACCCAACGAACGTCATTTTTGGTGACTGTCTGTTTTTTCCCCCTGCTAAGGCTCTTAGTAGGACAGGACCGGACTACTACAACTTCCCATCCCACCTACCACACAACACACACCACACATTACTTGAACGCCCCACGACCGGCCGAAGCACCAACGACCAGCCGAAACACTGCGACCGCCATTTTCCCCTTCTCGCCAGAGCCAACAACGACAACCTTCACCATTCCATAACCCCAAAGAGCTCGCGCGACCACCACCGAAAACATGGACACCAACATGGAGGACGCCCAATTGGCGCCGCCCATGCCCGCATCTGAGCCTGCCACCATCCCCACTCTCGATGGCTGGATCGAGAGCCTGATGAGCTGCAAGCAGCTGGCCGAAGCAGATGTCCAGCGACTATGCGAGAAGGTGAGCCATCTCTCGCCAGCATCCGGCGTCCCCTGCCTCTCTGACCACGTGCGGCCGCTAACATGATCGACTTTGATGACAGGCGCGAGAAGTTTTGCAAGAAGAGTCCAACGTACAGCCAGTAGTATGTCATGTCCCACCCCTGAACGCACAACTATATATCATTTGGCCTCTAACGCTGGCCCGTCGTCTCTAGAAATGCCCGGTGACGGTGTGCGGTGATATCCACGGCCAGTTCCATGACCTGATGGAGCTGTTCAAGATCGGCGGCCCGAACCCGGACACCAACTATCTATTCATGGGAGATTACGTCGATCGAGGCTACTACTCGGTCGAGACGGTCACCCTGCTCGTCGCTCTCAAAATCCGATACCCGCAGCGCATCACCATCCTGCGCGGAAACCACGAGTCGCGTCAGATCACCCAAGTCTACGGTTTCTACGACGAGTGCCTGCGGAAATACGGCAACGCCAACGTCTGGAAGTTCTTTACCGACCTCTTTGACTACCTGCCCTTGACCGCCCTGATTGACAACCAGATCTTCTGTTTGCACGGTGGCCTGTCGCCCAGCATCGACACCCTCGACAACATCCGCGCCCTCGACCGCATCCAAGAAGTACCTCACGAGGGGCCCATGTGCGACCTGCTGTGGTCTGACCCCGACGACCGCTGCGGTTGGGGAATCTCCCCTCGTGGTGCTGGATACACTTTCGGCCAGGACATCTCCGAGGCCTTCAACCACAACAACGGCCTAACGCTCATTGCCAGAGCCCATCAGTTGGTCATGGAGGGATACAACTGGTCTCAAGACAGGAACGTCGTCACCATATTCTCTGGTAGGCCTTTATATATCCCTTCCATTTTCGTGCAAGCTATGACTAACCTCGCAATCAGCACCCAACTACTGCTACAGATGTGGTAACCAAGCAGCTATCATGGAGATAGACGAGCACCTTAAATACACCTTGTACGTTATTATATCCACCATGATCGCCTGTGGCGTGTCAGATATCTCCGAGAAGCCAAGGACGGATCTAACTTTGACTGAATTATAGCCTGCAATTCGACCCTTGCCCAAGAGCGGGCGAGCCCATGGTTTCTAGGCGTAAGTCTCTCCCAAACCCGCGGTAATTTCGCATGCTAACGCGGCTGATAGGCACACCCGATTACTTCTTGTAATCAACCCGTAATCCGACCAACCCTATGACAGCTGTCACAGTGATTAGATCCAGAGTTTCTTGGGCATCCCTGACTGCCAGATCAATAGCCGAAATCATGGCTTTTGCGGGATACCAGCATCCGAAAGTGAAGAGTGAAAAGCGTAAAGCGAACAGAAAACCCACAAGAGGGCAAGACGAAAGTGGTGGCGACCCGAGCTGCCGTATTCTACCCACACACTGTACGATTACATGCGAGCAATGAAAAAGGAAAAAGCTTTGAAGAACATTTCGAGCGTACGTCTGCGAAGCAGAAGAGCTGGCCCTGCCGCGTGTGCTGCTTTCCGTGTTTGCTTTTCGTTCAGTGACTCGTGGGAGCAAGCTCGACGGTGGTTTTCACATCATGTATTCGCAGATTGGCCCCAGGGCGACCGCTAGAGATACTACTGCTGCTACATCACTAGACAAATTCTGATTATAGGTTTTCCCTTTATGCCTCTGCTCGCCACGTACGCTTCAATGCAAAACCTTCGGCTCCGCGATGCCTTGGAAGCGGTATATCGCTTATCGCAAGTAATCCATCCTGTGATTCGGAAAAGTTCGCTTCCATAGGTATGGTAGGTCTGGGTCGATGGGTTAAGTTGGTAATTATCCTTGTAGTATATTTCATTGCCGAGGTCATCAACCTTGTCATACTGTCTCTCAACGTCTTCTCATTCACATCTATCTCTTCTACCTCGTACGTAATTCTCTACCACCCTCTCCTCTTGGCCACTCTACCCACTTAGTATCAATGGCAGTCTATACCCCTCTCGATAGGGTGCCGCAATCACAAAATCCCCAATCCGTCCGTGCTCTCGTAAGGCGTGGATTTAAAACGAAGGAACCACCGCCTTGCCTCCACATTCTCTGTTTCTCGCATCCTCTACATTCATTATCTTTTGGTATTTAGTATTTGGGCGCGACCCGTAGATCACGTTAGCTACCCTCGAAGTAACCGATCGTACATGATTAAAAGTAAGCGTGAAGAAGAAGAAGAGAAGAAGAAAGGTTTAACAAAGGAAAAAATGAATCAGTTAGTAAAAAGCCAGTAGCGCCCCTAGATGGAACATGGCGCCGCCAGAGACCTGCCAATCGGCTAAGAAGGAGAAAGCAGAAACAATAGGCCGATAATTCTGAGACATCGACGGTTGATCTTGCGGCTATTGATATTGCTGTTGTTGTTGTTGTTGTTGTGATGCTGCTGGTGCGTAGTACGAATGCACGCTAGTGCTGCTCCTCCTCCGTGTGCGAGCCGTTCGCATGCTGGCCATGCGGTCCAAGCTCACGCTCCGGTTGCGCTCGCGGCCGGACACGGAGCGCGGACGGGAGCTGCGACGGCTGCGGCGGCCGTCGTCGTGGCCGCTGCCGCTGCTGCTGCTGTGCAGGCTGTTCTGTATGGAGTGGAAAGTCTCGGTCCTCATGTCGTCCAGGTCCCCGCGGCTCGAAAGTCGTCTCACTTCAACGAGGGCGGGCGAAGGGCGGCGAAGGAGAGGCGGATTCTGACTGCCGAAAGCGCCGACGCCGGAGTTGGGCCGGCTGTAGTTGTTGTAGTTGCCAGCGCCAGGCAGAGAGTAGCGGCGGCTGTCCCTCCAAGTCTCGGGGACATCGTGTGCATTGCCAGTGGTGCGTAGGGAGTTGCAGCGGGGTGTCGCGCTGCCGCCAACGGCCAAGAAGCTGCTCGTGGGCCGTCCGCCGAACCCTGAGTTGGTCCTGCTGGTGGGCTGGCTTCTAGATTGGCTGCCAGCCCGACTGCCTGCACGACTACCAGCGTGACTTGGTGCGCGACTTCTGGGATGGCGGTCTTGGTAACTTCCTGAGTAGCTACCAGTACGGCCACTTGACCTGCTTCCGGATCGTGGGCGGGTTTGACTGGCGACGTAGCTGCTAGAGTGGCTTGGGCTATGGCTATGGGAAGCGCTTCCAGGAGGTACGGATCTTATGTGGGCGGTAGTGGCGGTACCAATGATTCCCACTGAGTTCCGCTTCGCGAACGTAGGCGATGCGAGAGAGCTGTTCACACTTTCGTTGAGACTCAGTCGCTTGATCCTGCGGCGGCTGGAGCCCGCAACGCTGTGCTGTTGCCGCCCGTAGACTGAACTGTATTCCGCGCCCGAGTCGCTTTGTTCAGGATCGGCATGAGCTTGGTAGCCCCATTGCGATAGCCTGGTTTTGCTTCTACCGGTTGATCCGATCTTGTCCAGCATATCGTCAAGTGTACCATGAAGGTCACCGCCTACCGAGCCGACCTCGGTATCGCCGCCGAAAACGCTACTGTGGTAGGCGCTTCCGCCACTGCTGTTCCCTCGGGTATGGTCAATGTTGGCAAATGTCGGCGTCATCATGGCCATGTGCAAATCATCGTACTCTCCATCCATAGTTGACGGCAGCCGTGGCAGAGACTTGGCAGGTCCGAAGAATGCGGGTGGCGGATCGGCGCTGTCATCGTCGATGCCTTGCAGTGTGACTTCGCTACGTGGTCTTGTGGCACCCGCAACCGGCTTTGGCTTCTTGAGCGAAAGGGCTGACTTGGAGAAGTTGAAAGACGAGATGTAGGGTGTGTCCTCGTCGTCTCCAGATTGCCGCCGCTTTTCGTTTGTGTAAGAGCCTGGACCCTTTGCGCCATTGGGTATATGGAACCGCCGATGGAAGGCGAAGGCCATATACGTGTAAGTGACGATAAGATCCAGAACGTAGTTGAACACGTAGTAGGGTGCCCGACCAGTGTACCATGCAGGGTCATTCTGGGGACTGGGGATATAAGCGGTGCTCACGCGGAACCATGCACCCAAAGAGAGTAGAGTGGATGTGAAGAGTACCAAGACTATTTTGGCAGTCCAGCTACCTTCTCCAAACTTCTCGAGCCGGTAACGCCGCGGCGCGAGGGAGGCGATGATGAGTACCGGGATCGGTATAAAAGCCAGAACCGCGAGGAAAGTCGCTGCAAAGAGCTGCGCAACACGGTCACTGTTTATCACGCTGGCGTCCAACGTATAAAATGACTGGACCGTCACGGCGATGACCATCAGGATGGAAGCCACCACGGCACCGACGAGGAAACGGAACACGAGTCGCGCCGGTGTCGACCACCCGAATTTGGGGTGTAACCCTCGGAAAATGCGTTGCGAGAAGTACAGGTTAACGATAAAGGCGATGACAGTGCCCGCCATCGTGAGGATATTGGCTGCCATGGCGACCTGGACATCCCGAGGCATCGAAGCCCAGACAATCCGCATGAGTAACGCTATCGCTCGTATGAGACTGAACGCGAACATCATGGCCGAGAAGACGAACAAGTGTCCGCGCTTCTTGCTCTTCTGAAATATGACCTGGTGAGCAGCGGCTGCCACCAGAAACAACACCATGAGGATTGCACTGATGGGATCATCTATTGATGGACTTGGCACGCCGCCCATCATAGCAATCGTGGGCGGATATGGCGGTCCCGGTGGTGATAACTGGGCATTTTGGCCAGAGTTTGTCGTGTTCTGTGTGCACATACATCAGCACGCCACTTCGGAAACACACTGATGGTTCTTTTCAAACCAAGAGGTCTCCAAACACCAGGTTTTGGGACGTTGTGCCTCAAAACATGCCTAGGAGGAAGTGTGAGTTCAAACATACCAGCTGAGGTGCGCCAGAAGCCCCAGGCGAGCCTATCGCCGTCCAGTTCGACATGATCAAGATGACTCGGAGCCCGGTATAGACAGCGTAGCTGTTTTTCACATGGAAGATAGAACCTCGCCCTCTAGAAATGCCTTCAGTGGTTGAAGGGTATTCTATGAGGGTTAACGCAACCTTGGGCGAGAACAGACCGTGGGGATGGACGTGTTGAGCAGCGGGCAAGGAAGAGGAACCGAAGAAGGAAACCGAGAAGTAATTTCCAGGGGAGCCAGTTGAGATGATAAAGGTACCGGAGGTTGCAACACCGGAGGATCGCACGGTGGTCGTGGACCGAGACTCGCATGCCCACGCTGCCTTCGCATCTTGGTTTGAGTGAACTGTGTTTCTATGCTTGACACCATGGCGCGCAGAAGCAAGCCACGGTCAGTTTGGATCACACAGAACGCAACTCCTTGCTGACAGACTGCCCCCCCAAGCATCCGGGGGCCTGGGCGACAAGAATTGCCCGTCATCGATGTGACCAACGGGGAGATTTCAGTGGCCGGTCACCGATCAATGTTAGCAGATAGTGCGGCAACATGTTCCAAATCTTGTCGGGCTTGACCCAACCCATACCGAGCCCCAATCAGCTGTCTTGCTTTGGCCGTTAGCCAGAGTGCCCGTTTAGAGTTAATATGCATACCGAGTAGCCTGCTGGTAACCTGGGTAGCGCACCACACACACGGATCAGGAGGATCAGAGCCTAGTGCGCGCATCGTGTCTTACCAGCCACCCCTTTCGGACTAGAGAAGCAGTTGCGCATTGGGAAACAAGGTAAACAAGATGCCGTTTCTTGCGTACTTTGGGACCCGTGTCTGTGTCTGGCGGGCAGGCGGGATTCAGCCCGACGTCTCCAAGCTGTGGCAGCGCAGGAAGAGCCGGTTTGAAGCGAGTGGCAGGCAACAAGGCGCGGCGCTTTCACGGCAAAGTCTGGTTTGTTAGCTGAGTGAGCTCTAGCAGGGCACGGAATTGAAAGTACGAAAACTTACGTACTACTACAATTGGGTGGCTGGCCCCTAAGTCTCTGGTTCTTTGCTTCTGTTGAGAAGCCGTCGACTTTTAAGGTTGAGGAGCCGTTAAAGATAGACTCGGTGAAGTCATACATCATATTTACTTGCTACAGGTCCTGACAATGTACGGATAGGGCGTTTCCTGCTGCCAACTGACTTTGTCACCAGAGGCTTTTTTTTCTGACTGCATGTCAAAGACTAATATGATGCCTTCCGTATCTCCATGAACAGGGGCTTCTCTTCAGTTTGGTTCATGTACGGAACCCGCGATTCTGTCAATGCCGACAGTCGATGCAATCCAAATCGGCATGACGGCATGTGCGTTTCCTCTGACTGGCTGCCCTGGCTTTCTTTCCAAGTAGGATCTCATGAATAACTCTTGATCCCGAGACCGCGGTCGACTTCGATCAACATTGCCGCGAAGCATGTTTCACACCTGCGTTTAGGAAGATATTCCCATTGCCAGTACTCCGCAGGCCTGTCTGGTATCCAACCTTGTAAACACTGTTTCGATAGCCCACGGCATCCCGGGGGATGTTGTTCTTGGATGCATAAGACATTTCCGCTCCATCGCCTAGGGGCCTGGGGTTTATGGTGATCATGCTGCACATCAAAATGCAGTCGTGTCTGCTTGCATATGCAACAACCACGTTTCTCCAGTCAAAAGTATGCAGATGTTAGGTTGTCTTCGAAGCCGCCTGCCGTCCCTAACGTGTGGGGTATTGCCCTATAGTGCAGGTCTCCTTGGGCGCATGCTTACCCGATTCTGTCGTCAAACGGATGTAAATGAGAGAGTGTGTGTGCTGAGAATATCGAAAAGCTCGCATAATCTCGTGGACTTGGCTCTAGCAGCACGGTAAACTTCGCTGCAAAATCCGTTGCTTATCGATATACGTATCAATCATGAAGGGAGAGGCCCCAGGCTACACAAGAATTGAGAGAACCTCGGCATAAGTGTAATAGCAATTCATACTGCGTAGTAGGATCAATCGCCAGCAGCGACCGAAAAGCAGACGCAGCCAAGTACGCAACTAAGCAGCAGGATTTATATGACTATTCTATAATGTATATATTCATGTTCGTCACTTTACTGCGTGGTGGTGGTCAAGGGCAAATACTCCATTATGATACCTGTGCGAAGTAGATGCGTGTAGATGCAAGAAGTCGGCAGCCGGCAGTCAGCTCCAGAGGGAACCTGTGGGGAAGGCTCCCCCGTAGCGTATCGTAGCGTAGCAGCTCAGCTGCCGCCCAAACAGCTTTGGTCCAGTCCAGCTGGGTACCTACCTACTGGCTGGCAGGCTGGGCCCAGCAGTCAGATCTCGGACAGGGGACAGCTTCCAGCCCCCTTCATCCTATCAGCTTCCGAGGGAAGAGAGAGCTCCATTGAATTGACCCAATCCTGTCGCATCCTCACTGTTCCGCCCCCCTGTCCTGTCCCATACTCCCTATTTGTCTGATACCCATACCTAATACCCAACCTGCTTGCTACCTGTGCTCTCTATTAGCTTGACGGAGCGCGCAAGAACACATCATCCCGAGCACCCAAGCAAAAAATACTACTGCCTGGACTGTCCACGCAAGTCGCCGTCGTCGCCGCGCATTATCACTGCAGAATACTACAAATCGCGAATTGAGATAGATTTGTTCTATCTTCACCCTCTCTCACTCTCTCCCTACCTCCCATCCTTCTAGTTCCCGCCACAAACACCGTACAGCGTGACGTATACACACAACCGCCGAAATGGATTTCTCCGACACCTTGTAAGCAGTGCTCCTTGCCGCGAAACCCAATCCATCCTTCGAGATCGCCGTACGAGGCGGCCGTCTGGAATCAAGGAAAGAGAAAGCTGTCGCCCGTGTGCCGCCATAACGCGCACGGTGCTTGACACCCGGAATCCTTGCCGCAGAGCCTCAGTCGCGTCGTAGGAGTCGTCAAGAAGATATCACAGCTAACCAATTACTCTGCGCGTAGCCGAATCGTTAACCTGGTGGTTGCGGCCGTCATGGTCGTGGGCGGTATTGTCCAGTTCTTCAACTTCGGAGTGTACGTATATTCTCTACCCTAGCACTCCCTCTTGTCCCCTCGCCTTCCTTCTGTGCCCGTCCCTGCGACGAGGTAGAAGACGTATTGCTTGAATCAGCAAGCTATGAATATACCTACATGCTAGTCTCGAGGGACTCTCCATAACGCGACGGCCCGTAACTGACAGCTTCGCGACACCACAGCCAAACCCTCATCATCGGCATCTACGAGATCATCTTCGGTGGCGCCGTGGCCCTCCTCGAGTTCCAGATTCCGCCTCAAGTGTCGCGCTACGCCTCGTTCATGTTCTCCTTCATCGGCCGCGGTGTCTTCTACATCTTCATGGGCTCGATCCTGCTGAGCAGCGACTGGTTCCGCGGCCTGGCCGGCACCATCGTCGCCTTTGTCGGTGTCGCCTACTGCGCCCTCGAGTTCATCCCCTCCATCGAGCCCCCGGCCAACATGCGCGAGGCCGACGCGGGCTGGGGTGCCGAGCAGGTCTAGAGCCTCTCCCTCGGGAGTGCTGCTTCTACATTGCTGGCCGGCCATGACACGGCGATTGGCAAGGCCGCAACTTTGCGGGCAAGAGGCAGTATTAAGAAGAACTCTCCAGGAGCTGAGACCACGCGCACCGGGGAAGGCGGGGCTCGGCAGGGGTCTGTTCGGGTTTTAAATTCTGGAGGAGCTCGGGACAAGGAGCGCCGGATGAGTGGTCATACACGTCATTGTATGTGTACATCTACATATGTACGAGGCAATGGCGAGATATCACATGTAGAGAACCAAGTACACCGATAGGCTGTACATACGCGCAGCCATGTGTGCAACTTTGTACAAATGCCCAGTATATGTACACTTATGAAGTTCTCTCAACTATGATTACCAGTGATGTGTAAGAACCCGTGCTTGACGAGACGAAATAAGGGATGCAGGATTGTACAAAACAGCCCTTTTTGGGTTAAAAGAGGAGCTCTTCTGGCAGGAATCCTGAAGGCCGCTTCCTCGATATGCAACGAAACAGCACGGCTCAACGATAGTATGTGGTGGACTGTCCGAATCCCAACAACTCTCTGGTGGTTTGATTGTACCTCGAGCATAGTGAAGCTTGTCAAGTAGGATTCTTTACATAATTCATAGCCTGTCGTAACGTTATCCGGATTGCCCTGGTTCCCCTTTAATGTCCCATATACTGACGCCCTAGCTAATTGGCGTGAGTAAAACGTAATCTACCTTTTTTCTTACACTGGACCCTTGACCGACGCATCAGCCACCGTTTGGGCATTATTCTTCCAGAGCAGCCAGCTCCCTTTCCTTCGCAGCCAAGAGCTCGCGCATTTTCTCTGCTTCTAACTGCAAAGCTGCTCGCTTCTCCGCCTTCAGCCTCTCGGTCTCCATCAGGTGGGCATGATTCGTGGCTGTAGACGCGACCGAGTAAGCCCCCGGGCTGGGTGCCGACACCAGAGTCCCAGTTGGGGACCGTAATAGCCGCAGCGAATCCGCAGCGTCCTCCACGGCACTGAGGCTTGGACTTTGCGATGCTCTTGATGGATTGAGAATGGAATTGATAGATGAGAGGCGCTTGGAACCCTCGTAGCCTCCATCGCTAAAAGTAAGGTCCGACTCGGCAGCTGAGAACGATCGTTTTCGTGAAGGCGAGAGAAACGATGCTGGGGATAGAGAAGACTGCCTGTCTTTCATCACCGAGATAGAAGTCAGTGGTGCCAGTCGATTATCGTCAATGAGTGAATCCCGCAAATTGAGAGACTGCGGAGTGTGCGTTGTATGTGTTGTATGATATGCAGTCAAATCCGCGGCAGGTAACTGAGACGATATCTGGCTGGGGCGAACGGGCTCAGGCAGCAGTGTCAAGGGGTGTTCCGTTCGGCGGCGAAGCCCGAGGTTGACAGATCCATCTGCGTTCATAGTCCCGCGCTCGGAATCTGGGCGAGACTTCTGAAACTCCTGCTCCGGAGAATACGTTGCACCCTCGTCGTCCTGGTCTTCTCTAGTCACTGGTATGACCCGTTTCCGTCGCTTGATGATGGCCTTCTTCATTGTAACCGGCCGGTGAACACCATGAAGTTTGTGGTACAGTCCTGTCTCGGTTTAGTAATCCTCTCCGTATATGCATAATAAGTCACGTACCGCAGGCATTACAGATGGTATGACCAGCCTCATCCCGGCGCCATAAAGGGGTGACTGTCGTCCCGCAGTTTTGGCAAGCTATCACAACAGCGGTGTTCTGATTCTGCGATTGCTGCGCAGCTACATCGATTGGAGCTGGTCCATCGTCGGAAGCTTGGCTGTTCGAAGCGTCTGGTCCTTGGCAGCTGGTCATATGCGCACTCTTAGCGACCCGGTTGTTGTACGCTGGACAACCACTGCATCCCTCGGCGCCGCCGGTACCGTTGCAGCGCCCGCCACCAGGACAAGATCCTGTAGGCATATGGTCGGCCGCTACGTATGTAGCGCCGGAAGCTTGCGACGAGGCTTTAGAGGCAGCCGGCTCCGAGTCTTGCCCTGACGCAGCCGTGAACAGGGTAGGTGGGCGCTTCAGGTTAGTAGGCCGAGATGAGTTCCGCGCCTTGAGATATAGACCGCAGGCATTGCAGATGATGGCACCTTGCGGTGACCGCCTCCAGAGCGGTGTCCGTGTGGTCTGACAGTTGCTGTAGCTCACGTAAGCTGATGGCCCAGAAGTTCCCGGGTATTATATAGCATATTTCTTACCTGCAGATCTGGCCGCCTTGAACTGGTACAGCAAGGGAGCTTGCCTTCCCTTTCACCGGTGTTCCATCCTGAACGGCTTCGTATGGCAATGGCGAAAGGCTTGGTGAGGTGGCTTGTGCGCTTTCCAGTATAGACGGGCTACGCCTGGCTTCAGAGGCAGCGACGCTATCTGCTGCTGGGCTTCGCGATCCGGTGGAGGATGCATAGCGGTAGTCGCTGGTTTCCATAGACTGCGCGTTCTCCCTTGACGCTGTGAGACGAGAAGGGAGGGCAGTACGACCTGAGCCAGAACCCTCCATTGAATTATTGGTGTTTGATTGGCGGGCAACTTCCATCGTGCTGCAGCGTTGTTTCAACGAGGACCAGCACCCACCATATAAGAGGAAGCGATTTTTGTCTGCTGCAATTGTCGCCTCCTGTGTTGGCTTGACATCTGACAGTCACCTGTTCCGGATAACTTATAAAAGGGTATGTTCAGATGCTGTGGCGATGGTGGAAATCAGCAGACCCGTGTGCCAGGCAACTTTTCGAGGTGCTACAATCTCGCAGGTGTCGGTCGCGTGATGTGATACGATCGAGAGGATATATAGAACACAAGTATCGTCGGCGACCCGGATATCTACAGAACCTGTGTGTGTACGAAGTAGGCGTAGGCTTGGGGCGCGCGACGGAGGCACAGCGCAGACTTCTGACCTGTGGCCAGCGATGGGGGCGGTACCCTTCCTCCCTAATGTAGGTATACAGGGAGAGAGATCGAGGTTGCGTGGAGGGGTTCGGCGTGGGAGGGATGCGAAACGGCACGACCACTGCGACTGCGACTTTGCTTCTCCCTGTGGGCAACGTTCGGAATGCGGTGTGGGAGATCTGTGTGTCTTCTAGAAGATGGTTGTTGCTTATGCTCCTTCAAGACCATGCAATAAGGCAGGCAGGCATGCACCAAGCGGGTAGGCAGGCGTGAAGTCAGTCAGTCAGTCAGTCAGTTAGTCCGCACTCCGCCACCTCGACTCAGGTTCGCCAGATCAGACGGGGACGGGACAGCTGAAGGCACTTGGGAAAGAAGCTTTGGGGCCAGCACTACTGTACTCAGTCAGAAGCATAAATCACAGCGTTGGAATCAATCCCGAGTTGAGCCACTGTCTGCTTCGATCGAAACCAGACCGGTCCGAACCACCAGAGCGTTCTATGGAAGGTACCTGGAAAATCAGCCGACTGATTGCCTGTCTTTTGGTTCTGGTTCTGGTCCTGGTCCTGGTTCTCGAGTACTTCTGCACTGTCGTCTGTCCGCGTGGGCTAAGCCCGGAGTCGGCGCTCGGTGGTAAGATGATTTGAATTCGAGCTGCTTTGATTGGGCAAAAGGGGGACTGCAGGGGGGACTGCAGCCCCTGTCATGGAGTTAGCATGGGTCTAGGCGAGCCCCCAGCATCGGGTCCATCTCCCATCAAAGACAGAAGATCAAACGGGACATCCATCGTCCTCTGTTGGCGTTAAGGTTTCTTCATTACCTGGTAAATGTGCATGTATGCCCTCACAACTATCTTATCCATCGATTGATATCGATGGGAGGCCGCAGAATAGGGGCATGAGACTTCTGACTTCTGTAGCATATCACTACAGACATCAGTACTTGCAGAGTGAAGCCGGCTCTCCGGGACTCCAGAATACTGCGCGGCACATGAAGTACCTACCTTATCCATGCCTGTATACCCCTTTCAGGACCCTTCCAGGGGAGCACGTCCACACCTTGGAAAATATAGATGTGCATTTCGACTTTGACAGGACACCCTCCTAGGTGCCAAGCCTTTTTATCTGGCCATCTTTTGAGGGTCACCTGCAAGATCCTCCGGTTCGGTTATCAAGAATGGGTCGCACTAGGAGAAGTGTGTGTGCCCGACCTTGAGGCTGGTATCAGATTGCTCGATAACTCGCATTACATAAGGGACGTCTACACGGTCTCGAGTTGTTCAATCACGCCTGGTGCCTGGTACATCTCATCGCAGGGGCGAGGTGTCTGAAATGTCGTTTCTAACACCGGAACATACATTGACGCTTGACGCTACTGAGTCGTTGCTGATTGAACCGAGGTTTATATCACAGTACCTCGACAATCTGATTAAAATGACAATTGCAAAATCCGTAATTGGCTCTGGCTGGCTGGGCCCGCTCTAAAGACCAAGTCCAATCGGCTCAGAGAAACGGCTTCCGCTAGCGGGAGTCTAGGCCTACCTGAGTATACTCCCACTTCTCCCTTCTTGCCTGTCACCTGTGTCAAACCAATGTTAGTGGCTTAATGGAGTCGATCTATATAACTACATTTTGACCTGCTTGGTATCCTTTTACTAAAAATGGCAACGGCCAAAATCACAGATTAGATCGAGGCTGTTGTCTGGGGTACTTCCTGGGGAACCGTTGCACACTTGCACACTTACTTGCAGATGGCAGTGGCCGCAATGCTGAGGAGACTCACGGAGGTTGCGGGCATCAACTCTTAATCAGGCACATGTCGTCTAGAGCGTAATAACGAGTACAGACGCACGAGATGTTGACCATAAGGTAAAGAGCATTCGTATCATTTACCCACCAGCCCTCTGTACGAACGCCATTGAATTGTCACTCTCGTAGCATTTGTTGCTCATGTTCATAACACCTTATTCCGGCACATACCCTAGACCATTGATAGATTGTGAATACTTAGAACCCTGGTATAGACTTGAGTTGACGTTTAAAACATCGCAAAGGTAGGCTTCGCTAAGACGCTAAGAATTCTCTTGTATATTTCTACCATGTTGATAAGCATCACGACTCGGCACTGGGGGGTGGCACGTTTCGACAGAGTGCTAAGGCCTGCATCTAGACTTGTACGGGCGTTGTATCTAGATCGAACGACAAGGTCCCAGGTACAATGAAGCAAACACCTTTGCAGGATGAAATCCTATCAGCAGGCCGCGGGTTCCGATGAAGAGCCTGCTTAACGAGCGCACTATCGTCCCAGATAGGTGACGCATGGCGTCTTACGTGTATGAACAGACATGCCATACCAAAGAAGCCTTTGACGATGCTCAGCAGGGCTGAAGATCCGAATACCCCCTTTTCCAGTGCTTGGCAGATAACTCCATGGATGGGTATGATCCTCATTTCGGCATCACGGCCCATCAACCCATTAGCAGAATCAGATAAGCGCTGGTATTCTGCTTGCAGCTGCCGCCGCAATGCTCAGACGCCAGCATTATCGAGCACCAGCAGCATACCAACCATCGTCCGCGCGAGCGAAGTCGTCACCAATACCCCCCCGTTGCCCAGTGCACGAGTGTGTTGGCGTGCTTGATAATTTGGCCAACAAGACCAGAATCTGTGTTCTGAGTTGCCGGCCTTTGGAGCGATGAGCCTGCTGAGCGCTGGATCTAGCACCAGCAACTATGTCTTTCACTGTTGTTCGGGCCATCGGGCTGCCCAGGACACGGGAATTACAGCGTAGAAAATGCACCGCGCCACATCTCGCCATTGCCGAAACCTGACCGTGACTGCGCCCCAGGTAACGAGCAGAAGAGGTGGAATGACCGGGCAGTAAGTAGTCATGTCAGAGGAGGTGAGCAAGGTACAGACAATAAAGTAGAATACTAAGGCTAGCAGTCCCGGGTATGAACTCATGGCTTGATGGTGAGACCGATATTACCGAGCCTAAAGCTCGTCGGAAGAACGTGGCAGCGAGCGAAGACACGATGGGAAACGATTGATTAACGTTTGTAGCTACGTTGGCATGTACATAACAATGTTGCTATCAAAGCTGCAATAGGACTCGTATTACGATTGGCTCCCCTCTGTCAACTACTTGCAGAGCTACATTTTGACCTCTTCGCAGGAAATGTGGTCTGTCGGCAGCTTGTAGGCGACCCGCCGTTCGGCCAAGAGCTCGGGCGACGAGCCTACGGATTGTCGAATCCACTGCCCACTGCCCACTGCCGGCGGTCCGCCAATATCTTCCTGTTTAGCTCTGCGGAAGGAAGTTCTGGGGACAATGGATGACGACGGTATTGCAAGATATCGTTTATGCAATGCAGGACAGCTGGCAGATCGCCACGTCTTGCAGATTTGGAGGGGGTGATTCCCATGCTAAGAATGCTCGGCAAACATTGTTGTTGAGTGTGTGCATTGCATCTGTCTATTTGATAGGATGAAATGCACTCAGCACTGTCATTCTTATGTTTCCGCAGCGCCCGAGGACTGCTAAGGGAGCTGGGAGCTTCGCGCGCGCGAAAGCGAGAACCGTGTCAGAGAATCATGAGAGTATTGAACCTGTTGGACTGATTACCGTGGGGCAAAGCTCGTTCCATACCAATATTGTCACAGACTCGGCAATGATAGGACGACAGGAAATCTGATTGATAAAACCGACTGGTTGCTCGGTGCGGCGGGCGCTCGTCAGTTGGCCCCCAGGCGGTTTACACGCTTGTGATTTGAGGCCTGCATCTGCTGGGTGGGACTGCTACACATTCCATCCCACTCCTCTGTTAGAGCTTTAGAGGGGGGCTTCTGGGCACGCAGAAGCTGAGTGCTGAGGGGCTTTGGGACTTTGGAAGAACTTATCCCGTCGATTCTGGTTCTAGAAAATGTCCCACTGTCATATGTACATAAGTACGTGCATACTACTACGTGCATTAACCTTATGTGCGTGTGCTTCTCTCCCCCCATGACAATATCAGGGTGGTCCTATACAATATCAATAAATAGCAAATTCCGCTCGAGCTCACCTTACAACACACAGCACAGCAAGCTGCCCCAAGCTGACCACTATAAAGCAATCTCGATTCAGCTGGTATCATGTCATAGGAGGAAACAAGATTTTTTTTGGTCTTGCATTGGTGAGCACTGAGCCATTGACGTTGTTACTTGTGCCTGGAGCTATGCGATTTGCTCTAATGACCCGGCCCCGCTG
Source organism: Arthrinium phaeospermum (assembly GCA_006503535.1). Lineage (NCBI taxonomy): Eukaryota > Fungi > Ascomycota > Sordariomycetes > Amphisphaeriales > Apiosporaceae > Arthrinium > Arthrinium phaeospermum. The sequence goes on along the minus strand of QYRS01000002.1, from coordinate 2,901,882 downwards.
ACCGTGTCGTGGTGGGAATGTTAGGACAACAATTCGGGATTGGATTATCTCGAGTCGGTCCCTTCCTGACCGCTTGTATTCTTGGTAGTTCTGGCCACCACTCACTGGACGTAAACCGAGCACACCTCGAGTCGCTTTCTTGCTCGCTTCATCTTTTCTCAGCCCGGCTTGTCGACCACTACGCTACCCGCCGTTTCCTGTGGTTCATTGAGCAGCCGAAGCACGGGGATGCGCCTCTAGGACCACGCTCTTCCGTGACGTCAATCGCCCTTTATATACGATCTAGCCCGCTTAGAGACCGCTCGATCGCCTGGTCACCCGCAACACTGGAGGCGCAACAGGCTGCGGTCGCAGCTTCAGCACCGCGGTCCAATCCACTGCTTGATCGCGCGAGAGTCCATCGACACCGACATACCCCCAAATAATCGCAACCATGGCGGACGCAAACCAACTACAACTGCAGCCTGCGGCCTCGATTAAGACTTCGGCTGGGAGCGTGCCACCGAGCCCGGGTATAAACAAGCCGCCTGGCTTCATTCCTCTGGTCACCGTGGTAGACTTCCACCATGCGAGGGGACCGGAGGTCGAGAAGTGGTTTGGGGTACCAGAGGGTTCCGACCCAGCTGCAGATTGGGATTGGACGCTGTTGCCATTCATGGCGCTGAGCGATGGCGCGCATGCGTAAGTAGAAAGAAGCAGCCGTCCAGTTGACTTGTGTGCCAATGAATGTTAATTCGTGGATGCCTTGTAGCACGACCGAGGATTTCTCCTATTTCACCTTGCTCAAACCGGCCACCGATGGCTTGCCTCCGACATCCCTCTTTGGAATATCCTGCACGCGCCAGATGGATGCATCGCAGCTCCTCAACCGACCTCCGGAGGTAACTCGCTCGACTGTACAGAAGGCCGTGGTGGTGATAGCGGACAGCCCCCAGTTCTTCGGTATGCTCAGGGAAAGACTGTCGGTAGTTACGAGCGCGTGGTTCGCGCAGCGCGAGTTCACCGACTGCGAAATCTTGAAACGCTTCCAGGACAGTTTGAAAGAGGAAAAAGAGCGAGGGTCACTCAGCGAAGAGGACCGAGATCAGTACCTGGGTATGAGCCTCCGCGAACTAGTACGCGAATTTCGATGGCAAACACTTGTGCTTTTAAAATGCTGTCTCTTGCAGCCGAAGGTAAGTAGCCAAGTTTTTGCCGGCGTTGAAATGTGTACTAATGCTTTCCACAGATGCTGTTCTTCGGTTCAAGGTGTGAACGCCTATGTATGATGCAGTTCTCTCTTATATCTTTGATCCCGGGTCTGTTGAGGAGCCTGCAGGACTGTGCAGGCCCCGATCTAGACGGATACGAGAAAAGCTTAAGCAAGCCGACGAGTTTGCGGACTAGTGACCGCAACTCGCTTCTTTCGTACATGGGGTTGCCGCTCCAGATCTTCGGGAAGGTAGAGTCTCCAATCCTTGTCTAACACCTGGCCAGCATTGTTAACTAGAGACAGGGGAGCTTGTTCGGCCCGTACACGCCGCTTCAGCAACTCGATATTCTCGCCGACTTTGGTACGAAGTCATACATTGTGGGCAGCACAAATTCTCTTCTTTTGCAGCAAAAGGACCGCTATAGCGATATTCTCATCAACCTAGACGATGACACAATCAACATTACATCGACATCACTCCGCACGGCATTGGTTCTCACTGCGAGTGACCGAAGATGGATCGATGTCATCACCCAGGAAGTAAACGACACCTGGGACGAGAGGAACCCTCAACGGCCTAATCATATGGGCTACCGCGGCAGCGAAGAGTACATCCGGCTCCAATTTGAGGAATATCTGCTGTCGTTGATTGCCTCGGTCAAATACCGCAACTACCTGGCAAAACACGGCAATGACCCCAAGGTGGTTCTACCCCATGTGGAAGGCGACCCGTCGATTGATTTTGGCACCGAGTGGGTAGAGTATTGGGCCAAGACCGAGAACTATCGGATGTGGGATGCACACACGGACTCCTTACTCTTTGATATTGTTGAGCCCAAGCACCCCTGTGCTGGTGGTTTAACGATGGAAGATGTTCAACGGCGCCTCCAGCAACAAGTACAAGATCTTCACCTGGACGAGAAGTTTGCCGCCGGACGCGAAGTGCTGGGCCGTAATGCGGCCGCCGCCCGTGATAAGGCCAGTACCATGTTCAATAGGTTCTATGCCGACATGGATTCAGCGCGCGAAGCACAGCGCAAACGCGCAGAAGATACAAAGTCTATCTCTGGCGAGTCAGTAAAGTCAGCAAAGAGCCCTGAGACTCCCGCAAGTACAAACACTACTGGTGCCAAGGTGGGTGCTTATGTAGGCAGCTGGGCGACCTGGGCATCGGAGAAGCGCAAAGCAGGCTGGGGCCGCACAAGCAGCGGCGCAAGTAACTCAGGCGGGGGAGGATGGGGGTTCGGGGCCCGGAAGTTGAAGACGGATTCTAACGGATATTCGTCCCCGCTCAACAGCCCTGGGCCGACGACGCCGAGCTTCGCTCCCTGGGCTAGCATCCGGGGCTCGACCGACAACAACAACAACGACAGGGGCGAGTACCAACGACCAGGCACGCAGCACAGCTTCAGCGAAAGTCTGCTTGACGCAGCAGGGTCGGAAAGCAGTGCGTCCAGCCCCGTTAGCCCACGGAAGCCGGAACGGCCACCACCGGGCAAAGACGGTGCTGCTCAGGGGCCGGCGCAAGCAGAAGGCATAGACGCAATCGTTGCCAAAAGTACAGTTAATGTGGACTCTAAAACTGTCCCGGCAGCAGTAAAAGAACAGGAAAAGGACAATGTCGATACCAAGGCTGCCACAGCAGCAGCAGAAGAGCAGAAGAAGGACGTCGCGGTTTCCAAGGTTGCCACGCCAGCAGCAGAAGAGCAGAAGAAGGACGTCGTGGCTTCCAATGTCGCCACGCCAGCATTAGATGAGCAGAAGGAGATCGTGGAGGTGAAGGCTGCTGAGCCGGTAGCAGAGCCGAAGAAGGAGGACGCGGAGGTCAAGCCTGCCGCACCAGTAGCAGATCCGAAGAAGGACGATGTGAATGTTACTGCTGCCCCGCCGGTAGAAGAGCAGGAGGCTGTGGAGGTCAAGGACACCACACCAGCAGTAGAAGAGCAAAAGAAGGACGACGTAGCTTCCAAGACTACTCTACCAGCGGAGGAACAAGAGAAGGATGAGGTGGATCCTAAGTCTGTCCCGGCAGCGGACGAGCAGCCGCCCGCAGAAGAGCAGAAGAAGGATGTCGTGGACCCCAAGGCTGTCGCAACCGCGGAAGTGTAGAAGAAAGATGCCAATGCTATATACTAGCGTATCTAATACCAACATGCGCCCAATGAACAAAAGTTTGAACACGGTTTCTACCTGGTTACCTACCAATCGACACGAAATGGTTCAGCTCTTCAGTTAATCCAGCTCGAGAAAAGAAGGGGGGGAACTGCCATGATTAGGATCAGGGGATACGCTTTGCATGATTTTGGCTTCAGCACGAACTAGAAGCCCGGTCACCCATGCGCAATCTGTCGCTTGATACCATTGAACTTGATAAATAAATCTTCTATAGAGATACATGGGGAGAGTTGCTCTCTTCTTCGCCCCCGAGGATGAACCCCGGAAAGAGATGAAGAGAAGAAAGAAAAAAACTATGCCAGCGAATCGTGCCCGGCGGAAAGCATGCCAGATATCGTACCCAGCGAAAAGCATGCCAGGTACCCGGCGGAGAGCATGCCAGGAATCGTACCCGGCGAAAAGCATGCCAGATGAAGACGCCACGGGCGGAGAGCATACCCGGTGAAGCGTGCCAGGCGAAGAGCGTACCCGGTGGTCGAAGAACCTACCACTTTTGGATGTATGAGAAAAGAAGAAGAATTTGGAATATCCATCATCTGCAGAGGTTAAATACTGAATGGACTGGACCTATAGTGGATCCGTGTCGGCTTGTCGAGTACCTGCCTGCCTTATATCAGATATGTTCCGTTTGATTTGATCTATGAGTCACGAGTGTAGGCAAGTCGGGTATCGCACTTGCCCGACTTGAGGACGCCTGCTTCAGGAACCAGGGGAAATCATGATGGGGCAAGAACACCTCAAGCTTCTCAGCCTGGACAAGGTAGGTACATGAACAAAACACGAAACACCTGGCGGGGTCCCACATGTCAGGATTCATATCACAGGAGCGCTTTTCATATCAACCACACCTCATACGGCAGGAACTGGTCTTTTGCCTCCCACAGGAAAGCATGCATGCCACTTATGCGTTGGTTTTGAGATATTGCCTACCTACATCTTACATAGACAAGTATCGGTCGTTCACTGCAGCTGCTCACTTCATATCTCAACTGTTGCCCCGTACCTAGAACCTAGTCGAAATCACATCAATGGGAGTTCCTGCTTACTGAAGGACCAACTTGCCCCCAGGTACATGTAGATACACGTAGTCTCTACAACCTTAGGTACCATCCACTTATACATGTTGATCACGTAATTCCTGCATATCACCATATCCATTGCCATAAGGAAGCGTAAGGGCCAGAAATCACACAGAATAACCGAGTTTACGTGGGGGGTTTCAAACAGGACTGTAGCAGGACGTCTGTTGGACGGCTGGTTGCGGACTCCTCACCTAACCTGGTTGATCGAGATACCCCACACTCCTCCAGGCACAGCCCACTAAACTGGCAGGAAGGAGGACCCTGCATTAGGTCCGGACGTAACCGTGGCCCGAAGGCAATTGCCATCCACCACAGAAACATCTCGGCGCCTCCAAGTCGCCCAACCTGTGACTTCTCAAATGTGAGGCTGGAGTCTCTCCCCAAACACCAAAAGCACCGGTAGCCATGGACGCCCTTTCTTCCCTGGTCCGGGCAATCGGAGACTTCCCGGCCCACAAGATGCTTCTGGCCTTTGCTACTCTACTGATCACGGCATTCTACACAGTTAGTGCCATCCCGTGTAATTCCGGGTTTCCACAAATACTAACGAGTATACACGTCAGATCTACGCAGTTCTTCACCTCATTGCGCCCAAGCCACGAGCTGTCCTCCCCTCCGAAAAGACGTACAAGACCACCACGTCCGACGGCAAGGTCGTAACCCGCCAATTGCCCTGCTGGCACGACCGTTGGCTGGCCGAGCGCCAGGCAAGCGAGAACCGAGAGACCCAGGAAGCCGATGGCCCTCTTGTGCCCATACCGGACACGGGCTCCATCGAACCCGCTGAGATCCGCCTCAGCGTCGTGATACCCGCCTACAACGAAGAGAAGCGCATCCTGCCTGCGCTCGAGGACGCCGTCAAGTACCTGGACGCTCATTTCGGCCGTCAATCACAGCCCGCCGCCGCCGACAATGACGAGAAGAAGAAGGGAGTCATGAGTCCGACCTCCCCGCGCTGGCAGCATAGGATTCCGCCAGAGCAGGCGCGCACGGGCTACGAGATCATCATCGTGAACGACGGGTCGCGGGACCGGACTGAGGAGGTGGTGCTGGACTTTGCGCGGAAGCACGAACTGCACGACGTGTTGCGACTCGTGACGCTGGCGCGCAACCGCGGCAAGGGCGGCGGTGTGACGCACGGCCTGCGGCACGCCCGCGGCGAGTTCGCCCTCTTTGCTGACGCCGACGGCGCTTCCCGGTTCAGCGACCTCGGCAAGCTGCTCGAGGGCTGCGAGGATGTGACTGACGCCGGCCACCGCGGCGTTGCGATTGGCAGCCGCGGCCACCTCGTCGGCAGCGAGGCCGTTGTTAAGCGCTCGGCCCTGCGCAACTTCCTCATGCGCGGCTTCCACTTCGTCCTCATGATCCTGACGCCCCCCGCCACCTCACGCCTCCGCGACACTCAGTGCGGCTTCAAGCTCTTCTCGCGCGAGGCCCTGCCCCACATCGTCCCTTACATGCACGCCGAGGGTTGGATCTTCGACATTGAGATGCTGATGCTGGCTGAGTCGGCCCCGGCCGTGCCGGTTCTGTCGAGCGACGGCGCTGTTATTGGCAGCAGTCCCGGAATCAAGGTGGCCGAGGTACCTATCGACTGGCATGAAGTCGATGGGAGCAAGCTGAACGTCATACAAGACAGCGTTAGGATGGCTGTCGGCTTGGCTGTTTTACGTGCAAGCTGGATGTTTGGTGTGTACAGACGACGCCTGACATAGAGAATAGAGAGAGCAACGGGTATACAGATTTACCGTGCATTTTCGGGAAATAAGACCCGGAGGAAGTTTGTGCATAATGACTGCTCGATTGCTACATACGATGGCGAGCCCGGCACAACATCAGAAGGCTATACTTGCTTGAGAGACAAGGTAGTTGAACATGAATGAAACCATGGCACAAAAGATGAAGTCTACCGGTGCATTGCATCAATCATGAAATTCGTCTTCCACGTATAGAATTAGTATTATGTACGATGTGGCGATGAATGATCTCCCTCTCTGATATGATATGTACATGACTCCAAAGCGCCCGCCGAACAATGCCCATTGCCTGATAGCAGCGCTGGCTCTCCCAAAACAATAGCGATCGGAGTAGTGGACCTTTTTATTCCACCAATTGGCCGGCCTTCTTTTCCAGCGTAGCTAGATCAGATGCTCCTCGTCTTCCTGGCAAAGCCAAGGGAGCTAGATTGTGTAAAACTCATGCCGTTAGGACATCCAGTTAAAAACGATAAACACCTGTGTCACCGGCTCAGCGCTAAAGCCAAAATGCTTGGGCGCGACGTTTGCGCGTTGTCGCGCCATCTCTGGCATTATTGTTCGTCCTGCTACGAGGCGAAACCTCTAAATGGAGAAAGGAGACGCAGGGCTTATCGTGGGAGTAAGCCGTTCTGCTGATCTCTAATAAGAAACATGAGAACACCCGCATATTCTTTTTTTTCTTCTTCTTCGTCGTCGTCAACTCGTGCATCCGTCGTCACCCGTAAAAGAAAGCCCGTGGTAGTCGTCGTCTATAACGCCTCGCGGTACATGATGGGAAGGAATACGACGCAGGCGGTCCAAATGATGCTGAAACCCTTGTACAGGTTAACGGGAACGTTCCACAGGCCCCGCTCCTTCCAGTCGATCCAGACGGCCAGGAAAGCGACGGTGAAGAAATGGTAGGCGAGGGTGAGGGGGCGCTGGATGAGGCCGCCGAGCATTCCGACGGGCTCGTCGACGACCCCCTTCTTAAAGTAGGCGAAGCAGCCCTTGCGCAGCACGGCCAGGTTGGGGTCGGCGGCGCTGAAGAGGCTGTAGAGCGCCATGGCGAGGACGTTGATGATGGACGTCAGGCTCTTGCGCTGCCAGTGGAACTTGGCCATGGCCTTGCTGACGGCGGCGCTATCGCCGAGGTTGGGGATCTGGGACGGGTCCAGGAGCTCCGACAGAAGGAGGACGTCGTTGAGCGCCACCGTCATGCCGCCGCCCGTCAGCGGGTGGCGCATGTTCATGGCGTCGCCGAGAACCACAATGCCGGGGTTCGTGTCCTGGCGCGTCGGAGGGAGCCAGGAGTTGGGCATACTGCGCGGGATCTTGTCGTCCTTCTCCAGCGCGGCGCGGAAGGAGGGCTGGATCACGGCGGGCAGTTGAGGAAGCACGACGTTAGCCATGTAACCGCGAACACCGCCCTTGGCGGGTGAGGCATCGGGGCAGTTCATGGGCACGTCGATAAGGGCACGGGTCTCGTGGGTGCCGATTTGGTACAGAAGGACAACGGTTTTTTCGCCGCAGCAGACGTGGCCGTAGCCAAGCTCGGGGAGGGGGCAGTCGATAAGCTCAAGTGCGTAAAACTTGGAGCGAACCTCAGGCATGCGCCCGACGTATTGCTTACGGAAGATGGAGGCATAACCATCAGCCACAATAGTCAATTGGCCGAAGAAGAAGTCGGGCTTCTTCTTGCCGGTGTCGGGGTCTACCGTCCGCGCCTCGACACCGAGAATCTCCTTGGCATTCTCGCCCTTGATAGTGGCGACAGCCTCAGTCTCGACCACGGTGATGTTGGGGTGAGCCAGGCAAGCCTTCCTCAATTGGGCGATGAAGCGACCGTGGTGGAAAGCGCGGCCCTCGGGCCTCCCTGTCCTATCTCTTTTTGCTTTGCCATTGGCCGATCCGTTGCCGTTGGCATGGCCGTTTTGGGTGGCGTCGGACATCAGGACGTAGGGAGCTAGGTGCTCTGCGCCAACCCGGTCGAGCTTGGGGAAGGGGATGACGGCCTCCTCGCCGTAGTTAATGACGTTGTAGCCGTAGCAGGCGGCGGCGTCGATGCCCTCGGCGCAGTGGCCCAAACCTAATTTTCGCAGGGACGCCATGCCGGCGGGCTGCATCAGCTCGCCGACGATGCGGTCCGGCTCTTTCATCCATCGCTCGAGCAGCAGGACGCTGCGGTTTTGGCTCGCGAGGGCGTGGGCTACGGCGCAGCCGAAAACGCCGGCGCCCACCACTACGACATCGGCCTCGTGGTATGTGACGCGGCGCTCTTCGCGCTCGTCTCGGGTCTCGGTTCGTGTCGCCATCGAAGCAGCTCGGGCTGTGCGTGGCTCTCTGTGGCGTCTCTTGGGGGGAGGAACGGTGTACAGTTGTTGAATGACTGACTGGAAGTGAACGAAAGAACTCCCAACCTCGCAAAGGATTGACTGTCTGATCGAGAGCGAAGGGCAATCTCGAGGGGTGAGAAATGTCGAGGATGGTGAGGGTAATATGTTAGTGCTTAGTAGTGTAAGCGCAACGGTTGGTTGTGTTTCGTTTCGGGTGGAAAGCCAATTGGATGGATGCACGACTACTTGTAGGTTAAGGTTTTAGGCAGGTTCCCAAAATACAACTCAACTCAATTCAAGGCTGGCGTGACGGGGGATTGAATGCAACAAACAGTCCCAAAGATTGAATGATGCCCGTTGCGGTGTGAGGTCTCGACTCGACTCTAACTCGTTGGTGATGTGGCGTGGCGCTTTGTATTCCCTTAAATGACCATGGGATCAGGACCCTGCATGTAAGATATCGATATGCTGCTAGGTGAGGAAAAAGACGTCGAAGTACAGCATGCCATAATTGCCCGACAGAGTCTATTACGTCTGCTCATATGGTTCGATGAATATTAAGAAACAATCTCTTCTGCATCGAACTTCCGGGGTCGACCCCTAAATGTTTAGTGGAGCTGCTTTTCTAGAGCCAAATTATCGGTTTTGTCCCCCCGCCGACTCAGGTACCATACTCCGGGTCACCGTCGGATATAATAGGAGCGGTCAACCATCATCACTTCATGAATCACTTTGCCTTGATTGCCCTGGCCGAAAATGCTGCCACCACCTAACATTTGAAGCCGCCATTACTAGCATGTGATCCGACAGAGGGAGGCCTCAAGCCCCTGTGAGAATAAACCGGTCAAGTCTCCTTTGAAGAATAAGAAGTTCTACAGGAATATTATTACCGTAGTATTCGTTTATTCCACTGTAATAACCTAGAGTAAATGGGATAACTAGGACAGTTTTTCCCTTCGGCCGCTTGGCCTAGTCAATAGGTACAGTTCTACGCAGCGTCGATAATCAGGCCATGCGCCTGCAGTAGCTTATCTTTCAAATGTATTGCGCCCAATTGGGCCGTTGGTTTGCCCAATGCTTCCCGAAACGTTGTTTTTCGGCACAGGCCGTACTACACTTACACGTAGTCGTAGGTACCGAATGCTCTAGGTGACAGGTGACAGGCGCCGGGGCTTTGAGTTCATAGTAGAAAGGCTATGCACCAACATTCAGAGCACACGGGTACGAAAATATAAATGCGAGAGCTGGCAGACAGGTATAGGCAGAATGTATATGGTCTCTATTGGGTATATATGTAGATAGTTTCTTTTGCAGCGTTACGTATATGTAGAGATATACACAGTGTCTAAAACAATCACCCCTTCGCGTCCACCCGCCGGATCGGGAGCTCACCGTATGCCGGGCACAGCGTCTCAGCCGCTACTTCGGCATCCCGACGCGACTTGTCGGCTTCCATCTGGGCCACCGCGTCGCTCATGATGTTCAAGCACTCCTGTTGGATCTTGGCCCCTTCCCGAATCTGCAGGACCCGACGCTTTTTGATGCTGTTTATCCCAGCTTCGAGAACGTCCCTGATCGAACAGACACGGTCCGAGGCTTCCCATTTTCTCATGTGCCTCCGCGTTTCTTTGAGCAACGACAACGCACGTACATCTGCCGAGCAGGGACTGGAGGACAGCGACTCAACCACCCATTGGAGCCCGTCCACGTCCAGCAAATGATAATAGGCCATTAGCAATGCCTTCAAGTTCTGGATCGTGAAGCAAGGGTTCGTCGTCCCTTGCTTCTGCATGGCAGCTTGGCAAAGGGATACCGCATGGGCGTCACGGCCTGACTTGGCCGCGATGACTGCAGCATGTGTTAGGACCGATGGGTCAATGATTATGCCTGCCGATTCAAAGTGAACAGTCATGGCCTTGAGCCGATTCATGATTTCCCCGAATGCGCCGCGGAAGGAGTTCAACTGAGCCCTGATGTAAAGCCCAACGGCGGTACTAACGTCGTGGCCTTTCTGCGACGTACTGGTGATGAGTTGCATGGCCTTCGCGAAGTCGCCCGTCTTTTGCCGGAGGGACGCAATAACAGCAATGCGGAAACAATGCGGACACCATTCCATCCCGTACTGCAGAGCTCGTTTGTAAATATACACAGCCATGTTGGGGCGACCGCTCTGCAGCTCTTCTTGCATTGCGGCGAAGACCTGCCTGTTGTTGGCTGATCTGGCAAAATAAGGCTTGCGACTCAGAGAAAGTTTCAAGGAGCGAACCCGTTGGCGGGCAGGCCTCCCAAGGTAATTGCCATCCATCAAAGCTGCGTTGTGCATCATGTTTTGCGTCACACCGTCAACACAAGTACCTTGAAGTTTCCTCATTTCGGAGAACAGCTTTCGCAGTTGACGGAATGGCAGCTTCCACTTGACTCGGCAATTCCGGAGCACAGCGTTGACGAAACCCGGCGACAGTGCAAACCCGCTTGAACTGCAGAACTGCAGCCAGCGAATAAGCCCAGGGGCGTCATGGAATTCTCCGTACGAATTGGCCACCAAAGACACCATGAACGGGTGCAGTTGCATGTGCATTTCCTGCATAAAGTACTGAACAAATTGCTCGACCTCGGCGATGGGATGATCCTGCGCAAAGACCTTCAATATTCGAATGAAAGCTTGCTCGTACGCCTCTTTTTGCATCTCCCTATGCGGCCGCATCTTGGCAAAGTCGCCCAAAACGCCATCCCAGTCCCCAGCTTGAGCCTTCGCCAAAGCAAAATAGCCCATTAGCCCGACGTCCTCGGCCATTGCGGGGGCCATCATGATGACCTCGCTGTGATAATCACGCGCAGTTGTAATATCGCCAGACATGACCGAGACCTCGACCATGACCTTGTAGACGTATTGCGGATACGCCACTTGGTCGAGGAGCCCCTCGGTCAACATTTGTCTGAATAAGGCCTTCGACTTTTTGAGATCGTTGTGGCGACTCCAATGGGCTTGCAGTATCCTCATAAGCCAGGCAGTCTTCAGGGGCTGCTTGCTGGCATCGCAAAGACTTGCCAGAGAACGTAGTACCGCCATAGCCCGGGCGCCTGCCATACTTTCTACAGACTTCACTGCCATTTCTACTATGTCATTGAAGCACTGTTGATCTGGACGGCATTTTGAGAAGTTGGCCCTAAACAGTTGCAGGACGGATTTGTGGTCGTGGAATTCGAAGAGAGCGGTTATAACCATAGACGTGAATTCGGTAGCATCTGCTAGTTGAGGCAAGACACGTCCATAGATATCGCGAACATATTGGGGCTGGTGAAAGGCCAAGACGCGCTCGACCATGGTTCGTCCAAGAGGGGCTAGTTCTGGAGAGAGCATAGAGACCTTCTCGTTGAAATGTGGCGTGAACAGCTGTACAGATAGCCGCAAGCTTTCCAGCGCCGCAGCTCGTTCGCGCGGCTTGGTCGCCAGATCAGCGGAAGGGAGCGCCGACTCGATAACGGGCACAGGATTATGCGCCCAATATTGTTCTACGCCAAGCCATCCCGACTGAATGCTGGCAGCAAGGACTTTTTGTGCACCATCCCATCGGCCTCTTTCCTGGCAGTGCTTGCACAGCGCTATAGACAAATCACACCATTTGTCTCCTGGCTGCGCAAAGAGGCTCTTCCTAGCCACCCTCTGCAAGAAATCGCCAATAATTCCATCCAAGCTATTTTCTTCTTTTTCCAACACTCCCAGGATGTCGTTGATATCGAGAGGCGGGTCCAATTCTGGCGGTTCCTCATTTTGAGGTCCCAACCCTCTCGCCCAGCCGCCGCTGTCCCTCGCAACAGGCAGGCCAAGAGAACTGCGCAGGGGCGCCAATCTTCGTAGAGACTCTGTAGAGTATCGTGGAGAGTCTTCATCCCGTCCAAACCCCTGTCGCGCAGCTGTCCTCGTTGGTCTTGCCCTTTGCGGTTCGGCAGCCTCGGTTCGGGATGGATCATGCGAAGAAGATTGCTCCGGAGGCGTCCCTGCAGTAGAAGAGTCGCACTCTATTCGTCGCTCCTCCAGGCTCGAGGATTGATCTGGGTGGTAGTGCCAATGCAGGTCGTCGCCGTGCAGCAAGACTGGATCGTCGGCGGGCAGTACAACAGCTTCAGCGGTGCCGTGGTAAAGCCTCGAGGACTTGAGCTTCTTCTTGTTCTCAACAGCGGTTCGCAGGGTGCTGATTCGTCGGCGCCTATCGTCCACAATCAGGCCAATCGCACAGGACGTGCCTAATGCCAGCCCTCTGAGTGCATGTATCGCGGCCTTTGAAGGCACGGGTAAGGGCGGAGACATAGTATGAACGCATGGGTCTGAGCCATGTCGAGCTCGAATGTTAATTGGCGACCATCTGGATTAAAAGAAATGAAATGGCGTTTCCAATCGAAAGGTATGTGTCGGTTTTACAGTCGATCGTCGTCGTGGGCAGTCGTACGACGGAAAGCACTTTGCTTGTCAATTGGCTACCTAAACTTAGGCTGGGGAGTTGGGAAAGTCACAAGCGCTGGATAAACTAATTACCGCCCCCACTAATGGGCAACACCGCTATTGACTGCAAATCTGCCTTTCGACAGTCAATTGACCAAACGAAAAATCTTGAAGACAAATCGAAGAATAGTAGGTATTTGGTGTTTGGCAGCTGTTGTTGGTTGATATGCCAAAAGCTGGCTGTAGATTTGAGATTTCGTGTGTATGCGTGTGTGTGCCTATCTACCTGCTCATGATCTATCTTGTTCTTCATCCCCTTCTAAACCGTCGTCTATGAATCTCCAAACGCCCTGCAAATGCTGTTTCGTTTCATATATTACATGTTTGGTACATTCGTCTAGGGCGTCATGCGGGGCATCGGCTTCCTGCCTCCCACTACAATGATGCCTCTGCTCCCTCTGGAGGTAACCAAATTTCCAACTGTCGCAAGATGCTTTGATACAAAAAGAACATGCATCCACTCTGGACACTGGTCCAGACACCGCGTGGCCCAACGCCTCTGAACCAGCCGCCAATGCCTTCCGTTTTGTATATTATATTCAGGCCCTTGAACACAGAAGAGGTGTCCAGAGTGACGGCACCTGGTCGAGGCCTGTGTGTTGATGGCGAGGACGTAGAGATGTTCCGGTGTTGCTCATGAGAAGGAGGGGCTGCCTTGGGATGCGTGGGTTTCGCCGCAGACTGTGACTCGCCTGCCAGGCGCTCTTTCCCAACCGGAGGCGGCGCGGGTTCTATTTGAGTTTGTAACCGCGTCTTGACCACATCCAGGGGACATGTTATGACACCAGCAAGTCCACCACCCGCAGCACCGGTCAATATCTCCAGCGGCGTGCCGATCTCACGGCTCCGCTTCCATTGACGGGACCAGCTCTGAAACTGCTCGTAGAACATGAACTGCAGAGCGGAAAAGGGCAGATCGCGAAATAGCGTCGCCCCGTAGCCGTGAAACAGGGTGCTGGGCCCTTCATTTCGAATAATAGTCTTGACGGCATCGAAAGTTGACTTATAATTATACCCCGATTTGAAATAGGGATTGTTGTGCCGCCCTTGTAGTTGCAGCCGTGTTTTCAGGACTTCCGACGGCACGTAAACGATGGACGCAGCAAAATCGCCGATGGCGCCTGTGTTGTACTGTGTTAGTAGTCTTCCTGCTAGAACCGTTCTTGGAGAGAACCCATACCGGCTGTGAGGTATGCAATGTGAGGTTGGATATTATAGTCCAACATGATCCGCTTGCTCAGCTCGTATGAACCGAAAAAGAGAACTGTTCCGGGGAAAGACCCCAGCATCGCGGGTAGCCATCCGCCGTACAGTCCTCGCCGGATGCCTTCTTGGCGCCATATCGTGTAGTATGAAGACCCGAGTGATGAGTATTTCGGTGGGAAGTGGGGGTCGCCCTGTTGTCGTGTCTTGACGGTGTCGAGCGAATGCATCAACATGTCTCCTGTGGTGCCTCCGAGCCCTCCAGCCAACATATTCTGTGCGCACACGACGAGTCAGTCGACATAGGGGCAACTGCACAAAGCTTGGAACTGCCACTGACCTGGAGCAGAGGCGAGCGCCTCTCCCATTCCCCATCCTTGGGGGCCATATTCGTATTGACAGGTTGTTGCGCTCCGGCTATAAAATCCGAGGAATTCGACGAGAAGATGGATTGCGCAGAATGTCCATTGTTTGCGGAAGGAGAGGGCGAAAGAACGACGGCTCCGAACGAATCAGACTGCGGAGCAGTTGTGGAAGTGCTCCGAAAATCGTCCAGGGGCATTGCCCTCTATATCAGAATGGTATTCCCACCCCGCGCCGAAAGACAAACGTGAAAGGAGGTTGTTGGAAGGGCTGATGACGAGGACCCTGTGTATGATGCGATTTTACTTTCACCATCCCAGGCATCCCGGATCCAAGCTGGCAATTTTTTGACGTGATCGGGCTTCGGATAACGCGAATAGGGCCCCACCGACGGCCGGAAGGGTCTGTGCACAGGATGATCTCACCAGATGGAGGCCTCTAACAAGTTGCCAGTTCGACCAAAACCAAGGTGATTCTAATGGCTTTTTGTATATTCAAATGGTATCCTTTCCAATATGACCAATTGGGTCTTTTTAGGTTTTCTTCATTGCAGCACTTTATAATTGTAGCCCGTTCTAAAGGTAGGTGCATCACAAGCCAACAGCTGGGAGGTACCGGGCCAAGTCTTTTGAAGTGTGTGCTACCTACCTCCTATAAGGGCAAGCAAGATAGATATCCTATTATAATGCCTGAAACACATCAATTGCCAAGCAGGTACGTAGGCTGTGGTGCATGCCTAGTATCCATAAAGTACCCATGCAGGCTTCGCCTTCATGAGCTATACTTGGTCTTCTTTGCATACTCTTCCCAGTTCACCCGGCCAATCCTGCGCGGCGGCCAGAGGATATGCGTCACCTTCCCAATAATCAAGCCCGTGGAGATTGGCCCGTACGTGTTGCTGTCCTGCGTGGCGTCCCCGTCGCCCTCGACCCATACGTGGCCCGGCGGCACTTGCACGGTGGCCACCGGGTACGGGGGTTTCGTCCTGATAACATCTCCTGGCAACCCAACGACCCTCTTGATCACACGACCTTCTGGGCTGAAGGGACTCCTGCGGAAACACAAGCAGCGAGGTTAGTCAGGGAAGATATCTGAGAGTGATGAACACAATGAACAACCGAACCGGTCTTGTAAAGGATGAGGCCATAGCCACCTACCAGAATGTCACGACCATCCCCCTAGCCAGTTTGTTCTGCGCATTGTACTTCCACGTCCACACCCGATCCAGAGTCAGCGACCGGTCCTTGCCTGGGTTGAATAAGGGATACATGGATGCCCCGTTGATCCTGGTGACCTCGAAGAAGTTATCGTTGGCCAACGCCACGACGGGCGACCATGTTGCAAGGGTGAAGAGAGCCCAGCCAAACCAGGGAACCCACGGGCCAGACCGAGATTGGAACCATTTTGACTTGGTCGGCGGAAATCTGAGCTTGTTGATGATATGAGCCCATGCAGGCCTCATTGCTACTGTACGAGATCGTTCAAGTTCATTAATTGTTGTGGTGATGCAAACCGCTGCTCAGTTGACTGTCTAGGTATCAGAGACTGAAGAAGACGGGTTTTCAATTTGTAAGGCTTGGGAGCACAGAACAGAGCTTCCGTACCCCACTAAAACACCGGTCATCCCACTCATCAAAAGTCTATACACGGCCACTGTATACCAACACTCTTCATCATTGTTGTCGACACTAAGAAATTTGGCTACCGGTATTCTGACTGGTGGGATGAACGTCGGGGGCTTTGTTTCACCAGGTTTTGCGGTAGCAGACTGCAAGTGGTCGTTCTGGAGCCATGGAGTCTACAAATTCTCACAAATGCAAGCTGACCAACCACTAATCTGTCAAAATCATCACGCAATTCATATATGACGGTCCAGAGACGCAGCCTTCTATCGTTGACAAATGATATAGATTCTCGGCCCGAAAGTGGCGCCATGTGTAGATATTCTGGGTTTATAAGCTGCTTTTGTGAGAAGCATTTGTAATCATCTATGCATACATAAAGTATACCTAATGATCAATGCCCCCCGTACGGGATTGATTTCCAAACCGAAGCTTAAGACCAGAGATCAAGATATTCAGTAAACAAAAATCTATCCCGTAACTTTCCGACTCCTCTTACATTTATACCTAGATATATATATATATATTTCGACCCCGTCATCTCACCAGTGCCAATGCCCCCAATCCGCGTAGCCCTCATCGGCCTCTCCGCCAACGCCGCCACCGGCTGGGCCGCCAAAGCGCACCTGCCGTACCTGCTCTCGGCCGAGGGCCGGACCAAGTACACGATCGTAGCGCTGTGCAACACGACGACCGCAGCGGCAGAGCGCGCCATCGCGCGCTTCGGGCTGGACCCGGCCACCACCCGGGCGTACGGGGACCCCGCCGCCCTGGCCGCGGACCCGGACGTCGAGCTCGTCGTGGTCGCGACGCGCGTCGACCAGCACTACCCCACCGTGCTCCCCTCGCTGGCGGCCGGCAAGGACGCCTTCGTCGAGTGGCCGCTGGCCGAGAACTCGCCGCGCGTCGCCGAGCTGGCGCGCGTGGCGGCCGAAAGGGGGTCCCGCACCGTGGTGGGCCTGCAGGCTTGGTTCGCCCCGTCCATCGTGGCGCTGCGCGAGCTCCTGGCCGGCGGGCGCCGCATCGGCAAGGTGCTCAGCAGCGAGGTGCGGGCCGCGGGCGGCACCTTGGACCGGGCCACGCTGCCCCCCTTTTTGAAGTACTTCGCCGACCGGGATATTGGAGGGAATATATTCACCATTGGGTTTGGCCACCGTGAGTAACGAACATTGTGCCGTAATGTTAGATAAATCGAGTAGTCCCGCGTTCTGCTAACATTCGGACCCCTTAGTCTTCGACTTTGTCCAGTTCGTACTGGGCGACGTGCACGATATACAGTCACGTTTGCAATTGCAGCGTCCCGATGCCAAGATCAAAGATCCTGCGTCGGGAGCGATCCTCGAAACCGTCAAGTCCAATGTACCGGACCTCATATATGTGACCGGTGCGCTACCCGAGTCGGACTCTGTGTCCAACGGGGCCACTCTGCACATACGATATCGCCGTGGCCAGCCTTTCAAGGGCGAGCCTCCGATGGTGTGGACCATCAATGGCGAGAAGGGCGAGATACGTTTCATAGCCCTTGGCGGGCCAGTCGTGAACGTAACCTCGAAAGAGAATGCACCCGTGATTGAAGTGCACGATTTCGCCACCGACCAAGTCGAGCAGATCAAATACGACCATGGTCCCCGGCTTGATATCGAACTCCCCGCGAGAAATGTTGGATCTGTTTATGAGGCTTTCGCTGCTCGAGACGAAAGCAAGTATGCCGGTTTTGACCATGCTATGAAAAGGCACTCGCAACTCGATCGGATGTTGTTTGTTTGCTCACAATGAGCCTAAATCTTAACAAGCATCTTTTTCGTGGTATGGGATCTTAATGTCGCATTCGCTTCTCTCCTGCAACGCTTTCCAGGTTTGTTTAGGAAGATTACTCGTATTATAATATAACTAATTCCCGCCTCCTTGATATATTATCTAGTTCGATGTGATGTAGTACGCTTAACACC
This sequence comes from Arthrinium phaeospermum, assembly GCA_006503535.1. Lineage (NCBI taxonomy): Eukaryota > Fungi > Ascomycota > Sordariomycetes > Amphisphaeriales > Apiosporaceae > Arthrinium > Arthrinium phaeospermum. Next base: position 2,883,723 of record QYRS01000002.1, on the reverse strand, counting down.
TGACCGATTCTGAACTTATTACCCTGATCGTAATCACTTATGCCAATCTTTAGTCGACGCCTATACCAGGTAAGATAAGGGGTTATATCGGCCTTATGTTTTAGGCTTTTGCCGTCTTATTTGCAGCCGCCATCTACCAAGAATTAGCTTAAGCGATGTCAATCATCATCTAGAGATGCATACCTTGGAGATCAGACTGCGGCCGATGGAGATGGTTTCATCCATGCCTTGCTGGCGTTGCCAGAACCTATAGAAAGAGTTAGGTCAGTGGCAAAATAATCAATGGAGGGTGTCAACATACGCTTCTTCGGGGGTCCCATGGCCTCGGATGGAAGCCTGACGCGCCTCTTCCTCTAAAGCGGCCCTGGTGATCTTCTCACCAGTCGGGATGTCGGGCAAAGGCTTCGTCTCGACGTCGTTGTCCGAGGTATCTGCCAGAAGGGCTTTGCGCATCTGGAACCGCTCTGCACGTTCCTTGTGCAGCCCGGGGCTATGCATTTGCTTCAAGCCATATCGAACGGCGAACTGAACTGCAAGATAAAGATGCTCGGCGCAAAGAACGGTGAGTAAAAGTGCCCATCCAGTGATGCTGGATGGCTCGCCGTTGGGTCCATTTGAGTCACCGCTGAACATGAAAACGATAGCCGAGCTGACCAAGCTTCCAAACCACGACAAGAAGCCAAGAGCATTGAGCCAGGGGCCAATAGAGTCGGCTCTCCAAGGAATGGGCCGCTTGCTACTAATGGCAATCTTCATCGCATCAGAGCGTAATTCCACCCAGTTGTTAACAAGAAACGATACGGGAGCAAGGGGCCAGATAGCCGAGAACAGAGACAAATATCCTATGTTTGTGTTAGAGAAAACCTCAATTCGGGAGATGGATAAGACTTACCAAACTGCACGACCATCTCCCTGTAATCCGTAGCGACATCGTATACATCTAACTCGGCCTCGTTGCGGACTCTTGCCAAGAATGCAGCTTCTTCGGGCGCGTCTGCTGGGACAACATCGCCCTTTTCGTTCTTGTGAGCGAATTCGGTCTGTACCTCCTTGACCTTCTTGAAGACCTTGCGCTTCACAATGGGGGCCACGGCTTCGAGGGCAAAATTGACAATCTGAGCAGTTACAGTAAAGTATATGATCTGCGTCCGCAGCCTGTCAGGGTTGATCTGGAAGCTCTGCGTCGTGAGCTGATCGCTAGAGGAGATCTTCTCCGCAGTGACCTTGAACACGTCAAGATACGGGACCAAAAGATTGCCAAATGGCATATACACGAAAGCAGACAAGAATAGGGGAGTGTAGGAAGTGATGAAGTTCACGACGAAAATCTTTTGCGTCAACGCCGCATCGTGAGCTGCAAATTTGTCAGTTCGTCGACGTTGGTCAACCATTAGGACATGGCTCTCTTACCATCATGGGTATCGTAGTTCTCCGCTTCCGTCAGCTGCGCAGCAAGATTACCAAGGATGGTTGACAATGTGGGAACCAACCCTGTCAGAATAATTGTAGGGAGGAATGTCTGTTTATGTTTAGCAATCCGCATATACGCTTTCTCGTGTCAATATCTGCTTACCAGGTACGACTTGAAGGGGCCGTTGTAAATCTCGCCGATGAAGATTTCAACAGAGAAGCAGAAGAGGTACAGAGCGCCCAGGATCAGTAAGCATACGAATGCAAATGGCACCTGCAACAACTGGGTCTGAAGCCGCTTCTTGGCCGAGTAGACCTTGACAGCCTCGCCGGTCACTGGGTCTGCATCTTCATGATCCCAGTGGAACGCGGTACGGGGAAGCTGGATGCGAGAAACTCCTCTCACGCCCCACTGCACTGCTAAGTCCTCTTCCTTTCCCTTCCAGTACTCAAAGAAAACGACAGACCAGAGTGAGTTGACGAGAGCGTATAGCCAAGAGTACTGCCCGAGAATCAACCAGGAAGCAAAGCCGAATGCTGCCGGAAACACCAGGAAGCTGAAGTACGACTGCAGGAATGCAAAGTAGAAGGCAACCTTCTCGCCGAACTGGTTGCGAATCTGATCGACATCTTCCTCGTTCAACACATACTTACTACTCCACTGCTTGATCCATTTCCGGTTGAACGCATGGTTGTGTAGAGGGAAAATGGACTCGACGTATTTCCACTGTCCAGTCTTTGGCGTGATGCCCGCGCCACCTTCGTTTTTCGGGTTGGTAAGAAGGAGGTAGACTAGTCGAAGTCGCTCGGCGTCCACAATGGGCTCGTCTTCGAATATTTTGTCAATGTCCTTTTCGGGGGTCTTGATTCGGACTCCGTAGAGCCAGTCTTGAACCCGCTCGCGGTAAACCCTGGATTTCAGGTATTTCTCCGAAGCCACCTTGACGAATACCAGGACGGATGTATGGTCGACACCGCGGCGAACTTCCGAGGCGAGTCCGGCTTTGGTAAGTGCTTCGATGAGCTGGGTGAATCCAGCCTCAGCTTCAGCTGGAGCTGTAGATAGGGGGAACCGTTAGCCGTGAACCGTGATTCGAAATATATGTATCGCAGACTAACCGTCCGAAGGAATTCGGTAGTTGATGACAAAGTCGACACTGTGGAATAATAGCACATGATGAGCCAATGTTACCCTGAATATGGATTCCAGATGTGGCTCACTTCATGTTCGTCCTCAGTGCGGGCGGATTGCCATCGGCGGCATACAACGTGCGTAGGCTCGCCATGGTTGCAGATCTTGGCGGGGTTGTCGAGAAGGGCCTGATGCGCGACGATGGTGTGTCGAGCAGTCTTGGGTTGACTTTGAGGGAAAGAGGGAAAGGGAGGTTCAAAAAGAACAGAGCCTGGTCCCGAAACAGGAGTCGACGGCGAAAATGCGATGCTGTCAGTCGCTCATAGGTAGTCGTCCAGAGGCAGGCTTCAAACTTGGCTTTTGGGTCTTGTAGATCCAGGAATTTTGGCAAGAGCTGAAATGTCGATCAACGTCATGCCGCAGCCCAAGGAGTTGGGATGTGACGATGACACCCTTAGTTTCGGGTCCGTGCAGCCCCTGCTCGACGCGATCTTGCAGTCTTGCAGGGGGCTAGTTCCGCTGGACATGCAGTAGCATCGAAGCTGCCAATGAACGAGAGGGAGGGGCGTGGCAGAAGCTGTTGCATCACCAAAAATGTCGATGTTTCAATGACTTTCGTCACTGTATCACCCGAGTTGGCGAGCCTTGATTACATGTGCTTCTTGAACAACGAACAAAGAAGAAATAATATACACGTTATATTGACGTCCAATACGGAGTACTACAGAACACGATACATCAAATGAGGTACCCAAACCACCAAATGTACGGAGTACCAGTGGGACTCTTATGGCGGTCCGCGCGAGACCAAAGCATCGTGATCGACTATCGCCGGAGATATTTTGCCAATGAACACTGGACTCCATGGAAGAGAACATGGAGCACCTATCATTCCCAACTGGGCAGAAATGGAATTGGTAGGCTAAAGACGCAAGCTTTCTTCGTATACTTTAGTTGTCAGATCCATAACGCACCTACCTACCTTTAGGGAATTGAATTGCATGCAATGGTTCCGGCCTCCATTACCACGATTAGTATATAAATGTAATCCATTAGGAGCCCAGAGTAGAAGCCCCTGAAGCCCCACCAAACTAGAAGGAAGTGCCTACATATTTCGTTAGTAATGTCAAGAGTGCCTGCATCTTGTTAGTTGATTGGGTGGTGCAACTTCCCCAGGCTTTTGTCAAGGATACATGGTGTCCATCAATTTCGCAACTTGACCGTAGTATTAAGAAACCACTCACTTCAATTCTTTACCTGTCGGACATCGCACTGACTTACTCTGCTCAACTCACGTACTGATACTCATGAGCTTTTTGGAACTGCATTGCTTTCTCATCCATTTCTGATATCCCAAATCGGGTCAGGCTTCTTGCGCTGCCGCGATACCCAGGCCTGGCAGACCATGGGGCTTTCCCACCGCCTGAATGCATTCCTCCAGTTCATCAGGCTTCGGCGGTCCAGCCATTGGGACAAGCCGACCCTCCTGGATGAGTACCTCGAGTCACCTCTAAAGGCCCTTGTCGTCCGGCTCTACTGCCTCCTTTTATGGCTGCGCGGCAGTCCCATGAAGCCACCACGCAACCGGCCTCCTATCAAGGTGGTCTGCCTGTCGGACACGCACGGCATGACAGTACCAAATGTGCCTCCTGGAGACCTCCTGATCCACGCCGGCGACTTGACCCAGGGAGGTACCCCGTTGGAGATACAGGCGCAGATTGACTGGCTTGACACGCTACCTCACAGACACAAGATTGTGATTGGTGGAAACCACGACCTCTTCTTCGATATTCAAACCCGACGGGATGAAGACACTCCCCCCCAACACGCCATCGAATTAAAAAGTGTCAAGTATCTCCAGCGCCAGTCGATTACCTTGACATTCAAAGGCCAACGACGTTTGAATATCTATGGTGCTCCCGATATTATCGGGTCTGGTGAACCCGCCTCCTCCAACGCGTTTCAGTACGATTCTGCCCGGCATCCGTGGCGTGATGCAATCCCAAAAGATACAGACGTCCTGATCACACATGGGCCACCGGTGAGTTACTCTTGCCTCATCCATCATTAGTGACAACACCCTTGTTTCTGGCATCACTAACTGTGCATTACAGAAGCACCATCTTGACCTCAACCTTGGTTGTTCGGGCCTGCTCCAAGACCTTTGGCGCGTGAAGCCAAAGCTTCACGTATTTGGGCACATACATTGTGGCCGTGGTAAGCGAGCTGTGTTCTGGGACAGTTGCCAGGAGGCGTATGAAAACTTCCTCTCGCATAAGATGCGCGGTCCCTTTGGGGACTTCGTACCCAATGCCCAATGGTTAGATGTCGTTAATATCGTCATCTTTGGCATTAGCAGCGTCATATGGAAATGGTTTATGCAAGGGGGCCATTCTGAAGGTGGTATGTTGATCAATGCTGCGTGTCAAGACGGAAACAAGGGGAAGATCAGCAAGAAGACACCCATTACTGTTGAGCTATAGACAAACTTAGGCGATGCTCAATGTTTTATATTATTCAGGCAGTTACGAAAATCCAATTCCTTGTTTCGCTACTACATGCTATATTGCGGACAAAACGTGCTTTTATGACGTTTATGAGATAGTAAATATACCATGAGACAGCAGTAGTTTATTCGGCTAGTAGTTTTGTAACGGCACCAAACTCCTCGAATTCATGGCTATTCACCGTTGGTTGTCATGTTCAAGCCCATCCCTGTCTCGGCAGTCTTGTTGCCTGCTGGAGGTGTCATACCAGGTTCTGCAGCCGGAGCAGGTGCAGGACCACAGCCTGCCATAGCCTATCGCGGGGATTGGAGCTTTAGCGTTAGCACTCACTCTACACTATGTATATATTACTCCAGAAGGGCAATTCCAGGCGGTAGAGCGGTTCTAACTCACGTCCATCAAGTTCTGCATGTTCACCATGATACCTCCGGCAAAGTCGCCTGCCAGAGTCTGCAAGGTCTTGTTGTCTTGGGCGGGGTTCCCCGACAGGCTCATGGCCAGGTTCAGCTCGTCGAGCTGCGCATTAGCGACCTGTTGCGAGCGCGACGGTGTGCCATATCAGCCTCTTTGTTTCTTCGTTCCTCAGGGGGTCCTCTCCCAGGGGTGTGGCTCAGGAGATACAGCCGGACATGGTTGCATGATGACAACTCACCTTGGCAAGTCCGGCGGTGGCCTTGTTGCCTTTGGGCGTGATGGCCTGGTTCATCTGGCGGATCTGGATGCCGTTGTTGACAAAGGTGAGGAGGTCGTTCTTGGCGGCGGCGAAGGCGCCGGCATCCACGGGGTTCTTGCTCAGGATCGCCTGCAGCTTCACGACTGAGGCCTGCTCCTGCTTCTGGTCCTCGATGTTGATGTTGATGCCGTTGGCCAGGATGAGCGCCTGCTCGCACGCGGGCGTTGACATACCCTGTCCGAGTGCTCTGGAGGAGAGCAGCGCCCCGACGAGCAGGGCGATGGTGGTGGTGGATCGGATCATGCTTTCGTGTGTGGTATAGTGTAATAAATAATAAGATAATATTTGGATGTGCCTCGGTACTCTGGATTAATGAACGAGAGTCTTCGACGAAATGAGTGGCTAAGGAGGAGACAGAACCGGTCTGTGATAATACAACGAGATCTCGATAGACTCGGTAAAGAAAAGAAGGAAAGTCGGCCTAAAGCATTATTATACACAGGGATATAGAGCCAGCTAGTGATATGTGGAAAGACAGAAAGAAAGAAAGTTCCTTTTGGCCACTATTCCCAACGTTGGCACATCCCATCCATTGGTTTTATACACGGCTTGCTTGCCAAAGTCCAGCGAACCGCCTGCTTTCTTCGTGCCTGGCTAGCAGAACTCTAACAAGTTGTGATGCTACCAGCTTGACCAATTGCACGGGGGGCTGAAAAGCTTCCGTCGCGCGCTGCTACTCCGCGTAGCGTTGGGGTTTTAGCCAAACATCGCCAGAACCTTAATGTCGATGCGTCCCATATCCCCCCGGCCCGGCTCAAATGTCGTTTGGCACACAGACTCACGATGTCCTCCTCCGGTACAACACGTCGAGGAGCAGAACACAAATCTGACCTGGCAATCGATACTGCTTTGGTTTCATATCGGCTAGTCAGACAAATCACACAACCGGCCAGGCCCAGAACGGCCAGAACTTTCAGCCATCATGCCATTTTACCTGATTCGCAAAGGGATCCCATTCGGAGTAACATTGCGTTGAAAGTCAGGACGGCGTCTTCCCTTCTCAAAACACTGCCCTGCTGGCGCTAGTTTAACTCCTGCACACGGCAATCGGCGCGTACGAAGTCGCCTCGTCTAGAACTCGTATACTTTGAAAAGGGCTGTTGGGGCGCACATGCTGGGTTGCACACCGTCGAGAATCACGAAAAGGGGACGAGACAGATTATTCTAGTTAATCTCTTTTTTCGAACAAGTAGGAAACTGAAAGCTACGATATGGCGAGTACAGATAGAAGATACAAAAAAAGAAGACCTGAAATGATTTCCCCGAAAAAGCGAGTACGTCAAAATGGCATGGCGGTTCGTTCATCTCAACCTCCTTCCCAAACACGTCGTGACGTCCATTTATGGAGCGACTTCCCGCTTCCGATAAGCAAAACTCATGGTACTTCGGGCCAGCTGTTCATCCAGCAAACAAGTGAAAGGCGCCAGGCTCATACTTTTGTTTGCAATGCCCCCCTGCGCTCTCCCCCTTCCCCCGGTATCGTACAAGTCTCGACTTCCCTCCCCTATACAGCCCTTTCACAGCATGATGACAATGAAAATCTAACCTACGATCGTATGCCTTTACAAAAGAAAAACGGCGCCGAGCAGCGCCAGACAAAGCGTCATGCCAGTAACACCAACCAAGTTGTCGCCGAACGTGCTCGACGCACCGGCCATGACCGGGAACTGGTTCACCCGCGATACGCCAGCGGCAGTGCCGTTCGTGCCGTTGGAGCTTAGCCTGCTGCTATTGCTGTTGCCAAGCATGACGGGAACTACCGTGGCGACGGCGATCTCCGTGACTACCACGTCGGGCCCGGCGGCTGTCGCCACGGCCACGGGTATGGTCAAGGTGACAGTGTTGGCGCCTCTTGGCCCGCACGCGGAGCATGTCTCGGTGTAGGTTGTCATAGGCACCACCGCCTTTGCTGCCGCTGCCGCCGCCGCCGCCTGTGCCGTACCGTTCCAGGTCCCGTTCCAAGACCCATTCCAGGTTCCGTTCCAGGATGGCCCCATACCTCCTCCCCCAACTTTTCCCACCGCAACCACCGCCGCTGCTGTAGGAGCCGAGGTCTTGGCGCTGCTGCACGAAGTGATGGTCAAGGTGGTGCGGTACTCGGCGGCAACGAGCTGCGCCGGGTTCGTTGCGCAGACTGTCGTGTATGTCATCGTGACCACGCTCGTGATGGTGACATTACGACTACCACCACTGACATCACCACCGTTGCTTCCCGTCACTGTGCTACTAGGGGCGGGGGCGGTGGCAGACGACGAGCCACCCATTGCTGGCGCTCCCGCTGGCGGCGGGGCGGCGGCTATGTTACCGTAGACTGTGAGGAGGATGTTGGCCGGTGCAGCGCGGCGGCTTAGAGGTAATGATGTGATGTTCGCTATTGTGGTGTTGGCCAGGGGGGTTGGCGTCTTAATGTTGGTGCCCTTGACGAGACCACCACAGCTTTCGTTAGGGTTGCCCGGGCAGGCTCGGTCGCACTGCGCGTTTTCCACCGCGGAGGCGTCGCCGAGATCATCTGCGCAGTAGCAAGTGCTACATATCGATCGTGAGCACTCACTCTCCATATATATAAAAACCCCACTTGGCTGGAAAAGGAGCTAGACTTACGTTGCGAACACACCAGAGTACTTGCGCCCAGCACAGCTAGCGACACAGGCTTCGTTGTCCATGGTGGCGAAGTCGGCAGCGGAAGACCATGTTGGGTAGCCGGAGCTGGACCCAAAGCAGCCGAGCAGCGTGTACCCATTGATCATGGATGGGTCGCTCAATCCTCCCCCGGACTTGGTAGGTACTGATGAGGGTGTCGCCGTGGTCAAGGTGATCGTGCGCGTGCTGCTTGGAGATGGCAATGCTGTCGTGTCCACGCCGGGGAGGCTCGTGGCAATCGAAGTGGCGTTGGGAGAAGCTGTTGAGACGGTGGCACTAGACGAGGTAGATGGCTTGGGGGTATCAGGTTTTTGGTAGACGTCAATGTAGTTGACGTCCCAAAAGCTATATAGACGAGATGTCGTTAGTAACGATATGCCGGCATAATATTTGCGCCACAAAATATCACTTACGCGCCGAGGAAGGCCTCTGGGTGGCTTGCGACATATTCCTTACACGTCGGGGCCAGCGTATTGCACTTGTCAGTGACGCCCCATACATTTCCAGCATAGTCACCACATAGGTTCTAAGCAAAAATGAGCTGTCATGCATGGTGTTTATAGTCGGTGTATAGGATTTGACTTACAACATTGATCACAAGGCTCATGTTGAAGAAAAAGGAGTCAGTGTCGCATCCCGAGCCACCGAAAATTGCCTGCGGAGGGCCCCAGGAGGCTGGATCGGGACTTGTCAGGGGCGCAAAGGCTATGTCGCTTGGAATGGCGGACCGTGGGAAATGCCATATTTTCAGGCCATCCGAGTCCCATTCAAGAGCGTAAATGCCGCCTCCCTCAGCATTGAAGCTGTCGCCGTACGAGGTAGCATCAGACGAAGGAGAGGCGTAGTTGCAGCCAATATTTCCGGGCTAATCCCCAGGGCTTTAGTAACCATACGTTATTGAACAAAAGAAAAAGGGGGGTTCTTCTTACACCAGGCTCGCAATTATTCGGTCCCTGTTGACCGGTGAAACCAGTGCTTGGCAACTGGCACCCGGGAAGTCTAATGTGGCTGTCAGCATTGCTTCGCCATTCGTTAGAGGTGGATTCATACGTGTGGGCAGAGAGCAGATTCCTCGAGGCCGTATTGGCTCCCTCAAGGATATCCAGTTCTCCGCCAAGAGGCCACTTTGCGCCATTCTGGTCATTGTTGAATGCCCAAACTAGGAAGACGCTACTCAGCATGTCTCCTCACGGCGGTTACCAACGTAGGCTGCTTACAGGCGGGCCAGACACCGCAGGTGGAGGCTGGCATATGAGCAAAGTCGGCTATGAAAAGACCATGGGTGAATCCCTGGTAGCTGGTGAGCCTGACGCTGGGTCGACCAACATCGCTCACTGTATAGTTGTTATATGTATCTACACCGAGACGGACTCGGTTGAACTCGTCGATGGAGACGAGTCCCTGTGAAAGAGCGGCGGGCTGGCTCTGATAGCTGTAGACCCCAAAAGTCAGTACATCTCTTCCGGCTATCTCAAGCACTCCAACTTACTTGACAAAGCCATTGCTCGGGTCCTTCCCTGTGAAAAAGCTGAACCCGTCAAGCAGCGCCTGACCCGCATAGTGAGTCGCCAGAGCGTACGCCATTTTTGCGATTCTATAGCCAAGAACCGGTGTTTATGAAAAGAGTGACTAAGAACAGAAAACTACTACATCCAGAAGAAAAGAGCGACAGGACCTTGCGGTCAGAGAAAAGAGTGAAGAGAAGTAAGGAGTGGCTGGGCCGTACGTTGACCGAACGAAGACATGGAACATACAGCTGAAGAGAGAAAGAGGAACAGAAGTCCTACCAAACGGTCAGGAGCTCCAGGCCGGGAGGTCTTTCTCTATATCCTGTTGTTTACTTCCCGCAATCACTCTTGGCCGACTTCACTTTAACTGCATGTTTGGCGGGAGTTGAGGAATTCCAGAGGAGAAATGCGGAGAGCTCCCAGAGCTCGCGGAAGAAGAATGCAAATTAAACCCAAGCTGCCTGCTCTTTCCGTCGAAGCTGTCACGTTGTTGGCGTTGAGACATATGGCCCTGGCGGCCTGGACTATTGCAAATCGATCCAGGGATGATATGTAGTAACATATCCGGGGAGGAATTTCACTCATATTGGGCATGATATTTCCTATACCGCATGGATTTTCAGCTTACCATACCTGGGGAAATTGAACAAACGACCTTGCGATATGTAAAATCTCAATTACCGTTGATGAGTTGATATGGCGCATACCCAATATAGAGCTAACTCCTATATCTTCAAGATCTTAGTTCTGTCTTTTGAATTTCAGGATGCAAGCCATTTTTCGATAAAAATCGCCCGGTAAGTACACATACATTAGGTATATGTGTGCACATTTGTAGTCGCAAACAAGTCGGAGTCACCTGCTACTATTCCTACCTCATGTTCAGTCATAAACAAATATTAGTATGCATAAATGAGTATTAGCATTGATGTAAAGTTGAAGGAATTGGAACAACGACGGGCGATATCCGATTACAATGGCACGCGAAGCTGTCTGTTGTTATTATGCGCGACCCAAGACCTTCAATATTCCAGGAATTCTTGCTTGGTCGGGAGGAGGACCGAAATGTCTTGAGCTTTCAGGAATAAAGTGCGATATCCCCGAAAGCTTTGCAGTCAGGTACACAATTGCCCGTAAAAAGTTATCAAATTCAATCAGAATGGGCGACCACTGAGGTGTCGGATGTGCAAAACACGTCATTATGCGAACTGTGGCCTGGCATGTGAATGTGGCTTTGCAATTACATAAGTCAAGCTCGTCTCCAATGCCAAGGTCTGGCATCGATCTGTCCCCAATTGACGAGTCGCTAGTAGCTCAGCGCGGACACACGGGACCAGTAACGGGACGTCCATGAGTGGATAAACACACGGCTATTCCAGAGCTATTCTACCTCGGCTGGAGGGGCTGTTCGGTCTCTTTCCCCAGGCGCGAACTTTGGGGAAGCGGTACATCTGTAAAAGTAACCATATTAAAAAAAAGCGTACCCCGGACGTACAAGACAATCCCATAGAGACGGGTGAGATGAGACAGGTAACAGAGGGTGAAATAGACGCCCAGCCCCAAATCACTGTACATAGACACAACCGGGAGTCCGGGTTGTTGGCAGGATCCAACTGGAACGGTAAGAAAAGCGCACATGATCCCATCTTCGAGAGTCCGCTCTACTTGGCAGCTTCCAACTACGAAGATTCGCCTGCAGTCGATCCATTCATCCGCCATCCTCGACAGACCAGATCTTGGCTCGCGATTCATAAAAGACCGAGTACACCTAGCAGCCCTTTCCAAGTTACAAACATATGCCGCCAGACCCACTAGTGGTAGAGAAATAACCTAGGCTCATGCTTGTATGAGAGAGGCGAGGCACTTGACCACTATCCACCAACACCACATTCTGTAACCTGCGGCACCCTACTCGGCTTACCCGCAATTCGCTACCCACCCCCAGCTTCAGCCGTGGATCATCATCAGGTGTCGCGACTCCCTCTCGTTCGACCACTTCTTCTCTTTCTCTTTTTCTTACTCACAAGCCAATTGACATGTTTGCTTCTCTGGTAAAGAGTCGGGCTCAAGCTACCGCACTCAGATCAACCGCGAGACAGCAACTGCGAAATCCCAAGGTGTGTAGAAGCTATCCCTTGGTCGTGCTATATCCTGCCACAACCACCACGTTTGGACCTCGGCTCTTTGTACACAACCTGCCCTTTTAAAACCCTCCCAAACAACGCAAAGAGGAGCACTCGAGACTGACGAATACACCTTGTTATTGAATCTGCAGAGCAACATACTTCTAATGGCACCAGCCGCAAAACGGAGCAATAGCTCCCTGCCAGCTGGTAAGTAAAGTCGCATGAGCCCCTGACCGTCACTCTGAGCTTAGCTTAGCTTTCCATGTGACTAGCATCACTAACTATGCCACAGGCTATGCAGAAGACAAGTCAAAAGGACCGATGCTGCGGTTCCAAGACTCGTTGCCGCGCCTCCCCGTGCCGACCCTCGAAGAGACCTCGGCCCGCTACATCAAGTCGCTACATCCGCTATTGAGCGCCGACGAGCTCGCCAGCAGCAAGAAGGCTGTTGAGGAGTTTGTCAAGCCCGGTGGCGTGGGTCGCAAGCTGCAGGAGAAGCTGGTCGCCAAGCGCGAGGACCCCAATGTGCGGAATTGGATCTATGAGTGGTGGAACGAGGCCGCTTATCTGGCATACCGCGACCCCGTCGTTCCCTATGTCAGCTACTTCTACTCCCACCGAGACGACCGCCGGCGGCGCAACCCGGCCAAGCGAGCGGCAGCTATAACGACGGCAGCTTTGGAGTTCAAGAAGCAGGTCGATAGTGGCACTCTCGAGCCCGAGTACATGAAGAAACTGCCCATCTGCATGGACAGCTACAAATGGATGTTCAATGCCAGCCGTGTGGCTGCGAAGCCTGCCGACTACCCCGTCAAATATGATGCCAGCACCCACAAGCACATCATCGCCATGCGAAAGAACCAGCTCTTCAAGATCTCGCACGAGGTGGATGGCCAGCAGCTGAACACGTCGGAGCTTGAGGCGCAATTTGCACGCGTGTACGAGTTGGCAGCACGGCAACCGGCTGTTGGCGCGCTCACGTCCGAGAACCGTGACGTCTGGACTGACGCCCGGGAGATCCTGCTCAATGCTGCGCCTAAGAATAAGGCCGCGCTGGAGGCTGTCGAGTCAGCTTCCTTCGTTGTCTGCCTGGACGATGCTGCCCCGGTTACCCTGGAGGAGCGAGCGCACGCGTACTGGCACGGCGATGGTAAGAACAGGTGGTATGATAAACCCCTGCAGTTCATCGTGAACGACAACGGCACATCTGGATTCATGGGAGAGCACAGTATGATGGATGGCACACCGACGCATCGCCTTAACGACTATGTAAATGACGTCATTTTCAACAATAAGCTCGACTTCAGCAACCCCTCGGTGCGATCAAACCTCCCTGAGCCAGCTGCTGTGAATTTCGAGATCACCAAGGAGGTGCAGGCCGAGATTGAGCGGGCCGAGAAGGACTTCAACACGGTCATCGGTTCGCACGAACTCGCCGTCCAGGCCTACCAAGGCTACGGCAAGGGTCTGATCAAGAAGTTCAAGTGCTCGCCCGATGCGTACGTGCAGATGGTCATTCAGTTGGCCTACCACAAGATGTACGGCAAGAACCGACCCACGTATGAGTCGGCGGCCACGCGCCGTTTCCAGCTGGGCCGCACGGAGACGTGCCGCTCGGTATCGGAGGACAGCGTAGCCTTCTGCGCCAGCATGGCCGATGCGTCCGCCGAGGACCAGACGCGTATCGACCTCTTCCGCAAGGCTGTCAACAGTCACATTGAGTACATCAGCGCGGCGTCGGACGGCAAGGGTGTCGACCGCCACCTCTTCGGACTCAAGAAGCTCCTCGAGCCCGGCCAGGAGGTCCCCGCCATCTACAAGGACCCGGCCTATGGCTACTCGAGCTCCTGGTACCTGAGCACCAGTCAGCTGAGCTCCGAGTTCTTCAACGGGTACGGCTGGAGCCAGGTCATTGACGGAGGCTTCGGTATCGCCTACATGATTAACGAAAACAGGTAAGAAGAACCCAACCCCTCCTACCCCTCATCTATTGCGCATGTTCAAGGCTGATCGATTATTTGCAGCATCAACTTCAACATTGTCTCCAAGGGTCTTGGTAGCCAGAAAATGAGCTACTACCTCAACGAGGCCGCGGGCGATATCCGCGACCTCATGACCCAGACCCTCGAGGCCCCCAAGGCTAAGCTGTAGACTACGGCCTATTCTTACAAGACGGACGGCCGATCGAAGCAAGAAAGAGTGTCGAGTTGAGTTCGGGGTCGTTGTACGTGTAAATCCAGAGCGAGGAGAGGGGTTTCCGGGGTCGTCTCCCTACCCTACCTTTGCACATTTCTCTGTAGACTTGCACTTTCTCCCTATAGACAGCCTTCAGACATATAGCATCATTGCCGGTACTTGGTGGCCACAGAGCTCTCGCTCAAATGTTTTTTTACTAGGGCAATCATGCAGTTATTTGAAGGAATGATGGAGATGTAATATTGCGATTGCTCTCTATACAATACAATACACTACTAGTCTTTCAATGCAAAATATCCCTATGCTGGAACGCTTTGTAATGTGGAAGCGTAAGGCTCATAAAGTCACCCATGGACGCCGTTTGCATTCATCATACATCCGACCCGACGTACCTATACTCTAACCGGCGTGCTCGACGATCTCGTTGACCAGCTGGCCCTTCTTCTCGTCGAAGTAGTGGCACATCTGGCTGGGCAGGGGCACCTCCTTGTAGTCGTCCTCGTCGTTGTCGAGAACGTTCAGGTTAATGCCGGCGCTCTTGCTGCTGAAGATGCGGGTCGCCGTGCTCTCCCTGCTAAGGTAGACCGTGGCGCCGTCCATCTGGTCCATCATGACGGTGGGGATGACGCCCATGACCTGCAGGGCGAAGTTGGACGACTTGACGACGTCGACGGTGGAGACGAGGCTGTCCACCACAATGGAAAGCCGCTGCGTGTTCTCAACGGTCACAGCGTTGGCCTTGCCCTTGATGATGACGGTGGTGTGATTGCACTTGGAAATAAGAATCGAGTGGTTGATGGATGCGTCGATCTCGATGGGGTCGGGATGCCTCTCGTAGTTTTCCTAGCATGAATGTTAGTGTACCTGTTCCTGGAGATGGCAGGTCCCAATTGGACTTACAATCAACCACTTGTTTCCGTCAAGCTCCTTCCTCGGAGGCTTCTTGGCCCTCATGCTCTCCGGCTTGGGCTTCCTCGCGGGTGCGGGGCTCTTCCCGCGACCCGAAGATTCGCGATCAGGAACGACGGAAGCGGCTCTCAGGGAGGGGTTCTTGTGCGTCATCTCGGATCGGTCCACCTTTCGCAGGCCCTTGGTCACATCCGAGCCCTTGTTGATCTCACTAAACACGGCACCCAGATTGGCCCCAGAGGCAGGCTCTGTTGAACTACCGCTTTCCTTGATCTGCAGGACCGGCGGGGGGCCGGGGGGAGGCGGCGGCGGCGGCGCACCACCTGCGGCAGGAGGTGGAGGTGGGGGAGCAGAGGAGCTGGCGCCCCCTGGTTTCGGTATGTTCTTTGCGACTTCGGCGGCGGGCAGGCCACTGGGGTTCCACGGGATGCCGCTAGGGAAGTACTGCTTGACGTACTCGGTCAGGTCCTTGAAGACCTGGTAAAAGGCCTGGATCCATGCGACCTGAGCAGCGTCCTTGTCCTTGTACTCCTTGAGGACGCGGTTTCCAAAGAACTGAGCAGACCCGAGCGACTCCTCAACATGCTTGTACGGACGGTTGTCGACGGTCACCCAAGCCAAGACCATAATACCCTCGGCGACGGCGCTCAGCTGGCTGAAGACGGGGGAGCCGCGGTTCGACTCCTTGATGCTACCGACAGCCATCAGGGCCTCGTTGATGGGCTTTAGCAGCTCCTGGTATACAGCCATTTCCGAGCCCGTGAAGTCGGGCTTCTTCGCCTGCGTCGAGACGAGGAGGAAGCGGCGCTGTTGCTGGAAACCCTCCAGGACCTTGGCGGCCTGCTCGGCGATGAGGCCGCCCAGCTTGTTACTGGCCTGGACATACTTGTCGACGGACTGAGAGATGAAGATGTCGAAATCCTCAATCGACTCGGCTAGAGGCTCTTCGATGACTGTCTTGAGGGCGGGAGAGGCGGCCGGGGCCGGTGTTGGGGCTGGGCTGCCAGCGCCGGTCGGGGAGGCGAGGGTGTGGGATAGAGCCGGCACAGCTTGGGGCAGCTCTATGGTCGAAGTAGCAATGTCTTCTAAGCGAGCGGTAGCGGCTTCAAGCCTGTTGCTGAGTTGAGTAAACCAGTCTTTACAATCTTCGGACACGAGAAGGGGGGCCATTGCGACGGGGTTGCGACGGCTGCGTCGTTCACTCTTTGGGCACGAAAAGGGAGGGAGGGTAGGAAAGTTGGGGAGCAACCACGTACCGCTTGATGAGGGTTGTGAGGTTATGCATATTGTTGGTGGCCATGGTGGCAGCTACGTGCGCAATGTGGATTGCGACAGATGGTAGGTTTTATGTTGGTGGTGAACACGGAAGCTGCGAAGTTGGCTCGTTGGGCTTGACAGACACAGACACGTACAAGGAGTGGAAGAGAAGTCGTCCCCTGTTAGGCGGAGCCCACCTAGCAATTAGCTGGTTTAGGAGGGGACCTGCTACGCAATCTACGCAATAGGGGAAACTGCCCGCTCAAACGCGAAGGCCTCTTTTTCCGAAACGATCAAGCCAGACGCGGGAAGCAACAAGAGAACGGAATAAATGCAGCGATGTCAAGATCGTACCTATGGAGTGAATGCATGCATATATTGTAAATAAAGTTGAGTCGCCGATCAGGCGACGACATAAAGAATCCGACTGCCTGGCGTTACAGCGTACATACCTAGCCTAGCGTATTTGACAGCTGGGAGTCTGGGCGGCTTGCGTGGTTACGTGGATGGATGTTTAAGATGTTTGGAGAACCCCTGCATTAGAGCCGTTGGGGCAAGGAGCTGCCTGGGACGCAAGCTACTGCGCTGTAGCTTCAAATAGAGGTGTCTGCCATATAAGGTGCCCCGCTCAAAGCAGGACCGGGATATTGTATCAATAATCGTGCAATATCATTCTATCCTACCCGATTTTCCATGCCATTTGGTTAACTGCCTAGGTGTTAGGGTGTGATCGGCTCGAATTTATTATTATAGTAATAAATTCCTCTTAATATATCTTATAAATATAAATTAATATTTATACGCGATATATTATAAAATATATACTTTTTTAACGTTAAGTTTATTTTAATATGTTTTAAAGCCTTTTTAAAAAGTTTTAAAAATTAAATATATTATATTTATTTATTATAAACTTATTATTATTATACCTTTTTTATTAATTTATTAATATAAAAATACCCTTTTTAATTATAAATTAATATAATTAAATAAATAATGAATTTAATAGCTTTAAACTATTTAATTTAATTATTTTAATTAATTAATATAGTTTTAATTAATAATTTATTAATAAAGAGGTTAAATTTAATATAAATAGTAATAAAATTAATAATAACTTTTGATTTATTAATTTTTTTATTTAATAAGTTTAATTAACGCCTTTTAAGGTATATATATTAAGGCGATTATTTAAAATATTTATTAAAAGGGTTTAACGGTTTATAATAATAATAAAAAGGTTAAATCAATTAAAAAAACGGCTTATAATCGATATTAAAAAAAGGAATTATTTTATAAAATAATTCTTAAAATGCTGGAGAAATAATATATTTATAATTAATCGAATTAAAAAAATAACGTTAACTTTTAAATATATATATAAATAGGCGTAAATTAAATACTTTATATATAATTAAAATATAAAAAAGGTTAAAAAGGTATATATTATATATAAAAATCGATAATATTTATAAATAATTATAAAAAAGTTTAATTAAGGTTTTAATAAATATAATATTATAAAGGTATTATTATTAATTTAGGTTTAGTTTTTAAATAAGTTTAAAGATAAAAAGATATAAATAAAAACCGAGCTATTCGATAATATTATATATTAAAAAATATTTAATAAAGAAATTATTTTTAATATATACGTTATAAAAGTTAAAAAAGATAACGAAATATTAAAATATATTTTTAAATAAAGAATAAAACTTCCCCTTATAAATTAATTAATTTTAATATAAATAGCTTTATAATACTAATTTTAATAATAATTTATTAAATAAATTTAATTTTAATAAAGAAATAAAGTAATTAATAAGGTTTTAATTATAAATAATTTTATTTAAAAGATTAATTAAAATTTTATAAAAAGGAGTAGTAATTATATAACTATATTTATTATAATTAATAATAGTATAAACTATTTAATAAAATTAATATTTAAAGTATTTAAATTTAATAATATAAAGGTAATAGTATATATTATTAATTATTAATTAAAAAAATAATTAACCTTTTTAAAAAGGGTTAAAACTATTAAAAAAATCGTTAATATATTGATATATATTATTATATTATAATAAATAAAGAATAATAATAAAAAAGTAATATTTTTAAAGGAGTTATTATTAGATTAATAAATTAATAAATAAATTAATAAATAGCCGGATTTATATTATAATATTTAATAATAAAATTAAGTTTTAAAATTAGTTTTAATAGATTTAATTTATTTAAATAATACTTTTTTATTTAAACCGTTAATATTTAACCTATTTTATTAATAATATTAT
The DNA here is from genome assembly GCA_006503535.1 of Arthrinium phaeospermum. Taxonomy (NCBI): domain Eukaryota; kingdom Fungi; phylum Ascomycota; class Sordariomycetes; order Amphisphaeriales; family Apiosporaceae; genus Arthrinium; species Arthrinium phaeospermum. Next base: position 2,865,005 of record QYRS01000002.1, on the reverse strand, counting down.
ATTATATATATTATTTATTTTTATTATATTTTTCGTTTTAAATTAATTAATATTATCGAATTTATAAATAATATCCTTTTTCGCGTTAAAATAAATAATATATAATCGATTAATAACTTTATAATTAATTGTTTATTATTAACTTAAGGCTTTAAAAAGTGGTAATTTAATTAATATTAATACCTTATTTATTTTATTATTAAAATTAAATTTTTATTAAATAAATTAATAATTTATTAGATTTATATTAATAAAATTAATTAAATAGTTATTAAATATCGACTTAATTCCTTTTTATATATTAATTACGATATTTATACGATTTAATTATATATTTTTATCGAAGTTTTCTTTTAAATTTTCTTTTTATATTAATTATAAATATTTATAAACTTATTTAGTTTTATTTATAAAAAAACCGCCTCTTTATTAATATTTTTAATCCCCTCTTTTTAAATAAAGTTATAAAGGTTATAAATATATATATTAATTAAATTTATATATAAAGGTTATATTTTAATATAGAATATTTAATTATCTTCTATTTATATTTAAATATATTAAATATTTATTTAATAATAATTTTTAAATAAAAATACCGAAAATTATATAATTTTATTATATTTTACGGCCGATATTTTTTAATATACTATTCTTATAAATAGTATATATATAATATAATATAATAATACCTTTTTATTTATCGAACCCTATATTTATTAAGTAAAATCGGTTAGCCGGTATAAAAAAGTTTTAATTTAAAATATAATTTAATAATAAAAAGTTATATATATTACTTTTAATTTTAATTAATATATAATTAAACGTTTTATTTATTTATATTATAATAAATATATTTTATAATATTTAACCCTTTTTATTATATTAACGTTTTTACTTTTTTTTTAATATATAAATATATAGGTATATTTTATTAATAATTTTAATATAGTTATAAAAAAGCTACGTTTTAAAGTTTAATATTATTTTTAAAATTAAATATTAATCGCTCGATTATTTAATATACGCTTTATATAATTATATTATTATCGATAATATTATTTAAAAAGCTTTAAAAATAATACTTTAAACGTAATAAAATATTATAATAATAGTTCGTTATAATTAATTATAAATTAATATATATAAAATATTATTAATTTTTAATCGATAGTTTAATATTAAATATCTTTTAAGCCGGCTTTTTTTAATTAACTTAATAATAATTTAAATATAAGTTTATTATATAAAATAATTTATAAAAACGTTAATTAAAGTTATTTAATATTTTATTAATAACTTAATAAGTTATTATAAAGCTTTTTAAATTAATTAAATCTATTTAATTAATTTTTAATACTAAATAAAGTCTAATTTCTTTAATTTAATAAAAACGCTTAAGGGGTATGTCGAGTCGTGTATAGTAGTAAAATCGGTTAGTTTTATTGCTATAGTAGTAAATGCGAGCCGATCACACCTTTAGTTGTCTTTAAGGTAAACGAACGGGCGCTCGCCATAAAAGGGTTTCAATGTTTGATGCCCATCCAATTAGGTAAGCTATTGGGGATATCATCGTTTCAATGTAAGCAAGCCTCCGCGTTCTGTCAACTATCAGCCGAGAGGCTGTTGGGGGAAGACACCCTATATATTTCTCATTGGATGTTGATTTCTTTTCTCTAAAGATAGAGAGCCTTCAATTGATTGATTGATCGCTGCTGTCGCCGCCGCCGCCGCTGCTGCTGCTCCAACCAACTGCTACTGCAAGCAGCCAATGCAGGCAGCCTATCAGTCTATCGACCAGGGCTTCACCGATGCAGCCTTGTCTCACAAATTGATACCTAAGCCTGCCTAGGTGTCGCTCTCATGCATGCATGTCCAGGACTGACCGACATCCAACTTTGCAATACACCACCACTCTCAATCCCGCTCTGGCTCTCCTGTAGGGCTCGGCCTATTTTCCCGCACACCAGATCTGCCGGTGTGGCTGGCTGCCTGTCTTTGGCCAAGCCCTACTCCTCCTTGCGCGAAGGAATTAGGGTGGGAGATACATCATGGACACCGCTGCAGACACCAGTGAGCACAGCCCGGAGACGGCCGGCATCGAGCCTGCCGGGTTCGAGCCGCAGGGGATAGAATTTGTGACCATGGGCATGTTCATCATAGGTAAGGCTTTCTTCATCGCTCTCCAGCTCGAGCATGTCCTCTTTTGGCCAAACACGCCCTCGACTATTTCTTTTCTTTTCCCGTCATAAACAGCTTGCCACTGGAAAATCACCCAAGTACATGAGTTTGCAATGCCATCCGGTAGAGAAAGTACAAGTATGGAGAGCTTTTGTTCCAGATTTGCAATATTACCCCATGTCTTGATGTTGCGCCGCCAATACGCTGAAGTCCCCCAGCTCCGCTCAACATTCTTATATTTCCTAATATGGGGACTACATGCCTGCCTACCTAAGTATCTGCTGACACATTCCTAGACGACATTGAGTATCTGCCCCCAATACCGCCCAAAAAAGACGTAATCGGCGGCGCGGGCACCTATTCGGCCCTTGGAGCACGGCTCTTGTCCCCTCCACCACTCTCCACCTCGGTCGGGTGGATCGTCGACAAGGGCTCGGACTTCCCAACCGCCCTGGACGAACTCATCTCGAGCTGGGAGACCGCAGCATTGATACGGGAAACACCAGATCGCCTGACGACTCGTGGGTGGAATGGTTATGACGAGCATCAGAACCGTGGGTTTCATTACCTTACCCCCAAGAAACGCATTACTGCCCAAGATCTTACGCCGGAGCTGCTCGCCTCACGTTCTTTCCATATGGTCTGTTCACCACTACGCTGCCAGGAACTCGTGAGGGGTATCAAGGAGCGGCGCGCAGACTTGACCACCCCGGACGGAAATCATCTGCCGAAACCGGTTTTCGTATGGGAGCCGGTCCCCGATTTGTGTACCCCCGATGAACTGCTGAACTGCACAAACACCCTCCCTCTTGTTGATATATGTAGCCCAAACCACTCGGAACTTGCCGGCTTCATGGGCGACAACGGTCTAGATCCCGAAACGGACGAGATCAGCACGGCTTCTGTTGAACGTGCGTGTGAGCAGCTACTTGGCTCTATGCCTCTGCAATCTTTTGCCCTGGTAGTGAGAGCGGGTGAAAAGGGCTGCTATCTTGCCAAAAATGGTGGCCGAAAACGCACGAAACGGTCGGGCCATACTGGAAAGCGCAAGAAGCCGTCCGCCATGCTGCACGGTAGCTTGCAGCACGATACGGACATGGAAGCTTTGTTTGCCGGCTTGCTGCAAGATCCCGAGGGCATGGTGGCCGATGAAGAGATTGAGGTCGACCCCGGCATCGAACGTTGGGTACCTGCATATCACACCGACAAAGAAAAGGTTGTCGACCCCACAGGGGGTGGAAACACTTTCCTGGGCGGTCTCGCGGTAGCTCTTGCTCGAGGAAAGGGTCTTGAGGAGGCGGCAGCTTGGGGAAGTGTGGCTGCCAGTTTCGCCATCGAACAGGTCGGGCCACCGGATCTTGGTAAAGACGAGGAGGGAAATGAGGCCTGGAATGATGTTCGCGTGGACGATAGGTTCGAGGAGTTCAAAAGCCGGTTAGCCTTTGGCTAGATTTGCGCCTGCGTGTTATTGCTACAAGGGAGCTACAGTGCTTCTGGATATTACTCATAGATTACCGGATAGCTAGGGAGGCAAGGTCCAGAGATAGAGCGATGGAAAAGGGTCAAAGGGACGAAGAGTTATAGTAAGGTAATATGCTAGTGGCGGGACGCAATTTGCACATGCCCCCAGAACAAAATAAGCGCTTCAGGGACTGTTGATCTTTATGTATTATGAATGTGTCTATCGTCGTGGCCACTGGAACTGTTACCTCTCCTTGCCGAGTGATCTCGCCTCGCCCTCTTTGGGGTATCATTCCTCTTGCGCCTGGGGACTAAGCACGGCAAAGGGGTTGACCGCCAGCGAACGCGGTGGCATTTTTCGGCTGGATTGCCCCTTCTTCTGATTGCTCTGTGAATTCCTATTCTTAGAAGGGGTCTTGAACTCGAACTCTGCTATGTCGAGCATCTTGGAGATGACAGAGAGACACCCAGTCCGCTGTATCCGAGACAACTGGCCAAAGATGGACTCAGCCGTCGGCCACTCTGCGATCAACGGTAAGTTAGAGAGCCGCTGCTGAAGCTTTTCTTGGGTCTGGGAGAGGGGAGGATCGGCCAAAGCTGACACGATGTCGAGGACCTGCTGGAGCATCCGCAGGGAGTAGAGCGAGGCCTGGACTTGCGCCGTGAAGTGCAGCACATCCCAGCCGTACTGCCCTGGTTGCTGCTCCTGCTGCTGCTTCTGTTTGTCGTTGTTCTTCGGGTTCAGGAAGAGGGTGGCGGCCTCGCCCACTACTTGAACCGACAGCGGGTGCCGGCCGTTGGAGGTGGACCAGTCGACGTCCTGGTAAACGGCAAGGGCGAGCCACAGCAGCTCGCGGCCGGGAAGGCCCAGCTCGATCTGCTCGAGGATCGCGAGGAGCTCCGCGCAGCCGCTCTCCGTCTCCGCGGGGCTGGGGAGGCTCATCTGGCGTCCGCCGGTCGAGCTCTCGAGCATGCGGTACTCGATGACGACGTCGTCGCGCCGCGGCTGCTGCTGCGGACCGCCGCGGGGGTCCTCCTTTTTCTTGTGCTGCTGCGCGATGGCGTAGCATAGCTGCCGTACTGACTCACTGGTGGTCCAGGAGCTCTTTCGCGCGTTATCCTCGACCATGACGGGGAGGAACATGGAGGTCTTGTCGGGGCCCCGGGGCTGACCGGTAGCGATGGCGGCAGTGGCGGTGTCCGTCGAAGCAGAGCTTTCGGCGTCGGTCGCCAGATCAATGTTCAGGGACTGGATGACGAGCTCGGAGATCCTCGGGTCTAGGGAGGTGAGGAGGGAGATGACTGGATGGTCGGCGGAGATGTACTCTTGTGGAACCAGGTGCTCTTCCAAGAACTTCTGATAGTTCTCCTTTATTATGTCCTCGGTGGTGTCGCTGGCCTTGGCAAAGTGCAGCGCCTCGTCCAAACCGGTGTGACGCGATGTCATTTCGAATGCCAGTCGCGGTATGCCGCCAGCATCCTGAAGGCCAAGTTGTTCGGCTAGTTGCCGCGCCGAGTATGTGAGCGCGAACAGCTCCGTCTCCTCGGTTTCCGACTTGGTACCAATCTCCCAGAAGAAAGCCACGGAGCCATGCGGGCCGAGGTCTTCCATGAGCAGATCCGAGTCGCTCGTCAGCACGATACCCCCGTTCTGCCGGATGTCTTCGGCACAGTAGGTGTCTGCCTCCCCGGGGACGACCTGCACCACGTCCCTCCATGCCTTCGAGTTCCGCACCAGCTCGGCCACCGCGGGCACGAGAAACGGGTGTTTGGGAAATCGCCGCGTCGAGCCGGTGCCGGCTCGGCCCAAATCCGCCAGCGTTATGTTGGAGCTGAAGGACGTGTTGCCTCTCGGCCTGCTCACGCCGGACGACATGTACGAAGAGGTGTCTGTCATCGTCTTGGTCGACCTGATCAGACGGCCTCTCCGCGTGGCCCACTTCCTCGGCGGTAAAAACCCATCAAAGTAGATCTTTCTCCTGATAAGAATAATGAGCTTTCTTTTCTTCTTTTAATGTATGCGAACCCACACATCGCACGCCAGAAGGGGGTGGCATATTAACCAAACTAATAAAAATGGTCAGAAGGATAACTTACACCTTGACGTTACCGGCATGGAGCAGGTTCAACCAATTGACGAAACTCTCCCCCAACACGGCATAGGGGACATGGCCTAGGGTAGCGCTTTCCAACGATTGCTGGGTCATGACAGCCTCCCATATCCGGTGGACGAGCGCGGGGCCATCGATCACGACGCTCTGCCCGCTCAACGTAGTGGCCTTCCCATACGGCCGCAGGGCCGCCGAGAGACCCGGAATGCCCATATCACTACCACTATGCGCTGTGCGTCCGTTTTGGGAATTCTAGTTCTTTCTTGGGTGGCTGTTACTACCCAAGTCTGCTTTGGTACCAAGCCATGGGGTATAAGGATGGATCTGGTTTTCTATCAAAAAGATGGAAGGACATATACTGTGCGAAAATGCCCTTCCAATTTAGGTATACTTGCCTAGGTACTCTACTGTAGGTAGTACCTACCTAGTCTCACCCTTCAACAGTTGTACGGCATTTGTGAATAAAACGAGCCTAGCCTCAATTGGGTTACTGACTGGAAGGCATTATGCAATTATGCCCGCATACACCTGCCTGTACGGAGTAGGTATGAGGTACATACCTTCCTACCTACTACTAATCCATCATTGGAGCCAATCCGAGGTCGGGGTTTCTCTTTCTGTCCGTTTACGTAGAATGTGCGACCGACGCGGTTCTCTATTCTACCTCACTCCATCTGTCTAATGCTGTTTGCCTTCAGCAGTCAGGCTTTCCATACACACCGTGTATCATGAGGAGGCCGGACCATTGAGTATCTATCAATTCTCCAATGGCCCTGGGTCAAGCTCTGATGCTGATGAACCCTTGCTGATCGCTGACAAGCCCATACTTTTTTCTCCCTCTTTTTTTTCCTCCTCCCACCTCCATCGGCCGCCGCTCGGCTAAGGAACAAACGACTGGCCGTGCACGCTGACCCACTCCAAGTTTTTCTTTCCTTTACCTGGAGCTCCCTCGTCTGCCGCCCGTATAATATAGATCTTTTCTTCCTCACCCTCGAAAAGATGCGCAACACACTCATCTTCTCGGGCACTTCGTGTCCGGCGCTGTCGGGCAAAATATGTGAGAACCTGGGCTTGTCACCGGCCTCGGCCGACTTGTCCCAATTCTCAAATGTACGTCTTGCTTGAGCTCCTTGTCGAGCAGTCTCTCCTACGTCTCCCGCTCCCGCTGACAATGGCTTCTTGTCCCAGGGAGAAACAAGCGTACGGATTCTGACTAGCGTTCGAGAGAAGGATGTGTTCGTTGTCCAATCGGGAAGTCCCAAGATCAACGACACAATCATGGAGCTGCTCATCATGATATCTGCATGCAAGGGCGGCTCCGCCAACAAGGTCACTGGTAAGCTACTCACCGTGCCCAGAACCGTACCCATGCGTCAGCTTTGCTAATGATGACCCTTGCAGCTGTCCTGCCCTACTTTCCGTACAGTCGACAGTCCAAGAAGAAGTCTCACAGAGGCGCCATTACGGCCAGAATGCTCGCGAATCTGATGCACGTTGCAGGCGTCAAGCACGTCATCACGATTGACTTGCACGCTTCTCAGATGCAGGGCTTCTTCAAATGCCCTGTCGACAACCTCCACGCCGAGCCGTTGATAGCCCGTTGGATACGCATGAACGTGTCCAATTGGAAGGAGGCCGTTGTCGTCTCCAAGAATGCTGGCGGCACCAAGCGAGTCACGTCACTGGCCGATGCTCTTAAGCTGAATTTTGGCATTGTCACCACGGACCGCAAGCGGGCTGGTGCCAACATGACGGTCAGCATGATCATGAACCATCTCGATGGGCTCGACCGACCCGCCCCTCTTGTCAATGGCACCCAGCGGCTGTCGCAAGCCTTGATGGGTGAAGAAGCCGAGACAAGTCAATCCAAGGATGCCGACACCACCCCTCCCAGATCATCACGCGTCATTGCCGATGCGCAAGGATCTCCTCGGCGGTCTAATGGTCCGCCGCTCATGCGTACGAGAACGGTGCAAGCCCCGACTCCGGCCTCGCCCATCGATGAGCTGAACGAGGAGGAGAGCCAGAACTTCAACGACGTGCGTGCTCAGGTCGTAACTCACGGCCGATTGGTGCAAGGCCATATCGTGCCTGACGACTATCCTTCGGCCAACCAGTCGGATGCCGGAGGGGAAGGCAGCCAGCATTCTGAAAAGACAGAGGCTGATGACCCGATGGCTATGTCGCATGCATCGTCGTACTTCGCACCGGAGCCGCATGCTCTGGGTGGATCGGGCGACGCGGATGTCTCTTCTGACGAAGAAGATGACAAGCTGAAGGACCCCAGCATGGAACACATGATCACCCTGGTTGGCGATGTCAAGGATCGACCAGTCTTCATTGTCGACGACATGATTGACAAGCCTGGTTCTTGGATCGCCGCGGCTGAGACTGTGGTCAAGCGAGGTCACGCCAACAAGGTGTACTGCATGGCAACCCACGGTGTCTTTGGTGGCGACTGTCTCGAGCAACTCCAAGCCTGCGAGTGTATCGACCAGATCATCGTCACCAACAGCTTCCCCATCAGTGAGGACAAAGCCAAGAACACGAGTAAGTTGGTCATTCTCGACCTTTCCTTCTTACTTTCCGAGGCTATTCGAAGGAACCACTACGGCGAATCCATCTCGCCGCTGTTCCAGCACATTGCAGACTGAGCTCTTGAGCCGTCATGAGTTAGCAACAAGACATTGTCTTGGAAGCTTCTTGTACAACTTATGTGATTCCATGAACGACTATGACACAACTTTGCGAGGCGTTTCGGGCGGCTTAAAATATGGCCCAGCTACGAGGATATGGATTAGGGCACTAGACTATGACCCAATCAGATACCATATGACTTTCTTCTGGTGAGGTATGTTCATGTGCAGAACCATGACAACGTGATCTGATATATTGTTACAAACCCCCATTCCCTCCCCCAGCGTTGCTCTCTTCGGAGAGCCAGGGCTCTAGTCCCTCTAGGACGAGCTTCTGAACGGACCGTTGGTAGATCAATTATTCTTAAGCGACTAAAGAAGGCCTATCAATCAGATCACAGATCGCGTCCCTCGGGGCGATGGTTGATAGGCAAGAGAAAACTTCGCACATCTTGACATCCCCTCAATAGCGGAAGCGCTGCCTCCCACCAGATTATGTCGTACTCTGCATATCAGAGAATACTTGCTTTCATTGGCATAATGTTTATTCCACTGGAAATTATCAAATTTATCCGATGAGATAGACTTGATTATTCACGGGAGATATTGTACCAAGAGCAGAGCTTTTGTCATCAACGGTGCTTCTTCTATTATCTCAATATCCGTATCGTGTCCGAACCTGTGGACTACATGAATAAACAATCCTACTAAACGTCCTTTTCCCAATCTCACCCGTCCCCTTCCAAGCGATTACGACCTAGGATTACTGCCCAGAAAGTGTCGAAGCTTTTCGATGTTACAACCATGCAGTCGGGGGACAGGCGGCAAGACCGCCGATGAGAACTCTTTTCTCCAGGGGTGCTGCCAAGTCTGCTTGGCCGAGGTGGCCTTGGGTGCGTTCACGTACTTTGCTGTTGCTTCGATTGTGATTCGCGGGTACTTGAACTCCCAGGCGTCGTAATTATTCGGCGTCATAGGTTGGAAGTGACAGCCGTTGGTGAAGCAGAGGAAGATATGGCGGCTGTTGTAGACGCCGCGTACGTTGGTCTCGGTGGCGACTCCATTCTCCAGTGTGAAGATGACGACGCAGATGTTATACAAATCCGCCGTGACCTGGCTGATGACGGCGGGTGTCCAGGCGTGCGCAAGATGCAAGAGCTGCCAGATGTTGGCCTTGAACGGTGCGCCGTCAACTGAAGAAGTGTCAAAGAATCGGGCGTTCAGGTGGTCGTGGTAGAGTTCATATCGTGGGTGTTGCGGTCGAGCTAACACGTAGTGCAGGTATCCCAGGTGCTCAGCCTTCACCACGTCCCAGTGCTCATCGCTACCATACAGACAGAACGCAACACTGCGCCAGTAGCAGTCTCCGTCGGGTTCTTGCGCCGGCATGTTCCGGTGTGCGATGAACTCGACGTCCTCGACGAGCGGGAATCCCCTGTATAATTGGTAAGATCCGCTACTCGTCCAGTTTGACATGGCCGCCTTGTCGTCAACGGGAGCCGGGTTGCCCCATGAGGTCTTTTGAAGAGTATCTGTAGCTAAAGGGATGGGGTTCCTCCAGTGCTTCGATCTGATATCGGCCTTATATTTATCTTGATGGAGGCGAAGACCGACCTTGGGCGAGGGATGTTCGCCGATGTCAGTCTGCCTATCCTGGTATCGAAGCAGGTTACGCGTGCGAGTTGCACTAGTGGCAGCCTCCTGGATGCCGTAAAACTCGACCCTCTCAAGGGCTTCCTCGTAATTATCCGACCCGCCTGCGTCTCCGAGGCCACCCAAGTTTCCGTAAACAAAGTCATTGCCGTATCTTGATCCTCCAGTCCGCCAGTTTCCCTCGTGAGGCATCTCCACCATGGCAACGTCGTCGTCATTATCATCATCTAACAACGAGACGACCTGGGACTTGGATGGCCGAGGGACGCTGGAGCGAACGCCATTCTGGGTCTTGCTTGGCGATGGGAGGTAGGAGGCCGTTCCGAATCTTGACTTTGAGGGAGTTTTCGTCGGTTCCTTACGCAAGCGACACTTGACTGTGATCACGTCGGTGGAGGGTACGAAGGGCCTACCCCGACGAATGTATTCCAGATCTTTCTTGTAGACCTCGTCGCTCGAAGGGAACGTCTTGGGGACGGGATCAGTCTGGACGCTGGCGTTGGAGTTCATTGGTTCCGTCTGAATGGCGACTTCATTGAAAGCTGGAAGGAAAGTTTGCGTCGAAGCGGTGGGACCTGGAATAACTTCTGTCTGGGTCTTGGATGACCTCACCACCTTGATGAAAAGTCTGGTATTGGTGGCAGCATCAACACCCTTAGGCTGAGTATTAGTGGCAGCATCAACGCCCTTGGGCTTGGTGTCCTCTGCCTTCGGTTCGGGCAAGTACAGATGCGATGAAGTGACCTCGGATTGTAGGAACTCGAATGCCTCGGGTGTCAGCAGGCCCTTGTTCGCGGTCTTGATCTGAGCCAACGTAGCCAAGAGGTCCTTATGCAATTCTTCGGATCCGTCCTCTTCGCCCGTTTTGACCTCGATTACCTCTTGGACCTGTGATTCGTACTTCTCAACAGTCAAACGTTCCTGCTCAAGACGATGGAATTCTTCGACAGTTGGCAGTCTGCCTTCGCTGACCTCACTTAGTGGACTGCTAAAGCCAGTAGCCGTAGCATCAATATCACTAACGGTGTCGTCTTCATCGACCTCGGAGTGTTTGGGATGAGTTTCAAAGCATATGCGACGCTTGTGGTGAGGAGATCTGCTAGGCAACTGAGTGTCTGCAAACTTGCGTTTGGTGCCTACTGGCGAGGAGCCCTCGACGGATGCTGAGGCCATATTGACTCGATGGTTCTCACACCGAGATGCTGATTTGTGAGTCAATTGGGGAAAGGCGAATGGTTTACTGGTGCAAATGAGTTATGGGTCTGGTTCCAAGTTGGCCTGCAACTTGAGAACAGGAGAAGTTGAGATGCAATGCGTGAAAACCCAGCGTGCAAGAGTGAAGAGTTGAGGTTGGTTTGGAAACGATGAATGCATGAAATGGAAGGCAAGATGGGATCAAGAACATGCAAGACAGCGACCAATTTTCTCTTTCAGGGCCAAATGGGGGAGTGATTGCAGATATCTGCTCTGTCGACTGATTATTCCTATGGACTGAGGTTGGGATTGTTGTCAAGATCTCCAGTTCACGTAGGTCCATTCAACCCCATGCCCAACCTCTTTTCCTTCCAGCAGGATAATAGGACTCAGGCACATGCATTGGAAGTCATTGTCTGGCTAAGTATTGCCTTATCAGATCGGATGGGGGCTCCTTCCTTGTGCCGTATTTGATCGATGCATTTGTCAATTGCATTGCTGATTACAATCCGACTGCTGTTGGTCCTGCCTCAATCGGTCACTTTGATTCCTGCAGACTGTACATACACAAGCATATGCTGATGTTACTTACCGTGATATATTTCCCTGTTGATTCCCTTATGTGCCACGATGCTGCACTCCTTCCAGCCCTGCCCCTTTGCGACTTTGTCCCATTCATTTTCTCACTGCAGGTTTTATGTATGCCCGTCAAGCACTCACACATTATACCAGTCCTCATGGGCCTTTATCTCCTCACCATGTATTGCAAATATTGGGGACTCTATCGTACAAAGTACCGACTCACCTCTCCAGTGCAGCAACAAGTCCACTTGACACATAAACCAAGTGAGCTATGAAAATGACCCATGATGACGGATGGCGACAGAACTCTGATCATGAACGTCAGTAATGGGGTGCTTTTCATAATGTATCCTGCAATCGCCCCAATGATTGTTCAATACAGTCAGTCAACCCTCAACCACCAACCTCAGCAACTACACCATACTTTACCTATCACAAGATCGTAGGCAACTGCTCCGAGCACACCGAACCGGAGAAAGCTGTCAATACTGCATAAGAATCACATAGGACCAAGTAAGCCAATCCTCTAATACCCTGAGTCACCTGAAGCCTTTTCCTTTTCCCTCGTCAATGTCGGTGAGCCCTCCCTCCGTCGCCATCCATCCCTTATCGGCAACAACCCACTTCCCCCGTTGACGCCGACAATCTTGTACCTCCTCAACTCCAGCGCCTACCGCCCCGACCCCAGCTATCGTCCCTGACGTTAACGAAGCTTGATCGTACTGAGGGTCTGATTGATAAGGACGAAACAGTGGGAGAGTAGGTCTGCCTCTTGGGGTGGACTGGGTAAGTGAAGAGAATACATGACGAACCCCCTGGTTTAACGGTCAGCAGCCACGATATGATGTTCACCTATAAGACTTGTGCTACTAGTGATAATATGCTATATAATATGAAGCTGTCTTAGCGTCCATGGATTTATCCCAACAGTCGCTTGAAATCCACCTATCATGCCGCGCAATTGAGCCAAGATGCAATTCTAATTTCAGCCCAAACCACTGCGGCTGGTGATAGACACTTGCCGAGCCGTCACTGACTACCTAATGTTATTTGGCCAACTCCTCTGGAGAGGAGTTCCTTCTCACCCACTGCTTTCCAGACACAGATCTACAGGAAGTGGGTTTTCTAGCAGGGTAACTGGTTCAAACATAAGCAGGGGCATATACACATTTCTTTCAGGGTTTGGTCTATAGTCAATACAAAATATACTGTTTTATGCTGAAGCCATCCCCTACACCGCAATCACTTGGCCAGCAGCCACATTGGCGAGGACATGTTCAGCTACGCGGGAACCGACCGATCTTTAGGCCTCGCTCAATGCTTGGCTTGATTGGGTTCCATTTCCGTATGGCCTCAGCTGAAAAGTGGGCGTCGCTTGGTAGACAAACTTGCTGGGGATGGCTCAAGTTGCATTTCGTAGCCTTACTAGGCGTGCTTTTTAGCACTTAGACTAGATAAGTAGCATTTACTGCCACCAGAACACTGGAATAAGTAAACATAACCGCTTAAATGTGAATGGGGAGGCATAAGTATCGAAAGACTGTCCTGAATGGTGGCACAAAGTCTAGACCTTAGGTAGCCCCAGAGCCGAAAAGAGTGGGTTGCGTGCGTAGGTATATATGCCTCGTAGCTAGGTACCTCCCAACCGTTGACCTTGCTATTCCCTCCGCTTGTCGTATAACCCATCTGGCGAATTTGCCAGGACTCTTGCCCCAGCGCCAACCATACCCCGTGAGAGAAAACGCATTGGGATAACGCTCAGTTCTGCAGAAGCCCTGGGTGTTGGCTCAGCACTCACCATGTCTACCCTTGTTTACTTGAGCGCCGTGCTCTCCGTGGTCCTATATGTCGTTTACCTGCGCCTCCTGCCGCGGCCTCTGCCTGGGATCCCGTACCACAAGCACTCGGCTCAGCGGCTCTTTGGCGACCTGCCCGATTACGTCGCCTCGTACCGAAAGTATGGCGAGTTCTACCAGTACCGGCACGAGAGCGTCAAGCTGCTGGGCTTCCCCATGTACCAGTTCTTCATGACCCCGCTGTCCCGGCCGCTGGTAGTGCTCGAGGACCCGCGCGAGGTCGAGGACATTTGCCTGCGGCGCAACCGCGAGTTCGACCGGGCCCCCTTCACCTCCAACATCCTCGGCACCGTCATGCCCCACTCCAGCATCGTCAAGAAAACGGGCGCCGCCTGGCGGGCCCAGCGCAAGCCCTGGCTCGGTGTCATGGCTCCGGACTTCCTCCGCCGCGTCGTCGGGCCCAGTCTGCACGAGGCGGCCTTGGATCTGGTGGAGTTGTGGCGGGTCAAGGCGGTGGCGGCGTCTCTCCCGAGTGATAGAACCGACGGCGGCATTGTTGACATCCTGAACGATTTCGATACTGCTGCCCTTGACGCCATTTGGGTAGCTATTCTTGGCGAGAAGCTCAACGGGCTAAAAGACCAGATCAATACCATCTGTTCGACAGAAGAGTCCCCTACCAATGCGAGTGCGATAAAACAGGAGACCAAGGGTGGTGACGATGAAGAGAAAGCCAACAGCATCGACATGCAGAACACCATGCGATACATGAACCATGCCGCCCTCTCGTACAGAACCTTCAAGTTCCCGCCCCTACAGCTCTGGCTCATGAAGCGAGGCGCCGAGTTCCAGCGGTTCAATGACCTCAAGAACCGGCAGATCCAGCGCATCATGCAGAGCTCCATCGCCAAATTCCAAACCGCCCTCGCGCGGGGGGTCGAGGCCCCCGACAGCTGCGCCATGGACCTGGTCCTGCGCCGCGAGGTCCAGGAGGCCCACAAGGCCGGTCTGCCCCTGCGCGATCTCGCCGCCGATGTCGACCTGTGCGACGAAATTTTTCTCCTGCTCTGGGCCGGTCACGATACCACCTCCAACACGCTCTCGTGGTGGGTCAAGTACATGAGCCGCTACCAAGAGGCCCAAGCCAAGCTTCGCGACTCCCTCGAAGAGGCTTTCCCCGTGGTGCAAGACGGCCAGCTGCCAACGGCCGAGGCGATCCTCGACGCCGACATTCCCTACCTGGACGCGGCCATGGAGGAGACCCTCCGGCTGTCGTCCATCAGCACGCTGGCTCGGCAGGCCGTCGTCGACACTGCGATCCTGGGTTGTAAGATTCCCAAGGGTACGCAGATCGCCACGCAGAACCTCCTCTACGAGCGGCCCGTCGCCGTGCCGGAAGAGCTGCGCAGCGAAACCAGCCGCGTCGCCCACAGCGAGAAGCGGACCCGCGGTGGCTACGACGGCCCGGCGGGAGATAACCTGAAAGACTTCGTGCCAGAGCGCTGGCTTGTCCGGGGTGAGAAGGACGGCCAGATGGCCTTCGATGCCTACGCTCTGCCGCGGACCGCGTTCGGCGACGGACCCAGAGGGTGCTTTGGTAAGTGAGCTCAAACGACCTCTTCTAAATCTTTCATTCGTCTGTTTGTTTTTCTTTGGGGTTGTTTGACTAACCTTCTGGCTTCTCTATCGCCGCCCCGACGCAACAGGACGTAGACTGGCGATGCATGAGCTCAAGATCATGATGACGTTGACGACGCTCTGCTTCAAGTTCGCGACCCTACCGGAGCATCTTGATAACATGCGCGCGAGCGAGACGTTGTTCAGGAAGCCGGTCGGCTGTTACGCGCATCTCCAAGTATTGCGGGAGGCTAGCAGACCGTTGCGGTAAAATAAAGGGGCGGGAGGACAAGAACACGCAGGGCAGGACTTCTGTAACTCTGTGGTCCTCTCTGGTTTTCAACCCTCCTACGCAAGCTACTCATACCCACCCTGAACATATTTTATTGCGCTAGGGAAAGTGCGACAGGTGGTTTTGATACTCGTTAGCAGTATGTAATAATATTCTTTCTTTCGGATCAGTCAGAGATCTTCTGACTAGCAGGATTTTGAAATCCGCAATGGAAAAAGATCACCAATAGGAATATTATAACATGGGCTCCCTGTCCACAAACGGTACAAATCAACATGTTCCATTATCATTTCAGCCCGTTTTAGTTTTCTGATGTCCTATGGCTGCACTTGGCATGCTACATGGGCAATATAAGCAACAATATGACTCTTGTGTGATGCGCTCGAATCACTGGCATTCCCATCCTCTTGAGACTCGTAGGTTGTCCACCTTCAGCCTAAATCATAAAAGCCACAACGATACTCATATCAACTACGCCGCCCTTGGTATTACGCCCCCGCGTCCGTATTACTCATTCAAATTGAGACCGTGAAGCTCATTGAGAAGGTCGTCAAACTGTTTCCCGCCTAGAAGCTCGCTATGCAATTTCGCATCTTCAAGTATGTTCTCCGAGGGCGGGAACTTGCCAGCTGACTTGATGATGCGCCATGCGCGGCGGAACTCGTCGCGGATCGACACGATTCCGTTGTGGGTCACCGTTCGAGCAACATTGTGCTCCAGCTCGAAGGGATCCTCGATAGCAAACAAGTACCGATGGCGGATTTCCTTGAAGTCTTTGGGCTTGGCGTTTGCATCGGTCTTAGTTGGTATAACCGGAGAGATGGGTGTTCTCGGGTCCTGATTGGGAGTGAAAGGGGAATCGGGCGCCGGTGAAGCTGGGTTCCGTGACAGGTCTACCTCGGTAGGGGTCGGTGGCGCCCCGCCCTGAACCTGGAGGACGGTCTTTGCGGAAATCCAACCCTTCTCATGCTTGCTTAGGAGGCCATCCGGAGTCCGCAGGCTTATCACGTCGCGGCCCCAGTCGAACCCCCTCTTGGGAGTGGCGCTCATCATGTTGTTTTGAGCGTAGTATTCAAAGAAGCCTCGAAGGAGGAAGCCGAGAGATTCCCTGTTCCGGTTGATTGCACCTTGTTGTGCCATTCGCAAAATCGCTTGTTCATCTCGCCAGAAACGAACGTTGCGGCCCTTGCATACTGCAATGCCTTCGAGGGCCTCCGGAGGGAGGTCCGGGTCCGGCGGCGCCAAAAGTTGGAGGTTGGGGCAAACAAAAGGATGAGCAACGTTGACGAGATAATGTAACACCATCAGCACATACCCATAGCTGCTCAGGGTTCCTCGATACGGTGTGTTTATGCCCCGTGCCTTGGCCCAGTGTTTGACAAACAAGACAAGCGGCCGCACGCGAGAATCGCAATAGGAGTAACACCGAAGTAGCAAGGTATTCTGGAGGGCAAGGTGGGCAGAAAAGTTGATATCGCACTGCACACCAACCCCAGACTTGGGGAACTCGAGTTTGTCGTGATATCGATCTCTTGGTCGGTTTACCTGCATGCGAGAAGGGTCAGGCAGCGCGCGGATTGTTGAAACCAGATTTTCCGGGATCTGATCACCTGCATCGCCGCGCAGGAAGCTGATGTAGCCTGCCACGGCTGGAATGTCCTGCTTGTTGTACTGGCCATTGTCCAAGGCTTTGGAGTATTGAGAAGCGAGATGGAGACACTTATGCTTGCGTGCAATTTCCCTGAAGCTTGACGAGGGATTCGATTGTGCAAATGCCTCAAGCTCACGCCGGATATCCGCATCCCAAATACCGGAGATGTAATATCCTGGCAACTTGGGTATGATAGCGTTCTCCTGAGATTGGGTGGCATTTCTTGGGAGTAGTCCTTCTGTGATTTTTGCAGCCCGCAAATGGTAAGTGGTGGGCGACTCGTATTGATCTTGTTGCAGCAGCATAAGCTGGAGCCCGGGAACTTGACGAAGCCTCTCAACCGCAATGTGCAGGTCCCTGCTTAGCAACAATGGATCACTGCCGAAAGTTCGGGTATCACGAAGATGCATCCAATGGTTGAAGTGCTTCAAGTATGTTTCTTCAGCAACGCTGCCGGCCGGAAACGCGAACCCTCGGTTGTGAAGCAGGACGAAACGCTCGCCTACTACCAGATTGAACACCCCCTGTAGACTTTTGAAGTTCGCCACGTGTTTGCCTGGTGAAAAGGCGTGGCAATTGCGCACGCGCTCCCTGAGTTCTTCGTCGTGGAGACCGTTAACAAACGCAACGCACAGATCATCCAGGAGCATGAAATCCGCATCCTCAAAATCATCGATATTTGAATGTGTGAGATCTCGTCCGTTCAAACGGCGCAATACCTTCTTGGCCAAGCTATGATAGCCTGCTAGAGATTGGTTGTCGGACTGTTTCAGGGAGGCGAGGGAGTCAGATGGGTCCTGTTGAAGGGATTCGCTTGTGCCCATTTCCGGCGAGCCATTGGAATGACCATTGGTGCTTCCCGAAGTAGCATTTGCCTGTTCTCGAACGCCAGCATCATCAGCACCGGGGTCGTCCTCGGCATCAGCGCTTTCACCATCGGTTAATCCCTTTTCCCACTTGGCTCGTTCTTCGAGAAGATCCGAGCGGAGCTTGTCTGTAGGCTTTTCACAGAGTTTGATGATAGGCACGCGGGTTCGAGTTAACAAACGAGCTCCAAATCCAGCGTCGAGTAAAGCTTTTTCCAGAAGCCGGGGTACAGGTGAGTCTGGCGTGTCAGGGGAATGCAGTGATGATGACGATAGGAGACCAAGGTCCATATCGGCTGTTTTGGTAGCAAACCCAGAAGAAAGACTGCCGAAACATTTGAGTTGAACACTCTGAGGGCCGGCCCACGAGGCATTCTTGTTCTCGATCTCATGAGCATCAATGACAGCGCGGCAGATCTCCTCAACCTGTACGCGAAACTTTTCCTTCTCCGCAATCTCGCTAAGCTCGATCTCAGCATCGCCGACTACGGCAATGCATAACTGTTCGAGAAACGAGGACTGAGCATCTAGCTCTTCCCGCCGAACATTGTATTGGCGATAACCAGGAGCGTTGTAGAGGGATCCTTGATGATGTGATCTGGGCACAAAAGCCTCTGCTGAGATAATGGCTGGATCCTTCGCGGCAGGGTGGTTGTTCCAATGGTTCTGCTGTGTAGGCTGGCCATAAGTAGGAGAGACTAACGATCTATGGCCAAAGCCCCGACGGGGTTGATGATGATGCTGCTGCTGCTGCTGCTGCTGAGGCGGAAATGGTCGGTTATGTACTGGTGGATGCGACTGGCCCCGGTCATGGTAACCACCACGAGCAGCTCCTGATTGGGGTTGTGGATGATGGTAATGAGAAGCGGCACCACCTCTTTGGCCTCGGGGGGCCGAGAACTGAGGTTCAGTAGCCCTTGGGTCAATGTCGATAGACAACTGAGAAGTCATCTGTCTTCGCTGGGCTTGGTTAGGCCGTTTTCGCGAAGACTGTCCGCGACTCGGATGGGACTCCATCTTGTCGCTTGCCATGAGGGTGTCTTTTTGTTGGAGGGGTATCGAGCAGCTCCCAGGGATGAACTCAAGAAGAAATAGGAATACTTGACAGATGGTGAGTTAGACTGGCATGGGGTTGAGGATAGCCAGTCAGGCCACACTGATTCCAGATCGTGTTTCACTTTGCGGTCATTTCCACCGAGGGTGCCGGAGATAGTCGATCAGCCAGAACGAAGATCAATTAACTCTACAGTGGTGGCATCTGTCTGGTGCACACTTGTAGTTGAAGCTGTATTTATGGTCAGCAGCTACCATGCTCTTTTTGCAGCTAGAATTGGATGGAGCTAGGTTAGGTCAACCTTAACAGCTGCTGGATTTCTCTGGGACGTCCAATCAGGCCACTTCAAACCAGATGTGGGGTATCTGGCTCTAGGGATGATGGAGCTACTTGAACAGAAAGTACTGGCTTCTGCACTTTTCCACTGAGCATAGCGGGCGGTACTCTTTCCAGGTACCTGCCATTGAAGCTGCCAAAGGTATCCGCTGACGTCTCAAGCTCCCCCCCCCGGTTTAGCAGGACCAATTCCAGTCTTTGAGGCTAGGCTTAGGTACTGCGGCTCCCCCATGCCTGGCACTGGCTGTTTTCTTTGTCATGCAGCATCAATCAACGTTGGCTGCATTCATTAGGCAAACTCCATCCTGATCACGTCTCACCATCTTTGTCGTCTCGTCGCCGGGTGCATCTACAACCCTCCTCCCAGTGCTTCTATTTGCCTTTGGCGTAGCCTGCCGTTGAATACATCTTGCCGCGACCTGGCAATCCCAAAAGCAGCCCTTTGCCTCGCGTCGCCGAAGGCCCTCGCCCTTCTCCAAGCAGTTTGGTTTACCGTCATTACATTCTTCTTACATCTATACTACCGGGCTCATTCCAGATCCGCGCCTTATTTGTAAATGCACGTGCGCCCTCGATGATCCAGGGCTTCCAGTGTTCCTCCCAATAACTCGGCGACATCCTCGATTCAATTACACGCTTCTAGAGTTGCATAGCCAGCTTGGAAAAGCAGTCGTTCATCATGAGCGCTCTACCCCCAGGTGGTCCTAATGGCCAAGGCCCAACTCCTCCGACGGGAGCAGCGCCTCTTCGCAAGCGGAAGCCTGTGGGAAACCCACTCGTCCCGCGACAGAAACCAAAGCCGCGCCCGGCAGGTGTTCATGCCCCAGGGACACCAATGCACGCCAACTCCAAGAACACTGCTACTCCCTCGAAAGTGGCGCCTGAGAAGATGGTCCAGCCTCGTGGGATACCAACAATGGCACAAATCGAAGCTGCGCGAAGCAATTTCGGCGGGTGGTCGACACCTGCGCCTCCCGGCTGCGAAGAGTTTTCTCTGGTCTTGAGTAAGAAGGGTTCGAAGGAGGGTCAGCGCCGCCACGTCATGCGACTTGCTCCTCCGCACCAGAAACTGAAGGATCAAGGCGGCCTGGATCCCTCAAACCAGAACGACTTCGTCCGCCCCGTTACCCTACACCGACGGGACCCGAGACAGCCCCCGCCTGGTCGCGAAGTCAAAGAGGAGGTGGCAGAGTTTACACCTGAGCAGACCGAGGAATCCGAGAAGCTGGCACAACTCAAGGCAGAACGAGACGCACAGCGCGCGGTCGACGATGCCATGAAGGCGCCCGTGATGAAGGACACTGCACCGAAGAAGAACCCAAAGGAGAACAAGCAGAAGAAGCCAGGAACACAGGTACACTACGGAGCTCGGACCGAGAAGCAGAAGAAGGAGAATGAAATTCGCTACGAAGAAGCTCTTCCATGGCACTTGGAGGACGCCGATGGCAAGCACGTGTGGGTGGGCCAATATGAGGCACCTCTTTCCGATGCCAAGTTTGCCCTGGTCATGCAGAATGGAGTCTGCCAGATGATCCCATTAGAGAAATGGTACAAGTTCGTCTCTAAACGGGCCAACGTGAACGCGTTAAGTATCGAGGAAGCCGAGAAAGTAATGAGCAAGAAGGCACCTGTTTCTCGGTGGGCCATGAGAGATGCTCAGCGCGAGAGGAGCGAACAAGCTATGGTCGAGTCCCGTCGGATTGTTAATGGCGGCCCGAATGTCAAGCAGGAGAGTGCTACCTTCCGCTCAGTTTCCCGTCGTGAGGTTCAAGACCACAACGAGCTCGACGTATCCGGCGACGAATTTCAGGATGATGACGAGACGGCAGGTTTTGAACCAGACCGCGATGAAGATGCGAAAGACAGCAAAGATCGGGTCCGTCGCGAGCAGCTTGGCGCTAATCTGTTCGGCGACGCAGATGAGCGTGAGGTTGACAACGAAGAGGCCAAGGAGAAGAAGGAAGAGCTGGAAAGGAAGCTGCTGGGTAAGGATCTGAAGAAGGCCCTCAAGAGACGCGACAAGCAGTTCCAGTACGACAGCGATGATTCCGAGAGGGAGAGAGATCCGTTCGCTAGCTCCGTAAGTGTTTATGTTTCCCTGTTCCTTTCGATTTTCTGGAATCGAGGAGAATTATGCTCACACGTTGGACCAGAGCGACTCCGATTCAGACAGTGATGATGATGATGTCAAGAAGGAAGAGGATAAGGACGGAAAGGATAAGGATGGCAAAGACAAGGACGGGAAAGATAAAGAGGGCAAGGACAAGGACAAGAGCGGGGCTTACAAGGGCAGCGACGCGGTGCATGCTAAGAAGGTTGCGGTCGAGTCCGGGAAGAAGGGCAAGTCCTTGAAGCGTGCTGGCTCACCCGGTGTCTCGGACTCTAGTGGCACCGAGTCGACACGAAAGAAGAAGGCCAAGACCGGCCCGAGTTCATCTTCCCTTACCGGGAGCCGCAGCTCAACTCCCCTGATGGTCGGCAACCCATCGCACCTCGCAGGTTCCACCAGTGACGGCGAGGCCACGGGAGGAGATATGTCTGACGGCGCAGGCGGTATCAAGAAGAAGAAGAAGAACCAACTCAGCATTGGCACCCACCCCAAGGGTACCCCGACAGGTTCACGTGCTGGTAGTCCCAACCCACCCTCAGCAACTTCGCCCATGGAGCCTGTCACAGGGGCCGATATTATCGAACATATTCCCCCGCAGGGTATTAGTATCGCTCAGCTCCTGCGCAAGTTCGACAGGCGTGTTGGCGACAAGCCCGGGCAGATGGCAAGAAATCTCTGGATCAAGCTTGTCAAGGAGAATACCAAGTATGATTCCAAGACCAAACTTCTTTCTAGGAAGGTTTAGGTCACGGCTGAACAGGTTCCTCCTGGATGGCTTCGCGAGAGGCCATGACGATTCTCTGGGTTTTGGTGTGGTCAATAGAAGTTCTGTATAAACACATAGTCCCGCATGCACTAGCTAAGATCGCATTGCTAATCAATCATACATGAAATCATCATTTGCTTCGTGGACTCATCGCCGCCTTCGGGCTTTAACATGATGATGCAGGGAGGGCGTGATATCCAACTTCAAAGTGAGCTTTGTCCTCTTGATTATAAAATTGATTCGGAAGCGTACGATTGGTGTGTACTGTGCATCAAGTACGATTCACTACAAAATGAGGATAAAGATGCGCTCAAAAAGGGGTATATCCATTAAATGCAAATTTGCCTACTGCCTCCTGATACTACTGACAGTGCTTTTACTCGTCCATCTGCCAATTATAATCAAGGTCCTTATTCCGCGTTACTCGGTTGATGGCCTTGAACCTCTCGGTCTCGAACCCGTTGCCCCTGTCCACGCCATCCCATCTGTAGCCCGGTTTGATGCCGTATCGATTCGGCGGCGCCGCACCTTGGTACAACGGCCGTCGATCCTTGGTCTTCTTCTTGCCACCCCCTGTCTTTACCATCGCCCCCGAGCCACCGCCACCACCGTCCGACTTGCCGACAAAGTCAGCCATGGTGTCACCCCACCGTGACTGGGCCTTGAGCTCGGCATTCATGTCCTCGTCGTCGGCGTGGCGGGCGACGCCCTTGATGCGGACGTCGTCGAGCTCATCGCGGCGGCGCCGTGCCTCTTCCTGCTGCACCTCGCCCCGGAGCGCATCCTTCTTGGCCTGTTCCTTGGCCGCCGCCTCTGCCGCCAGCCGTCGCGCCTCCGCCCGCTTCATGCTGACGTCCACGCGCCGCCCCGTCGCGTCGCGGTACACCGTCTCGGCCTCCTTGGCGTGCGGGTTGTCGCGCTCGTAGGCCTCGCGCTCCATCCTGCGCCGCTTCTCCAGCTGCGCCGACACCGCCGCCGCCGACTGCAGGCCCGCGTGTGTACCATCCGACATG
Source organism: Arthrinium phaeospermum (assembly GCA_006503535.1). Classification (NCBI taxonomy): domain Eukaryota; kingdom Fungi; phylum Ascomycota; class Sordariomycetes; order Amphisphaeriales; family Apiosporaceae; genus Arthrinium; species Arthrinium phaeospermum. The sequence continues at coordinate 2,841,686 of QYRS01000002.1, read as the reverse complement.
GTCACGACGGCGGGCGCGTTGCCGTCGTCGCCGTTCTCGCCGCCGCCCGTCTCGGCCGACTCCTGCGCCGCCGAGGCCAGGATCGCATCGGCGGCAGCCGCGTCGGCGTTGTTCTGTTTCTGTTCGGACGCGGAGGGGATCGGCGCCCCCAGGACCTTCCAGCCGGACTTCTTGGCCTTGCGGAACTCGGCTGAGGTGCCGGCTACGGTCGCGGGCCCGCCGCCGCCGGCCTCGCCATCGTCGTCTTCGTCGCCTTGGGCCGTCCGCGACCAGCCGGTCTCTTCGTCGTCGGCGATGATCAGGCCTGCGTTCGGGTCTTGCTTGCGCTTCCGCTTTTTGGATGAGGGTTTGGGGTCGGCGGTCAGGTACCGTGTCGCTAGGTAGGCCGACAGGTCGGATGGCATGGTTTCGGGAGCAATGCGAGCTCGACCTGGCTCGAGCGTTGGGCGATGAATGAGAGCCCGAAGTCCCTTCTTCGTAGGAAAAACGAGAAAATGGTAGGGCAGATTAATGCGGCAGTTGCTTTTGTTGTTGTTGTTGCTGAAAGATGACGTTTTCTTTTTTGGCGAGGCTGTAAATACAGAGCTGCTGCAGCAAGGCATCTATCTCCATTGGGAGTCCATCAATTGAGCATGCAGTTTCTTATCGCTATCAATAACTGTGGGTACTATCTAGGATACCTACCACCTACCTAATGGTCAATCTGCATGTTACTTGATCAATGTCAGTCAATCCAGGCGATAGCAATGCAAACAAACACTAAAAGTCATCTAATGCGACAAATATTTTCATAATCATTAAGCACACTTATCCAATGTTGGTTTCGGTGTTCGGAAGTTGATTGGATGCCAACGTGGCAACTACTTGAGAGATGGTCGCTTACACTGCATTACCAACCAACGGAACGGATCATGTTCTGGCTGGCAACAACCCCCTGGACCAACCCCAGAGAATTGCTGAGTGAACAGATAACCATTCCTGGATCGCCTGCAAATGCAACATAATTCTTCAACGCATTCGCAACTCCCTGGGCCCTTCTCATCTGAGGCGTACGATGATAAACATGCCAGCCGAGATGACGTCATCTTCATTGGCGCTCAATAGAATTCGCACTCCTGGGAAGCAACAATACTCCCAATATAGACAGATACTTGGCATAAGCAACCCGGAGTTTTCTCGACACTGAGTACCTTCCTTTCTTACGGCCAAGATCTGTCGCAGTAGGCTGATATGGGAATTGTGACGTACGATATTCCATGTCAGCTGCATCCCGAGGCTCGGTACCTCAGGCAAGAGGTCGTAGGATGCAGAAGGTCATGAGTGAGTGGCCCAGTCAGCCCATAAGATGACAGGACAGGCAGGCATGGCAAGTTGGCAACATACCAGCTTCCGTTGCCCGTACGAGAACGGATAATCATCCGTCCCGACGCCTCTCTATTGACTTTGGCCTTGACACCTTCTAGGAAACCTGTTTGGATTCTGGTTGAACGTCTCGAAGCCCTCTAGCCCAAGTTCCATACGTAGCGTCAGCTGAAACCGGTGGCATTTGGCATGCCGCACGCCTGGAGATCGATTCTCCAGTGGCGGCGCACTGGGCCTTTTTGACGCCATCTAGCTTAAACATGAAATGATCAGATGACCCCGAGGTCGGGCCATGGTCACCACCAATAATCATCCCATTTACGCCGTCGTGGGCAATATCGAGGATCGGGAAATGAGGTAATACCGCAAGACGCCTTCGTCATCACCCATCGATCAAATTACATACTTGAACCCATCTAAGTGTGTGCCTGTTTCCTATTCAGTGTCTTCGACAAATCACGTCGCGAGACGCCCACCCCCGTGCAGCCTGCAGGGCCAAGCTGCAGGGGGCTGGATACTCAAGTACATACGACTGGGGTGTGGGGCAGTTGATCATACACGTATGTATGTACTCCGTATACCTAGTCAAATGTCGAGGCAACCACAGTCAGCCAACCAGCCCGAGCAACCCCGCCCCCTCTCAGCTCTCACGGTTGGAAGGGGCTTATCGCTCGCAGGAGGGTGTACATCGTAATGGGCAGTAAGCCCCACCACGTCAATAGTACTTGAGGCCAACGACGGGTAATCACTACCTACTCGGATCACTAGGAGGTAAGTACGGCCAGCGAATTCAGCGTTTATTATTAGATTAGGGGTTTTATATCATTTTATGTCTGGTAGATAGTGCGATAAGGAATAAGGTTGTTGATTGTTGAGAGCCCAAGACTCATTCATGGCAATGGACCACATCGGAAGCTAATCGTTGCGAGGGACCCTGGGTAAATCCATGCGATCCCTCAGTAAGTCAGAATAGAGGCCTCGTCTTCATCGAAGAACTTGCCTCGACAGTGGCCTCCGGATTCGGGCATCACACTCAAGAGCGCGTTCTGTAGGCCTTCGCTTCCCACCTTTGCTAGAACACATGGCAGACCTGATAGGTTATACTTTATCGCGAGTTCAGTTCATCAGTATGTACAGCGATACGGGAAGTAGGGTGCCGAAAGGGAGGGGGGTGAGATGGAGGGGGGGCGCCTTCGATAAACGCACCTCAGCCTGCTGCACCCGCATGTGGGAGTTCTCAGCAGTCACAGTTCTGGTCACAGTGCTCTTTCTCAAATCTCCGAACAGCAGCTTCAGGTCTGGTACATTCATGTGTTTGTTGTTGACATGCAACTTCGAGGTCGCTAAAACACCGTCCCCCGGCACTTTCCGGACAAGTTGAAACGGCCAGGCATATTGCCATTGCAGGGAGTAGCGGTTTCCAGTTAAGCAAATGAGTGGCGCGAGCAATAGCATGAAGAAATGAACATTAGAAGCAATGCAGGAGGCCCGTCCGGCATTGCTGCACACATCCGACGCTGTTTCTGGCTACATATTAAGCTCCGGCCTAACAGGCGAATGACAAGTCAGCCGTCGTAGCACGGGGTGCCAAGTCTGAGCCAGCGAAAGGGCCGAGGCTCCAGAAGGTCCAGAATCCCCCAAGGAAGCCCGGCCAGGTGGGTGGTGGCTCGGTGAGAGGCGTGCAAGTAGCTAAACCGCTGGAAACCAAGAACAAGGCCGCCTGATTGCATCATGGCCAGCATCATCCATCCATCCTGCTTGGTGACTTGCTGGGCCACAAGACCCCGAACCGCTGGTTGGACGTGATGCGGCATGGCTGGAGAACTCATTGCCTTGTACGCGAGAGTCAGTCCGCTCCAGCCGCTAAACACGTCGATGATAGGTAGGTACTACTTACTGCGAAATCGAAGAGGGCAGTGTCTCGTTGTTGGCCCAGCCAATCAAGTGGGCAGGTGCCAGCTATGCGAAGGAGCAGGTCACTAGACACACTCGCACGCCCCAAGCTTTATCATGATGGGTACAAGGTTCAGCAGGGCAGTTTTGCCTGTTGGGGTTATCAGATAGCGGGAGATAGGTAGGTGGACCCCCCGAGGGTGGGATCAAGTGGGTGGGAATCCCCTTAACCATAACCATGTGCGTCCAGATTGCCGTAGTTGCTGGCAACGCCAAACGGGATAAACGGGGGAAGACGTCTGGATCGTATTAGTTGTTACCAATTACCTACATGGTGTACGTACAGGTCGGATAGCCATTTGGGTAAACGGGTACTGCAAGGAAGGCAATAGTCACCTACCCACTGCCTGCCTAAGCTCGGCACGAGTGATTGATAAGAGACGTCCTGTTCCTGCCATATGACTACGCGCCTCTCAGTTTCACTAAATCATCCACCCCCTACTTACTTGCCTACATACATTGCTTCCCAACAACACTGGACAGTGAGATCATTCCATGTTCCCTAACTCGATTGCTTAGCCTCTGTATATCCATACCTACTCGAAGCTTCCTCTCCCAAGTCTCTTTTTCTACTTTCCGTCTTGTTCATATGAACCCATCTGTACTGTAATCAACACCGTCTGTTATCGATAAACCTATACATACGGGCTTGGCGATCGTTGTAAGAGGCACTATCGAAATCGCATCATCCATCGCATCTTGGTCTGAGTCACCCGGTCTGAAAGGCTGTCTGTCGAGGTTTCCCGAATCGGATCCTTTGTCCATTCGCCCATCGCATTCTTTTGATTACATATACCCGAGGCCCCGAACAAAGCCACTTTCCTCGTGGCCCATTAATTCCATCATCGCCGCCTGACTGACTGCCATCCTTACCTTCGTTTCGCTATTGCTTGTCATCCGTCCAACTACAAAGACAAAGCACCTTCCTCCTGCCAACGCCTCTTACCTCACATAATACTTGGTCATCATACCTGGAGGACAGTCTTGTCTTCCCATCCTCCATCAATCCTATACCTACAATCACCCACCTAGTTCTCCCATTACAGACTGAGAAACATTTCACTCCCATACATTTTTCTATAGTCCGTAATCTCTCCATCACACTCCTCGTCATAGATATACAAAGATTATATCTCCGCCATGGCTGCTACGTTCGAGGCCACTCGCGACCTTCGTGCTGCTGCTCAGGACCCGAAGCGGGCAAAGGAGCGGTACTCGAAGTGGTCTCGAGGATCCCGACCTTTGCCTGGCAGCAAGGACGATATCCTCGATTCCCTCAACACAGGCACAAAAGTCCGACCGCAACGCGCGCTCCCAGAGTAAGTATGGGTTCCAGATCAAGCCAAGTCATACTAACATGTTTCTAGAAACCGTATTCGGAATCACAACATTGTCAAGGCAAAGATTCCCTGGGATATCCCACATAATCATTCACGTGCCAAGGTGAATCCCATGGAGGAGCTGAGCGACCCTTTGACGCGATCGCTCATCGATACGCTACCCTCTGCGGAACGGCCAAAGACGAATGTGGCGGACCAATTCCTGTATAGTTTCGATCGGGTCGATTCTCCAGGAAAGCCGCTTTCTCTCGACGTCTTCGTCAAATCGGACGGCAAGGGAACGGAGAAGCTGATTGAAAGGGAATACGAGGTTCTCGACATCAATGGGGATGCTCTCAAAGGCCGAAAGGCCCGACGAATTCTTCGTCATCCCAGCCCTAAGCAACATGCCTCCACCGATCTCGACGTGGAAGACGTTGATGGGTTCCAGCTTATTAAGGCTGAGCGTTAGTTTGACTATGGCTTGCAATGTGTTCTTGTTTTTTGGGCGTTGGTGGACTTGGACGACTTTAGCGTATAGGGAGATGGCGACGAGCGATCGCTGGCTGGAATAAACCGTGAATAAACCGTATTTTACCTACTAGCGGCACCTGGTGAAGCCATTTGCACTCTTATGGTTGAACCAAGACATATGTCTGTACTGAAACGTGAGGATTTTGGCATCTGGGCATGGTTTTATGCACCCGCTGTATTACATAACAATTTAGACAATGGTCTCGGTGGTTTCGTGGGATGACAATGATGTTCATGAGTTTTGGTATACTAGAAGATTACTTGAACCCAATTGGGTTTCCAAATGGCAGATTGCTTGTCGGAGTAACATTCCGATAGCGACACAGGGCCATTTATTGTACATAACTATCATCCAATTCCCAAAAAGCTTGGGATCCGATGGGGAGGTCTTATACCATGGCGAGTGAGATCCCGCCGGGGCATATATTGCCAGATGACGGGGATTGCGAGCAAACAGCTACGTGGAGAAGCCACTAACGGCGAGGCTCAAAAGGGGCAAAATTCTTCTCCCAGGTCTCGTTGCAGACTCGGCGCATCAACGTCTTGGGGGCTTGACGCCCAGTCATCAACTCGAATGCTTCCATCGCCATTTCGCATACCGCCTCCAGGCCGTCAACGACAAACCAAGAGGTACCGCCTACTTCACGGACCCTCCGCATCTGTCTTATTAAAGCGGTAACAAGAGGTTCATATGCCAGCTAGGAGATTGGGAGTTAGTATGTCGGTTCGAACAGAGAGGGGGGAGTGCAAGGGGTGGCTCATACCTCAACGACGACACCTCCGGTGGGACTTTTCAACCACTGAGATGGCACCTGGAAATCGACCGATCCATGGCGGTCGCCCGCAGAGGCAATACACGACACGATCATGGTGGGCTGCTGGTAACCGCTAGGCCACTCTGAGGTGGTCGATGCGAGAACATGGCATATGTGCCCGGCGTGGTGCTGAGTAGAGTTCAACCGTTGTTTTGTAGCCCACGTGTTGAAGTGCTCTGCCACTTTCTCCGCATTGGCTTTGGTTCTGTTATAGATGAAGATCTTTCGGCAGCCAAGTTTGATGAGGGCGTAGATGGCAGCTCGCGCCATGCCACCGGCGCCGATGACCAACCCAGTAGTGCGCGATGGCTGCACGGCATTGCGCGGGCTGATAGCACGTCGCAAACAAGCCATGATGGCACTCCAGTCCGTGTTATCTCCATAGCACTTTGTAGTTGACCCTGCTCGGTTGCGTGCATTGGCATGGTCGAGTATGGAATCCGTTTCTCCTCGCAGAGGCAGCAGTGTATTGACGGCTCCGATCGCGGTGGCATGGGAGCTGAGATGATCCACCCGAGACAGCATGGCAACCTTGAAAGGGGCAGCAAGGGAAGCGCCACCGAAATTGGGCTCGCACCGGATCCTGTCAAGCTCCTCCAGCTCGGAGCATTGCCTTGCATCAAAGGTGTGCGACAGCATCAGTGCATCGTAGGCTGCTCGATGCATCGCTGGAGATGCGGAATAGTACACCTTGGACCCCAGAGTGTAGAATTTGAGCGGTTGTAGCCGGCCGAGACGAAACATGTTGCGAATGATGCCTCGCGTTGTGTTGACGCCAGTAAGGTACTCTCGGGACGATGCCTCGGTCGACTCATGACCAACCGGCTGGAATTTGAGGCTTTGCTTCGGGGAGGATGCAATATCTGAGATGATAGACCCGAAGACCGAATACTCTAGAGCTGCCAGCTGGGGCTTGGGATCTGGAAGCGCATCAATGCGCTCCAGAAACAGCTTGCGAAGATTGTCATCTCGGTCATTTGCACAAAATCGGGCAAAACGTACGACGCTGCAGCCGAGGGCCTGGCTGCGTAGGTAACGGTGTATATAGCTCTCATCCGTCCATTTAGGGGCATTTACCCCCCTCAAAGTGAAGTTGCCAATGATCTTGGTCCTGCCTCGCATGGTTAGGGCTCGGGTAACCAGGCTTTCGCTTCGCTCCAAGTCTAGGCTGAGGTACTCGACGCCCAGCCTCAGCCCATGCATGATCAGTTTGAGATCAGTCGAGTCCCTCTCTTCCTGGGGTCTTTGACGTTCTTCCCGTGGGTTCTCTTCGACGTGATAAACAATCGGCATGTCCAACCTCCGCCGGATCAGCGATACCTGAGTTGCGATCACATCCAAGATATTGTCTGGCCAAGTATCAACTATGAACTCCACGGCGTCACCGCTGGACTCAAGCTCCTCCATGTTCAGCTGCTGGCTGAGCATAGTGGAGAGCCGTAGGCGCAGGACATATGAATATGGCCGGTACTCGGGTGGGATAGCATTGATCGAGAAGGGGTTTTCTACCCATGACCGCGTCGAACTCCGCCCCGTGATCAAATCAAGAAATTTGGCAAAATCGGTCTTGACCTGAAGTAACCTTGCGCCTGTAGATATAGACCTAGTGCTAGGCTGTTGATCTTCGTGTTCTTCTCCGCTTGTGTCCAGCAGACTAAAGTACTCCAAGTTGGTGCACTCACGGTGCTTCTGGTCGACTGCAAACAGGCGCTCGGCATCCGCTGCCTGGAGCTTCAGGAGGCGATAGATGTCTCCTTTGTCGCGATGGACGTATATTACTGGATTCGTCTCGGCGTATTGGCGGAGCAACTCCTGGGTTCCGGGGTACAGCGTTGCCATACTGCACTCCATTATACAGTTGGTGCGGTTTGAGTGCAGGACCTGGGCGAGGGTGTTGGCCATTTGGTTCTGGAAGGCCTCACGGCCATATTGCTCGAGATATTTGGCTCTCGTGCAACCCGCAGCTTGCTCAAAGCAATGGTCTTCGGTGAGCAACCGGCGGTGCAGGTATGTTGCGCCGATAAACCCAAGAGTTCGTTTGCCAGCCCCGCGACAGCCGACAAGGACGATGGTGGCGTCCGGGTGAAAACTCCGCAGGTTTGGCACCGCGTCGCCGGCGAATGATGGTTTGTCTACCAGCTCGGATATGCTGGATGAATATGGCCTTGCCATGGGAGAGGCAAGCGAGACCATTTTGGACCGCGGTGCCCGCTTCCAAATTTCTTAGAGGCTTCGATCCCCTCCGATACTTGGATACCTATGCACTCCGTTCCGGGGTCCAGATACCCTCACTGACTTGGAGTTTGCAACAGCCCTTGTAGGCGTCTGCTTACTACACGCAAGCCAACACAGAACACAGCGAATTCAAGACTTCCATCTGAATTATACTCGATGTGATGATACTGATTTTTAGAGTTCGTGGGTAAATAAATCAAAGTGCACACTATAACCGCATCGTTGAACCAAGTGAAGCAGTCATGTCATGACTCTTGTTTTCGCATGGCTTCGACTCGGTTCGTAGGCGTGCGACCAAGAAAGCTGAGAGTACAAACAGACGATATCGGGCAACGCTGTAATATATATAGCGGAGAGAAGGATGGAGATGGACACCGGCATTGGCGTCGGCAGTCAGTCGCAGTTCCTTCCGAGGGGTCGACCGTGTGGCTGACGCGATGCACCCACACGTCACGCCACAGGCGATCAATTGAGGGGGTGCCGACGCTTCTGTAGGCATTATCGTGTAAGGTGTGAAGACCAATCTCGCGAAGCCCGGTCGAATGTTGGTCCCTTCCCATGCCGATGTAAAACTGCCAGATCCACTCAGACAAGTACCAAATGGAAGTACCTAATTAAAATACACCAGACCGGTCAGAACGACGAGTTGAGACATACCAAGTCAAGAATACCACACACAGTCTCTGAAACAATAAGTTCAGCGCGGCAGCCGACAGTCAACAACAGACTGTCAGACTCTTGGAGCTAACGGCGCGCCTAAGCCACAGGACGCTCTGCATTCTAGCGCTCCCGTTATCTGGCCGAGTGATCCGACCCGATCCCCGTCTTTTGTTGAAGCCACTTGAACTCCGTGAGTGGACGGGCGAGTGAGTGAGTGCGTGCGACACACCAACGAAACGACGAGGAGCATTCGATGATGTCTTCTCTGTTTTGATGACCCCTCTGTCTCATTTTCATCACGTATCGTGAGTCTCTCCACGTCATTGTCGGGTTGTCAACTCCATTGCGCCGCTTTTATCGTCAACCGTCTGCGTCTCACTATCCTCGGTTATGCGACACATCTCGGCCTGGGGTTGACAGGCAGTCGGCTGCTATGAGCGATGAGGAGGCTGAAGACGGGCGCGCTTCCAAGAAGAGGAAGGCTAGTCGGGCCTGCGACCGGTGCAACCTTCAACACCAGCCGTGTGACAACGCAACGCCTAAATGCAGCGTATGTGACCGCGCCGGTACAGAATGTACCTACAACCGCCCCGTTCGCAAACGTGGGCCTCGAACTGGATACACCGCCCAGTATGGCGAGCGTCTCTGGGGCCTAGTGCTTCAGGCCAATCCTGCCATCGAAGACATGATACTTCGCACACTGGCCACCGACACATATCGTGATACAGGCATCACAAATGCCGATTATTTCAGGAATAACGACAACCAGGCAGAGCTTGTCAGTTATTTCACCGAGAGTCGCCTTGGAAGGTTCGTTCAGTCAGGCGATCTTCCGGATATAAGGGATCTTCCGCCTCCTCCATCGTCCTTGCAGCTCAGCAACAGCACAAGCGAGCAGCTCACTCCAGACTTGAGCTTACCTCGGGCCAACGGCCAGCACGCAAACTCCGAGCAAGGCGCAACAGTGGCGGCAAAGGACGATGCGCCAAAGTTCCCACATCCCGCTTCCATAGTGAGCTCTCATGGAGCCCCTCAAAACCCAGGAGAAATCTATACCCAAAGCGATGATATCAGGAGAGCTGCCCTCTCCGAGTTTGCCCAAGCCGACGGACCTGGGCCAACTTCGCAAACTCATCCTATGGAGCATCCTACTTGGCAGACCGGCATTTCTCCAATCGCCTCGGACACGACGTCGGCTTTTAACCGAAGCGCTCTGGATGACAGCCACGATGCTGCCTCATTGTACCAGTGCCCTATTCCCATGGGGGTTAAACGCCACCCAAGTACATTTGCAACGCCGAGCGCCTCGCACGGGACGCCAGGCTCTCAATCGAATGGCGAAAGTTCTGTGCCGCATCGACGGAATACAGAAACCGATTTAGACTTTGCAAGTACATACAAATGGTAAGCACCTCAGACTTCGGCCCAGATACATGCCATTTTCACGTTGAGACTGACTTTGTCGCAAGGTACGATCCGGTGCCAACCGACACACTTTTGAACCTCGGGTTCGTGGCCGGAGAAGGAATGGCAGAAGACTTCTTCGACCTTTGTGAGAATCCGGACCCTGTCGACAACACAGATATGTCGCCGACTGCGTACAACGAAGACGAAGAAACGGTTTGGCGCCGCCTTGTGATGCGAGGTCGGTTTGTCTAGGGATGGTTGGTGCAAGATGCAAGGGGCCAAGGCGATGAACAGATTACTAATTGCTGGAGTTCTGCCGGATCATCCCTTACGGTCTTCTGTCTTATTCGCGTAAAAGGGAGTTGCCATTGGCTACAGGGTCGAGGGCCCTTCCGGGTCAGATCAAGATCCGCGACTATATAACATGTAGCAAACACTGCTAGCCACTGCAAGTGTCTCGATTATCGATGTCGCCAATCGCGCCATCAATGAGGTTCACTAATGTACAGTGACAAAAACGCGCCCTCATCGAATCAAGATCCGTCATATACGTGATATGACATATCACAAACAGGGGTTTCGGTTTTGCAGAAGATTTAGTTCGTGGTTCTGTTATGCCTCACACCTCTAATGTTCAGAATACATGTAGGTAGTACCTAGCCTACCTAATCAATACCTACTCGATAGGCTTATGATGTTTCTTCCGGACTGCCTCGGTCTTAATACAGCCTTGAACGATGTAGTTCAATGCTTAGTCGCATTTGGCGGCCGCTTGTCGATTGGCCCGTCAGCCCTAAGCCACATTTGGCCACGAATAGGCAGACATCATAGCAGACTGGGAGCTTTACGGAGTACTGCGCCTTCTTTTCCACGTCAGTCAATTAGGTACTCAGCTGAATAGATTTGATGTCTAGAGGGTGCCCTGCGCACAGGTTAAGTAGGCATGATGCCATTTGGGTGTTTCTATCACCTCCTCAATTCACTCGGAACTGAAGCCATAACGCCCCATTCCATCGCCGACTGCCCCTCTAAGTAAGTAGGTAGGTAGTCGACGTTGTTGTTGTTGTGTGATCAAGCCAATCGGCTCCAATTGATCTAGCATCCTCGCTTAGTTGGCAGATCGAGCGTGGCTAGCTGCATCGCGTTTGATTACGTACAGATCAGTCTCTACCGCATGGAGAATCAAGACTCGGTTGTCCCAGACAAGTCTGGACAGGTCAGCGGACGAGTGCATCGAGCATCCGACCATGGATTCGGCTCCAGCAGCGTGCCTCTGCCGGCGGAATTGGCTGGCGACGAGCCCGATGTGAGTTTGCCGACCTCGCAGCCAGGCAAACCGCCCCCTTACTCGACGCCGTCGAGCAGCTCCATGGAGGTGCGCAACAACCAATCGCCCGCGGGAAAGGGCCTGCAGTACTACCCGGGCCTCCCCCTGCTGGACTACCGCCAGTACTCTCCGCCCATGTTCGAGCTGTCCGGCGACAGCACGACCATCACCAGCAAAGCTACGTATCTGTCGGCGAATGCGAAGGCACTGGCCACGCTACTGCAGAATTTAGCGACTGTACCACCCAAGCCGCAGATCCTCGTCCAGGGGACCCGGGGCCGGCGGGTCGACTTCTCGATCAGGATGAACCTGATGAGCCTCCTGGTCCCCAACGACCCCCAGGACCGCCTCGACTACCTGCGGGTGGTGAGGCGCGACGAGATGGCGTGCAGGGGCGGCGCGCAGCCGTCGCTCAAGCCCGAGGTGCCCGCGGGGTCCCTCCAGGAGTGGTGCGAGCGCTTCGTCGCGGACCCGGCCAACATCAAGACGTTCCTGCTCGAGCGCGCCGTCGCCAACCTGGACACCAACTGGATCGAGGGCCAGCTGCGGAGCCTCGTCGCGGCGACCGACTACAACGGGCACGTCACCGTGTCCTTTCCCGTCACGCACTGCAAGGTGCTCGTCCAGAGCCCCGACAAGGTGAACAAGTTCTTCACCTCGGTCTCGGCGCTCTTCACCGGCAAGAGCAAGTACGAGGTAGTCAAGGCTGTGTGGCCCTTCGCGTAAGTACCGAGCCTTTTTCCTTTGATTGGTGGTGGTGCAACCCACCCATCCACACCCCCAGCCCTCCCAGCATTGGAGACGCTCCCGATCGACCCGATAGACAATAGGATCGGGCCGGATGGCTGCTTCCGATGCATGAGACTCGGAAAGCGAAACAACATGAAAAATGAGATTGTATGCTAAACAGCGTACATGCACAGGACTGCAAAGAACAACGAACAAGGCCGCAAATGCATTGTGCAAAGCGAGAAGACGTGGTGGGAAGAGTGGAAGGAGCCGATCAAGTACGCCATTGTCAGCAAGCGACACGGGTACGTCACGAATGAGGACAAGCTGGAGTGCATCATGGAAGGCAAGGGGAAGAGCCTGACGGTCAATTGGGAGATGGCGGAATACTAGAAGGGGGGAGGCAATATCGAGCGTTCCGGATTCCGATTGGGGGCCGATTAGGCACCTTTGATCATGCCTGGGAAAAAAGCAACACGAAGCAAACAGGATCCAACTTACATGCAGCCCCCAGTCTACCAGGAGGCGAGAGGACGCCTCGAGGTGTCTGTGGGTGACCGTTTCTGGATGGGAACTCGGTGTTTGGGCGAATTTGATTGGTTAATTGATACCTCTGGCCTAGGGGGCCAAACGTCCATAAGACGGCGTGGGTGGGAAGGAGTGAAAGTTGGTGGTCTCGTATTGGCCAATCCCTTTCATCTGGAATATATAATTACTGATATCAGCTCTCTCTCTCTCTCTCCAAACATGATATTCTCGAACGTCCTTTCGGTTAAAGGCCCCGGCAGGCATGAATCAGCCAAGTGCATGCATCATATTTGCTGTTTGACACCGCGCAGTAGCCGCTGAGGCCCGAGAGCATCACCACCGAAGCCACCGGTGAGCCCAAGCGCTTAACCACCAACATAGAGACAAGACCAACAGCTCGGATAAGAAATCTTACTGCATTTTTGCTCTTTAGGTGAGCGGTTGTGGAACGCCAGGAGCCAATCGATTCACACAACAGCCAGCAGGCCAAATTGTAACCAGAAGGCCGTCGACGAAGTTCTGGACCGCAAAGGTTCAGAGGAAGACTCAATAACATGTGGGAGTCGTGAGTCGAATTATCCAGCAAAGATTGGACGAGACAGTCAGTCGGCATCGATGGTTCCTCGGGCTATCCGCTAGATGGATGCCTGGGGCCTGTTGTCCAGGAATCATCGGAAAGCTGGGCTGATCGTGGTCTCGACTGTGACGAGGCCCAATCTAGATCCGCTGCCTCCATTGTAGTCCTGGCCTGCCTGTCCTACACGACATGTAGGCCTTCGTCATAATTTTCCTCATTGTAACAGTCGCATCGTATGGCTTGTCCCGCCATCGAGTAGACGAAGTGGAGGGCTGCATGCATATGCAATTGTTGACTTTCCGCTGGCTTACCCCATCGAAGTCCAGCATTGTCATGACACGTCCTTGAAGGAACGCCGACACAATTGACTTGTAACATGCGTATGTGTGTGTGTGTGTGTGTGTGTTTAAATGCACATATATATAGCTGACCCGTGTTGTAATCGACCTGTTCTTCTTTGGCCATCACGAGCAAGACCACCAAGCCCATAGACGTCCACTTGATATATACGCACCCAAGTGGCATCACTTTCCTGATCTGAGATTACCACTAGAATACCTACCTCTACCCCTTGAGAACAAGAGAGACAAGATTGAACGGATTGCAATCCACTTGCTGCCTTCACGATGACCGCCGACTACATTACCGAGACTGTTCACCAAGAACGGGTCAAAAGCGGAGTGGGTACTTACCTTGCCTTGATGGTTAGTTGCTGTCAACAATCTAACCGCAAGTTCCTACTAGGACATTGAGACAGTCGTCGACGGCAAGAAGATGAGGATCAACATCCAGCAGCTGAGGAGCCGCATCCCAGCCCATTGCTTCCGCCCATCCACTCTCTACTCCCTGGGCTGGGTCCTCCATGACGTCGTCCTGTATTTCGGCCTGCTGGCGGCGGCACTCTACCTCCAGGGCCGGGTCTCGAACATTGGCAGTGTCGGCCGCGTTCTTCTGTGTTACTTGGTTTTCCCTTTTCTTGCTGGCATCCCACTGACTGGGCTCTGGGTTCTGGCCCATGAGTGTGGCCATGGGGCGTTCTCGACCAACGGCCTCGTCTCCAACACAGTGGGTCTTGTGCTGCACTCGGCCCTGATGAACCCCTATTTCGCTTGGCGGTCGAGCCACGGGAGGCATCACCAATTCGCCAACAATCTGAAGACAGACCTCAACTATGTAAGTGCTACTTTGGTTTTGTTCTCGCTCCAATGCACAAGCATCCATAGGACTGTTTGTGTGAGTCAAATGGTGGTGTCTTGGTCAGGAGCCGGCAGTGACGCTAGGAAGGAAAGAGAGAAACGCTAATGTTTGGGTGATCTCAGGTGCCACCGCTGCGCAACGAATATCAGGAGTTGTTTCGCGGGCAGCTTGATCTCGATCACATGATTGAAGATGCACCGCTCGTCGTACTTCTGAGGATACTGTTCCAGCAGCTGGTAGGCTGGCCGTGGTACCTCATCACCCACATCACAGCCGGGCCCAACAGCTCGCCGAAGAAGTCGAGGGGCTGGTGGGATAACAGCCACTTCCTGCCGGACAGCTCGCTGTTTCGCCCCAGCGAGTTCTGGAACATCGTCATCTCCGACCTGGCCATCTCGGCTATGGCTGTGGTACTGTACGCTCTCGAGCAGCGCTACGGCATGTGGACAATGGTCTGGACATACCTGCTCCCATTGATGTGGGTCAACCATTGGATCGGTACGTTGATGGCAATGCAATACAACCATCCCTTATCCCCCTCATGCTGAACCATGCTGTTGAACACGAACAGCGAGACGTGAAGCTGCTAACCGCCAATGAGAGGGAACGCACAGTCATGATAACCTATCTTCACCACACATCGCCTGTTCTCCCCAAGTACATGCCAGAGTCTTGGACCTATCTCCGTGGAGCGCTTGCTACCGTCGACCGTGACCCGGGCCCAATACTTAGATACATGTTTCACCACATTGTCGACCTCCATGTCGTCCACCACCTCTTCCCGTACGTGGCATCTGCAATCGTTTGGGGGATATTTCGTGTCCCGTCAGAGCCCCTCTTCTCTTTGCTGACGAAGCCTTTGTGCTGGCAGGCGTATCCCACACTACCACGCCCAGGAGGCCACTAACGCGATCCGGCCGCTGCTGGGTGACTACTACCACGTCGACAAGAGCTCCTGGTGGGGCGCCTTGTACGTCGCCTTCACTCAGTGCCAATGGGTCGAGGCTGATGTCGGCAAGACCGCGCAGGCAGTAAGTGACACACAACTCCCCATCCATCCACCGCTTGTCCTCGCGACATGCGCGTCGCTCGCGGCGTACGGTGAACTGACTTATCATATTTCGCAACGCTGCAGACAGTGTACGGCAGATCCGGCACTGGGGATATTGATTGCCCCAGCCCTGGCAACGGGATCGACGAGCCTGACAGAGAAGGCATCCTGTGGTACCGACCAGGGCCGATGCCCCTACCCGCCACTGTAATGCGCTCCCAGTCTGCGAGCTCGTGAATCGTGCCGTCTTTGGGATTTCTTTGGTCCCTTCGTGCAGCTTCTTTGTCTAACCTGACGACTTGGATTGGCTACCTCCCACTTTTCTTTCTCCTCTTCTACGGACCAGGCAGACACATGGATCGAGATCGAAGAAAGATCAGCCAGGATTATTTCTCCTTCCAGAGTGTGCTGTATCGTTCTGATGGAGGCTATTTGCTCAATGTGGAGGACGGGGTCTCTGTAATGATTGCCGCGGAGTTTCCCTCTGCTGGTGGTTGCTTTTTCCTGGTGCGATATTCAGGAGGTCTCGGCAGATTGTCAAAGATTTCCTCGACCCCCACACTCATAACCAGTAATGAAGCATTGTAGGCAGAATAACAGAATGACAAACCTATCGGACCGAGACCTGTCATAAAGACTTGATATTCGATCAAAGGCTAGCTGTAGCCATTGTGTAACCACTGTGATTAAACATACTTCCTCCCACAAAAGGATTTGATTGCCGATGGCGCGTCAGGTACGGCCAACTTGGCACTATAGGGACTGCTCACCCGTACCTCTGTCGACTTGATTGCTCTTGATAAACAAGTCGTTCGTAGCAAACATACGGGTTAGATTGCTGCGTGATTTCCCCAGTCTGTTGATCTGAGACATTCGTTTAGGCTCTCAGGGCCCCTATCTTTTTCCAGCCTGGGATCTGTGTCCCAAGTTTGATTGGGAGACCCTTACGACCCATAAACATGCTTGGTGTAACAAGAAGATTCATGAAGCTCCGAGCTGCAGAGCTGCAGCTGGCTGCAACAACGTTGACATGCATAGGCGGAAGTACAAGAGGGACCCTTTGTACAACAAGGGTCCAAGGACCCTCGCTGTCGTGTACCGGTATTTAGTCTGAAATCAAGATATTGCGGCTTGTAGAGCGGCTCGTGCGAAATTCCCGAACATTCCTGCCAGTAGACACGCAATAAATCTCCCTTGGTAGATCGTAACACCGTGTCTGGGTATAATAACGCTCTGCGCCGTGATCGAAAGCATGAGATAGATTGGTTAGAGCATGCGAATCAACTCGGTTCTCGGCGCAATTTTGGACCAACGCGAGTGTTCAAGCTGTTCCTCGGAGAGGCTGCTAGGCCAATAGCTCAGATGAGCATCCGATGTGTGCATTTACCACATGCCACTTCTGAAATGTGGAAGTCGTCCCAGAACATTGCGTCTTTGACCACGTCTTGAAACTCATTGGGAAGCGACTCCAGCTGTATCCAGGGCGTATCAAACGGACCGAGTACGCTGAGGACAGCAACGAGGCCTGTATCCAATACCCCCTCGAAGAGGTATGCTTCTCCGTCACCATACTTCTTCTGCCAGTCCAGGCGGTAGGTGATACCATTGCCACTGCATTCATATACATCATCAAGTTAGATTCGATTCGATTCGATTCGATGCGGAAGGAGTATATGAGTAACCAAGACAGATCCTCGTAGCTTTTCTTTGGAGTAGCGATCTCAGCTTCACATAGGCTCAAAATGGTAATCATGATCAGATTTCCCGCAACCGAGCCAGATAAGTGTATCGCCCCTTAGTGATACTTCCTTTGGTGAAACCAAGCATGGTAATGCTTCTTATTCCATCAAGCGACTGAGCAACCACCCGTAGACTCGGTGATAGCGAGCTCAATGCCCAACTGAAGACTTGCAATGGCTTCTGGAGATATCGGGCTTTTTCGCGACGCCTAGACAGGAAGACAAAGCATTGTTTTCATTTTTATGTGGTTCTGGTCCTATATCTTCAAATAACCGTGGCCATGAAATCAAGAGATTGTTGACCTCTTCTACGATGGTGCCCAGTCCAGATGCCAGCATGTACTTGAGTTTTATATCCCGGCTGGGCCCTTGGTCTCGCAGCGGTGGCGATAGATTGGCCGAAGACGATATAGATGATGGTATCTTGATCCTCGAAGGGTAAAGATTTACAAAATGATCCAGAGCAGTGCTATTTCGAAGTAGGGTGTAATCGCCCTTGTGAGAGCCATGGAAGATTGACCAATAGAAAACATGATTACTGCCGTTTTTGGCCTTTAGCTTGCCGACAAGGAGAGGGGAAAAAGACGGTATGTACTTGAAGATTGATGAAATGTCAGGAGTAAGTAGGTATGATGAACTTGGAAGGGGAGAGATGAAGGTTGTAAGCTCCAGGTCCCAAGCTGAGTGTGAGGATTTGGTCGTTCTATCGCAAGAGGCCCGACGTTGCGTTTGTTTGACTAAATTGTGCTAAATTCCGGAGGTGCGGTCAGTCTCCCAGGGAAGCTGCGCCTGGGACCCTGACTAAGGAGGTACCTTGGTCATTCACATGTAACATATGCTATTCTTTCATTGTTAGAAAAGTATACCAATTGCAGTGAATGCCTTCAAGAAGTATCAATGTTAGGTAGTTGAATGATTTGCCTTGATTGAAACTCAGCGTCGTTATGCTTGGTGGCTCTATGACTCATGCCGGGCATAACGAAGTCATGGCTCTTGCCTTTTTCATTATGATTCATTCTGAGCACAGCCCGTATTTTCCAGGGGTCTGTCGAGCTACAACGCCCCTAAACCCACTATCGTCACACCGGGCACAGAGCCCCATTGACCACTATGGGAACTCAGCCCACTCCCAGCCCTGCAACGTGCAACCCGCATTACCTAGTTGCATATCACCTTAGTCCAGTTTCCTCAGTGTATTAACAGAGCGTATAGGTATCTGAATATCAGGAAGTAATTGATAAATAAGAGTCCATTTCCTTCCAATTTTGGAATCTTCGGTATAATCTCTTCTCCAAACCTACCACTGCAAGCGATTGTGTAATCTCATCTCAAGCCTGACTAGCACGGGCGTTGGTTCGATTCTATAACTGCCCCACCGAGCAACAGCAACAACGAGCAGGCATTATATACTTCGCCAGGAAGAAAACGATGGCGGGGACGGAAGAAACATCTGGGTCGACGACTATTTCGGTAGACTCGCGCGATACAGCTCTATGTATAATTCCGCCGCGTCAGTGTTGGCCGTCTTTAGAAAGATTGCGAGCTCTATACGACAAGGCACATGGACACTGGCCGCCCCACGTCAACCTCGTCTACCCCTTTGTCAAACCAGACTCTCTGCCTCAAGCAGCATCCCAGATCGCCGACCGACTAAGGTCTCTCAGCACGGAACATGACTGCCGAGCTCTGCCCATTAGTCTTGACGCGGCTGATGTATTTGCACATCGCCATGACAACACCATCTTCATTCATGACAGCGACCAGGACCATAACAGGAGACTGGGCGATATTCGGGCAGCTGTGTTCGATGCGTTAGGTCAAAACTCGACGGCATACCGAATGCATCTGACCATCGGCCAGAGCGAGGATGTCACCTCCGATCTGCACAAGTTCCTGCTGCAGAAAGCGAACCTGCTCCCTACCGTGGCGTGGGAGGCTGGGGAGCTTTGCATACTGCTCCGCGAAAGGAGCCAGAGCGATGGTGGCACATCAAGCGAGATGAAGCTCTGGGGAACAATCAGTCTCAGTGACTTTTCCGTCATTCGAAACCCTGACGTCGGCTCGTTCTACCACGAACAAAAGGCTATGGGCTCAGATACGACCAGCGACGAAGCGGCGAAAAGGAGCGGCGTTTTGAACCGAAATCCATTTTTGTTTACGTCGACAGCACAGGCATGGGAGCCATATCAGTCTCCTGCTCCGACGAACGAGGGTACTCCGCTGCCGAGTTACCTCAGGGTATCTAGCTATAACGTTTTGGCCGAGTTCGAGTTTCCCCCCTCGCAGAGTAGGTATCCTATCCTCATCAGGAACATCTTGAAAAGGCCTGCACTGTCAGATATCCTGGTGTTACAAGAGGTCACAGATGATTTCCTTTCCTACCTACTCAACGACAACGGCATCAGGGAAAACTATCCATTCACCACGTGTGGTCCGCCAGACCAAGACAACGCCGATCCTCTCCCCAGCCATCTCAACGTCGTCGTGCTCAGCAGGTGGGCTTTCAGATGGGATTGGGTCTCCTTCAAACGCAAGCACAAGGGGTCGGTCATACTGGAATTCCGGGACATCGGACGAACAGATGGAGATACATTCCTTCCCTTGGTTCTGGCAACAGTCCACCTAACGTGTGGGTTGACAGATGGCTCGGTTGCCGCCAAGAAAGGGGAGCTCCTTGCTGTCTTGAAATACTTGTCCAAAGAGCACCCCTTGAACCCGTGGGTTGTGGCCGGCGACTTCAATATTACAACGAGCGCCTATACGATCGATGCAGCTCTGAAGAAGAGGGCAATCTCACCCCAAACGTCCAAGTATCTGTCACAAATGGAAGTCGCGCTGACAGAGTCGGGACTTTCTGATGCTTGGACTGAAGCACACCTCAACAATCTGGATATGAGCGTAGGAAGGGGGCCCAATGATTCGCAGGGCGCGTTCGAGGGCGAAACGGGTGCCACTTTTGACCCTACTGTGAACGAACTGGCTTCCGAGATAGTTGGCAGTGGATTTAACAATCGGCCTCAGAGATACGACAGGATCTTGTTCAAGGACCGCGAACTTTTTTCGATTGCCGGATTCAACATGTTCGGCCAGGACACAGGTGACCTTGAAGTTAACCTCGGGGCAGAAGTCGAACCCCTTAAATCTTACGGAAGCGACCACTGGGGAATCAGATGCATTCTGAAGATGAACTCGGCAGAGCGAACAAACACACCTGGCGAAGCAGATAAGCTGGTTGTCCCCGTTGAACTCAAGCCTGCAACAGCAAGCCTCGCCAGTACCTCTGATCTCAAAGAAGTCCTCACGACCTGCCAGGTGCTACCCTCTGAAGACAATGTTTCGAAGCGGAAACTAGCTCTCGACCTCCTTCGATCAATCTTGTTAGATGGCGACAGCGAAGAGTCTTCTACGCAAACCCGTAGCACACTTTCTCTGGTATTGGTCCCCGTCGGATCCTACGGACTGGATGTATGGACTGTGGCGTCGGATATTGACTGTCTCTGCATCGGTTCGATAAGCTCGAAGACCTTCTTTGCTCTTGCTACACAGAGGCTAAGAAGAGCCCCTTCGGACGATGTGAGAATCTTGAGACGAGTCCATGCAAACAGTGGGACGATGCTGGAGCTGGAAATCAAGGGGGTTAAGATGGACTTGCAGTATTGCCCTGCAACTTGGATTGCCGAATCTTGGCCCCAAGCCATGCGACTTCAATCCAATGATCCGACCTTCTCACTATCTATGCAGACTCTCGCGAAGCTGAAGCCCGTGAGGGACCTCTACTATCTTCGACAGACGATTCCGGACCTTGCCGCCTTCAGGACGGCGCATTACGTTATCAAGACATGGGCCAAACAGCGAGGCATCTATGCGGGCAAGTTCGGTTATCTGAATGGCATCCAGATATCAATTTTGTTATCACGGGTGTGCAAGCTGCTGTTCCGTGACGGTACCTCGACGTCGGCGCCGACAATTCTGGCGACCTTCTTCGATCACTACGCCAATTTTAACTGGACTGAACAGATGGTGTTTGACCCGTTCTTCCACAAGCATCTTCGGTACGTCAGAACCGCCCGCGAACCTATGGCGATCCTGGGCTTCCACCCCCCGAGCCTCAACACAGCACTTGCGGCATCGACACCGTCAGTCAGAACAATTGCCGAAGAGTTCCGAAAGGCCAACGAGATCCTATGCAGCGATGGCGCCACTTGGTCAGGTTTTCTCGGAGATCGTGAACACGTGGACGGTGCTTTGGACTTCTTGAAAACGTACAAGAGCTATGTCAAGATTGATGTCCAATTTTGGGGCATTTCCCTTGCTAAGGGGAGCCAATATGTGGGGTGGCTCGAATCGAGATGTGTGATGCTCCTAGTTGGTAAGTGAACTAGCTGCGATGCATTTTCCCCTTTCCAAACTGTTGTGTTAACCATGCCTTATTCCAGATTTGGGCAGACGAATACCCAATATACATGCCAGGATGTGGCCGGCACGTTTTGTGAGATGCGAGTCATCAGACGAAGAGACGGATTATCAAGGCTCCTACCTGATCGGCCTGGACCAGCTAGAGACGTCTGATGGGGCAGCGAAGATGTCCAAGGACGACCTCAAGATTGCTTTTGGGAGTCTACAAACCGCTTTGCAGAACTTCGAGGAGCGCTTACGTGGCGATGAGGCCTTCTTCGATGCCAATACGTCCTGGATGAGTGCGTCTGTGGTCAAGCAGTCCGAACTGGGCGACCTTAAACTGGATAGACGTGAATGGGGCGAGTACACCATCGGGGATGATGAGTCTGATGAGGAAGAGGAAGAGGGGGATCTCAACGATGAAGATGAATACGCGGAAGAAGAGCGTCCTAAGGCGAGGTCCAAGAAGAATGCTACCCAATACGACGTGCCCTCGAGACCTGCCTACGAAGGCAAGTTCCGGCCGTCGGCTGATGTCATCAGTCGGCTTCGCTGGGATCCCAGCCTGGACAGTGGCGATTTCATTGTGGGCTACGAGGACAGGTTCTTGGGTACCAAGGAACGGGCACTGGATCTATGGAAGTCGGAGCAGACGGACGAAGAGTTCATCCCACAACATCGTGTCCTGTATTTCAAGCGCAAGAGTGACGGGGTCGTGGTTTGGGACCGGAAGGCAAGGAAAGATCTGCTCTTTGGGAGTGGTGTGAAGGGCAGCGAGGTCTAGTGCCCGCTCTAAACGAGAAGGCCTCATTCGAAAGACGGTTACCCATATGTATTATTTTCTGGCCAAATAATACAATCGACAACATCAAATCTACGTATGTGAGTATGGCATATCATCTAATTTGTTGGTCCTGAACATGATTTGGAAGGCACACCCGGGTCTACACAGATCAACGACAACTTCTCAAGGCTAGTTGGGCGTCAAACGACTGGATCTTCTCTTTGAGCAACTGATTCATTTTAAATTTCTCCTCCTGGACGTTATTTGATGGGCCCGCTGTTGTTTTGTTTCTCTTTGGAAGCCTTTCTGCAATACCAAATGTGGTCCGCGCCTGCTTCCATTCCACCCAAGACCAACACCCATCCACTTCTGCTAGGCCAGAATCCCCTCCTCAAAACTTTCTCTCTTGTTCGGATGTACAGCCAAGAAATTTGATTGGGCTCATTGAAGTCATGCTCTCAGAAAAAGTTGGGTATTGACACTTACCAAACCCCTCTCGCAGAATTCCTCTTGCGCCATACCATCCATCTGCTCGATTGCAGCAACTCTGCCGCTTAACGTTTTGCAGACTTCTGGGCGAAAATGTCTTTTCAATGCGGCACATGTTATCGTTGGTTTGGTTCATATCAAGCTCGCGAGCAGCACATGAGAGCGCTCTTACATGATGCACCCAACTTCGAGTGCGACACCTGTGAGCGTTCCTTCCCAACCCGCCAACAGGTCGAGAACCATATGGACTCCAAGAATCACTGGGACGTTTCCGACGACACCGAAAGCATCGACAACGATGATGATGACTCTTACGTCTGCGGCACTTGTTGGAGGTGGTTCGGCTCCTTCGAGTCGCGCGATCAGCACATGGATGCGCTGAATCACGCACCACCCAAGTTCGAGTGCGAAACATGTGGACGCTTTTTCCCAACACGACGACAGGTAGAGGATCACATGGACACCAAGGATCACTGGGACTACATTGAAGAACATAGCCAAAGCAACAAGGTGGAATACCCATGCCGGTTGTTTTTGTGCTCGGGCATCTTGACAAGCGAGGAGGATCGCGTCAAACACGAAGCCAACCTTCATGACTATTGCGGAGACTGCCGCAAGTTCTTCAGCAACGCTAATGATGCTTGGATGGTAAGTGAAGACCCAAGTCTTGCAAATATGAGAAACGCCAATGACCAACCATTTGACAGCACCGAAACTCCAAGCTGCACCGCGGAACTCCTATTGAATGCCCCTTCTGTCACGAATACTACTCAGCTGCCACGGCACTCTGCCAACATTTAGAGAAAGGAGCCTGCCCTAAGCTTCCCAATCTAACACGCGAACAAATTTACCAAGTGGTGCGCTCGAAAGACCCGAAAGGCATTATCACAAAGAACCTCGTGGGCTGGCACAGTTCTATCACGACCACATACCACGCCAACGCATACGCATGGAACGGGTCAGCTTACGAGTGCTATCTGTGTCACAAGAAGTTCGGCAAGCTTGAATCACTAAACCAGCATCTTGGCTCGGCTGTTCGTAAGTCTCGAATTCACATTGTGGATGAAGTTTATATGCTAATATGCTATTACTTGACAATAGACCAGCAGGCTCTGTACCATTGTCCCAACCGGGACTGCCGCAAGGAGTTTACTACCTTGGCTGCTGTCATGAATCACCTAGAAAGTGAGTCGTGCGGCTTCATCCGTTTCGCAAACGTTCAACGGGCTGCAACGGATATCGTGAGTGGTGACAGAATGATCCGCTTCAACTGAGAAAACAATACGGTTGCAATCATAGCACGCGAGTGACTAATGAGTGAATACTGAGCGTCGCGGCCCTGTTAGAAGACACATGAGTAGGCTGTCCTTTTGCAGCCGTACGCTGTATGGATGTGAGCAATATCAGTGGATGTGATTTTGGGGGTCATTATTGCTTCAGCTGTATGAGAATGGTCAAACCAAGGGAATATAGAACGGACTATAGAGCGGCAGGGTACAACAGGGGATAGAGAAATTAGAAGGCAAAGTTGATGTCCCAAATGGACACGTTCATAAACCTATATCTGTCGTCATGCCCCAGTCTATGGGAGGTAGTTACTTTATCATGCCGTACACTGTACGGCTTTCAAGCGAGTTTTGCTACCTTCATCCGTTTACTAACACGGCTCAATCTCGTAAATGAGCCTTCTAGACCGTCGAACCAGATTGAGACACATTATAGTAGATGCCACAGAGTCGGAGAATCATCCAAACGATGCGTTCATCGTGACCCTAGGCACTGCGGCAAGATTACTGGCTGGCATAGTGGTTGAGCAAATGAGGTCGTCTAAAGGTGGACAGTGTAATGCTACTCCCGAATTTGAGTACCAGGCAGTTGATTATGGAATCAGTTTTCCTAGGGGGAGGGGGGCATCGTAGGTATCGCTACGGTTCACCGGGTACCTGTCTGTCCAGCGGGTCGGTAAAGACACAGCAGTGGTGCCAGTTGAATGTTTGAGGTTAGACTTATAATTAGATGGCAGTCAATCGCGATAGCAAACGAGGACGACCCCTTCCCCTTACATGTGATGACACCAATGTAAGCTGTAGTTGTGATATGTGACTGCGTCATATACCAGGCCCTGCTGTCATGTCGTTTCCATTCGCCTGCATGTGCTCAATATTAAATGTAGCAGGGGCACATACATATGAACACAGGTAGATCGCAGCCCGGTTTTGCATGCAGCTCCCCGCGACACACAAGGTTGGTTGTGCGGTGCTTGGAAGAACTGAAGGCTGGATTAGCAGCAGCCACCTGGTAACGGTGCCTGTTGGCTGCTAACTAATGTCCAATGTCAGCTTATCAACCTGAGTCCTGTATGCAGGTAGGCGGACTCCATTTCCGAGCAGGCTGAGCTGTTCCTCTTAAGTGATCAGGTAATCAAACAGGCACGTTTTAGGTCGGGGGACATTCAGGCTTCTCGCTTCTCTACACACAAATAACGAAGCGAGGAAGTTTGCATTGGCAGCATGGAAAGCCGATCTTGGACTCTTGCGTGACTCCTTGGCTATCGCCGGCTATCTCGTCGCCTCTGCAAAGCGATCATGGGAGCGATAGGCATATCTCGTTGCGCAATGTGCACGGGTTGTCGTTGCCAAAATGCTATGATTAGTATTAGACATGGCACTTCAAGCGATCGCGATGGTTGCACGAGAGGTACTAGATTATACAGTCGTCATCGTGTACCGTGCCACTCATCTCCGCCTAGCTGCAGGTTTGGGGGCGGGTAATGGAATTGGGGGCAGGCTTGCTGCCTTACATGCTACGCTGGCAGTAGAGGGTCAGGTCAGCCTTTCTATCAGCAGGCAGGTGTGTCGTATCAGCTGGCGAAACCTCGTCTTCTCGCGTGGTAAACCACCTGCATTCAATTGATGCGATATGACGTGGTCACTCTCCCTCCCGAACGTGTGGCATTGATCGTGCGAGTACAGCGCCGTGAGAGGTTACATCTGCAGCCCACTGAATAGCAGTGATAGGTTGTGGGTGGTAGAGGCTAGGAAACCACCGCCCTGGGCAAATCTTATTAGCGTCAATGCCAGAGCACTGAATCCTCTGGTGGTGTCTCGCCGTCAGACAAGGATCTGAAACGCCAAGGAACCAGGGGTAGGCTTCCTCTCGGCAAATCAGACAACGAGATGCAAACTGTTCCTGGCAACTGATCCCTTTAGTGTCTGTCCTGTTAGACCCTGACCCGAGTTTTAGCACAACATTGCACTTGTACAGGTGATCACTAAGCTGTAAACGATGAGATGTGTCGCACTTCGGGCGCTTAGATAATTCTGCCTCGGTCTTCAACGGTCGACGGTTCCCCGGTTCCTCCTATTTTGGGATGACCTCCTTCTTGCTTCTTGTGGTCAACAGGCATCCCACTCGAACGTTTCTGGGCGCCTTCTAGTTAAGGCTTTTGATGGCTAGGTTGGTACATAGTTGAATTGGTCGGCCTATGAGCTTGCTTACATGCAACTCCATTGATACATACATGTAGAGAATGTTGTTTGTGTGGCAAAGAAAGCGCGTATCTGTTCTTTTTCTCCAGGGGATGGGGTCCAGTGCAAATGGGAAGGAGCCGTATCCAGTACATAAGCGCGCCTAGTACCTTGGCTGAGGCAGGCTGAGAACCGACGACATGCGCCCCCAGCAGGAGGATCGTACACAAACGCAAGATGACACAGATCCATTCAGTGGGCATTTTCCCGGAAATTGGACGCCGAACGGAGGAACAGAACACTTGATCTCTGTACTGCGTTGGATTGATTGTCGGCGGGCTGTTTCCCGTCCCATTCCAGGCTTCGATCGTTTCGATCCCACCCAAAACGCACAGCCAGTCAATATGATGCTGTTTGGTTGTCCTGACCAACTCCAACAAACTACACGCATACATGTATGTACATATGTTAGTTGCAAGGTAGGAAAGGGATGCGATGTGCCGCGCCTTCTTTGCCCAATCTAGCAGAGACAGCAAAAAAAGGGAACAGGCACTTCGCATGGGATCCCGGGACGGGCAGCACGACTTAGACAAATCCTAGATCTGGGGTTATAGTGGACAGAAATTAAGCAGGATCCACCTGGAAGTGCAGGGGGGGCCATCGAGAGAAGCCGCCATAGGAGGGACATAGCACCACTCACGCACCACCGCCCACCACTCATATATCACCAAACTCTCCGCGCAACCTACATCGTCTGTTCCTCTTTGGACCGTTTTCTCTTCTTCTGTTTCGCCCTTTGCGTTGCAATTGTTGGTATTGTTTATCGACGGTGTACCTATTGTTCTCCTAAGAGCATCCGTTCGCTTGCAACCTCCAGTCATTCCTTTACATAAAGCCTACGTTCGATTCACTCTCTTTGCATCTTCCCTACCCTCCAACCTAGGCAAAAGAAGATCAAACCCGGATCTTTCTTGGTACACCACATACATACCGACTTCGACATGATGTTTCTCAACACACTTTCTCCTCTTGCCTTCTTGGCCCTGGCGGGTCATGCCATCGCTGAGCCTGTGGCCCAACCCTACCAACTGAACGTCGCCAAGATGTCTGTTAGAGACATCTTCGGTCTCCAGCGCCGCGACGACGGCGGCGAGTACCAGCCTAGTGATACCCTGTGTGGTTCTGGAACTACCTGCGCCGAGGCTTGCGGCAGCGGCTTCGAGCAGTGTGGCTCCAAGGACGACGAAATTCACTGCTTCAACCCCACCGTCGGCCAGACCTGCTGTTCGGGAGCAGACAATGGCAGTAAGTCGGAAGCTCCTATCGCAAACGGTGTCCACACCCACTAACAACGTCGTAGACGCATGTGACGCGGGCTATTATTGTGCCAACGATGGAAAGGGCGCTACCTGGTGCTGCAAGGATGGTGACGAGGCTTGTGGCGGCAAGATTCCCATATCGCTGATCTCGTCGACATCTGTTACTGCTGCAACCACCAACTCGCCGAGCCCTTCGCCAAGCCCTTCGCCGACCACCGTTACCACAACCTCCGTAACCCCCACAACCCCCACAGATGTGGCTTCGTCCAGCTCCTCGCCTAGCTCTTCGTTTAGCTCTCCGTCCAGCCCTGTGGCTAGCTCCACGGGCTCAACCAGCAGTCCTGTTGTTACTGCCGAGAGCACTTCTGTTGCCGCTGTGATCACGAGCCAATCGGCGGCGGCTAACTGCACCACTTACACCACCCAAGTGGTGGTGCCCATCTCTGCGCCTGGCAGCGCAAGCAACACGAATTTGATAACTTCTGCTAGCATGTCCTACGTCTCGCAGACGGCTTCTGCCAGCGCTACTGCTTCCAGCATCCCCGTCACCGCATCCAGCAGCAACCGGCGCCCTGTGGTTGCTTTTGTTCTCGGGGCTGCTGCTCTGGCGGCCCTGGCTCTTTAAGTCTCGCGATGACCTGTTGAAGGGACAGCGGGCTTTGGAGGGAGAGAACCTACAACAGTACGCGATACGATGAGATGAGCTATGAAAAGAAGGAGAGGATTTACACCTATTTCCAAGAACCCTCAGTGAGCAAATCAATAAGGGAAAATGCCATATGACTGGACTCTCGTTTTGTGGTGACTGAGACGTTGCTTCCTAGTGCCCGCCTCAATATGCACTCTGTTCAATGATACCCTCGGGAGCTTCTTATTGTGCTCTAACATCTCTATTCTGCCCTGTACACCTTGATGGTGTGTATATTGGGCATCTGCTTGTTGGCATTCGGCGTTCTAAAAACAACGGGGTTCTTTGCTTCTATAAGAGACGATTCAGGTTGCTGGGGACAGTCCAAGTGACCTACTCGCAACACGCTGATCTCTTTTTGCATTAGTATATGCTGCTGGCGGACAATGGACTTCTACCAACTCTACTTCTCTGTAAATACTTTCGTCGGAGGGCGATGAGACTGCTCAACTTTCTCAGCTACTAGAACACATCTCAGCTGATACTCCCTACTTTTCAGTATTCGTGCAACGTTTTTGGTGATATGCGTTGTTTGTGTTGGGGGCGATCTTGTGACTGGTACATATCGTACAGATGGATGAGATGCTATTTCCTCCCTCGGCCTCGGGCTCGCCGCTGTGACTGCATCTCGAAACCTGTCTTGTGGTGATATGTAATTGCCCAAGGCGACAGTGAGTCATGCCGCCCTAGTGCAGATGCAAGGCCTATGAAGGAAATGAGCTGCTCAAGATGGGGTTCCAATCAAGGAGGCGTTCGAGTTGACCCCCCTGGTACCCATCCAAGAGGCAGTGCTGGAGAGGGAGGGGACCACAGTCTCGGGTCATTGGTAGTCAAACTTCCCAGATGTTGCCGTTACAACGTTCCAGCCGATCCGTATGGCTAGGACGCCGCAGTCTCGACATATATGCCTATGGATTGGTAGTAGTCTTGGCCAACATGCCACAGATGGCCCCGCGAGATAGTAAGTGTGGGTGGCAAGGAGCTTCAAGCCCGCCAACACGAGACCTGACGATGACAGCTCGCATGCTAAAATATGTAGAACGATACCCTAGAACCGTCGAGTTTCTTCTGGACGAATTGATACATGAGAAAATGTATCGTCGTTCCTTGATTCGCGCAAGGTTAGATGCATCGGTGATGCCGCTCGCCTGGCTGTCGGTGATATGACAGTGTACGTTCAAGTGTTCCTGTATTCTTCTGACAAAGCATCTGGGAGGGGAAAGGTCTGGACGTGATTCTAGAAGCGGATGGGTTCGAGTGAGGTCGGGTTAATGTATGCAGATCATGATGTAGGGGCTGAAATAGGGCTTGCATGCTGACAAAGTGTGCCCACGTAATAAGCGCACAGCACTTCTTGGCGGGTTAATAATTCCCCCCTTTCTGGTAGGCAGTTAATTCCCCCTTCTCTCCAACTCTCTCAACCCCGCCAGCAAGCGAGTTACCAATCATCACATATTGCTTGGGGTCTAGGGATCTACATACAGATCGACACCCCTGTTCAAATTCCTAACGTTGCAATCAGAAAAGCATGTTTCCCTCCTGCTTGCTAACTCGGCCGAATCACAAGCATCCAATTTGATGTGATGCATGATGCATCGAGAGCAACTACCAAGGCGGCGAGGCCGTTGTTTCAATTCCCGTCGGCGATAGCGGGTGGTCAGAATAGACTCATTTCCGACGAAGTAAACAGCGACGAACGAGGCAGGTGTGCAGATCCTATTGGGTGCTTACAATGATGCCAACTTATCAAATCCTGTACAGATGCCGACATGGCACCGGATTTCCGACATGAGATATGGTGCCCCGAGCTGCGGAGTCAGCTGCGCTTCATTACCAATGGCCGACGCCTTTTGGAAGGGCTCATATTCAAAGGTTGCATGAGTGACTCAGGACTCAAGACTTCCAACTGTGCAACCCACGAAGCCTAGAGTATTTTACAATTATACATCAGCATGTGATGCACGCGAACGCAGTGCAGCACCGTGGAGAGGCGTCTCCAGCTGCTTTCTTTTCCCAGAACAGAATATTCGTGCCGAGTCCGGCATCGTTTGGGCACTTACTTACATGGAAACTTGCGTGCGCATCTCACTGGCTCCAAATGCCGACCCAACCAGTCGTTATCTCCGCCGCCTATGCTTACCACGTCCGGCCATAACGACTATAGCATCAGCCTCATTGACAGATCTATTACGGCAGCAACTCGGCCAACCAACATGATACGGCCAACATACACCTACTGGTATTTGTAATACCTATTGCCAGTGAGATGTCACCGGCTAAATCTTACTCCTGTTTGTTGTGTGTGGACTCTGCGGAGGCAAGAAGGCCTTGGATCAGGTTCTTCGCTGCGGAAGGCGGTACAATGACGAGTGATTGGCATTTGCTAAGTACACATACCGACGTATACTGCTATAATTGTATTGTGTCCGGGAGCTAGAGAGGCTTCAAGAGCACTGTTACGTCAACTTGCCCCCCTTGAAGGGTCCATCTAGAGCAGTGAGAGCTCTTGCGGCAGTGTACTTGATACCCTCCTTCACAGGTTGGACTGAAAAAGATTCATGATAAGCCATTCAGCGGTCAAGCTCTGTGGTGGGTTGCTACTACGACTGCCTTCGACTACCATTGAACACGCTGATGCCTACAGTTGCAGCACTTCGTGGCGCTGTCGAGTCGCCACTTGCCTTTTGGGGACCCAACTCATCCAGGTATAGCATCCATGTTGTCAACAATATGACCGTACAAATAGCGTGATATCCCGGGTGTGTGACTCGGTGACGTTGAGATCGCTATTGTCAGCAACCATATAGGCGGGCAAACTGATTACAACATCAGACATCTTCACCTATACCCGTGCCCAACGCCAAACGCCGAAGTGTCGGGGCTTTTAAATAAAGTTGGCAACTAAGAATCGGCTTCAATGAATTATACGCGAAAGAGAGCCTTGCTGGCTTGCGACTTCTGTCGGTATGCAATACATCGCCATGACGGCTTGGGACGTATCTGATGTGAGGGTTCCCGATAGGTATAGGAAGAGAAAATGCGATGGCGAACGTCCTTGCTCCACGTGTAGAGATTCCAACGCCGACTGTGTCTACAAGGAGCTCCCGGCTGATAGGTAAGCCTCCCCTCACCAAGATTGAGAATATGCTTAACAAAAGATATACCGCTACAGGATTGAAGATGCTAGTCCTTCGGCTGTGGTAGACCGCCTCTCCAGAATAGAAGCTCTCCTGGAGCAGCAGAGTCAGCAGCTACATCACCTGTCCACTCACTCAAGCCCAGCCTTTTCCCCCGCACAACGATCTGGTTCATTCCCTCTGCTTTACCAACATGCTTCAAGCTATCCTGAACCTCCTCTCCTACCAGAGGACGAGCCGCAAGAAACCCCCCAATTTCTCATCCCTGCAGGCATCAGTCCAATAAATGACCTCTTCTTGGTTCCTGGCGTGCGAGAGCAGCTGGGGGGATATCCGCGGAACTTCTTCTTCACTATCGAGCAAAATCATGCCCTTCCGCGCGCCATCGACCCAGTCAGCGCCGGCCATGTGAGCTGGCCGGCCCTCCCTGAAAACACTGCGAACGACATCGCCAATAGCTACTTCCTCCATGTGCACCCACACCAACCCCTCTTCTGTCCAGATCTATTCGGCGTTTGGCAGAGCAAGATTATGCAAAACGTGGCCGAGTATGATATCGAGGCCGCTATCTGCCTATGTGTATACGCCCTGGGTACTATTGCTGCTCACAACTCCAGGGACGAAGAAGATGAGACGGCATTAGGTCTTCAATTCTTCAGCCCGGCACTCAAAATTATCCTACACATTTATACATGGTCTTTTCAGCCCAGTTTGCTGACATGCCAAGCCCTCTTGCTGGCATCAACATACTTTGGATATCTCGGCCGACCGCTGCATCGTGGGAGAATGGCGTGCCTCGCTGCAAGGATGTTTCTAGATCACCTCGACATGTAAGAAGACCCCACCACCAGTCATATTTGGGTTTGTCTCTTTGCTGACGTACCGAGGGAAGGCATCGCCAGACCTCCTTGGCAGAAGGTGACGATGGTGAGCTCCGAATATTTTGGCTCTGTTTTCTCATTGACTGGTAAGTTCGCGGCGAACATTTTCTTCATTTTACTGTGTGTTATTTTATAAGTAGCCACTATATGTGTGTGAACTATAGTCACCTAATCAACCACATGCTTCCCTAGTAACCAAGCGGCGGAGCTAAATGTCGTCAGGAGTGGTATCGAGCCATTAGGGGACAAGATGTCGCTTCCGCGCAGTATGAAGCAGAACATGACCGATACCAACGACACCATAAGCTTCGTCGCCGAGATTGCTCTGAGGCGACTCCTCAACCGCATCCTCAGCTCCCTTTACAACAACCAGGAGGCTGCTACCAGCCTGAACCCGGCCCCTCCTGCTTTTTCACCTCCACGGGGCACTCCTTGGACACTGCATCAACTACTTGGCAACATCAACAAGAAGGACTCAGCCTTCAGAGGCTTTTAGCGTTGAGCTCCGAACTCAACCGCCAGCTGGAGCAGTGGTACAACTCCATCCCCGACGGTCTACGGCCGCCCAAGGGGGTCGAGCCCATCGAGACAGACCGGGGCCGCACCCTCCGTCTCCGCTACTACGAAGCCCGGCAACTCACCCACCGGCCCTTCGTAATGCAGTCGATCAGTTACTATCAGCAACAACAACATAGCCTCCAGCAGCAGAACGAGCCGTCTTCTTCGTCTTCGGTCCCGACCGCCCCCAACCCGCTGCCCCAAGCCGTCCTCGACGGCTGCGAGATCTGCCTCGAGTCCTGCGTCGCGTACCTGTACAACGCCGTCGAGCGCCTCGGGCGGCGCTCCGCCCACCTCTGGTCCCTCGCGCACAACGCCCTGGCCTGCGTCCTCGTGCTGGCGGCGGCCGACGCCTGTCCGCCGCTGCGCCCGCTCCTGGCCCCCGAGGTGCCGCCCACTGTGCGCGATGCCCTGGTCGCGAGCCTCCGCGGTTGGGCCACTGCCGGCTCCAGCTTCGAGGCGGACGTCGCGATCCTGGAGAGCCTTCGGTTCAGGGGCGGCAAGGCGGCTGCTACTGCTACCGGGGGGACGCTTGTTAGATAGAAAAGCGAGAGCCTGGAAGATGATACGCTCTCTTGTGATCTATGTCAAGAGGAAAAGGGGTAGAGGAACATGGCATACATTATGACTTAGAAATAGAGAGAACAGGATGGTGTCGG
Organism: Arthrinium phaeospermum; assembly: GCA_006503535.1. NCBI lineage: Eukaryota > Fungi > Ascomycota > Sordariomycetes > Amphisphaeriales > Apiosporaceae > Arthrinium > Arthrinium phaeospermum. The sequence goes on along the minus strand of QYRS01000002.1, from coordinate 2,807,873 downwards.
GAACAAGATAGCAATATTCAATGTAGCGTTTTCAGCGTTTTTGTTTGTGTAGTATCATGGTGCGGGGTCTTGGTGACGTAGCATTACAGTGCGCGAATGTTTGATTGATTCTATCTTTCCCTCGCCAGAGCCGAGCATGTCTTGCATTGACCTTGTAAACGACAAGTGCTATCATCTCTACCGAACATTTAGTTCTTACGAGCCTTTTTGCTGGACCGATCCGAACCCGCTTCCTCGCCGGTAGTCCGCTTTCTCCTCTCCTGGAGTAGCTTCTTCATACCAGGCGTGGCTTGGAACTTGGGATCGGACGGGTCGATGGCGTACTCGTGGCTCTCAAAGACCTTCTTGAAACGCTCGTCCGCCACGTCCATCTCGAAGTCCTGCTGCAGGCCGCCGCGGTCCTCGGCACCGTCCTTCTTCTGTTTCTTCTGCTTCTTCTTGTTCTTCTTGTCCTTTTGCTTCTCGGCCCGGGCAATCTCGTTCATGTCGAAATGATCCAGGTGCTCGGCGGCACCCGCGGAGTCGTTCGCCATGAGCTTCTGCAGCCGAGCCTTCTCGGCGGCGTTTTCGGTAGCTTCCGCTTCCTTCTCGGCCTTCTTCTTCAGACGCTCCTCCTTCTTCAGAGAAGTCTTGGAGGCCTTGACGGGTGCTTCCGTCTGGAAGAAGGGATCGTCGAAGCCCAGGTCGCCATCCTGCTCTGTGCTGACCTCCTTAGGAGCCTCAGCCTGCTTAGCGCCGTCGCGTTTAGAAAGAGATTTGTCTTTCTTGGCCGCTTTCCTTTCGCGCTCCTTCCGCATGTATTTCTCAACTGTGGTCTCTTCTTCGGGCACGTCTGGTTTGGCCTCGCTGCCGCCCATGTCGCTAGCAGTGAAAGTCATCTCCATTTCGCCTGTAGGCTCGTTCTTGGAGGATTTTGTGGCCTCGGCCCCAAGACCAAGTGCCTCGCGCATTCGTTTCCGGGCAAGCTCCTTTTTGCTCAGCTTGGGTTCGTCGGCTGGCGTCTCATCGTCGGCCCCAAGGCCATCGGCACCAGCATCCGAGTCTTCACTATCACTCGCAAGGTAAGCCCGAAGATCGTTTTCTTGAATATCGGAACGGCTGCCAGTGAACGCTCGTGCGATATCATCCTTCCGAGCAGCTTCTTCGGGATGCATACTAGATATTCATGTTAACATTCGTTCCCATTAATAATATTCAATGTTTACTTACTCCCAAGTCAACTTGACTTTACTGTGTTGCAGCGCATCGGTGACGTATTCTGTTGGCCGGTACGACGCAGGGACCTCGGTGCAAGAATCTCGAGGCTCATCATCGAATGTGACACCATCGGGGATAAAGCGAAGGTCGAGGAAATTTGAAGTAGTTTGGTATTCTGTACCATCTGTCGCCTGGTAAATGCTCTCGGCACAAGCCTTGTTGTTACAATCGACAACGGCGTAATAATACCGTAGTCGGTCGAGTTGGTATTTCCGCAGAGCATCGCTGTTAAAGTCGTCGGCATCCTCCTCCTGGAGCAGATCCTGCTTAATCTTTTCGTCCTCGTCCTCGTCAGAATCGCCATCTTCAGGCTCGTCTTCCGACTCCTCGTCGCTTGAACCGTCTTTCTGTTTGAAGATCTCCTGGGGCGGGCCTTCAAGCTCTTCACGCTCAATCCGACCCTTTCCAAACTCGCTGGGGTATATCGATATCCGTTCGATCTTGCCTCCTTTCGGGACAAAGCTGGAGAATAGCGCCATGAGATCTTGAGACTTGACATGGTCCCAATCCATATTGACGACAGCAAGTCGGCTCGTCACCTCGCCCTCTTCGACTTCGGCCTCTTCATCACGCAGACGTTGCATACTAGAAGAAGCCTTCGCAGCAGCTTCTCCAGCAGTCTCTTCCTCTTCATCATCGCTTTCAGAGTCGGACTCCGACTCCGACGAAGAAAAGCCACCTCCACGCGCCGGATCATAGTTCTTGCCGGCTTTCTTCAGCTCCTTTTCAATAACTTCGTCGTCGTCAACCTCCACATCTTGGATGTCATCCTGGTCGTCATCGTCATCATCAGATGCTTCGTACAGCTTCTTCAATGCCTCCTTCTTGCTGTCGGCTTTAAGCTTCCTTCCATACCTATCCACAGTTGCGGCAGCTGTGAAATCGTCGTCTTTCAGCACTTTGGCGAATCGGGAATCGACCTTAGTCTTGCCAAGTTTCCTTGAGGGCAGGCGGAACCTTTCATCGGTTTGAAAGTTGGCGAATCGAGAATCGGTGATAGCAGCGCCTTTGCCTTTGCCGCTGCCGCTGCCGGCTTTCTGCGTCTTCTTGACCATCTTCGACAGCGTTTCCTGGCAATAAGATGCCCCCGAGTGGACTGGTAATATGCAATGAACTGAAAGGATTGAGTCGTCAACCAATGGCTTCTCAATTGCACATGCGCAAGCCTTGCAGTACAAACTTTCGTCGAGATTGGGAATTATCCTCGACTCCAGCGCGCAAACTTCCGTATCTGCAGTACGCTATCTTCAAAAATAAAGTGGAACCGATAAATTTCTGCCAAAGGCGGTGAGTGCAACTCGATTCTGTAACCCCACCATAGCATCCAAGATCGAGGGGACAGGTCACCCCACCAATCCCATTTGCTGGACGATTACTTCGCAGTGATGCACAGAGAGACAGAATGAGTAACAGCCATGATTGCAGCCTTTGGAGCCGTTTCCCCCGTGTCTATCATGTCTAAGTGTCGATGTGACGGACAAAAGTGACCTTCGTTTTGAGGCTTGGCGTCCTGCAGAAGCTTGTTTGCACCACCTGCCGCGCCCAGTATGCAGGAGACACGCACCATGGAAACTTACCTCCACCTAACTAACTTACTACGACGTCGGCTTGTGGGGGGTTGGCGGTTTATGTAAGATGGGCAAAGCATGCGACACGAACAACATGCCTGAGCATTAAGGGGGTATGAAGATGCTGTTGGTGAAACCTGTTAGATACATGGGTTAGTTGATCTCTTCCTTGGATTCCCAGCCCTTTCAACCCCTCCTCGTGTTTACGAGCAGGCGATTCAGTGACCCAGGTTGATCGTGCTTCCCCATCACGACCTGGACTCCACCGCTCCAGCATGAACCACCCTACGGGCTGTAATAAGCCAACCCTGACAGCCTGGCGCCAGTATTCTGAGCTGGCTTCTACCCTGGCGTCCCAGATTAAACTAGGAGTGGACAGACCGACAACGAAGCATGGGACGAGCCGAAGCCATTGGCTGTAGTTTGTTTGTGATGCATCCAGCCAAGCTCGGCCCCTTCAGCTTTAAGTAATCTTGTTTCAACGTGACATCTGCCGGCTGCTGATCTCACCAGCTCATGCTTTAGGCGATTGTGAGTTACAAATACGCATCTTCTCTTCCCTTTTTTTTATTTATTTCTTACCACATCCACGTGTGCTTGCTTGCTTGCTAAGAGGTGTTTTTTATCCCTCGTCGTGATCCATCTAGAAGCAACAGTGTGACCCCAACCCCTCACTCGCCAGTCAATTCCTATCTACATCTTGACGATGGACGGACTGTTCCACAAGCTGGAGGAGAAGGCTGAGCAGAAGTTCGACGAGATATTCCACAGGGAGAGACACCCTGAGGGAACGCCTCATGGAGGAGGAGAGTCTGGCAATGGAGAGTCGTCCGGCCACTTCACTCCACAGATGCAGCAACAGGACCAGGCTCGCCAAGGCCATCGTTTCGAGTCCTTCGCACCCCCCTCGTCTGGCGGTGTGAAGTGGTTTGTCGATGGTGCCTCGTATTTCTGGGCGGTTTCCTGTGCCCTCGAGCGTAAGATTTGCTCCTCCCAATCCATGCCAAACGCATTCTAACATTACATGCAGAGGCCCGAGAAAGCATTTATATTCTCGATTGGTGGTTGAGCCCCGAGCTCTATCTCAGAAGACCCCCTTCTCGCAATGAGCAGTACCGGCTGGACCACATGCTCCGAGCTGCGGCTGATAGGGGGGTTAAGGTCAATATCATTGTCTACAAGGAAGTTACTCAAGCTTTGACATGTAAGTAATGCTGGCCCAGGGCTATAACATAATCGATACTGACTACAAGACTTTCAGTGGACTCGGCGGTATATTGCGCACCTCGCACTCTGTAACCTCGTGCTATGCTAACAACGACATATAGCACACCAGACATCATCTCGAAGGCATGCATCCCAATATCAAGGTACGTCAAAGTCCGCGAGGAGAGACTTGGTTTCTGGTCAACGTGTATATCCTGTCTGATGCTCTTGCTGCTGACTCTACTTGTACAGGTCTTCAGACATCCGGACCATATCCCTAGCGTTAATGACGCAAAGGCCGATCTTGAGGCTGAATTGCAGAACTTGACGGAGCGTCTAAGTGCTGCAGCCCTTCACAAGATCTCCGGTGACGCTTTGAAGACCCTCTACGGATCTGCTGGCGATGTTGTTCTCTACTGGGCACATCACGAGAAGCTCTGCATCGTCGACCGCAAACTTGCCTTCATGGGCGGCCTCGACATGTGCTTCGGTAGATGGGATACCAACTCTCACCCAATTGCTGACGCTCATCCCGGCAACCTGGATGCCATTATCTTCCCCGGCCAAGATGTTAGTGTTTTCCAACTACAACCCAAGCAACAAGCTTTATTGGGTTATATACCATTTCTGTTTGCCTGAACTAATCTCCATCGACTCGATAGTACAACAATGCGAGAATCTACGACTTCGAGGGCGTCGACGACTGGGACCACAACAAGCGTGAGTAGTGCCAGTGTCCCCCGAATGTGAATCGAGTCTAATGCATACATAGTTGATCGCACCCAGAACTCTCGCATGGGCTGGTCGGATATTTCGATCTCGCTTCAGGGGCCTATTGTCCACAATCTGATCGACCACTTTTCTGACCGCTGGTAAGGCACCGACATTTTTCATCCAAGTTGCTCGAATCATGCACTAACGAGACCAGGAACTTCATCTTTGAGCAGAAGTACAACGGAAAGGATCCTGGAAAGTACGAGCCTGTGCTTTCCAGTACGGGCGGCATTGCCCCCTCTCAAGAAAGTAGAGCTCCTGCGGAAGAAGGTGGTTTCCGCCATCGCCTGCAGCACGGACTTCAAAGATACATGGGCGAGCCAGGAGGTGAGGGCCAACGCGAACTTGGTGGCGGCTCATCAGAACTCTCCATTCAGCTTTGCCGAAGGTATGATCCCCAAACCCTTAGCAGAACATACAACCCAACATACTCACCAACGCTAGTTGCACGGAGTGGTCTTCGGGCCATCCGACAGAGCACTCCATTGCGAATGCTTATATTTCGGCAATTGGAAACGCTCGCCATTTCGTCTACATCGAGAACCAGGTATGTTAAGATCACAGATCTTTGGAAGTATTGATTATACTAAAACGGCCTAGTTTTTCATCACGGCTACGTCTGATGAGCAACACCCTGTCGATAACAAGATTGGCCGGGCAATTGTGGATCGGATTGTGAGAGCCCACCAGGCGCGTGAAGAGTTCCGTGTCATCGTCCTGATGCCCGCTGTGCCGGCCTTTGCTGGCGACTTGAAGTCCGACGGTGCCTTGGGTACACGAGGCATCATGGAGTTCCAGTACAACTCCATTAACCGCGGCGGCCACAGCATCATGGAATCGCTGCAACAGCAGGGCATCGATGACCCGAGACAATACATCACCTTCTATAACCTTCGCAACTATGACCGTATCAACATCTCCTCTACCATGAGCAGGGTGGAGAACGAAAGCGGCGTCCCCTACGAAGGTGCTCGGCGCGAACACGACGACATTGTCGGTGCGGGTAACTACCCCTATGGCCAGCATTCCGACGCGCGCGAGGGCGGCTCCGGCAACCAGTATGAGCGGTACCAACAGGCAACCAACGATGCTAAGGACATGACCTGGGACTCGATCTCGGCTTGCTATATGGACGCAGGCCCTGATTTGCACAGTAAGATCTTTTGGTGCCCAATATTAGTTTGTACACGATTACTGACGCCGAAGGAAATTTAGATGCCCCATGGGATGGCGATGAGGAGTCCGAGCTGAACGCCTTTGTCAGCGAGGAGTTGTACATCCACTCCAAGGTCTTGATCGCCGACGATCGCCTTGTGATCTGTGGATCCGCCAACTTGAACGATCGTTCGCAGCTTGGAACCCATGGTAGGTTGTCTGATCCCGAAGTATTTTGTATACATACTTACCATTGTGCTACCAGATTCGGAAATTGCCGTTGTCATCGAGGGAGGCGAGACCGTTGAGTCGGCTATGAATGGACAGCCCTACCAGGCCTCCAAGTTTGCCACCACACTGCGCCGCCAGCTCTGGCGAAAGCATCTTGGCCTCTTGCCTCACCAGGTAAGAAACATCTTTAGCATATACCCGTAGTTTCTATGAAGGACAAGGGTGACTGACAAGCCCACAGGCCCCCGACCGCCCTAACGCGAACTGGACCCCCATCGACCGTGACCCGCAGCAGTACGACTTCGGCTCGCCCGCCGACCGCCTCGTCCACGACCCCATGTCGCGCGAGTTCTGGGACCTCTGGACGGGCACGGCGCGCTCCAACACCGAGATCTTCAACAAGGTCTTCCACCCGGTCCCCTCGGACCACGTCCGCAACTGGGAGCAGTACGAAGACTTCTTCAGCCGCCACTTCATCATCCCCGGCTCCGACATGGACGAGGACGAGAAGCGCGGCCGGGTCGTGTACGGCCACGTCGTGCGCGAGGAGTTCCCTGGCGGACTCCGCGAGGTCAAGGACTGGCTCAACCGCGTCCGCGGCACCCTCGTCGAGATGCCCCTCGAGTTCCTCATCGAGCTCGGTCAGGATATGGCCAAGGAAGGCATGTCCCTCAACAAGTTCACCGAGACGGTATATACCTAGATTGTTGGTCGGCGTTTGCTAGACTTTGGAAAGAAGGGATGGGGCTTGAATACCCTGCAATATATCGCAACGTAGACACGAAGATGAATGCAATTTACCGCGCTTCTTTCTACCATCTGTGTGCTATACACGCCCTATCTCTTGGGGACATTACAATATTGATCATACCCATTTCAGTGAGCAGCAACGCGTGATCAATACTCGTGCCATGTAAGCAATTGAAGACATCCCAACCTATTCGCAAGATGTTTTGCCCGTGAGTTAGTTCTTAAAATACTCGCGTTCACACTAGAGTTCCCATGAATCATTAAACCTCTTCTCTCTGCCAGACCTGGCAACTTCACCAACCCTCCCAGGTCAGGCCCATCCAGTCAGGTACTGTATGTTTCATTGTGGCAACCCAGGGTACCTCATCCATACCGTACGACTGCAGAGGCAAATCGTAAGGGATTCTCAGTCCGACGAGAGGGCAATCGCCTTGGATTTCGAGGGGCGAGGGCGAATCTGTCTTGAAGGTACCAATCATCTTTGCATTGTCAGCAAGCAGCTCTGGCCAGACTAACACGCCAATTTCCCATGAGGAAACTCTGAACTCTGAGGAGCCGCTCTGTGCCTCGCCCCAAGCTTGCTTTGACAAATTTGCTGATGTTAGTAAAGCCCAATCGATCGAATCCTGCCCATAGCGTATGTATGTCTTGACATGGGGAGCTGCACGCTTCCGACCCGCATCTCGCAAAGTTGCGTCTTCTGCCAGCTTAACCCCCTTGTCCGAGTCATTTGCCCAATGGCAGAATATTGGTCGCAGGTATTGAAGTTGTTTGGCTTGTTGTGCCGACTGGATCTTGGTGTGGATTGAACCTCCTGAATTATATCCGTCCAGAGATCGTCGTATTTCCGAGCTGTCTGGAAACACGACCTTGAAGTTGGGTCGAGAAGTAGACCTTGCCGTCGAGGATAGCGAATCGAACAGGGTGCGTTGGATCCAGGCATCAGTCCCACCGAGCGTAGCAATAGAGGATACTTGCACAACAACTTCAGCATTGCCTGGTTGGACCGGTACAACTCTCATTGCTTGTTTCAATGCCGCCCAGCCCCAACGAGTCTCCCGTGGATCTGTCTCCACAGCGTGCCTGCCTGGAACACTGGCGATGAGTGTGCCACGAACTGCAGAGAAATTGAACTTCGCCAACGAGTCGATCAGTGGTCGGCAAACATTACGTTTCGTATTGTAGGCTCTCAGATAGCTCAGTAAGTCCGACTTGAACTTGTAACCACTTCCGATTGTGAAATCTTGCTTCTCTTCCGGTTTGGTCAAAGGGAGCATTGGGCTAGACCACACGGCATTCGTCATGTTTGTCCAGTCCTTGGAGATCATGTTAGCCGTATGGATGATCACCTGGGCCGTGTCGTCGTTCCGGAACAGAATGAGCATCTTGGAATGGTGAGTACCAAACATTTCGGGCATGTAGGCTGTATGGAGCTCGACGTTACTAAAAGAAGAAGCGTTTTGCTATTCCAGACCAAGGTTAGTATGGCATCACGTACTGCTTCCGATTATTTGATTTGCGTGTCACTAGAATTAATCACTTGCATATCCGGAGTCTTACCTCAAGCGCAATTCGGTTTGGATCTTCCCGTTTCCAGAAGCCATGTACGACATGAACTTTGACTGAAGACCGGACATCTTCGTCAAAATGGCCCATCAAGAAGTTGATGTCGTGAAGATAGTTGAACTCCCAGCATTCCAAGATCAGGGGATCGCCTAATAGATCATGCAGGGACATCGCTCCAACATTAGAGGCGGCAGGCAGATCGCGGATCGTGGTCAACTGGAAGGGAGATGGTATCAGCACCCGCTCCTGCCGTGCCAGCCTTGGGCTCTTTCTAGGAGGCGGGCTGATCGGCCGTGTGAGTGAAGCTGGTCCCAGTCCGGATCCGGAGGCAGCTCCGACTTCTGCGGCTGGTGGGTCATGGCCTTCGGACAGACGCCGACGTTTTGCAGGGTGCTCTGACATCGGGTATGCACCAAAGGCAGGCGTGAAACGATGGGAGAAGAGTGCAGTCCCGAGTTGTGCGAGTATAACGGCAACAGGCGAGCAAGACCGACTGCGATTGGGATTGGAACGAGGTTGTTGTGGTCGTACACCCAAGATTGGCAGATGCAGTGAATTTAGGCAGGCAAAGTGGATGTGTACATCTCTAGGGAAGGCATTAATACACCCTTCTAAATCACCAAACCAGGTAGGTGCAACACCTTGAGCGCTGCTGCCTCAAACGCCATGATGAAAATGATAAAATAAACCCGGGTCATCTAATTGCACTATCGAACATAACAATCCTGGAGACGTATCATTCGCGATAGTTTCAATTGGTTTTCAGTCTGGTCCATAGTGTTTGAACCCAGCTCAGTCAGTCAGGTACAGTGCAAGCCTTGAGGTTAGCGACCTGCTGTACATACACAATGTAGATGTAGCTTGCTGACAACAAGCATCGCTACACGTCAGCTGCATGCACTTACCTAAAGCTAACCTAGCCTTGGGGACCTTACTGGTAAACGGCTCATGTTGGAATTAATAAACGCAGTAGGGGTCTAACACAACCGATACCAGTCTGATCAGTCTCCTGGACCTCTTCGAATATATTCCTCTTCCGCCTACACCACCGTTGAGTATAGACTTCGCAGCTATATAAAAATAAACCATGTATGTAAATCATGTATGAATGCATTGCTACAGGTTCGATGCTACCGTGACTGCAGAAGTAGGGTGCACACTTATCTATTTTCGTCTAGGATAAGTACACCTGCAATAATAAGGGGGGACAGAAATGGCTTCCAGCTGATGGTGGGGCAATTCAGAGTTCGACCAATAACACGCCTAGAACCTCGTGCAGAAGCTGTACCAATCCCTAATAGAGCCTTGGCATGCGCTTCGATGTACTTGCTTGGCTTGCTGCTTGGGAGGGTGCTTGATGCTTGGGGGTGCTTGGAGCCTGCCTGGAAGATCCAAGAGGTGCATTTCGCTTCTGGCCAGCTTGGAAACTTGGAGGCCAAAAAGTTCGAGACAGCAATGGGCCTTGATTAATGGGGACACGGACTCGCGCTCCTCCCTGTCTCGCTCCCTTGCTGCTTGCCTCTTACCCTCTGGCCTCTCCTGAAAGTGTACCTAGGTTAAAGCATCAATTGGAACCTGCTAAGCTACTACTTACTGTTACCAATGTATCACTGAATCTTGCACTGCCCTGCATTGCATTGCCCTTTTTTTTTTCTCCGTCATCCACCCATTATTGTACAAACTCACCTCATTCTGGGGAGGCCAAGGCGACTTCTGTAATTTTGACGTTTCATCCCCGATTTTGGCTTCCCTTTTTTCTAGAATCGCGACACAGAACCCATTCCACGGGATTTTGAGCCTCTTTACACCACTGGACCTTTGGGGGACGTCGCACGCCGTGTTCTCGTATCGCATGAAGTAGGTAGCCCCGATGCAGATCTGCACCAACAGATAAACCAACGCGATTAGTTGTCGTCTCGTGTCCGATTAATCAACACCCAGACCACCACCCCTTTGCTTCTTCCTCCCGACTATTTCGACCGGCTTGGACGAATCCCATCGCGCTCAAGACTCTGCTGGTTCTCGTTTTGCGCGGCCGAGCCAGCCAAATAATACTTCACTTCGCTTCATCGGCCCAACCCTTCTTTTCCTATTGACACGCTCGTTTCCTGTTGCAATATAATCCCTCGGGCTCTCCACCATGAGGCTCGCTTCTTTCGCGCTGCTCTTGGGCGCATCTGTCCTGGGCGCTGCGCAGGCAATTGGCGCATCTGCCCCGGACGGTGTCGCCAAAGACACGACCACTTTCAATGGCAAGAAGGTCCCGCCGCTACTCGAGTTGACGCCCGACAATTTCGACAAGGAGGTCAACTTGTCAAAATACTTGGTGGTGAAATATTACAGGTACGATGATCGAGAAGCCCCCGTCCCAATTTCCACACTCTGGCGCACCCCTCCTCTGACCGTGGGTCATTCGCATTGACTGGAGACTGATGATCGATGTACAGCCCTTGGTGCCCTCACTGCGTAGATTTCGCTCCGACATACCAAACATTGTATGAGTACTACTATACCTCAAATGCTCCCGCAAGCGCCAGCAAGGAAATCAAGACTGCAGAGTCGCCTTTCGAGAGTTATTATGATATTAGATTCGCAACCCTGAACTGCATTGCCTACGGCGACTTGTGCACCAAGCACGAAATTACTTCGTACCCACAGACAACATTGTACAAGTCTGGCAAGGCTGCCGACCTCATCAAGGGCGGCAAGAACATCAAGGTTATCTCAGGCCTTATTGAGAAGGAGTTGGCGGCTTCGTTCCCCGGCGATCGGCCCAAGGAGCTCAACCTGCCCGAGCCGGGTGCGACCAACTCTCCCGATGCCAAGGATGCCACTACGGAGGCGAAGAAAGAGGACAAGAAGGAAGACAAGAAGCCCGACAACGCCGAGAAACCTTCCGAGCTGAAGAAGAACGACAAGATCCCCGAGCCCGTAGCCGAGAAGAAGCCCATCACTCCTTCTAAGCCCACGTGGACACCACCAAACCCATTCGCTACCAAGTCTGCAAAGCCTACCACGACCCCAAATGAGAAGGGGCTGTCTGTCGCCCTCACCGCTGAGAGTTTCCAGACGCTCGTAACCATGACTCAGGAGCCTTGGTATATCAAGTTTTACGCGCCATGGTGCCACCATTGCCAGGCTATGGCCCCGAGCTGGGCCCAGCTTGCTAAGGAGATGAAGGGACGACTGAACATTGGTGAGGTCAACTGCGATGCCGAATCAAGGCTGTGCAAGGATGTTCGGGTCCGCGGTTACCCTACTGTTCATTTCTTCCGAGGTGGCGAGCGTGTCGAGTATGATGGTCTGCGTGGACTTGGCGATTTCGTCAAATATGCTGAGAAGGCTTTGGATATTTGCGGCGGCGTCCAAGATGTTGATGCCGAGTCATTCAAGGCTCTGGAGGAGAAGGAAGATGTCCTTTTCGTCTACTTTTACGATCACGCCACGACTATGGAAGATATGATGGCTTTGGAAAGGCTTCCTCTGAGCCTAATTGGACATGCCAAGCTGGTCAAGACGAGAGATCAAGCATTGTATGACAGGTTCAAGATCACGACGTGGCCTCGACTTTTGGTTTCCCGTGAGGGAAGACCTACCTACTACAATCCCCTGACGCCCAGAGAGATGCGGGACACCCGGCAAGTGTTGACCTGGATGAAATCCGTCTGGCTCCCGATTGTACCTGAGCTCACTGCATCCAATGCCCGAGAGATCATGGACGGAAAGATTGTCGTTCTCGGAATTCTTAACAGGGAAGAGAACGAGTCATTCTTGCAGGCCAAGCACGAGATGAAGATGGCAGCTGGGGAGTGGATGGATAAGCAGGTGCAATTGTTCCAGCTTGAGAGAGCCGACCTCCGTGCCGCCAAGCAACTCCGGATCGAAGAAGCCGAGGATCGTAATGACCAGCGCGCCTTGCGGGCTGCCAAGAGTATCCGCATCAACATGGACAAGTCTGACACTAAGGAGGTCGCTTTTGCCTGGGTTGATGGCGCCTTTTGGCAGAGATGGATCAAGACTACCTACGGTATTGACGTTAAGGACGGCGAGCGTGTAATTATCAACGATGAAGACGTAAGGTTCTATGCTTCCTTTTTCCCGATTTCACTTGGCTGACACATATTTAGAACCGCCGATACTGGGACCAGACCATTACTGGACACCACATCACGCCCTCGCGCACATCGATCTTGGAGACCATCTCGAAGGTGACTGTCTCGCCGCCCAAGATCAAGCCCAAGTTGACTATCTCGAGTTTCGAGAAGGTTTTCTTCGATATGCGTGTAACTTTTACGGAACACCCCTACCTCTCCATTGGCTGCTTCGCTGGTCTAGCTCTTGGCATCGGATCGTGGCTGCGCGGCCGCCTCAGGAGAAACCGCAGCTCATTCCGCCTGGAAATGGACAACCTGCCTATCAAGGAGCTCAAGGACACTTTCCTCGGCAACACCGCCAACGGAAAGACGGATTGAAGTTGTTTCAAACGGGGTTAGACGGGAAGCATGCATTACCGGCGACACCCTACGGGGCTGGTCAGGTTTGGAGTTGACACCATATATCTAGCGGGAGTTCCTGTATATTACACCCTCTTGTGACACTACATGTCTGCACATTCTACAATCCGACCTTACGCAATGGGGGATTTTGGGTTATCGATGAGAAACGGTAAGGCGGACTTAGTTCTATAGCACGGATGGGTTGGTAGGGCCGGAACGGGTTCGACGGAGTTGGGATGTTCAAGAGAAGAACGAACGAGTGTGGTCTAGAACGACACCCATGTTCTCCTTTTCCTCCTGGCACATCAAAGATGCCAGAGCATAGAAGGTTCAATGCATCATATTAATACCAACATGTCTCTTTTTGGTTAACCTTGTTCTCCCTAAAGACATCTCGGGTAATTGTCAACATTGACCCCGTGTGTGGTTTTTGAGTTCATGCACGCAAATACAGATTTGGTTTGGTGATCTGATATATCGATTTTTCTCAGAGCAACAGTATCGAGACCCAGCACTCTACCAATTCCTCGCAGCATGCTCGAGTGTTTAACATGTGTCTTTGATCCTCTCTTCTATCACCCTTGCTGGGTTTGTCTGCATTCATGGATATACATGTGTAGCTTAAGCGCCAACAGTCTCGGGGGCCTTGTTCTCGTCGTAACCGTACTCAGCCTTGCACTTGTCGATCAGTGCGACGTACTGCTCCTGGGCGAGCTCGGGGGTGACGCCCTCGTCGACCTTGCCTTGCCAGGCCTTGGACTTAGCCTTGCCCTGTGAGTTGGAAGCGCGCATGTCAGTTCCACCGTTGTCTTGTCTTGTCTTGTCTTATCTTATCTCGTGGGAGGCAGGGGTTGTGCATGCATACCTTGATGTCGAACATGCCAGGGGCCGGGGCGGCCTTGATGTCCTCGCCGGTGCCGATCTTGTAGAGAGCTGTTGGTTTGCGATGACGCATTAGCATACTTGCAGCGTGCAGGAGAAGAAGTATGCAACTTGGTCATGAAGAGAAGATGACCGGCTGGGACGCGTGTGACGTACCGTACATCTCGAGGAGATGGTCGTTGCTGGGCTTCGTGGTCAACTTCTTGGAGTCGACGACGGCCTTCTTGAAAGCTTCAGTTTGCTCAACCATTTTGACGGTGTGGTGGGGGATGGTTTCGGGTGGTGAGTTGGTTTATCGGTAGGCTTCGAGAAGAGACAAGACGTGAATGCAGGAAAGTCGTGTGTGTAACAAAGTTGAACTGCAGCAAGTGGGAATCTCACGGGATGGAGACGAACGATTTACTATATAGAGAATGTCTCAGTTGTTGAGGAAAGCTGCTGCTTGCTTGCCCACTTTCCACCGTCAGCCTACGTACCTTACCCCCCTTGCGGGGTATTTCGCCTGGCTTAGCATCATGTGTTGAGCCGAGAGGGAATGAGTGTATGTACTCCGTAATGCTCTTCCCGAAAGCAGCACAGCATGGCGGGGTCTTTCTTTTGGGTTGGGCCCGTCCTTGATTGGATCGTCAACTAGGCCAAGGGGGCGCGCCCAGTTATCTGTCACGCCAGGGCAAGCTCGCCATGGCTGCTGGTTACTTGCAGGAGGAAGGGACTATTTGGGGGGCCGCCCCTGAAAATAGACGAATGCATGTTGCGAGGCTTTCCACCGGGGCTCAGGAGCTCTCTGAAAATCATGTGTCGGAATCCCTCAAGGTTCGTGTTTTCATAGGTATGTGTTCATAGGGGTCCATCACTCACCGGGTGGGACACTGATAAACGGTCGGACTGAAGTGGGTGGATGCTACGGAACATTAACACGCATCCCGATCTTGATTTGGATATGGGCCGCGACGAAGCATCGCGACTTCGGTGGTCTACAGTAAACGAACTGCTGCCAGTATCAGCTCAGGGTCCTTTACACCAAGCCCTGCTGCAGCAACTACCGTAAATAAGCTGCCGAAGTTTGACATGACACCGCCCATCTATCAGCCATGGCCCGGCTTGGGCCATTCCAGAGATGCAATCTAATCGGATGTCTGTATCTCCGACTGCCGTGCTTGTGCTCGACCTTGATCTTCTTTTGAGTTTGGGGCCCATCCCCCCGAACCGAACCACGTCTGGTGCCTGGCCCAGTAACCTACAGTACGAGAGTACATACTTCCGTCCCAAGTCAAGTCCCTACTAACCTACTACTTCTTGTTGTGTGGATCATTGAAAGCATTGGCATCTTTCTTGGGTGCTTTTCTTTCGAGTGGCCTCGCAGTGGAAATTATTTGTGGAGTCGTTGGCAAGCTGGTTTGTGACCTGTCGGGACCGAGAGCACCGCTAAGCACCGCTGGCTCGCAACCGGGAATTCGCAGGTCCAACCTACCTACATGAAGGATGTATTCGCTCAGCCAGCACATCGTGTATTTGTATGTGGTCTGACTTTGCAAAAACTGACGAGCGGGTTTAGCTTCTGCTGGAAGAGACGACAAGAAGCAGAAGATGCAAGCCCCAGATTCTGTTATGATGGGTTCGTTCGGGGACCAAGAGCGCTGGCGTGGCTGCGTGGGGAACTACCGGATACGGAGAGACCTCCTAGATTATCTGACGCCGCGCGAAGCCACGCCATGTGTATAGGCCAAACCGCTGCGTAGCCTAGGTTAGTGGGCGCAAAAGCAACCACCATAATTACCATGCCAACATGGGCGAACAGTATGCGCCGATGCGGGTATATCACGAAACAAATCATGCCAAAGCAAGCACCCGGATACGTCGTAATACGTGACACGACAGGACGGATGGCTAAGCAACTTGGCAACACAGCCCACTGGCCGTACGATTTGTGCAGGCTGGCCTGGCCGTCTCAACGAGACATTGCACAAGCAGCAGCAGCAGCCATGTCCGTCCGTGTGTCGAGGACGCAATGAAGTGCGTGAAACGAACGAGCGGATAGACCCTCCCTTGCTGTCAGCTCCTACTACATGCGGACAGTAGCGTTCATCCCAGGCCGTCTACCACTGAGCACACTCCGCCAAACCGGACAACCGGTTGGCATATATAAAATGTTCTGTCCGCCCTCCGGCCACGAGTGGCATGGCCTGTAACTCTCTTGCTTCTCTTTCCTGCCCTCGTCTCCATTCTCCTGTTGCTTTTTGATACCCAACCAGTCTTTTGTCTCTTGTTTTCAGGCTTCTCCTCCGGAGCTACAATCCGTCTCGACGCTTACCAGGATAGCCTTATCATCCGGGCCCGAACCACTGTTGACTTACACCGGACTTCGCCAACGTAACACCCCAACCACAATCACACACAATGGCCCCGACAATTGTCGTCTTGGGAGGCTCTTTTGCTGGCCTCCAAGTTGCTCACAGGCTGCTCAAGCACACGAGGAATACCCACAAGGATATAAAGGTTATTCTCGTCTCTAAGGTAAGCTTCTGAATGTATAGTCATTCCCAGCATGATTCTGGAGCCGAGAGGCTGGATCTCGGTTGTGGCGGAAACCAGCCTTTTGAGATTACGCCACATATTCATGTGAAATTGTCTTGACAGACACAGCCGGATCTGTCCAGGATACTGAAGAGAAGGGTACTGTGATACAGAGGACTCGCATCTAACACCTCGACAGGATAGCCACTTCTTTTGGAACCTGGCCTCTGTCCGTGCCGTCGTGCCGGGTGTACTGAAGGAGGAACAATACAACTTGCCAATTGAGCCCGGTTTTGCCAAGTACCCAGCAGAGAATTTTGAGTTCATCGTGGGCAGCGCCGAGGCCGCTGACCTGGACGCCAAGACTGTCCGGGTCGTGACGGCCACGGGCGAGCGCAGCCTGAGCTATGATCACCTCGTCCTGGGGACGGGCACGCGCTACATGGACGACAACTCGCCATGGAAGGCTAATGGCACCAACGAGGAGGTCATGGCCAATGTGAGAACGACACAGGAAAAGATCCGGGCGGCCCAGCACATCGTAATTGCGGGTGCCGGCGCCACGGGCGTCGAAACGGCGGGCGAGATCCGCTATGAGTTCAAAGACAAGACAGTCGTGCTGCTTTCGGGCGGCGACCAGATCCTGGGCGGCGACGCCATCGCCGGCAACGCCGAGAGCGAGCTGCTGAAGCTCGGCGTCCAGCTCAAGCTGAACGCCCGCGTCAAGGGCGCCAACGAGATGGCCGACGAGGGCAAGACCGAGGTCCAGCTCGAGAACGGCGAAACCATCCTCACGGATCTGTACCTGCCCACCATGGGCGTCCTGCCCAACACCGACTACCTCCCGGCCAAGGTGCTCCGGGACGACAAGTACGTTCTCGTCGATGAGTTCGGCCGCGTCAAGAACGCCGAGAACGTGTGGGCAGCTGGTGACATCATCTCGGAGCCCAAGTCAAGCTTCATTATTGCTGATAAGCAGGTATGTTCCTCTACCCTCTTTCCCCTCTCCAATTTCCTACTACAAGAACCGGCCAAAAGCATTCGGCACTGACCATTTCTCTTTAGGCTGCCGGTGTTGCCAAGAACATCGATCTCGTGCTAAACGGCAAGAAGACGACGCCGGTCAAGCTGATCCCCGTCGACGTCTTCGTCTGCGCCGTCGGTCGCGGTCGTGGCGCAGGGCGTATGGCCGGCATCAAGGTTTTCTCTTTCATGGTCTACATGATCAAGGGCAAGACGTTGGGCACGCAGATGCTGCCCGGCATCGTAGATGGCAGCTCCTTCTAATGGCTTGTTATTCTCGGCTGTTCGTTTCCCCTTTCTATGCTATTTGTGCAGGAGATAAGATAGACCGTTTCTTTCTTCTAATATCGAAAACGTTGGCATAGGGACGCGGTAGGCGCAGAACAGGATGGCCGGGGAACATCGATAATACCCTATTAGCCTCTTCTGTAAGATATAATGGTTGGACAATATGCCCTCAAATTGACATGAATTTTCTGAAGCACAAGAATACCTGAGTGAAAAGTCAGTATAATAACTGGCTGGGGAAAATATATTACAATCCATACTCCGTAGGCTTTGGTTCTATCATGGCTGTGCAAACTACATAAAAATTGATCGGTTATTGCGCACCTGTGCTGTCCATTCTAATATTGTAGAAGGCAATCCTGAGGGCTTCCGTTCCTCAGACTTCCGTCCGCCCTCCGCTAAGAACAATTGCTGCTGATTTACAACCACGAGAACGTATATCCGGTACTGATTACGGCGAGTCTCTACTTACCCTGCAGAGTGCACCATTAACCCACCCAGCCTATCCCGCCTGTCGTCCTCCCTGCCTGTCTGTCCGTCCGTCCGCCCGTGGCAGTCGTCTTGAACACACGTCAGCTATCTGTTCGCCTTCTCGTCTTCGATCTCCCTCCGCAGCTGGTCGAGGACCTGCATGCGCGAGCTTAGGTGCGCCTCCAGGCCGTCGATCTGCTCCTTGACCGTCTGCAGGTCGTCCTGGACGCCGCGCAGGCCGCCCCCGGCCTTGGCCTTGTCGCCGGACCCTTCCTCCATCTCGCGCAGCTCCTTGCGCTTGAAGTCGAGCAGCTGCTCCAGCTCGCGCTTCACGAGGGCGGGCTTGCTGTCGCGCTTGCCGCCCGGGGCCCGGCGGTTGGCGATCTCCTCGACCTTGGCCATCTTGTCGTCGAGCTCCTGCAGCTCCTTGCGCAGCTTCACCTCCTCCCAGTCGGCGTCCTTGGTCGCGCTGAAGTCGGTGCCCGACGCCTTGAAGCCGCTGCGGCCCAGCCGCGTCAGGTACTGGTCGCCGAACTTGGCCTTGCGGCCGGTCGAGGTGGTGTCGTCGGCCTTGGCGGCCCAGCGCGACTTGCTGGGGGCCGGGGCGTTGCGATCGCTGTCGATCTGGTAGTCGATCTGGTTGCGCTCGAACGAGGAGCGCAGCGAGGCGGGGACCGTCCGCGGGATGCGGTACCCCTCGTGCCGGTTGTTGAGGATGTGCAGGAAGGCCAGACAGGCGTCCTTGTTGATGCTCGATGAGGCCGACGGGTTGATCAGGTTCCAGGCCGAGCGGATGTCGGTGTCGGGCACGTCGAGCGATTCGTATAGGTCTTCTAGGGCGTTGACTGCGACAAGGGGAAAGAGCCCAGTGGTTAGCGATCCGTTGTACGTGTCGTCACTTAGATGTAGCCTTGAAGGGGAGCATCGCAGGGGCAGGCAGGTAGGTAGATGTAGAGTGAGGGCTTACATGATATCTCGCCGCGCATGTCTCGGCTCTCTTGGTATATTGACTCGTATTTGGACTTGTCTGCCGGGTTCATGTACCAATCGAAGCCGTCCTTCAGGCCGGGCGAGTCGAGGTCGTCGTCGACTTGCTCAAACTGCACTTGCTTGCCCGTGATAGCGCGGCCGGCCTGTACAAGATGGGATTTGGACTCGGGGACGAGCCAGTCGGGCAGGACCTTGGGAACCTCGGCGTATTCCTACAAGTGATTCGAAAACAAATGATTAGACCCAGGCATTCTCAGTGCTATGTTGTCTTTAAGTGCGTGGCATGTGGCGGCTACCAACCCCGTTGACTATATCAAAGACGATGCGCATGGCGACGCAGAACTCCTCGAAGTCCAGGTTGCCGTCGTTGTCGATGTCGGACACGTCCCAGACCTGCTCGAGTTGGTCGTCGCGCAAGCCGCTGTTCTTCAACAGCGGCGCCGCCATCTCGCCCGTCAGGAACTTGGCGCCATTGGTCCGGGTTGCGAAGATGTTCCAGTACGTCTCGATCTCCGAGGGCTCGATTCGGGGGGCCATGATGGCTGGTGTGCCGCTCGGGGTCTGGTCTTATACGGAGTCGCGAACTGGATGGTTTCGAGTCTGGTAGATCGGGAGGTCGCAGGGAGGCCAGAGGAAATGGTTTTGTGAGGGATGCTTCGGCCTTTGAAATGTCGTTTCTTTTCCCGTTTCGTTCGGGTAGGTAGTAGTAAGTAATAAGCTCGTCTCGAGTCCAAGTCAGGAAAACGATTGCCGGTCTTGGTCGTCCCTATCGCCAAATGAATGTCAATCTACAATCCCCACTGCTGTTGTCGGCCCAAGCCCCAGCAAGGAGCTGACGTCTTGGTCTTAGCTGGATTGAATCCTTATTGCACTTGTACCTTCCTTTAGGCTAGGTACTTCCCTTGCCCCTGTTAGCGCACGGCCTCAGAGCCCCAGAACATGGACTGCACGCACTGAAGACAACAGCAACCGTGCTGGACAGTACCTACTACAAGTACAATGCAATTAACCATGTACTACATGCATACATCACACAGGCATTCGTGAATATTTTCATTGCATCTTAGGTATCACTGGATTCATTCCTATTATACCAACATTCTCAAGTATGTGAAGCCGTGAGCCAGCATGCAAGGCCTCGGTGACCATCTCATGGTCGCTGGCTGTACAATTCCACCCATAGTCCAAGCCTGTTGCTCGTATCGTCGCCGACGAGATCCAGAAGCTCAAACAAAGACCATGTGATGTGGTAAATGCTTCACTCATACCTCGCTAGACGCCATTCACCCTAAAATCAAATGGGCAGTAAATCAAGTCTTCTCGCTAACTATCAGGAGAAGACCACTTCCTTCATCGTCCCTGTGAGCTTCAATGCTGAGAAGAATTTGAGCCCTCAGCTCAGGTGTCGTTGCCAGACTCAGCACTGGCTTGCTCGCCCGACTCCACTCTCGACTGCTGCCCGGTCTTGACAGACAGAGACGAATTAGGTGCGCAATGGATAGTATTGGCAGTATTCGATGACGACGCTTCGCCGGACGACTGAGTGTTGGACGACTGAGTGCTGGTGGCCCCGGCAGTCGAGCTACTTGCCTCCGGTTGGGCCGGTTCTGGCAAAGGATGCTTGCGCGGTCGGCCGCGCTTCTTCTTGAGCGGACTGCTATCTCCAGATGCAGCTCCGGGATGGCTGGGCGGGGTGGCAACAGCGGTCTGGCGTCCGGTAGATGCCCGAGTCGGGACCTGAGCTTGTTTTGTAGTGGTGGCGACAGAAGAAGCAGCTCGCGGTGCGGTTCTCCTGGTCACAGGTCCCTGCTGCTGCTCCTGAGCCTTGGTCGACTTGGTGATCTTGCGGCCCCAACGGCTGGTATGGAACGTTTCATCGTCGTCGTCATCATCATCGGGAATGCGATCGAGTTTTTCAGCAAGCTTCTCCATCTTCCGCCTCTTCCTTTGCGTCCGTTCGCCGTCGCTGCTACTACTGCTGCTGCCAGAGGATTCAATCTGCCTCTTTAGGACTTCGTCGTTGAAGGAGATGAGGCCCATTCCCAATCCTGGTCCCGTTCTGCTTGGTCCTCCATGCTGTCCGCTGCTGTTAGTAGCATCTGATGCTACCGGGGCTACATTTCTGCTGGCTGCGGTTCTCCTCTGGAGCGCCTTCCTCTTCTTCTCCTCTTTGGCCTCCTTCAGGGCCATAGCCTTCTCTCTCGAGTATTCTCGTTTTTCGGCTAGGAGCTCCTCCCTGCGCTCTTTCTCCATGTCGGCCTCGAATTCTTCCCGATAAGGTGCAATGAGGCGGCGCGCCTCGAGCATGGTATCCTGCATATGCTGCGGCATCGATTTGATAGCGGCAATATCATTCGTTCCTTCGTCACTCTCTTCGTCTTCGGAGGAGGGCTCGTCAGTGCCGGAAGAGGCCTCGGCCTTTTTCTCGGACACAGGCAGAACGCGGCTTCGATAGGGAGCCATGTCATTGAGAAGTAGGTAGATTCCGTTCTGGTCGACCAGGTCCACTGTAGTTTTCTCCTCGGCGACGGCGCCATCGATTCTCTGAGTTTTCCGCATCCTTCGGAGTTCGTGGAAACCGGGCGCGGTGGCTCGCGGCATGAGACTACCATCTCGGTACATGGCGAAACGACTTGGCAATAAGAACCGGGCAGACACCGCCTCCGGTAAATTCGGCAACACCGTCAAGTTGGCTGGTGTCAATCGGGGGTCTATTTCTTTAGAAAACCAAAACGAATAGACCCCGCCAACACTATGTGGCATATTTCCATGTCGGCATGGTTGTTTGGGATTAACCAGCTGACACGCTGGTGCTGAGCGAATGCCAAAGTTGCCATCGAAGGTGATGAGCTGGGACCTCGGGCCAAAGACATAGTACTGGGAAGGTAGGCGAATCGTGAGGTACGGCTCATGGGATACATGTCTGCTGATGACAGAAGAACTTGTTGGTGCCACTGGACCTGTTGGCATTCTAGCCAGCTCCTCGGATGTGATTCCCTGCTCTTCTTCATAAAAGGAAGGCATGGGTGCCGACCTGTTCCATTGGAGATCCTCCGGTGTCACGAGTTCGCTGTCACCCTCGCTCCCTCCTTGATGAACTGTGTTGGAGCCGTGGCTTTTCAATGCGCGACTGGAGGTAGCTGTCGGTATGTCAGTTTGCTTGTGTATAGGAACGGGGCTGGAGTTTTGTTTTGGGGCAGTGTCATCGCTGTGTGCAGCATCCCCGCCGTGCGTCTGTTGCGGAATGGGCTTTGCACCTCCATGCCCCTCAACGAAAGTGAAATGGCTGAGCTGCAAGTTCGTGTAGTCCTTGCACCAATCTGGGTATTGGATGACATATCGTCCGCCGTCTTGAAGGGTGTACGCTGAGCGAGGCCCACGAACCACGGTCTTGGGAGGCAACACGATCTCAGTGAACCGAACACCGTGGGGTGTGCCCTCCATACCTGGTATGAGTGCGAACTTAAGAAAGCCTGTGTGTCTGGGTTGAGACGGTATAGAATTGGGTTGAGGCCTCTGTCCTTGGTTGAGAAGTCCGCCGGGAGCCTGATCCAAGGGGCTTGAGGGACTCGGCGGCATGCACGAGGGAAGAGGCACAAACGACGGGAACCCTGCACTAACAAAAGGGTCGGCAGGCGCGGGAGGGCCATCAGTAGTGATACGCAGAGGCCATCGGACTATCTTCGAAGACATCTGCGTCACCGTTTCGATGGCCTGCTGGGGTAAGCTCTGCCCCATCATGTACCTGTGAGCCATATGCACAGTGCCTCTGTCAACCAACGTTGTGTCGTGAATCTCGCCAGCTATCAGCTTGCTCCATTCTGCGAAATGGCGGGCGATGAACACGTCCGCCTCATGGCGGTATAGGCCCAAGGTGTCACAAGCTTCGTCGAGAGCGAACAACTCCTTCTCGTGGAACTTCGTGAGGGACTTCATAATGATTGCTTGCGTGCGATAGTCAAGGCGACCCCACTGGAGCGGGCTCGGGGGTCTAGGGACCGGACTGGGCAGGCGGTTCTTCCCATTGTCTTGAGAAGGATCCTCTTCGGGGCTCTGGTTCTTGGCTTCTGCGCCCGGAAGCAACACGTCGCCCTCTTGATACCAGGCCGGGCTGGAATCGTCGAGCAGGCCCGGCGTGCGGAACACTGGGGGAGATGGCTTAGCTCTGTTGTTACCAGGGCCAAAGCCATCATGGATGGTTTGCTTGCCTTCATGACACCGATTCACATCTCGTCTCGAGTCTGATGAAGGTGCTGCGCGAAATGTCAAAGCTTGCCCCGGTGTTGCGGGCGCCTTGGGTTGCGCCTTCGCTGGCGATGCAGTGTTCTCCATCGTGGTGTATCCTCAACTCTGTTGCTAGTCGGAGTGCGGCGACATCAGAGCCTGGAATTTCGTGTCTGTTGTATCCGAAGAGGAAGAATGGTGTCGCCGAGTGATGCTATTGTTGGGGAGGCACCTGAACAGGATTGAGAATCGAGGCACAAAGTTGACGCAAGCGTTGATTGTTCTCTCCACGTGGAACAACAGCGAAAGCGTGAACAATGATGATTGGGATGGATATGAAGATGTAGCGAACATCAGACCAATGACAGATGACAGTGGATGATGTTCAGAAACGTTGGAAGCTCCAGTGGAGCAGCCCTGGACGTGAGGTTGATGATGTTTATGTGGTTACTGCAAACACTCAAGCGTGAGCTCACTGTATTCACAGATAAGATGCCCCAAAGCAGGAAACAGGTGAGGGAACTGGAGTGATTGGTTGGCAAAGAAGCTCCAGGGCCGCCTGTTCACGTACATCGAGGCTCGTCTTTGCGATTTGGAAGACGTGATCGAGGTGAACAGCTACGCGGGGAGATTGCAAGCTCCCACACAATCGCCAATTTGCTACAAGCCACTGGCAAAGTCACTAGATTCAATTCGAAAGCAGAGGAACCAAAAGGTTCTTATCTTGCCAGCATTATCAGGTACAAATGGGCGCATACCGGACGTGATGTAATGCGTAAGCTTGACGTGAAGGAGGCGCGAGGGAAGAAGCATTACACTTCCTCTTCGATGTATGACCTCTAATGTTACCTATATATCTGAGAGATCTTATGTATTCACCTCCCATCTACATTTTCATATCTCACACAACGAACCGGGGAAGGTCTAGGATGACCATCTCAGCAAGGACCGGGAGAGATAGCATGTCACTACTGATGGAGTTTCCTCACCCTCAACAGAAGGAAGGGTCTGGGAAGCACGTTCAAAACGTGATATCAGCCTACATGGCCCCTTGCTTTTACGCAACGTACTCTAGTCGCTTTATACAGTCCGGCACTTTGCTCCCCATTTACCACCCTCACAACAGACTGAATAGCGCAAGGTGATTCCCGAGTCCTTGGATATCCAGATCCTATAGTGGCCACCCACCGCTTCCGCAAGCCTCTCCGCCAAGCCGAGACTCTAGAACTGCAACGGTGACTTCCTCTCCACAATGCCTCAGTGTGTTGGACATTCAACATTGCTTCAACGCATCAGGTCTCTAAGACTTCACCACATATTCTAAGCAGCTTTCGATTGAGGTGACTGTCGCATCCGCACCTGTACTAAGCTAAGCTCCCGTCTTGGTTGAGCGAGCCACTACATTAGACCAGATGCAGAGCCTGCAGGGCCTTCAGGACAAGAATAAGAATACAAGATTGCTCGCTAAAATTCGCCAGAGATGCTCTGTGTACAGTCTGTGTCAATAGTAATGTGTTGCTTGTTGTACCTGTACCATAGGATGATTGATCACCTGCCTGAGTGAGCCTTGGTATTCAGGGGGGAGACAACTCGCAAATCAAGTCCGATCCACTTCCCCTTCCCACAGCTGCGTCTTGCTATATAAGGGTCAGTAACGAGCTTTTCCATCATCGAAGCTAAGAGGCAAATGGCTATTCGTTAGCTAAACAGGCTTGGTGGTGTAGTTGGTTATCACGTCAGTCTAACACACTGAAGGTCCTGGGATCGAGCCCCAGCCGAGTCAAAATTTCTCTTTTTGCCCCCATTTGATCGAGATCTCAACCCAGCTGGACTGTCTAGTTTTGCTTACATTTCACTCGACACATATATTCCGGGCCTTTCCTGCTTGCTTGGGCATACGGGGAAATGTGCGGGAACTTGGATAATGACAGTTAAAACTCTCCTTGATTTTGTACTCCTTATGGCAATGCTGGTTATTCCGTCTATCTATCAACCTGATGTCCTCGAATCAACATGATTATTCCACCGTAGCAACATGTCTATTCTCTCGTGTTAACACGTTTATTCTCTCGTGCAAACGCGATTATTCCTCCAAGCAAAACCGTTATCCCCTGTCATCAACATCGTTATCCCCTGCATGAACACGTTTATTCCCTCGTATCAACGCGACAATCACACAAATCCGGTTACTCCGGCTTCATGGTCGGGAAAGCCAGAACCTCGCGGATGGAGTAGTTATCCGTCAGGAACACTAGAACACTTATTAGTAATTTGGCATAAAACAGCATCATTGTGGTGGTCGACTCACTGATCATGCGATCAATACCCATGCCAAAGCCACCAGTCGGCGGCAGACCATACTCGAGGGCGTTACAGAAAGTCTCGTCGACCATTTGCGCCTCGTCGTCACCTTGGTCCTTCTGTCGCGCTTGCTCCTCGAATCGGAGGCGCTGCTCGGCGGGATTGTTCAACTCGGTGTACGCATTCACAATCTCCTTGGTGCAGACAAAGGCTTCGTAGCGCTCGCAGAGGCCGGGAATAGCACGGTCGGCCTTGGCCAGCGGCGACATCATCTGGGGATGTCCCTTGATGAAGGTAGGGTTGATGCACTGGCTCTCCAGGTATTCACCAACGAGGGTATCGAGCATTCTCGCGTTAGTGTGGGGTGGTGAGCACTCAACGCCCATCTTAGCGAGCACCTTCTTCAGGAACTCGCCCGTCTCTGCTGTGTGCATCTGATCGCCGGGCGGGAACTTCTCACCCGTCTTCTCCTCCAGAGCGGGGATCATCTCGATTCGTCGCCAAGGGGCTGCCCAGTTCACCTTGTATTCGGTTCCATCCTGCTTGTGGAAGGTCGTCTCGTATGAGCCGTGGATGTGCTTGACGAGACTTGAGACAAGCTCCTCGGTCCAGTTCATCAGGTCGTACATGTCGGCATAGGCTGCGTAGAATTCCAGAGTAGTGAACTCAGGGTTATGTGTAAGGTCCATACCCTCGTTTCGGAATTGGCGTCCCATCTCGTAGACACGGTTAAGACCACCGACCACCAGCTGCTTCAGGTAAAGCTCAGGGGCAATACGCAAGTACATGTCCATGTTCAGATCGTTGTGGTGAGTTATGAACGGCTTCGCCGTAGCGCCTCCGGCAATAGCGTTCAGCATCGGAGTTTGCACAGCGATGAAGTCGCGCTCGTCCAACCACCGTCGGATGAAAGAGTCTACCTTAGCTCTGGTAATGAAGACGTCTCGTGCCTTCTCGTTCATCATGAGATCAAGATGTCGCTGTCGGAATCTCTGTTCGGGGTTCTTGAATCCATAGTGATCATCGGGGATTTGGTGCTTGCATGGCGAAAGCAAAGTCACCTCGATCGCACCAATGGACAGTTCTCCCGAATATTCGCCTTCACTGGCCTTGCTCTTGGGGCTAGTTCGGGTCGGGAACCCACGAACGCCGACGATGTCTCCGCGGCGCAAGTCGATGTGCTGAGCTTCGAAGTCAGGCGCATTGGGGTCGGACTCCTGGGCTTGGGCAAGAACTTGAAGTCGGACACCCTCGGATCGAAGATCGTAGAAGACCAGCTTAGCGCCGGACGATCGCTTGACATAGATTCTGCCAGCGAGCGCAATGGTCTTGGTCTTGTCAGACTCGCCATTCTTGAGATGCTTGAACTCGTCGGCGAACTTGCGAATGTCGTAGTCGACGTGGAACTTGTGAGGGTAGGCTTTGCCCTGGGCGTGCAGCTCATTGACTCGCCGGGATCGGATCTCGAAGTATTGATTGGGGGTGAGTTGACTTTCGTCAACGGCACCCTCCTTCTTCTGCTGGGGAGGCTGTGACTTGGCCTTCTCCTCCTTCTGGGCGTCCTTCTCACGCTTCTTCTGACGTTTCTTGAGCTCGCTCTTCGAAATCATCTCGCCAGTGACTTCGTCAAGGTGAAGCTTGCCGACCTCGCCGGCGACTTGGTCCACTGGAGTACTCATGGTAGCTGGCAGGGGAGGGAAGGGATGATGGATGGTTGGTGTTGGTTTGCTCTACGAAAGAGACCAAGCCCAATAAATAGTACAGGGCACCAATGACTCAATTGGAAGGTAGTGGTTTACTCCCAATCTTGCTCAGGAAATTGTGCGAATCAACAGTGACTCGATGCAAAACAATCAGGAATACCCCGCCGAATAATGAGCAATGCCCCGCCGGAATAATGTGTAGTTCCGTTTGCGCCACTAATTTTTTATCGCTGGCCTAATGACTGTTTCACGCACCGGTCACGGGGGCATCGTACCTTCCCCAGCTGCCATCATGGAGGGGCATGGTGGGGTTTTTCTTTATTCAATTGGATACATGTACACGAAGTGCTTGCTCCAGTAGGTAGACATATTGACAGGACATTACACTGGCCTAAACAACAACAACAGCAACACGTTATCCAGTGGTTGTGACTATTTGAATAATGCAGGTAGTACTTATTCCAGTGGATTGGCAGGACAATACGCTGGCCTAAACAGCAATAACAGCAACACGCTATCTAAAACATGTAGTTATGACAAGTACTTGAATAATGCAAGCAGTGCTTACTCTGATAGATTGACATGACACTACACTGGCCTAAACAGCAACACGTTATCCAGTGGTCGTGACAACTTGAATAATACAGGCAATAAACTAATTTATTCAACGTTTTAATTCAGATACATTACTTGCTAGTCTATTGGAGTAGTATGTGACCATTAGCAGCTTGTGTAGGAGGTAGATGTTATGCTGTTAGTCCGGGGTCCTGCAAACGGCGCTCCTGCTTGCTCATAGCCAATTTTTCCGGAGGAAGGCGGGTGTGTCGTGCTTGCTCATCCTTAAGGTTTGCGGTTGCTCATCCTTGGGCAGTGGTCAGTGGTTGCTCATCCTTGAATTGGAATTGCAGAAATCGGCCGTGGTTCGGGGGAAAGTCATACCGGCTACTTGCTTCAACCACATTGCAAGGCAGTAAGAGCCTGATCGGTAACCTGTTCCTGCTTACTAATGAGTATAATGCGTTGTATAAAAAACTATTAATACGTAAGATATATCTTTAATATTAAATTTAAGTAAATTAATTTGTTTTAAGTATAATTTTAAGTATATTAGCTTAAAAATAGTAATTATTATATTACTTTATTATTTTCTTTTTTTTTTATATTATTTTTATTTAATACTATTTATATTTATTATATAAAGTCGATAAAATAGTTTTAAAGTAGTAACTTTTAAAATTTAAGGGTAAAATTTAATAATTAGTTATTTAATAAGGTAGTTTTTAAAAGGTTTAAAAGTATAAACTTTTAATTTATCGATTTAAAGGTTAAATTTAGCTTTAAAAAGGATATTATTAAAGAAATAGTTTTTTATATATAACGTCGACGCTTTAAATAAATAATTAATAAGTTTAATAAGCCTTTTAATTATAATAGAGGATTTTTTATAAAAGTTTAAAGGAAATAATTTAAATAGCTTTTTAATAATATATTATAAATAACCGAGGGGCGTTTATTTATAATGTTTATTATTAAAAGGTTTTTAATAAAATAATTTATTATTTATTATAAAAAAAGCTTTCTTTATATTAAAAAGTTACTCGAATTAAATAAAGCTTTTTAAAAAATATTATCGGAGGTTAAAGCGAGGTTTTTTTAATATAATTAAATTTTAATTAAAATTAAAAATAAATATTACCTTTTAAAAAATAAGTATAAAATATAATTAATTATATTAAAATTTAAGATTAAGCTTAATAAAAAAGGTATTATATAAGGTAATAAAAAAGCTTAGTAATATTTCGAAAAATATTTTTATTTTAATAATAAATAAATTAGATTCGAATCGCTTAATAATATAAAATTATTCAATAAAGTATTTAAAAAAGAGATTAAAGTTAACGGTTATATTATTTTAATCGGTTAAGAAAATAATATCTTTAAAGAATTATTTAAAAAAAAGTAATATATTAAGCTTTAAATAATTAGTTATAAACGTCGGTAACCTTTTATTATTAAGCTTTTAAATAAGGAAGAGATCGATTTAAAAATTTAAAAGCTTTATAAAAAGTTAAAAAAAATGCTATATATTTAAGTAAAAATATAGAGTTAATAATAAATATAATTAATCGATACGTCGGCTATTTTAATATTAAAGTCGATATTAAATTTATTTATAAAAAACTTAATATTAAAGGTAATAATAAAATAAATACTATTAAGAAATTATTAAAAAAACTAAATATTAACGATATTTTATAAAGTATAGAAATAAAAGAAGAAAAAATAACTTTATTATTTAATAAAAGGGTAAAATCATTTAACCTTTTTTAATAAATTAGAATTAATTAAAATTAATTAAAAAAAAATCGGTTAAATTAATAAAATATTAATAAAAAAGGTATAATTAAAATACTTATTTATTTAATTATTAATATTATTAATATTATTATAAAAAAGTAATTTAAATCGATAAATATATATAATAATAAATAAAATAGGCTTAAATTATTTTAATAACGTTAAAATCGTTAAAATTATTAAAATTAAATTTAAAACGTTAAAATTAAGCTTAAATTATTTTAATATTAAATTATTAATTAAATAATAAGCTTATTTATTATCTTTTTTTTATCGATTTTAAAATAAAATTTAATAATAATAATAATATTTTTACATATCGATATATTTTATTATTTTTTATATTATTTTAATTAAATTAATTAAATTTATTAATTATTAACTTTTTTTAATAAAAAAAATAAAGTTTTATAATAATTTATTAATATTAAAAATATAAAAATTATATTTAATTAATGGTTTTAATAATAAACTTTAAACTTATTTTTTAGTTTAAATTTATCGATATTATTATTAAAAATAACGTAATAATTAATAATTTAATAAATTATAATTTTATATTAAAAATTATTATTTAATATTAATTTAACCTTTTTAATTATTTTTTTTTCTTTATTAAATACCTTTTTTAATTTCCTTTTATAATTCGTCGCTGTATTTTAATTAATTATAAGCTTTTAAACTCTTTATAATATTTTTATATAAATTATAATCGACGGCGTTATTAATTAATTAATAAAGCTTTTTTATTAATATTTTTCTTTTTTTACTTTTTAATAAAGTTATAAAAAGTATATACGGTATATACGATTTTAATTTAAGTATATAAATTATATTTTAATATAAAATGTTTAATAATTTTAAATTTTTTTTTAATATATTAAAAATTTATTTTATAATAATTTTTTTATTATTTTATTAAAAATTATATAGCTTTTTTTCGATTTATAGCTTTCGAATATTATCCTTTTATTTTTATAAATAATACTTTATATTATAATATAATTAAATAAAACTTCGTTATTTTTTAAATTTAATATTTATTAAATAAAATCGGTTAAATAGTATAATAAATTTTTAGGTAAAGGTATAATTTAATAAAGTTAAATTATATAAAATTTTTAATTTTAATTAATATATAATTAAACGTTTTATTTATTTATATAATAATAAATATATTTTAATAAACTTTTCTTTTTTTATTATATTAATAATATTAATAATATTTAAATATAAAGGTATATAAAAATATTATCGATAGTTTTAATATAATTATTAAATTAAAAATTTTTTTTATTTAACTTAATTTTCAATAAAATATACCTTTTTATCGGTAATTTAATAAAAACCTTAAATAATAATATTATAAAAGGGAATATTTATTAAAAAATTATCGATATTAAACTTTATAAAATTTTAAATTAAATTATTATTTATTATTAAGTATTATTATAAATAATAATATATAAGAATATTAATACTTTTATTTCGATTAATTCGTTCTTAAACCTTTTTAAATTAACGTTTTAAAGCTATAATATTAACTTTTTAAATATTAATTTATTTATTTTAAATAATTTAAAAAAAGCTTTTTTTAATTTATTAATAAACTCTTTTATTATTTTATAAACTTTAATAAACCTTTTTAAATTAATTATATTACTTAATAATAAGTCGATACCGTTAATTAATTTATTAATATATATTTTTAAGTATATTTAAAATAATAATAATTATTATATAAAAGGTTATTTTTTTAATTAATAATTAGTTTATTATTAATTTTTAATATTTTATATATAATCTTTATATAAATTTATAAGGTTATAAAAATTTAAAGTTATATTTTTAAATACCTTTTTTAATTAGCTTTAAATATTAACTTTATATATTAATTAAAATATAGCTTCGTAATAATTATTAAAAAGGGTTAATTTAAAATTTATTATTAATAAAGTATATTCTTTATATTATATAACTTTATTAAAAAAATATATTAATTTATTATATTAATTTAAATTTAACGCTTTAAATAACGTTTTAATATTAAGGTATAATTCTATTTATATAAACCTAAGAGCCTAAGTAAATAAAGAGAAAGGCCGCACCGATTAGGCTCTAAGAACGATATAGTACCTACTTACCTACTTAAGGTGCCCATCTTTAATCTAATCTTTTCGAGTACGGTTCTTTAACACTAGATACTAATAGGTACTAAGCCGCCACCTTATGTACATCGCGTATCATCGGCTGTAGATTGTAGGGTAATTTTAGCAAAAGTCGGATTAAATTTCAAACGGACTGTTTGATATCATTCGCATACTCCAAAAGGTTAAGCACCGGGTATGGCATGATCTGGTCGTAGAATTGCATGGATATTGGTTATTCTGCCGTATATGTTCCCCGCTTTACTCCATAGTCTGGTGTGTTTTCCTGTACCTTGACATCTTGGACTGGCATTCGTACGCCCTTTGATCTATCCATTTGCTTAGCCCCTTGGTGTGACGTTGAAGCTTTCAACTACCAAGCAAGAATTCCACACAGGTCTGAAGTTATATACACCATTATTTCCTTATACATCTGTATATAAGTCAGGTTCCATACACCAAGAGGTTGATTCCCGACACGAGTCATTAAGACATACGTACGAACACCATGGACTCTAAGGAATTCAGAGAAGCCGCGATCTCTTCGATAGACCACAGTACGATTTCCCCTTGCACAAACTTAACACCCCTGTAGATCCATGGCTAATCAGTATCAGTCGTCAAGTATTATGACACAATCGAGGAGCGAAAAGTTGTGTCCGATGTTGAACCTGGCTACTTGAGAAAACTTCTTCCCGATCATGCCCCCGAAGATGGCGAGGCCTGGTCTGACATCCAGAAGGATGTCGAGGATAAGATCGTTCCCGGACTGACTCACTGGTATGAGGTATCTACGTATTCTTCATTGCGGCCTTCCTGGCTAACAGTCCGCTAGGCAATCTCCCAACTTCCTTGCCTGGTTCCCCTCTTCGTCAAGTTTTCCTGCCATGCTGGGAGAAATGTACTCGACTGCCTTTACCGGCGCAGCGTTCAACTGGATCTGCTCCCCTGCCGTGACCGAACTTGAGACGATTGTGATGGACTGGCTCGCCAAGGCCTTTGCGTTGCCGGACTGCTACATGTCGACCGGTCCCACCCATGGCGGCGGTGTCATCCACGGTACCGCCTCTGAAGCCATTGCGACAGTCTTAGTAGCGGCCCGAGACAAGTATCTCCGAGAAGCCACCAAAGGCCTTACCGGCGAAGAGCAGGAAGACGCCATGGCCGAGAGGCGCGGTAAGCTCGTTGCGCTGGGCAGCGCGGCCACCCACAGTGCCACGAAGAAGGCAGCTATGATCGCAGGTGTCCGCTTCCGGACGATCCCGGTCCATGCCAAGGATGGATACCGGCTTACCGGCGAGAGCCTGAGAGCCACCATCCAAGCCCTTTGGGCCAAGGGCCTCGAGCCCTTCTTTCTGACTGCGACGCTGGGCACCACTGATACATGCTCGATTGACGACTTTGACTCCATCACCGAGGTGCTGTCCGAGCCGACACCGGCGGGACACGGCGAAATCTGGGTCCATGTCGATGCCGCCTATGCGGGCGTGGCTCTCGTCTGCCCCGAATACCAGCATTTGACCAAGCAACTCTCCAAGTTCCACAGTTTCAACACCAACTTGCACAAATGGCTGTTGACCAACTTCGACTGCAGCTGCTTGTGGGTGCGGGACCGTGCCTGGCTGATCGAGGCCCTAAGCGTGAACCTGGCCATCTTGCAGAATTCCTACACCTCCTCTGGCCTGGTGACAGACTACCGCGACTGGCAGATCCCCTTCGGCCGCCGCTTCCGCAGCCTGAAGGTCTGGTTCGTTATCCGCAGTTACGGCATCAAGGGCCTGCAGGCGCACATCCGCAAGCACGTCGGGCTGGGTGAGATGTTTGCTGAGCTCATGAAGACGCGCAGCGACCTCTTCGAGATTGTCACGGGCCCCCGCTTCGCCCTGACCGTGTTCAAGCTCAAGGGTCACGACAGCGCCGCCATTACAGTCGACGAACAGAACGCCCTCACCAAGAAATACTACGACAACATCATCGCCGACGGCAAGATCTTCCTGTCCAGCACCGTTGTCGGCGACGCTTTTGCCGTGCGCCACTGCCCCGCGACTCCTTTCGTCGAGGAGAAGCACGTTAAGAATCACTTTAAGATTCTGGTGGCAGCTGCTGAGACGACGTTGGTGAACTAGACAGTACGACTCGGATAGACTTAGATCAATGATGATAGAGACGATCATGTATCAAGTGCACATAGTCTTATAAAGTATGATAGCAACGTTAGTTGGTGTCTCTCATGCAATTCGGACCTATGCTTCCCAATGACCCGGATATCCATTTGTTGCCTCTTGTAGTATAAGCCCATGTATGCCCGTCTGATGCAATGGCTGCGTATACCCGCATGCATATGTAACCCCCCAAAAAGACAATGAAATGCCAATTGCCAAACTCCTACCCGTGACGTCATGCCCCAATGTAATCATACACACAATCAAAACGAGTCTCGTCTGCTGCTACGGCGGACGCTGCCGTCCCTCCGGTCTTCGTACCGATAGTCGTTCCGGTAGTTCTTGTAGTCGTCGCGGAAGCCGCGATATTCCTCGTAACGGTAATCAAGGCGCCGCGGGTCATCCTTGTACGCGGGCCCGTCGTCCTCGTATCGGCTGGAATCGCGGCGGGGGCCGCGGCTGGTGCTACCTCTACTGCTTTCATTGCGACGGCCGCCGTCCCGTCCTCTTGTAGTATCCCAGTCGCAGTCCCAGTCGCTCCGACGCCGATCGCGACTCCTGTCTGATTGTTGCGAGTCGTCGTACCTCGACCCGGAACGGGGGCCGTTGCCGCCGCCGCGATGTTCGTATTGTGCCAGCTCCCGCTTGCGCCGTCGCTCGCGGCGTTCTTCCGCGGCGCGCTCCGCCTCGTCTTTGCGCTCCTCGTGCTTCCGCACTTGGTTATCGATGTTCCACACTAGGCCGATGCCGATCGCCGCCAGGATCAGGGGTTCTGTGTAGCCGTAGCCGTGCTGCTTCTCGAGCTCCTTGCGGTGGGATCGGTGCTCCGGGTCCGCGCGCGAGGGCAGCAGATTTCGCGGGTCAACTGGGAGTTTCGGCATTGCGTATAATTACGGATTTTTGGCGATTGGGCGAAAAAGTTGTCTCGGCAATGATCTGTCGTGTTACACACACACACACACAATCTTGGTGGTGTCGCGTGCGTGGTGGTGGGTATAGATCCGTCAATCGTAGCCACTTGTCAACGATCCGGACGCAGTCCACAGATCTGATACGTGCGACTATTTGGTCCAGATAGTGTTGCACCGATAAACGCCCTCGAGTGATTCGTTATATTGATTGTTGGTGCGGATGTGGCCAGCTGCGCCGGAATATTATGTAGATTGCAACTAGCAACTATAAATGCATTGGAGGATTTTCAATATTGCAGTGTCGTTTGGGTAGCAATTGGTCGTCCGGCACTTTATGGAGGGGAACAGAAAAATGTAGCAACCAAGATGGTGCGAAGGGCTGCCGTCTGTGTTGGATACATATATAACCAACCCCCCAGGACGTGTCGCTGGACCCGAAGTCTGGAATCGGAGGAATGAAACGGTCTACCGGGTCCGATTGGCTAGGTGCTCCAAAACGAAACGCTGGATTTCATCATCGTGCAAATTTAGTAGCACCGTCATTTGACGACGTGGCTTGCGGAGAGGGTCAATGCAGGTCATCGCGTGGTGAGCAGTGAAGGACCCCGAGATCGAGGAGGCCAGGAGGTGGCAGCTAGCTGTGATGTCATCGTCCGAGACACCGCTAGTCAAATCGTCTGGGATTTGGGATCTAACGGTTAGCATGGATGGGTGTGGATGTGGGCATGGATCCAAGACTCAGCCTCAGGTGCATCTCTGATTGGCTGTTTTCAGCCCTGCAAGGGGATTCGTCGCAACTAGCCTCTCTCCCCCATGTTCAGCCGTTGGTTCATGGCGTCGCTGGTGCCTCTCGGCAGCATCCGTATGAGGAGACTCCATATCGAAAAGCTTGGTGTTGTTGCTGGGTAGAGCTAGCATCGGTATGCTGGTAGCGAGGCAGTCGGCGCCAGGATCACTGGAGACATTTCGAGTGATGACTTTGACGGACCCCAAAGCATATGTACTTACCTCGCTCAGAGCAGTTGGCGATGTCTCGAAGGGAAAGTCTGGATCTGCTTCCAGGTTGGATGCATGCGAGAGATGAAACATCTTTCTCAGGCAGGATTTGGCCCGCAAGCAAAGAATTATCAGCCCTGATTTTCAAGAAACTTCGCAATTCGGTATTGAAAGGGATAACCACATTCCGAGTTGGGGCATTCTGAAATCGGGCTGGGATCTCGGCATTGCCTTTACCCAGGACCTTTTTCTTGGGACGATCCTTGGAAGCCGGCAGCCACGCATTAGTCGGAGCATCATCCCCGGGATCGATGAGCACCTTCCAAATCTAAGACATGTTTGGTTGATCATGGAATGCACTACTGTGAGACATGAAAGTTACCTACCTACTCAGTACTTACTCACCCCCATCAACATCGCATCATGCACGTGCAAGTGCAACACTCAACATCATCATAGAAAAGGCATCAATACTGACCTCTCTCTAACTTAGCCCGACTTCTATTACACCTTCTGTGACACTAAGATGTCATTCTTCACGTTATCTTTGCCGAGCAGAGCCTGTACCAGAGACAAGATACAGGAAGAAGGATTGAAGCCGCGAAGTCGTCCAGGACAACGTCGTGGTAACTTATCAGCAGCATTCTCGGGTTTCTAGGAGAACGATGAGAATCGCTCGCCTCACACCAGTGCATCTGTCGCTCCACGCACCCCATCAACCGTGCTGGTGAAGCGAGACGAGAATGTGCGACATGTTGGGGAGCTACAAGGCACAACTCCAGTGGCGGCCTTGGAACTCGAGGGGTGTACAGGAAACCAATGCGGGCCAGAGAATCGTGTAACAGCACCTTCGTGGACTAGCTCGGAAATCTCTCAGATTCGCAGCGCCTCGTCAACATATGCAACAGAGGGGGGGTTGGCGTCCTCTCTCTCTAACCACGACCAGTCGTCCGCCAATTCGCTTGCTCATGGGCACCTGACCTCAATCTCGAGCATCGAGCTATTCTGCAATACTCGGTTTGATCTAACATGGACTAGCTCAGATTCAAGCACTGGCAGCGGGCAAGGCCGGAATCTCGTGGAGAAGCTGGAAGACGCATTGGGGCCTCGAGAGGACAGCGATACCTCGCTCCCTACCACGGCGCCGAACCTAGAAGCTTCCACCCCATGCAGCGTCGAAGTATCACCTTGGGTTGCTCAAATGTCAGATCCGTCGATATGTTCGTCTGAGTCAGAACTTGAAGGCATTGGCTCATCAGATAAACACATACGAGGCCGGAACTTTCTTGGGGCTCGGAAATGGGCCAAGGCTTTCTGGGAGTCCAGGGCGTCTTTTCTTCAGGGAATTCACTTGAGGAAGAAGAAGTTGGCCTCGAAGTCCGAGTAATCTGGAACCAACGAGAGTAGTGTGTAAATATTGTTACGGTCCATGAAGGTGTAACCACCTAGAGTTCGGTCTCGGAGGCGGTCTAGTAATATAATTTGTATTGCCCTGGTTTGACCTCGAATATTCGGAGCAGAAGAGGAAATAATGTTCGATATTTGCCCAAGTAGACAGATCGATTTGATTGATTCGTTTTCTCACTGACCGATGCCTTACCGTGTTCTTGGCGGAGGGGTTGTGGAAGCGGCACTCCTCAAATGCCAGGATTTCGGGGTAGTCAATTGGCTACATATGATATGATGTTCGAAGTATACCGATTCATCCTCATGTTTACGCCCATAGAGATATGGTCGATCATCGCTCGTATTCCATGCCCGGCTCGTACCACTACTAACCTCAAATCTAAGCTTTTCAGGTTCCAGCTTAGTGCTGTGTGTTAGTACGGATTTGATTATGGAGGACGGGCTCTGGGCTCCTTGCTTCGCTTAGTGGGGTTGGGATTAGCCAAACCACTCCTTACCAAATATTGCGGCGGAAACAGGTGTGAATGTGGAAGACAACACTACCATCCTCGGATGAAATTCACTTCTGGCATCTAATACTTTCCAATCTCATGTTGTACATGTATTTTGACGTAATGGCTGAGACGTGAAAACTACACTGAACCGTCCGAGCTACAGAGACGATATTAGACTCACTTTGTTTACGCAAGATACTAATCGACAGTCCGTCAGTATTGTCAGCGCGACGTATCATTCGTTCGCTAATGAGAAACCAAAGTGGCTGGTGACTGCGCATGTGTAGCTCATGCTGTACATCCATCCCACACTTTTCGTCGCCTATCGATGGCCCATGTTGGTTAAAACGGAATGCATTTCTATGTATTAGGATCTGATCCCTTATGATGATCATCTGGCGCCATACTTTGGATTATTTCTTACTCAGCAGATGGATCCGGAATATCCTCCAGGTCGCGCCCGGCCCGGCCCTCCTCCTCCTCCTCCTCCTCCACCACCAGCACCCTCAAGCATAACGTCACTGGGGTACGATGCGTCTTCTGCCAACAACAAACCCTGTAACGGGTGCCGAAGGCGGAAAGTACGCAATCCATTTATATGCCTTACTACCAGCCGTCATCTATTCTTAGCAGTGGTCGAGTTTCTAACGTCTTACAGGTGCGCTGCGATAAGGGTAGACCTTCGTGTATCAACTGCAGTCGCCATGGGGAAATATGCGTCTACGAGGGGCCGCCCGAAAGTGGCCTCTTCACTGCCGAGACCCAGCAGAGGATGCAAGACCGCTTGGACAGGCTGGAGCGCCTGGTCCAGGGGATGAACTTCATCGGCGGCCCTTCTGCAGGAAGAGAATCCCGCCTGTCGTCTACCGAATCAGTAATTCAGGGCTGGAGTCCCGAGAGCTCTTCTACCGTCGAGTCAGAAGACCAAGGCGTGCAGCTGTCTGAGCCCAACATATGCTACTACATGCACCCAAACTACTGGCTGAACCTGGAAGAGTTCATGGACGAGCCGCGTGACCTGCTGAGATGGCCGTACGACGATAAAATGAGCAACAACTGGCCGTTTTCGGTACAAAGTATACCTCCAATTTTAACCGAGAATTTGACACCGCTTCACCTATCCATAGAACAAGAAGACCTCCTCCACGAATGGTTTTACAAAGCCGTCGATCCATGGATACGTGCCACCCATTACCGGGCTTTTATGAACGAGGTCTCAAATTTCCGGATAGGAAAGAGCAGCATGCCGCGGGAGGTAGAAGCAGTCATATTCTCGGTCCATGCTGTCACAATTGCCGCGATGCCAGGCAGTCAGGTCCAGCAGCTCTTTGGTAGATCCAGAGACCACCTGCTTTCTCACTTTCAGTATGCGACTGAACTTGCCATGAACTGCGCCAACTTCCTCCGAACGAGGAACATGTTCATGTTTATGGCTCTCCTGCACTATATTGTATGTCTTTTGCTCACCCCACACAACTGTCACGGCGCTTCGCATGGTGTGGCGCTTTTCACTGGTGGCAAAATCTCATCTAACTTGCGGTCAGACGTTCCTGTTTCACACTGGCCAAGCAGAGAAGGCAACTTCGTTTCTGGGGATCGCGTCGAGAATTGGCATGCGGTTGGGTCTTCACAAAGACCCGTCTGCGCATCTCTTCACCCCATGGGTTGCCGAAATGCGGCGCAGACTATGGACGTACTTCCTGGTTATGGATCAGCCGATATACAACTCTGAAGGTGCCGAGTCTGTCTTCGACACTCTGCCATGGATACCACGGCCGGTGAACGCGAACGACAATCAGTGGCCACCCCATAGATTCATGAAGCCGGAACAGGTACCGGCTGATGCGGACGGTTTCACTGATATGGCGTTTGCCAACATACGCCGAGAGCTCTATTACATGAGCCGCGAAGTAGGCAGGCTCTTCCGCATGACGGAACCGGAGCGGCTGCTTGCTATTATTAATGACTGCGATAACGCCATACGGAAGAAGTATATTGACCACATGAATGTACAAAACCCCATGCAGGCGGTTATCGTTGGCTACTACAGTTTCTATCACCGATGCCTGCGGATAAATGTAGAAGTCACAGCGGTGAAAAGTAGAGCACAGTCAGAACTGCCTGAAGACGTACATACTCGGTAAGACTGATCCCCAAGTTTTTCGAATCAATTTTATTGAC
The DNA here is from genome assembly GCA_006503535.1 of Arthrinium phaeospermum. Lineage (NCBI taxonomy): Eukaryota > Fungi > Ascomycota > Sordariomycetes > Amphisphaeriales > Apiosporaceae > Arthrinium > Arthrinium phaeospermum. The sequence continues at coordinate 2,767,818 of QYRS01000002.1, read as the reverse complement.
GTGTCGTTACAATGAAAGCATCCTGGCTACCCAACTCGATCTTTTCGAAGACCTCGAGCGCACCGAAGCCACTGCTAAACAACACAATTGGCAATGGATCTTTAAGTGGCCACCACCATTTCACGGTAAGCATATGCTCCTCGGTTCGGACTTGTATCTCAGCATCTCAGCTATACACCAATCAGTTCCTTGTAATGCCTCAACTTAACGTTATATGCACATAGGAATTGCCCGACTTCTCCACAGCCTAGCGGAAGTGCCCAGGACGAGCGAAGCTGAACGCGCTTGGAAGCAAGTCGACCTCATCTTTCGCCGGCATCTCGGCGAGGACATGACAATGCACGACGTACCTGCATGGCGTCTGATCGAGCGTCTCTGCGACATTGCTATGTTCGCACATTCCAGCCGAGCTCATCAAGGCACCGCGTATACCTTGCGCGGAAGACCTAGGCAGGGGAACGCAGACGGCGAAACGACAACGAGCACGGGGATAAGCCTTGTCAATCAGCTGGCCTATTCTGGGTTCGGGGCGGTACCTTATAGTGATGCAGCACCGGGGGCGAGTGTAGCTCATCCTGACAGGTCAGCCAGCGGCAACATGATGCAATATACCTCGACCGAGAGTAACAGCTTTCAGTCCTGATGTCGGAAAAGGGCCCAGGAGGAGGGGCGTCTTTCGACGGGTCATAGTGGATGATGACCGAACAGTATATAAGCAATGTGGGTCAGAATATATCAAATAGTGATAGGCTATGTTGTATTGTGCTCTTTTGATACTGGCAATAGAAGAACGGATTCTGGGCCAATAGGAAGGATTCCCAATTGCGTGGTTCGTCTGTTGTTATGCATATCGCCTCGCGGTAGGAAACCGATGAGATTTGAGGCGACTCTAGTAGCAGCAGAGATGGATATAACCATGCAGAGAGAACGGCGTCATATCAAAGGTCCATTCATCATCCAGAAACTGGGATTTCTTTGCAATGCCAAACCCTGCGTACCTCCAGACCTTGCCCCAGGGTATCCATGAAAGTTGGGTATACAACTCTTCACCGGGGAAGTTCGTCCCATCCTTGTTGTGTCTGGAAATTTGCTAGGTATTCACCCCGCCTCATTGGGCCATGCCGGGATGACATGTTAACCTAGGCGCTGTAATCTCCGGGGAAACCTACACGATTGAGCACGTGGGCTTGGCCGCCAGGAACCATTCAGAACCAACTGCTCACCGAAGCCTGATTTGTCCACCAGTTGTTGGCTGTACGGGGACACCGAGTTACCGATGACCGTCGGCTACGTCGGCTTAGAGTGAACGACACAGATGGCCATGTAGCGGCTGGAGAATCCAGAATGATCGAAAGGTCGAACGTAGACAGCTTCCTAAGCAAGTGTAGTTCAGACCCACCCACGGCATATTCCCCCGCTGCCCGCCGCTACTGCTACCGGGGAGGGACCCTAGTGTCATCTCCAATTGACCTCTCACAGCACAGGGATAAAGCAGGTGGGCGGTTGATTGATACCATGCAATGCAGCTCTCTATCCTTCAGCTGCTGAGATTTGGCCTTGGAAAAAAAAAGAAAGAAAGAAAGATATGCAGTCAGTTATTCAGCCTCGGTTCCATGCTGAGATCATGGCAGATAGTAGCTACTCCTGCATCTAGAAGATCTCTAGCCCCTGTTGTTGGCGGCGCAAGTACAAGGATATGCCGAGGGCGCAAAGTGTATGCAGATGTAGGTACGGAGTACGCAGATAAGTAGGTATATATGTAGTAGAAAAGATTGCCCACACCAGGTCCCGCCTTGATAGAGCGCGTTCTCTCACCTACTTTCTTGTCCGCCTAGCCCCGTCTGTGTCCACTTGTATTTGTGTAGAAGCCGGCCATTCGCAAAGCTACCTGATACAATATTATCGCCATGGCCAACACTCGCCGCCACCTTGCTGTCGCTTTTGCGCCGCTGCTGTTCGCGCAGCAGGCGGTCGCTGGCCTGTACCCGGGCTTGAGCAATCTGAACCACACGTGCTCGCTCGTCGACCCGATCCTGTCGTGCTCCTCCGGCGCCTCGGACCCGAGCGCCGTCGACACGTGCTGCACCGAGACGTTTGGCGGTCTGGTGCTGGCGACGCAGTTCTGGAACACGTACACGGGGTTCGAGTCGCAGGGGCAGGTGCTGCCGAAGGACGCCTGGACACTTCACGGTATGTTTGTTTGGTCTTTTTTTTCTTGGCCCCCTGATGGGGGTGATCACTATAGTAGCAGTATAACTCACCATCGATTACACAACCAACAGGTCTCTGGCCCGATTTCTGCAACGGGTCTTACACGCAGTACTGCGACCTGACTCGGCAGTATGACCCCCTCCCCTCGCCCAACACCACCACGGGCACGCCGGAGGGGACCCCGGTGCCCGCGTGGCGCGGCCCGGACATCGGTACCTTCCTGGCGCCGCTGGGCAAGCTGGACCTGCTGGCGTGGATGAGGGTGCACTGGGTGGCGCAGCCGGGCTGGCTCAACGGGGACTTCTGGGGCCACGAGTTCAGCAAGCACGCGACCTGCTACAGCACCTTCGACGTCGAGTGTTACGGGCCCCGGTACGTCGAGCACGAGGAGGTGGCCGACTTCTTCGAGACGGCCGCGGCCTTCCACCGGCGCCTGCCAACCTGGTCCTGGCTCGAGTCGAGCGGGGTCCGCCCCTCCAACGCGACCACCTTTTCGCTGGGCGACTTCGCCGGGCCCCTGACCCAGGCATTCGGCGCCGTCCCTTACATCGGCTGCTCGGGCCCCAAGTTCAACGCCACCGACGCCGGCAAGGGTAGCTCCGACGCCGGTTACACCGTCGTCAACGAGATATGGTACTACTACCACGTCAAGGGCCGCGTGCAGCGGCAGGAGGGCCTCGCGGTCGACGCCGACGTCGCCGGTGGCCGCCTGACCAACTGCGCCCAGACTTCTGGGGCTCTGCACTACTACGAGCGGACAGCTGGGTCCGAAGTGTAGAATCGAAATTTCGCTCGTCACGAGGGTGGCAAAACTGCCTTAATCCCAACGAAACGACTATATAGACACATAATAATCATGTTCAATACAAGCCGGTGCCAGAGAACCCCGAGCAAACACTTCAATATAACTATGCAGTCGCATCGCTCTGCCTGGAAACATTCCGCCAGAGCAATCTAGAATATTAGACCGACTCTTCAACTCCGTAAACGCCGTGCCGTGCAGCTGATCCTTCTCCTGCTTTTACTCGTCGTCAGCCAGCTCCTCCACCTGAGGCGCTGTGTATGCTGCCCGCTGCTGGGCTCCCGTCTGAATCTGGGTATCGGTGCCGGTCGTAGTCGCAGTAGCAGGTGCAACATTTCCGGTTGAGCCGGCGAAGCCGGCGGCCGACTCGTGGTTCATTCCCTTGGACGACTTCGTCTTCTTCTTCTTCTGCTTAACGGTCTATGGAATAATGTCAGTGCAGTGTTCATAGTTGGGCGTCCTGGACCCTGTGCGACTGTGACTGTGATGAACTTACCTCGTGCCAGCCCCAGACGGGTCGGAAACTGTCCATGAACGATACATCCTCCCATAGGTTAGGGAACAGCCAAAGACCAGGAGAGTTGGTGAAGTAGGTGATGCAGAACAGGATAACTCGGAAGATGGCCATGGCGAAGAACAGACCCAGCAGACACAGGAAGCCCCAGCTGAGATAGTAAACGCCCTGTCGCAGAACGAGGGGCCACAGGGGGTACAAGACCAGCGTGAAGATGACGACCAGGGCCAGGCCAGCGTAGACCTTGCGCATGAGCTGGCTACCTTCGTAGAACCAGATGTAATACATGTCGTCATGTGCCTCCTGCTGCTGCTCGATCTTGACAGTCCAAAGACCCTTGACACGCTTCCCCTTCTTGGGCGCATGGTCGTGGCCCTCGTGGGGGTCAATCTTGCTTACGCGCAGTGCCAGCATCGACATGGGCAGGAGCTTGAAGGCGTTCTCGAGACTGGCGCGGTCCGTGATTTCGGGCAGCGCGGGGTTCTTCTTGCGCGCCTTCTCATAGGCGGGGGATTGCAGGGCTCGGAGAGCACGCTTCACTATTGAGGGCATCAGTATACAGGTTGCAGAGGATACTGGAGAGCCAAAGAATTGTGGAGTAACACACCTTTGAACATGTCCTTTCGCTGGCCGTTGAAGATGCAGGTTCTGGGCTTCAGAGTCTGGCCTCGCAGGAAATTAGCCATGGCGATGGCGACCGGATTCGGAGGGCCAGGCTGAATAGGCTGTGGCTGTCCTTGTTGGGGGCCGCCCTGTTGCTGCTGGGCCTGCATCTGTTGCTGGCGCTGCATGGCCTCCATCTGCGCCTGGCGCTGCTTCTTAATCTCCTCGAGGAACTCAGGGATGGTCATGCCGGCCTTCTCAGCATCCGCGGCCAGCTTCATCTTCATCATCTCGATCTGTTCGGGCGTGGGCTGGACACCGGGCGGGAACTGGAAGGTAATTGTTCCTGGCTGGCCGGGCTGAGGACCTTGTTGCTGGCCTTGCTGGCCTTCCTCCCCAGACGGAGGCTGCTGTGGCTGCTGCGCCTGTTGCGGCTGCTGCTGCTCTTCGTCGGCCATCTTGAATACGTGGCTAGATGCAAAAGAAACTAAGAATGTTCAATTGAATTGGCCTGTTGTCTGGGTCGAGTCCGCAGGTTATGCGACTGGGTTGTGGATGGCGCTGCAAGGTCTACAGTAGAGCGAGAGTGGACGAGGTTGAAGGCTAAATTCGATACCTGATATCTGGCAACTACCTAGAGCGCGGTTCAATAATTTTACTGGGCCCCCGGGCTTAAGGACACGAAACGTGTTTAGGCCACTTTCAGCCTCATGCTTCAATCTGATCACTCAGTCAGCGAGTACCTACGTCAGGTACCAGTCAGCCAGTGGTGAGTGGTGATTACCTACATACCTACCTATTTTCTACATGTGCGGGCTTTTAACCGGCATTCCCCCGCTTCCTTCAATTATTGATGCTCTGAAGGGGATCAAATGAATGCCCAAGGAGTAAGTACGGACCTACGAGCTCTACATTTGCCCAATGAGTCAGCCCCCATATCTACAGTGAGTCATGGCTGTTTTTCTCCGCCTCATCCATCGCATCCAAGTTGGTGAATGTAAGTGTAAGTAGGTGTTGCGCAGTAGTATAGAACCCCCCAATTAGTGCAAGAATGCTAGCCCCATCTTCTTGGGTATGCCGTTATCAGGTATATGGCAAGAGGGATCCAACCTGATATGGTAATTTTTGAGTACAAAAGAGCAGGTTTTCTTCAATATCTTCGAGGGAAAATAGGAAAGGGGCAGTCAGACTTTGGACACCTCGCATGAACACGCAGGGAGAAGGGAAGGGGGCCTCCGTCTCTATATGTACACATGCGAGGGCCGCGCAGGAGCTGGAGGTTCAATCTGAGCAATCCGATGTGCTATCTACCGACTTGCGGATACATGGAATCGAGAACCACATCCATTGGCTATTATTAGAAGCTTCAACGTTTGTACCAACTTGTCTTCGTTTCAGCCCGGAATGAAACAGCAGACACCATTGGTCCAGTTCCCTTGCAGCCTTTAGACGCTGTGCTTCAAATCGATACTACTACAATCTAATCATTTTCATCGTCACTCCTCTCCTTCATTTCTGTTTATTGTTTCAATGCCCAGAATTTGTTTCGAAGTGGGTGGCTTCACTTCCAAAAATACGTGTGGATAACTCTTGTGGTCACGCGCTTGGCCCCTCTTCTCGTCTACCTTGCATCGCATCCGGTCCCCCCTCCAGAGGGCCGCCGCTTTGTCTGGACCTCGACTTTTCGCCGTCACCGAAGCTATTGTGAGAATCCTCTTTGCGCGTGCGAATTACAAATGTCAGATCTAAGACAGATGATGCCACTATGGCCTATTACCCCAACCTCGCTCACGACACGGGCGTAGCACTTGGACCGCATAAGCTCCAAGGTCGCTGTTTTTACGAGCGCTACTACCTAGTCCCGGATGACGAATCCCATGACCGCAAACGAAGGAGCTGCTGCTGACGGGATGCGGCAGGTCCTTTCTGTCTTGTTTCGTCCAGGCCGGCTCTCTGAACTAAGTATGGACGGGTCTTTGACTGACCATGCCAATATTTCCTTCCTGCCTTGATTTCTGTGGGAACGTACGCATTAGCTAGAGGAAAGCTGCATCAGCGCGCAGCATAGTTGCTGCTGGAATGCATGTTTTGACTGGCTTTCCTTGGCCTTGGTGGCCCCAAAAACTACTCCGCCCCAGCTCTGTCTGTCAGAAAAAGGATCATCTGCGCGCGCTATCCGATCCCGCGACGGACGGAGGACTTCCTGGGGGGAGGCGGGCAGGGGGGAAACAGACCCTTTTCTTCGTTTGGAATCAATTTGGCGGGCGGCCACTCCTAAAGGCCAATCTGCATGGTACACGAGACACACCTGTCGGCACTATGTGGCAAGGTGGTAATAATGGGTGGGCAGACGAGTCCTGTAAGAGAAAAGAATCCAAGACATCGACTCGCTGGTCGCCCTTCGTTCATCTTACACCACTGGGTGGGTCGACGAATGGGAGGCTCCCGACGCCCCAACCTCTAACCGCCATGGTTGGTCCGTCGTTGAAGAAGCCCAAGCCGCACAGCCTATCAAATCCTGAATCCAAGCATCAAGGTCATCAAGACTTTTTTTGGTATCCCAAATGCAAAATGTCGGGCCCCAAGAGAAGGAGCCTGCGCCCGTTCAGCTGCGCAAGCCTAAAAAAGGTAGGGTCAGAAGGTAATTCTTATTCTCGCACTTTTCTGCATAAAGCCGTTCGCGGATCCGGGTCGAACTCGAGCATGCCTGGCGTGACTGGCACGCCGTCTTTGTTTCTCGGTATCTATTTCACACCAACAGATCCGCTGGTCGCTCTTCTTGGTATCCATTAGATTCTCGGGCAGGTTTCGGGTCACGCGCCATGAAGCCGTAGAATATGAAGTCATTCAACACGGTGTTTACCGAGGTATACGACTCTATATCCCATTCGTTTCTGTGCTGCTCCATTGCTCTCGACGATGAGAAGTCTCGTCATAATAGTAAGACCCCCCACCTATCTGCTGCAACCCAACCAACCCTATGGTCACAACTAAGAATACCCGACTCAACAGCGTCTGAGAAGCCACCAGTTATTCTTCACCAGCAACCGTTAATGATGGCGCCGCCTCCTTCTTATGAACCGATGGATAGTAGAGGTGCCTTTTCTTATCAGGAGCGTCCTCCCAGAAGGAGAAAATGGCTTGGGTCTGAGCAGGGCGATATCTACTTGTCTTTGAGGAAACATCTGCGACTACGACCTCGATGGTCCTCGAGCCCGCGCCGGCCGCAAATATCGGCTCCTAGCAACTTCCGCCACCTCAATTCCGGGGCATATCACATTCCAGACTATGACCTACCACAACCGAGACAAGCGCCCCGGCCGTCTTCGTTCCGCCCACTTAATGTCGACTTCCAAATCACGTCCCCCATGATGCCGCATTTCGAGTCCCTCAGAAGCCCCCGTACGCCCCCTGACCGTATCATCGGGGCTTACATCGCCAGCCCAGACAGCAGCCCAGATCAGTCACTGTCTCCAATGTCATTTCATATTCCCAGGAAACCAACACCAACTGGATCTGTCTTTGATTCTCCAAGCTCTGGTGTGGTGAAACATCCAGGGCCGGCCCATCTGAAGACAGCAACCCCGCCAGCTGGCCATCCCTCGATAGACGATCTCATTGAGAGGATCGCCAATGCCATGATGGAGCGAGATCAGATCCAGGACCGCATTGAAGATGCCGCCGAGTTGGCGAGTGTCTATACTGCCGTCAGCAGGTCGTCAAGCATTAGATCCAGGCGCCCTGGTTCCCTTCGTTCGGTACCTTCCCGCAGATTCATCCATACGGAGCCCATGCCGGACATCCCTGCTTTACCGCCGAATGCGCCCTCATTCAGTGAGCGCTTGAGCTACGATCGCCCACGGACGGCACCCCCGAAAACATCATCGCCGGGTCCCCATTTCGTCTTGCCTCTGGCTGGCACCGACTTCAACATCAAGCAAGAACTACCGCGTCGGCGGCCAGTAGGGGAACAAGTACTGACTCCACCGCTCCCACTCCAATACCGCCCTCCTCTGCGGAAGAAGAAATCGTTTTCGCGGGTGGCTGATTGGCTTGGGAGGCAAGAACGTACCACTCGAGTCGGCGGCGAGCGGATCACGAATTCGCCTTTACCTGTCCAGCCGAACAAGGGACATTATGAAGTAGTGGCAACGAACGACTGGCCGCGCGGCAATCCATACGCGTCGTCCAGCGACTGGAGTTCCGATAGAGATACATCCGAGGATGATTCGCAAACGTTGCAGACGACGCTGGCCAGTCCATACGGCAGTGTCAGTTCCATGGCCGCCAAACAGTCCCGGCCCGTTGCTCTCAACGCTATCCCCTTCCGGACAAGCACTGTGGGAGTCGCTTTTTGATGAGAAAAATGTGTGGGTTTTACGGAGTTTGGCTTTTTTCCTCTGTACCAGTATTTTGCATCATGATACCATGGGTTCTCGAGCGGCGCTATTTGGTGGTTATTTAGACTTGGAATTCGGACGGGATTTAATTGTAGAGTCTGGCGATGGCGTGCCAACCTACCTTGACCGGCTATATAGATAGATCTTGGGGCTAATCCATTACATTACGACTGTGCGGTAATAGCGCCGGCATTTTTTTTTGTATGTAGCCGTATTAGAGTTGACGAGTGCCCCTCTGGTGGCGCTCCATTCTTAATGGAAGGTATTTTGCATTCAATTGTTGGAGAGACGGCTTGGTGGTGTTTCAATGAGATGTTCCCGTCGACCCGACTGGGCTCTCGGTCTGATGTTGAGGGAAATTCGTTCTGTCCAGACCACCCACTAAGGCACTGCCTCAGCACGATCGTCGCCCCACTGAGCGGCAGTAACCCAAACCCCCCCAAATCAAGGTCCACGTTCGGTGAGGCCTCTCCACGACCCTTATTAATGCTCGCAAAGCCGCCGTTATCATATCCAAGCGAACCCCGCGGCATAAATATTTCGAGATTCATTCATTTGCGGCTGGACTAAGCTCTGCCGACTGGGGTTCCGAGATTGGTGCTGATCGGCTTTGGATCATCGATTTGCTTGGTCAAATGAGGCTTGTAGGTCTGGCCCACGTGTGCTGGAACACCGACTGCTTCTGGAATGCCACCGAGTACTACCTAACATAGTATCTATCCAACACCACCTCTTGTTGTTCTATTATATTTCCGACTAACCCCATCATGGGCATTGAAAATGACATTGCGAACATGTTTAACAAGCAATGGGAATGGCCGACCGGGTCACATAAATACAGTCCCCTACCCGTGGCAGCAGCACGCAGCCGCTCTCATGAGCTAGCCCCGGCATCTACCACCTGGACGGAACAGGGGCGCAGGCACGCGATTATGAAACTCGCCATGGTCGGTGTTCTCATTGTAGTAGCCCTCTTCTCGGTGGCCAGCTATGCGTCAGTATCCGATCCCGCTTACACCCGCGGCCCGAAGCATCGTAACACTAACTCACCGCGCAGGCAAACCCCCGCGAATGGCTCCTGTGACACTGCTCTGCACGGCTTCACGTGCTTGCCCGAGATATCACACTCCTGGGGCCAATACTCGCCATTTTACTCGGTCAACTCAGATATCAGCCGTGCCACCCCAAAGGGGTGCAACGTAACGTTTGCCCAGATACTCTCGCGACATGGAGCCCGCGATCCTACGGCATCCAAAACCGCCACCTATAGCGCCCTCATTCAGCGCATCCATGATTCAGTTACAGAGTATGGCAAAGGTTACAAGTTCATCAAGAACTACAATTACACCCTGGGTGCTGATGAGCTGTCGCCATTCGGCCAGCAGGAGTTGGTGAACTCGGGCATCAAGTTTTACAAACGTTACCAGCATCTGACAAAACAGGCCGTTCCGTTCCTGAGGTCCGCCGGTCAAAACCGTGTGATCGAGTCTGCCCAGAACTGGACTCAAGGCTTCCACCAGTCGCGCCTGGAAGACAAGCTCTCGGATGAGCCTGATGCGTTCCCATACCCCATGCTGATTATCCCCGAGGATGAAGGATTCAACAACACGCTGAGCCATGCCAACTGCAAAGCCTTTGAAGACGGACCTGCGTCGTCTGTTAAGGACGAGGCGCAGAACGCTTGGCTCGAGATTTTCGCACCGCCTATTGCAGAGAAACTCAACCAAAACCTGCCAGGTGCGAACTTTACTTTGGATGACACCATCTACATGATGGATCTCTGCCCATTCAACACCGTTGCCGATATCAATGGCAGAATATCGCCTTTCTGTGGCCTGTTTACGCGCGACGAGTGGAATGGGTACGACTACTTTCAGTCTCTGGGCAAATGGTATGGCTACGGAAACGGAAATCCTCTTGGCGCGACCCAGGGCGTCGGCTTTGTCAACGAGCTCATTGCTCGCTTGACCGGAAAGGCAGTGGTGGACCAGACGACTACGAATGCGACACTAGACAGCTCGCCGGACACGTTCCCTTTGGGCAGGTCGCTTTACGCCGACTTCAGCCACGACAATGACATGACCGGGGTGTTCTCTGCATTGGGTCTCTACAATGCTACCGAGCCCCTTTCGAATACCACAAAGGCCTCCCCCAGAGAGACGAAGGGGTTTTCGTCTAGCTGGTCGGTGCCCTTCGCCGCCAGAATGTACGTGGAGAAGATGACCTGCGCCGATACTGCCGACGAGGAGCTTGTGAGGGTCTTGGTGAACGATAGAGTTATTCCCCTGCAGAATTGCGATGCAGATAGCCTGGGACGCTGCAAGCTCGGACGGTTTGTAGAAAGCCTCAGCTTTGCCAGGGCTGGTGGGCACTGGGATCAGTGTTTTGCTTAGAGCACGATTTACGAATATATGAATATGAGCCATGCACCCCAGGTGGTGGTGGCCGGTTTGTTGTTTGGATATTGTACATTTGAGGCCACGCCACGTATTACAGAATAAACTGGAGTCTTGCGGTAGCAAGCTTGCGTTACGGTATCTTCTTGCATGTCAATAAACATGATGTCGTGTTGCAACCTTGTTCTGGTTTTTGCTGGGCGCGAAAGCAAAGCCACCTCTTGGCAATAAAACGATAAGGGCGAATGCGAGACATACACGGAGGCTGGGAGATGCAAGGCCGGCTGGCAATGCCACACTGTCAAGTTTAAATATCGATTCGCCGAACGATATGAGACACGATAACTTGATGGTGTGTTGATGAAGTGGCTTGGGCATCGAGAGGAGCAGGAATGCCGCCATTGGCTCTGGTTGCTGGCCGGCACAACATGGAATTATCGGGGGCACCTGCAGCTTGCAGCAGCACTCCGCAGTTCACTAGAGATCCCCAAGGGCACTGGGCGAGTGACTTGACCCCCTGTAGACGTTTGAAACCCACTAAAACAACCCCCATGCTTGGGTTTCGTTTCTGCACGCAGCACTGGGCGCATTTGCTCTTTTCGCCAAGCTCTATCCATCTTGCTTGTTCACCTGGAGCCCCTGTGGGGATACTTGGGTCGATCGGCTCAGTGACGCACATTTTAGTGAAAGTGCCTGACCCAAAAGCTAATGCAAGTACCTCACAGCTATTGTTGGCACCACCCGCCAGTCGCCAAGGAAACCTCTCTCTCCCTCTCTTGGAATCATGGTACTACTTCGCACGCATTAGGCACGGCATGCTAATCAGCCTCGTACGTTACTCGTTGCAACCCTACCTACCTACTCTACGAGAGCGAGACACCATCTACAATTGTTTTGCATCGCATAGCCGCCCAGACGGAGTGAGCGCGCGCATACTCTGGCACTCGACTGCTGCTGCATGACTTCTCTGATTGAGCAGAACACCATCGCCTTCGCCGACCTTACGTGTTGTGTTGGCCCTAGGCCGTGCTGGCAGAAATGAATGGTCTCGGCATATTCTTCCTTGTCCTCTTCCTGCTGCTCATTGTAGCTGCAGTAGGATGGATCGTCTTCACACAGCTAAGAGCGCGACGATTAGGTGTAAGTGCCTTCCTCCCTTGATTGGCTTCTTTCCTGCTGTCTACTGCAATCGCGTGTGCCTCGCGAAAGTCTGCGGCGCTGCGCCGGTCAATCTATGCTTTCCGCCGGGGTCCAATGTCCTTTGCCTCGAGCTACCCTGCTCTTCCGGGCACTCTACAGCCTTGGTCATAGAAATTTGAATGCTGACTGTAAGAAATCCCAATTGCAGCTGCCCGCTCCCACCATATCCTCGTATAACCCCTTCGCACAATCCGAGCCCTCTGCGTACGGTACGCCTACTCCGGCCCCGGGCGGCATCCGCGGCTGGTTCAACGACAAGCTACGCGGCCGCGGTAACAACCGATCGGCTGGAGGAGCTTACGAGCAGCCCGGGCGCGCCGGTCGCGGGTTTGGGCCTCTGGACCCTGACGAGGCGTGGGATAGCCGCGTTGGCCCCGAGGCCGACCACTACGGACCCGGCGGCTACTACGAGGAACAAGAGCTGGGCCTTCGCAACGACCCGTACTCGGGCAGCGGATACAATATGAATTTGGCCTCGGCACCAGACGCTGCAGCGCCGGATCATGGCCGGGGCCGTTCGCAAAACCGAGATAGTCTCGGTGTGCCTGGAGCAGCCGGCCGGAGCGCCGCAAACCCGTTCGATGATGACGCAGCGGAGCCTAGCAACATGAGCATGCGCGGTGTAAGCCCAAGGCCCATCGACACGGGCATGCCTGCGAGACCTCTGAGCGGTGTTAGCAGTATTGGGAAGAATGACAGCCCGACGGAGCGCCGGTCAGTGTTCCGAGAGAACGTATGATGATGCGGTTCTGTGCAAGCGACGTAGGAACGATGGCAGACAGGTTAGGAGACGTTGAGCCGCGTCAACCACATTCGATACCTATTTATTCTACGGAAACAGCCAGGATTGGTACTGGAAAACACGGGAGTTTGGATGGCTCATGAGGAGTTTTAGGGCGTTTTTGAACTGTACATTTCTGTGGTAGTACGCAACGGGCGATTGTACTGATCTCTCTTGACTTGGCTATAACCGAGGCGAAATAATACAATTCAAGATGAATTCGGAAACTTTTATCGGTAGTATATCATGGCGAAGAGTTTGGGTATCTGTGTGAGACCTTGATTCCGCAGCTGCGTCGTGAAAGACCCTCGCATATATCATTATCATCCCTCCATCGCAGAAGCATCATTCTTGATTCCTTGCTTGAAACCTTAGGAAACAATGGTGTACGCAATCGAATCGGTAACTCCAAAGCTGGGATCGGTCTCGCGCTCGTACTGTGCCGGTGTCGTCGCACCGCCTCGGTACACCTCGCCAAACCAATATCTGCCACCTGTGCTTCCGGAGTTGATAGCTGCGCAAGGTCAAGACACGCATTAGTCACATGTAGCCAGCTTCAGGGAAGTATATTGCGTGTGTTACGTAGCCCCCTCCCTCCCTCTCTCCGTGGATATAGAACTTACCGGAGTACGAGATGCAGGACGTGCAGTCGCGGTAGCCCTGGCACTTGGCCAGGATGTAGGCCGCCCAGCTCTCGGCCGAGGGGTACTGGGCGGGCTCGGCGTTGTACGCGGCAATGATGTTGCCCGGATACAGGGACGTGTCGGCCATCCAGTTGGCCGGGGCCGGCAGGCTGACGCGGGCGAAGCTGGCGGCGGCGGCGGCGCGCGACTCCGGCTCCACGTCGGCCACGGGCAGGGCCGCGGCCGTGGCGGCTAGGAGGAGGGCAGGGAGAAGGGAGAGCTGCATTTTGTATCGTGGAGAGTGGGAAAGAAGGAGCTATATATTAAAAGATGCGTGGACGGTATATTGGGGTCCTATTAGCCTGGGGGGGAAGTGAGAGTGATGCTGCTCAAGAGCGATGTTCGAGAGAACGAAGAGAAACAAACATACAGGTGCCGATATGGCCACTTATACCTGATTTTGTTTTGCATATATCTTATGATTCCTCTTCCCCTCACCACACGTATTCCCCTCTCCGATGGCATTGTTTTTGTTGTTAATGGTATTCACATGCCCGCTGCTACGACACTCCTACCCTCGACCCAGCCCCCCGTGTGCCGTCGTGATAGATGTGGAGCCGCGCGCTCAATCAAGCAATGGAGCTCCCATGCACACCTGCAGACAATTGCCGGATGGAGAAGGTGAGGGAGGCAGCTCCCGACGGCTCTTATCGGGGACACCACGATCTCTGATCAGGGCCTATGCAAGCCAATCCCGGCATGGGGATGGCTTCGTACGGGATTGTGTGTACGGATTGGGATGGGGCCTCATATCGACATCGTCAATGCGTTCGCGATGGATGCGTGGCTGTTCCGGCGCAAGAGGGGACTGAACGCACGATATGGACTGCTCCCATGAGTCATTCACATGGTTGGTGGGGTTTCTCTCTGTCTTTTCTTTTTGCTCTCGTATAACTTCTGTTGGGATCATGGTATTGATTGGATAGAATATCGAGCATGGCTTTGGCACCTCCTTTTTCGAGCGCCGATGATGTATAGAATGGGAATTTACAGTCTGTCCGCAGCGCTTAGGGATGGGTGGCCATGCCGATTCATTCTCTTTATCGGAATATGCCCTTTCGATCTCGACGAGAAATCCTGCCAGCTTATCCTCTAGAACTGGCTCCGGCATGTCAAAATGATGTTGCAATGCATGGTACGAAATCCCGGCCCATGTCAGTAGTACTGACTGGGAATCTGGTCCTTGGAGATCGTAGCCCAATCCACCACGCGGTGAAAGACACGGTTTGGGTAAGTACGATGCGATGTGAGATTTCCTCTTTCATTACGTCGCCTCCTTCTCTATCATTGCCTTTCCGTGGCTCGTCTTAAATCTAGAGACATCTTCAATTCTGTATGACACCTTATTTGATATCCGGGCTGAGTAGGTGTTAGCCAGCTTTCGACACCATATCGCATAGTTGGATGTTGAACAATGGGGAAGGGCGAATCAATGATCTGCGCTGAAGAAAGTCTAGGGTATTCAGTAGATTGATAAATAAAGAACATTACTTGACGTATATCACTATGCTTAAAGGCATTTCTAACAAAGGGGAAATACCTCAGGTCAACCCATCACCAACCCTACCTTGGTCAAGCAGGACGCGATCTTGAACTAACATGGAAGCTACAACCCCGCAACATATTCTGCTGCTGTGCCAGGCTGGATTGTCGATGGAATAGGAGGTCATGCTCCCATGACATATCAAAGATCGTGTCCCACTTGAGAGCGGTCTTTAGGTATAGTTGTTGGCCTCAGATACGATGTCAAATACTGGCAAAACAGCCTCATAACTACCTCATACCTAAGAGCGCAGATACCATCAAGAAATACGGGCAATGTAGATCCTGCTACTTAACAATCCACCATACACCACCGTTATTGAGTTTAGTTATTGCGGGAAAGGGATAACAGCTTGAGTGATTGTCGCTCAGCGCTAAGTCGTCCATCTTTTCTCCTCCGCAACACGTGAGGTTGGATTAAGACCCTCAGCTGGTACTCGACGACTGACTAAGGCAAGGGGGGTGACTGCTAAATTCAGTCCGTCAAGTGCCGGCCTAAACTGTCGAACTATTTGGACGTTGGGACGACGGAGATACCAAGGAAGGCACTCCCGAGTTTTCGGGGCACCGGGATCTCCGGATACGCCGGAATGCGGAGAGATGCATTGTCGAGTAGCACGAGTGCTTACAAACTTTCATGACGCCGAACATCTGACTACTTCCAGATTTTTCTGGTCTGCTCCGGGCTGACCGCCAGGTAACACGTGTTGCCTCACTTGACTCATTGTGACTTGACTGACTGGAATTTCAACTCTAGTCTATGTCTCGTTCTATTCTGAGATCGATCAACGGGGATATAGTCCCATTGTAACATTTGCTACAAGGCCGACATCCAAGACGCCCGGTAGCCTCAGCTGCCCGGGGGCCCGATGTATATCTCAGGTACCCGAGAAGTATATATACATTCTTCAAACAAGGACCGTCTATTGGTCTTATGGAACCCCAAATCTCGGTAGCTCATCGTGTATAGCACCCACTCTATTGATCCTTAACTCCTCGCCGAAATGCATGATAATCGAAAGAACGCTCAATCTGTCGTAGGCCGTTTGCATTATACAGTCTCGATGCGCTTCAGAATGGAATCGACGTTGCTGTCGCTTCCGCTGCCCTCGGGGCCGCCCATCCACCGCCGCATTGACTCTAAGGCGTGTCCGTATTCGATGTGGACGCTCTTCTTGGGCCACATGGGCGGCGGTTTGTCCCATGCGTGCTTCGCGCCTTCCACCACGCGAACATTGATCTCCTTGTCGGCATCCCGAAGGCGGTCGGCGAAGGTGTGGCCCTCGGCCAATAGCATGTCGTATTCGCAAATGCAGAGATGCAGAGGAGGGAGATCTACCAGCATGTCGTCTGGCATCAGCCCCGGCGACAGGCGCGGGTCATCCCTGTCCTCCTTCGGAAGTTTCGGATACAGGTACGAAGCATCAAAAAGGTCCGTCATGTTCTTGGGTAACGTCAAATCCGGCTTAGAGCACGTGGTACGTTTCTGGGGCCGGCTGATGGTATAGTCCAGCAGAGGGTAGAACAGGCAGAAGCCGGCAATCTTGGGCGGCGTCGTATAGGGCAGCTGGTAACCCCATCGTTGAGGTGTCTGCATAAGCACCCAGCAAGCCAATGACAAGCTGCCACCCGCGGAGAAGCCCGAGATGAACACACGATCAGGATCAATACCAAATTCTTCAGCGCGAGATGTGATTTGTACGATTGCGTCTGCACAATCCTCGACCGGCGTGGGGAAAGGAAATTCTGGCGCAAGACGATAGTTGACAGAGAATACAACAGCTTCTATACCCTTCATCGCCGCACCGGCCCAAAAGGCGTCATCCGTCCCCTGGCCAACTACAAATCCTCCGCCGTGGAAGTTGATAATGGCGGGACGGTTCGTCTTGGCAAGCGTCAACCGGTTCTTTGAAGTTTGCTGCTCAGATGACTGAGGTTCCCATATCTCGACCTTGATCTTGTCTTTCCCCTTGAACTGCCCGAGGGTCGAGTCTAACCAAATGATTGTTGTAGGTGCTAGAGCTGAGATGTTCATTAGACTGAAGCCTAAATGGGCGGCTTGACGGAGTGCATAGGCACGGGCCGAGAGTAGCCAGCGAGAGCCCTTCTCTAATGGGTTGATATAGTCGTCGTCGTCCTCATTGATCGTTTCGGTTTCCGTGTCGTTCGGGCTTGCTCCAGCAGATTTGTTGGCATTTTTGTTGTTTTTCACAGTTAGGAGAGATGTTGATCGCTTCAGGGCTGAGGCCGACCGCTTGAGAGAGCTGCGACTGGCGGTGCGATGGAGCTTGTTAGTAAACCACGAGGTAGAGTGACTGGAGGACACCGCCGGCCGTTGGGGAGGAACTTGTAGACGATCGGCCATGGCTGCAGTAGTAAACGGAGGTTTCGAAACGAATGGCAATCAATCTGTTTCCGAACAGAAAGACTATCGCGGCGCACTGGTCATGGATGCAACGGGCGAGTTGTAGACACGGGATAAGCGACAGAAAGGAGGGCGAGAATCCGGTTACCGGCTGAAAGGGACCATACGTTGAGGTATGACGTCAGCAGCAACAAGAACCGCTACAGCAAACCACAACGCGGTTGAGGGGGGAAATGGGCTCCGGCGATGTATCGGGAGATGGCCAGGGCGATCGGGTTTTACAGCAAGCCTTTACTGGAGTCTGCTGGAGTCTTCCCCAAGAGAGCGGCTGGCTCAGGTACAAAGGCAGGGAAGTTTGGGCAGGATCTGAATCAAGCAGAGTCGGTGCTAGACGGTAGCCGGGAACCACTGACGTCAGGGCGCAAAACCACGCGTTGGGCAAGGCATGTACCTGACCCAATCACCCACTAACGCTACGAGCGCTGACACATCGGCGGTTGTACTGTACCACTGGAGTGCACACCTGCGGGACGAATCAGAAACATATCCCTTGGCTCTTGGCAGGCCTGCATGCGACGACAAGGGTCGTGGCAATGCGGACATTCAAGCATTGCGGCGCCTTGTGAGCTTGTCTGCCCTGCGCGCGGGACCTGGATGCCGGCCTGTACAGGGATCTGGCCTACTACATACTATTTTTCTTTCCCATTCTTTGTTTCCGAAAAGCTGGCCAGCCAGCCAGGAGCCAGCCAGCGCCAGCCCAGCGGACCCAGCCTGGAGCGAAATGTCCGGTGGATTCGCAGAGGTATTACTAGATCCTATCAAGCCCGTACCAGACTGGGGAACAGGGCCAAAATGCGGGTCTGGTTGCTCAATTATCTGATGTCTTAACGTACAGGCTAGGCCCGCGGGATGACGATGACGTACAGAATCTCGATGTAATTGTAATCTGCTCCCTCAGCTTCCATGCACAAACAATCCAGTCGAGAACTCAGTCTGAGTGCCCCTGTCGGCTTGTTGGGACGGATGTCAAACCCGCTCAAAAAGTAGTGTGCCCTCTCTCCCCCCCTCGCCTTCTCGCTTCCTTCAGCTGCCTCGGTCTCGGTCTTGACATACACTATTAATGCACTGCCCTGACTCATTTTTATTGTAAACATTGCCTCTTCTCCCTAAAACCAGCAGTTGCCCACCCTTCTCATACTTCTTGTTTTTGTCATCCAAGCCAACACCAAGTCAATACACTTGTGCTGGCGACTTCTTAGATTTGTACGGGACTCTTCTTAGAGGACTCACCTGTTATACCCATTCTAACCCGCCACGATGCCTACATTGTCATCGGTCCCCAACCCCTTGGCGCGTATTACCAACTCCGTAGGTCACCGCCTGCGGTCTGGCAATACTTCCAAGGACCCCAAGAGCCCCGACAGCCCTAAGAGCCCCAAGAGCCTCCACAGCGCCAAGAGCTCCCAGTCTTCCAACATCAATGGGGATGCTTCGTCTGATGGACGGAGCTCCCGCCGCAGCGAAGACAGACGCAACTCTAAGCTGTCCAAAGATGAGCGCATCCACCACGAGCGTGAAAGCATAGACTCGCGCCGGAAACAGGAGTTTGCCCGCGCTCTGGTGGAGGATGATCCCGAGGTCCGCGCCCGCTACGGCCAGCTTGGGGAGCTCACCGAGTTCTCCTCGATAGAAGAGATCTCCCAACTTCCCGCTGGCACCGAAGTCTCCTTCCGAGCACGCATTTTCACACAGCGCCGCGTCTCGGCTCATCTCGATTTCATACTGTTCCGTGACCAGACGCACTCGATCCAAGGCGTCTTGACCGATGTCGATGGCAGTCGGCACATGGTTCGGTGGGTGCAACGACTGCATCCCGAGTCCTTGGTGCACGTGGTTGGAAAACTGAAGGAGCCTCACGGCGCTGTACGCTCCGCATCGCATTCGAACGTTGAGGTCGATATCCAGTCGATTCATCTCGTCAACCCGGCTAGCAACCTGCCCGGATGGGACAACTACGAACCCACCGATTCACTCCACACGCGACTGATGTCGAGAGTTTTGGATCTTCGTCATCCATCCAACCAGGCCATTTTCAAGATCCGCTCCATGATCACGCGTACCTTCCGTGACACCCTGGACCAGAGCGGTTTCCTCGAGATCCAGACGCCCAAGCTGCAACCAGCGGCTACCGAAAGCGGGGCTTCGGTCTTCAAGGTGAACTACTTTGGACGCACAGCTTTCCTAGCTCAGAGCCCTCAGTTGGCCAAACAAATGGCCATCTCAGCCGATTTGAACAAGGTGTTCGAGGTATGTAAAACCAATAAAACCCCATGTAAAGATGCCTTATCATATGCTAATTTGCAATCTAGGTCGGCCCCGTGTTCCGCGCGGAGAACTCCAACACCCATCGGCACTTGACCGAGTATACTGGGTTGGACATTGAAATGGCGCTCCACCAAGACTACCACGAGATGATGATGGTTGTCGATCGGACTCTGAAAGCCATGATTAAAGCTGCTCAAGCTATGCCTGAACTTCAAGTAGTACGACAAAGGTGGCCAAGCGAGGACGCTATCGTCCTTGAGGAGACACCCGTACTTCATTTCCTCGAGGGTATCGAAATGCTGCGAGCTGACGGGAGAGAAGTCGACATTGAGGATCTCTCGACACGTGATGAGATTCGACTCGGAGAGCTCGTAAAGGAGAAGTACAACTCCGACCTCTACATCCTCGACAAATTCCCTGCCAACGCTCGCCCGTTTTACACACACAAGGACGATAACAACCCCGAATTCACAAACTCCTTCGACATCTTCTTGCGTGGCCAAGAAATCTGCACGGGAGGCCAAAGAATTCACGACGCCGCATTGCTCCGGGAAAGCATGGCGAAAGCCAAGATCCGAGAGGACGACATGAAGGAGTATCTGAGTGCGTTCGACTTGGGAGCCCCTCCCCATGCTGGCGCTGGTCTTGGTCTAGAGCGTGTTGTATTCCTCTTGCTTAACCTCGGCGACGTGCGAAATGCGACTATGTTCCACCGAGACCCTAGGTCTCTGCCTGAGAAGCCGCCCACTTTGCCCCACCCCGAAGCAGATACTACCAAGCACTGGACATACCAAGAGGCCCCTCCGATCGAGAAGCTCATCGCCAACTACGGTGACGCATCAAACACATCCTGGTTAGATGATCGATTTGAAATCTGGCGCCATTCAAATGGCGCTGCGATTGGCTGGGCCAAGCAAGACCGCTTTGCCATGGTTGTTGGTGACCCTCTTTGCGACCAGGTCCAATATGCCGACGTCACTTCGGCATTCATCAAGTATATTACGAATGAGCTGAAGCTCACGCCGGTATGGATGCTGGTGTCGGAAACTGTTCAGCACATCCTCGCCCAGAACCAGAAGTGGCGCACTCTCAGCTGCACAGAGGAACAGCGCGTCGACTCGAACAACCATCATCAGCCCGAGAACTATAAGGCCAACCTGCGCCGCGTGGAGCGTGAGGGCATTGACATTGACGAGGTTCATGTGGACGATGCTTTTATGAAGCGCGCGGACAAAGCCATCGAAGCCTGGAAGGCTTCCCGTAGCGAGAAGGGCAAACAGGTGCACTTGACAGAAATCAGACCCTGGGTCGATCAAGAGCACCGGCGCTACTTCGCTGCCGAGAAGGATGGTGAAGTCCTTTGCATGGTCGTGCTGGCGCAGCTGGCGCCTCGCCACGGCTGGCAGGTGAAGTGGGCCATGGACTTCCCCGGCTCCCCCAGCGGCACTATCGAGGTTCTGATCGAGAAGGCACTCAACGCCGTCTCAGGCCCCGTCACATTCGGTGCTGGCGTCTCGGAGAAGCTGACCCCTGGCGCTCGTCTCAACGGTGTTCGCGCCAAGTTCTTGGCCAACTCGTACGAGCTCATTGTCAAGAGCTTGCGCCTCTCCAACAAGGCATCCTTCCGCGAGAAGTTTGGTGTCGTTGGCGAATCCGTCTACATCTGTTATCCTCGCAGTGGCGTTGGTGTTCAGGATCTGAAGGAGATTGTCAAGTTTTTCGAAGACTAACTATTCTCTTTTCATGCGTATGATGATGACAAATCATACCGGTGCATTTGTTTTTCACAATCTAGAGAACTGGTTTACTCTGCATCATAAAATTATACCCCTCCCCCTTTTTTACACAGATTCCCCCTTTTGTTTTGGAGCGCCGAAGCATTTGCCTTTTCTTTTGTCTTTGCACTCTTGCGGCAGATACGAAGCCCGCTGCGCCGGCCGACGGAACTTCATGTCGGGTTACGAAGTAAATGACGGTTTATCTCTGGATATTGGCGGATTGGACAGTACGGCTTTCTATCATGCATACATAGGTTTTCTGTTTGATAACCCTTCTGGCTATCCTGAGGGTACACTTAATATTAACCAATCACTGAAAATCTTACTGCTACCGATTGCTCTGGTGTCTCGTGCTATCCCTGCACTTACAAGTTCTGTATGGCCCAACATATGTATGTATGTCATCATGGCCTTGAATTGCCTTGTACTGGTGTTCTGCGTTTTGCGTAGATGGATGGGGGGGGGGGGGGGGGGATGGCGTCTGGAAATTCTCCGAACTAGAGGGGGACTAAGCACTAAACGACGCGCCGGCCCGCTGATAGCTGGCGATCAATCTGAAATCTACGATGAGGTCATCCACAGACTGGGATGGTTCTACTAAGATGTGGCAGTGTGGAAACCTGAATCCCTGATATGTACGTGCGCGCTTGTATCCGCTTGGATTGGGACATCAATGGCATGGCTTCTGGCATGGCATGGCATGGCATTTGACATGGGAATATGCCACATTTGTCACTGCACCGAATCATCACTCCGGAGGCGGTGGAGGCGCCGATAAGCTTGTGTACTACACACCATATTAGTCAGTGACCATGGTTGGTCTATTTGGGAAATCACCAATGCCAAGATTCAGTACCTGCAGGACTCGTTTGGGGGCCAGGTGAGATTGCTCGTCTGCTCGTGCAGCAGTTGTAGTAACTGCATTGAGATGTTACATGTTGCTGTTAGGAGAGAAAAAAGAGGCGTTGTTGCAATATCAAATACGGCCTATCCCCCTCTCGCATGGATCGTAACGCAGCACGCATTGCCCCATTTGAGCCAGTGATGGCGGAGCAGGGGTATTTTGCACCACTATCGTAAGTATAGGCGGTCCATCGATCAAAATGCAAATCGCAAATTCATCAACGTCTTCTTTTTCCTGCCATCAAGTCGTCGTCAAACCATAACCCCGTAACACACCTCAATGCCAAGGGTCGCTTCTTTTTCAAAGTGTAATAAAATTTGTCTTCTCATCATCATCATAACAACTAAAACTCTGGCGGACGCCACACCAACAGAAGGGCAATAGAGAATACAAACAAGATGGGGGAAGGCTGGCGCCTTTACCAAACCATGTTGAAAGATTATTGAGAAGAAGGAAGGGGAGAGGGCGAGGAAAAGAAGATAGAACATATATATCCCCTTCCCTACGAGAAACCAAAAACTACGCCAGATCAACGGATATCTTTCTTAGAGGAGAGCCGCCAGCACACCGCCCACAAGAGCCGCGACGCCGGCCATTTCCACGCGGCCGGCGGCAGCGGTCGGGACGGCCAGGTAAGACGAGGTGGGCTTGGGCGGCGAGACGGGCGCGCCGGTGCCGCCGGAGCCGTAGCTCTGCTGAGGCGGCTGCGGGGCCGTGGTGACGCCGTAGGGCGGCGGGCTCGCGTCCGCCTCCTTGGTGGTGGGGACGGCGAGGGGGTAGGTCATGACGGTTGTGCCGGTGGGGATGACGCTCGGGATCACGTAGGTGCTGGAGGCGGGCTGTTTGTTTCTTTCTGTCAGCCGTGGTGGGTTCGTGGCAAGAAATTGGGCTCAGGAGAGACATAGAAGGGGAGGAGGAGGAGGAGTGGACTTACGCAGTTGGCAACGCCGGGCGTGCACTTGGTCACGGTGATCTGGGAAGTCGCGTACAGGGTGGAAGTGCTAACGGCGACCGGGTACGTCATGACAGTGGTCCCGGTGGGGACGACGCTGGTGGCCACGTAGGTGCTGGAAGCAGGCTGTGTTTTCTCCTAGTCAGCTAAAGTTCTCCAAACAACTCCAAGCTCGATTATGTAGGGATGACAGAGGGAAAGGGGGTTGAAGGGAGGACTTACGCAGTTGTCCACCGTGGGCGGGCACTTGGTCACGGTGTAGAGTGAAGTTGCGTACAGGGTCGAGGTGCTGGTGCCGACGGGGTACGAGGAAACAGGGTAGAGGGAGGTCTTGGGCCCGGCGCTGCTGACCGGGCAGGTGGTCACATAGACATTGGTCTCAACGGTGACATAGGGCTTGGTCGTCGCCGGGCAGTCGACGACTGTCGAGGAGCAGCTCGTCACCGTGTACGAGTGGACCTCGGTCACGGTCGACGTGGTCATGACCTCGCTGGTGGCGCTCGACCCCTCGGTGGCACTGGCGCTGGTAACGGGGCCGCCGCTGGTGGTGCTGCCAGTGGGCATGATGGAAGTGCTGCTCGTGATCGGGACGACAGAGCTGGAGGAAGAGGGCACCGCGGCCGAGCTCGAGGTCGGGGTGGCGGTGGCGGCTGGGGTGGACGAGGTGGTCAGGACCACGGTCACGACGGACGAGGACGTGGTGGCCGGGACGGAAACCGACGACGAGGAGTGCGAGTAGGTGTAGGTGATGCAGGAGCAGGCCGAGGAGATGAGCTTGACGTCGTTGTCGCAGTTCTTGAACTCCTGGGGCACGCCCGAGGCGTCGCTGTGGGGCGTGGTCAGGAAGTCCCAGCAGAAGTCCGGGGCCATGCCGATGTGGTCCTTGTCGATGAAGGCGCGGTAGCAGTTGTCCGCCTCGCAGTCGGGGTACTTCCAGCGAGTGTCGAGGCGGGCGGCGCCGGCCACGCTGCTCAGGGCGAGAGGGCCCAGACTCAAGACGATTCCGCGCATAGTGAGGTTGTTGATGTTGATCAGGTATACAAGGCAGGGTAAGGTCGATGGTAGATATATAGCGAGTGACTATAGCACAAGGCTATGGAATGTGTGTATATGCCGAAGGAAACGAGTGGCTTGGTATACTTGGTTTACAAGAGAAGGAGAGAAAGGAGAATCACCACGACGGAAAGGGGCCAGAGGACATCTAGATCTTATAGAGAGATGGGTGTATGTGAGTGCCAACGCACCTTACCATACCACCTACACACCATCGACCGACTACCACCTGCACATCCACCCCCAAGATACCACCCATCCATTCTCCCGTCCTGCTCCATCCATGGGCATGAGCTGGGGGCCGGGTATGGCGTCGCTGACAACCACATGTCCACGCGCAGGAGGAGGGCCGTAGGATGGCCCAGCCTGGTGTCCTGATGCAGGGGCAAGGCAGGCTAGCAGAAAGGCGCATATGCAGCACACCCATCCGCTTCTCGGTCCCAATCCCAGTCGTCCATACATGGAAATCGCCAGATCGGATGCAGACATTGCCTTGTTCTGATTGGGCAGATGCCAATACGGGAAAGTAGGCCAGCAGAGCCAACAGTAGTACAAAAAGACCGCAAAAGCAGGAACCAGAAAAACAATCCCACCCACCTAGCTGCCCCGCGTATGGATTTCTTTTGCTTGCCCTTTCGTTGCTCCCGCCCGTTTTGCTCCTGCATCTGCAATCTGCAGACGGCGCATCTGGGGGGACGTGGCGCCCAACGAGGACTCGACAAAGCCAGAGAAATGGCACCGGCGCGCGTACGGGTTCGCCTTGTGCAGTAATGTGTAAATTGCATTTCAGCCCGGTAGCCAATGGCGCGCATGTTTATTTTTCTTCTCCATGTCTACTTTTGTCCATCCCGTTGATTATTGCCATTTTCCTTTTTCGCGGCTGTGATATTGGGAGGTTTGGTTTGGGCGGGCTGCAACAAGACCCAGCGAAGGACCAGCCAGCCAGGGCATTCACTCGTTGAAAGTTGAAAGGCAGTACTATTCTTTTCTAAGCGTAAACTGCGTTCCTTCACGAATATGTAGCACCTGTTTAATATACAGCATCCAAAAGTCCCGAGGGAAAAATTGCTTCCGCATCGGGATGATATCGTTTGCCGTTCTGGGAAACCAAGTAGGCTAAGGATAGGCACCTTTTCCCTACCTACCCCAACCAGGGACGTCAAGGGGGCCGTGAGGGACAGGGCGCCACAGCGGCATACCGCGCAGCAGCGGGTGCACTACTAGGCCAATACCACGATACTCGGCCCAATTCTCTCGGGAATCCTTCTTCTATCCATCTCTGTGTTGCTTACAGGATGACCCAATATTGCCTGCCGAGTATTGCTCATACTGTAGACAGCATCAATTGAATGCGGCGCATGGATGGTATACGCGCATGTACACAGCAGGAGGTCAATCCCGAAGTCTAGATGCCGTGAAGGGCGCGCGACCAGGTTATTTCCTTTTCTATGTTGGTAGTCTGTTTAGCCGGGTGATCGTGTTTCTCCTATTTCCAGCTCCCCGCTGCTGGTCTTGCACCCGAAGAAAGTCTGCTTCCAATAGTGACACGTAGTATTTCCAAATTTATCCAACACTGGTCGATTTAGGTGAACGATATGATGCCATCGGTTCCTATTGCTGTAAAATACCATGATATTGAATTGGACCTGTAGTGTGTATGTAAGCTGCGTGCCTCTCTGCTCGCTTCAAATCCGAGTCCATTTCTCGCCAGCCCGGGACGAGGTGATGGAAGAGTATGACAATATTCGTTTTCTTGGTGGCCCGGCTCGCATGGCACCTACCGACTAAATACTGCATCCAATCTTAACGTACATCGAAACCATTCTACCGATTGGCTGGGAACGCAACCCAACCGCGTCGTCTCCGTCTGAAGTCCACCTCGTCTATTGTTAGTTCACGTACTACACATTTCTTATTCGCGTGCCGCGCGCCGCCACACACGGGTTCGACTTTCTTTTCTTTCACCTTTTTTTTTTCCAGTTCACTTGTTTGGTATTGTGGCTCATTGACTATCTCATTACTATCAACATCATCATCGCGGCGCTATGCTTAGCCGCAGGGCACTAGCTCATATTCGTTAAGACCGACATGCCATGCGACTTTGTCCTTGCCGAAACGCCATTCATCTCATCATCGTAGTAGGTATCTTCATCAAACCAAACCGGGGCCCGACTTGAACAACAAAAGACACAACAACAGCTACATCTAAATCTTGTAGACCAAATCGCCATCCGTGTACCTGTGCAGGAAAATATTAGTTTGATGTACTCATGATCGGGGACATCAAAAGGGTGGGAAAGGGAGGAAAGGGGTTAAAACTTACATCACCTGGTTGGCCTCATCCATACGCTTGAGAGCCTTGACTGCCTCATCGCGGCCGAAGGCGCCGCCGTTCCTGCTGCCGACGCGTCCGTTGACAGCTGTGATCACCGCGCCGACGTCCGCAGAATCGTCCTCGAACAGATCCGTGTTAAGGAGCTGACCAAGAGTCGTGCGGAACGTCGACAACCGCTCAGAGCTAATCGGTCCGGCGATGTTGAGCGAGGCCGCTCCCGAGGCGAGGTCGGCGTCTTCTTGCGTATCCTCTTGCGATTGCGACTCCAGCTGTGACGAGGGCATCGAGGACGCAAACGAGGTCTGCGATTGTGTAGGCGCGGCAGCGCTGGAGGTGCCAGGTGCCGTACGGCGCGAACGTCGCGGCGTAGCATCGTAAATATCTTCTTCCTCTTCTTGAGGCGCAGGTGCCGGCGTAGAAGAACCGCCATTTGTACCGTTAGTAGCGGCACGGCGACCCTTCTGTTGTTCGCGCGCAGACATGCGGGCCGATCGAGCAGCACTTGTGCGGTTCGAGGTACCCCGGGCAGTGGCATCGTCGTCGTCATCGTCAGAGCTCTCCCCGCTTGAAGATTCGGACTCGACGACCTGAGTGCGCCTGCGCTTCTTGCGGGATTCGTCTTCCACGACTTCCTTGAACAGGGCAAACCGGAGGATGCCTTCCGCCGCAAGAGCATCCCTCTCTTCAACGCGGTTGGAGAGACGGGCCTTGGCGTGTGCGGTAGCCAGACGGATGATGGTTTCCAACGAACGGACAGTCAGTGGCGACGTCCTCCGCTGGTTCCCTTCCATCTCGTCGTTTCGGAGACCAACATAAACCTCAGAAATGCGCTCAGAAGCGGCCTGGGTAAGGACAGGCTTTATTCTGGTCTTGGCATACTGGATATACTTCTTCATGAATGGGATGCTGAGAACCTCGTGGCGCTTGTTTGCACCCCTGCCAACAGTAATAGTGACACCTGCGTGAAGCATACTATCGAATTTCTCGTAGACATCGGTAGGCCTCTGCGTGTCGTTCTGGCTCTGAAGTGCTACACCAAGAGACTGTCCATTGTTCTCACGAACCGGGGCACCCTCATCGGTACCGGCTTGACGGTAGCGGTGCATACGCAAAACGTGCTCCGAAATCTGTCGATCTCTTGTATCCTCAATGTCGTCCGTAACAACAAAGAGCAAATCGAAACGGGATAGCAGGGAGTCTGGAAGTGCGATATTCTTGTGGGGATCTTTGTGGGGGTCGTATTGTCCGAAAATTGGATTGGCAGCTGCGACCACACTGCAGCGGGCGTTCAAGGAGGTATGAATACCGGCCTTGGCAATGGTGACGGTTTGCTGTTCCATGACTTCGTGAATTGCCACTCTGTCGACGTCGGACATCTTGTCGAACTCATCGATACAGACCACACCGCGATCCGCCATAACCATGGCACCGGCTTCGAGTCTCCGCTCGCCTGTCTCCTTGTCTGAGGTGACGGCAGCTGTGAGACCAACACCGGATGAACCACGACCGGTTGTGGCGATAGCCAGGGGCGCTGTGTTCAAGACGAAGCGAAGAAGCTGAGACTTGGCCGTCGACGGGTCACCAACCATGAGAATGTTAATGTCTCCTCTAAGATGGGTGCCGTTCTCCAAGTTCTTCTCCATACCACCAAGAAGCATGAGCAGAATGGCCTTCTTGATATAATCGTGTCCATAAATACTGGGCGCCAGTGATTGAGACAGGAGTTCGAAGAGGTTCTTCTTTTTCGCAATCTTGTTGATGTTGCGGATATCGGTGTCGGTAATGACGGCTGAAGCGAGACCGCCACCTGACTTTGAGGAGAGGTGGACAATGTTGTTGGCTAACATGACGGTTCTGAACAACGCACTGTTATGGTTGGTGTTGCGATTACCGAGTGTCCGGTAGATACCAACCATCTGGATTCGATCGCCGGGCTTCACCTTGTCAACCAGATCATCGTCGAGGATGACGTCGACACCACGGGGCAGCTGACCAGCGGGGGCTCTTTCGGGCATCTCTTGGATAGAGATGGTCTGATGATCCCGGTAGGTACAGAAACCATACTCGGTAAGGAGCGGGTTGCCTTCGTCGTCTTGTTGGGGATAGACGCTGGATGTCGTGACACCAGTGGTCATCGTCTGGTCCCGATATTCTCGGAAGTGAAAGATATTCTTCGTCTCGTTGAAATGTACACTCTTGACAACCTTGGGCCGAATCAGGGACGTTCTTGTGACGATACCCTCGATAGAGACCATGTTGTTGAGGTGAAAGGACGACAGAGTACGAGGGTTGCAGGCATGCAGCCCAAAGCTGCCAGCAAAGGCACAGTAGTATAGAACATCTGCATCTGTCTGATCGGGGCGCGCCTGAGGTAGGGTCTTGACGATCTCCTTGAGGGCATGGTTGAAGGCCAGGGTGTAGTCAAAGGGGTCGTTTAATAAACCCTCGGCCATCTCTGGGTTATGGTCGCGGACGAGATCGATGTCGACGACTAACCGCCTGAGATTCTTCTGGAGCATCGTGATGATGTCGGATCGGTAGCTTCTAGCATGCTGATCGTCTATGTCGGGCGGCACAGTCAGACTCGATCCTGCTTGCTGGGGAGCGTACAACGGCTTGAAAGAGGGGGGGGGGCAAAACTCACTGGGATCCAGGAACTCTTCGGCCAAGCGAATGCGCTCCTTGGTCGCTTCATCGCGAAGCATTAAAGCGTCCATGGTGCCTCAATTCCCTCTGTGGCTACCTGAGGTCTGTTGAGATTTGGTGTTGTGCGAATTGGTGGTCAAAAGTCGGTGATGTCGGCTTCGGGTGCGGGACAGCGAAAGCGCATAAAGATGCAAAAAGGGACAGGGACTTTCACAATTGAACGCGACGCGTTTTCGGGGCTACGAGACGTGGGCGGGTCGCGTAAAGTGCTTCTGGATTAGGCATAGTGCCAATTAAGCTGTGGTGGGCTGAATACAGTGAAGTACGCCCCGATTTAACAACGGCCACAGCGTGATCTTGCACCAATCCACGCCCAAGCAGAACAGACTGCGATTATAGGCGAACGGGGGATTCCATGATTGGATTGCGTGAAAGTATACTCCGTAATGGTCTTGCTATGCTGAGTTGCACCACTCGACCAGCTGCCACTGCTTTAAGCTGCATTCTCATAACCACCATTCCACACTTTGTGATGGCTTCTGGGGGCTCCCTCAGTTAATGCTGAGATAATGCCTCAGGAAAAAGATATTACTGGATGAGAGACTCTGGGAATTTGGTCACAGACACCATCTCACGCTCGAGCTCGATGGGTACGATGTTAAATTGACCATTCGGTACGGCAATTGGTCTTTCAATTGACTTCCCAAACTGTTCACTGATAAGTCGAAACCTCAGTAGGAATATATTCCAAAACGTAAACGGCAAACGGCAGGGATTTCAACCAATCCTCGCATCTTGTTGAAGTTGTCCAGATGTCTTCAATTCAAAGCCTGGAACAGACCGATAAGAGCCTCAATTGTGCTCAACCTTCCTTGAAGTTGGCTATCCATTCGTATGAAGTGGGAAATCCATTGATGGTCATGCTTTCATTTGGGTCCTTCAGCTTGGAGTTGATGCGTTCCCTTGACCGCAGAAACCTAGAACTCTATATGTGCCTATAGAGTTGGTAGACAATTACTGCCTGGGGCTGTGACGATGCAGGTAGGTATCGGAGATGAGTTCAAGTCTGAATAACATCTCCTTCCCCGAAGTATAACGGAGAAAGGTGAACGTCCAAATCCTGTCCAATGTGTACAAATAGCACCCATTCTTCGTTCTCGGGTCTCATTCCTGTTTCCACACACTTACTACCACCACTCACACAGAAACCATTGTGTTGACCACATCTCCACACCAACACTTCTCTCATCGATCTTCTCAAGACCATTCAGCCTGTACGACCATAGTCTGAATCACGCAAAAACATGGCTCTAAGTCTGGGCGCAATGCTGGCCAACGGGCTCCTCTGCGAGTCCACATGTCGAGGACGTAAAATGGATCAGGATACGCTTTGCGACAGAGTCGAAGCCTGGCGGGACGATCCGAAAAAAGCAAGACGTTGCGCGGCCATCGAAGAGCGCGGCGATGATATTGCCCAGTTGCGTGACGTCCTCATGCCGGATATGTGTTGGCAGCCGGGTCTCGAAAAGACTTTGACAAACCAACTGTTTGCCATTCAATCCGCCATCGACATGCTGAAGACCAGGAGCTGCAAGGATGCGAACAAGTTTGGGGCCATCCTGGAGGACGTCAGGTCTTGGTACAGCAAACCCCGCAACTGGCCATCGGGCTATTCGGACGAGCACATGGATATGATGCTGGAGGTATTGAATTATGCCATCGAGAAATCTAGTCGGGTCATCGACCACACCTTCCTATTCGACGAGTCTAAGCCCTGCTACGGTAGGGTCGCGGAAGCCCTGGACCAGGCTTTTTGCTACCAGGAGCGAGGCCTGACCCATATGACGAAGCAAACAAGCGACCTTTTCAGGGTGTTCAGAATGGTCTGTGACGACGCTCGAATGCTCCTGTGCGGGGAGAT
This sequence comes from Arthrinium phaeospermum, assembly GCA_006503535.1. NCBI lineage: Eukaryota > Fungi > Ascomycota > Sordariomycetes > Amphisphaeriales > Apiosporaceae > Arthrinium > Arthrinium phaeospermum. Next base: position 2,736,407 of record QYRS01000002.1, on the reverse strand, counting down.
GATCCAGCAGAGGGATGATTCGAAGAGGAAGTTCGCATACTGTATGTCCACGCGTGGGAAGCCGCCTCAATGCCCCAGCAAAATCACCTCCTCTTGCCCGGCCAGGACATGGAAACAAACGCCCAGCAGCGACGTCAATGAAGAAGATGGCGATCCATGTGCATCAAACGAGAGCGACGAGAAAAAGGCGGCGGCACCGGAAATTTGCGCTTGCCGTACTGTCATCAGGAAGATGTGGCAAACGGATGAGAAATTGAAGGAAAGGGCGAGGATCTCCAAGGTCAAACGCAACGATCGAGCTGAGCAAAGCCACAAGTACCACCGGCGTACCTCGAAGCCTTTGCATTCCTCACCATTAGGCCGGTTCGTTGAGACTGCTCCCTGATACGTTCCGTTCGATCGCCAACAAAGGGGGGTTCTGAAACTGCAAAAGGGGCTTTCCACAACCACCGACTTGTGGAAGCTGATGGGGTATCATGGGTGAAGACGACTCTTACGATGTATGAAAACGAGTAGGCGTTTGCGTGTCTATGTTGTCTTGGGTTAAACCCGTTTGTCTATGACAGGCCAGATATTGGATATTATTAGAAACAAGATATGCTTGTCACTGAGTTAACAGAGTCAAATTTTTCAATTCTTATGCCATTGAGCTTGGTTTCTGTCATGATTGAAAATTACACCACATAGACCTGGTGAGTAATGTAAATGGCATGCATGAGTATCATCTGCCACACTACTGTATCCTCTTACGTCTCCCAAGCGTAATCCATCCAACGCTGCAAGGTCGAGTTCCACACGCCGCTCCCCTGCTCGATATGCAACCAGGTGTTGACGAACTGGAGCCAGGCCACGTCGCGCGGGAGCACATAGCCGAGCTCCTCGAAGCTGTACGGGCTCTCCGGGCGGACGGCGCACAGCACGCCCCGGTGCAGCCGGGCCCAGAGCTCGGCCTCGACGCGGTCCGTGACGACGACGTCGGCCGTCGCGTTCAGCAGCGCGCGGAAGATGTCGGTGTTGTCCGCATACACGACGACGTCGGCCGCGGGGAAGTGGGCGCGGTCGAAGGCCTCGTTGCTGCCGCCCGCGGGCGTGGCCACCTTGACCCCCGGCCGGTCGATGGACGCGAGCGTGGCGAACTCGCCCTGCGCCGCCCGCTCGCACCGCACGCACGCCACCTTGCCGACGCGGAGCACGGGGGTCGAGAAGAAGACGCCCTGCAGGGCGCGGGCCAGCGTGATGCTGACGCCCGACATGCCAATGTCGAAGAGACCCGCCGCGGCGCCGGTGGCGAGATCGGCGAAGGTCGTGGGCACGAAGACCACCGAAGGGGACGACGAAGTAAAGCCTAAGGCGCTGGCGAGCGACACGGCCATGTCGATGTCCGCCCCGATGAAGCCTGTTCCGTTCTCAGGGGCGTTGCTGATGAGGTGGGAGAAGGGGGCGTAGCTGCCTGTCGTACCGACTCGGAGGTGTCCCCGAGCAACAATGTCTTCTAGCAAGCTGCCTCCAGCTTGGGAACCAGATGTAATCATGGCTCCTGCGCCTTCCCACCACGAGGCCAGAGTTGCGACTGAAAGCGTCTTCATTGCAAATCGGGGTATCTTGTGGGGTCCCTTTTAGAGCGAAGACGATGACTTGCACCCCATAATGGAAAAAAGATGGCCACCGCACGAGGTTTAAGTATACATTATCACAGACTGAGAGTTATATAGTGATGCTGAAAACACTTTGCCGGCCTCGGAGATTGCGGCTTGGCCCACTCGAGTCATGCCAACGGACCTAGGTCCGGGGTTCAGCGTCACCCCTACCATAGGAGCGCTTTTACTGCACGCTCATTGACTTTTGATTCTCTCCTACTACATGCTTGGAAAAGAGTTATTAATTGCACCGTTTTCTGATATGGTGACTGAACTACCGACCATCGTTCTGGCAGTGACAAATAAATTGTGAAGTAGTAGAGTTCCCGCTGGGTGAGCATCCTTGGCGCCCTCTTGCACAGTACCAACATAGCAATCTGGAATCGGGTTGCAACTCTCGGTTAGCTATCGTGCAGAACTAGTCACTACCAGTTCCTAAACCCTGAGTTTAGAAATAGCTGCCCTCCACCAGGAAACCGACAGTAAGCTATAAAGAGGGTAATGTGAGTGTCAGCCAATTCTCATAAGTAAGCTCACCTAGGACAGCACCTGCGTGAGAGATAGGAAGTAGATATATAGCTTACCTTGGCATGCTGCAGCATGTGCGGGAAGCTGAGCGTTGAAACAGCATCATTGGCCGAGTGGATGTACGGGCTCGAGTCGGACATCACCTCGTCGCAGACATAGGCGGCGGGGTAGCCGGCGTCTCTTGCCGAACCACTGTATAGCACAAGGATAGATTGGTCAGTGAATAAATTACAATCTGGGCAATGGGGTGTGGCAAGTGGGTTCGTAGGAACAAAGAGACAAGGGGTACGGGATAGAGTTCAGGGGCTCAGGGGCCGGGAGTCGGCTACTTACTGGTCGGAACAAGCATAGCCGCATCGGTCCGTCGCGACCTTGAGCTGCGTGTAGACCGGGACGAGCTTCTGGAGGTACGAGGTGAGGCCGGCGTCGACGTAGTCGGTGTAGACGGCGATCACGTTGTTGGGGGAGTAGCCGGTCATCTGGAAAGAATTCATCCATTGAGGTCAGCCAAGGCCCAGCCAGATACAGAGCCCGCCTCGAATCAACAGAGAGGGAAGAGGCGCTTGATTCACTTACGTCTTGGTTCATGACAGCCAGAACCTTGACACCGGAACGAGCGTAAGACTGCATCACACCACGCGACCCTTGCAGACCACCCTCCTCACCTATTAGTCCAGAGAGTTAGTGGGGTATGTTTGCGGAAGAGGTGCAATGCACCTGGTAGACCCCAGCGACTAGGGATCCGACTATTCGTGAACTTACCGGAGTAGAAGTGGAACTCTAGAGTGTTGGCAGGCTTGAACTTGGCCTCGGCCAGCACACGGAGAGCTTCGAGGATCACGACGACGCCCTATGTCATCAAGCAACTATGCGTCAGCATATTCCCCAGACATCAATTGACAGGGACACGGTAGCCATTGACCGAGAGGAAGGAGTCGTGACCGCCATGGTGGTGAGGCCTCCCCTCCCCCCTTTTTTGGCTACTTAGGTTAGGGATCACTCACCGAAGCATTATCATCCGCCCCCGGCGCGCGCCCACTTGTCGACGTCCCCACACTGTCGTAGTGCGCCGAGACGACGACGACCTCGCCCGAGGTGCCCGGGATGGCGGCGATGACGCTGGGCTGGTTGTACGAGTGGGCGAACTGCTTGACGGTGATGGCGCCGTTGGCCGCGGCCGCCGACTTGGCCGTGTCGAACATCCACTGCGCGCTCGTCGCCGCGTAGCTGCCCTTGTAGTAGCGGTTGTAGAAGTCGGCCATGGCGTTGGTCCACGTCTGCAGGTTGCTCTGCGACAGCTTCGCGATCAGCGGGTTCGCCTGCGACTGGTGGCTCGCGCCGCTCGGGAAGGTGGCCCGCTTCGCCACGGCCGAGGCCAGGCGGTCGGCGCGGAGCGTCTCGAGTTCCTGTAGGGGAGCCCCGTTAGTGTTTTGGTCTCCTTCCGTGTAGCTGCCCCCTCGCTCCTCTTTCTTAGAAGGCGCGCGGGTTCTTGGATGAGGCAGGGATGCTCTTAGGGTCAGAGGAAATAGATGCTGGGACCTACCATGGTGTCCGTGATATCGGCAAAGTGGATTCCCTTGGAGATGAGTCGCTCGAACTTCTGCTCTTCGGTCATCCAAGTGCCGACGTCCTCCTCAGATGTCTTGACGAGTCTCAGCTCTTCATCCCGAGCCGGCAGCGACTGGGCTGTCAAGGCACCCAGAACGGCGGCAGCATGAAGCGCAGTCGCGCCAAGAAGAGCGAATTTGACCATGTTGAGCGAACGGCAGCCAGTGAAGACGAAACTAGCAAGGCAGGATGGACTGGGTATAGGGGCGGGGTAAGTGCAATGAATGACCTGGCGCGTGAAAGCATCACCTCGGACCATCGACAGTGGAGGAAACCCCGTCCCGTTATATACGACTCTACTTTCTTCAGCATTTAGAACTCCTCGATGCGTATACGCACGATAATGTCCTGATTACTACCCAATGCGGAACCCTCATTCGCCAAGACCAACAAGTGCCGTGGCTGCAGCTCGTACCTTTACTGTCCTTCTGGATGCGGCGTAGTGTGCCGAAGCCAACTACCCTGCAGAGGATGATCCCCGATGCCAAGACGCCTTGGTCCGCCGGGGTGGTATGCCAAGCCTTCTTATCTTCAACGAAAGCTCCCCACTCACAACAACAGAGACAGCCCCCCATAGCACCATAGGAAAGAAGCATGAACTTCCAATTTCCTTTCTCGGAAGGAATAGTACAGTGGGGCACCAAAAAAAACGCAAAAAGCAAAATCGTTTATTTTGAAATATTAGAGATTTTTAAATAAAACTAGCGTAAAATAATATATTAAATTATAATAAAATTTTTAAAATATTTATAATTTTAAAATATTATTATAAAATTAAAATTTTAATTTTACGATTTTTATTTAATATAATATTTTAATATTAAGATTTTTAAGATTTTAATACCTTAATACTTTATTTACAAATATTAAAGTATTAAAAATTATTTTTAAAATTAAGAAAATTAGTATAGTTTTATTTAAGTTAAAATAAATATAGGAATTAAAAAAGTGGATTTTTTCTATTTTTATTCGGAGTAAACGGCTAGTTTTAAAAATATCTTAATTTTTATAATATATAAAATGTCTTTTTTAAAATAAAAGCTTATTAAAAATAATTATAATATTATTAAAATCATTTTTTAAATTCTATTTTAAAAAGAAATATAATAAATATTATGTCTTAATTTAAAATATTTTCTTTTAATTTATATTTAACTTTGTTTATTTTTAATATTATAAGGTATTTTAAAATATTTATAAATCGTCGAATTTTTACTTTAATTAAAAATGCTTTTAAGTACTTTAAATATCGATTAAACTTATATATAAAAATAGTTTTATTCTTTTTTTAAAAGCGTGGGTAATTTATTATATATTTTTAAAGTATGTGAGTTTCTATGTGAAATAGGCTTGATTTGGGCGATTTGCGTTATTTTTGGAGACTGGCTGTAGAGAAAGCTTCCACTGGCCGAGCGTCATGTGCCCGCGATTAAGGCATTGCACTGGATCCAACGTATGTGCTGCGGGCGGTCCCTTAGAGGCAGGTGGTCCTACCCTTGACGTACTTAGGGAGATGGAGACCTGCTTCCTATGTCATCAGAGCAGGTTTGCCAGCTGTTCGATGCATCGAAGCCTGTGTCGCATAACACAAGCACAATTATTATCGTCAATGGTGCATCTTCAGTAAGTGGGGCCCTGAAGATCAGGTTGTCCAACAAGTGCGTGTCATTCTCTGTCAAACATACGCGCCTAGACTGTGCTGTGCCCGTATTCCCGCTTCTCTACCACGGAAACATTCGCGTTTACTCTCTTGAGGGTGGCAGTGTCACTGTCGGTGTCGGGGCGCCTGCTGCCATCCAAGATTTCCACCCGGTCCGCGTCTGCGTTGCCGTAACGCCCAATCCTGTACCACGGGAGTTCGAACAACTTGTTCATGCTTTCCAGGTCGCGCCCGGACGTCTCGGGGATGGAGAACCACACCCAAGCCCCGCCGGCGATGGTGACGGCGGCAAAGAACCAGAAGGTACCAGCCGGTCCTAGCCCGCCGTCCTCCATGGGTAGAAGCATATGGGGCAGGGTTCGGGAGTTGCCGAAGCTGTTGGCAAAGTGCACCGTCATGGCGAGCGACGTAGAAACGGCACGTATGCGCAGAGGGAAGAGCTCGGCGGTTAGCAGGTACTGCATCGAGTTCCAGCCCAGCGCCCAGCCAATGCCGGAGATGAAGATCATCGCGATCGCGCCATAGCTCGCCGGCAACAGGCTCTTGGGCACGACGAAGTCCGTGGCCACACCGAGCTGGGGCACGGCCGTTAGGAAGCTGGCTACGTATACCATAGCTATGGCTTGTAGTAAGATGCCGGCCATCAGAGAACGCTTCCTCCCAATCACGTCGACCAGGAAGAGGGCGCAGCAAACGGCCGACAACAGTTTGACGACGCCAAAGATGACAGCGATTAGTAACGATTCGTTTTCGCCGTCGAAACCGAGAAGCCTGAACAGATCCACCGCATATACAGTTATTGAACCGGACCCAGACCATTGGGCCATCAGCTGGGCCATGGTAGCGAGGTAAACGCGGTAGAAGTTGCTGGGTACGCAGAACATCTGCTTCAAAACATCAAAGAACCCCTTGTCGCTCGTCTCTGCAATCTCTTCTTGATGTGACTCTTGAATGGCTTTTATCTCCTGGACGAGATATGGATCTGTGGTTTCGAGGTTCCGGAGGCGAGACATGTTGATCAGGGCCTCTTCTGGCTTGTCAATCTTGATAAGGTAGCCTATGAGCATGGTAAGTATATGGGCACACCATATTGAGATGAGTAGCGCCGGTTACTTACGGGGTGATTCATATTGAAAGATTGTCATTACCAAGATGATTGTAGCAAAAATGATGTGGATGCTGGTCGGGGCGAGCTATCACTGAACGTTAGCGAGTTTACTCCTTTTATCTAGAAAGTCGACGACAAACCCAGCGGGCGTGCGTGGTATCACCCAATTGAACCTGGGCTCCGTAGTTGGCAAGATACGCCAAGACAATGCCCAAATAGACGAATCCTGTGAATATACATGTGCACAGCCCTCGAACGGAGGCAGGTGAGATCTCGGCGATGTAGATGGGTCCAACCACAGCGGTCTGCCCAACACCAAGGCCAGCGATGAATCGGCCAGCGTATATGGCGCTCAGCTTTCCATTATTTCCCATGAAGAGGGCGATCCCCAGTATCCATAGGACACACAGCTGTCGGGTAGCCCAGATACGGCCGATGCGGTCGCAGATTACGAAAGCACTGGCAAATTCTCACATGTCAGCATACAGTTCCTGGTCAAGCAGTGATGCATCCAGGGTTGACTCACATAAGGGCACCGCCAATTGAACCGAGCTGCACCATGGCCGCAACATTGCCCTTGATGTTGGTTTGCTCGACTAGACTGTAGGAACTGAGCCTGATTGAATCCTGGAAGCCGGCAGAATCAAAGGCTCCTGCAATCAGGCCCTCATCTACGCCACGGGCAGCTCCGAGTAGGCCGAATGAGATGACGGCGAACCATAATCGCCAGTTGACTTGTTGGAAGACCCTTGTCAGCTTTCTCTTCTGCTGCATGTTATGACTTTGGAACGGGAGAAAGCTGAGAGAGCCCATGTCGAGGAAGAGAAGAGCTCCATTCGCCGCTTGGCATACTCACAGACGTTTTTGGGCTCGCCCAGGCTCTTCAGCTTGAAAATATTGACTGGTTTCTTTGGACCGGCAGCCATGTTTGCGATTAACGACGACGACCAGGACAGGACTTGTGGCCGGGCGGCAATGCCATCTTGCTTTATACCTCGATCGCATCGGGACACTCAATACCTGGATTCAAGTAAAGTAAAACCAATTTCTTGGTCTGCTCTACCTAGACTGGTAGCCAGTTACATCTCGTCGATATTCGTTACGGCAGGCTGGGCAACGTAGGAGGCCAATCTTGGCTTTGGGACGGCCCGCGACGGGTGCGGTAAGCCGCGAGGCGACCAGGCCAGACCGCCGTCGCCAGTGTTCTCGGTCGCCATGTCAGACGGCGAGATGAGACGCAGGCGTGGTATTGCCGAAACGTGGTTCTAGTCTTATCCGGTGCCAACTCCGCGTAGGCCTTAATCGTGGAATCCCATTTCCATTTTGCAAGCGTTACGGGTAGTGTTAGCCGAACAAATAGGCCACCCATCCTGCCGTAAAATCAAATAAGCAGTTGGAAGTTGGGATGGATTTCTTAGCGCGCGTGGGAAGTCAAACGGGACAGGCACTTGGCGCAACTTTATCGTTTTTGGAGGCCTGCCTCACACTTGCTGTTTTACTTTCCTTTTGTTTCAACCCTTGGAAAATCTTGAACAGAGAGATATTAGAATCTCTGAAAGACAACGAACCTATTCGTACACATATATGCATCTATGTTATGTATATCCTGTGCCACAGCTGGTTGAAATTCGAAATGGCGCCCCTCGCATCAATCGGCGCACGTCAGAGAAAACACCCTTGACTCGTTTGAATCCAGTCCAAACGATAATCCCGCGATCAAGATATCCCCGCGTTTGATTATCAAGATGTAAAAGATTTTCTGGTAGACGCCGGCTCAGGAGACTCGAGACATGGAAAGAGGAGTGCTATGTTGTCAACTCTTGATATTGCTGATACGCCCAGGCTTATTATGATGGACGTTCATATCCTTGACCGACTTGCCCCTTTCACCCGGAGGTGGCTTCCGCCCCCTCGTGGCATTCATACCAACCTTATAATATCATGCACACTTTGATACCGAGCTCATTTGTCTTATTCCACTGGGTGAACTGTCTTGATATCGAGTGCCAGCACGACCGGAGGCTCGTAACACCCCGCCATGATTTCGAGCATTCAAAAGCAGTATCTTGCAGCTCTAAGGCGCAAAGGATGTACTAGGAGTTCGAGAGGACTGTTAATCTGCTACCCGGTGCCTCTCCGATCGCTGCTTGAGGAGGGGCTGGAAGCTTCCAAATATTCCCTTGGGTCAGCCGCAATGTGATGGTGGTGAGAGATCTGTTGAGTACAGTGAATTGAAGGTAGCGATAACTTCAGTTAGCCCTTACGTGGAGCAAACTGCCGTCGGCTTGATCACAGCATCATCGATGCAACAAATGCCATCCTAGTCTCCTAAGAGCCCGATGGGAGGCGTTCTAAATGTTTGATCCCTTGCGTTCAAACTGATTTCGGTTATCAACTAACATACTTGCAACTTCTATAAACCCTATTAGCAAAGGCTCTACGATGCATCATATATATATCAATCAGTACAACACGGCTAGGGCTCTAAGAGGTAGGATAGCTACCTATTAAAGGCTCCGATAATCTCAAGGTGAACAGTAAAAGAGGGTGTGGCCATAACACCGTGAGTGTGACGTATAGGATATCGTGGGTTGAATGTACGCTATCGATCCTGGGAGGCAATGAGCGAGAGTCTGTAATTGATTATCGACATTTATATTCAATAATTATCATATGTTCAACGAGCATGGTGTATTCATCATTACTTTCTCCCTAAAAAGTGATCTCTGTTTCCCCAACTCTTTCCAGTCAATCCTTCCTTCCTCACAACACTCACTCTCAACTCGTTCCTTCCTCACAACATTCTTTCTCAACCTCAAACCACCAACACCATATCCGACACTACCAACATAACTAAGTGAAGACTTCACCAAAGCACAAACACTGAACTGCCCTCATCCATCAAAACATACTCAGTCTCGGTTTCCTCCTTGCACCACCGACATGATGCAGTTCATCTTCGCATTTGTTTTCTTCCTCCTTGGCCTCGGCGCCAACGCTGTCACTTTTAGTGACATCATTGGCAGTCTCCCAGACGGCGGTTACATGGCGGACATGACGACCTACCGCAACGGAGTTCTCCACGTCACGGATCTGGATGGCAACCCGGTCAATGGATCACCCTTCGAGATTTACCCGATCCCCGCCCCCGATGTGACAGACCATGATACCCATCCCAACGGCACCCAGACCAAGGATTCGTGGGGTGTAAGTTTTCTTCTCTGCCCCAACAGTTTTCCCCAGACACAATGACCTCTCAGCTTCGGTTTCTGTTTTATTCCTCACTTCTCCGCAACCCCTTGCGTTTGCGTTGACCATGATTTGCTGATCAATACATTCTTTCTCTTGATACAGTGTGTCGATGGCGAGACTGTGGACGAGGGCTTCTGGAGCGACGCCGGCAACAAAATGGGCCGCTGGTGCGACGATGGCAACATGATGCCCGGCCACAGCATCAAGTGGTGGAAGACCGACGAAGACCTGGCATACATGTGCAATTACGCCGGCGACCAGAACTGCAGCTGGGATGAGTACCTCGGTTATATGAAGACCATTGCCGACGGCTGTGGCCACCTCACCTCCGGCTGGTTCCTTCAGGGCTCTGGGGACAAGACATACGGGCGCGGTATCGCGGGTGGACGCGGTGATCCGGCGGCCGTCTGCTCAAACGTCTAAGACTGTTGGCAGGAGTCGCTGGTGGAGGAGAAAGATTTTGAGAGGTTGTCGCCAAGCAAGAGAGATGGATCAAGGTTCTACCGACAAGTAGAAGGCTAAATTCGGACAGTCTATTGGAGGCTGATGGGGTCCATCGCCCATCTTGGCAACGAGCCCGTAGACTGATACTCGACTTAGTTGAGCTTCTGCAAATCAATTCCCCTTGAATCTGTCCTGGGTTTGACGTATATTTGATGATGTCTCAAGTCCATATTTGTGTGTGTGTATATCGCTGAGCAAGAGTCACAGCTTGGCTGTAGATTGAGACTAGTGGTCTTGTGATTTCTTTTCCGGCGGATCCCAGTTGAAGGGTTGATAATGTCACCGGCTCGAAGGTCGCGACTACGCAGCGTTTGTACTGGTCGCAGCCCGTAGACACAAGTACGCCTCGGAGCATGGATCGGCGAAATAGGTGTTACATTTTGGCTGCATGTATCTATTCCATTCAAATGAGCAGATGTGCTCAGGACCCTTTCCAAGATCGGCTGTAGTTGCGTGGCTATAACAGAGTAATGAAACAGAGAGCCTGGTAAGCCATCACGTAGACCTTGCAACCGTCAGCATATGGTTCCGCCAAGGATTTCATCGAGCCATAGTATCCGTGAGTTGCCATCATTCACAGTGCAAAAACATAATTTCTACTGTGGAGTATAGGGGTTGACACATTGTTGCCTCTTTAAAATCTGTCTAGGTTCATGAGTATGGGTATCTCTATGGGTGTCACGGAATAGAACTCACAAGCATATGCCTCCTTGGACACCTTTTCGAGGGCTCTTCAGGGTCTGTGTTTTCTTGTCTTGGCCCTGTCCAAGGGCACAAATTAAAGCTCACAATGTCACCGTTTCGAAAGAAAACCGTTCTTGGTCGAGTGATCCGGTTATTCAAAACTCTAATTCGTGATGGCCAAATCCGCGTTAGGGTGCACGAGTTCGGATCTCCTATAACCTGTGTGTATTCAGTCTTCGAGATTTATCCCAGGGGGCTTTCCGATATGTTCTTTCAAACATTATAGATGTCGTTTTCGCCGAACAAAATCCCATGGTGACTTGGAAGGTCTGCGAGTGATCTTCAGATTGTACATCTTAGCCTTCACCTGGAGCCAGGAAGGATATCGTATTTGAGTTAGAGAATGGACACGCCAGCGGGGAAAGGTCTGTATGGCAAATTTGTGTTCGGAGATAGTCCCCGTACTACATTATTTATAAACAGGTCCTCAACCGTCGGGAACGTCCTTTCCTCAAAATAAATGTTCTGTTTCATCTCATCCATTCCACGAGTCCAAAGTCCATCATATTAGGCATACAATAGTCATCCACACTCGTGACACCCCTTGTCTCTCTGCGGATATAGCTCATTCTGCACGATCCAGCCCCAAAACGTCCAAAAAGCCCGAAACTATTGATTCTTCCTCGCTGAACGACATCCCAAGAATCATAATGGAGGCTCAAACCCTGGTCCAAACTCGTACCTATTTCCCACCTCTTCACCCACCGCCTCGGTCTTTCGACAAGCAGAGGATTCACGATGCCATGAATGAAGACGAAAGGGAGGAGTCCCGCAGAATCGAAACCATAAATGATCCGGATGAACGCAGATGGGAATCGCTGGTGGCCGCTTCTGTTTTGGTTGGCAGGTTGGAAAAGGAAAGCCCCGAACATCTGTACTCTGCCGAAAGCCCGCAACCCAAGCCAGCATATACATCAGGCCAGCAGCAGGTTCAGCATGAACCGACTATGGGCTCTGAACAGGCGTCCCAAGATCGCCACGACAGAGAACGGACACTCAGCGAGAGCCCAGCTCCGAGCAGCAGAGGAAGCAACCGGACACCCCTACCGGTCTCCAGCTCGTCCAAGCGTGGTGCACCACCACCGCCGCTCGACCGCGAAGATGTTGCGCAACCTCCCCCATCCAAGAAAGTATGTGTAGACAAAACAAAGCCTGAGAAGAAGAAACCCACCGGCGCGAAAAGTAGCAAAGAACAGCGACATCGTGACACGACAAAAAACGAGAACGCACGCGCCGCGAGGATTGAGGCCGAGGGCATCGAGAATCCCTATGGCCCCTGCGATGCGTGCAAGAACACCAAAACGACCTGTATGATAATGTTTGATGGAAAGCGCTGCGCGAAATGTACCAGAAGCAAAGGAAGCAGCGAAAAGTGTCTCTCGGTCCAGTACAACGCCAACCCGCGCATACTAGAAGCTGAGCGAGCAAGAAGAGCAGCAGCAGGATTTCAAGTCGGACCACCGTTATCCCAAATTTTTCATCCTCATCAAAGCCTTGGGCGCTCTAACGACCCCAACCCTCCTGACCAGATCGACTCGAATGAGACCGATAAGCTCCCTGGATGAGGCCGCAGTATTGAGAAAAAGACGATCCTCCGAGTTTGGCAACTCCCCTTGGCAGAAGGAGTTCTGAGGCCCTCAGTGATGACCTTCCTTGGCGTCCAGGTCCAGGTACATATTGATGCCGCCGATGCAGATCGTGCTGACGATGCGAAGTCGTGGGGCACCGCACCTTCAACGGAATTTTATGCGTCACTGCCATCTGACACCATCGGTCTCGACGGGGTGTCTTCGTGACCATAATAAGTACCCAGCCGAATTCAGTCGGCACTACATGTACCTGTCGCAATCATTACCTGAGTCCGTCATTGCTCTCCTCCCACCTGCCTGTGTGCATTTTCGTCTAAGAAGTGGAAGTGGGGTGCCTGCAGTCGGATACCCCAAACCATCTCCAAGAGATATTTGCCCGCCGGGCAGTCTCGGCATCAAGTGGTTTTTGGCTTTCGTCGTGGAGAGGCGTCATGAGGCGACGAAGGACTCATTGGAAAATGGAGATCTGCCAGGTCGAAGGAAGAAGATGACGGGAAGATTGGTACCACTGTTGGGGATGTTTGAGTGTGGGGGGTGGCATAAAGCACTTATTAGGGCTGGTATTTTGCTTAGGTACCAAAGTCGAGCACGCTTAGTAACACTTTCTTTCTATCACTTCGAAAGCATCTCAATGATTATTGAATGAGCAAGTAATCAGATTTGGTACACTAAGACTCAGTTTCGTAGGCATGCCTTCTGGCTTGGAATTGTATGATCACTTGAATCATGTACTTGATGTCACGGAAACCCACCGACAATACATATCTTCCACCCAACGCAAATTCAAAGACAGATGCAGAAGGAAGTAAAGTGCAGATATAATAGCCCATTGATTCGTATATACATCATGACTTGGATGCCCATATCCTGTTCTCTGTTCCCAAGAAATGTGCAGCCCAAACAGAGTGAGAAGCTCCATGCATTCCCGTCGCGCCCTAAACCCGTTCACATATCATCAAGAAATGACCAACTTGGGCTTCCAAAACCCCAACGCGAAGTCCGACTACACACCAACGGCAAGAAAACCTGGAAAGCTGCTGTTCTTCCATCATGTCTACGCCAACTGCGCGACCAGCGCATTGAATTCCTTATCGGTGTGTTGATCCAGGTCCCTGTAGCGCTTAGCCAAGTTAGTGTCCCCCTTGCGGAATCGCTGCAGCTTGAGCTTCCCTCCGGCCAAGCGCTTGGCCTCGAACAGGTCTTCGACGTCCACCAGCGACGGCACCACCGTCGTCCGGAACTCGTACGGGACGCCGCTCGCCTTGATCAGCCCGATGCTGTCCTCGAGCACGCTCGGGTCGATCCTCTTGCCGGTCACCGCCTTGTAGTTCTCCAGCGCGCACTTGATGTCCATGGCGACGAAGTCGACGAGCTTCTCGGCGAACACCTGGCGCAGCACCTCGGGCGCCGTGCCGTTCGAGTCCAGCTTGACACTGACGCCCGCATTCTTGAGAATCCGGAGGAAGGGGACCAGGCCCTTGTGGATGGTCGGCTCGCCTCCAGAGATGACCAACGACTTATGGGTGGTCGACGATACGTGCCTGAAGACATCGAGACTCGTCATCCCATCGCGCTCGCCGCGAACCAGCGGTCCATTGTGACACCATGGGCAAGCAAGGTTACACCGCGATGTGAACATGATCGCTGCCTGCACCTTGCCGGGATAGTCGCTGACTGTGTTCTTGATGTATCCTGCCACCGGAAGATCGGCGATATCGGCAATTTGACGCTCGAGATCCAGCAGTCCACTCCCGTTATCCACCGCCGGCGAGTTCGTGATGTACCGGTAGGTCTTACGGGCTACGAATTCCTTCGCCTTGCCCTTGTTCCAGTCTCGAGTCGGACGGAAGTAGCCCACGATGCGTGAATAGACGAGGGTCGAATCGCCACAGACCGAGCATTGGGGTTGCTCTCCAGGCAGATAGCCATGTGTCTGGCAGATGCTGAAGGTCGGAGTTAGGGTGACGTATGGTATGCGGAATCGAGCTGTCAATATCCTGACCAAGTCCCGTGCAAGTTCCCAGCTATGCAGCTGCTCGCCCAAGAACGCGTGGAAGACAGTACCGCCTGTGTATGCACACTGGAGATCCTCTTGGTGCCCAAGGGCTTCGAACAGGTCATCTGTGCTGTCGACCGGAAGCATGGTCGAGTTGGTGTAGAAGGTTGGGATATCCTGATCAGGAAACAGCTCCTTGTCTCTCTTGGCTAACTTGTAACACGTGCTTTCGGCTGGAGTGGCCTCCAGGTTATACAAGTTGCCAGTTTCATCCTGGAAATCCTGAAGTCGCGTTTTGATAAACTCCAAGACCTCAAGTGCGAAGTCCTTTTGTTTCTCGATGCCCTCGCCAAGCAGAGCAACCAAAGCCTCGTTCATGCCATTCACGCCGATGGTGCTGAAGTGGTTCGTCCAGCAGGATCCGGTACGATGCTTTGTTGCAGAAAGGTAGTGCGCTGCGTAGGGGTACAGAGCCTCGTTCTCATCCACCCTCTTGCGTTTGATCTCTAGGGAGTCCTTCGCTACCCTCAGAGTATCCGATAACTTCGAAATGAATGTGTCCTTCGAGCCGCCAGAGCAGTAGGCGAGATTCGGAAGATTGATTGTGACCACGCCAAGCGAACCCGTCAAAGGGGTTGCACCGAACTGGCCACCCACTCGGCAGTGTAATTTGCTGATGTCGAGACGAAGGCGACAGCACATCGATCGAAAATCTTCTGGGTCCAAGTCGCTGTTGTAATAGTTTCCAAAGTATGGGATCCCGTACTTGGCCGTCATCTCCCAAATTGATTTCCATCGCGGGGATTCCCAGTCGATCCCCTCCCAGAGGTTGTAGGTCGGGATTGGGAACGAGAAGATGTTGCCATTCCCATCTCCTTGGATCATCACCTCGGCAAAGGCCCGGTTGAGCATGTCCATCTCCTCCTGAAAGTCTGCGTAGACCCATTCAGGCTTGAGTTGGCCGCCGATGACGACGCACTGATCTCGAAGCTTCTTCGGGCAAACAAGGTCCATCGACACGTTGGTGAAGGGGGCCTGGAACCCGCTTCGGGTAGGTACGTTGAGCGAGTAGACGAAGCTCTGCACGTACTTGAAGACTTCAGGGTACGTCAAGCCATCCTTCCGAACGAAGGGCGCAAGGTAGGTGTCGAAGCTGGAAAGTGCCTGGGCTCCGGCCAGCTCGCCCTGTAGAGTGAAGAGGAAGTTGACGAGCTGGTTAAGGGCGGTGTTGAGATGCTTGGGTGGCCGAAACTGGATCTTGTTGTCGACGCCGCCGAAACCTTGGAGAAGGATGTCCTCGATTGACCACCCTGAACAGTACGCGCTGAGGAAGCCGAGATCGTGGATGTGGAATCGGTTCTCGCGCTCGTATTGGCGTATTTCGTCCGTGTAGACCTTCTCGACCCAGTACTGCGCGATGATATGATTGGAGACATACTGCATCAGTCCCTGGTGGGAGAAGGTCGAGTTGGCGTTCTCTGCCCCTTTCCAAGAACCTTTTGCAAGATACTCCTCGACAAGATCAACGCTCGGCGACATGATTGCACCAGTGACTGTTAGGAGGTGGAATGAAAGAGATTAGATCTGTCACAAAGTCTGCTCGGCGTTCCCAAAGTGCCACTGAAGCTCTCAATTGTCGCTGACATCCCAGCGTATTTAAGCTACTGGACGTGTGTTGATAGTTGACGCGTTACATTGCATTCGATCTCTACAGGCGCGTAAACATATCTCTGGCGCGACTATGACAGCAACGTACAGCGACATGGCGCAGCCAATGCATTTCAGCCTCCAGACATGGTGCGATTATCTGATGCTGGACGCGTTGGTCGATCGCCTGACAGACCTAGGCTCGGGGGTCGAGTCCGCGCGAGTCGGGCGCGATACCATGTGACTTGGGCGAGGAAATGGGCTGACAGAACGAAAAATGGTCGAGCGATTAAGCCCGTGGCCTATGATCGCGGTACACGCGTGAAGGAATAAAACTAATCAATCGTCGCGTCTCGGCGACCTCCCCAAGTTGTGTGCGCTCAATCTGCAGCATGTCTCGCGGGCCGCGGGATTCCATGAGCAAGTAAACCACAATTGTAAGGTGAGGTGATCATCCAATGGTACGGTGAATGCCGGACTAGCTTGGAATCAACTCGAGCATGTCTAGTTCGTAGCGTAGTAGTCGGCGTGGCACGAGAGCGTTCCTTTCAGGCATTGATGCCGCCCGATCCTGGGCGTCGCCCTGCGACGGAGGTCTCGATCGAAAGCAATCAAGGCCTGGTTCCCAATGGTCAAATATTGCAAATATGGCTGGAGGTAAGTGCTTTGTCGAATAAACGTGAAAATAACAGAAGGATTATGCAGTAGAGGGGCGGTTGGGAAAGTGGAGCGATTCCCCCACGTGGAGACATGCAGGGTGCAAATTATTTTATTCACTGAAGCGGCTGAGATTGTACCGTACCGCAACCCCGCTAGAGACCTAACCTCTTTGCGACCTGCCTCTGCCGCCTGCGGACATACTAGTATATATATTGTATATAACATACCGAGTTTCATGGTAGCGACCATGGCCCCCAACAAAGATGACGTCGCCAAGGACGTCGCAGCAGGCCCGGAGAAGGGCGATCTCAGCATCTCCGCCAACCACATGGGCGGAGATATGTGGGTGGTGAAGCCCGTCCCGGGCGCCGGAAACGGTGCGGTGGCGCTGCGGAAAATCGCCCGGGGCGAGCGGATCATGGCGGACGCCCCGCTGTTCGTCGTGCCGACGACGGTGAACGACGTCAAGACGATGCAGCAGATCATCGCGCTGGGCCTGAAGAAGGCCACCAAGGACCAGGCCCGCGAGTTCCTGTCCCTCGACAACGCCCACAAGGCCAACGGGCCCCTCGTGGGCACCGCCAGCACCAACGTCCACCCCATGGGCGGCGGCGGCGCCACCGAGGCCGGGCTGTTCCTGGCCGCCTGCCGCATCAACCACGCCTGCGTCCCGAACGCGCAGAACAAGTGGCGCAAGGACCTGGGCCGGATGACGGTGCACGCCGCGCGGGACATCGCGGCGGGCGAGGAGATCACCCTCACCTATCTGCCGGCGCTGTTCCCCTGGGCCGAGCGCCAGACGATCCTGCAGGATCACTTCGGCTTCAAGTGCGCGTGCGCGACGTGCGCCCTCCCGGCCGGCGAGGAGCGCGACGCGAGCGACCGGCGCCGCAAGGAAATCAACGAGCTGGACGAGAAGGTGGGCGACGGCAATCGCATCGTCAAGCACGCCGAGGAGATGCTACACGACGCGTGGCGAAAACTGAAGTTGCTGCGCGAGGAGGGCATCCACGACGCCTGGGTCAGCCGGGCCTGGCACGACGCCTTCCAGATCGCCATCGCCAACGGCGACCAGGCGCGCGCCAAGGTCTTCGCCGAGCGAGACTATGAGGCCACGGTAGCGTGCGAGGGCAAGGACAGCCCCGAGGCGGCGCAGACGATGCAATATGTCAAGAACCCCAAATCTCATTCGCTGTACAGTGGCAAGCTACAGTGGAAGCAGGGCGTGGATAAGATACCCAAGGATTTGAGCGACGAGGATTTCGAGAAATGGTTATTTAGACTGCCGCAGGAAGGCTTAGCGAAATAGACCGTGATCGCCAGCATTGATTAGCTGCCAAGAGCAAGGTGCAGCGAAAATTGAAGTACACGTTCACCCATAACGCCGTAGGTAACCGATATACAACGTGAGCATGCAATGGACAGCGAATACACTTGTGGTATCATGAAAGAAGTTTCAGCGCTATGCTCAACTACTCTATCGTCTGATATATACATGCATAATGGACAAGCATTTCAAATGCAAACCCGCTATAATAAACTTGCGCCAGAAAATGCTAAACATAACATGTAGCTCATGGAATCATGTCCAACCAAAGACGAGACAAGCCTTAGAGCGGGGTGCTGTCGCCTGCCGCTGCGCAGGCGCCCTGTTCCTCAAAGTCCTCTGACTCTGTCATCCGTAGAGCGTCCTTGACATCATGAACAAAGTGGCGCTCTCCTCCCACTAGCTCGACGATACCACTTCGCTGCAGAAGCGCCCAGATCTTGTTTGACTTGCTTGGCGAGCGACTGAAGAAGACCCGGACGTTTCGTTCGCGATAGCTCCTTACAATTTCCTCCAACACCTGTGCCCCCGAGCCGTCGAGTGACGTTACACCGTGAATGTCAAATATGACATTACGATTGCTCTTGTGGGGGCGAAGACGTGGTAAGGCAGGATGCGCATTGCTCGTGCCGTAGAGTTCCAGCCTTCGAAGCCGATTCTTCAATTCGCCGGTATTGGCAAAAGTAAGCGGCTCTGGGATCTTGACAATGAGGCAGCCCTCGATGAACTCCAAATGCTCAGGGTTTTCCTCGGCGTTCTCAAACCTCTCCGTTCCAGGAATGCGCCCCAAGATCTGGATACGTGGGCGCGTGGCATGCTGAATTACCTGCAAAAGAGACAACCCAATACCGATGGCAATACCAAGGTTAAGCGAGAAGAAAACAGTCACTAGAAGAATAACAGCCATAAGCGCCAATTCAGACCAACCGTGAATGCGAAGGAAGAACATGACATCATGGGGCGCTTCCTCTATCAAGGACCACGCTACCACGATGATCAGGGCCGAAAGCACAGGTTTCTAGAAAGCATTAGTTTGTTGGTTGATCTTCTGATGCGAAAGAATATTGCCCTTACCGGAATGTAATAGAACCAAGGCAGCATGAACATGATGCAGAAAACGGTGATAATGCTCACGAAGATGGAGCTCATAGGGCTTGTGCCGCCAGTGGACTTGTTGACCTTGCTTCTACCGTAGCCACCGAAGGCGGGAATGGCCATGAAGCAAGAACCGACGAGGTTGGCGGTACCGAGAGCAACGAGCTCCCGATTCGCGCTCAGCTGCATACCTTCGATGACGTCGCCGGTCCCAAGACTTTTGGCGGCTACAGACGATTCAAAGAAGCCAAGCATGCCAATCAAGAAGGATGTTCCCATCGCTTCACGAATGTGTGGCATGTGTTGGAGCTGAAATGGGTTTTGAAATCTGAAGGTTTGGCCCGATGCGGCTTCGACACTTCCGAGGATTGCGACGCCTTGTCTATCCCACTCCAGTTTCCAGGCTAATAGAGCAGACAATACTACGACCATGAGACGGTCAGGAAAATAGGCAATAGAAGGGTATCGTGGCTGAACCCGCTTCTTTACTTCACTGCGAGATGGTGAGCTTCGATCAGGGTGGGATTAAATTGGACCGATGTACTTACCGAAGCACCATAATAACAGTGAAACTCGCAACGCCCACAACGGCGGAAAGCTTGTGGATTTTCCCTAGATGGCTGAACAAGAACTTCAGCTTGTCCACAGAGCTCGGGTGTTGAACACTGCTTGCGTGCTCGGCAACCTTTGTCAGTCCAAGCACTGGGACTAGCTGATCAATGAAGATAACAAGACCAATAGCAGAAATGAAACCGCGAAGGAAAGGTCGACTAAGCACGCTATCCAGGAAGCCAAGACGGAATGCGCCCATGATGAAGACAGTCGCACCGCGATTCCGACAGCAACACCTGCAACCCTGGCTTGCAAGATGCCATTGTCGTCGTCGCCAGCCCCCGCGTCGATGCTGCCCTTCACGATGGAACCTATCAGCAACGAGCCTGCAGCTTCGGGCCCTACGACCATCTGCGGGCAGCTTCCCAGCAACCCATATATGAGAGGATTGAATACGAAGGCATATAGACCATTAATCGGAGGAACATGCGCAAGGTTGTCGGCGTAGGAGAGCGCCATGGGGAGGTACATGGACGCTATCGTAATGGCCGCCGTGAGGTCGCCCTTGAGCCAGGTCCAGTTGTATTGTCGCATCCAAATCAGACAAGGGACATAGTAGGACAGGTACATCAACGGGGAATCCTTGAATCCATGCTGTTCTGCCAGGACGCGGGAGCTTGTCATCTTTTTGCTCTTGACCTTGGCCGACAGGGCCTTTTTCCAGTTGGTTCTAGCAGCGCGGTCGCCCTCCTGCTCCGAACCTACGGTTGAGCCCGCATCGGTGTCGGTTGTTTTATAGCTGCTTCCCATCGGGCTCCCGGCCCGGGGCGAGAAGGTGCCATGGTTGCATGGCCCGGAGTGCACATGCTCGTGGAGCAGCGAGGTCGTTTCGTTCAATTCGTCGGGAGTCTTTGGAGAGCTCGGGCCGGGTCGCGAGACTTCGTGGTCTTGGACGTCTGTCGCGTCTGGCGCAGCGGCAAAATAGCTGTCGCGTTGGTTCTCTCGATGCAAAGACGTCGACGACAGAGTCTGGCTCTGACGAAGACCGCTCGGGTTCATGGGCGCATGATCACCTGCCTGGCGGGAATTGGTCCGCGTCGGCTGAGGTCTTCCAGAGGCCATGGTCGACTAGAAAATTGGGGGTGATAGTGAGGGCTCTATTGATCCATCAGGTGAGGTCGTACGGTGGTTCGCATGGAGGTTCCAACGAACGGGCAAAGGTTGACAATCGCAATTTACTAGATAAAGGACTGGCGGTAAATAATAGATGATAGCGATGGGTAACGCCAAGACCTTTAATGATGCAAAATGTTTTCCTTTTTCCTGGGGTCTGGCACGCATAGCGCATTGAACAGCTTCAAACCGTATCATTTGGAGCAGACCCATGACTTAGAAACCGGCAAGCCAAGCCCCCCAAGCACCCAGAGAGGGGGACTGGGGCGGCCTAATGGATGTGTCTGGGCCATCGTTTTACTTGACAAAGTGCCCGCAGCTTTCATCGTACCCGTAAAAATAGGTACCCCGCCCTGCACGTGAGAGCGCGCGATTTGCCAAGCAAGATCTGATCTGCCAGCCATATGTGATCGGCGGTCACTGAAGATCATACAATGCGAAGAACCAGGCAGGAGTAAGAGGACGAGAAAGAAGGAAGGGGAGAAAATGGCTCCTCGGTCAGCAGCTGGTGGAAGATTGCGCCGATCGAACTGTTCTGAATAATTTACTCGCAGCATCCCGTTCGCCAGCCTTGGCACTTGCAGACGGAATAGCGCAGTTGCATCATTAAAGCATCCCATCTCCTCCAGACTGTCAGCCCAACGTTAAGGTCGCTTCCGAGCGCCTTGGCGTCATGTTCCCTGCCTTTGCTACCCGGCTCACGGGTGTGCCAATAAGATCAAATACATTGGTAACCGAAGCTCCGGTCGGTAATAGACGGCCGGTGCCAACCACACGTTCAAAACGTTGACGGCGCAAACGCGATCATCAATCAATGTGCTACTCAGAATGACTGACTGAGTATCCGGCTGCCAGCTAATTCGTTTACCGTCGCTCCGTGGTAATCGGGATTTCCGTCACCAATTATCCTGCCGCAGGTGACCCCTTCGCCAACCAACAAAACACAACATCAAGTGAATGTACATAAGTCACCGGACTCACTACTGTTCCCATGATTACGTTTTCCCCCCTCACCACGTGGGCTATTCACAAGCTCAACCCGTAGTCTTCATTATAAGTATGAAACAACACCATGCCCACAGCTAGAAGGAGTATTTACCATTTCCGGATGACGTGCAGGCAGCCGCTGTGGATCGCACTTCAAGCGAAGGAAAGTGCTCTCATTTGAAGCATGATATTTCAATCGTCTAAGATGTAGCCCAGGCAGTGAATGGAGGAGGGAACATGGACTCAACTATGCACAAACCATCATTACGTCCGTTGCTGATCATGCAAGCCCTGCTTTTACCTTGCGATTAGATGCGCCGGTCGATCGGACAGCTTTCGATCAGGACGAGACAAAGATGTGCTGTTGCCGAGATTGCACAAGATTTTGCCAGCAGTTAATCGAAAGTAGGTCTGGCTGCCAAGTGGAACCAGATACCCATCGCAGCCGATGGCATCCTTCCAGTCTACTACGAGGTTTTGGAAACTCGGGAATATCCTTAGGAAGACTCTCCTCATTTGATGGCCGGGTCAAGAATAATTTGTCTTTGGGAGTCCTCGAATCGATGCGAATGCCGGTCTCGAGCGCGCCACACCTGACTCACGAAAGTTGCAGCATTGGCTTCCATCATTATCCGTCTAGGAAGACCACATCGACGCCGTGCTTCCTCAGGTGTTCCGACGTTCACTTTGGCTACTTGATTCAGCTGAGTCGTCTTATGTTCCCTAACTCGACTAGAGCAGAGTCGGGCTCTCTTCATGCTGCACACCGCAAACTACGCACCCGTTCTTAGCACAACCAACTCGCGCGTGTGCGGTGTAGGGCGATAACCTCGGGCACTTGGTGGTGACTTATCCCATCCGATTCGAATCGGACCTATGTCTAAGAAGAAACAGACTTTCCAACCAGGTGCAATGTTCAATTTTACCTATGGTACGCGGTAGGGCGCGCACGGAGTGGTTATATTTGATAGGATGAAAGGCGCAACTATTAGTGCGCCTTCGTTATTTCCCAACGCAGAGGGCGATTGATCATTCCAACAAAGATATATGGCGTTCTCAACCCCTGACTTCCGGGCTTGTGGTCGGGGTATTCTTCTTCTTCACCGTGAGTTGGGTGACGAGTCACGGTTCTTCCCGGATGGCTCGGCACACTGCCCCAGGCGACCGGATCCGACAAATATTCCAAAAACCCATCTCCATACTGATGTGCATGTCAAATCATCAGGTGTCAGGGTTTTCCGAGTCAGCGTTCTTCTTCGGAGGCTTAGTACCAGACGACGGCACTAGCGGGTTGCCCAAGCCCCAAACTATCCGATGCACTGACAAGTCCGAGACTGACCTCTTTTCTGACGTGATCTGATTCCCTGATAGTGCTACACCATCAGATGAGGGACGCGACGACGTCTTGCAAATTTCCGATAGCGTGAGGCGTTTTGCGGTCCTCAGCCTATCATGATGTTTGGCGGAAGGTGGCAGTGTATAGTGGCGTTCAACCAATCAGAGCTCGCAGCCGGCAACAAGGCAAATCTGGTCTACTCTGCCTCCTCTTCCAGACTGCGGCAAATCTCCAGAGGGGCTTAGTAGAAGGGACTTTAGAATGTGAAACGCGTATGCAAACGTCGACCAGATATGTATCCAATGTCATGCCAATTTCCCCGGAATTTGAAGAGACATAGATACGCTGCCGAGATCTGATGATATCAACATAGTTGAGAATGGGAGAAAAGTGAAAATTTGATGTTTGAAGAGGCCGCATTGCATTTTTATACATGGGCACAAGTAAGTATTTGTAAAGATGTGTAAGTTAGTAAGTCGGCCGGAGCTCCGTCGAATGTTTTCGGATGTCCGGACTCTCGATAATATTGCATTGTTCGGAGATCGTGGCGTCTGAGAAACCCATCACAAACCGATTGAACAGGCAACAGTAATATAATATCGAACATAACACTGCTAAGACCACTCAGGTCAGACCCTATCCCGAGAACGAGCCCGAAGATGAAAATCCTGTGTTTGCATGGCAAGGGAACTAGCGGCCGCATTTTCAAATCTCAGACAGGTATTTTCACTGCCCCTACCTCCCCCATGCATATCAACTGATTTGGGTAGCCTCTTTGCGTTCCAAGCTGGAAACGGCAGTCCCGGAGTTCGAATTTGACTTCGTTGATGGGCCGCAGCCGTCAGCGCCAGCACCGGACACCCCGCTGTTCTACGAGCCGCCCCACTATGCTTTCTACGAGGGAACCGATATCAAGGGCATCAGAGCTGGCCACAAGTGGCTCCGGGGGGTATTGGAGCAGAATGGGCCGTACGATGGAGTCCTGATGTTCTCACAGGGCTGTGCTCTGGTGTCTAGCTACATGCTCTACCAGCAGTGGTATGAGCCCGACTCACCGCCCCCTTTCCAGTTCGCCATGTTCCTCTGCGGGGGAGTCCCCATCACGGCGCTCAAGGATCTGGGCGTGCAGGTGTCACAAGAGGTTGAGGAGCTGGACCGTCGCACCAAGGGCCAGCTTCTGGAGAAGACGACGGCGGAGGTGACTAGGGACAGGTGGCAGCTCACAGACTACGCCTCGGTCGTGCGGCGGGCGCAGTTCGACTCGGACGACTGCTTTGGCCTCAACCTCAACAGGATCCCCGCCGAGCTCAAAATCCGGATTCCCACAGTCCACGTCTTCGGAGAGAAGGACCCCCGGCTTCCAGCATCGATACAGCTGGCGGGGCTATGCGACCCCTACATACGGAAGGTCTACAACCATGGAGGGGGCCACGAGATACCGAGGGCCAAGGAGGTTAGTGAAGAGCTAGCCCAGCTGCTGCAGTGGTGTGCGATCCGCGGCTCTTGGCCAGGGCAGGATATGCTGCATCATCAGTAAAAGTTTCGAGAATGATGAAATTTCTACAAGGAATGGGCTCCCTATGCAACGTGGCATCGCACCAATCCTTCCTTTTCTGGTATTGTGTTTCTTTCTACATATCAATCAACAGGAGGCGGTCAGAAGAAAACAGCAAAGACGATCATTCCACTTGCTCCTTGGGAACGTTGATATCGGCGTATAAATATGTAGATTCCTACCCGGAAATTTTGACAGACACTTCGCACCCATATTACTCTTCACGATAATCTTATAATTACCCCGAGACAACCTACCGGTGGTGTGGGTCCTTCGTTTCTACTAGGCTTGCCTGGTATAAGAACCAATTCGAAGAAACAGGGTTTAACTTCGCTTATATTTGCTTTTTCCTTGTTTTTCCACTCTCCCAATATGATACGAAGAGAACGCACAACGTACAAAATTGCACTGCCGGTGCATCTTCCGACTTTGGAGGATCGACCCGCTGTGGATACGAAATCGGTCGAAACAACGACAGCTCGGAAGACGTGGGCCAAGCATACATAGCCCATCGAGGCCTCCAACGTGAGGGAGCAGTACCGCCCATTGTTGTTGTTTTCCAATCTCCATTTCTTGAAACTCTTTCTCGAACTCCCCCGCCCCAGGACTAGAACAGCACAGCTCCTTGGCCCTGCGTCACGAAGACCGAAATGGAGAAAACACATGAGCATCAAACTTTCAATATACAGAACGCGTGGCTTCGGATTGTGTTGATCCCGTATCATTTCTCTCTATAACCCTTTGTTGCTTCTTTCTGATTGGTTCTCCTTTAGTTTAGCTGGCCCAATACCGCGGGGATCCGGGATCGTGGAGACTCGTGGGTGGAATGAGCCATATCGGGTCGAGATGAGCCATGGGCCCGCTTTGCTGACTGCAAGTGCTATCGTCTCCGGACCTTGGACTTTAGAAATCTGCTTCATTCCCATTGTGCATGTGCATGGTTCTAGGAAGTTTCAGACCGACGTTCGTGGATTGAACCGAGTCGTCTCTTCCTGCCGCATTCAGCGAGACCCACGTTCCTTATGTCGTTCATCATGGCCTCCTGATTGGTCGATGTCCGAATAAGGTTTAGCACCCAGTTGATAGCCGCCCCAGCGCACAACCCACTTTCCGGATTCTGGGGCCTCCCATCAGGCGAAAAAGAAGTAGTAGTACACAGCCTCAACTTACTGGCGTTCCAGTGCTTGGCACACTCGCAGCTGTCTGTACTATCATTTTTTCTGGTGTGCTGGCGATCTAGACTGACTCGCATTCTCTCGCCTTGGCCCTCCCGACGCGGAGATATACCCAGCCGAGGGGTTTCTGCTGTTGCCTTGTCGTTTCTAATTCACCCCGCCATTTCGTCCAAGCTGTCGGGTGCCTGATCCCTTGTCATTTGTGCTTGCGAGCCACACACCGTCCCAATGTACCTGACATTACACCGCCACCTAAATGACCATGGCAAATACGTATGTAACAACGAATGCTTATTGAGACCCATGAGTTGGCCTTATTTGCCTCCGTGCGGTCAAAGATTATGACACTCTTTGGTAGGAGTTGTCACTTTTTCGTTGAGGAAGGAGCTAAGGTCCCAGTGAGGCCGACTCATGCTGTTGCACCAGCTGGAAACCACCCCTCAACAAGCAGTCCAATACACCTTCTATCTTGCACAGCCTTCTTGCTAGCCTCACAAAGATCCAATCCCAAGCCCAGCTCATGTGCGCACCCAAGTAGTCATGTATGGGCACATTCTCGGCGGCGGGTCGGCCAAGCGCACCTGCCGCTTAGCAGAGGTACTCTGGTCGAGGTTACCCCTACTTGCGATTCATTGGGTGCCATCTGCCTTGGCCGTTGATCGCTTTGCGCCCCCAAAAAGCCTCAAGGCAGTACAGAAGGCCTTGCTTATAATACATCTATCTTGTCGCCGTTTCCTGGAGGCCTTCCCCTTTGGCACGGATAAACGGCACACATTCTTGCATCACCGCATACCTGATGAGAAGGCCTTTTTCTATACGCTGCATACTCAACAAGACAAATCGGGTATACTCAGGTGGAGTACCCCATATTCGTTATCATGGCCGGTCAGCATACTTTAGCGCCTCCGACGCTTCAAGTCAACACCCACCAGGGGCAAAATAACGAAAATGAAGATGCGCGAACGCCTTCCCGCCTTTCAACCGTCTCCAACCCTTTCCTCACACCTACAAACACGAACCCCTTTCTTACCCTAGTAATCGGAGTCGCGCATCCAGCGTTGCGACGACAGTCAAACCGGAGGATGCGCTGCGTCCAGATCCAGGCACCGAAAGCGCATTCATAGTTGAGAACAACCCCTTCGCATTCAGCCCGGGGCATCTCGGCAAGCTCATCGACCCCAAGTCGATCCATGTGTTTAAGGCGCTTGGCGGCTTGCGCGGAATCGAAAAGGGGCTGCAGACCGATATCCATACCGGACTCAGTGTCGACGAGACATCAGCAAAACGACGGATCACGCTCGAAGAGGCAATTCAGAACACTAAGCATGAAGCGTCCGCCGAAAACACCGTGGGCACCCCTGAATCCTTCTCTGACCGTATCCGAGTGTACGGGAAGAATGTCCTACCAGCCAAGAAAGCGACACCGTGAGTGAACAACAAACCTGATATTTATCCCCTAACCATGTTCTCGCCGCTACCATGCTATTTTTCTTTTCTCAATTTTGGCCTCCGTATCTCATAGGATAACAATGTCATCATCAAACGCTTGGTATGGTGTATGTCAGCTAACATGACTGTACACAGACTATGGAAGCTTATGTGGAACGCCTACAACGACAAAGTCATCTTGGTTTTGACCGGGGCTGCGATTGTATCCTTATCACTTGGTCTATACGAAACTCTTGGGAGACCTCATCCACCTGGAAGTCCTCCTCCAATTGACGTACGTATTATAATCTGCTACCTATCTACTTTATGTCATTGACCCAACACTGACGATGTACTGTTGAAGTGGGTTGAAGGAGTTGCTATATGCATCGCCATCATTATTGTTACCGTGGTCGGTTCATTGAACGATTGGCAGAAAGAGCGCGCTTTCGTCAAGTTGAACGAGAAGAAAGAGGATCGTGAGGTCAAAGTCATTAGATCAGGAAGGTCGTATATGATCAATGTACATGACGTCCTGGTCGGTGACGTCTTGCACTTGGAGCCAGGCGACCTCATTCCTGTCGACGGAATCTTCATCGGCGGCCACGATCTCAGGTGCGACGAATCTTCGATCACTGGCGAGTCTGACGCGATCAAGAAGACTAGCGGCCAGCAGGTGATGGATCTTCTGGAGCGTGGCCGATCAGTCAACGACCTTGACCCTTTCATCATCTCAGGGGCTAAGGTCCTCGAGGGTATGGGTACCTTTGTCTGCACCTCTGTGGGCGTCAATTCCAGTTTCGGCAAGATCATGATGTCTGTGCGAACTGATATCGAATCGACCCCCTTGCAGGCAAAGCTTGAGAAACTGGCTGTGGCGATCGCCAAGCTTGGTACAGGTGCCGCGGGCCTCCTTTTCTTCATCCTCCTCTTCCGTTTCCTTGCGGGACTGCCCACAAACAATAAGGTCCCAGCGGAGAAAGCGGCCGAGTTCACGGACATCTTGATTGTGGCGATCACCATTATCGTGGTTGCGGTCCCTGAAGGGTTGCCGCTGGCTGTGACACTGGCCCTCGCATTTGCCACGAAGCGTCTCTTGAAGGAGAACAATCTCGTTCGCGTACTCCGGTCGTGTGAAACCATGGGAAATGCAACAACCATCTGCACCGACAAGACGGGAACCTTGACTACCAATAAGATGACCGTGGTCGCGGGAACCTTTGGATCAACAAGTTTCGACAAACCAGAGAACAACAACAACAGGGGGGTCACCACCCAGACAGTGTCCCAATGGGCTCCCGGTCTAACCGCTGCAACCAAAGAAGCTATCATTCAGTCTGTAGCCGTCAATTCAACCGCATTCGAAGGAGATGAAGACGGGCAGTCTACATTCATTGGATCGAAAACCGAGACGGCCTTGTTGCAGCTATGCAAGGACCACCTTGGGATGCAGTCTTTGGTACAAGCCCGGGCAAACGAGCAGGTGGTACAGATGATGCCCTTTGATTCCTCCAAAAAGTGTATGGGTGCAGTCATCAAGCGCCACTCAGGAGGCTACCGGCTGCTCATCAAGGGTGCCTCGGAGATTCTGCTCGAGTGCTGCACCAGCAAAGTTGTCACTACGAACCTGGTTACTACTGAACTGACTACCAGCACTTTGTTGGGGGCAGATATTGGTGTGCTCACGGATACGATCAACTCGTATGCGCGCAAATCTCTCCGAACGATCAGCCTTGTGTACCGAGATTTCAGCCAATGGCCGCCAGCTGAGATTCCCGCCACCGACGGGCACGTGGACCTATCTGCGGTACTTGAGGATCTTGTTTTCCTTGGTCTTGTTGGTATACAGGATCCCGTTCGACCTGGTGTCCCAGAAGCCGTGAAGAAGGCACAGCATGCCGGTGTTGTCGTCAGGATGGTCACCGGGGACAACGTGGTCACGGCGCAGGCTATTGCCGCCGAATGCGGCATCTACACCGATGGCATCGTTATGGAAGGTCCAGTCTTCAGGAGGCTCAATGATGTGGAGATGGATCAGACGCTCCCCCATCTTCAGGTTCTTGCTCGCTCGTCCCCCGAGGACAAGCGGATCCTGGTTATGCGCCTGAAGGAACGTGGCGAGACAGTTGCCGTCACCGGTGACGGCACCAACGATGCTCCTGCTCTCAAGGCATCAGACGTTGGCTTCTCAATGGGTATTTCTGGCACCGAGGTGGCGAAAGAGGCTTCCTCGATTGTGTTGATGGATGACAACTTTGCCTCGATTATCGTTGCGTTGAAATGGGGCAGGGCTGTTAACGACGCGGTGCAAAAGTTTCTTCAGGTAAGTAATGATGTTTTTAAATCGATTGTATGTTTTGACTAACCCAGGCTCACAGTTCCAAATCACGGTCAATATCACCGCCGTTCTGCTGGCCTTTATCAGTGCGGTCTCCAATCGAGAGATGAAGTCAGTCCTCACTGCCGTTCAGCTCCTGTGGCTAAACCTCATCATGGACACGTTCGCGGCATTGGCCCTGGCCACGGACCCGCCAACCGAAAAGATTCTGGATCGTCTCCCACAGCCCAAGTCGGCGCCCCTGATCACCGTCAACATGTGGAAGATGATAATTGGGCAAGCTTTTTTCCAGCTGACGGCCACCCTAATCTTGCATTACGCGGGGCGTCAAATCCTGAGCTACCCCGATCTTGAAGTTGACACGATGGTCTTCAACACCTTCGTGTGGATGCAGATCTTCAACGAGTTCAATAACAGAAGACTCGACAACAAGTTCAACATCTTTGAGGGGGTTCATCGCAACAAGTTCTTCATTGTGATCAATTGCATCATGGTTGCGGCGCAGATTGCCATTATCTTTGTCGGCGGTGCTGCATTCTCCATTACCCCCATCCAAGGCGAGCAGTGGGCCATCTGCATCGTTTTGGCTCTGGTGACCTTGCCATGGGCGATAGTTATAAGACTGTGCCCCGACATCTGGTTCGAAAAGGTTTCGGGGGTGGTCGGACGTCCCTTTGTTGTTGTCTATTATGCCTTGGACTCGTTCATTTCACGAATTGGCCAAGTGTTCGGCAAGCTCAAGAGAGAAAAAGCCACGGCCACCGCAGGGGACGTCGAGGCGCCCCGGGACACGCAGCCTCCAATGGTGATAGTGTCCGAGAGTGCGATTCCTTCGATCCAGATCGGGTCTGTCAGCGACGACGAGAGAAATCGAATTTAGTACCGGTCATGATTTAGTAATGTAGTTTTAGACGCGTACCCCTACGCAACCAACCACGCAGCAAGAAGTCGCTATTATAGAGTGCGTTGTTTTGACCTAATCTTATCTCCGACCCCTAAGACCGTCTTTGAAGTCGGGCGAAGCTTTTGGTTGTGGGGTAGCAGAGGGCGGGGAATGCCGGGAAGCGCGGCAGTGGTGTGGAGGATACCTTTTGGGCCGCGACTGGCTTTGTTTAATTTAGACCGCCCATTTCCTGCCCGATTAATAATAGAACAACCCTGCTTTGATTGTACAGTATACTTACATAGCACTTGATACTCCGCATAACGATTGTAACTCGTAGTGAGGAGGAACGCGATGGAAGGGTGGTAGCTGCTCATAATGATGATGATCGGACCAGCGGACATCGTCATGAGTCTGAAACGCGAGCCGTCCCCCGCTCTAAGGGTAGGCATGGAGATCGGGCGGAGCAGGTGCAGGGTACCGCGTTGCACTCGAGCGCAAACAATTGTCGGAAATATTGGCAGCCAAGATCGCAACAGACACATCAAAAGAAGAACGAAAGTGCAAGGTGTTGACGTGGTAGACGGGTTGGATTTGTTCCGTATGACCTCAAGGGTAGCGTTGGGATCCCCACGTCGGGATCTCGCACAAGGGCATATCGGGGCGCGAGCGGGTACCGATAGCACCGAACTCTGTTTTCCCCTACTGCCGATCCCCCCAACGCCCCAACCCGGGTAAGTCATCTTTGCCTTAGCCGCAACGGCACCGCGAAAGACCGAAATGCGGGATGCGGGCCCTGACGTGCCTCCAATTGATCAAACATGGGGCCGCTGGCGATTCAGGGGCGCTCGCCGCGCGAGAGGACAGGCATAAAAAGTCCATGATCCCGTCGTTGGACTTGGTTGGCATCACCTTCACATTCCAGCGTGACCAATACTCCAAATATCACATCTTCACATACAGCAATTGTCTGTCGACAACCTATCACTCAAGACACGAAGGGAACACTATATCCGCCCGAGAATATATGAGTGGTGTTGCAATATTACTGGGCACTTCCCCGCTCCTTTAATCAGACTTCCGACATCGACCCACCATTGATTTGATCCTCAGCATGGAGCTTTTTGGTGTACACCAGACCTATCTAGCCCTCATCGGGCTTGCTTTGGGGCTTCTTGCGGTAGGTCAAGTTCTGAACCCCCATCATC
Source organism: Arthrinium phaeospermum (assembly GCA_006503535.1). Classification (NCBI taxonomy): domain Eukaryota; kingdom Fungi; phylum Ascomycota; class Sordariomycetes; order Amphisphaeriales; family Apiosporaceae; genus Arthrinium; species Arthrinium phaeospermum. Next base: position 2,704,417 of record QYRS01000002.1, on the reverse strand, counting down.
ATGCGTTGGTTGTGCCATGATCTAGACTAAGGCGATCTGCAGTATTTGTTCAGCGCTGTCACGGGCCCCCTGGCGAAGCTACCGGGTCCGTGGTATTCCAACTTCACCGAAATTGTCGGGAAGTACCACTTGCTCAAAGGGCGCAAACCAGCCTACATAGATGGACTCCACGAGATATATGGTACGAGCAGCCCCTGCTTATGACGTCCAGTGTGCATTTCAGAAGAAAAAGAATAAGGCCTGCATGCTAACGTGAAGCAACCAAGGCCCGATCGTGAGAACCAGTCCGCACGAGGTCAGCATCAAGGATATCGCCGCCATGCAGAGGATGTACTCGGTCAAGGGCGAGTTCCCCAAGACACCGTGGTACAAGCAACTGGTCAATGTGGAGAGCGTCTTCAGCACCATCAACATCGCTCTGCACCGCCGGTACCGAAGGCTCCTGTCGGCCGCCATGTCCGAGACCGGCCTGCTGAGGCACAAGCAGACCATTGACGGCAAGGTCCGCTTGGCGATCCAGCGCATGGCGGAGGAGACGCAGCGCCGGGGTGCGACTGTAAGCTTCGTCCGAGATTCGAACACAGTCCAGAATACTTGATTTAGAGAGCTGACATAGTCCAGGATGTCTTGTTCTGGTCCATGTGCATGACCACCGACATCATCGCAGAGCTGAGCTTCGGCCAGTCTTTCAACCAGCTGGAAACAGGGGAGGTGAGTGAGGTCTATCCCGTCTCTACCGCATGCGAAGACTAACGGTTAGTCCAGAAAAACGAATACATGCGAAACCTTGCTGCGATTGGGACTGCTCAGAGCATCCGGATCTCGTTTCCCATCTTGACCAGACTTTCCCGATACATCCCCTTCCCCATCCCTTTCATCCGGAAGGGCACCGAGGTGCTGGACCGCACCCGACAGAGCGCGACGGAGCTGCTGCAGCGCCACTACCGCGTGATCGAGGAGGAGGGCGAAGACGCCAAGCCGTCGCTGCTGTCCAAACTGTACCACCCCAAGGCCGGCGAGGAGGGCCTCGAGTTCGACGAGGTCCGGGCCAACGCCCAGTCCTACATCGTGGCTGGGTCCGACACGACCTCCAACACGCTGACATACCTCATCTGGCTCGTCTGCAAGCACGACGCGGTCCGGAGCAGGCTCGTCGACGAGCTCGATGCGCTGCCCGTCTCGTTCGAGGACGGCGACCTCAAGAAGCTGCCCTACTTGGGCCAGGTCATAGAGGAGACTTTGCGGCTGTACTCGTCTGTGCCGGCTGGGCTTCCTAGAGCAGTAAGTGTGCCCAGCACTCCACTCTCAACACACTCATACACTTGTCTATCAGGAGTACACTTTGTTGAGACTGGCTGATTGCTAACTCATCATAATCACAGGTACCCCCTGAGGGTATCGAATTCTGCGGCCACTGGATCCCAGGGGGCACCACCGTTAGCGCGCAGGCATACACCATGCACAGAAACCCAGACGTCTTCCCCAACCCGCTCAAGTTCGACCCTTCGAGGTGGGAGAGACCAACGCAGGCCATGAAGGACAGCTTTGTCCCCTTTGGCGGTGGGAGCCGAGGTGAGTTCAACCATACCTACACACATGACTATTACTCGGCTTGCTTATGTTGCATACCGATGGTTCCCGGATTCGGCCGTACTGACTTAAAATCTCCCACTTACAGTCTGCATGGGCGTGCATTTGGCGAGGATGGAGCTGCGACTCGCCGCGGCTCGCTTCTTCCTCACCTTCCGGAACCCGCGGGTCTCTACTATCGACGGCTTCTGCGACGAGGACATGGAGCCGAACCAGTACTTCTTGATGACGCCGAAGAAGCAACGTTGCTTGATCGAGGCTGTTTGAGGCAGGCACCGGAAATGTGTGCGGTACTGGGTTTGATAGCCATGGGTTACACTGCGCAACTTGTCGGAGTGAAAGGCATTTATTTCCTTTCAGGGGGGATCTCGTATATGCATGGGATACGTATGTTGCTAGAGAGGGGTATCGGTGCGTTTGAAACTCTATGTTTATATTGCACAGTATATATATACGGGAGAAGCAACCGGAGTTTCATTGGATAAAGTATATACGAAGGAGTTGGATGGATTTTCGTACATAATATCTTCTTACATATGATTCGTTGCTAAACTCACCATGACTGTTTATTTTCCCGTCCTCCATCGTTGTTACCGCTTAGCCAGTCGTAAACAAACCATATACTGGCACGAGGACATATCATTGTTCCGTTGGGTGCGTAGTGTTCAAATTGCAATCGTGCTTTGCAGTATCACCCCTGTCGCGTCATGGAGTTCACCAGGAAGAATACGCCGTATAGCAGCAATAAGAAGGAGCCAAGGTCTGGGCGAATTGAACTGACTTCGTATCGGATCCGATGTGACGTTTTATCAACCGTACGGACGTTCCCCGGTCAGATCTACGAGATGAACCTTACGAGCTAGTATATTGTGGCTTTGATGTCAGCATCGCCTCGGAAAGATCTGCATCTCGTAAAGCCGCGGGCTTATGGTGCGGCGAGAGCTAAGGCAAGGCGGCCTATGGGATGGAGCGCGTAAGCGTGGCGATCTTCATGTAATACGAGGTAACGGGAGAGTAAGCATCTTAACACTAGCGACGCACAGCCAGTGGCTTGCATTTAGTGGCTGTTTATCGTTGGGACACCATACCATATCATACCTGACATATATACTTGAGAATTGCGTGTTACGTTGCTTTGTGGCTGAGATGGCAGATATATAAACTGAAGAAGAGCCACTGCTGTCTTGACTGATGCCACAACAGCATCGACAGACAGACAAGAAAGCCTTCATAAGTCTTAATCACTCCTCAATTACACAACGAACCTTCCAAAACCACCAAGATGTTCACCTCTATCATCGCAGTCCTCTCCGCCGCCGCCCTCGCCGCCGCCGCGCCAAGCACCTCCCCCGTCCTCGCCACGCGACAAGAGGCGCCCCTCGCGAAGTGGCCCGCCATCAACTTCTCCGCCGGCTGCGCGCCCAACGCCGGCGGCTGCATCGCCCTGTTCAACATCAGCGCCGCCGCGGGCTACGTCGCGCGCGCGCCCGCCTTCGCGGCGACGTGCCACCCGCTCGTCAACCAGAAGGGCGTCTGGCTGGACTGCGACGACCACACGGAGCCGGCCAGCCCCAGCTCGCACGTCGAGACCACGTGGGCCGACGGCTCGCAGGGCAGCGGCCTCATCCAGGTCTCCGTCGCGCACATCTGGACGGAGGCGTCGGGGCAGCGGAACAATGCGTCGGGGTCGGCGGAGATCAATGGGGGGATGGCGACGTTCGAGGTCCCGGTTACGATGTTGACGGCGGTTTTGTGAAGGAGAGAAGGGGTAGAAGGGTAGAAGGGGAGAGATGAGAGGAAGCGGGATTCAGGCCGTTGGGCGGAGCGTTCGTAGTGGCGTTGATGGGAGTCTAGATTGCTGATATATAGTTCAACTACATGCAGATTCGGTTTTCCTACGAGCTTGTATTTTGTCCAGGATGCTTGACTTGATTCGAGGAAGGAAAAAGATATGTTGGATGCCCGGTGCCAGCCTATAGTCTCCCTTTCCCTATTAATGAGAGGCAATTGCTGCTATCGCGTAAGCTTATGTCGTCTCGTACATGTAGTATATTAATTAAGGCTAATCGCATCAAACTACCTTCAATCGAGCGGCTGAGGTCCAGGGCCCAGATATCGGCGAAGAACTGGGGCAATATACAGCGCATCTAAAGTTTTTTTTCTCAGCAGGGACCAATGGGAGCCGGCTGAGCGAGAGTAACGACCATGTCAGGGTTGCAATGCATCTGCTAGTGAGATATACTATCCCGACGTGGCCATGCCGAGCCAAGCGAGCCAATCGGAACCCGCTGGCAAGGTGGGAACCGGGTTCGCGCCACATACACTTACGAAGGTCGCATCGGATCATGCACGTTGGTGGACATTCGACATATGGGTTGACCAACGGCGCATTATTTCTCCTTCCTAAAAGGCGCTTCTAGGCCTACCGCAACGAACATGTTGGTCATTTCATTGCTGACCGCGCATTACATGTATGCTATGTTAGGTAGCAAACATTTCGGCAAAATAGCCTGCGTGAGTCGGGACGTGCAGGTGGCAGGTGGAGTGGCAGGGGATAAGAAAAGAAAAGAAAAGAAGAAAAAAAAAGAAGAAAAAAGGAGAAAGACTGTTGCTTAGGCTGGTATATAAAGAGCGAGTGCTGCTGCGCGGTAGTAGAATTGAGAGATTTTGTTTATCGGGTGTGCTGCTCTTTGATCCTTTTCTATTGCATTCTTGTACCTTGGTTGTTTGGCCAAGATGAGTCGGGCCTTGAGCAATGGGCTACGCGGCCTGCTCGCATTATGGCTACTATCAGGTCACGCCACTGCAGCCATATCATCTGACAACAGAGATATACAGGAGTCCTATGACTACATAGTTATTGGTGGCGGAACTTCCGGGCTCGTCGTCGCAAATCGACTGTCTGAAGACCCAAATAGTACGTGCGAAGACCTTTTAACCCGTTCTATTGCCTTGACGAGACTCGGGCGTATATCCCTCGCCGAGTTATGATAGGTGTGTGGGAATGGATAAGAATGGTTACGCTAACCAAGTGCAGAGAGTGTGCTCGTGATTGAGCATGGATATATCAACGACAACCCGAACACCAAGATCCCGCGCGCCACAGCCAAGTTTCCGAATCTGGGGGTTGATTTCTGGAACGTGACCTCGGCGCCGCTCGAGCATCTTGGCAATTACCGACACCCTGTGCGGATGGCCGACGTGGTCGGGGGTGGCTCAGTCGTGAACGGAATGGTAAGAAGACAAAACGAGGACCTCTTTGCTCCCGCACCCGGACTTAACATAATACTGACTCCCTGGGTAGTTTGCGGACCGTGGCGCCAAAACCGACTACGACGCCTGGGAGGAGCTCGGCAACGAAGGCTGGGGTTTTGATGGGCTCCTGCCCTACTTCCGCAAAAGCTCGACGCTGGGCCCGGTGTCTCCGGAGCATGTCCGCGAGTACGGCATGCAGATCGACCCTGCAGGTTATTCCGACGGGCCGCTCCATGTCGGCTTCCCCAGCACCATGTTCCCAGACCTGAAGAACATGACGGCCGCCCTGAACGCGTACGGCGTGGCGACTCCTCACAACCCTGCGACTGGGGGTGCCGTCGGGTTGCTTTGGGCACCCAACACCCTCGACACGCGTACGGGTACGCGGTCTCATGCTCGCGCTGCCTATTACGACCCCATCGCCAACACCCGTCTGAACCTGCACCTAGTGACCGGCCACACGGTGAACAAGATCCTGCTGGACGACAACCTGGCCGCCACTGGCGTCAGCGTGACCTCGCGCTTGGGCAGCAGCGTTAACAACGATACCACGTTCGAGGTCCGCGCGACCAAGGAAGTCATCCTAGCCGCGGGCGCCATCTCGACGCCCAAGCTGCTGCAGCTGAGCGGCGTGGGCCCGCGCGCCGTGCTCGAGGCCGCCGGCGTGCCCCTGCGCCTCGACCTGCCCGCCGTCGGGGCCAACTTCCAGGACCACCCGCAGGTGTTCGGCGCGTGGAACCTGACGGGCGGGCTCGCGTTCCCGAACCCGGGCACGCTGGCCGCCAACGCGAGCTACAACGCCAGCGCGTGGGAAGAGTACGAGGCCCACGGCACCGGGCCCTACACCGTCGCCTTCAGCAACACGGCCGCGTTCCTGCCGCTGCGCAACTTTACGGGCGCCGCTGCTTTTGCGGCTATCATGGACTCCGTTGCGGTTGGCGGCGAGAGAGAGCGGGACGAGGACGAGGAGGAGGCCCTGCCTGCCGTCTACCGGTCTTCCCCTGAGCTCTTGGCGGGTTTCCGCGCTCAGCGTGCAATCCTGCGACGGCACCTTGGGGGTTTCGATGCCGCTGCCATCGAGTTCCCCTTTACGGCCGCCGGGTTCGGTACCAGTGGATTAAACAAGCCATTGTCCCGCGGGACTGTCACCTTGGCCCCATCATCTTCCGGTAGTGTAACAAACACGGCCGAATCAGCCCCCGTCGTGCAATACCAAGCCTTCGCCCACCCCGCGGACCGCGCCGTCGTCGTGGCCGCCCTGCGCTGGCTACGAGACCTATACCGCACCTCACCGCTCCTGGCCGGCTACGGCGCCGTCGAGATCAGCCCGGGCGGGCCCGCGACGCAGACGGACGAGGAGCTCTGGGAGGCGCTGGTGGCGGGCGGGCTGATCAAGCCGTCCAACTCACATCCGAGCGGCACCTGCGCCATGATGCCCAAGGAGCTGGGGGGCTGCGTCGGGGCCGACCTGCTCGTGCACGGCGTGCGTCGGCTCGCGGTCGTTGACGCCTCCGTCATGCCGCTCATCCCGGGTACGCATCTGCAGTCAACCGTGTACGCCGTCGCGGAGAAGGCGGCGGATATTATCAAGGATAGACATGGAGAGACTTCGTAAGCCAGGTCAGTAATGTAGCTGCGTGGCCCCTTGGGGACTAAGTAGTTTGCACAAGCTATGGGGGCAATGTATTAGGAAGGAAATGGGAATTCTATAATGGATACTACTGGGATTCTATCACTCTACTACTACTACGACGGGTGTCCAAGGAAACGTATGGCAACTCTACAAAGACTTGAAGTTGATGTTGCAGTCACCACCCCCATGGAACTCCGCAAAAAATCTCTGAACGTCCTTCTCGCCCTGCTGTTGCGCATTAGCCTTGTTCGCTTTCTGTCGAGCCCTCCGGGCCGCCGACTTCGAGATCCGGTTCTCGGGATTGGCGCCGGGCTGCAAGGCCTTGTTGTTGTCGTTGGTCCCGGCCTTGGCCGCGCCCTTCTTCTTGCGCTGCTTCTTCTCCTTGGCCGCAAAGGGGCGGGGCATGTTGGTCTCGTTGGCCACCCAGAGGTCAAAGACCCGGCCTCCGGGGACGACCGTCGGGCGCACCTCCTCAGGCAGGTCCTGTATGCCCCTGGCGCCACTGATGACTCTGTTGTTGTTCTCGTTGACATGGTGAAGGGCGACGTAGATGTTGCCGTAGACCTGGCACGTCTTCTCGTCGGCGCCGAAACAGACCCCGACGGACCACTGGGCCGTCGCCGGATCGTTGCTGCCCAGGATGCCGGGTCCGATATTGGGCGTCGGGTTCACGGGCGCGCGGATTACCCAGACGTATTCGAAGCCCCAAAACGCAGCCAACCCGGCGACCATGGCCTCGATCGGGTTGCCCGCCTCGTGGTCGTCCGTGTTGTTGTTGCTATCCTGTGGGTATTTGCAGACCCAGTTCAGGCGAACCGTCTTCGTCTCAACCGTCTTGTTCTCGTCATTCTTTAGCGAGACCTCTCGCGAGGTCTCTCGCCAGCTACTGCTTCTCTTCTGGCCATAGAACGGGATATACGGGATTCCCTCGGGTAATTTTACCGAGCTATCGTGAAAGTCCCACTGCTCCCTTGGAACTTCCTTGGAAGCTTCAGTAGTGTCCGAAGTATCGGCCGTTTCACCCGAGGCGGTTTCGGCTTCCTCATCAGACTTCTTTGGAGAACCCGGGGCCGTCTCATGTGTGGGAGCTGGGGCTGTCTCGGGGTGGGGAGCTGGGGCTGTCTTGGGGTGGGGAGTCTGGCCCTTCTCAAGGAGGGGAGTCGGAGGTGGCGGGATAGGAGCAGTCGGGGACTGCTGCTGGGAACCAGTCGGGGACTGCTGCTTGGAGGGAGAAGCTGAGGCAGACATTTTCGCGTTGTTGTGGTGAGATTGAAGTTGTATGTGAATTGTGTTCGAGATCTTTTCTTGGGATGAGTTGGTGGTTAGAAAACTGAGTGCGTATATGTCCCTATATATATACCTGGCTGAGAACCCCCCGCCCCCACAAAAGCTCTATGAACAACCCCGGAGAAAACAACTCCAAAGAATAACAAGAAGATTGTTCACAAACAATACCTTAGTATCTCTTTTAGCGCAGAGATTCACCGGAGGAGTGGCTTTGTCTCCTTTTTCCATCCTTGTTGCATCCCTGCCTAGGCATGAATATGCTCTTAGAAACAAAGGAGGCATCTTTGCCCGAGCTCGCTTGCTGATACGGAGCGGCTTTGTTCCAATCCCGCTTCATATGCGACACCTTTTGCTACCTTCCGTTCAACGAACTTCCGACGCCGCGGGTCCTCCTGCATGAAGAGCTGAGCACTGGTGGGCAGATCGTGGCTGCGATAGCACCAGGTGTCGCGGTAGTGGAACGCGGACCATTCGATGTCACTCGAGTTCTCCAGAGCGTTGAAAACGAGCAGCCCGCTGTTGGCTTTGTCATGCGACCATTCGTCTGCCAGCATCTCGTTTCCTTACTTCTCCTTTTCAAGCTACCTCCACAGAGAGGATGATCAAGTGCCTAAGATATAGGTTAATGCATCTCACCTGTGGAAAGGGGGTAGAGAGCCTTGTGTGTACCTAAGGTACGTATGTTTACACTCAGGACTGGATGAGCCGGAAATCCAGAGCTCTGCCATGCTGTACAGCGCCCCAAGCTCGATAGGCGGTATTCAAGCTTTCGTACAATTCCCTGTCGTACTCTCGGCCAGTATCTAGCCAGCCCACCTCTTCCGTGCGCCAGGTGAGCCATGTATCCGCCCTTACCCCATCCGGTGCGTGTAGGAGCCCTACTGCTATGCACGAAACAGCCTTTGTGGCTGAAGCGCCTGGCCTATCGTACACGAAGCAAACAGTGGCGCCGCATGTGCCGCAGAACCCACGAGTTTTCCCAGGCGAGGACGAGTAGGTAGACAGCTTTGCGCTTCTCCGCGGGTCGCATACCATGGTAGGGACGTACATCCAAGCACTTACGTGAGTGCCAGAGACCAGGCGACAGTCGTTGCAGGCATCCAAGCACGCCTTCCACTTTGTGGTGTCGACAGGAGATATGAATGTCTTCATGTGGCTGTCTTTCAAAACATCACCTGCGGGCCGGCCAATCAAGAATGATATGCTGCGGCAGTGGCACTCAGCCAGAAGTCGATCTGCTCCATCATCCCCTACAACTGCCTTTGGGGTCTCAATCTTTGCTGAGTAGTCACTTGGATCCCATGCCTTCAGTTCCCGATTGCCAATGCCCGGCAGCCATTCATGCAATCCGCACGGCGCAGACTGGGTGAAGACGTGCTGGGTCAGGATGAAGACATCCTCATCCTTTGGAAATAACGCGGTAGATATGTACCATTGATCGCCACCTGTGTCGAAGACGCCCATGTGAGCCCCGCAGGTCTTACAAAAATGGACGTTGTTGCTCGTCCCTTGCTTGTAGAGAGTTGTTGATTCCTCAAGATTGGAGGGGAGCACAAACTGCGGATGGACTCCGCGAGGAAGTGGTGCATGGGTGCTACACATGGCGCCATGCATGTAGCGACATTGGCTGCAGTGGCAGAAGTATGCTTGGATCGGGAGCGCTGAGGAGGGAAGGATCAGATCGTAGTTTACGGCCTTGCAGAAACATTCGGCTGTGATGGTCTTGTGGGAAACCTGTGGGCTGTCCGCCATTCTGATTTGCACTTCGTTGTCCAACGTTGCCTGTTGACAAGAGAGATTTGCTGCAACATGTGTAAAAAGACGGGCAGGGTTGTTGACAGAGTTCCAATCATTGAAATCCGTGAAATGGACAGAAGGTGGTTGCTGCCTGGAACCATTCTCCCTTGGTGGAGTGGCGGGGGTAGCTGGGCAGATGCATTACCAATTTGAGCCAATCAGGCATTTCCTACCCTTATGCATGATTTCAGGAACTGCCACTTGATCTTCAAAGGAGGAAGGCAGGTATGAGGGGGATACAACTAGCCGTAGGTTGCGCCCCTTTTCTTTCACTAGCTCCCGCCAAGCATTACACTTGTAGTAGACCATGTCACGTGGATATATTGACACTGGAATCCCGCACCTATATCTATCCGATTTGTACTTGTAGTAACTTACTATGATGTTCAATTGATCTGTCTAGACTAAACTTGGTGTCCATATAGCATTAATGACGAGCTGTAGCCGCTAAACATCAGGGAGAAGTCTTTGATCCCTCTTCCCATTGGCTTCAACACATGCATACCTCTTGTTGTGCATATCATCAGGCATTTCCTTGGAGAAGGAAGTCTCTTTCAAGACTGTGTGCCTCATTTGAAAAGCAGTCGCTGCAAGTATCAAAGTTGGAGAAGAAACAGGAAGCACAGTTATAATCAGTGGCCATTTCCGACGTATATTCAGTCAGATAACCGTTATCTTGGTCGTAAACAAGCATTGCGAACCTATACACACGTACAGGAATGCAAGGAAGTGGGTGTTCATGGAAGGAGCAAAACTCTCGAAAATTATGAGTTGGGTACTTGCTAGCATTTATCTATCTACACACTTTGGCCAACCAGTGATGATGATTATGAGCATGCACTCCACCGAAGATGCCAGAGGCGTCGCTTAAGCAACTTTCTACTATTGCGGTGCTGTATGCACACACATAGCTGACAGGGCGGTAGTGGGTAATGTGGTCTCGAACGACTATCAAGTATACTGTCTACAGTCCAGCCGAGTGATGCCTAAATGGTTGGGGGCGGCAGTTGACTGTGGGTTGTATCTGATGATAAGCCACCATGGCGAAAAGGTGTACAGGCTGTCAGCCTCCGCGCTTCGTCGATGCTACCCTAAAAACTGATATACTGATTGCAGGGCTATGGGTAACACAATAATGATGTTAATGCATCGTAAGCAGAACATTTCATTTCTATTTATAACCATCCGATAACAATCCGCGACTTACATTCGTCGTTCATGAGAGTGTCGGCACTTAGCCTTCCTTACACTCGCGTTGCCTGACACTGTAGCAGATGCTCTGCGTCTCCGGGTTCTCCTTCAACTATGCCCCATTCTATACTTTACTAAGAGGATAATGTCGGAGTCGTCACAGAACCCAAGATTGACCGTCTCCTTCAAGTCCATGAGTAGGAAACATCTTGGGTGGAGTTCGAACGTTGCGGCCACGAACTTGGGTTTCAATCCGTAGGGCTGCTGGCTTGGCCCTTTCCGATACGTACCACTGCAGCATGGGCGCAGACTTCACGTGGAGATCCTCCGACAAAAGCAGGCTTTCTTGCAGTTTTGTGCGTCAGCTAAGCTCCAAAGCTGGGGTCCGTCCGGTAGTTGCTTCCTGCTTGGGCGCCTGGTAGATTTGTCAGCAATGGTGTGTTCAAAAATCCACTGACTACGATCTCAGGATACCTCCAAAGCTGTTGCTAAAATTGGAATGTTGCGCTATCTAAAAAGTCCCGTGGCAGATCTCTAGGTACATGTAGTAGTACTGTAGCTTTGGCACTCGTTACCAACGCCTGGGGCTTAGCCCCCATGCCCAGTGTCAGCAAGCTTACCCTGCCCCGCGCGCGGTTCTTCCTCAGTACCTAACCCAACGCACGTGTTTATTCTTCCTTTCCTCAGCCAACCCCATCGTATAACAGCGAACAATTGAACTGGCTTCATATGGAACGGACGGAATACAATCTGAGGATGATATTATCAATTACCCCCAAGCATGTTTGTCGGCTCTTACTTGCAATTGGGTGTTTGCCACCAATCGTTCTGCGCTTAATGGATTACGCAGTTATCGCGTAGCTTAAGGATACTCCATGCGCGTCTCACTCGAACTTTTCGCATTGGAGGCACACAGCCCAACACCGCCAGAGACTGTTTGAGACTCGTGGAAGGTAACAGAGTATCAGTGGTCATTCTGGCCTTTGGGCTGTCCCCTGCAAGTAAGCAATGGCATGGCCTCCAAAGTTTGACAGCACTATGGTGTCAAAAGACAGAAGACGCAGCACGACACTAATGCAGGAAAATGCACCCCAATGGACTTCTATGGATGGCGTGATATCTGGACACAGTTCATTGGCTTGACAACACCAATTGGAGGCAGTGCAGTGCAACCCAGCCAGAGCCTGACAGCCATGAGGCTCGCTCCAACGTCCACACGAGTAAACGATGCTTAAAATAAGTGACGACCACATATAATCAGCTCTTTCCAATATTAACTAAGCATCGATGGCCCGACTCATCAAGGTCTCTTGTTTCCAGAATCTGGCAAACCGCCAGAAATCGCATTACGATGCTTCATTGGCACCTGGGCTCTTGCTCCCGGCCCAATGTTCGCGCACAGAAAGACAACTTGGCTTGCCAGGCCTGCGAAGAATCAATTTCACACCAATCGCCCTTGCCTGATCATAGAAACTTCCGAATATTGTCGCAGGAACCGGTAGATCGAACTTGTCTCGATCTGAGCTGGCCTGCAAATGTCAAATACACGCAGGAGTGTATTTTGCGGGATGGCGGACCGGATCTAACAGGAACCTTGGCGAAACAATTAGGGAGGCCGTCTAAACTAATATCGGAAAGCGGACGCCTCGAAAACCTCTCCCGATATGGCTTCCCGCCCTTGCCATCTCGGCATCACATCCGAGTCCTACTGCTGTCGCCTGCACGAAGATGGGGCCACCCACTTCACGGATTTCTGCAGGTCCAGGACCTCAATGGTCGACCTCATTACGAAGCTTTATCATACACATGGTCGGACGAGTCAGGAGATGCCAGTTTGAACAGGCGTATGTATATCGGGCCTGCTTGGGATGTCATGCCTATCACAAGAAGCTGCTCGCGAGCTCTACGGCGCTTGCGGCTTGAAGACATTGTTAGGCCCATCTGGGTTGATGCTGTGTGTATCAATCAGCTAAACAACTCGGAGAAGTCCAGCCAGATCGCACTGATGCGAAGGATATACGCCAAGTCTATACGCTGTGTTATTGATCTAGGCGAACCGACGACAGGAAGCGATCAAGCGCTTGATCGCGTCAATGGGATAGCCGGAAAGGATGATCATGGTCTTGTCTCAGGGCAGCCCCTTTATCATGGAGATGCACTTAACAATCTTTTTCATCGGCCCTATTTTCGACGGATCTGGATCATCCAAGAAATCACTTCTGCTCCACAGGTTGAAGTTACATGCGGATCTCGTTCAACAGACCTGCGTCTCTTGAAACATACTTCTTCGGTTAAACCTGCCTGGATGGACAGCTTCAAGACGCAAATTGAGACTTTCCAGTCTGAAAGCCGGTATGAAGGTCCGGAAGGTCTCCTACGCCTCTTGGTCGACACCAAAGAGTCTGAGTCGTCAGATCCTCGCGATAAGATATTTGCTCTACTAGGTTTGGTGAGGGATTATCAAACACACGGTGCATTGGTGGCAGATTATGATCTTACATATGCTCAGATTTGCACTGGCTTGGCCACATATTACCTTCAACATCCCAGCTTTCACTATATCATTTGTCTCCGAGGCACCCGGTTGTCAACTTTACCCAGCTGGGTTCCAAATTGGGGGAGCCTGCAGGAGAACGATTGGGAACAATTCCGCAATCTCCAAACTCAGAACGAGCCTCTTGTTCGAGTTGATCAGTGGGAGGACGTCCTGAAAGATGTGAATGTTCTTCACTTGGGCGACAGCTTGGGTATTGTGAGACTACAGGGGCACAATTCACCGATACTTTCACCATCAGCGCAGCTATACGCCCCAAAGGTCCATGGACCTACCGGCGCGTTAATCCATGAAGTTGCTATTGTGTTCAGATATGGATATCACCTGTTTCGGAAAACCACGTGGAATACCTGCACGATCCCCATCTACAGCGAAGAGAATGGCGACTCGTTGAAAATGGTCGTCACAACATCTGAGCCTGTGGATGCAGAGAACGATACGGTGGCGGTCCTGCGGAGGCAGCAAAAGTTCTTCCATCTGAGAAAGGGGGAAGTAGATGGCACTTATCGCATCGTAGGGGATGCTATGCTCGTTTTATATGAGTACAGTCAGGGGTCAATGGCATCCTCTGAGCTTCCACGAGACCTCAAATACTGGCAAGGTCCATTGACGACAATTTGTTTGTACGATGACCACATATCACAATGGTGCAAGTCGTCTATCGGCACCCGTGAGCTCTGGGAGCTATATGTTGATCCTTCTGGAAGCAAGGGCATAACGTTGGTGTCTGCTAGACGACGGCAATACGCAAACAGCTCCGCCTACCTGATTTGTTACCGAGCGATGAACCTGGAGGAAGTTCATAACCAGTATCTCGCCCTTTCGGAGAGATACGGTGGTCCATATCGCATCATGCGCGAGTGGGTTCAAAATCGTGGATTCTTGAAAGACGATGACGGTTCGGTGGCACAGCTCATCGAATGTGTCTTATATTGGCGTCAAAAGAAAGCATGGGGCGATTTGAACGAGCCCTCTCAGCCCAACGTCTCCCCCGCAATGATATCAACACACCGGAACGCATGGATTATTGCCAATACCATCCGACAGCGATGGCTTGGCGTCGAAAGCATCTTAGCCGACAAGCAGCATCCGCCTTCGGAGCCAGACAAGCCTACCCGAGCAAACCCAGTCATCGGCGACTCTTCCCATTTACATGCGGATAGATCTATCGACATGATCATTGCTCTTTGGGAGGACTTGACCGATAATCTGATATGCCGGCTGAATGCTATTGCGGATATCGCTGGTTTAGCGTCGTCTCTCTTCGAGGCCGAATCCCCTCCACCAAATAGTAAGACTTGTAAGGGACAGTTTCTGGATGGATTATTTGGCCAGGTTACAGGCCGACTGGGGGAGTTTTACAGACCAGCAAAGTCACGCCACAAAAGGTCCAGTCGTGCTGGGGGAAACCGATCGAGACCGAAGAGTTCGCCCTTGGAAACCCCCTCCCCGTTGAGCTTCAACAGTGGCCTTGATTCCGCCACACCGAGCAGTCGCAATTCTTCACCAAGGTGTAGCGTAGATGAGAGCAATCCATGCTTTGCCTGTGTTGATCTGCAGGACACGAAGGGCGCGGTGGAATGGCAAGCGCACTGGAAGGTTCCCAAATCACGGGCCTCTCTGAAAGCTGCAATGAAGGCTTTGCATATTCAGCAGTACGGGGATAGAAGACGCCGGGCAGTTGCCAATGAGCCTCTGTTGCGGAAAAGATGTCTAAAGTTGGGCATGCTGACAGATCTGGCCGCCCGTTCGCTCAATATGGAGACTGTTGCTATCTTGTAGTATGGCTGGTGTTTGGGACAGTCGTCTGGTCTGAAGATGGAGTATAGAATGAAATTTGAGTGTTAATTTAGATCAATATGGTTGCCAAAGTGAGAAGGCAAGCAACAAGGGCCCTATACGTTTCTTATGCCAGTTCGATGATGCAGCTTTCTTATATTATAGTTGAGATAGGCTTACTTTAGGCTTTATCCGTTCCCGTTAGTAGAATTACCCGGTATGTAAGACACTAAGCATATAGTAGTTACTAAATATAGACCATTGGCTAAGCTATTCTTTCACTAGAAAGAATACCCGACTTACACAATTTAAGGGGCTGACCTAGAAGTACCCTCTTCCCTTTCCCCCTTTCTTCTGTTATCTTCTTTTCCCCCTTCTCTTGCCTTTTCTTTTATTTCTGCCTTTTCTTCTCCCCCACTTTCCTTTGTGTCGTAAAAAGTCGCCCTGGCAGGGCAACACGTGGAGCAGGGGATGGCGCTTACTACGCCGGAGAAGTTTGCTCAAAACTGGGGCTTGGCGTAAGCATGCCTCAGAGGACTATCGATAGGCTGGTATACGACGGCTGCCTCAATGCAATACCAATGTTGGCTTGGCAGCTGACACAAAACCACATAGTAAGCCTTCAATCGTTCGAAATTCCCACGTTTTCGCGCCCAAGGTTTTGCGACTGCGTTGCTATTGTTAGTTATCAATCATCGGGACCATCGCCAATATGTCCCGGTCTGACTCTCGTTATTTCTTCTTCCCGCTCACTTATCAAAGCCAGGACATTTCGTTCACGAAATGGGTGACCCTCCTAACGCTGGCGTTGGCACCCTTGATCGCCCATATTCTTGCCGGCACGCCGCGCGCCTCCTACTTGTCCAATCGCCGCCCGAAATGGCACGATCAGTTCGTCCACTTCAATCCCACGTCGATCTTGTGGCGCTACGCAGCTATCGCGGATCGGCGGATCCGCGCTCGGGCTTGGGGCCGGGCTGACATAGCGGCCGCCAATGCCATCTTTTGGACGGCGGAGGGCTGGGACGGATCCGAGGCTATGGTGGATCGGAGCTTGCCTTACTGCGTCCACATACCGGACCATGCGCGGATCGCCGTCTTTTCCGGCGAGATGATCAAAACCCTGGTCGTGACGCTCCAGGGAGTCCAGACCATCTTCGCCCTGACAAGCTCACTCGCCAGCGGCTCCCAAAACGAGACGTTCGACCGCAGCATGGCGGTGGATTTTGTATTCTCCCCGTTGGCGTTCATTGGGCTTCTCAGGGTGTTCTGTGCGCTTTGGCTGACCGACGACTTCAATTACACCACCAAACATCCCGCCCAACATTCATCTGAGCTACTGCAGATTGGTCCCGGTGGCGAATCTACCCGCAGGAACTCGATGGACAGCCTCATAGACTCCCCCAGCGACCTGCCTCTCTCAGGTCATCGGTACCGGTCCACGTCGCTGTGGTACAGCCGAGCGTTCCGGGCCTTCTATCTGCTGCTGCTCCTTGTCATGCTCGCGGCGGCCTTGATGTTCCTGATCGGCTTCAGTCCGGGACAGGCCATGTACGCCACCGTCGGCTTTACGGCCACTTCGTTCTCGGTCCTCCTGTTCTACATCGTCCTGCTGGCCGCCACCAGCGGGATCTGCGGCTTTTACTTCGCTGCCGGCTCGGCAAGTACGGTGATCCCCTGCATCACCGCGGCCTGGTACAAGGCGTACACGGCGGTCATCATGGCCCTGGGCCTGGTCACGCTCGTCATCTCGTGCCTCGAGACCCGCGAGACGGCCTGCGGGAGGTTCACCAGCCAGCCCGGCCTGAACGGCGATTACAGTTCCTGCACTACGTTGTCTCAGACCACCGTAGCCCTCGGCCGCGGCGGCTCCAAGGCTTTCGGCGTCGCCACCACCAACACGTGGGACTTGGGCGAGAATAAAACTTTGCAATCGGGGGAGTTCCTGGTTTACAACGTGACGGGGACCTGTTTCGTGAAGAACAATCTTACTCATTTGCAGAAGGTGGCGACGGTTGAGACGATCATTCTCGACGCTGGAGAATAGCTGGATGTGTGATATTTAGACAGGAATAGTGTGGACGGGATATGTTACTTCCATTTGTTTCGCGACAGTGGAAACCAACAAAAGGCTAAAGGCTGGAAGCTGGTGGCGTTATGGTAATGGAAAAGCTTGCTGTAAACCCAAGGGGGAAAAAATAGAATAAAGGGGGCGGTATCCCTGTTCCCAGGATAGATTCTATAGCAGACCACTGGCTGGTCCAGTTTCATGGCAACGGTCTCACTAAGGTCGGGGCTATAGCTGATGCTAGCACCTTGACCAAGTGTAACGTTCAAACGCCATAGTTTCTAGAGTCAGGGCCGAAATCTTTGCATCTTGGCGAGTATAGATCTTTCCAATTAGCGAGCCGCTTGAAAGGGGGTCAGCGTTGTAATCATCTTGGAGGACTGATTGTTCTTAGGGGAAACTAACGTAGAGGAGGGGCTGAATATATTACCCCTATTTCAACTTACCCCCACCTTGCCATCACGCATACCGACGAAACTAGTAATAAGCCACAGGAAATGATTGAACCAGGATATCTCCGTCTTTCTTAGCGACGCAAGGACTGACCCATCAGCGATATCCCTTGGAAACATTGCTAAGTGTCACACCAGTCGCTACGGCGTGGGGAGTCTTTCGTCGACAGCTTCAGCTACTTCACCACGGGCGGTACGGTGACGGGGGCCAAGGCTTTGTCTTCTACGGGGCACTCGCCTGCTATCTCTTGACCATGTGCATGGCCATTTCTCGCCCAGTTATTGCCGTCTCAGCGGCGGTAATTAGGTTCCAGCTTACAAGCGCGCCAGTGTGAGCTCATGTCACATAGTAGTCGAGAATCTCTACGGGGGTGGCAAGGCTGCCTCACCGACAACGGTTGGCCGTGTTACACTACAAGACCAAGTGGCTCTAGAAGAATTGTTTCCGAGGGCTACCGTCTAGAACCAAATGAAGCTGAATTCATCGAGGCCAATCGTTGGACTGTGGGTGTCGTATCAATGAAGACGGGAAGACTAATGGTCTCATTGTCCTACTCACCCAAACACTTACACGTCTCAAGCTCTTGCTATTCCAGGTACGACGAAGATAATAAATTGCTTCACTACTTTCTTATCACATTCTCCAAGCAACAAGATTCGAACAAAATCCATGGTGGTATAATCATTCTATTAGGGTACATTGGGGTACAGGCGTTTATCTTTGAATTACCATCCAACAAATTATGTTCCTTGCTTGCTCTTTTGGTCTTTCCCGTTGTGGGTGCATGCCAACCCTTCGAAGTCCCAGGCCTTGCCGTGTCTCCAGCACGCAAGACCTTCTCTCATCGCCATGAGCGCCCATTTAGCAGCTGCCGTCGTGGTGCCTGGAATCTACTTGCTCAGCGGATCGATGCCGGGCCTTTCGACTTGGGCTGTCGTCTGGGCGGGCCGTGCGCGCGCCTTGGAGAGTTCCACCCGGCCTGTCCGTCAGACTGTGACCCTTCAGAGCCACTGGACAAGCTGTTGCGCCTGTGCGAGGTCTCGGCTTCTTGTTGGGGCGCCACCTCAGCCTGGGGCGCTGCCTCCTCGACCTCCTCCGCCCAATCGATCATCGGCGACGGGGCTTCGCTGGGACCGGCAGGTGGCGAAGGGAGGGTTTCGTGCGCCTCCCCCATCTCGGCGTTCATATCCGCCAGCTTACGTGCCGTCTCGGCGTTGAACTCCGCCTCCTCCTTGTCCCGCGCCCGCCTCTCGCGGTCTTTCTGATCTCTTCTCCATTCGTCCGCCTCCCGCTGCCTTCGCATGCACCAGTAGAACTCCACGAGCTTCTCGCCCTCCAGCCTGCTGGGGTAGTGGTCTACCAGCCTCCTGTTGGCCTCGTTCCACTCCCCCTTGTTGAAGCCCTTGTAGGGGTGGATGCCGCTCCATCTGCCGGCGATGCACTGGGACAGGTCCACGGGGTATCCGATGCCCCGGAGGACCTCGTAGGCTAAGCGTGACTCGAACGTCCATTGCGGACCCCGCGGTGCGGCCGTTGGGGGTGGCGGCACGGCGTAGTGTGGCGGCACGGGGCTGTTGTAGCCTACGTTCGGCGCGTAGTGGACTTGGAGAGGAACTTGCTCATGCCAATGCTGCTGTGGGACAGCCGGCGGCTGGTGGTAAGGAACCGGGTAAAGGGCAGGACGTGACCCTTTAGGAGCTTGGTCTGGAGATTGTTGCTCCTCTTCTCGGTCCATGGGGGCCATATAGGATATTTCAACTTCCAGGGAGTTACCGATAGTCATTTTAGTGGCTGTATAGGCTCTGCTGAGAGAGTATGCTTGTTCTCGGTATCGGGTATGGGCCAGAGAATGGATAGCCGATAGTAATGCTGTGTTGGCTAACGAGTGGCTCGACAGAATGTGGGTTCGGTAGAGTATGTGCCGGGTATGATATGTTCAATAACAGATGATTGTGAGCTGTCGGATACTTGGAATCAACTGATCGTTATATAAGTGTTCTTGGGCGTTTCTCCGGTGCATCTTCCTGATGTTGGGTGCTTCTCTGTATCTCCGGAACGTACATAGACTTTGAGGCCGGAGATGGCTTGACAGAGGGAATGTCCATTGACGCCGTTGGGCCTCCAGCTAGCACCATGTTTAATTCGTGGGTAAGTGTGCAATCTCTGGGATAGTGGCTTATCTGCTACAAGATGTGGAATAACCATAGTAACTGTGAAGTTTAGGAAACGTTGTTTTGTAGGAGGACGACTCGTTGGCGTAACCAGGTCAAACATTAACCAAGCTGTCTGCGTGAGTAGCACATAATTTGTGAATGAAATGCAACATGAACTGTTCGTGAAGCAGTGGGCTGTAAAAAGAAAACAATGCCGTCTCCTATCGGCTGGGACGACTACAGCACTTATTGTTCAGGGCTATAAGAGTGTTTGATCGTTATATTCAACCGCACAATACCCGTCTTTCATAAAAACCGGCAGAGTGCAATAGGGCTTTGCGAGAAGTGTATTCTCCATTGCGTATAAGCTTAGGCAATTAATATATTTCCATGGTCCATAAAGCAAACAATAGCGACGATTTTAGGATATAGCCATACTATAATTACATTTACCAAATCTCGGATCTATTGTACTATAATTGGCCGTACATTGTTGAACCGGTACGAAGTAATAAGGCTGTTCGGGATGCCTGTTGATCCATTGCTCATTGCGAGTTTGAATGGCTGCAAGTTGTGTTGGTAGCAATTGCCCTATGGGCAATGATGGACCAGGAGTCATACTTTTTGATTGGATGCCAATTGATTATATGTAGGAAAGGAGGCTTCAAAGCTACCTCCTTGTTCCTTTTCGCAGTTGGGCGGTAGGTTAAGCATTTCAATCTTTTTTTCTTCATGGGTACGCTCTCCTTAATCTGACGCTATGAGCTGCACATCTTTCGATGCGACTGCAATCGCATCACACACGAAGTTGGCATTGTCGCAATTGAAGTCTGACTTCGCGGCTATCCCGCCGTCTGTATTCTTCTTTGTCTGCGAATGACTAATAACTCTGAAGCTGTCTCCGGTTGCGGACCGTCGAAACTGATTCCCCAAGCCCCCCCCTCCATTCATTGAGATTGAGTGCGTACCGGGTTGTCAATGGTGGGGTAACGAGGATTATTTACATGGGGCACGTGACTTCGTGTTTGGGTCGATTTGAGGCGTCTTTGGGCCCAAACAGCGCGCCCTCTCGACAGGGTTCTTTTGCTTTTTTGTGCTCCCGCGACCTGCCGCCACCGTTGTGGGTGGTCTTGACAGGGCCAGTAGGTTACTTAAGCTATGGGTCCTGCTCCCCCGCCGCGTCGATTTTTGATGATCGTAGTTCCCCGTACTTGCTTCCTTTTCCCTTTACGTTCCGGAACGGACCTTAATGTTATACAGGAGTGGCTTGCAAGCAGCGTTTGCTCGCGCGGTCGGCAATCAACACCATCGTCATTTGAAACAGGAATTCGCAATTTCTTGTCGAACCGGACAAGTCAGTTGTCAGTGGGAGAGATGTTTGGTCATCATCTGACTTGTCCCCAATGCCCCGAAAAACTGGGCAATGGACGTCTGTAGAGCGCTATGGCCAATGGATTAGTGGATTTGGGGGGGAGAAGTACCCTCGGCCCCAGCGCACTGGCGTTTAAACAGCTCGGCCATGGCCCAAAAACCCTTTGTACCTCTGCATGTAACTCTACACCTGCGCGGAAATTTTAGTGCTGGCTTGGTGCTACAGTCCGCGAGTGGAGTGTGTGTGTGTCGTCGCGTACATATCACCCTGGACCGCGTAAACCGCAAGTTCAGTGTGTGTGCAGCAGTCAGTCAGTCATCAATTGCCCCCCCATTCCCATACATCCACCACAGCGCTTGCAATACTGTACCGGGCTTCCGCATCTGTGTTCCCTCCCCCCATGTCCATGATCTGCTAAGGGCTAGTCGAAGAAAGAACTCCAACCTCCCGCGATCCATTCATAGTGACACACAGTCGGATCAACCGTGTTTTCGCTGCTCACCACATCCATTATACTCCCACGTTCCTGGTCTGCTGCACGTCTTGTCTTGTCTCTCCACGACCTGTTGGGATTCTCGCACGTGCTAACCCGGTTGAGCTGTTAGCATGTGGATTTGACGCGTTGGGTTGGCTGCCACTGTATCGCTCCCACAAAGACCGGAAAACCCGCATTTGGTTGGAATAACTGCACACGCGGAATTCGCAGTCGCTGCCACTCTTGCTGCTGCTCTCCCGTCGGTGCCGGATAAAAAGGAACGCGAGACAACCATCGACGACGCATTATTCCGAGCAAGCGACGTGCCCTTGAACCCACTGACATCGGCCGTGCTTTGAGTCGCATTGAGTTGAGCTGCCACTTATTAGCCGGCGAACGCGACGCGGCATTACTTACTGACTGGGATCGGGAATCGGCGCCACCCCCCTCAACTCTTTGTCGCGTGCCTGGCCACGTCGCCTTTCGACGTTGACCGCTCGCACATGGCGACTTCCGAAGCAGTACAAGGAGGCCCTCCTCTGGTACATCCCCCGACTGGCCCCAGTACCCAGAGCCAGCCCCTCAACGATTCTAGCAACGACGAGTCCCAGGACACCACCGCGTCCCACGACACTGACCGCGTCTTCACACCCCCGGGAAGCGATAGCGGAAGCAGTCTTGCGGCTGGAAATGGGAACACGTCCAGCCAAGAGTCTCAGTTGCTACAGCTCTCGCAGCTTGCTGCTGCTCAAGAGAAGATGGTCGAGACAGGCGTATCGAAAAAGAGAATGGCAGATGGCATGGTCAAGCACTCCAGAAATGGCTCTCTGACTTCGCCAGTCCGTATGGGCCATTCGAGAAACACGAGCACCGTCAGCGTTGCTTCCACTGCAACTAGCCGGATGAGCGAGGTAAAAAATCCCAATCCGTGCCGAGAGGCTCTTGGAATTTACCGGGTGACTGACCACCAAACTGCACTGCAGCTGTCGGCGGAGCTGAAGACGAAGCTCTCATATGCCATGCTCAAAGTCAACAATGGGTGGCAAAGCCATTCCATTGACGAGGTCGAATCGCTGGCCTCGCAGGCTGCCTCTCCTACCTCGAGCTCGTCTACCTTGCATGGCAGGCATGGCGCATCTGCAAGCCCACGCGTTGCGCTACCAGGAGGAACACGCCAGGGTATTGGCAGTACGGGAATAAGCCCCATAAGCCAGGTGCCCCCAGGGCGCACCTACGAGTCCCTTTGGAGGGAATCAAATACCAGGCCACGCATGTCTGCATCGCCGCCAAAGTCACAACTGCCGGCTCTGGCTCCTCCTGCTCCCATCCAGCCTCGCCAACCAGGCCATCTGAATCCGAGGCGCAATTCGAACGTCAAATACACACCTGCCTTCTTATCACCATCCAAC
Source organism: Arthrinium phaeospermum (assembly GCA_006503535.1). Taxonomy (NCBI): domain Eukaryota; kingdom Fungi; phylum Ascomycota; class Sordariomycetes; order Amphisphaeriales; family Apiosporaceae; genus Arthrinium; species Arthrinium phaeospermum. The sequence goes on along the minus strand of QYRS01000002.1, from coordinate 2,681,401 downwards.
CAGGGCTCGCCACACACTCCAGCCCAACCGAGTCCCCTACAAAGCACGCCGGGGACATATATGAATAGGACGCCAAATATGGACCCCCTAATCTTCTCGCCACACCAAAACGTCAGGGAACAAGAGGCGCTAGAAACTCTTGTGTTCATGAGCAGCCCTGGAAACTCGGCTAATCTAAAACATGCTTTCCCCTCTTCTCACACCAGAAACGGAGCACACACACATAGGACAGCACTTCCAGGGTCACGTTTGGGTCCGGGGACAGATGGTCACCAAGTGCGGAAGAGCCTTCCTACGGGACGACAGGCCAAACGCGTGGGGTTCGAAAAATCCCCAAACACAGTGGATGACATGGATATGGAGGAAGCGTATGGCTCCCCACAAATCAGAGGCACACCCCGCCGAAAGACAATCGGGTCGAAGCCCTCCCTTTCCGTGCCAGCTGGTCTCAGCGGGCCGTCGCGATCGAGACCTGCACTTCAGGACGACGACATCGAACGCATGCTGGATCGGGTCGCTGCAGACGACAGCTCAGATTCCGATAGCGAAATCGCACTTCCACAGAGCCGTCGGCATGGGAGTGCCGGAGTTATCGGAGCATGAGCTGTGGAGTCGATGGGTGACTTCCTCTGCATCATTTCAATGATTCAAATATTCGCGTATATATCCCTGAAGCTTTTTATTGTCGGTAGGAGTTGGTTGCATTGGTTGGGCGGGCTGAAGTGGTTACGATTATGACGGGACTTTTTTCTTGATTCTTATATCCAGCATTTGAACCAGTCATCTCGGGAGTCAAGAGGCAAAATGGCTGCATGCATATTCTCGGACTACATATTAGAGCATCGATGAACTATGGGCTCATATGGGCTCATGAAGCCTTCGGGGTGTACATAGTCTTCTGGAACAAAACGCCCAAAAATCGGACCCAAAACCTTCTTCCGTGCTTCGAGAAAGTGGTTGATGTCTATGAAGAAGACCAAGCCTCCTTGGGTAGACCCAGTCCGGATCTTGTCGCTCTCTACTTCACGTCTGCCATTCGAGTGGCTGCGTGGTATTACCAGCTTTGACGGCATGGCTAAGTACCCCGCGATAGGCCCTCGTCCCGTTTTGCGATTTTTGGCGCATCGAATTGAGTTCTGCAGTGCCTATCGAAGGGTATGCACGTTTGGTGCTGGCCTGGTCCGAGCCAATGATAGGTGTCATCATCTCCTTGCAGGAAAGCAGCTTTACGCCCAATGGTGGCTTTGGAGGATCTAACAGGAAATCCCACATCATCGCTGACAGTTGAGATGTCCTGCTCAATGCCGTTCACAGCCAGGGGTAGGTACCTGACATGCGACTTATTCGCTGTATCGGTCCGCGCGGGGTACACTGACAGCTCAAGTCCTTTTTATTTGCAGCAATGGCAGTCACAGCTCAACTAGCTTCTGGCAGCCTCAAATCTTGCAGAGATCGTGCGGATACTGCATCAGCCTCCCTTCCGTATTACAGATGGAACTACACGACCGAGAGCCGTGCAGCGTATTGAGAGCAAAAAGCCCAAAGCATCGTGGCATAATTACCAATCAATCGGGAAACCGGCATGTCACATGGAGGCGAACTGGGAAGATCCAGGCCGGCAAGGCCGACATGGCACTAATTTATCTGCCTAGGTAGGTATTGTATTCTGCCAAAGCCGATTACTGTGCAGCATGTACGTCGTACGGCTTAGCATAGGGCAGTAAGGGAAGCTTACAACGCACCGCCCCGCCATAGCCACGGACTTTACACCAACAACAGCAGCCGGGTTACGAGCAGCGCCTCCCACTTTGACCCTTCCAGAAGACAGTAGCCGATAGCTATCCGTTATCCGAACAGCTAGGGCAACCAGCCTGATGAGCTTCAGGGCACATGATTCGCAGAGGTGCATCTGAACCTACCGCCCGGTCGTGCATCGTCAGCTCCGCCTCCCCACACTTTGCGTCAGCATTTGAGGCTGCGGCGGAGCACCTTTCCGTTCTAGTGGCTGCTTTTCAACACACGCTTGCATCTGACCAGAGATGGCGAAGGTTGCGCCAGAAAGGTTGGCAGGCTTCGCCCTTGGCTGTGTCTGCTGAGTAACCCGGAAGCTGGGCATTATATAAGGTGACGGCCAAGGTCTCATTCTGCTCAGCGTGCCATTGCGCTTGTGATATCTGTCTGCTCATCCCGCTAACATCATCTGACTTTACTAGCGAAGTTAGTCATCTGACGTAACAATCAATACGAAGATCGTCATCCGCAATACCTAACCAACCTTTACAAAGACAATATCTTGTTAACCTAGATCTTCTTGCCCAAGACTTTTCATCTCTACTGTTCTCTTTATCCCTACAACTCTAATCCGATCATTCCTACGATCTCTACGAACAAAACATATCTTCAAAGTTCAAAACGACATGTCAGCTGCAGATTATTACAACGGTGGAGGCGGCGGCAGTTCTGGTGGCGCCTACCCACCCCCAAACCAATACCCTCCGCAACCACAATACGGACAGTCACCGTCCCCGTACCCCCCTCAGCAGCAATATGCACAGTCCAGTAGCCACCTCTCGCCCTACCCGTCGCACCCACAATACGCACGCCCCGGGTCCGCACATTCGGATGTAGGCTCCCCGTCGTACGGCGCGGCGCCGCCTCGGTACGAGCAGCAGGGAGGCCACCTGGCGCCTTACAACGCGCCGCCGCGACCGCACTCGGCCGACCCGTACGCTAACGGGGGAGGGCACTACGCCGAAGACGAGAAGAGGGGGCGCGACCACCCGAACGGCGCCGAGGGCGAGGACGGCGAGCGCGGCCTCGGGGCGTCGCTGATCGGCGGCGGCGCTGGCAGCTACCTCGGCCACAAGATGGGCAAGGGCAAGCTGAGCACGTTCCTCGGCGGCGCCGCGGGCGCCGTGGCCGCCAACGTCCTCGAGAGCAAGTTCAAGAACCGTCGGAACAGTCACAGCAGCAGTGGCGGCCACGGACACCATGGCGGAGGCGGCCACAGCCCCTACGGCTACGGCGGTGGCAGCTCGGGCGGCGGAGGACTGTTGGGCAGCGTGGGGAGTTTCATGAGCGGGAACTCTGGGCACCATAGTAGTGGCGGTTCTCAATACGGGGGCTCGCACCACGGGAGCCACCACGGAGGTCATCATGGGCACCATGGCCACCACGGCCACCACGGCCACCATGGTCATCATTCACATCACAGTCACCACAGCCACCATAGTAGCCACGGCGGTTGGTAAAGATGTCGTCGACCAATTGTGTTGTTACCTGTTATTATATAAGTCAGACTGTTTTCAATCGGCGTTTGGGGTCTGAGCTTTGGGGCTACGGGGATTTGGACAACATCCCATGGGTTACGATTCATGATACCCACTGCGAGACATAGGAATAATCACCTTTCTTAGCTATCAACGACAATGAATACACAATAGGCGATACAGGATATCCCTAATCTAGGTTACCTTTGAAAGTTTCGATTAACTAGTGTGGGCGCGTGCATCAAAGACAGAACTGCGTTCGAATCCCTGTCGAACAATGAACAAGTGCGTCGTCCCCTTTATAAGGAAGGGGCCGGGGCAAGCCGCGAGGACGTAAAGTCCTGGCTACCCCTGAGTATTATATGAAGAAGAATTCAAAGAGCCACAATATTTGATCACAAGCACTGAAACAATATTACGGAACACTCATTTCGGTGGTGACACATCTCTTAGATTACTATGAAAGATAGTTCTTCAGTGATCATCAGCCAGAGAGATACATACCAGAGAAACACGACTCAACGTCTGTTCTCTACTCGAGGCTTTCTCTGCGAGGAGACGCCTTCAAAAATCAACGCTTAGGGGTCTCGCGAGCAAACAAATCTGTAACACAATTTACTGGTTAGCAAAGCATAGAATGGCTTTCACCTGACTAGTTGTGGTAGTCATTGGTCATGCCCGAAAGGGCGGCAACTGTGCCGATGCCCAAGAGGGCCGGTCTGGCAGGGTTCGCTCGATCGGAGCGGTCCAAAAGGGAATTAATTGTATCCAAGGCCGACGTGGGACTTCCTAGGAAGTACCATACCGTCCAATGGAGGCTGCCCGCTTCTCCGTCGCCGGGCGAGGAGGTCCAGGCCGCCTGCCAATCTATTCCGCAATAGGCGCAGCCACCTACCGGTCCCACTAGCAGGGTAGGGGACCGACGGTGGGCCTCCGAAAGAACGTCCTCTTCCACAACGTCAAGCGGCACGGGTAGGCCGGTTTGGAACTCGGTTACCACTGCCGATGAGAAGTCCTCCTGGCGGAGGGCGTCATAATCGTACCATTTGGTGTGTGCTTCGCAGGGGCAGCACGGGCGGTCCATCATACCGCCTTGATCATCCGAGAGGATGATCTCGGAGATTCTATGGCGTATAAACAGGCCTGTTCCCGGCCGCCACGCCATCCGCCACTCCTCATGCGCGCACTGCACGCTGGTGCCTTCTCCAGCGTCCATGAAGGTTAGCTGGTGGCAGTCCAGCTGGGCGGTGCGGCACAGAGTCGTGGTCGGATAGCTACTCTGCGAGTACATTACATAGGCGTAGATTACCAGTGGGTGCCAGTCCGCTGGTCGCTCGTAGAGAGTGACCAGTCGGCCGTTGTCGCGCTCATAGGCGGCGCGCGGGGTGGCCTGGCAGGCAAAACCCGAATAGTCAGGATCGATCGAGGCTAGCGGTGGGTGGATCGTGGCACACCAGGGGCATGCCACAAAGCCACGGGCCGCGGCCTTCTGTTCGGCCTGTGCCAGGAATTGCCAACCCAACATGCCGAAGGTGATCATGGACGGCAGGCTGACTGGGGGGTCTCGCCACGCCCACCCGTTGAGGACGGGGATCACGGTGGCTCGAAGGGAACGATTGACCGTAGCCAATCGCGCCTGGTCCGGCAGAGGAAGCCGGTCGAGGATCAGGATGAACACCTCCGGGGGGCGTTGCAAATGATCTCAACCGGGTTTACGCCGCCGTGCCCGGCGCCGCGGTAGAGAATGACCTGGTTGGAAGCCATAGCTTTCGTTACCAGTGTAGAGAGGGTTACTGTGATCTGTGAGCAGCAAGTAAGCAATGAGAATAGTAAACAGGGGAGGATTCGCGTAAAACAATGTTAGTATGGGGAGGGAAAAGGAAGCATCGTCAAGTTCGGGGCAGGGTGTATTTGTTTTATATCCAAATAGAGACAATACTGTTCATAACACCACGAGAACAACACAGCTGTTATGGTCTTGCCCAAGGAGAGTTTGTAACTTTTGGATTGTATTAACAAGGCCATTGTGCGGTAACTAAGGAGATATAATTATACGTGCTTTGTCTACCCTTCTTTTCACATCTGCCACTCCCGCGATAAACTTTGAGTGCCTTTGTGTGCTTGAGAGTGTCATTCTTTCGGCTGATCAAGAAAGAATCCCACCCTCACCTTATATCGAAATAGTCAACATCATGGCGCCAGTGGAAATGCAAGCCAAATACTCGGACTTTTGCAATGCACTGCTCTGAGAGCTGGGCCGCTGTTCGGCAGAATGCATCTTCTTTGACGAAAGAAGTGATATTGGACGTGCAAACTCTCAAGTCAAATTGTAGCCTCTAAATGATCCCCTCCTTCCCCAGGAACCCGCAGAAGCAACAGGAGGCCGTGTTTCTTACCTAGATTGTACAGGTACCGTACCCAAGCCCGAAAGTCGTTGCCCACCATATGTATGGCAATAAAGAAATTGTGTTCCATCAGCAGCAACACGCAGCAGCAAGTCTTCCGTGGCGCAATTGGCTAGCGCGTTCGACTGTTACTTGCCCCTGACTTCAGGGGCTTCTGCAATCGAGAGGTTGACAGTTCAAGCCTGTCCGGGAGAGGAAATACTTAATTTTTCTATTTTTACTTTTCGAATAGCATACCTGAGAACGGCCAATATTCTTCGCCGGCAATCAACTTTTTGTTTTACGCAATTTTGGGTTCTTTTTTGCTATAATTCGTCACCGTTCGTTGGAAACTGCGCTGGCAAAGCAGGTGGGGAACACGTATGAGTATCATCTAATTAAATCCCATGACGGACGATATGTCATAGCCAGTGAGTAGTGGAATGGCAAATACATCTCGTCGTCAATGAAAACGAGTCATACTCCTTCCTTTGCTGAGACAAAGGAACCCAAACCTGCCACAAAACTCGACTTCGTTGTCAGTCCCAGACCATCCTGCTGGACCCCCGTCAAGATCAATTCGAAGCCGGCAAAAAGTAGAAGTGTACATATATCTTGAGGTGTCAAGTGTAACATGACTATTTGTTATATAAACCAAGTTTGATATTGCAGATTGACCCCTGTCTGGATTATCCGGTCTGAACCTGTGCTTGCGGCAATTGCAAACCCAGATGCAGATGGGGTTGCTGCTTGCTGGTGGGGAGGCGCCAAGATCATCCCGCATATTACGTGGGTCAGAATGACCGGTAGTATTCTCGGGGAAACCACGCCACTACCCAAGTGCAACATTACGCAAGTCCAACAGCAAACGTCCAGGACGTCCCTTCTAACATTCTGTCATAGCCATATTTAAAACCAACGCAGCTGCCCCAGAGTAAACAAAGTGCAAGACCGTAATAACATCATCTTTCATAGAAGTATTGAACCCAAGAATTAGACTTACATCCCAAACCCTTCTGCCCCGGGGATCGCTCAAGATACATTACTCGGCCGAACGCCACTTGACGAAACCGCCCAGCAAGAGCATATCTCGCTCACCGAGATAATCATATCTCATCATGTCTACCGCAAGCCAGCAGGTGTCTTCATTCTCTACACCCCAGTGGTGGAAAGAGGCTGTCGTGTACCAGATCTACCCCTCATCCTTTCAGTCCCACCCAGGGGCCACATCGGGATGGGGGAGCATCAAAGGTATCATTTCCAGACTTGATTACCTCGAGTCTCTGGGCGTCAATGTTGTCTGGTCGTCCCCATTCCTCAAGTCGCCCCAGGCCGATATGGGTTATGACACTGCCGATTACAAGGACATCGACCACCGATATGGAACCCTGGAAGACGTGGACACGCTCATCGCCGAGCTCAAGAAGCGCGGCATGAAGCTCATGATGGACTTGGTCGTGAACCACACCAGCAACGAGCACGCCTGGTTTCTCGAGAGCCGCAGCAGCAAAGACAGCCCCAAGCGGGACTGGTACATCTGGCGAAAGCCTAAGAGCATCAGCGCCGACGGCAAGCCTGAGCCGCCCAACAACTGGGCCATGATCCTGGGCGAGGGCAACTCGGCGTGGACCTACGACGAGAAGACGGGCGAATACTATCTCAGCCTCTTCACCGCGGAGCAGCCCGATCTGAACTGGGAGAACCCGGACGTTCGCGCCGCCGTGTGGGACGTTATGCACTTTTGGATGAACAGAGGTGCCGCCGGCTTCCGCATGGACGTCATCAACCTCATCTCCAAGGTACCAGGCTATCCCGACGCCGACGTCGTGCTCGGCGCTGGCCACAAGTACCAGCCGGCCTTCAAGTACTTCGTCAACGGCCCCAAGCTCCACGACTACCTCCAAGAGATGCACCGCGAGGTCCTGAGCAAGTACGACACCATCACCGTGGGCGAGATGCCCGGTGTCAGCGAGCCCAAGGAGATCCTGCGCACCGTCGGCGCCAACGCGGGGGAGCTGCGCATGATCTTCATCTTCGACCTCGTGGACATCGACAAGCCACACGTGCGCATGTCGCTGAAGCCGTGGGACGTCAAGGACATGAAGGCCATCGTGACCAAGTGGCAGCGGGTCATGAGCGAGCAGGATGGGTGGAACTCCATCTTCATCGAGAACCACGACAACCCGCGGTCCATCACGCGGTACGCCGATGACAGCGACCGGTACCGGCACATCTCGGCAAGGCTGCTGGCGCTGATGCAGACTACGCTGAGCGGCACGCTGTTCGTGTACCAGGGCGAGGAGATCGGCATGCGCAACATCGACCCCGAGCGCTGGGACATGGCCGAGTACAAAGACTGTGAGACCATCAACTACTGGAAGAAGTGCCAGGAGATCTACGCGGGCGACGATGAGATGCTGCGCCACTGCCGCGCCGTCGTGGACATGAAGGCGCGCGACCACGCGCGGACGCCGATGCACTGGAACGCCCAGGCCAACGCCGGCTTTTGCGACGCGGGGGTCGAGCCCTGGATGCGCGTCATGGAGGACTACAAGGCCGTGAACGCCGAGGCGCAGATGAACGCCACCGACTCCGAGAACCTGTCGCCTTGGCAGTTCTGGCAGCAGGCCCTCCAGGACCGCCGGGAGCACGCCGACGCATTTGTGTACGGCGGCTTCCAGGAGCTCAGCCCGGAGCACCCCAACGTGTACGCGTATGTCAAGACGGGCAGCAAGACGGGGGAGAAGTGGCTCGTTGTGCTCAACTTCTCGGGCCGCGAGGTCGAGTGGCACATGCCGGCGGACCTTCAGATTGACTCCTGGGCCCGCAGCAACTACACCAAGGGCCAGATCAAGAAGCCCAAGACGGACTTGGTTCCGCTACGGCCATGGGAGGGTGTGTTGGGCAAACTCGCCTAGACGCGGATTGGAGGTTCTGCCGTAAGAGTTTGAGACATGTTGAACCAATGAACGTTAGAAGTTATAGAGAGGTACCTAGATTGAAAATAGACACCTCTAGACCACAGCAGCATGGTGGCTCCAAGTCTTCCCGAGCGGGGCCGTGGTGACAACAGTTCCCTCATTTGAGGCACCCCACTGCAATCTGCCGGTGAATGAATTATTTGCATTTTTGTTCATATACTCCTGACGCCTGCCTGTACATGTAAAGGGGGAAATCATACCCGGCCCCCAGGTCCAATTTTGGAAACCCAATGTAGTCTATACCCCGAGGCTAAATCCGAAAGATCCGTCGAAAACATCCATATCGTCGGCCGACATGCCGCCGCCCCTCATGGCCTTGAGGATGTCTATATCCGGGACCTCCTTCGGCTTGTAGTAGCTGAGCAGGTTGTCCATGTCCTCGTCGCTCAGGTCGCACATCTCGTCCCAGCTGTAGCGGTCGCTGACGCGGATCATCCAGCGCATGCGGTTGGGCCCGTCCTCGACCGCGGGCGAGAGCTCGCGCAGCTTGGCGCGGAGCAGGCCGATGCGCTCGATGGCGTCGCCGACGCCGACGGGCAAGGTCTGGCCGATGAACTTGCGGATGCTGGCGGCGAGGCGGGGCCCCTTGCCGTTGGTCGAGACCATGATCTGGAGCGGGCCGTCGCGGTGGACGCTGCCGAAGTAGAAGTCGCACTCGGGCGGCACGTCGGCGATGTTGGCGGGGATCCGCGCCGCCTTGCACAGCTTCCAGATCTGCGTCGAGGCGGCCGGGTCGTCGACCGCCGTCAGCACCATGGCGGGCGGGCCCAGCGGCGAGTCGGTCGTCGTGGGCGACGGCAGGGCCTCGAGGTCGGTCGGCTCGAACTTGCGGTCGATGTGCGTCACCTGGTTGTGCGCGATGCGGTGGCGCACCTCGGGGTTCAGGCCCTCGGCCGGGCAGACGACGGTCACGAGGGCGTCGGCGTTGAGGAGGTTGAGGATGCGGCCGGCGGCGACCTAAAGGCGATGGCGAGGGTCCCTGGTCAGTAGTTGTGCATGCGTCGAGGAAGGACATTCGCCTGGGAAGAGAGAGGGAGGTGGTTCCAGACTCACCTCACCGCCGCCGACGACGAGAACGTGCTTGTTCTTGATCTGCCAGGCAAGAATCAAGCTGCCACCGCCTTGGACCTCCGGGAACTTCTCTGTGGACTCAGACATGGCTGCGATGAGACGAGAGTTAGACGCGTCAGAATGTAATGGTTGGGTATAGCATCAGTTCCCGAACTAATGATAATAATAATATGGATTTCAAGCCATATCAACTGGTGATGCTGCGACACCGGTGCTATGACGGCACCATCGGGGGAGCTTCAAAAAATTCTGGAGGCACGTTGGCACGCGAGGATCCCTGTCGAAATCATGGCAGCCAAAGGACCCCGCATCGCAACGTACCAAACCTTCGGTTCGTTGTAGCCAGCAGCTGAATGCAAGAAAGTGATTTATCAACAGGGAAACTTCGATAAAAACGGGCTGTGGATTCGATAGGTAAGATGCCGGGCCATAGCACGATTAGGCAAGTAATCAATGTACATCAGCACCTTATCTCGTAGTCAGCCGTCTATATCAATTTGGATATACTTACTGATCAGTGCATCTCTTCGATCGCAAGAGTTCGAGACTTGTTTCAGTTTTAGTTCACAAGTGCTCACTCACTGCATACATGCAGTTAGCCTCTCCGTCCCCCCAGGCTAGGTTACTTCATTTCGATAGGGCAGATTAGAAGCGGACCATGCTAACCATGGGCTGAATTTATTAGGACTTACGCCTAACCAGGTAGCTTAGGGGCGCCCCCGCCCGCTACCTCAGGTGTGTGCAGCCAGTAGCTGGCTTGTAGCTGTACGCTCGCCGATGTACCCAGTTTTTGGCTGTTGGTCTGCAGTGCAGGGGGTGCTGTCGGTAGCCTTGTGAACTCCGTCCCGTTCCCGATCTGCCTAGGCATCATGAACAACCAACCATACCAGACCACTGGCCTCTTCTAACCTTAACTGTATCTGAACCTCCCCTCTCACTTCTCTTGCTTCCCATCGACCATTGCCAGAGCGTGAGCTGGGTAGCAACATCATGGCACGCTTGGCGTCGCCCATAGGCAGGTTCAGATTCTAGGAGACCTTCGAAACCGACGTCATGGCGAGCCGTAAGCTCGGCGGGGGTCGCGTCCTGGGGAGTGGAAAGGGACTGCAGCCACCGCCGACAGCAGCAGCCGCGTCGCCTTCCGTGCAGCGGGCCACCAGTTACTATGCACAATCCGACAGTACCGCGTCTCTGGGTTCCATTGGCGACTCGCTGGCATCGCCTGCTTCCGGGTCGCCAGGGTCCTCAAGTCCGCTGCCCGACTTCCCCCAAGACCTCACCTCCAGAGTCAGCCTCGCAGGGCCCAGCGCCGGCGCTTCTAATGGCAGCAAACTTGTCTGTCCCATATGTGAAGAGGAGATGGTACGTGGTGCTGCTCACGGTCCAAATATTACCCTGCTGGCGGAGAAATGCTGAACAAGACGTTGTAGTTGACGCTCCTCCAACTGAATCGACATATCGACGACAACCATCAAGAATTGCCCGAGTTCCAGCAAGACGAGGTGAAGACGTGGTTTGATAAACAAGTCGACAAAGCGAAGCGATTTCAGCCGCTATCCATAATCAACCAGAAACTGCGCGGCCTCGAGGTTTTCGAGTCCAATGAGAGCTTGCCCCCTCCTTTCTACGCTGCGCCCACCGGTCCCAAGGCCCCTGCCGTCTTGCCGGAGATCCCCTTCGACCCGGACGATATAATCACGAAATCACACTGGCAACGACCGACCATGAACGACCCTTGTACAGAGCCTTCGTGCGACAAGCGCCTAGGCGCGGTGAACGGCAGCATAAATTGTAGGAACTGTGGCAGACTGTTCTGCGAAGACCATACCATGTACCAGATGAAGCTGTCGAGATCAGCTACGCATGAACCGATTAGGGGCTACTGGTACAGGGTCTGCGAAACCTGTTACAAATCAAGAGAAGGCTACAACGATCACAGCGGGCTCACGAGAGACCATACGGAAGCATTTGCAACAATACGGAAAAAGAGGGTAGAGAGGCAAACACTAGAGATCTCCAGGCTAGAGAAAAGGTTGACCAAGCTCACACAACTATTAGCCAATCCGCCCGCGGATATCACAGCAGCAAGTAACAGTGGCAGCAGTCTACTATCGCCAGTAGCGTCTTTATCCGGACAGAAAACCCAAAGGAAGGCCATCGAGCAGTCCGTGGTTACATGGGAAGATGATGCTAAAGTATCCAAGTGCCCCTTTTGCCAGCAAGAGTTCGGATCGTGGACCTTCAGGAGACACCACTGCAGGATTTGCGGGCGGGTGGTCTGCGCAGACCCGCAAACAGCTTGTTCCTCGGATATCGGATTGAATGTTGCGAACCCGACGGTGCTTTCGTCGGAGAAACCGGACGAAAACTCGATCAGTTTAGATATACGGATGTGCCGGGAATGCAAGTTCACCATCTTCGCGAAGCGCGACTTTGTCGAGAGCATCGTGCACAAACCGCCAGACCAACGGGCCTATGAGACGTTACGCCAATTTGAGCGGGGCATCCAGCAACTCATGCCAAGCTTCCAGAGGGCTTTGATGCCCCTACAGGATGGGCAGAGCACGCCCAGTCATGCCCAGATCAAGGAGGCATCTAAGCTGCGCAAGAGGTTGATAGATAGCTTCACGAAATACGACATGGCGGCTAGGCGGATTCGAGATCTGAAAACAGACAGCCCCACACAGCAGCGCTTACAGAAAGCCATTTATCAAGGCGCCAGCTCGTTTCTGCACATGCACATGCTTCCTCTGAAGAACCTACCTCGCATGCTGAAGCAATCGTCGTCTTCCTCGTCCGGGTCCCGAAAGCTCCTTCAGCCGAACGGGCATACCGCAAGTCCCCTGCGCAACCATCACACGGACGGCTATCTCGAAACAGCAAGCCAGACAAGCGAGACCAGCACCGTCATCTCGACGCTTGAAACCGAGGAGAAAGATCTTCGCGAACGTCTTATCGTGCTAGAGGAGCAGAGATACATGGTGCAAAAGATGATCACGTCGTCGCAAGGGGCGCGACGGTTCGAGGAGGTCAGCGCGCTAACCAGGAATGTGGACGAGCTCGATCAGGAGATCGAGGCCATCAAATCGAAAGTCAGCGGTGTAGAAGAGAGATGGCAAGGGTTGTACGCCAGTGGTGGCCCTGGGATGGTCTAGATGCTTCAGACCACAGTATAATGGCGAGAGCGAAGCCTGCCAAGAACCGGACACCCGTGGATGGCCCTGCACTGGAATGGTGGGTGGCAGTGGGAAACCAGCAGGCGCTTCATTCAAGTCGATCATTTTATGCATTGCCTGGCGTTGGCTTAACTTTGTGTGTATGGGGCTCTTCGCTCTTTGTCGTTTGGGAGTTCGGGAAGTGTGACGTATGCTTTTTGTACATAATCTCTACCTACTTAGGTAATCAAACCAGCCTCAAAGTCAGGTCGTACCGTTCGTTCTGGGATTTCAAGCGCAGTATCATCGACGATAGAAACATCAGTGGCACGTTTATTGCTCACTTTACAACCTCTGTCATCGGGCCAGGCGCTGACAGACCAGGCAACGAACGATTCGTTCAGATGGGAGATGGGTTGTCAAGACGACTCGTGATGCTTTCCGGATTGTGTTCGGGGTTTGCTGGACGTGTTTGTAATCACCTCTCTGCCAGTGCTGCATCTGATTTGACTCAAGAGTGTCAAATCCCGAAGTGTCCGGATCCTAGGCGAAGTGCCTCATGGCCTTCTGGACGGGTCTGGCGGCCCCGGGAAGAACCGCTTGCTGCGGACCCCCGGCTATGACATCCGACACTCCGATCCGGGGGGCATGGAGTCTTCTCTGCCCTATCATCCCCGAACCGTGTGGCTTATTGACAAGGGCGGCGCAATATATTTAATATGGTGGAGTGTCATTTGTTACAGTGATGTAAGGGATCGACACAGTTCGATTGGCAGTCTCTATCTACATGCCTACTGCCTGCAATGCAGACTTACAGTACGTGCCTGCTAAATAGCGGTATGTACCTAAGGTACACACCCTGATCGAAAATAAACCGGTCACAGACCACCGCAGGTCCTGGCTTTGACAGACGCGACAGGGGCCCTGCCCGGGTCGAGTCAGGTTCGCTAAACATAGTTAAGCATGTGTCAAGGAGGTATATGCTATTCCTCCATCTTGATATTGGTGCCGTCTCGTCTGGATTAGTAATGGTAGTCGGCTGAGTGAGGTACTGGTAGGGGGGAAATGGCGATTCTTGGATTGGGGGATTTTCACGAAAAGACCCTGAAGGAACTCGTCATTGGCATTCCATTCCCCACGCCCGCCTGGCTTGGCCCTTGTATGCTTAACGGGCGTCTCACTAGGGTCAAGCAGGCATAGCGCGGGCCCACGCTGAAACCTTCTAGTCTACATCAAGTGCAACAACATTATTTCATGACAAGATAATGACCAGAGCGCCATTTGCATTCAATCAATTCCACTCCCATTTCAGCACTCCTCATCCCGCTTCTTCTTGCCTGTCATCTGGCATTTTCCGTATTTATCACGCAGATCCGCCTACGTGGGCAATTTAGCATGCAGCCCCGGCCATATCCTCCACATTGAACACCGTAATATGACAACCACCACGATGGTGCCTATGATCCGGCAGCAGGTCTCGTCTCCACCTTCAGAGTTCGCCAGCCGCCCCTGTTGGACATGTCGCCAAAGGCGCGTCGTGTGTGATACGCGCCTCCCGCACTGCGTCAAATGCACAAAGTCGGGCCGCGAATGCTTGGGCTATGGCGAAAAGAAGCCCGTCATATGGGTGACGGGCATGGCCAGCAGAGGCAAGATGGCCGGCCGGACCACTTTTGCGCCCAACTCCAACTCCAACTCCAACTCCAGCACCAATGCGAACGCCAACGCCAACGCCGTGGCGGTTGCAGCAGCCGCGTCTCCTAGCCCGGAAAGCTTTGGCAAGAGCTTGATGGTACAGTGGCCGTTGTCAGAACCGCGGAACGAGCCGGACATGAGGCATCTTGAATACTGTGAGTCTTCTTCCAGTCGCGCGACATGCCACTCTGCGCACGTTGCCCGCCCGTTGGCCCGAGAACGAAACTGAACGTTGGTTCCCATCATCAAGTCTTGCATCGGTGTTGCAGTGAATGCGTCATCTACGACAGAGAAAACCCCTTTAAACGCTTCATCACCTTGATTCCGCAGAATGAGGCTCTGCGTCATGTCATCATTGCTCTCTCGGCCAGTCATCGCCGCAATTCAAACGGGGCCATCACGCTTTCGTCTAAGAAGCGTGAATTCATGCTGGACGGCCTTGTCCATGAGCAAAAGGCCATCAAGGGGCTTCGTGAGGCTATCGCCAAGAATGACCAGCATGAAGCCATCGTGGCGTTAGTTCTCCTGTTTATCTGGAACGACGCTCTGCAGCAAGAGGGGAGGCAATCATGGCGCTACCATCTCCATGCTATGCGCGCCCTGATAAATTCAAGGCGCAATACTCCCGGATGGAACTCCTTCTTTGGCAAATATTTCGAGGAAACCTATGCCATGTGAGTACATATCCATCAGCAAGGGTGGTGTTTGATTGCTGATTCGGTTACACAGCCTCTCCATATTCGGTTCAACACTGAGCAAGCATTACCAGTCGGATGTTTGCGAGGTTTTCGATGAGTCGGAGCTGCCAGTAGTGTTGCAAAGAGCCGAGGCCTCAAGCTGGACGGGATGCCCTGCCGAGCTCTTGCAAGTCCTCTGCGATGTAAACCGAGGTGTCGAGACAGAAAGTCTAACCCTCATCGACAAATTCAACTGCTCTCAATGGGCGGCAAAGCACCACGAAACGGCGTCAGTAATCATGAGAACGCATCTTGCCGAAGCTTACCGTGGCGCCATTTCCGTCTACGCGTTACGCGTGCTTGGCCGGGACGTAGTTCGCGAGAATGTCTCCCTTGTCGTCGGCCGGGCCATTTCGCACTTGCGACAGATACCGGCCGATGATACCCACTTCAAGGGCATCCTCTGGCCAGCTTTCGTGCTAGGGGCAGAATCAACGGACCTTGTGCATCGCGCAGTTATTCTAGAAATCTTCCAAAATCTGTCGAGGCTTCTTCAGACCTGGGCTGTTAACCAGGCCACAATCATCCTTCAAGAGATATGGTCTAATGCAGACCAACAACCCTCCATAAATCCGCAGTCATGGCTAAAGCATGTACGCGACAAAGGCCTGGAATTGTTCCTGGTCTGATGATAAAAACAATGCAATTTCAAACCGATCTATTAAAAATTAGGACTGCACATTACTCTCGTTGATACTTTTTAATTCACTCGGACCGCCCTTACCGAGACGGTGGAGGTTGTTTGTTCTCCTCTTTGCCCGCTTGCTCCTGCGCTACTCGTTCTTCTAGAGTCAGGTCACTCCCAGCCTTTCCTATCCGTAAGAACACCAACACTATCAAGGCCGCGACTCCCCCTAGCCCGACGCCAAGGAACAGTGAAGTCTTAAAGCTCTCTCGAAGCCCGAACTCCTCCCGGCTAGCTGTAGCAAGATCGGCCCATCCCAGGAAGAAGCTCATACCGACGAAGAGGAGGCCGTTGATGCACCCGCCAGCCAGACCCTGCTGCGTCTTGGCCACGTTGGTAGTGATGAAAATGTTACTCACGTTGTACATGATGTCGATGCCAATGGTAGAGCAGATCATGGCTGGGAAAATCCAGGCCCAGTAGTTGGGGTTATCGGGTGCCAGCGCCAGCAACAGGTTGCAGACGATGAAGCCGGCACATGATAATGCAAGCAAGGCGGTTCCTGGCAGCAAGTGTAATGTGAACCCACCAAGCAAAGCGATGGCCAGACCACCGCCAGCTAGCGGGGCAAACCAAAGCGCCGTCAATAGCGGGTCGATATGGAGGACCTTTTCGATGCTGTGAAACCGTTAGACGCTGGTATCCAAGGTAATGGGCATTGTGTTGCCTGGAAGCAGACTCACTAAAAGCTAGCATAGAAGAGATAGATACCAAACGAGCCATATGCTAAGAAAAGAGCCACGAAGAGGGGACCGATGTCCTTGGTCGAGAAGATGCTGAGCGGAAGGATGGGGTCCTTGGCGACGCGCGCCTCGACATAGACGAAGGCACCGAGCAGCAGTAGGCCCAAAATAAAGGGGACGATAATACCCGGAGACTGCCAGCCCGACTTGGAGCTCTCCGTGACGGCATAAACAATGAGGATGAGGGCGCTCACACTGGTGGCGCATCCCCACCAATCCATGGTCAGGTTCGCCCTCTCCGGCGGGGCCTCGTCCTCGGGCACGCAGAACCAGGAGACGACGGACAGCACCGCCATGGCGATGGAGGCGATCCAGAAAAACCAGCCCCAGTAGAGGAAGCGGGCGCTGACTCCGGCCAGCAGGATGCCGATGAAGAAGCCGAAGGGAGCGCAGCCGCCGTACAGGCTGAAGACGGTGTTCTTGCGCGGGCCCGGGCGGTACATATTGCCCATGAGGTTTATGCCGGCGGGCAGGAAGGCGGAGGCGCCCAGCCCCTGAAGGGCCCGGATCACCACGAGCATGACATAGTTGGCGCTAAAGCCGCCCACGAGCGCCCAGAAGAAGAGCCAGACCAGGCCGCCCAAGTAGACGACGCGTCCGCCGTACAGATCAGCCAGCCGGCCCACGGGCAGCAGGAAGGCACCCGCGACCAGGCTGAAGACGTTGGACGGCCAGGTCCAGGCGCCGGCCGAGGGCGCCGTAGACGAGAAGCGCTCTTGGTTCTGGAGAGTGGGCAAGAGGACGTTGAAGCCACTGATGAGGAATTCCTGTCCGGGGGCGTCAGCGAAAAGGAGGGCACCCGGGTTGTGCCAAAAGTCCAACAACAATCACTTACGGCGAGAAGGTTGGAGCCGAAGATGGAAATGAGGAAACCGATCTCCTGCAGGCCGCTCTTAAAGCACGCCGGGCGCTGCTTGCCGAGCTTTTCAAGGTCATCGGACGGTTCGAGGCTGCTGGTTTCGGCTGTTGGGGCGGTACGTTCGACGTCCTTTTCTTGGCCCTGGACAGCCGGCGGGACAGTCGATGGCGCAGCGGCCATGGTTTGGATGGAGCGTTCAGACGAAAAGGAGGAAACGTATCCGTATACGTAGGAGAAGTTTCGGCGGAGCGAGGGCGAACTGCCAGTATACGGCGGCGTGCGAGCTGTGTGTTCGTGTTCGTGCGTGTCCTATGCTGGTAGTGAGTCGTCGTATGTATGTGCTGATCTTAACTGCTGTTTATAGATATTTGTCAATGCCTGATAGTCAGGCCAAGTCACAAGGCCAAACTTATTACGGAATATGTTGTTGCTCTATGGGTTGGAGTCCTGATGGGGCTCCATAGATATATCTGGTTCGTCGTGTCACCATAGCTGCATGCTGCACTCTATTTGCCTAACTGAGATAGTAGTGAAAAAAAAGAGCTCTCCTACTGGGTTGTTTCTGTTTGACTATGTGTCAAGCCCACATGGGCCTGCCCCAACGGGGAGGATGGAGGACGCGCTATGGTTCCCGATAAGCTTTTATTTTCCTTCTTCTTTACTAGCGACTATTCCTGTTCCTTGTCGACCACCAAAAGGGCAGAGCGAGGGGAGGGGCGCCACGATAGGATTTGGAACGGGCATGTCGAAACGAATTTGGGAAAACGGGGACGGCCGTCGTCGTCGTCGTGGGCGGGCCCCAGGGAGTTGCCGGATTAGGCAGCCAAGCTGCAGACCTAGCGAAGTGCCGTGGGGCTGGGACCGGGCAGACCTGAAGGGGCTTCGACAAGTCCAGCCTAGCCCCGAGCGCGCCCCCGGTGGGCACCCACGAACCCACGAACGCCAACCTGCAAGCTGCAAACTCCCCTACTGGTTGGCTTCCTCTTCAGGACCTACTTGTTCAGAACCCTTCTAACCCGTCTCTCCACCGTAAAACCGCCCGTCGTCACTCGATTCTGTTTCATGCTCGTTACATGGGCTTCCGGAGAAGAAATTGAACTCGCAGCAGAGTCGCATTCTCTGGTCCGGCCGGTCAACCTGATTGGCGCCCCAAGGGAAACAACAGCACATTGTGTTTTATGCATGTTTCTTTCTGGGCGCTGACGAATAACATAATTGCGAGACTGGAATCGCCAGTATGTACCTATTGGGGGTCCATATATTATTTATGATTTTAGAGTTTATCTGGTGCCGCAGCTGCGCCTGGGATTTCCTCCAGCGTGCCCTTGGCAATTTGCAACTGCTAGGAAACCACTGCCCGGCCACTAGCAACAGCAGCGGCAGCGGCAGCGAGAGCCGGTCCGTGACTTGCCGTCTCATCTCGTCTCGTCTCGTCTCTTGTCTCCTTGGGCCATCCGGTTTGCTATGTAGTGTAGTCCCTACTTACTTGTGATCAGCAGCGAGCGTGCACATCCCCAGGACGTGGTTTTTTTTTCTGATCTGACAGCTCGATGTGCCGCAAGAAGGACCTGCCATCCTCCCCTCGCCCCCACACCCTGATCCCATCGGGCTTATCGCATGATGATGATGTTGACTTGATACCGCATAATTCCAACCCTCGAAGGACAAAGCCAAGTCCAACCCACCAAGAGGACGACGCAGCCACCAAACGAAACGCTGTTGCCCATTGAGGGACCCGCTCTCGGCACCTCCAGAATAGAGCTGCAGATCTCGTTGCAGAGATCCCTTCCGCCACGATACCCTCTGTAGTGCCATCCCGACCTCAACTCTCTTTATCCCCTCTCTGCTGGCAAGTGTGGCGGATATATAACTTCCCGGACCAACATCTCTCTGCATTGCCGGTCTCTGCTGCCAGAAGATGACTTCTTAGGCCAGCCAACGATTCTTCAGCGTTGTTTTCTTCTCCTCGGTTCATTGATTGACTGAGTCTCTTCTTTTATTTCGTTTCTGTAAATTCCAATCAATTCCATTCATTCTTCACGCTACCGGTTGGCAAGTAATGAGTGTTTATTTCTCTTCAATACTGTTTTCTTGTCCGACTTTCATTCGTTCGGTATCCTCTACCCTATCGAGGCAGGTTCTGTTCCATATTTGTTTTTTATTCTTATCGGGTGGTCTGTCGTGCCAAGGTCATTGACGACGAGAGGCATCACGAGAAAGAGAAGGTTCACGAGCGAAGCCTCTATAATCAACATTCAAGGAAACGGCGCAGCAGGCAAATCGAAGAAGATAAGGATAGCGCGTGATGAACGCCTCACAGCGGGCATCGTATCGTGCCTCGTACTATCCTCCTCCGGCTCCGCCCCAACGCCAGATCTCCAAGGCAGGAAAGGCCCGTGACCCGCCGAAGCCCCCAGGCAGTTTATCACGAAGTGGTTCGGTAGCATCTACCCGGTCGGAGCCCGTGGAAGCTATAGACTGGGGAGGTTACAAGGCACAGAAGGATGAGCTCGAGACGGTGCACGAGGTGACCGAGGTCGAGTCGCTCGGTGACGACCCGCCGGAGTTTCTGGACCAAGCTTTCCGCATGTTCAGCATCTACCCGACCCGGGATCTCAACTGGGTTGTCGCCGTCGTCTTCGTCGTCGGTTCCGTCGTCTTCACCATCGGTGCCGTCTTCCAGCTGCTGCCTGCCGCCGACCCGACGTTCGTGGTGTTCCCCAACCAGCTCGAGCTCGCCGTGCCGCTGTGCACCCTTCTCGGCGCCGCCATGTTCCTTATGGCGGGTATATTGTCGCTCATCGCCTCCTTCAACGTCGACAATGGCGAGTTCAAAATCCACATTCGAGACCCCAAGTACTACCAGCGCAAGTACAAGGACATGGGCCTGGGCCATGGCGTTCGCGACGAAAACGGCGATATCGAAAAGCTGAGCGGCAGCAAGCTGGAGAAGATCGGCACCAATGCGAGCGTCAGTTCGACCAATTCTTGGAACAGTGGCGAGAAGATATACCGCCCAGCCCTCGTAGGCGACAAGAACTGGGTGTGGTGGCCAAACAACTTTGGCCAGGTCTTCCGCACGCTGGCTTTTCAGCTGGGCTTGATGCAGTTCATCGGCGGTGCCATCCTCTCCATCAGCGTGGCGCCTGGCTTTCCGGGCGTCTTGCCCATGACCGATCCTCTCGCCCCCGTCATCTTTGTCTTTACGCCCCTTGTCGTTGGCAGTTCGTTCTTCGTCGTCGCTAACGCCATTCTGATGATCACGAGTCAGAACCACTGGTACAAGCCCGCACTCAACTCCGCCCCCTGGCAGGCCGCCTTCTGGAGTTTTCTGGGGGCGATCGGCTTCTTCGGCACAGGCTTCTTTTTGTTCCTCAGTGACCCGGTGAGCAGCTCATGGTCCAACTTCTGGGGCTCTTTGGCGTTCCTGATTGGCGCAATCATCCAGTGGTACGACCTTATGGCTTTCCACCCTGATGAGTGGGCTGCTTAATTTTTGCTACGTCGCCCCCTTTTTCTCTCTTTTGTTTCCTCTCCCAGACAAGACTTCGGGGCTTGAATGGGGACTTGTTATACAGACACTGGGTGTCTGTCTGGACTTTGAGCAATCGGCACTATTATTCCCCCCATTTATTTTTCTCCTCAGATAATATTAACTAGCGAGCAAGCAAACTAGAAATGAGAATCACGGCTTCACGACCTACAAGACAGATCAGCTTGTGTCATATCTGCACGCAATGATTGCTATGTACCTAGATTTCGTCGAGGGGAGAATGAAATGGGGGCGCCGCCTTGCAAAAGTGGCAGGTTCCCTCCCCAAACCCATCTTCAACGAATAGACAAAAGCCACTCGCTTATTCTGGAATATTGTGAGCCTTGGTTTATATATTTGAGTTTCTCTTGACAAATCGGTGACTGTTGAAGCTTTTCTGCAGCAAGGACATGGTATGCTTGCGAATGCTTACTCTCCCGCCATCCCCACATATCTGCAAGGGGGTT
This sequence comes from Arthrinium phaeospermum, assembly GCA_006503535.1. Lineage (NCBI taxonomy): Eukaryota > Fungi > Ascomycota > Sordariomycetes > Amphisphaeriales > Apiosporaceae > Arthrinium > Arthrinium phaeospermum. The sequence continues at coordinate 2,659,823 of QYRS01000002.1, read as the reverse complement.
CGGGTGCCCGCTCCCCGCGCCGCCCGAGGCCGAGACTCGATGCCAAGTTCGACATCACATCACGTTGTCGCACTCGACACCAAGATCAAGAGCATGGAGCAGGATAGATATCACAGCCAAGTCCAATTTCTATCGATGCTGTAAATACGCCAAGAGTAGAAAGTTTACAACTGTATGGAAAGAAAGAGGTGAAGAGAACACACTCCAAAACCCAAAAACCAAAAAAGAAATCCGCTGCCCTCTCCCCTCTCCCGGGCATGCTTAATGAAAGAGAGGCGGGTCTGCGGCCCTGGGACTCCGCCGGGTTGAAACACAAACAGAAACATACACACACAACACTCATATCGTCATCCTGTACCCTCGACTCACATGTGGTCCACCGATCAATCACATCATCAGCAGACCCCTGAACAAGCCGCGGACCTTCTCGCGCCGGCGTTCGCGGCCCAGAACCTTGTGCTCGCGGGGGTTGAAGAACTCGAGCCGGGCCTGCACGCCGTCGCCCACGGGCTCCCTGCTCCAGCGCCGGCGCTGATACCGCTCCAGTCGCATAAAGGGGATGGCGGGCACGCCCCCACCGCCGCCGCTGCCAGGGCTTTCGCTGCCGCGGTCGGTCGGCGGCGTCTCGGGCGGAGGGGTGGTGCTGGTTGAAGTATACTCTGTATTTCTCATGGTGTCCTCGTCAGACCCTTGTTGCCCTGATGTCGCTGCTGACTTCCACAGAGGCTTGCAGGGGGTGGGTATAGAGTAACGGCTCCGGTTCTCAGTAGTAGTAGTGACAGCCGAACCGTCATCCTCGTCGCCAGAGAGTTCTAGAGTAGAAGAGAAGGGGGGTTCCGGAGAAGGAGGGAGGAATTGGTAGGGTCTCATCGTGTCGACGTCCGCCGTGAGTTCGGGCAGCTGGAGGATGAGGCAGCGCGCGAGGCGACCGCGGACCGCCGAGAGGACCCAGCGCTCGCGGACCTCCCACCAGAAGCGGTTGGCGTCGGCGACGTCGAGGCGGAGGGTGACGGCGCGCAGGGCGGCGAAGCGGACCAGGTTCGACAGGGCGCCGCAGAGCTCGGCCCAGCAGTGCGGCGCGGGGGAGCGGCGGCCCACGTAGTCGTTGGTCCGGTGCCGGTGCAGCTGCTCGTAGGGCACCGTCAGTGACAAGCGCGCCGCCCGCCAGAGCCGCGTGTTGGGCGAGGGCGCCGCGACGAGCAGGGTGTGAGCCAGGGGCAGCGAGGTCAAGACCAACGTCGTGGAGGCGTAGATCGTCGGTAGGGCCTCATCGTACCTGGTGCGCTTGCCATGGTAAGTCTCTACTCTCCACACGGACAGGTTTTTTACTTTGTTGGCAACCCAAATGGAGTAGCAAGTAATCTCGAGAGAAGGAAACACCATATGAAAGCCGTACTTACATCCTCCTACATGTGAGCAGACTCGGCAGGAACAGCGTGCCTGATTTCTTCCCTTGGTCCTTGCTATCCAGCATCGCCTCTTCGCACCGCCAGTGCTCGTTCCAGGTGGAAGACATTCGCCGCGCCCAGACCGGATCTTCCACGAGGGAGCGAGGCCGGCGGGCTTGCTGCTTGCGCCACATCCTCTCGAACTCGTCATTCCGACTGTCCGTCTCGCCGGCGGCAAGTATGCAAGGGAAGTGCGTTACGTCCCCGCTGCCGTTCTCGTGCTTGAAGACGTGCTGCTGCGTGCCCGAGACATCCCACATGGCGAGATATACCATGTCCCGGATCTCCCTAGGGAGCTTGCCGAAGAAATCAGACTGGTGCTGGAGCTCTGCGGTCATGGTGAAATCGCTCCCTGAGGAGATAAATCCGGGGGATGGGGGAAACATGGTCGGTTCTCGTGGGTCCGGGCAGCTCGCAACAACGGAGTCGTCCATCGGCTAGGTGGAAGGAGTCTAGAGAGGTGACTGGTTTAGAGGCTACCACGGCTTTTTAACAACCTCTCTGCCTTGGGACGCAGGTACTATGGTGAAACACGGCAGTTGCGAACCCCGTCTATACCAGCGTTGACATCCTAGCTTCCGGCAGGTTCGGCTGGTCAAGTGCAAGCGCTGCCTGCATGCGAGTGGTATCGTCCTGCCGCGTTTATGCGTCTGAGAAGGGCCGACTCAACCTATAGGCAAGACAGAAGAAGGGGAGAACCAACGGCATCTAGATACAACTGGTCCATACATCGCTGATCTATACGCGATGCAACAGGATACTACATCGCTTTGCCTACTGCGGCAAAATTCCCGCGAGCATCTCGGCCTAGTGACTGGGGGTGAGCCGAGCGGCGCAAGCATCCGGTAGCGGACAATGTAGCGTATCAGATGCTTTTGCCTCTCTGCCTAGCCGCGCTCCTCCATGAGCAATGCGGAAGTGCAGCCAATCCGCATGCCCTGATGGAGGCGACAGGGATAAATCGTTTGTGGGATTGGTATAACCCATGTGGTCAGCCAAGCCATTTGGCTGGCACTGTGTAAGCGTTGGGGGTTGGTTGCCTTATTTCAGCAAGATTCCCACTTGTAATGCTACTTACTAGAGAAAATGCGATTCCTTCTCCTCTTTCTCTTCGAGTCATCCATATATGCAGGCAGGAAATGCAGCCTAGTGGAGAGCGGACAGGTCTGGTGTATGTACGTAGTGTGGGGATTGAGCGACACACGCTATGCGCGCCTACTTCACCTGGCATCGTGCCACGGATTCGGGATGTATTCCATAGTGTCGGAAGTTATCCAACAGGCTGTCCTGTTCCCCTCTGCCACGTTCCAGATCAAACGCTCTACTTTGCGTGGGTTGAAGTTCCAGTAGCGTATCGGCGGGCGTCTGTGGACTCGCAATGTCGAGCTGTCCACGTCGAAGTTCTCATACTGTTCGTTCTGGCCTGGAAGCAGTGCTGGTAGTTCCACGATGTACTTGTTCAACACCTTGACTTTGCCAAAGCCGTTCAAAACCCCACTCTCGGGCAACTTTCGCCAACATTGCCGATCACGAACATCCAGTGATATCCTGAGGTCACAAAACGTGAGTTTGGTCATCGCCTCCTGGAGGGCTTTCAACTGTGTAGCAGGCTGTGATCCGCCTGCGGAACTGTATGGACGGTACTCGGTGTACGGTAATACCAGAGTGATGTCCAGCCAACGTATGGAGCTTATAAAGGGAGATGGTACCGCAACGAAGAAGCGATATGCCGCTGGCATCTCGTTGAACAGAAACGTGTGCGACTCGAAGATAGACTCCATGATCTCGGGTAACCTTTCATCGGGTTAGATACGAGTTGGAACTTGGGGCTACCAGCACATGTGCCATACATTTGCTTGCATAACAGCATCATTGGCTGAAACATTGTGCGCTCGGAAGAGGATGGGCAGGACTCGGACAATTCCTCGCACCTCCAATGGCGATGACCCCACGAAGAGGCCAGCCTTCGCTGCCATAGCTGCAGCTGGCCGTCTCTCACCATCACCGATGATTGGGATTCGTATGCCAGGTCCATGGCCTTTTGTATGGCATCGTCGTCGTCGTCGCTATGGTGCTTGACGCATTTGAGACGTCTAAGCCGACCATCGGCGAACGTCAAATGGTACTGCTGGTCGTGGTCCTCCCAGATCAAGGTGTAAACTGCCACATTGCAGATGAGCATGAGCCCTCTCGTGTGTAGGTTCCTCAGGAATTGCAGATGATGCCTTTAATAATGGGCAATGGGCCGCTGATGACAATCAACGGATCTAGAGGCTGGAGGCAACAGAGCGCAGAGAGGAATGACTTACTCATCCTACGGATCTCAATCGGCAGCTTATGGAGAAAGGGGCTACCCTTCTGCCCCGGAATTGGCGCTACATCTTTGCTCGCTTGCGTCTCCTCGGCCTGGCGTGCCTCAAGCGCTAGTTTGCTGGCGTCTAAGCGGCTCGACCCGTACCGCCGCCAGCGCCTTAGACACAACACAGACTTGATACTGGGTTTGTTTTGCAGCGACATTTGGGCAGGCGTGGATAGGATGTAGATTGGAACGATGGAATGAGAGAGGCATGATGGTCAGCCCGAGTTGAACAGAACTGATGAGAGGACCATGACCTGAAATCCATCAGGCTACCATAGCAAACAAACAAACATCAGTGATCGAGTAGCAGCTGCAGCCAAGAAGAAGGTTTTGGTGAGGCACTCCCTTCACCCCCTCCTTCCATTGAGTGACATGTTGGCAATCTTGACTTTGGTCGGTACGGCGCCATCAAGCGTCCGTTGGCCGTCATCCTCTTTCTGCCCTGTATTTGCTACATAACCCATCTTCTTCGCAAGCATCACGATACTCGCTACCAGCAGGCTGAACCGTTCTGCAGACCTGTCTAGGCCCAGTGAGTGTAGCATGCTGCAGTGTTGACAATCAATTGTTGTAGATTGAACACACACAGTGCGACTTGTCGACTGCCAGGCCATCCACCGCACCTGTACTTATGTCCCATCCAGGCGGTATCCAATAGGACATCGGTGCGGCATTCTCAGTTGGTTGCACACTGCATATCGCATTGACCCATACGAGCAAGGTTCTGGTTTGTCGGGGACCCGTGCAGCCAGCTGTTATCCATCACCTTGAGCGCTCTCCTCTTTCCCACCAATGCCAAACCGGCCCCCGATAGTGAGGACTGGAGCATCACGGGCCGTGAAAGAGGGGGTTGCGACTATCGGCACAGCCCACCAGCGACACTCCCATGTCACCCACAAACGACAAGATGCGTGCTCCCATTGATTGAACTCCTCCTCCAGTTTGATGCAGCCCAGGCGATTAAGCGCCTAAATTTGGAGTTTGGAGTTGATTGGCTTGGTTGGTGCGGGCAGAAATCTACTTAGATCTTGTACTACAATGCACTAATTGTTGCACGTCCAAGCAAGCGACACCTCACACCTCACTACGGAGTACCTACCCAAACCCCAAATATGACAGATCTTTTCCGCGTCTGCAGCGGCATATGGCAATATGGACCTCAATGATTACAGTACCTACTTACTATTACTACGAGCTGCTGTGTCTTGCTCCCCAAGCGCTTTGGGACGCCACCACACAATCGGGCTGAGTGCATCATTATGGCCTGACTTCAAGCTCTCGAACCAACCCCACCAGCTGCTTCGACAGCCTGGACATTCGCTATCCTATCCTCACAGACATCCACCTTGTCCGAGCGCAAACGGTACGTTGCGCAGGATTCAGCAACACCTGGCCACCAGTTCCTGATATATTCGTCAACTCATGAGTTCTTATTGCAAGCACTTGTCCCATGAACAGATCGGCTGGTAGGCCACTGTCAACGATTGCAAGAAACAAGGCATGTCAGGCTTTCGACACAGCTCGGGTTGAGGCTGCGCGCGTGTTCCAACAGGGTATTGGAAGCGAAACTAGGTCGTCTGCATCGTCCAATCTCCCAAAACCTTGCATTCGCTCTTGATAGTGATTCGATACGTGAGTAGTGAGAGGAGGTAAGGTGGCCGTTTAGGTCAGGTGTTGATAGAGGCGCCTGTTCTAGTCGCGATGCTATCATCATGGCCGAGTCATTCATGTCCCAATGAGACTGCCCGAGGCCCAGACTAAATGTAAGCATGTTGACATGTCTTCTACTAGCCACTCTCCTTCAGAACATCTTTCCACGGCACGATATATATGTATCATTATCGCGCCCTGTACGGCCGACCCTACAGGGGGATATCAATATCTGCTTTCCAGCAGCGGTACTTGATCATTCAGGATCAGACCGCCTATTGCTAAACAAAAGACGGAAGGCTTCCCGGCACATACCGCAGTCCCAGTCCATAAGATAGCCCCGGTGGAGGCTTTCTGTTGACATCTTCATCCGTCTAACACAAACGTTTATGTACCGGGCACCTAGAGGGCCTCCACAGAGATCAATGAGGCGTTTCTTTGGAGGTAGACACAGATATGCTCGCCATTCGTTCTGCAACTTTCGGTTTGCACTTCATAATCGAACATCGCCCGCGCCCCGAGCTTCCGATTCCCAAAGATGATGTTTGCTTTCCAATTCTACTTTGGATACCGCGTTGGAGTACACATGGATATCTTTGTGCATTCGACTGATGTTTACCGAAACACGACCGGTAAAATACCCTTGTATTCTGGAACGCCCGTAATCTGATGTTCTATTAAGCTTTCTTCTCTGTCAGTTCTAGCTGACGACTATGCGTATTCTGGCCCAGCCTGGAACTTTGCATGCTCGGTTGGTGATGTAACATCGGACGACCAAGTAGGCAGCTAATCATGATGCGGGAATACGTCCTTCGATTCTATCAAAGACGACAAACTGCATGTGCTATGTCAGATCCAGACTCTCGCTTCGACGTCTTCATCGAGGTAGCGTATTCCATGTGCAAGCCATGTTTCATTATGGCGGGAAGTAGCGGTTCACCCATCCATTTTTATTCTATGGACACAAAACAATTCCCTGACCTCGTTGGTCTATCTTACAATCAGTTGCTTTGTATTTAAGGCGTCGACTTCACCACGTCTCAATCGGGAATCTTGCCATGGTGATGGTGACGATGACATGATTCCTGTGACGCCTTACCTTACCTGATCCAATGCCACCAGCGCCAGCGAACGAGGGTGTATCCGGCGGGGGCCAAAATGTGGCTGATGGAAAAGGGAGCAGCACGCTGATATCCATCTGGATCGTTACTAGTATCGCCATCATATTTACCACAGGCCGGCTGTACGTGAGAGGCTATATGCAGCGCAGGCTTCGTAGCGACGACCATCTCACCATATTCTCCGTGGTATGTTACTTAATGTCTACCTATTACGGAAGGGTTGGGAGTTGATCATGGCAATGACTCCGCTCTATACACCTCTCTCAGAAGCTAACTTTGTCGCAGGTCAATAGCATCGTGGCGTGTGGCCTGGCCACCAAGGCGGTTTCCCGTGGACTTGGGAGGCACCTTGAAACCCTGTCGCCCGAGGATCAGTCCGCCGTTATGGTCTGGACATTCGCCGCCTTCTTCCCCGGCCTGGTATCTTTCGCGTGCCCCAAACTGGCCGTCATTGCTCTGCTGGTTCGTCTCCTGCTGCCGAGCCGGTTTCACTTCTGCTTCTTATGGTTCATGGGCGCAGCGGTGCAGTTAGCCCAGATCGGCACGATGGGCCTGCTCATCAGCGACCTCACCGAGAAGTGCCACCTCTCCGACTCTGCTCAAATCCAGCAGCAAAGGGGAAATTGTGTGCCCATGCACGTACAGGTTAGGTACTACATCTTTGCTGGATGTATGTTCATCATGGACCCTCCCGTCCCCCCCTCTCCCATAATCCATATCCAGTCTGTCGATGGGAGAGGACGCCGACTATGCCAACAATCATGATACTCACTGACTTGGTGTAGCACTCTCTGCGTTTGCCGACTTCTACCTCGCCGCCTATCCGTCCATCGTTCTATACCATCTGCAGATGCCTGGCAGAAAGAAGTTCGCACTTTCCGTCGCTCTTGGCTTTGGTGTTGTGTGAGTGAAATGGGCGCAGCTGTTTATGGAGACCGAACGGCTTCCTTACTCAGACCTGTGCCATAGCTAATTGCAGTCTTCATCAAGGTCGGGGGCAGTTGCCACGTACAAAACCTCCCACATCCCTCTCCTCATCGACCCCGATTTCACTTGTACGTGTATCACAATGGTCCAACCTGCCCCACTTCTCCCTCGTATGCCTACTGGGATGGAAGCTTATGAAGAGGCGCTTGTTTGCTAGATGCCAATGCTGAGTTGCAGCTATGGACACTGTGAGTGGCCAATCATATCGCCAGCCCTACTTGGTGGTAACAGATTCATGTGTTGCATCGACTGATTGTTGATAGCGTCGAAGGGGGCATCATCGTGATTGCATCGTCGATCCCCATACTGCAGCCTCTGATAGACAAGATGTTCGGCACCAGAATCATAGGCCGCCCGCAAGCCTATTTCACAAAGTACATGGCCATGTTCAGTGACCGGCGCAAGATCGCCACCGAAGTGCGCCAACGGATACGAGACCAACATGCCGTGACGACGACAACCGACTTCACGATGACGACCCTGCCGGAGGAACTCGCACCGGTGCATAGACAGGACTCGGGAATAGACGGTACGGGCTACGATTACCCCCGGCATGGCGCCGATGGCGGATATCGCAATAGAGGCGATCTGCAACCTGGTGTCATTGTTGAGAACCCCACCCCAAAAGAGTGAAGCCACGACAGTGGATGATGACGCATCATACATCACTGCGTAAGATGAACCATCAAATGGGTTTGAATATGCTTTCTCTTGAGCTTGCGCCCCCTTCATCATCTTTGTATCCCGTCATACACCCACACATCTAACCAAGTGTTCTTAACTGACGGCCGATTGAATACAGACCCAGAAAAGGGCCCGAAGCCTTGCGTCAACAAGCGCGTGTGTGTCGTCGAGGTCACAGAAGAAGTTCACGACGACAACGATGACGGCCCTTCGTGAAAGAACTTGCCCACCACGGCTGAGGTAGCACGTAGTGCTCCCTTGAACAAAGAGGTGATCGATGGATTGAAAGAAGCTGCATTCAGGATTCATCCCCTCAAGTTAAAAGGTAAGCCACGAAGTTCTTCCCTGCCTATATGTTTCAATTTCCCTGTCACAACATGGAGGAAATGCCCGTTCATTGGCAGATGCAGGAAACAACAGGTACTGCGACGTCCTGCATTATGCGACATACACGACGGGATGCGACAGCGATGGTGGATCCAAACTTGTCGATCCAAGCTTGCCGTCTGCACATTCGAGTTCACGATACACACACAGGCCGATGCTTGCTATGCCTCGCGAAGAGCAACACATCTTCCTTGGGTATCACTAGCAAAATTCTGAGAGCCTTGGGCTCACGGGGGCATTTTACCTTTGGTTTGGTGGCTCTCAGATAAGACCAACCTTTTGCGGGCCTTTCACATATCGACATCACGAATCAACCACCCAATTAAGGACATTAAGGAACTGCACATAAGCTTTACAAGTCATTACTATCCTGCCTACTTGTATCATCACATCACGAAGTCCATATTTACAAGAATCTGGGCAATAAAAGATGAAGCATGGTTTGAGAGATAACTCAATTCATTAAATGATAGCATAGGCAGTTGAGTAACTAGCGGCATGTTTTGTGCGGCCTTGGTCGTTCTGGTTCCTGCTCTCAAACTCTCTTTGCCTTCCATAGCTTTCTTTTCCATACAGTCATATTCCTGCAGCATGCTGAATGGGCACGACGAACCATCGTCCTCTAGGACCCTTGGGGTTGCTGACTTCAAGGCTCGCTGCTCTTGCTGTTGCTCTTTCTTCCTTATGAGAGTTCCTTCAGACTTTCAGGCTTCCGGCTTGCTGGTGACGGGGCGCATGCTTCTTCGGGGTGGCCTTCTCATTCTGCTTCTTCGGGGCGGCTTTCTCATTCTGCACCGGCGGGGGTCCGTCTCCGACACTCAGAGGGCGCGCGGCGGCGGCGACGGGGCAGTCGGAGCCCAGGTCGTCATTGAACAGGATCTTGCTTCGGGCACCCTCGCAGAGTCCGCGGCGGAACTCGATATCGAAGGGCTGGCAAGCCTTGGTGCAAGTATGGCCGGGCCACTGGTGCTGCTGGGGGTCTCGAGACTCGTCGAGGACAGTGCAGCCACACCCGATGTATATGATGACGGGAATGCGGCAGAAAACCATGGCGTCAATGTTTTTCTGTTGCTTGCTTGGTGGTTTGCGGATAAGAATATGTGTGAGAAATGGAGGAAGGAAGGAACAAGAAGACTGTAGGTATGTCTGTTATTGAGTTTGGCAACTCCTTTCGGCGGCCTGGTTGTCAAGTTTGGAGACCCCTTTCGGCGTGTTGGTCTTGGGTGTGTGTATGTGTATGAGAAATGAAGGAAGGAAGGAACAAACAGACTGTGGGTATGTCTGTTGTCGAGTTTGACAGCTCCTTTCGGCGGTTTCTTGTCGGGTTTCTTGTCGAGTTTGGCGACTCCTTTCGGCGTGTCGCTCTTGGGTGTGTGTATGTGTATGAGAAGTGGATGAAGGAAGGAACAAGAAGGCTGTGGGGTATGTCTGTTGTCGAGTTTGGCGACTCCTTTCGGCGGGTTGGACTTGGGTGCCTGTTGTCGAGTTTGGCGACCCCTTTCGGCGGGTTGGACTTGGGTGCCTGTTGTCGAGTTTGGCGACCCCTTTCGGCGGGTTGAACCTGGGTGTCTGTTGTCGAGCTTGGCGACTCCTTTCGGCGTGTTGGTCTTGGTTGTTTGTACGTGTATGAGAAATGAAGGAAGGAAGGAAGGAAGGAACAAAAGGATGTGGGTATGCCTGTTGTCGAATTTGGTGACCCCTTTCGGCGTGTTGGTCTTGGATGTCTGTCGAGTTTGGCGACTCCTTTCGGCGTGTTGGTCTTTGGTGTGTATGTGTATTCGGGTGCCTAGTCCCTGGTCCCTGGGCGGCACCGGAAAGACAAAGATATAAAATCAGCCCCCGGCGACGGTCGTTGAGGAAACCAGACACAGGCCTTCTATATTCGAGGTGAATATCTAAGGGACTCCGGAGTCGAGAGAGGAACTGATGATGCCGTGTACGTGTTGCTGGAGTATTCGTGAACAAGGTCTTTGTTGGAAAGCTGCACTGGGCAACAAGGAAAACGGGGTAGACAAAGCCGCACTTGGTGATGAAAGAATCAAGACATGGGCCTTGTTCCGTACGCAAAAAAGGTAAGAATGGAAGGACGGAGATAATTATTAGAACAAAGAGCGCAGCAGCAGCCCACACCGGCGGGAACTGGGCTATTGATGGCGAGAGAGACGAGAGAGAGAGAGAGAGAGAGAGAGAGAGGCTCAAGGTTTTTATCTTTTTTTGCTGCTCTTGCCCCGTACTCAAGTTGTCGCGATCTTGCGTGTGTTGATGAGCTGGATGTGACTCGGGATGGATCACCACACACCGGCTGATGAGATTGTTGCTGAACGCACAAACAGGTCCAAGATAGGCGGGGCGGAGAGGTCAACGGAGAAAGACGACCTGAGCCATGGTGAGGCGGAGGTGACTCTCTTCTGAATGCTAAGACTGAGGGTTTCAATGGTGGCTTTGAAGCTTCTGGTAATTGAGCATATTGATTGTTAGGGCAGCTCGCATCCTGGATAATCTGCTCCCCTTTTGAGCTCACGCAGGCGGCACATTGTCAGAGTGAGTGTTGGGTGAGATGACTGTGAGAGCCTCAATTGAATCCACCAACTCGGTGTTACACAATCACATTGTTTCTGCGTAAGGCAGGCGCAACTCTCGAGTCGCAATATCAATCCAAGCAGTGGGCCGTTGGCTCTCGCTGTGACAAGCAGTCGCGATTCCCTTTGTTCATGCATGGTCTCTAAATGTCAATAAAGCGGGGAGATGCAGCACTAACTAACTCACTGCTGCTGCATTCACTGTTAGTTAACCACCAAGGGACATGCAGGCAATTAGGTAGGTGGCTCTAGGTCGTTACATTTTGGCCACAATCCTTTTGAGTTGACCAAGTTCCGAAGTCGTTCTTTGCAGGATTCCTAGCAAAGGTTGGTTCGTTGGTCGACTTTTCTACTGTCACTGCCGCTCACTAACCCAGTCCTGCATCAATCAGTTAGACATGGGGAAATCGCCAGTACAGTACTTGAGTACGGAGTACCTAGGTCCATGTTAGCCCATCAGAGTTGCCGTTAAACTGCGGGGTGCACTAGCATTGACCCTCGAGCTTAAGTAGCTGGGCTGCTGGGCACCGGGCCCTAGACCCTGGTGCCTGGTGCCTGGCCGTTTCTTCCTACCTCGCGCTGCTCCGAATACAATGCACACTTAAGACTCTCCGATCTTTAATAATAATAGATGTTGAAGGAAGAAAGATTATAGATAATACGTAGAGGATTCCTAGGTAATAGGAAGTTTGTGCATTGAGATATAAGGAGCACGAGCTACCTCCCTTATCCAAGACGGCAAAAGCCTCTTCGCAAACAGCAAAATAGTATGAGTAGAAGGTCTAACAATATCTCCAAGGGGAAAAGATAATGGCAATGCATCGACCGGCCCCTATCTCGCTCTTCGGCGTGGGCGTTTGGCTTGGGGGGAGACGATCTCCTACAGATCGGGGCGGTTGCGACCTGCCCCATTGAGCTTAAGGGCGGGGCCTGTTCCTGGCTTCCCGAATGCACGTACAGCGATAACGGCAGTGGTCAAGTAGATTGTCCGACATCATGGCTGCTGTTCTGATCTTCTCTTCCTCTCAACATCTTTCCCAACGCCATCGTACGTCTTTTACTGGTGGTGAAGATGGCAACTTACGAAAAGTTACCCTTGGTGCAGCCTTCTGCCGGGGTTCCTCGCATCACCACCTCCAAGCGCCGCCGGGTGCCCCTATTGGCGATCCTATCGCTTTCAGCCCTTATTTTGCTATGGACTCACCGGGTCTTTGGCCTCTTCCGGGAGAGTGAGAAGCCACATGAGTTGCCTCTCGCTGCGCAATGCCCTCAGGTGGACCCGCTGCTGCCAAAACTGAAAACCGATGCGTTAACCAAGATGGAGGCATACTTGAACTCGCCCAAGTTCCGCAATGAGACCATCGGTCGTATGTCTGGCGCTGTCCGGATCCCAACTCAGTCGTATGATGACATGGGCCCCATTGGCGAGGACCCGCGCTGGGACACAATGTACGACTTGGCCGCCTATTTTGAGAAGACGTTCCCCTTGGTCCACCAGACATTGAAGCTCGACAAAATCAACACCCATGGCCTTCTATATACCTGGGAAGGCTCGAACAAAAGCCTGAAGCCCACTGTCCTCATGGCGCACCAGGATGTGGTTCCAGTTGCCGACACCACGATCGGGCAGTGGACCCACCCGCCATTCAGTGGCTTTTACGATGGCGAATCCATCTGGGGTCGTGGCTCCAGCGACTGCAAGAACCTTCTCGTTGGCACACTCGAGGCTGTGGAACTGCTGGTAAAGGCCGGTTTCGTCCCCCAAAGAACATTGGTGCTGTCATTTGGTTTCGACGAGGAGGTCTTGGCGGGCGCGGGTGCCGGTCACCTTGCCAAGGAGCTCCTGGAAAGGTATGGCAAGGATGGCGCCGCAATCATTGTCGACGAAGGCGCCGGCCTCACGACGGCTTTTGGGGCCACCTTCGCGACGCCTGCGGTGGGTGAGAAGGGGGCTATTGACGTTGAGGTTACCGTACGAATGCCTGGTGGCCACTCATCAATCCCCCCTGCTCATAACGGTATCGGCGTCATGTCCGAGTTCATCACCTTGGTCGAAGCCAACCTGTACGAGCCGCACTTCCATTCCGAGAACCCCTTCCTCGGCTTGTTGCAATGCGGTGCTGCACATGGCCCCGACTTCCCGGCCGAATGGAAGAAACTGCTGGGTTCCGGCACCACCATCAGCACAAAGAACAAGGACAGGCTTGCCAGAGAGGTTGCAAAGTTCAGTGATGAGTTCAAGTACCTGTTCACGACTTCTGTAGCTGTGGACCTCATCAGTGGGGGCGTCAAGTCGAATGCATTGCCTGAACGTACGACGGCTCTCATCAACCACCGGGTCAACGTTGGCGACAGCCCATCTGACGTGCAAGCCAAGATTGCCAAGCTGGCTTCGTCCATCACGGAGAAATACAATCTCACGCTCCACGCCTTTAACGATGAGGCCGAAACCCCTTCATCAATGACCCTGAAGTCTCCCAGGACTCTGGAGCCAGCGCCGGTAAGCCCGACGGAGGTGGACCCCTTGACTCCGTATGCCGTTCTCTCTGGCACCACGAGGGCTTTATATGACCAAGATATCATTATGGCACCCGGATTGAGTACCGGCAATACTGATACCCTTTTCTACTGGGACCTTACCCGGCACATCTTCCGTTACCAAGCCGGCTGGGATCCCAAGCAAGAAGGTCTCGGTGGTATCCACACAGTTGACGAGCATATCAGTGTCCTTGCCCACATCAACACCGTCAGGTGGATCAGCACTCTTGTGCGTAACATGGACGAGGCTGCCCTTCCTTGAGGGAGATTTGCCTCTGGCCTTGTAACTAGTACGTAGTTGGAATATAGCGACTCGTTGAGTTTTACCATCAGAAAGTCAGCTTGACAGTAGCAGCATAAGGGATGTGCCTTTGCGAATTGCCCCTAAAACTCTTGGGTGGTAATCCATCGGTCTTGTCATATCATAGCCCCTTGGCCACCACCTAGGCCAACCGAAACGAAGACGCATCGTAGCTCCCTTGCAGTTAGTTCCGAGCTACCCGTGAGCATGGGTCTGTAAGCAAGAGTGAGGCGCGTGTGGGCAGCCGAGACCCCTTGCCTACAAAACCCCGAAGTGTCGCAGCCAATTTGGAGAAGGAACCGGCAGAATCCTCTCCTCCATTTCAAAGCCAAGCTTCCCCGCTCGTCGCATCTTTGAGATATGAAAATGGCGGCTTCAACCGTCTCGGAATTCAAGCTTCTTTTGTGTCCGGACCGTATGCTGGAGCTGGCCAAGCAGGCTACGCTTCCTGACCACGAAGAGTACGACGGATTAGGCGCATCGCTCGGCATCGATCTCACCGTCTTGAAGGAGCTGCAGACCGAATGGACTACCACCTTCGACTGGTCCGCTGAGCAAGACTCTCTCAACAAGTCTGTGGTCCCATCCGAGTTGTTTTGATCGTAGTGCCCCGTCGAACAAGACTGACACTGAAATAGATACCAGCAGTATACCGCCACCATTGAAGGTCTGACCATTCACTTCGTTCACCAGAGATCCGAACACCCTGATGCGATCCCGTTGGTTCTGAGTCACGGATGGCCTGGGTCCTTCGCCGAGTTCATTCCCGTGATTGACCCCTTGACCCATGGAGGCAAGGAGTCCTCGGTGTCCTTCCACGTTGTGATCCCCTCACTTCCGGGCTTCGCATTCTCCAGCGCGCCGCCGGCCAACTGGACGCTGGACGACACGGCACGTGTCTTCAACACGCTTATGACCGAGGTCCTGGGCTACAAGACCTACGCCGCGCACGGGACCGATTGGGGCGCCACTGTCGCGTATAGCATGTACGACAACTTCAACACATCCGTGCGCGCGGTGCACCTCACGAGCATCCCGTTTCTTCCCGTAGCGCCGGAGCAGTTCCCAGACTACGGCATCGAGCTGGATGAGAACGAGAAGTTCCAGCAGCAGTTGATGGAGCAATGGATGGCTACCGGATTGGGCTACTATACCGAGCAGACCACCAAGGTGAGTGCGTAGTCGCTACAAGACGAAGACACATGCACTGGGCTTGGAGCACTCTCGGACTGATCAACGGCGCAGCCCAACACGATCGGACTGGCGCTCTACGACAATCCTATAGGACAGCTGGCTTGGATGGGGGAGAAGTACATTGACTGTAAGATGATCCGGCCGCCTTCCCCTCTTGTTGGCAAGTATCGTTCCCATGCTCATCAGCTTCTACTAGGGTCCGACCCACGCGCCGGGACCGCGCCGTCGGTCATCACGCGCAAGGAGATCCTCCGCCAGGTCTCCCTGTACTACATGAGCAAGTCCTTCGTGTCCTCGGTCTTCACCTACGCCCAGAACGCCACGTCGAGCCGAGCGGACTACACCAAGGCACGAAACGACGCGCCCATGCTGTACAGCAGCTTCAAGTACAACGGCGGGTTCTGGCCCAAGGAGATCATCGCTCGCGTGGGGAACCTGGTCTCGCATACCTGTAAGCTCTTTCCCCGTACGCACATTTCTCCGTCGTTCCTTGGCGTAGGTAGGTATCCTCCGAGCCTAACGCATCTAACAGACCACGACTTTGGCGGACACTTTGCCGCCTTGGATAACCCGCCCGCTCTGATTGGCGATATCAGGAAGATCGGGGACTACTGGGGTAAACAGTAGGATATACTCTATGCTGCAACGCTTCAGATGAAGAGGCATTTCCTATGTAGAAGGACATTTACACAAAAGCTAGCACATGAATAACTTCGGTCGGAGGTCTTCAAACAGCTCGTCTCATTGAAGTAGTATTGGCGGTGTGATTGTCTTGTAGCCCCTTGCTTGATAGCCAACTGACCGCAAGCCCGGAACAACAATGCAATCGAGTTGATCCGACACGTCGCCCTTGTTACCCCATCGGATCTAGCACCGTGTATCATGATTTCTACACGAAGTTAGACGCCTCAACATCCGACTCAAAGTATCATTAGCCAGACTCGCCCTTACGCGCATCCCACTACCGACTGAATCATGCCGAGCAACCCACCCAAGCCAATTCGTGTCTGGCTGACCCGTACGTAACACACGTTCGCTTTGCTGTATTGCGACGAAGGCATCTATCTGGCTAACACTTTCCGCAGCACCTGGCCCTAACCCGTTGAAGGTCAGTGCCCCTATCGCCCTTGAAACCTTCAGGGCTGGCTGGCCACTGAGACCTCATCTGATCCCTTACCATTTTCCAGGTGATATTTCTGCTGGAAGAGCTCGGCCTCAATTACGAAGTCAAGTCGTTCAGCTTCGAGGTCGTCAAGAAGAAGCCCTTCACCGACGTGAACCCCAACGGCCGCGTCCCGGCCATCGAGGACCCCAACACCGACCTGACGCTCTGGGAGTCGGGCGCCATCTTCCAGTACCTCGTCGAGGCCTACGACGGCGAGGGCCGCCACCGCGTCTCGCACGCGTCCTTCCGGGAGCGCCAGCTCTGCAACCAGTGGCTGCACTTCCAGATGAGCGGGCAGGGCCCCTACTACGGCCAGTGCGGCTGGTTCCAGCACCTGCACCACGAGAAGTACCAGCCGGCCATCGACCGGTACGCCGGCGAGATCCGGCGCGTGCTGGGCGTGCTCGAGGGCGAGCTGGCGGCGCGGGGCCCCGCCGACGCGCAGCAGTGGCTGGTCGGCGGCCGGATGACCTTTGCCGACATGGCCTTCGTGCCCTGGAACTTCCGCCTCAGCGAGGTCCTCAGCCAGTCCTGGGATCAGGTCTGGGAGGGCCTCCCCCACGTCCGCGCGTGGCACGAGCGCATGGTCGGCCTGCCCTCGTGGAAGCGGGCCATGGAGCTGCGCGCCCGGCTCATGGACGAGCAGGGCTTGCAGTGGAACGGGGTCCCTAAGGGAATCGAGTCCTTCACGGAATACGAGGAGCAGATTGCTGCTCAGGACTAGACGGCATGATTATAGTGCGAAGGAAGAGAGTTTCAGGGAGGGAAGGAAGGTAGAACGGTTTAACTTGTGCATAGGCTTGTCAATAGCTCTAAGTTTGTACCAGTTGCTAAGGGAATAACTACATCGTTTCAAGCCCGCAAACCCATAGCCAAGAAGAGTATGATGAGTGTTTAGTGTGCCATGTATTAGAATTGTCGACTCCTATTACTCCTATTGTTACACCCATAAAAACAGGTCCCATCCAAGAAGCTTGCCGACGAGCTGCACATTTCTGCAAAACAAATAATATACAACTCGCTAAACAGGTCGGTGACCATCACCAACGACGTCGACCCCTTTTTACGTCTGGCGGTTGATGCCCGCGCACATGGCTGCGCACTTGGTCTTGTCGCCGCCGAGCGGGACGACGCAGCGGATCACCGACGCGGCCGCATCCTTGCAAGAGCACTCGAGTGTGTCGCAGGTCTCGGTGCCGTTGGCGTTCAGGACCGAGGTGATTTGGACGGTGCCTTCGGGCAGCGATACCGATCCCTCATTGGTGGCGGCGGGGAGCGCGACGGCGACGCTGGACAGCAGGAGGACGGACGCCAGGGCCTTTGCGGAGATGGTGAAGAACTGCATTTTGGTGTTTGTTTTGTGTTGGCTGTAGTGGTGGTGAGGTTGACGTGATGTGATGGCCTTTAGTTGAGGCGTTGTTCTTGAGTATTCGAAGGTGTGCGTTCGTATTGCTGGATAGTGAGCGAGCGAGGCTGTTGGAATTTCAAAGAGAGTGTGATGCCTTGTGGTGATGAGAGTGACGAGGGCGGTTGTTTCTCATTACGAAGTATTCCCGGGCATTATATACCATCATTATCGGTCATGACGGGACGGGTGGCTGTCCAGAGCATCGTGATGAGATAGGGGTAGGTCAGATGCGCAGTAATCAATCTATCACGATTCAGCACAGTAGTATCAATGCGGCCTTACAAAACGCACCGCGGATTTGCGTTCCTTGGTAGCATGGGGCACGCATGTCATAGCAGCTGAAAAAACCCCTGGTCCCTTCCGTACGTGCGAGTCAGTCTGGGCTATATTGGGCGCTCAGAGGTTACCCCGGACTAGCACTAGCCCCGCCTTGCCTTCAGTGCGCCCACAACGCAATCGGGGCCAATTCATGCATCTCCTTGTTAGAGATAAAACTAGTCCTGGTCCCGACTATAGACATCTGCCCTGATAGGCTCGATTTAGTGGCGCAGGTATAGCCCCAGGCATGCCAGCTTGGCTTGGCATTCTTAACATCTAATATTGCATCCTGGGCTTCACACCCTTGCCAAGAAAATGATGCGATGAACAGACCGGCCTAGAGGACCAGCTTGCAGGTTGGGATATGGCTAACTTATTAATGGGCAAGTCGAGAACACTTTGTTGATCTTGTCGGTGTCTACAGAGTACTATATGCAAACTTTGAGGAGATTCTGGCCGGGACAGGCACAAGCCTAAAACAGAAACTTTGGGTTGCATGTTTTCGAAAGGCAATTCAACATTGTCCTTGTCCATGTGTCCGGCTCATCACTGCCGCAGAAGAGAATACCGTGGGAGTTTCCGACCTGATGATGTTGCTGATGTGACCTTCCCCCTATTTCGTTCGTTCCAAGCCACCAGAAACTGAAGATGTTGTCTGGGATATTTGAAGTCATCTTAAACCAGATCTGGAACCAAAGAACCAAACTCGTCCGTATGATGGTTGTCGTTTTAAAGTCTAGGTTTGATTTCGGTAATGCAGGAGGAGTAGCAGGGCCCTCGGAGTGGTCCAATGTAAATGAAGCGGCTAGTTCCTTACGAGTGGAGCCGCCACGCTAGAGAGACAGCTGGTTTGAAACTTCCCGCGTCTTCACTCCACAAACCCCGTGCCACAAAACACACATCAACCGATCCCGCCATGATGGATCTGCCGGTCCTGTCAGACGCGCCGCTGTCCCACCCAAATTGCTGTCTAAGCTTATCGACACGTCTTCTGAAGACTCTCAAGGACTTGTTTCAAGATGACAGTAGCAGCAGCAGCAGCAGCGGAGGAGAATCAACGGAGGGCCTCCTCGTGCTTTCCGTGGGCTGTGGCAGCGGCATTTTGGAGAGCCTACTGCACGCCTACCTGACACAGGATGAGGAGTCGGTGACGACGACAACCACGATGCGCGTCGAGGGCGTCGAGGTGGCCTCCGCCGCGACCTCCTATCTTCCCGAGGACCGCGCCAACACGGTCGCGGGCACCTGGGCGCTGAGCCGCCGGGCCGACGACGCCGCGGCGCTAATGTTTGTGTACCCGCGGAGCGTCGATCTGGTCAAGCGCTATGTCGACGCCTTCTTTGGGAACGGAAAGGCGCGCACGATTGTGTGGCTGGGGCCCCAGGCCGACTGGGAGGTGTTTCGGCCAGCGCTCGAGGGGCTGCATGGACCGTCGGAGGCACAGTTGACGATCCGAGAGGGTTCTGAGTGCGGGATCGGGGACTACGAGATGATGGCTGTTTTACAGGTTGCATAGCATGATATCTAATCCGAATCCGGCTGCTTTCTCGGTCCTGATCAGCGATGGGAAAGTCGTCGTTAGAGACAGGCGTCAGGCGTCGTAGTTTGATCTGCAAAGTAAGCATCTCTTCCTTCCTCGGTCATCCGTTCTCTGTGCTCCCCAGTCCCGTGGCTCTAATACTCTCTAGATGGTAGGTATACTAAAGCTGCAAGTATTATCCAACTTTTGACTTTGTATTAGGGATTCTCCCAATAACGCCAATCTTCAGCTCGATTCCATATCGCTTTGTCTTGCGCGCATTACCTGCGCCTGGTACCCTTAAACAGTTTTATATTAAGTATTTATAACTGCTCTTAGAAACTGGGAAGGCTAAAATGGTGCTAATTATTTTACGTAGTTATTAAATACTAAATGAGACGAAGCCATATCGAGTGGCTGAGGAGTCGGGCTTCCACCATAGAGGGATGTCTACCATAAGGCGTTCGGTTCCCTAGAACGACGCAAACTTTGTCAGCAAGAACTCACCAATGTTAAAAGGGTGGTCTACAGCACACTCACAATTTCGTCTCTAGAATCAGCATCATGGCCCGTATAAGAGAAACGTTCTAGCACTCCAAAGGCCAACAACTTTTCTCCTCTTGTTCTCAGCATCTCCGTCTTGATTTTGAGATCGTGTTTTCTGAATCCGATCATAGAGAGTGCGGTTCGGCTGGTGGTTAATCACTTGTCAGTTACCAGTAGGGCTGTACTCCCTCGCTCCGTCTGGGTGGCTGTTATAAGCCTGCATCGACGATAGAGTTGATCACTGTCCTGGAAATGGACTTGAAGTTGTCGTACGGTAGATTACACGGTGAACTAGTTTGAAACAGTGAATGTAAACGGAAAGCAAGACAGTAATTAGTACCAGCTGAGCCGGCCGTCTCTATACGCAGCATGCAGCCCAATTTATCTTAGGTCCAAGCTTGGCAGGTCGACAGATCATTTCGAAGGAAACCAGGTGATATCTAAGATGCGATTATAATCCATGGGATAGGTTGTGCAAAAGATAGAGATTCTCAGCCCCCAAGGGGGTACTGTTAACGGATAAAAAGTA
Source organism: Arthrinium phaeospermum (assembly GCA_006503535.1). Classification (NCBI taxonomy): domain Eukaryota; kingdom Fungi; phylum Ascomycota; class Sordariomycetes; order Amphisphaeriales; family Apiosporaceae; genus Arthrinium; species Arthrinium phaeospermum. Next base: position 2,639,090 of record QYRS01000002.1, on the reverse strand, counting down.
CCATACTCGCGCGTTAAGTAACAGCATGCTAGATGAAATCTGGTTACACGTACTCCCCCAATACCACACTTGAAGTCTCCATCTCCGCATATCTCTACGTTCAAAGCACACATCTGAACGTATCGCGCGAATCCTCACTGCCGCCGCTGCCCTCGAGATTCTCCGCCTCCCACTCGGACTGGAGGTACCGGAGCACCAACCAGGCCTGCCAGAACTCGGTGCCATCCTCGGAGTCGCTGGCGCTCACGCTGTTGAGGTCGCAGCGGCCGAGCGACCAGTAGCCGCCGGGGTTCCTCCAGCTGAACTGCAGGGCCTGGACGATGAAACGGGCGGCGTGGTCCAGGGCCGGCCAGTTCGCTTTTTTCGACGACGACGAAGAAGCAGACGAGGAGAGGTGGCGGCCGCTGTGTTTTTTGCTACCATCGCGGCCCGTCGTCGCTAGGCTGCTCGTGTACTTCTTGGTCCGGAACGCGTCCTTGCGCTTGCACCACTCGAGCAGGGCCTCGAGCCCAATGTCCTCGACGTACTCGGCCTCCATCAGGTAGTCCCGCGCGTACTCCTCGAAGAAGGGCCGGATGTGCGCGCTACGCAGGGTCAGGTACACCTGGTTGCGCGAGCGTGCGTCGTCGCCGAAGTTGAGGTACTGGCAGAGCAGCTTGAAGCTACTGCTGCTGCTGGGACTGAGCCCATCACTCGAACTGCTTGACTGTGATGTTCCAGCCATGTTGTTTTTGGTTTAATGCTTGTTGCATGTGTTTGTACTGCCAGTGTGATCCTAACAGTATTAAACGGGGGGTGCTGATGGTCTTGTAATAACGAATATGTGAGTGTGGTTGATGCAGGAATGATACCAACCCCCTTCCTTGGAAGTGGCGTGCTGGTGATCTGGTTCTATTGGTGATCGTTGGGAGGAGTGCGAAATCTGAGACAGGGCCGGACGAGTTCAAAGCCTTTGTGTTTGGCAAGGGATTGTTTTGTCCCGCCTCGGGATAGGAGGGGTAGCTGGTAGCTAAGTAAATTACTTACCCAGCCCGCTCCTACTCCGTTGGATGCAATACGGGCAACCTAGGCAATCACAAGGCAATTGTCTTCCAATCAAAGGGAGCTGCACTCATGCGGGATCGCGTCAGTCGGATCCGCGGGGGACCAACGGCATCTCACGATTCGCCGTTTGTGGCACACGATGACTGTATCAGCCCATGCCACCACCCGGCGCATCTCTGGTGCTTGAGTCCGTTCACACCACGAATACCCAAACAGCAAACGAAACAAGCCGATTAATTATCGCCGCAGGTGGAAAAGCATATCTTTCTTACTCTGCTATGAGATCAAGCGGCGACTTGTAGCTGGACGCCTGGGGCCCAACCCCCTTGTGAGAAAGCCACCTACCAAGTTACAAAAGGCGTGGGGTTGATGTGCATGCTTTGTATAAACACAGCCGGTACTACAATTGCCTCTGTGCCTTATCAGCAACGAAAAAGCGATACGTCTTCCCAAGAGGATGCAGATACCAAATGAGCTGTCCCACGCACTCTAGAATCCCTTGAAAGCTGCATCATTGTTTGATATGCTACGTCATGCCTTGGTAGCTGCTATGTTTTCATAGTATATCATGCTTCCACATCGGCGATATGGTATGCCAGAAATGCAAGTAAGAGCGACTGGGGTTTTCAATTGCTTCAAGTTGCTAGATATCTGGAAATCATTGGTTGTCCTTATGTTGTGGAAATATGCGAGCTACCCCTATTCCAACTTGATCAGTAGCCTCGGGTAGAATCTGTTACCTTAATCATTGTCGTAGTAGCAAGGGTCAAAGTGCCCGACCAGTGTGAAGATATATATGTCTTGCAATTAGCGTCGAGTGTAACGTTGCTTGCTTGTACAACATTGATCTCGGATCGAGGTTTGTCGCCTTGAATAGGAAAGCAATCAACAATACCAGTCAGCCAGTCTCTTTCCCCACATCCCCTGACCCGGAGTGTCCACAGAGACGGCTTTCACAATCTGGAGAGTAAGACGGCTTTCGAATCCATCCGTCGACGAACGAACCAAATGGGTTGCCAATCTTATCGGTAATTACATGGTAGGCAAGAGTCAAACCGTCTACCTTGGGTCTTCATTCGCTGGACCCAAGGGTGGTTGTCCCGCGTTGGAGATGTACTTGGGAAAGAAGTGCACTGGCAGGAAGCCGGTGGTTGGATTGGACGTTTTTCTCCGCCGGATATCCAAGTGGCATTCTTCCCATTGATTCCCTAGAACTGGGACATCGAGCCGATGCCTTGGCATTTTATTTCTCCTATTAATGTGGGCTGTTTGCTGATCGACACAGGGATGAGCGCCCGGAGCTGATGGGCTAGGGGGCTAGGGTGGGCAAGCGCTTCAGCTGTTACGTACTGTACGGTATCGCGGGCGTCCCGATTGAGTTAGCAATTCGCTATCGCAAAGCCCGCATCGGCTTTTACTCTATCATCTTAGATGATGCCGATCTAGTGGAAGTACGCACAGCAGCACAGTACGCCGCAATGGCTTCAATTCAATTCCGAGTCACTATTTGGAGGAGAGCAGTCATGTTGCGATCTGTCGGTGCATGTCAACAAATCGGATTGAAAGACGGTGCCTTTCGGTGAGATTTTAGGGAGGCGTTAAAGTTATTGGAGAGGCTAGAAGCTACGGGTAGCAGCAGCCGTTGCGCATACCCGCTGCAATAAAGTTCTGACCCCGATTTCTGCCTTGCGACCCCCATCCAGTGAGAGAAGAATGGGAGCCAACTGCCAGCCAACCCCAGCAGCTTCGGTTCGGCACCCAAACCCCATTTGGAGTGACATTTTCCAGCGTCGTAACCCGATCGCCTGTCATCTGTTAGTCTCTGATTCGCTGATTGCCCCATATCCATCAGCCATGTTCCAGTTTTGGCGCCGGGTTGGGTAAGTGATGCGTAGTAAGTAGTAGTAGCATTGAAGACAGAAAGTGGCTTTCGTGACATGGACCCCCCTCTTCATCGCAATGGCTGGCGTTTCGCTATATTCCTGTCGACGCAAGATTTTTCGTCTTCCTCTGCCTGTCAACTACAGACCACCTTCGAAGACGAGAATTGCGTTTGTCTCTGCGCATAGCCATTGTCGTCGTTCGTTTCCAACATGGAATTCCTGACGTCGGGACAATGGCAGGCTTGGCCCCTCGTGCAAGCCTGCATCAAGGCAGCCTTCCTCCTGCTGGGCTTCAAGATGGGCCTGTTCTTCTTTGAAGGGTACCAGATCCGCATGAAGTTCAGGCAGATGAAGGAGCAAGGAATAGTGAGTACACACGAACGAATACTCCAACGCATACGCTGTGCTAAAGCCCATAATAGCCCATCGCCGAACCTCACTCGCTCGTTTGGGGCCACCTCAAGATGATGGTGGCCATTCGGGCGAATTTCCCCCAGGACGCCCACAACCACTATGCCCAGATCTACATGGTCCAGAATTGGCAGAAGTTCTTCCCGGGGGTCGAAGAGCGCCCTCCCATCCTGTACTTCGACCTGTGGCCCGTCCTCGACCCCTTCGCCTTCGTGGTCGACCCGGCCATGTGCCAGGACATCGTGCAAGACCGGTTACAGCCACGTCACCCCCAGATCAAGCACCTGATCAAATACATCTCGGGCGAGCGCAACCTCACGGGCTGGGACCAGCCTGTCCACACCCTCTGGCGATCTCGACTCAACCCTGGTTTCTCGGCGAGAAACCTCCAGTCCCACATGCCGACCTTCATCGAAGAGGTCCAGCTCTTTGTCGACCTTTTGAAAGCTAAAGCGCCAAAGGACGGGTCCTGGGGTGGCATGTTCCAGCTCCTGGACCGCACGACCAATATGACATTCGACATCATTTGCAGGGTAGCCATGTAAGTTGTGATGGTGAATCGAGCTTCGGAAAGATGGCAATGCTGACCTAATAGGAACCTCAACACCAACGAGCAGAGAGAAGGGCCAACGGAGCTGCAGAACAGTATGCGGACGCTCGTCCGTGACCACGTCATCTTCAAGAACCTCGGCACGTTGTTGCAACGCCTAGACCCGCGATGGAACCTGCAAGCCTGGCGGTGCAACCGCATTCTGCGACGCACCCTGATGCCGCGGATCCAGGAGCAGATCGGGTCGGGCGAGCAGACCACGACGCAGAAGACGGTGATCCAACTGGCGACCAAGGAGATCAGCAACGAGGCGGCGACCGGCGGCACGAAGAACAAGGCCCCGCTGGACAAGGCGCAGTACAGCGAGGACGTCCTGAACCTCATGAAGCAGTTCCTCTTCGCCGGCCACGACACCACCTCGACCACCATCACCTGGGCCTTCCACTTCCTGGCGAAGCACCCGGCGGCCCTGGAGCAGCTGCGCGCCGAGCACACGGCCGTCTTCGGCCCGGACCCGAGCACGGCCTCCACGACCCTCGCCGCCAGCCCCGCCATGCTAAACGCGCTGCCGTACACCAACGCCGTGATCAAGGAAGTGCTGCGGCTGAGCCCGCTGGCCGCGACGATCCGGCGCGGCAGCCCGTCCTTCTACTTCACGCACGCCGACAAGGCCGGCAACGCGCGGCACTACCCGACCGACGGCTTCGCCGTCGCGACCGGCACGGCCGCCATGCACCACGACCCGGCCCTGTTCCCGCGGGCCGACGAGTTCCTGCCCGAGCGGTACCTGGTCCCCGAGGGCCACGAGCTGTACCCCATCAAGCACGCGTGGCGGCCGTTTGAGTACGGGCCCTTCAACTGCATCGGGCAGGACCTGGCGCTCATGGAGCTGCGTCTGGTGCTGCTCTTGACAGTACGCGAGCTGGACATTGAGTGTGCTTGGGATGAATGGGACGCGCTGCAGTAAGTACCTTTTCCATACCCACGTACTCTTTTCTTCCCCCTTTTAACCCCCTCTCCTCGACCACCCCCCAAAACACGTACTACTTATTTCCCGAAGAGTACGCTGTGTCCATACTTGTGGTTTTGTAATGCGTAGTTGTACTGACTGGCTCCGTGAACAGAGGTAGAGTCGCCGGTGATGAGAAGCCGCCGATGATCAACGGCGATCGCGCGTATCGTACTATACACGGTCTATCGTACCCCACGGACGAGCTCCCGGTTCACGTGCGGCTGCGAAATCCGTAGGCGGGTAATCAGACGGCCCAATTATGGCTTTATGAAGCAATTATCTGAAAGTCGGGTCATTACACGAACCCCTCAAGTGGCAATCCATACATGTAAACGTACTGGACATGGACATATTGAGCTATTACAAACAATAATAATTGAAAATGCCAAAATAATTATTACAACTTGGAAATCATTTCAATCATAAATGCCGTTGCTATGGGTTAAAGGGTTCTAAATGAAGAGAAACAAATGCTCCGTGACTCCGGCGTACGCAGAATCAGTCAACCATCCAAGCCCAATCTATATGATGCACCGGAAAGTTGCAGAAAGAGAAAGATTAGGAAAAGGTAGAGGGAGAGGATCCGGTAAATGCCATTAATGGATGTGGTACGGAGTACAAACAGTCCTTTACGTCGTATCAATGCATGCAAGCCAGACCCGCCGTGTAGAATAATGAGAGTTAGTAAGAGGGCATCCTAATCGCGAAGATTTGCAAGAGCCTCGGGCCTGAAGTACTCCTGCACCCGCTTCGACATGCTGGGCTTCCTCTTGACGGTCTTCGTGTCGACGATGAGGGGCACCGCCGGCACCGGGTCCGGTTGCGGTCTCCCCGTCCGATCCGTCTGCGAGCGGTAGCTGATCATGCTGGCGCGCTTTCGGTGGCTATTGCTGGCGCGCCTTTCCTGCTTGCTCGGCTCCTTGCCCGGCTGCTGCTCTGCGTTGCTAGCGTGCCAGTCGGCGCCGCCGAGCAGAGCCTGCAGGTCGAGGTCCGGCTCGGGCGGCGGCAGGATCCCGGCGAGGCCCGCGGCCCGCGACCGTGTCGACAGGGTGCGCCACAGGTCCTGCCGGTACTGGCGGTCCTCCTCGGCGGCCTTGCTCAGGAACCGCTGGAAGTCCGTCTCCTCCTCGATGACGGCGTCGTGCGGGTCGGGCACGAGCCGGTACGAGTGGCGCTGGCTCTGGCGCGGGCGCTGCTCCTTCTCAGCCGCCGCCGCCGCCTGGTCGGAGCTGCTGCTCGGCCGAAGCGGGGTCTTCTCGTCGCTGGTGTCGACGGATGCCGGCGACAGCGGTGGCGCCGCCGTGGTGTAGTCGGCTTCAGCGTTGTAGCTTGCGAACGAGAACCGGTTCGATCGCGACTCGGTGTGGCTCGTCGGGGCCCAGGACCTCCGCTTCGCATGGTAGTTATTCTGTTGCTGCGGCTGCAGTAGTTGCAGTGGCTGCTGCGGCGGCTGAAAGTAGTCCTCCTCCTCGTCGACGCGCAGGGTGTGGTGATGGCCCGGACTCGTGCGCGGACGAATGAGGGTTGGCGAGGCGGGCGCGTTCGACGACGATGACGGGCGCCGCCGCCCCTCGTCAAATGATGCAAATCGCGCCGCCGCGTCAGGGTTCGGGACGGCCGTGCGAGAGAAGTCCGTCGCCGCATGCCTCGGTACGTAGACTGCTGGCGCCTTCTTGGACTCGGTCGGTTCGGGTTGTCGGGGCAGCTGCTCTGGGCCTCGAAAGCGCGCACGAATGGACTTTTTCAGTCGCAAGGTCGACTTGCGCTCCATGGTCGCCGTCCTTTGGCCATCTTCACCTGCGGCCGCGATATTGTTCCTCGGCTCTTTGGCTGCTGCTGGCAACGGGGGGACAATGTGTTGTTCTTCCGCCGTAGTGTTTGGCTGCACGGGCTTGAGGGTCTTTTTGCTTTGCGCGCGACGCAGCAAACGACTGAATATGTTGGGCTGCTGCTGCTGCTGCTGCTGCTGCTGCTGATCGGCGGCAGTAATGGTAGTTGATGCTGACGGCGCGCCGCCAGCACCAGATGATCGTCGGGGCGGTTGGTCGGGCAGGTTACATTGGTTGTGCCGAGCCCCAAGGTTATTTGCACTGCTGAAGACCCGCATTGCAGTGGGAGAACACGCCCGAGACCCCAGGCCCTGGGCGGCCTGACAGGGCTGCTGGTCGGAACGCAGATCGGCGGTCGTACCCCGCTGTCGGGTTTTGGACCGCGACAGGGACTTGGAGCTCTGGCTGGCCAGCTGCTGCTTCTTGCTCGTGTACTGGCAACTGTCGTCGACCTGGCGGTACTGCCGTTTCAGCAGGCGATGGAAGATGCCTTGGCTGCCGGCATGGTGGTTTTTGTTGGGTCGCGAGGGAAAGGTGTAGTACTGTTCAAAGTCGATCAGGCCATCCCTGGCATCGTCGTCCTGCCAGTGGCCGTGGTAGGAATATCCCGCCATGCTGCGTTGGGGAACAAGCCTATTACGGGGTTAGGTCGGTCCTTGGGCCCAATCCAGTCAAAGCCAACCGGATCCTGTGCCAGTGCAGGCAAATCACCTTTCAGGACCCGATCCCGCTGCAAGGGCTGTCTGTATGTTCAAGACTGGGCATGCGGGTCGTGTGTGTCGTGTTACCTGGGTGCCAGCATCGAGTGTGGCATCCAGAGCCGAGGAAGACAGCGCAGAAAGCTAAAGAGAGAAAGACCCGATTACCGTGTATGTACAATAGCAAGTATGTTATTTATTGCAACAACAATAGAGGCGTCCGCGGAAGCAAGAAAAAAAAAAATAGAAACACCAATTACTGGTTGGCGGGCACTAAGTGCAGCGCCGGTAAAGCTTCCTTCCCCTCAACGTAGTGCAAATATTTTCGTGGTAAAAGCCGCCGCCCAAGCCTCACAAACTCTGGGGGAGCGAGTCACGATTGCAGAAACACGACTCATCATTGACGGCAATGGACGACGCTGATATCTCTTCTCAGCTGGACGGAAGACGTTTCAATTTGTTGATGTCAACGCTCGAGTCGCGCATGCGTATTCGGGGTCTGAAATCCAGCGGATATCGAACCACTTACGGTCACAAAATATAGTACTGTAGTAGAGGGGGCTGAGGTTGGCTGGGGAGATTGAGAGGAAATGCAAGATGTAGCCGTAGCCAGTCTCTAAACCACATCGTTGGGCGCCATGGGACTTCTCAAACGCTAGCATCAACGTTAATCGGCTACGGGCTGTGCCTTTAACCTTTCGGCAATATGCGCAAAGTTCCAGAGCGAGGCAGGAAATACATACGACCTTACAGGGTAATGTTTGACTCCCCCTTCCAGGTATCTTTCTGAAGGTAACAGAGTTAAACTTACCCTTGAGGGGTAGTACACCAACCATTATCGATGTTCCGGTCGAATAGTCTCGATGAAACCAAGAGTGCTCTTTTGTTTTTGAAACAAAACGTCGCTGCCCCTTTCTTCAATTTGGAAAGAGCCGCAACGTCACCGTTTCATCCGCCTTCCTGACTTTACCAGCTAGAACTGCGCTACGTCGGGGTTGGCGTGGTCTAGCACAACGCCCAGGGTGTCGTTTCCGACGCTCTTCAGATTCGGAGAATACTGAGGTTTGTTAGGGCACGCAAACCTACGCACTTGGAAGTCGCCCAGAGGTCATGGTGAACGGCTCTGGAGTTGGCTCTAATGTTGCAGTACAGATCTTCAGAACCGTTTGGGCAGTCGCTTGAATGACTCTCTTGCAGTGTCTACAAGAATCTTTTGGTGAGAGGGCCGAGAGGCCACTGTGGTGCGAATCAAGAGGCTTTTATTATGGGATAGTGACTGGCCTAGCACCATGGCCCTCTCCGGTGGTTATGGGATGTAGTTGAGGCTCGAATAGACTTGTGGCCTCACCTTGGTCGCAAGGCTTGCGGAGATCAACAGTCCAATTACACAGGAGTCATCGAAACTTAGACGACAAGAATGTGCTTTCTTCGATGGCACCAAGTTGCCGATCAAGAAAGCCGTGCAGTATTTTCCTTCCCAGTTGATTGCTGTAAGAGTCTTGACACGAGGCATTCTGTACCTCCAAGTGACCGCATCACAGGGGCTTTCGCAAATCGTGGGAACGTCCACGTTTTGGCCACTTCCTCCAGTAATAAGAGACTTGTTTGGACTGGAAAAGCCTGCATCGGCCAAATGAATTTTGTTCGTTTTCTTGAGCGGTTGGATATAAACCGGCAGAGTTTCCTGAGGCAACCGTTACAAGGCACCATCTCAGAATCTGCGCTGCTGCTAATTGCAGCTCGAACAGAGCTACAATGCCATCTCCGCCTCCAAATACAATGCTGATGTCTCTCTGGAACAAGAACAACAAGCGTCTCCAAGAAGAAGATGCGATTTATGCCGCAGGACAACACTCGGCCGCCGCCGATACTGCGACTTCCGCCTCCGGGGGGGTCGAGGGGGCGTCGGGCAGCTGCAGCGCGTCATCAAGATGGGCCACCGCGAGGCATTCGACCGCCTGCTGGGGCTCGCCGGGAAGTGGGGACACGAAGAAGAATGCACGCTGACATGGCTCCTGGTCGACGGCAGCGCGTTCGAGGTGGTAAGTGACGAGATCCTCTCCTCTTTTCTCAGGGTCTCTCGGTCCTTCCTTCCCTCTTGTATGTAGTACTTGCTTCGAAAGGGTCAAAGAGGCAGCTCATTGTTGGGGCTACTTGCATCTCATTTCAAGTACAGGTCCCTCTGCTTGTCATATTTGGTGGAGGGAAGTACTAATGCCTAGACTCGGCAGGCCCTGCGGTACGGACAGCTCGACATGGCGGAGCGTCTCATAGGGGTGGCAGAGAAGCTGTTCGCTACCCTTTCATCTCTCCTCGACACCGTCGACGTGCAGGTCGACAACAGCCCATATGGAAGGGTGACACTGCCCCACACGGACATCCTATCGTTTCGGATGCCAGAGCCGCGGCGGCGGCTCCGGCCGAGGCACGTCGACGACATCCAAAACAAGTGGGACAAGGAGGCAGAGGATGAAACGCTTGTCATCGACGGCAACATCTGGCTACCGCAGCCCCCTTGCAGTGCGCCGCCGTGCTCGAGGGTAACTCGCACATCATTCGGCACCTCGTCGCGAGCGGCGCGCGGCTGCGGTACCGGACCAAACAAATGTCCCCCAATACGACAGACGCGGCCCAGTACCAGCGCGAGCACGAGAGCAACCCCCTTTACGCCGAACCCGCCATTGCCCCCAACCGACAAACGGTTATCATGCTAACACCAAAGCACGCAAGCTATTGGGTAACGATGTGACGATACCATTAAACGGCTGGTGGCAAGATACCCATCATAGATCGAAGTAATTAATTTATATCATTCAAATTAAATATTTTATCTCTGGGCATGAAAGAATAAATAGTGTGTGTTATATTAGTAACATAGATGATAAAAATGGCTTTGTTCTCTCTGGAGCGTTTCTAATGTGCCCAAAGCCCGGATAATGACGCACGCACGTTTCGGTCGATCAGATGCATTTCCAGCTATCGATCTCCTTGACGTCGCCGGGCCCCTTGTAGACGTTGCGCAGGGGGAACTTGCAGTGGGCGCGCTTGTAATCGACCCCGGCGGACGCGGTCTGGTTGACAAAGGCGGTGCCGACGATGCGCTCGGGGGCCTTGCCCTCCTCGACCCAGCGGACCATGGCCATCAGCACGTTCTCCTCCGGGTCCAGGCTGGCGGAGCTGCCGTCGCCCTGGCCAATGGCGGTTGCTCCGGGCCCGCCCTGGCAGTGGCTCATGCCACTAATGCGGAAGAAACGGTAAAAGTCGTCGAGCTCGGCCGCGGGCTTGCCCATAGTGCGCGACACGTGGTCGTAGTAGCGGTTCGAGTTGGACGACGAGATGATGGAGTCCTCCTGACCGTGGTAATGCAGGATCTTCGAACCGCGGCCGGCGAACTTGGACAGGTCGCCGGACCAGGTGTTGATGGACCCGGCGTCCAGGCTCCAGGCGTCGGCCATCATCTTGGGCGTCACCACCGAGGTGTCGAAGTTGGGGTCATTGTAGACGGCGAACTTGAACCAGTGGTCCGTGTAGAGGAACTGCTCATCGGCGGAGCCGTAGATGCCGAAGATCATGCCTAGGATGCCCGCGCCGGGCTGCATGCGGGGGTACACGAGGTCCCCGTTGATGCCGTGCAGGTCCGAGTAGATCTTGCGGACCGTCTCGGCCTGCTTGCCGGTGATGCACTCCGAAGATGGGCTGTTGGTCTCGGGCGAGCAGATGAGGGCCTCGGGGCGGAAGTTGCAGAGGGAGGGCTCCTCGATGATGCCGTCCTTGGCGCCGTCGATCTCGTCGCACTGGCGGAGCAGCTCCGCGTCGAGCGCGGCCAGCGCCTGGGTCGGGAACCCGTCGGCGCCGGCGGCCTTGATGATGGGGAAAAAGGTACCGGACCAAGAGGTCAGGTTGTTGAAGGCGAAGGCCGGGGCGCCGGCAACGACTCCGTCAAAGTTGTCGGGGAAGTCCTGGGCCATCTTCCAGCCCTGGCGGCCGCCGGTGGAGCAGCCGAAGTAGTACGACTTGTCGTGCTTCTTGCCGTAGAACTCGGACGCGACCTGCTTGCCGACGGCGACCGAGGTGTCGAGGGCCCGCCAGGCAAAGTCCTTGACCACCTCGATGTTGTTGAGCATGGTGGTGCCGTTCTGGCCGCTGTGGCCGTTGTCGGAGCCCGTGGCGGCGAAGCCCAAGTTCGACGTGTAGGCCATCGAGGCGAAGTCGATGCAGCCATTGAGGCCGCCGTTGCCCGTCGCCACGAAGCGGCCGGTCCAGTTGCGGGGTAGCCAGGCCTCCATCTTGGTGCTGGAGCGCTCCGACGTGGCCAAGGTCAGACCAACACGGCAAATGTCGGCGGGCGCGACGGTGAACGGCGCGCCACAAGAAGGGTCAAGACCCGGGAGGCTAATGTTGGTGCCGGCCGCCACGAAATCGGCAAGGGTGACGGTCGCATTGTCCAAGGCCAGTTGCTTGCTGAGCCCGGCGCACGTCTCTTCAAACTCGGCATGGGCTCCGGGCAGAACGCCCGTCAGCACCGCGGCGACTGATACTAGCAAAGAACCGGTTCTAGTCATGGTCGAGTTGGCCGGGACTAAGAAGGAGAGGATAGTAGGGAATAGGAGCAGAGGCAGGACAAGATTCATCCGGGCGACCAGGGACACCGCCCTCTTTTGAATGACGGCCAGCCGCTATATGGTGCTGATCGCCCCGTCCCTGGCCTGGTGACTTGTACGTGTGTACTGTAGCTATTCCCCTCGTGGCCAGCCGCCCCTCTCTTCCCCTGCCGAGGCGGACGTGTCCACCTTCGGCAATTGTCAACTGGTATCGTCGGTGCTGTGAGCTCGTCCAATTTCAGCCGTTGCTACTGCACTCCATGTAAGCGATGGCGGTGGTGCAACCTCTAGCAGCAGCCTAGAGCCCAAAGACGATGGTGTGGTTTGGGAAGGTGGGAATGTGGAGGGACTTGACCGGTCCGCGCCCCGCAGTAGCATTCTGCAAGGAGAATCAAATGCGGTCTATGCGGTATCAGCCTGCGCCGCCTCCATAGTACGGAGAAAACAGGGGTGTTTGCAAAGATTCCAGAAGGTTAGCGGGTGAGGCGGATCTGCCAAGGCTCGCCGGTCTTAGCTCCCATAGTGGGAGGTGGGTGTGCAAGGAGTGGTGAGTGGGTTGTGGGTAGGCAATCGTCAATCGTGCTCAATGCCCATCGTTACAATCAGTCCGACTCCGACACCCATAAGTCCATAATAGGGCAACTCATCGTCCAGATCGCTCCATCCTAGTACCATTCATTTCGGCCTCAATCCGGCACTGGATAGCACATGCGCGCCAAGTGGCAGTAAAGTCTTGTAACAGGTAAATTGAGCAACATCGCTGGCTTCAGGGCTCCCGAGCAAGGGCAGGCCGGCATGCTGTCCCGATTGAAAAACTGACACCCGAGTCATGCAGCCATGCCTCCTTCCCAGTTGGTTTTTGTTGGGTGGCTAATCCGACAAGCCCTGTTGTGCCTGCCTGACTCGGGCCACAGGATCCACGTCGATGTCAAACTCGGATGCAAGGCACTCACTCCCAAGGGATATCTGTTGCCAACAATATCTACTAAAAACCAAACAACACACGTATACCTGGCAATACCAAAGATTGCTTATGGCCCGTCTTACTTTACTTTCCGTGGCAGATCCGTTGTAGGATCGAAACTCGGAAAGTACGTTTAGGTAGGCACTCCATCAATCAATAACAAGGTCAGAGAGGACAACAGAACGGAAATAGGTAGTTGTCATCGCGTATCATTCATCTGCAAAGCTCGAATATGTATGTTTGGTCGCCACAAGAAACCAGTCGCTGGCCGTTTGTGAACAACGTGACCTTGGGACTTTCGAGAGACGGGAATTCCCACCCTTGGTAAATCCCACGGGACTTCCGGTCCACATTCTTCCCAATCCATCATTCATCGTCAGAAAAATTGGTCATGCTCGCAGCAAACCACTTCCTGTTCCCCTGAAGAAACACCGACGCCAGCCACATATCATCTTGTCCATTATCATTCCCTCGACACGCTTAAAACAGACGACCGGTCTCCTTCAACTCGAAGTGGCCAATCTGACACGATTCTCGATACGCAGGCCATACAGGCCGTGCAGGGACGAGAAAAGCGCCGCAGAAGAGGACAAACTAGAAGGGGCCGGCACCTCATCAAGGGGAGAGAGAGTATAAGGAGGAAGTCGCTCAGCTGTCAGAAGGGATTCGTAAAGCAACCGACATCGTAGGAGGGTAGCTTTCGCTCAGAGGGCCGCGCAAAGAAACCAGCCACAAAACAATGCATTACTTGTACACCCTGTCGAAAAAACGGAGAATTTTCCGTCCATGACAGTGAGTTGTATGGAGAGGGGTGGTGCAGCTTCGGGTGCACCAGTTCGTGAGTTTTATTACATGGGGAGTTTGTGAGGCACCTGCCAGAAGACCCTTGCCACGGATGCAAGGATCGTCATTGGTGCAGAGCGCGTGTCTAGTCTTGGTTTGGAAGACTTGTTGGAGTGAGGTTTTAGGCAGTCTGCGCTGCCGAGGAGTGTCTGGTCCAGTTTTCGGACCGTGCCCTGAACCCGCCGCGACTGCGGTTCGACGAACGGTCGTGGCGTTCGGGCCGCTCAAGGCGATCAGACGGAGTGCTAGTGCTGTGGTCGCCCGCGGCGTCCCTTCCACCTCGCGTGCCACCTCGAGAACTTCGTGCGCCGCGCAGAGCTTGACGCCTAGGGTTGCTCTTGGTACGTGAACTGAAAGGAGCTGGAACGAACTTTGCCTCTTCCATTCCTGGTGTTTTGAATCGGATCATCGGCTTGCTGTTGACGTACTCGTAAACATATCGCGGATTATCCGCGACTGTCGCCTCTACACGGAATCTAGGCGGCTGAGGCTGCCAGTTGGGGTCGACAGGGTTCCACAGAGCATCGGGCGCCTGCTTCGGGAGATGGACTGGGGGCAAAGAACCCATTTCCTGTTCGTCAAAGCAGTCCTCTGCCATGCCCTTACTGGTGACCGCGCTTTCTTCGGGGATACTGGAACTTGCGGAGGAAGCATTTGGAAGTGATACTGTAGCCGAGTAGTGACCATGGGCGTCGAAAGCTGATTTACTCGACGAATCCACAACCGTCGGCCGAGCGGCAGACGAAGGTTTTCGACCAATCAAATTATTAATCTTGTCTTGCCAATTCTCTTGAGTGCCAAACTGGACCGGTCGGTGTGTTTGAGCTGCAGCGGACGAAGATGGATGGCGTTGGGGTCCGGTCCCCACGGCCAATGCGGCAGCGAACGAGGCAGGCTTTGGCGGGGCGATAGGGGTCGGGACAGGGACAATGGCCGAGGCCCTGGACACAGGGGGCAGCTTCACCACCGGCCTGGCTGGCGGCAGAGATACGTGTGGGCGAGCAGCATCGCCATCGTAAGCAGGGTGACCATGCATGGTAGGAGGTGGAGGCGTTGGCGATTTGGATCTTGACTGCACGGCGTAGTCGTCTCGATCACGAGGCCCAGAGTTGGGGAAGAAGCGGGATCCGGCGCGAGGCTGTGAGATGGGGCCAGGTGCAATGGGGCCTGCAGATCCAATAGGCGGCTGCCTCATACTGTTGGGCCCTGGGTGTTGTCGATAATCGTTGGAGGGTGCATCATGGTAAGGATTTGAACCACTCCAGGATGCCCTGGTTGCTGTATCTCCGTGAATCTTCGTTACGGCTGTGCCAGTCAGCCGTTTCCCATCCTCACCGAGGGCCACAGGACGCCATGTATCCTTGACTGGGGGCTGGGCATCATCCAGGGTGATTCCGCGGTTGGCCAAATCTCGCATCTGCTCCTCCATGCGCTGATTAGCCTGCCTTCGAATGGTACGGTCATCTTCCTCGATGTTTGCGTTTATCCAAGGGTTTTGCGACACAGGTCGCCCAGCGGGTCCTTGCGTTTGGCCATGCCCTGTACGAGGTTGGGGTGGTCCAATCGGCGCTAGCTTCGTCGGCGCGGCATCGACACGAGATTGCGGTGCCGAAGGTGCAGGACGAGGAGGGCCGATGGGCGCCTGGCGGTTGGCCAAACTAGCAGGTTGGGTCGGCTGGGAGTCCGCTAGATGGTTAAGGTCGGCATCAAAGGTCCCATTGCCCAGTGTCCGGTCATTGCCTGGAGCGCCCCATACGTTCTTCGCTGCTTGGCTGGCGCCAGTCCACGAGGGTAAGCGGTCATTAGCTTGCGTATTTTCAGGCCAAGTACCTGATGCCTGAGATCCCGACAAGCGGTTGGAAGGGCCATGCTCTCTTTCATGCTGGTGACCAGGCGTTTGCTGGATCCCATTCACCTGTATGCTTCCTTTTCGATCTGGCGCAGCTTGCTTCATTGGGGAAGGCCTGGCCGTTTCGTTTGCTGGTGCGTTCGAATCGTTTGGCGCAGCATCAGTTTGATGCGAAGCCGAGCTACCTTGGCGCGGCTGGATCGAGACCGTTCCTTCCTTTGGCTCCTCCTTCTTCGCACTCTTGCGCTCCGGTGCGGGGCCCATAGCTTCTAACTTCAGTCGAATTCGTTCCTGTTTGGCTGCCTCTTCACGAGCTTCCTCCTCTTGCCTGCGCTTGATAGCCAACTCGCGTCGCTCGCGCATCAATTTCTTTTGCAACTCGACGTCGTCTACAAGGACGGGTTGGGGAGCTGTCTCTGCAGCGGGTGGTACGGGGACTGGCGCCGCATGCGGTGGCACTGGCGACGGGCGGGTTTGCCAGCTCGGCGAAGGATGAGTTCGCTGACCATGTGGCACGTTTCCGGGCGCGTAAGGACCGGGCGCGGGGCCGGGAGCTGGTGCCGGCGGGTGGTGGTGTATGATGTCGCTTGGTGACAAAGCATCGGCGGGTCTTCCGAAGCGGTTTGCAAAGCTTCCGCTTCCGCCGCTCACATTAGACGAACCCCGGCGCCTTCCGTACGGAGGGGCATCTTGGCCGGTCGTTCTGCTGGTCTGGAAAGCCGCTGACGGTTCTGCGGGGCCTTGGGTCTCATGATGCGGTGAACGATGAAGTAAAGATGGCTGTTGGCGTATCGTTTCAGCCCTGGATCCTCTACGGTCATGAACAGGCTCATATCTGCCGGATTGTGAATTATATAGTTCGCGGTTGCCCCCGCCATCTTTCCAGGGTGACCTGCTGAAGTCGTCTGCAGCTATCTCCTTCGTAGGCGGTGGTGTCATGTTTTTAATCACGGTCTCATCACGGGGAGGATAAGTTCTTCCCATAGCGTGCGAGTGCTGTGGCAGTTCCATGACAGGGGGAGCCTTTGCCACTGGCGGCAGTGTAGCCCAAGGAGATTTGACCTCTGATGATCGGGGAGTACTTTTAGCGACCAAGGTTGGCTTCTCTGGGGCCCCCTTGAGGATAAGACCTTTGCCTGATGCGAGTAGTCCAGGTTTGATGGAAGGCGAGGCCTTGGCGACCGGCGGAGGATTCGTAGAGGGCGGCGGGGCCATACTCGGGGCTGGTGATTTGGGCTTCTCCGGTCGGGCAAATTCCTTGATTGGAGATGGTATGCGCGCCGGCGGCTCCTCGGTTGCGGCCAGAGAGCTCTTAGTCCCGTCCGTCCACGTAATCGTCTCAGGGGTCGCCCAACTGTCGTCGTCCTCGTCTATGTCGGCCCAATTTGACTGACCACCCGACTCGTCCTCTGGTCGCAAACGACTCGCCATGTGTATGCCATACTTACTCATAAGCTCTTCGTCGGACATCTTTTTCGTATCAGGCGGGGGTATAGCTAGGCAAAAGTATAAGCCACCGTGGAATAGATTCAAAAGCTGTTGAGTTGGGTACTTACGTCGGTTCCGGTTCCATACTGTAGATGGGTCCGGTGCTGCGCCAGATTTGCCATTTGTGGTCAAGGTCTTCGTTGAGCCACCCAGATTTGAGCTGTTCTTCGCGACAAGCTTGAGTTTGGAGGCACTGATCCCCGGCGTGCCTGTTGGGGTGACAGTTGCGGACGATGCCGCCGATTCAGGCCGCGAGGCTGCATTTGCTGTTACCTTTGAGCCCAAGAATGTTTTGTTGACGGAAACTGCTTTGAAACTCTGGGGCTTCTTGGGGGCAGATGATGCCCGCCCATTGCCCTTGTCATCGCCAGATTTGTTTGCCTTGTTCGTCGATGCTTCTGTGTCTGAGCCGCTCACGCTAACTTCGGCCGAATTGCCAGATGATTCGACAATGTCGGTAATCTGTTTGTTCTCTATCCCGTCTTGAGGGGCGGGCCCATTTAACGATGCCGTAGCACCGGAGCCGCCATTTTGAGAATCGGGGTCGGTCGAAAGTTCCTGCGTCTGTGGTAAAGCAGGGCCGAGTCAGTGGTGAAGATCATGGCAAGATGTTGCGCGGAAGGAGGGGCAAGTGCATGAATGAGCGCATCCGGCGTACACGATGGCACGCAATGAAAGACCCGGAGATTTCCCATCAAGACGCAGCGCAAAATTTGTAGGATGGCATGGACGTTAAAAGGTAGAGATCCGGGAAAGATTACTCACAAGCGTGGCATCAGTTCCAGAGACATCTACGGGCTGCTCAGCGGTGGCCTCAGTAGCCATCATCCACGACTGGAAGGTCTGAGTCTTGTCGGGTCGGAATATGCACAATCGCACACAACGGTTCGCCTATGTAGGAGGTCGGTAATCGCAAGAAGTGGGTTGCTGCGGATTCGACGTCTTCGGTTTTGTTGTCGTCGGAACACCACAGCAGAGTGGCAAGTAAATGATGTGCCGGAATCGTCGCTCTTCGTCCGCGGTGTCGGGATCGGGCAATCGGGTGCGAGGGAGGAGTCCAGGGAAATTGCGGCGCGCAAGTGATGCGACCTGCAACAATAGGAATAGATGCTCCTCTGGAAACAATAGCAGGGCCGCCTCAATGGAAAATGGTCTTGGGGGAGAAGTAAGAAGTCGGGACTTCTTTGCGGCTGGAGTCTACAATCCGCAAAATTGAAGGCTTGAGGATGGCTGACACTGCTGAACTGTCCAAGCTTGGGGATGCACGTGGACCGATTTAGCCTAGCACCTCAAAGGTGGAGTCTAGGGTGCCTTACGTCAGCCGGGCCTCTCACTCTGGTACTGCTTGGGGCTGCTAGGCCTCTTTTCTAGCACTGAGGTGGGTGGCCCAAATTGGTGACCCAGCCCAAACCCAGTCTTTCTTTATTGTTCCTTTCCTTTGTTCCTAACGGCTGGAACATCAGGTCAATTTCCAATTCAACTGTGTGCGACGATCGTACAGACTTAATAGCTAACCTAATAAGGTGACTCAAAGGTATGGGGCAAGTGACTCATGCGGTTCTGATCGGTAGGCCTAATGAGAGTACCGCCATTGCATTAGTGGTCGGGTATCCTCCTATCTCATTGCCTTCACTACTGAACCTTCTTTAATCCAAGCCAACTACATACCAAAGATAATTCCATACCTTGAAACAAGCCACCTTGATGATGGTGAACACAGCAATCCCGCCGTCCCAGTAATCGAATTCCCGATGGCTTCTTGCGGCATTATCTCCACCCAGTAGAGCGAGTTGTAGATGCAAATATGTTATCTGGATATGTATGAGTCACGCCGAATTATCCTTATGCCAGAATGATACAGGTAGTGCTTATTGTATATATAGAAAGAGAAAGAGAGAGAGAGAGAGCTTAATGTCCATCTAAACCCATAATCTCTCAGTTAGCACCTGAAGTATCTCTTCTCGACCCATCTCTCCTCAAAATCTGGCACCATGCTGCCGACCACAACAGTGACCTCGGGGAAGACCTTGGTCAGTCTGTGGACGCCTACCCTCCCTGCTGAGTAGGTGACAAAAACAATCCGGTTCTGTGGTACGCCGTGGTCCACCAGAACTTGGACGGCCATGAGAGCGGAACCTCCACTCGACATTTGAGCGTCAAGAAGAAGCACCGTGTCATGCTCATTGATGTTCTGAGGCAGCTTCAGGTAATGCAATTCGGGTTCGCCGGTTCGCATGTCCGACTGGATAAGTACGCGGCCGGTTCTGCAGTCGGGGATGATTCGCCTCAGGCCAGCTTCAAACGTTGCGCCGCCCCGCAGCACGACCACTGCGCTCACCTCACCCTTCCCGGTCAACCCCTGATAGGCATGTCCTTGTGGTGTCTCAACGACATGTTCTTTGAACTGCGCATTATTGAGGGCGCTGCGTTGGCCGGTTAGCATACTGATATGATGTGGACAGAGATTCAACGCTATGGGTCTTGTGGTAGCTGTACATACAGTTCTAACAACAGGCAAGACAGTCTATCGAAATAGAAGACGAAATCCTCGCTCGATGTGTCGATATCCTGGATGATTGTGTTCATTCCTCGGAGTTGTGGCGTCTGTTGGAGGACCAGAACCCGTTCTGAAAGTGGTTCACTATCATAACCACGCTCGAGGCTCTTCAGGGCAGCTCGATGGCGTGTAGACTTTTCAAGCAACTGTCTTTCGATGTACTGGGTCACCATGCCTGCACTTGTCAGATTCAATTATGTAACTTGGGTTAAGAAGTCACCTACTCATGGCCACCCTGTTCTCAATACCACGCGGTACGATGATGTCTTTGATGGAATAATGGTCAGTTGAAATCAGAGAGTCGCGTGATGGTTGCGGAAAACAGGAACCCGGAAACTGCACAGCATTGTGGCAGAAATCTGGTCAACCTTACCTGCTACATTTTTCTGGGGTTGCACGTACTATACAATAATTAGCATATATTTGGGGAGGCAGTCAACTTGGTTGTCCTCTTACATTCTCGAAGTTTGGCTTCACGAAAGCAAACCATTGCTTGATGCACCCCTCCACATCACGTCCTCGGTCCCGCACATCACGGATTACTGCAATGATTGTATCAACATATGGTCGCTTCTTTGATTGATCAAGGTTGACTTACTCCGTCTTGAGAGGCAGGTGTCGGCATCTGCCTCGCAATAGATCTAGAGGTCGTTTAGCTGAAGTCGCATTGCATTACATGAGGTGAAATGTATACTCACTCTCATATCCATAAGATCGAGAACACGGGGGTCATGAAGAGCAAAAATCCCTTCTAGGATAAGAACATGTGGAGAATAGATGACGGTACTGTTCTCCAGGCGGGCATGTTTCTCAAACGAATAGTTCGGGATCTGGGTACGCTTGCTGTTCACCTGTAAGCAGCTGAACCGTAGGGGGTCTGGTACTAGGTGGCCTATTCTAGACCAAGAGGAGGCTGGCTGCTTACCCTGCTTTGAGGTCCCTGAGACAGCTGACCAGCTCGTCGAAGTCAATGGCCTGAGACGCCCCTTATCAGCACATGCCATAACGCAGCAATCATCAGGAAACCCCGACCTCTGGAGCATCAAAATCGTACTCATTCCGGAAGGCCTTTTTCGAGGACTCCGGGTCGAGTGGTTTGTAAAAAGAGTCCTGGCAGTAAGTCAGTAAGCCGGCCGATTTCATGATTTTGCAGATTACTCACCATGGACATGATGACGACCCATGGCAGATTTAACTTATTGACGATGGCATGTGAAAGTGTGGTCTTTCCAGAACCTGAACTTCCTGCCACGCCAATGATGCTCACGTCTGCCCAGGGCGGGGAGTAGTGAGCCCGCTTGGCAATAGTGTCATCGCCATCGCGGTGATCTGGGATGATCGGTGACAGGCCCATACCGGAGTTCATTCCGGCTCTTTGTTACCTAGATCGAATATGAAATTTGTCTAGTTCGGGGGTTTGATAGCGACTAGACGACAACAATATAATTACTGTTTCTTGGCTCGGTAGGGCGAAGCTGAGGGGCAATGTAGCATGGGGGTGTGTGCCTGCATACAAGCTGACGCTCCTAACCCAAGCGCATACAGCTCGGTGTCGTGTGACCTGCTTTGCCCGCTGTCGTTTCTAACCAGCTATGCGAAAACGAGAGCTGGAAGCTGTGGGCCAGGGCCAAGAGACAGCGTAAAAAGGGCAGGGAAGTCTATATAAGAAACGATGCATGCATTGTCTGACTGAGGAGGCCTTTAGAGTCAGATAGGCGAGTAAACAAATAACGAAGGGCCGGTTGACTGTTCTATAAGTGCAAGGGAAGCGAATGAAATGCGTACCGGAGCATGTGCAAGTCAGGAAAACATGCTTAGTGTGGACACTGCCCTTTCCTAATTGGTCGGACTTGGCTTGCACTGGGTGGGAGGCTTGAGCAGAATTCTGTGCTTGCTGATAAGTGAGTGATAGCGGTACAGCGCCGCCTGGCCGCCTGGCCGCCATGCAGCCTGCAGCTCCCTCGCTCCTCCGCCCGTTCAGACTCGACTTGACTTTGCAGGTGGGTATTAGGGGACACTACCTACCTACATCTTACTCAATGTGACCAATACATATTCACAATCATTATTACTTATTAAAGTGCCAAATAGAGGGAACACAGTCCAGACCTTACTCCAGACCTTACAGGGTTTTCTTTCCTGGCCGGGGAATGCCAAAGTCTGTTCAGTTTTTACAAAGTCCAACCTGTTCCTCCTAGGCATTTTATATTCTGATATATACATAATGTGCATACTCATTTCCCCAAATCTCAATGCTAGTTGGATTTCCTGCGGCTCAAGGACGAGGGTGAGGTGCGTAAAGTACCTACATTGAGAAGGGGGACGGGCAGGACCTTCGTGCTTGATGTAATAAGTCCAGGCATCTGACGTCGACAACGCACCGAATGAGAGGCACCGTACGGTTCAAGTTGATTGCCGTACTCGAAACCTATCTTATCTACCTGATAATTGACATTGAACACGTACATCGAGGTGATTCGATCTTCATTCGATATTGACGGTTTCCATACAGTGCACCCACCCGTGTATGTATGCTTATTCAATCAGGCGTGATCCAGCTTTTCCCAGCTTGTGCCAGGCGGAAGCATCCGGCACAGTGGCTGCGTCAGCCGTCGGAGCTAAAGCTTCAAGTGCCTACATGTAGTACCCAACCCAAGTCTGCTGCTTGCTCTCAACTTTGCCAGTTACATACCCACCGACGCCTACTTGAAGTCTCTTCCTCTCTAGACCTCAGCTTTTCCCTTCTCTTTTCCTTCCCATACCGGCAACAAGCATTGAAGAGCAGCGCTCTCATGATCCTGCTTGTCGCCAACTGCATCTACCTACGTACGTAATCGCATCAAAGCTAGTCACGTCCAGGTCGGCAGGTTATGTCCTCGCCATTTGTCCGCGAATTCGAGGAACAGCTTCGTTACACCAAAGATCTACTGGATCGCAGGATGACCTCCTCAACTTCCACGGCCACGCCCATGAAACATGATTTCACGCGGCAGGTCGAGGAGGTCCAGGTGCCCAAAGAGTAAGTTGATCCCGCCCCTCGCCGCCCTCGTGCTGCGCTTGTTATGATGTCAATTATTTCAATGGGAATCTCTCTGAAAAATAATGCGGAGAAACTTATCTTTGATATTTCTGATACAACAAGCTCCCACCCTCTTCTATGAAGCCTAAAATGTCCCAGAACCCTGGCTGACCTAGCTTCTCTAGTGAAATCAATGCTCTGATCCTCGATTACCTCACAATGGCTGGCTATTCCAATGCTGCCAAGAAGTTCTCGAAAGAAGCCCGATTGAAACCACAACAGGACCATGCTTCCATCGTTGCAAGGCAGCAGATACAGCATTCGATACACCAAGGTGATGTGCAAACAGCTATTGAAGCGCTCAATGATCTTGATCCGGAGGTATGTCGATCAACTTTCCTCAATCATCCTTCTATTACCCCTGCTATGATTAGAACACGAGTTTAACATGCACCACTCTTATGATCTTCGGGTCGATGGTGAGAAACAACCACTTTTGCATGAGCACTTCACTACGTTTTTCTTCAATTGCCATTACCTGCCATGACGTATCGGTCTCTAACAACAACCGAACAGATCTTGGATATCGACCAATCTCTGCATTTCGCGCTTCTTCGGTTGCAACTAGTGGAACTCATTCGCACCTGTCACGCGGCGCCGGGAGGCGACATCCAACCGGCCCTCGACTTTGCGACTGAGCATCTCGGCCCTCGAGCGCCCACGAACGAAAAGTTTATGAGAGATCTCGAAGAGACGATGTCACTGCTTGTGTTTAAGCATGATACACTGGATCCGTCGATAGCTGTCTTGCTTAAGCCCGACTTGCGCCGCGACGTAGCTGACAAAGTCAACAAAGCAATACTCGATCGTCAGGTATGGCGGAGAGACGCCGCAATAAGAGATCTGGTACAGATGCGAGCCTGGGGTGAAGATACAGTGCGCAAGGAAACCAAGAAAGATATTCCTGCACGAATCGACCTCAACCTCGACGGCGATGATCACTTACCAGAGGATGTCATCATGACCTAAGCGACCATGACAATCAAGCGATTGGACTTGCCCTTCGGTTATAATTGGTTCAGGAGGTATGAGATTTTCGGCGAGCGAGCAGATGGCGCGATGATGCATGACCCATGTACTTGATTTGTAAACTCTTGATTTTGCGAGGCGTCCGGCGTAACATCGAAAATGAGATTGCTATGGGTTTGGCAATCAAAGATGGCCAGAGAGGCCCAGAGCCCTCAAAATAACTGCCCATTGGAGGATTCCAACACCAACCAGTATTGAAATTACCTACTAGTTTCGAAAGGAACAGCATTCGAACAGAACAGAATCGAAATAATTAATTGTTTCCGTCCATCTTTACGAGCCATTGTCTTCAAAAAATTGTGACGTCAATATTCATTAATACCGTAACTAAGTATTGAAAGTGTCCCTTTTTTGCCCAGGCATTCTATTAAAAAGGCACCCGGTCTTCAGTCAGCTATTCGCTGTTCTTCGTAGTATACCGAAACAGCAGTCGCATAGTTACTCCCTTTTGACCTGGATCATTCAATAGTCTGTTATCCTTCACATATATCTAATCTTTCCATTCACGGGTTGGATGCCATAGGAATGAATGTATCTACTATCTATATAAATCCTATTTATTACTTATTTCATCCCCACTCAGTCAGCACGATTGAAGTACAAATCAACATTTTCCTCACTCTCTCTCTCCGTAAGGCCACTACATGCCAACACGGCGGTCGGAGTGTACCAGTAACGATGCATATTACTAGAAGTTGGTTTGACTGCTTCTACTAAGTATATATATGTACACACGCTGTCCGCATTCATCCTATCTACCTTCTAAGAGAAAGGAGCCGTTATTTGTGGGACATCCACTCCCCAATTCCTGGAAATAAGAGTAAACCATCACTGCTACCAGCCCAAAGATTATGATTTTTGGTCTATTTCGTACGGATGTGCTTCAGCTTGTTGGGGGTGTAAAGGAAGTTGTTGGCGTAGGCCTTGGGGGTGAACTTGCGCGCCTGAGGCTCCTGGACGAAGTACTCGTAGCCCTGCTTCTCGGCGAAGGCGACGGCGTCCTCCTTGGTCTTGAAGTTCATGTGAGTGCCCTGCATCATGTCGCCCGACGACTGCCAGCCCATCAGCGGGTTCTCCCAGCGGTGGCCCTTGGCCAGCACGTCCCAGTCCATGCGCCAGTGGTGCGAGCCCCAGTTGCCGGACTGCGTGGCGGGCTTGGCGGGCTGGAAAATGCTGCGTAACGGGAAGAAGAGTTGGTGTTAGTTCCTGTTTCTCTTTCACGCGGTTCTCCTTGCGCTATGCGCCAGTAGTAAAGAGTACTGGAGAGCAGGCCTGACAAGGAGGGGCGCTCATGAATTCAATTGGACATACCGGACGGTTCGTGCTTGCAGCTCCATGGGGGCACCGGACAGAACGGCGGCGGGCAATACGTTGACGTCCTCGCTACCGTCCTGGACTTGCTTGGGTACCGGGGTAAACATTCTATAGATGTCCATATTCCGTTAGAAACAGCCAATATTCAAGTTGGGGGCGAGCGGGACTTCGAGTGACGACACTGAAGCTATCGCCATCGTCGTCTCCCTCAAAACTTTGCTCCAGAACTGTATTGCTAGCCAGCCGGCTGCGGTGGTACGTACGAGGTCGCCTTGTCAATGTGTGCGGCATAATCGGGTCCGTTATCGTTGGGCCGGCGCACCTCCGGGACAGAGCTTTCGCTGCCGGAAGGCATGGCGCGGGCGAATTCCTTGTTGACTTCGACGACGGTGTCGGACTTGAAGCGTCGCTGCTGAGCGGCCATGGACGCCACAGCCGGTCGCGAGGACGACGAGGTAGCGGTGCGCAGCAGCTTGGCTGCCGAAGCAGTTCGGAGGGACGCCATCGTGTGCGTGTGTGTTGCTCGACGTGGCTGGCGAGCAATTGGCGTCGGGAGGACGGGTTTCGGTGGTGTATCTCGCTCTCAATTGAACGGCTTCGTCAAACCAATTGAAGCTCTTCCCATGCGTTGGATTCAGTGAAGTCAAGACCCGAGCTTGGTGGTCGTGCCAGCTGCGGTGGGGTCGATAAGCGCATCAGACGGACTGCTGGCAGCTGTGTGGCGCTTATTCTAGCCGCGCCCGAGCGCTTCTTTTCGGAATGCGGAGCCAGTCGGCAAAGAGAGCTTTGGTTGCGATCTTTTCGTGTGTCTACTTTCAACCTCGAGCTTCAATTCCATTACCGTTCAACCAATCTCCGATCGATCACCTCTCAATTGCGTCTTGTCTGGGCCAATTGATTCCTGTGACCTCTCCTCCTTCTACTCGTTGCGCAGAGACACCCGAAAACCACCGCCAAAATGAGCTTCATTCAGCGACGGGCTTTGTCCACCCTGATCCCCCCCAAGGTCAGTAGCACCCGTGACGGACAACCCGCCCTCACAATTATTACTTTCGTATTGGATGGTGTACTAACTTCCGAGCTTTTTTATAGATCGCCTCGCCCACTGTACGTATTGCAATTCTCTCCGGGGCTCCGAAGCCGCTTGCGCAATCCGTATTCGTCCACACACCCCACAGCATGCGTTCCAATTGAAGAAACTGCCCGAGCGTCGACATGATGGCAGGAGTGAATCGAGGAATCTTCGGGGAAAAATGGATTTGGGCACTCTCGAATGGCTGTACTGACGACATTGGATGAATAGGCACTTGGCGCCGCCCCCGATGCCCTCCGCATGAAGCGTGTTGTCAGCTTCTACGAAAAGCTTCCCCGAGGCGCCGCCCCCAAGGTTGAGCCCTCCGGTCTTTTCGGCCGCTACCAGGCCAAGCACTTCGGCGGCAACAACGCCTCTGCTAAGCGTATGTCCAATTCCTCTCGCCCGAGCCAGTCCCTGTGTTGGCAGTATAAGAACATAAGAGGAGACTTGTTACGGCAATGCGCCGCCCAGCAGAGGGAGATTGCTAACGTTCTTTGACAAACCACAGCCATCATTCACGCCATCGGTCTCATCCTGGTCATCGGTTACCCCATGACTTACTACTTCCATCTCCGTAAGCCCTTCGCCTGAAGACAGGTTCCCATGCTATTGTCACACGTTCGAGACTAACACACCGTAGGCCACCACAAGAACAACGCCCACTAAGCGTGCGTAACCTTGGGGCTGGAATGGAAGAAGATGGCCTGACTTCAAGTACATGGCTTGTACATATCATAGAGAAAGCAGAGCGTAGCAAGGCTTTTGTGTACTAGAAGGAGAGAGTAATTCGATCCACAATCAAACTTTCCCTATGTGACCTATCAGCTGCCCCCTGTGTGGTTTACCCATGTGTACGACCGGCTAGGGTGAGCCATGTTCGAGCCTACCTGCTGTATGCAGAGAGCGTAATTATCTATAACGCAGTGGTCTAGGGGTACCTGACCCAAGCCTGCTGGGCACTGTTTATCTTATGACATCATGTAAATATGTGCCCAAAATCCCAAGAAAATGCATAGTATAAACGGGACAGTGCCGGCATCTAGTGGAGTGCCTGTTTCGAGGTGTGTCGGGCCTTGATTGCTTGCAGAGAACAAAGGGTTCATCGAACAGGTTGATCTCTGTTCGATCGTCCTTATGTATTCCTTGCCAGAAGATTAAGTACAAGAATGATAAGCAAGGGGCTTGATAGAAAGCTGAAACTCCATCTACATGCAAGCAGGGAGGTCGCAGAGTATGGGATACTCGAAGGACTGACTATATCTCAATATTTCCCCCGTATCCTGTTGTACTGCCAATACTGACTCTGCCTGTTACTCTCCTGCCCAACGTCTTAGACAGTATTTGCTATTTCTGTAGCAAATCGATAGAGATAATAGAAGCTGCTGGTGCTGTGCTATATCTGTCCTTCCTCATCGTTCTGATCAAGAACATGAAGCCATTCACTTGTCGTTTTGCAGTAAGTAAGTGGTTGGTTGTTCAGTTGTTTCTGCATTATCTACTTGAGTTATTCGTCACTTCATCTCTATCGATCTACAGGCCGAGACTTCGCTCGCGCAAGACCGTCATTATTCGGGGACCGAACACAACAAGCCCTTTTCGTCTTGTGTACAATAAAAACTGGCTTGTCGAGTCTTCTTTTTCGTCATCATTAGTCCAACGAACGAACTCCAGACGCCCCCTGTATTGTGTTGTTCCATGTGAACCCTCATCCATCATTACACTTTGCCAGGCGCTCAAAGGTCCTCCTCGAGGGCGCAGTTGGGATGTATCACGTAGGTCACCTTCTGCGATGCCGCGGATGCCTCACCACCGTTGTTGTCAGCGTCGTCTGGCACAAGGCCATCGCCGCGAACGGCCATAAGGATGTTGTCCTATCGAAACTTGTTAGCATCGCCACACAGGCGTATAGTGATAGGGCAGGGGTCTTATTTACCTTGACCATCTTCTTCAAGACCATCTTGGCCACATGCAGCTCAGCGTTGTAGGCTTCTTCATCTTCCAACTCCTCTTCCTTCTGCTCCAAATACCACTGGAGAAGCTGTTCGGCATCGACGCCTTCGCCGGCACCGGAGTCCTCGCCATCGCTGACACGGCTGACAATCATGTTGACCATGCTGACATACTTGTCGTGTGTGATGGCCGTCTTCTTCTTCCTTGCAGCTTGCTCTGCTGGAGTAGCCGCTGGGCCGTCGCCATCAGCCATCTCATCGTCCTCGTCTTCGGCGTTGGCGCCAGAGGCAGCATCCGCAGCGGCAAGAAGGTCAGCGGAGTCCTCAGCGGTTTCTTCATCCTCATCCATCTCGATGTCGTCGTATTCAACAGTGATGATACTTTGCTGGAGGAGACTGAACGCCTCGTCAACAAATCCCTCGGTAATGTCCTCGACACAGTTTGCCTTCGCGATAGCTTCACTAAGTCGGATCATTGATTCCAGTTGTCTGACGGTGATACGGTAGCTGTTCTTGCCAATACCACCCTGGGAGTCGTCAGAACGCAACTCCTTGTATCTTTCGACAAGTCTGGTCTTCGCCTCGTCGGTGAATTCGGGACGGAAGGTGCGAGCAAATCGAATATACCGCTGCAAGCATTCGGTGCTGAACTCAGGCTCTATCGCATTGTCTCGCAGTTGGTGGATACCGACGATATGCTGTGCAAGATGCCTATCGACACTCTCCTTGCACTCGTCTAAAACCACAAAGAAGAGATCGAATCGGCTCATGATAGGTGCGCTCATGTTGATGTTCTGGCGAAGCGTGGTCTTGCGGTCGTATCTTCCAGCAACTGGATTTGCCGCAGCAAGGATCGATGTTCGTGCATTGAGAGTTGCTTGGATACCAGCCTTGGCGATCGAGATAGTCTGCTGTTCCATGGCTTCGTGGATGGCAACCTGATCTGCAATATCCATCTTGTCGAACTCATCAATGGCGCAAATGCCGTTGTCTGCAAGCATGAGAGCACCAGCCTCAATCGTGAACTCGCCGGTCTCTTCGTCCTTCACCACAGCCGCCGTTAAACCAGCTGCAGAGGACGCCTTACCGGACGTGTACACAGCACGCGGCGCAAAAGAGCAAACGTACTTGAGGAACTGAGATTTAGAAGTGGATGGGTCTCCAACAATGCAGATGTTAATGTCGCCACGTAGTTGCATGCCCTCAGCAGTGGACTTGTGCACACCAGACATAAGTTGCAGAAGTAGGCCCTTTTTGACAATCTCGTGACCGTAGACCATTGGCGCCAGACTTGTGACGAGTCTGGAGTAGATGTGGTCACTGTGAACCATGTGACGGAGCTCTTCGATTTCTGCAGGTGTCATCGAGTTGAGCACTGCCGTCTGGGCTTCTTCCGCGGTCTCGGCAGTATCTGCATTACTTTGGGTGAGGGTGCTGATTATGTCGTTTATTTGACGCGAGGCCGTCGAGCCCGGAGTCGACGTATCGGGGTTGACCATGCAGGCGAGGAAGGCCAGTCGATAAGTGAGATCACGCACACCGAGAGCCTTCAGGCCCGAGACACCGCTACCGCCAGCGTCGTTACCACCGGCATTCCTATCGTCTCTCATGGCTACAGCCCTCTTGCCAGGTTGTCCCAGTTGGCTCACATCGGGCACC